>BSBN01001207.1:0-1414710 GCA_027924645.1 Cunninghamia lanceolata
CTCGAGCACAGACACAGTATTACAGATGGCTATATCACAAGGCCAGTGCCAGCAGATCAGAGGGCACCGAGCTACAGGAGATAGTCAGTGGTTGTGTCCTCGCAGAGGGTAGGTGGTTCATAGTTGGTGGCTTTGGCCATGGGTCCACAATAGTCTAGGACAGGTTGAGGCAGAGGAGAGGGAGAGGGTAGTGCTGGGAGCAGCATTCTACGGTAACAGGGATAGACTTGACTGTGCATAGATTTTTTCTTTATACATACATTTTTTATGGCTCATGGATAGCCAGTTTATGTATATATCACTTTATTGCATAGCTACTGAGACGTATTATTATTATTTTGATGTATGGATACACCAATTGTGACTTGACTCACGGATGATGGACTGATATTGTACACTTGGACATTTTTATGCTTTATGATTATATATGATGATGTAGTTTATGATGGTCTACATGCATTTTTATCTTTATGCGATGATCATGGATGCACATTATTTGTTATGTTTATATGTTATGCAAATGTAATGATAGCTAATATGCAACACTTGTTATGCGAATAACATGGTATGAGATGATTACTGACAGCAATGTTTTTTATGGTTTTCTGATGGGATATTATGTTATGCATCTATGTTATGTTGTTACAAATGTATATGGATAATTGAATGCACCTATATGTATGCAAAAGGATTTATTCAATTTAATGACTATCTCACCTAATATGAAATGCAATATGATACTATGTTTTGATTTAATGCACCTATATGTATGTGAATGAGCTAATCAAATGAAATGACTATCTCACCTAATATGAAATGCAAAAAATGATACTATGTTTTTGTTATGTCCAAGTGTACCCAATCAATGTAGAAGAGATAGAATGATAGACACAATGATAGATAGAAAGTTGGTTAGATAGAAAGTTGGTTTGATAGAAGAAATGTGAATGAAGGAATCACAAGCTTTTATTTGCTCACATTGGTTTTCTTTTGAACATGATCATTATTTTACGGATGGTATATGAAATGCAATTGGATATGTTATGGATGTGGATTGTCATCTTGATATTGCAAGTAATTTGAAGTGCCTTGTTTCATCATTGGGCATTTTTTTTTTTATGTTTTTAAAATATTGTAAGAAAATACAAGCATCTAGGTATAATTAAACTAAGATGACCTGAGTATTGCTTACATGGATTTTGATATAGCAAGTTAATACAAGCATCTAGTCAAAATTGAATCTAGATGACCTGAGTATTTCTTGCATTTCAACAGACAAGGATCGCCCTGTTTCATGTTTAGACCTAGAACGTCCTCAATGATCTTTTACTAATCATGTCATTAGACAAAAAGTCATCACATTACTAAAGATTGATCCAAAAACAACAGACAAAGAAAATGATTATGGGAGTCTTTAACATCCTTGAGTAGCATAGAAAGACATAATAACAAAAATCAAGACCCTGTTACATGATAACCAATCAAAACAAAACTTTCTTGCCTTAAATGTGTCTTCTTGCCATAATTTAGATAAAATCATTTTGAGTGTTTAGGCACATGTTTGTTTTGCTTTGGATAGGTTGATGTCTTGAATCAAAATTTCTATTTGGAAGCATGCTTTGTTGCGTGCATATGTCTAGTGAAAAGGTATCACAATCCTTATTGGTGTCCTCTTAGAACATGCGGCATTTGCAGAATCCAACTCAGTAACCAAGTCAAGGACTTGCCCCCAGTTAGGTAAAGATTTCTAGATTATTATGGATGAAAGAACTGTGAGACGCTTATGGTAGACTCAATGGGATGGGCCCTAAGGGACTGACCTAGTGCCTCGGGGGTGCATTGATAAATGGCCTTGCCTACGTGACAACGCAGAGGCAACGTAGTTCAGGGTGGAATGTGTGGACTTAAGACCTAGGTGATGGGAAATGGTGCATATGCAGATAGACCGACAGATGGGTGATAAGGTATGGAACAGATGTGAAAAGGAGCCTTGGGGGCACATCGATACAAGATGGCCTTGCCTACGTGAAGATGCAGAGGCGACATAGTTCAGGATGATAAGATACTGATGATGGACGCTATGACATGCTGACACTATGGATAGGGTACTGGATAAAACCTTAGGTTGTAAGGTGACAAAGTTGATAGAGTATCAAGCCATGATAGGTTATCGTTAGGTGGGTTTTGCGAAACGGATATGATCGGACGATGGATAGTGGTAGGAAGAATGGACGCAAGGCGATGGTTTCCCAAAGATGGAGGAAGCAATTTTCATCGCAAAGAGCACCTATCTGCCTGGTTTTCACTACTTTGCTTTTATTGCGATGGTAGCTAAAATACACATGATGCATGTTTGCCAGGTTTTCATCATGGTATCTATCCAAGTGCTTGTTTACCAGGTTTTCACCGGAGGATGATTTTTTTGTTGCTTTTTCTATATTTTTGTTTTTTTTTTTGCTTTTTTTTGCCTTTTTTGCCTTTTTTGTTATTTTGATTTTTATGCCCCCCTTACATTGGGGTTCTCTAGATATAGAACCGGTGAAGATGCATACTGTTGATTGGGTCATCGAATAGCTTACCTTCTGATGTAGCTAACTGGTACGCTCCTGATCCATAGGCAACAATGATTACGTAAGGACCAAGCCAGTTGGGTTCAAACTTTCCTTTCTTCTCCCGATCCTACTGATTGTGGGGATTTTCTTTGAGCACTAGATCACCAACATTAAAAACCCTTAGACGGACTATGTGGTTATAGCTTTGTGACATTCTTTGTTGGTAGGCTTTGAGATGGTTGAAAGCATTCTATCATTTCTTCTCCAACAGTTCTAACTCTTGCAGTCTGGAAACTCTGTAGTCTTCATTAGTTATAAGACCTTTTAATGACACCCTTAAAGATGGTAACTCGACCTCAATGGACAAAATGGCTTCAGAACTGTAGACAAGGGCATATGGTGTGGCACCTGTGGGAGTGCGCATGCTGGTTCGATAGGTCCACAGAGCGAGATTAAGTTTTATGTACCAATCACGGCCGGCGTCGTTGACAATTTTCTTGAGGATTTTCAAGATGGTTTTGTTGGACGCCTCTGCCTAACCATTGCCTTGGGGGTAGTATGGGGTAGAGAAGCGGTGTTGGATTTGGAATTTGTCATAGAGCTCTTGGACATCCTGGTTTTTGAAGGGTCTTCCACTATCCGTAACTATGGATGAGGGAATTTCGTATCGATAAATGAGGTAATTAAGGATGAAGGAGGCAATCTGTTTGCCTGTGATAGTAGTGAGTCGGATGGCTTCAATCCACTTGGTAAAATACTCAGTGGCAATTATGATGAACTTGTGGCCGTTGGATGATGGAGGGTGGATTTTGCCCACAAGGTCGAGTCCCCACTGACAAAAGGGCCAGGGTGTCATTAAAGGTCGCAATTCCTGAGCTGGTGCATGGATGAGGTTACCATGAATCTGACATTGCTTGCATTTCTTGACAAAATGATACAAATCTGTCTCCATGTTCGGCCAATAGTATCCCAAACGCATGAGTTTCTTAGCTAAGGTAGGACCACTAGAGTGTGGTCTGCATATTCCCTCATGTACTTCTTGTAAGGCGGTTTGATATTCTTCACATTCAAGACATATGAGTAGAGTACCATCCAGACCTCTGCGATAGAGGGTGTCAACAATAATGGTATAACGGGATGTTTGTCAGATAAAGGTACGATGTTGGTTATTGGATAAATCGGCCGGTAAAGTTTTATCCTTGAGGTGAGTGTAAATTTTACCATACAAGGGTGAATCAGATCCAACGAGGAGGCAACTAGATTAGGTTTTGGGGACATCATAAGCTAGTTGCGCGAGTGGCTCCACCAAGACCTCAAAATGTGACTCATTTTCTAGTATATCGAGAAGCAAGGTGATGGTTACCATGGCATCTGCTGCTTTGTTGTCTATGTGAGGAATCTGCTCAAAGGAGATATTCACAAAGTATTCTTTAAAGTCATCTACCATATGCTTGTATGGTATTAGCTTGTCATCTTTTGTCTAGTAGTCATAATTCACTTCGTTGATCACTAGTTGCGAATCTCCATAGACATGTAGCTCTTTCACTTTCCACTCTGTTGCCATCTTAAGACCAATGACCAAGGCCTCATACTCTGCTATATTATTTGTGCAAGGAAAAAGTAGATGATAGGACTTAGGTATTGTGTCACCTTGAGGAGTGACCAATAAGATTCCTGCTCCCAATCCATGGTTTGTATAAGATCCATCAAAGTATAGCTTCCATGAATGTGTTGTGATACTGAAAATTGATTTATTGAGAAACTTGAATGTCATTGGAGTGGTATCTTGCAATGGTGCTTCCGCCAACTGATCTGCGATTATCTGACCCTTGATAGCTTTCCTTTCCACATATTCTATGTCATACTCACTTAATAGCATTACCCATTTTGCTAGGCAACCTGTTAGGGTTGTTTTGCTTAACAAGTATTTGAGTGGATCGATCTTTGCAATGAGCTTGATGGAATGTGCAAACATGTAATGGCGTAGTTTTTGGGAAGCAGAAACTATAGCAATACAAGATCTTTCAATTTGGGAATATTGCAATTCATACCCCACCAATGTGCGACTAATGTAGTAGATGGACCTTTCCTTGCCTTCAAAGTCTTGTTGTGCTAAAAGGGCGCCAAGAGCTGTTGGTGTTACAGATATGTAAAGATATAGTGGCTTACCTTGGATAGGTGGCATCAAGATAGGCAGATTCATGAGATACTCCTTTAATGTGTGAAATCCTTCTTCACACTTCTCATCCCATCTAAATGGAATGTTCTTATGAAAGAGATGAGTGAAAGGTTGACACTTATCCACCAGTTGTGAGATAAACCAATAGATTGCCTATAATTTTCCCTGTAAAGACCATAGTTGGGTGATGTTCCTTGGTGGTGGCATCTCCATGATAGCTTTTACCTTCGCAGGATCTACCTCAATCCCATTGGCTGATACTATGAAACCCAAGAGTTTGCCGGAGGTGACCCCAAACACACACTTTTTTGGATTTAATCAGACTTTGAATTGTTCCAGCCGTTGAAAGACCTTCTCTAGGACATCTAAGTGAGATTCCCTTGTAAGTGACTTGGCAAGGATGTCATCCACATAGTCTTCCATAGTTACGTGCATCATGTCATGGAAGATAGTAGTCATTGCCCTTTGTTATGTGGCTCCAGCGTTCTTCAACCCAAATGGCATGACGTTCCAGCAAAAGGTACCCCATGGACAAGTGAATGCCATCTTATGCTGATCCTCTGGCACTATTATGATTTGGTTGTATCTAGAGAAGCCGTCCATAAGAGAGAGCATAGTGTGTCCACCTGTCAAGTCTACGATGATGTCAATGTTGGGTAATGGGAAATCATCTTTGCGATAGGCCTTGTTGAGATCTCAGAAATCATTACACAATCTGACTCTGCCACTAGGTTTTGATACTGGTACAATGTTTGATACCCACTCCGAGTAATCGATTGCTTTGATGAATCCTACATCCAATAGCTTCCTGAGTTCCTCTTTAACTGGTAATGCGACATGTGGATGCATTTTCTTGAGTTTTTGTTTAATAGGTTTAACTCTTGGATCTAGTGGTAGATGATGCAAGATCAAGTCTGGATCTAATCTGGGCATATCTGCATAGGACCAAGCAAAGTTGACCTGTTTCTTTTTGAAGAAGGGTACAAATTTCCTCTTTTCTAGTGGAGATAGAGACTTGGCAAAGTGTATGATCTTTGGGTTACCTTATGTGCCGATGTCAATAGGTTCTGTAGGTTCTACAACAATTTGTGACTTCTCCTGATACATGTCGTTGGGGAGAGTGTCAAGCCTTCCATCGTCTGGCACCTCATAGAGGTTTTCACCATTAGGTGCATCCTTTATTTTTACTTTTTTGGGATTTGACATTGCCGTAGAGCGGTTTTCACCATCAGATTCATTTTTTATTTTTATGTTTTTGCAATTGGAAGGCTTGGCATCCTCTCCAAAATAAGCAATGGTATTGAGTTATATGGCGAAGCCGACTTTATGATCTCCCATAGGTAGGTGGTCTCTTTGTTCCATGTAATCAATGTAGGCATCATCGTTTTGGAACATGTCTAGTTGGGGGTTCCTTGTAGATCCCAATCGATAAGCTCGGGATGTCCTAGGGGGAGGGGATCTATAGGTTGATCTAATTCAGTGGGTGTGATAGTAAGGATGGATATGTGATCAAGATTGGGAGTGATAGGAACAAGATCTGTGATGGTACTCTCTTCAAGATTATTTATCACGTGGGAACTCTGACCTTCCTTGTAATTTCTATTCTCGGGAATAGGTGAATCACACTCTACTAGTCTAGGCCTCAGTGTTTGTCCCTCATGGTAGGGGCTATAAGTGTGAACGGTATTAATTCCTTTGTCTTCATAGGAATGTTCTGAAAGGTCATCCCATTCATATTCATTAGAATCTGTATCACTATCTTCTTGGAGGTTATGGATCTGTTCCACAAAACAAGTATTAGCCTTTTTTATTTTTATGTTTTTGCAACTCGAAGGCTTGGCATCCTCTCCAAAATAAGCAACAGTATTGAGTTCTATGGTGAAGCCAGCTTTATGATCTCCCGCAGGTAGGTGGTCTCTTTGTTCCATGTAATCAATGTAGGCATCATCATTTTGGAACATGTCTAGTTGGGGGTTCCTTGTAGATCCCAATCGATAAGCTCAGGATGTACCAGGGGGGATCTATAGGTTGATCTGATTCAGTGGGTGTGATAGTAAGGATGGATATGTGATCAAGATTGGGAGTGATAGGAACAAGATCTGTGATGGTACTCTCTTCAAGATTATTTATCGCGTGGGAACTCTGACCTTCCTTGTAATTTCTATTCTCAGGAATAGGCGAATCACACTCTACTAGTCTAGGCCTCAGTGTTTGTCCCTCACGGTAGGGGCTATAAGTGTGAACGGTATTAATTCCTTTGTCTTCATAGGAATGTTCTGAAAAGGTCATCCCATTCATATTCATTAGAATCTGTATCACTATCTTCTTGCAGGTTATGGATTTGTTCCACAAAACAAGTATTAGCCTTAGCTTTGCCTTTGTCGTTGTCTTTGTATCCTAGCCCTCTTGTGTCTCAAGCCAATGAGGATGAAGAGGGTTGAATGGGTTCAGTTATTCCTTCTTTTCTCAGGCCAATGGGACCCTGTCCTTCATAGCCCATTTTGTGTAAAATAGATTGAGCATGCCCATAGATTTCTGTTGGGAGCTTTGGGTGTTTGTCTTGTGGTGTGTCATCTCCATCTATATATAGCCATTGCAAAATGTCTCTTTCTTCACTTTCATCTGATAGGGTGCCCCATTTGACAAAGGGAGCTTTGGGAGGTTCAGTAGGAGCAGATGGTTTTGGGAAGGGTGTAGGTCACCCAAAGGACTTCAGAGATAAAGGCATTTTGGCTACACTAAAGGAATGTTCAATGGAGTACTCTCCTACCCCTGTTTCTTTGATCTTGACTTTCTGCTCTTTGGCCTTTGATGTGGAAGCTTGGGAGCTAGGATCTTGCTGGGAGGCAGAAGATGTGGACGCTCTATTATTAGGGATGCTAAAATCTAGCTTTGATTGGATAGAGTTACAGTGTTGAAAAGGATCAGGGTCACCTTGGATGGTGATTTCTCAGCCATTGTGAGGGAACTTGATACACTAATGATATGTGGAAGACACAACTTTCATGGCATGTATCCAAGGTCTTCCTAGGAGAATGTTATAGGTGAGCTCCCTCTTAAGGACTTGGCAAACAATGTCTATCACCACTAGTCCAATTCTTAATAGTAACACCATAGTTCCTTTGGTTGTCTGTTCTTCATCATAGGTTTTTATTGTGATCTTCTTTCTTGGATCGACTACAGTTTTTGAGAACCCCAATGTAAGGACTAGTTTTAGCATGCAAATGTTCAAACCTACTCCTCCATCAATGAGAACCCTTTTGATGTGATGTTTATTAATGAAGGCCTCAATGTGTAATGATGATTTATGGGGTTGAGATATGGATAGATCATCCTGTTCAATGAATGATAGGATGTTAGGCAAGGTAAGATGACCTACCATGGCTTAAAACTTCTCTTGGGCCAACGATGTAGAGTAAAAGGTATCAGTTTGACTCCATACTAGCATTTTACATAACACAACATGACCAACACATGGTCTCTGACCCAATAACTTCATTCTACACCTTCCAAGGTGCCCAACTCCATCTAACATCACTTCAACTCCTCTACACAGGACTGCAGGACAACAATCTTCACTATGTTCTTCATAGACTGTCATAACACCTCACTACTCCATTGTGTAGACAGTCACCATGTCTTCTTTGTGAAGATCTCTATTGAGACACACTCAAACTCATGCAACTTACCAACCTCTCACATGCATACATGCATTTATTGACAAAACAATAACATGAATAGCCAATCTCTTACCTTCTTGATAGAGGATTGTCAGAGACAGTACAAGGTAGCATAGACTGTTATCTCCAAGAAATCTCCCTCTACTCCTTACCACAGGATCATTGCTAGATCAGGAACTCCTTGTATTGATCACAAGGCAAGGCATTTACTGATGGATCACTGAATACAGACAAGGATAGTCACTTAGCTGCTGCTGTCCTTCAACAAATCTCAAACACAAGACTTCTGCAGAGTCCTTTACATGGAATCCTCACACCAACTACCCTCTTGCCCTTCCAAGCCTTCACAAGACATTGCATTACCTAATCTTTAACCCATTCCATTGAGTATAAACAGGAAAAGGCAATGGAATGGTGAAGGTTTCATCGGGCTACTCAAAAGAGCCAAAACCTAGGTTTTGGGCAGTCAGTGGAAAACTAGTTGTTTCTTCCTCCTAATGTAGTGTCAAAAGCCTAAACAAGATGCAAAAGGTAGGTAACTCAACTACCTAAACAATTATTTCCAGCACCATCCACTTCCAGGCCGTACAAGTACAGATCAATGCATAAAACAACGAACTTATTAACTGTTAACAGCAGGTTTAATACAGTTTAAAGCTTAACATTGATTTCTCCCTCCAAGTTTAATGTCAAGAACTCAAATGAGACTCAAAGCCAAGTTACTTCCCTCCCTCAACTTCCCAATGCATTCATGTTCCATAACATTTCCGTACAGGCGCGAGTACGGCAGGGAAAGGCAGAAAAAAACACAAAAAAACAGTAAAAGGCAGAAAAACAGTGTCTTTTTGTTATATCTCTCAAATCTCTTGAATGATCTGCACATTACAACTTTCCTTGGCTTAATACAAGCCTCCTACAATGCATGAAAACATTTTGCATTCCAAAACCATCGATGCTTTCTTGATTTGTTAACTGCTGCTGGTAAAACTGTTTTAGAAACCTGTCTATTCTAGACTGCATTTACAGTTTTTGGGGTTTAAATGCTTTTTGACACTTGGATTAACCTTTGGTATGGTTATATCACACCCACTAACCTAAGACATGCCTTTTAAAGGCTTACAACATGGAAATTTAATTGACTATCCTATAAAAACATTAAAACTCAAATGACTTCTAAGACTGCCTTTTTGACACAAGACTGTCCTCTTGAGGACTACAACAAGAAAACTAGATTCATTTAGACATTTGGACTAAGTCCTATTACAAACATGGCAATAAGCCTTATGACAACATTTAATGGTCTCAAAGACCTTATTTAACCAACCAAACTACTTGCAAATTAACCAAAACCTAAACATCTAGGTGCTCCTACACTAGCCAAGTTGGTGGGTATAGTGGTTTCCACTAGGGCTTTATCAAGAATCTCTTTGTGGGTTGGCGATAGATGCAACAACTCTAATATGGATATATTGGCTAGAGTCTTTCATAGTTGGTCAATAACATTGTACTTGTGGGGGGTAGATGGTGAGGATGATGACCTTGGAGGGAGTGTGTGCAAGGTGACTTTCCCACTGTGGGTGCTGATATTACAATCAGATTTGGTGTTGGAATCTGATTGTTTGTTAAACGTGATCACATTGATTTGCGGGATATGCTCTGATATGCAATTAACGGTGTAATCTAACGACACATTCGTGTAGTTAGCATCATTGTTCCTGTTGTTTTAATTTTGTTGGTTGTTATTGTTGTTGCTATGAGGGTTCTCCCTGTCATGGTTAAGGAGTGGATCCTTGAATGCCACATGTGATTAGTTAGAGGGGTGATCTTTTGGGCCCACGCGGTTGTGATCTAGTAAGTCTTGTATGACATTTTTCAAGTGGATACAGTCATTAGTTGTATGGCCTTTTTCCCTATGGTACTCACAGAAATCGGTATCCTTCCACCAAGGAGGTTTGACTATCAGTTCATAGTCGCTTGTGACGGGAAGGGTGTCTCACTGTTTGCCAATAACTTTTTCAAAGCGGACTCATATGACTCCCCAAGTGCTGTAAATTTTTGTCTAGGAGGATAGTTTTACCATTGTCTATGTTCATTTGACGAAGGTTTGCTCGGTGTTGCATTGTTTGACGCTCCTTTGAGATTGAAAATTGGTTGCTTAGGAGCTGCTACTTTAGTATCAACCACTCCATCATTGACGATATTCTTGTTTTTGGTCTAGAATTTTGACTTATCCGTGGTATAGTTTGAGTTAGGAGTCAATGAATAACCCCATCTCAATGACTTTCGTAAATGTGGTAGGGCATTGGATTTGAATTTGGTAGCTAAGATTGAGATTGAGATTATGGACAAACATTTCAAGCATTTGTTTTTCTAGTATATGATGAGGACATTTGCTGGCCAGTTGCCTCCACCTTTGTAAGAAAGCAATGAAGGATTCGCCACTCTTTTGTTTTGTGTTGCAAAGTTCAAGCATGGATACCTCATGTTTGATATTATATGAGAAATGTGTTACAAATTTGTTCACTAACTCATCGAAGGTACGAATACCTGGGGGAAGTCGAGAGAACCACTCCATGGCTTGCCCTCCTAGAGATCTAGGGAAGAGTCTTATTAGAAAGTTTCATTGTGGGAAACCTCTAGACATGCGATGCTAAATTCTTTGATGTGGTCTCTAGGGTCACCCTTTCCTCTATAACTTGTCAAATTTTAGAACTTCAAATCTAAGGGGAAAGGGATCATTTTCAAGCTCTTATTGAAGGTATATAGCGAGATATCTTCCAATGAATAGTGTTTAGTGGGTGCCCCTGTTTGGAGGTCCACTAATTGTTGTTGTAGGGTTTGACTTGTTTTGTCAACGTGTCTAAAGGTGTGGTTGAGTCTGTGGTTTTCTTGCCTTTGTCTATGTCAAGGGTTCTTTCCTCACGTGTGCTCTCTTCATGAGTTCTTTCCTCTTCGATTTCTTTCAATGTTGTGACGTCAAAGTCTTTGGGGAGTTTAACTTCTTGTCTTGCTAGGTAGAGAAAGAACTTTGTAGGCTCTTGGTGGAGTACTTTGTCCATTATTCGTTGAAATTTTCTATCTTGGAGGGCTTCTTGTAAGTCCTCATGAGATATCTCCTCATCACTGTCACGAGGGGATACAATTCTGTTAGATGTTCCAGCCATTTCAATTTGTTTTTTACTTCTGGGATCTAGCTAGTACCATGCAATGTGATTCGGAATGGAGTGGGGCGAAATTGGAAGTTTTGGTAGGGTGTGTTGAAGGTTGTAGTGAAGGGGATACTTGTGGTGATAAGATTTGGACAAGGATTTTCTTTGATCAATGGTGTCAAACAAGTCGGTTGATACAAAACGGTAGCCAAAAGTAAGGATGATTGGAATCCGATTACTTGGTAGAGACTAGCTTTGCACAACACACACTAGTGAAGTTCTAAGAGAGAGGGATGATAGATCCTGATAGTGGAGACTTACTAGGGATGCTTGAGTCTGATATGGTAAAAAATTAGCTTGTAGTAACCTAGTTTTGATAGTTAGATTTGCTCTTGGGAAGTTTTGGTGAAATTTTGACAAGGTGATTTGGTGGAAAAGAGGGTACGTTGCAGAAATGAATGGGAGAAGTGACTGCATGGTTAATTTGATCTCAAAAATGAAACAAGACTGAAATGAGTGCTTAAAAAGGTTGATGTTTTTCTAACAAACTGTACGGAAGTGCTCATTGTGACAGATGCGTAGGAACAGAGCATATATGCGCAGCAGCAGAGGACAAATACACAGATCTGGTGAAAAGCAAATGCACCAGAACATAGTATAAATGCACAGCAACAAGAAGTATATGCATAGGTCTGGTAAAAAACAAATGCGTAGTAGAAAAGTGTAAATGCGCAACGAAAAGCAGATGCACTGCAGGATGGAGCAAATGCGCAACAGTATGAAGCAAATGCACAGATCTGTCTATTTTGCCTATTTTTGACTTGGTAAAGGCACATTTTTCAATGTTTGGAATGTTTTTGGGTTCTTTGTCTGAATGTTGCTCTTTTTGATTTGTTTCTTTGATTATGGCAAGAAAGACACATCACACACAAAGAATATTTTCATGATTAATTTTTTTGTATTTTTTATTTTTGACAACAATGCAAACACAATCCTAAGGTTGGCTAGGACAATATTCAGTGAGTTCCAACTTGGTTTTAACACCAACCACTTGCATAAGGGTGGACAACTAATAGCTTGGTAGCACCGGCTCCCCTCCACGACACTCACTTCTCACGCATACCAAGCTATAGTTCCTCTGAAGAGTTGAACTTTTCTATCTCTACATCGAATGAGTGTATGATGTTGGATGGCTTTGGAGAATGTTTCTCCTGTGTCACCAAATAGGGGATTTTGGCTTCTACAAACAATGGATATGTAGTAAGGGCAACCGTTCGAGTGGTTATACTTGCGGTAGTACTACTCTCCGTTATGGAGTCTCCCAGCCTGCAAGGGTTGCGCCTTGCGGGGTTTATGGGGAGGTTTGATGTTGGTATAACTAATCCGCACATCATTGCTTGAAGCTTTCACCTCAAACATAGTTTATTTATAGTGGATTGAAGAGCTTGGCGTTAGCCTGTTACCACTTAAGGTCGTCCCACTTGGAAGGAAGGAATTCCAAGGGCAAGCCTCTCTAAAGGAAACACATGTGAAATGATGATTCTGGCATTTGTTCACCCAGTTAAGGGGAGAGCATAGTCCTATCATCATTCCAAAATCACAGAAAACACTGGTTCTTTCCTTCTAGTTAAAAAGAGGAAAACTAAATGAGTTGCTCTACTTGGGCATACAAGATTTATTACTTTGAAAAAGCTTTTGAAAGTAATTGTTTAATTTTAATCCTCCTAGTTGGGACTATGTTCAAGTTGTGATGCAACAAGTACAAATTACTTCCCTCCTATTTAGAATCTAAGTGAAATTTGCATGAACAAGTTCAATTACTTCCTTTGCTATTTAGATCTAGATGAGAGTTAACCATGCAGCTATATGTCTAACCAGCTCTTAACCTGCAAGGCGGATCTAAGAATATTCCTGCAAATGATGTTAGATTTAGAAATTTTTCGAGAAATAGCTCTAAAACCCTAGCAGAATGAATGCGTAGGTACAATGAATGTATGCGTAGATACAAATGCGTAGTTATAGAGATACATGTGCTGAAACAGAGAGTACAAGCACAAATATGATAGATGTGCAGTTACAGTGAGTATATGCGCTGAAACATAGAACATATGTATGGATCGAACAAATGCGTAGTAACAGTGAGTATATGTATCGAAACAGAGAACATATGCGTTGATCTGACAGATGTGCAGCAGTAGAGAGTGTATGCGCAGCAACAGTGTGTGGATGTGTAGAAACGTCCTGTGTACAGATTCTAACACAAAAACTCAATTTTGAAGTTAAATTGGGGCAAGGGCCCCACGGGTGGGCGCCAGAAATGTTATCAAAAAATGTGGTTAATAGCATTAAGCTATCAATAATCTAATAATCTCAATGAAATAAGAAATAAACAAGATCAAACACAAAGAAATAATACCTTGCAAACCTCTTTTATTCTACTGCTTCCATTGGTTGCCTATCTCAATTGATCTTGTGTGTGAATAGAGCCTTAGAAGGTGCACTTCCTTGCTTTTTTTCAAGATGACAAAGGAGAACGACTGTTGATAGGTTTGCAATGAAGAGGATCTTCTAAATGCAATGATAATGGTGATCTCAAGCTATGGGATTTGGTGCCAAAGGGGTGCTATGATTCCTGCAGAGTAAGTTTATAAAAGCTTGGATTATTGAAATGGAGGAATAAGGGTTGTATTTATAGATTTGTGAGAGAGAAGATTAATGGTACAGAATAAATAAGAAGATCGACGGTTGAAGAAATTTGAGAGGATGTGCGTGAATAGGGAGAACAAGTGTCCTACTCCTTCGTGCATCAGGGGAGTTAACAGAATAGATTAAGGAGTTAACTGAGATGATTGATCAGTTAACAGAATTGATTGGAGAGATAAGTGGGCTGATTGGGGAGTTGACTGAGATGATTGAACAATGAAATCAGATGACTAACCAGTTTAACTGTTTTGATTGATGAGTTAACTAAATTTGACTAGAGGAGAAATAAGACATGTGTGTGAGGGAATATTAGCTAATTAAATATTAGAAATATTTAATTACATGTGCACATGGATTAATTAAATTAGTTTTGGTATTAATTCAATTTTGGAGGAAAAGGATAATTTAAATAAATATTTAGATTTATTTAAATATAGATAATGAGAAGAATTAATTAAATAATTTGGTATTATTTAATTTAGAATGATTTTTAGAAGAATTTGGAAGATTTAATTAAATAAATGACTTTATTTAATTTTGTGGAGGAATGTGAATCAAATAAATAAATTGATTGATTTATTTATTGATAGAGGAATTTAGAATGAAATAAATATTTAAAATATTTATTTAGACAGAGTCGTGTCAATTTT
The DNA here is from genome assembly GCA_027924645.1 of Cunninghamia lanceolata. NCBI lineage: Eukaryota > Viridiplantae > Streptophyta > Pinopsida > Cupressales > Cupressaceae > Cunninghamia > Cunninghamia lanceolata. The sequence continues at coordinate 14,914 of BSBN01001207.1, forward strand.
AGGTGTATACACAAACCCCCTTAAATTCAAAGCCCCTTGGATAGAACCCCGCTAGTTTTAAATCATACCTATAATGGAGTCTTCTCTACACCTATCAAAATGCTGATAAAAAACCACATTGATTTACCTTTTGGGGGATCAAATGAATTCATTTAAATTTTATGTTTTGTAAGTATGTAGTCCTTAATATAAGCTTCCCAAAAAGTATAATTTTAAATATATTTAATTTGATTATTATATTTTTTTTTTTTATTTCTTGTGAACGTAGGTTTTTCACAGAACATCAAGTTCTCTGTTCTATACATATGGAAAATTAGTAAATTAGTGAAAAAAAATTCTAAAAAAATCTATGCCCTAGGTATTGATGTCCCTATTTCAACAAAAAAAATAAAAAAGAATTTTGATACATATAGAAAAAGTTATGTTTTACAGAATATGCCTATGTCTGAATTATAATTGGTTTGACTTCAAAAATTAATTAAAAAAATATTCAACAAAACATTATAAAACCAAATGCATGCTCTATATATCGGTGTTAGCAATCTAAATTAAAAAGAATCATAATTTTATCCTTTGTAGAAAAAAATTTATGTGCTACAGAATACACATCACTTAAAAAAAATGTTGTTTACTATTAAAAACTAGTTATCAAAGGAGACACAATTTTTTTACAATTTAACTCCAATTTTTTTAAAAAATATATATTTAGAATCTACAAACAAAATCTCACAAATCACTAGTTTGTATCATCTTCAAATTCCTAACGGTTTAGCGGCTATAGGTGTCAGAAAGTGAAGATTTAGTTCAAAATGTTGATTTCAATGTCAAGTTTGGCCAAAAAGTGTAACCCATTATTGTGGGATGACCCTCATGTTTAACTGTGGACCTATCAGCTAATTGCAAAAATGTCTGAGTAGGCCTAAGGTTGTTTAACTGCAGCATCTGCATTGTCTCCTTGGTCATTACATTAATTGCACCACCCAAGTTTATCAAATTATTCTTGATCAGAGTCCCATTGATTTTTACATCCACTACTGGACTACCTGGATCTATATATTTGGGGACAATTATATTCCCCAACATTATGTCAGCAAGGTTACCTAAAATGTGGATTGTCTTTGGGTCCGTTCTCTTCCTTCCTGGTTTCTTTATGCAGAGATCTCTAATAGTCTTAGTATAGATAGGAATATCTTTGATAGCTTGGATTAGGGGAATTTTTATGCTTATATCTTTTAACTGGCCTATAAGGTCAGTTTTAGCCTGTGTTGGTTGCTTCTGGATAGCCAAGCATTCAGGGAAAGGAGGCTTCGGATGTAAAGTGGTCTGAGGTCCTGATTTGATTCAGGTTCCAAAGGTGGCTTATCTGAGGCTTCCTCTATGGGTTCTTATCTTCAAATTCTGTAATTTGGGGAGATGAAGGGCCCGCAAGTTGCTTCCTTGATATGAGATGAACATTACTCACCTCTACCCCATAGGTGGGGTATTGCATCACCTCTTAGTATAATCCTGTTGAACAGGCTTGTTATTAGGGTTAGGTGTAGGTTGGGCAAGGAGTTGGGTAGGTCTAGAAGATTGAGTTTGAGGAGTGGATGAAGGCATTATTACTGATTGCTGGGTTGAGATGGAAGCATAAGTTGCTAGTAATTTGCATTTTACTGCCATTGCTAGCCCTTGTTCCATTGGGTTGCCACTGAGGTTGCTGTGTAGGCCACTAGGGGTTATAGTTGGAACCTTGGAAACTTTGTTGGGGCCATTGGGTTTGGCTGTTGTTGGTTCCAACTAGGTTGTGGAGTAGGCCATTGTGGGTTTTGCCATAGATTTTGATTACTAGGCCATGGTTGAGTATTCCAAGAAGAAATTTTTTGGTTTGCAACAGGAAAGGGTGAATTGAAACTAAGTGGATCGGAGGGCATACCTTGTCTTTGTTGCCAAGGTCTCCTTTGAGCTATGTAGAACAACTGTCCATCCTCTCCTTCAAATGGCTGAAATTCTGTCCTTTCAACCTTCTCTTGCTAGATACTGGCCACCCTCTTGCATTTATAATTGGACTTCCTTTGTCTACAGCTGGGGCAGTACTCAGTGAGCATTGCATCTGCCTCTTATTGTTTCTTCTTGTTGTGAAGAGTGTCCAGATATGTAGCCATATGGCTGATGATATCCTCCTTCATGTTAGACAACAAGTTACTAATTTCCACTCTTGAAACCCCATTGGTTTCTTTGCTTGTGATGGATGTCCTTTCTCTCCTTGGTCTTCTGGTGAAAGTTCTTGAATAATTTCTACAAATTTTGTAGATTTATTCAAAAGGTAATTGAGAAACATCACCTTGCCCAATGAGATTCATGGCATCCATGCAATCATCATTAACCCCTCTCAAAAAGACCAACTTCAGTGATTCTTCAGACAATCTATTTTGGGGGTTTTTCTTCAAGGCAAACTGGAATCTCTCAACGTAATCTTCTAGTGGCTCCTCTTTTTGTGACATCCTAAAGATGTCATCTCTCCTCCTGTCATGTCCTCTACAGTAAACTTGGTATTTCTCCAAGAATCTCTCCTTCATTATATCCTAGTCTAGAATGACATCTTTTCCTAGCCCCATAAACCATCTCAAGGTTGCATCCTTGAGAGTGGCAGGAAAGAGTTTAAGCTTGTGAGCATATGAAGTGTAGTCATCGCTCCTACATAGAATATCAAACTCAAACAGAAACATATTTGGGTCCTTTGTCACTAGGCCATAGAAGACTAGTAATGCTAAAGGTGGAATGTTCTTCAACACTGTAGCCCTCTCCTGATTAGTGATAGGAAACTCAAACGTTGCTTGCTCTAGTGGATCCTCCACCACCGCATCTGCCATGGTTCTAAAGGTCCCTTCTGTAGTTGTGGAAGAAGCTGATGAAGATGTAGAAGGTGTTGATGAAGATGTAAGAATAAGTCCTTCTCCTTCAACAATTCTGATTGTATAGTTGATAAAGTCAACAGTATCTTCTCTGTCCTGATAATTTAAAGGGAGGAATCTGCCTTAGTTGTTTCTCTACCTCCACATACAGTGGATTTAGCTTTGTATATCAGTGGTCCTGCATAATGTTAGTACAATTTCTGGTGTTTCTTGAAAAGTGAATCTATCAACCCTAATGCTGGAATCAAAATGTAAGCTATGAAAACATGTAAAATGAGCCTATGAAGGTAGCACCATCCTTGACAATGATGCCAAAAATGTAGAGGAAAACTAATGCGTTGTAGACTTAACACAATTTAGGGGTAAACCTGTTTGAACAGTCCACTTGACATTATACTCCTACATTAAATTATCAACCAAGGAGCGCAAGCTTATGATGGCACTACACTGTATGTGCCTCTAGGGGCTCATATTCTCCTAAACTATCCTATCCAAACCTCCTTAGATTATTCTACTTTGTTGGAATTCACAGAAATGCAAGAATAGTAAAAATGGTTACAGAACCTAGTGGCTACGAGTACTTGCAGCACGAGCTATAGATAGCTGCTAACAACAAAAAAATACAGAACTAATCCAAAACCATTCAAAATGATAAGAAAGCTAATACTAACCTCTAGAGGACTAAGATGGATCAATTATACATTTGTTCCTGAACCACAACTACTGTAATTATCAACAAGAGTATTCTACTTAACTCACAATGCATTTATAAAACAATAGAAAACAACTTTAACAAGAATGCATAAATGAATAAGAAAATAAATGAAGTGAAGATTAGTACCTTGAGTGGCTGGCTCAGGGGACTGACTCACTTAGCTGAAAATCAAATCTAACTTAGATACTCACGCATCCACATAACACATGGTTCCATTCATTTCATATCACAAACAAAATCTTTTTTTCAGATTGTATTCAATAATTGCATTTCAACAATTCATGTTTGGAGCTTCTAATATTGAATAAAAGAAATAACAACTGAGTAAATGGATAACTAACTAACTTGACTCTGAGCTCATCCCCTAACTTATACAAAAATAAGAGAGTCTTATCCAACTACCAACTAACTACAATCATTAATCCATTCCTAGTTATTAGGATACCAAGTTAAGATTGATTTATTAATTCTAACTGAATAGAGGAAGGAGAATCCTATTCAAATAAGAATACCTATGCAATGACTCATATGAAAAACACATAAGCTGCATTTAGAGTCTTGGAACAAGTCTACTTCTTCTACATTTATTCCTTCCCATAATGGTTCACGTTCAACTTCTAGCTGCCTACACTTTTGGCGTCTTGACTTCAACTTGCTTCAATTTTCTTGTTCCGTGACTTGCTACAAATTCTCCTCTCCTTGATGCCACATGCTTGTTGCTACACAAGGAGTTAATCCACAAAACATATGCACGCAAATAACCTCCATAATTAAACCATAGAATTTCATCTATATTGCATACATACTCATGTTCAAATCATTCAATTGATAAATATCATCACCATATTTCATATTAACAAAATAGGTTTAAGGTTCTGCAAAATATATAAAAAGATAGTATATCATGATGGTTATGTTTGAAAAGTATCTGGAAGATCATGTGGGAAAGGTCTGAAAGCATATAAAAACAACACAAAAGAGGCCAATATTTAAACCCATCACCAGCACCTCCACATCGAGAAAAATACAAACAACCTCCTCAAACCATGCACAAAACATGCATGCAAATTTGCAACTATCTTACATCCAAAAACACCCCCATGGGATTCACAATCTTAAAAATAGTCTCTCTACAAATATACAAATCCACATATTTTGGTTAAGCATGAAAAACTTGCAAAACCATGTCAAGGACATCCATGCAAACCTAAATCCACTTATCATTTGGAAGACCCACATGTCTAAACACATCAAAATAGTTTAAAAAATAGATATAACATAGATAAGCAAAGCTGCAGATCTTGAACGAAAAATCTACAAAAACCATATATCTAGTCAACATGAATCTAAAATATGTAAATACTACCATACAATAAGAAGAAGAGGTTGTCCAGGAACTCCAAGCTACCAAACAGGTGAATTACACAAACATCACCATGTACATACATACAAAGGAACTAGGTTGTTCTAGAAGCTTCCAAGTCATCTAATTACCAACTCCACAACCCACATGCATTTGAGGCTAATAAACTAGTGCTTTCCAATGCTAAGGGTTAAAATCAAGAACCTAACATAAGCACTCCAAACTATAGTCTAGACAACCAATGGTCTCCCATGTATCTAGGGAACCAAAACCAAGCACCCAACACGAGCACTCTATTGCACACAACCATGGAATAAAAGAACACATCCACCATGAGTTGTTCCATACTGTCAAACAAGAGCTCCAAGTCAACACCATGCTACATGCAACCACATGACCAACTCCATAATTCTCCACCTTATCCATCCTTCAAATGCCTACAATATTGTACCCTAGAAACAAGATCAACTGTAAAACTTTGAGTCATTCAAGGATTAATAATTAGATGATTCCTTCCTATAGATTCCCTCAAGCTTGCTAGGCTAAGAAAAAAATGAAGGAAATACTCAAAGCTCAAAACACTATGAAACCATTACATGCAACAACATGCAAAACCATGGAACCAACCATGTAGCTTTGATACAAAAATGTAAGGAAAAATACTCACTATGCACCTCTAGTATTGTAAGATTGTTTAATAGGAAAAGGGGAAAACGAGGGGATTGATTGGCTAGATCCTCTTTCACTACAAACATTCAAGGACATTTCAACCGAGTTGAATCATGCATCTTTTGCAAGAGGATTCTCCTATAGGTTGGTGTGTCACTTGTAACACTGTAGAAACTCATAAATTATCAATTAATGTATTAATTTAATGCTCAAATATGCTCAAAACCCTAATTATGCAAAATCGCAAGCAAATTGATGAATTATGACAAATGCTCGTAGACCAAGATAGTAGACAGAGATTAGTTACTGACCATTTTTTGAAGTTCGTGATGTAGAATATTCGGGGACATTACCACTCGCGCCCTAATCCAATGAAGTGTTTTCTTCAAGGGGTTCTGAACTCCTTACGACACCGATGATCACTGTTTTGTCTGTTTCTATCATGAAAGATGCGGAGGACATTGGAGCTCGCATCGTAGTCCAAGGCAGGATATTCTTTAGGATGTGAGGACTTCTTCTGATATTAATTATCATTGTCATGGTGATTTTTGTGTCTACAACCTCGGAGGACACTACCACTAGCGCCCTAGTCCTAAAGGTGCACCAGGCTACTTCTTTCCACCGGATCTGGAATCCTTATCTTCTACAACCTTCCTCTGCAACTCCACTGCGCTAAATCTGATACATGTAACCTACAATCACAAGGAGTGTGGTTGGGGGTTGTGGTGTTTAGGAGCTTGCCTCAGTCAAACCTCGGAAGGACATTCAAGTCTTCCAAACATCGTTGTTAGATAAAGAGTGCGTATTCCTACAAGATAGAGGAAAAAACAAATTGATAAATGATTCAAACACAAATAGATATCACCTCGGAGGTGTAGCTCGCATGTAGATGAAAATCCTTCAACACATGAGAAGATGAAGCTAAATCTGCAATCACAAACACAACAATATTCTACTCTACAACAATGAATATCTTGAATGCTCTAAAATCATAAGTTCACTAAAAGTTCATAATAATCTTCTAGTTTACAAATGAAACCCTAAACATGCTTATATATGCATTCCTGCTTTAAATTTCGTAATTCAAACTTAAGATGTCGGCAACGAAACCTTCTAACGGTCACATAACCAACATTCAAATTTGGGACCTGCCTGAAATAGGGCAGGACTAGGGCGCGAGCGCCCAAGTCCTCAAGTCCTATTTCAGGGTAGGGTCAAATGCCACAATGTCCCTTAAGCCCCATTTGACATGGGTTTCATGCCATTTTCTTCTGGGAGTTAAAATGATCATGCAAGATGCAAAACAAGGGACCCAGGAGCTAAACTTAGGAGGTAAAAGCCCTAGGGGGACATTTTACGACATAACAAAGATTAACTAAAAAATTCTTGATACAAGTGCACACAACTATGCTCATAAAGTGGGATCAAGACACATGTTTATTTCCCACATTAACCCTTGGAGAAAAATAATGTAGATTTTATATCTAAGTAAATTTTAGCAGCATAACATGTAAATTAACACTTCTAAGAACAAGAATGAGAGAATAATAGAAGTATAGACATAAGAGAAGAGATACCAAGGAAAAACCCTTTCAAGTAAAAATACCACCCTCCAAAGCATTGAACCAATGTATTATTTAGCAATAATAAACATGTTACAATACACTTCGAGGCTCAGAGTCTTAACATGGAGATCTACATCTTGCTCTTTTGGAGGATATTTGATTGCATATCCCTCCAATAAAAAACTCCTCATTTCTTCTCTCCCCAAATCTATAATACATAAACAAAGGCATCTAGGAAAACCATTAGCTAAAACCATGAGCTAAGTAGTCAACAAGGAAAGACACCTCATGACTGTGTCCAAGAGTTACAAGCATTTGTTTATAAGCTTCAAGATCTTTCTCATGAACCTGGGTGTCCAACTTCACTTGAGGACAAAAACAACCCACTAGATGACAAAATAACAACTCCCTAAGTCTAAAAAGGACAACCAACTTCTTACACATCATCAAAGACGTTTTCTTACACCTCTTACAATGTCATAGATGCTTCTTACACATCATAATGAAGGTCAAGATTCCTAGTCCACTTTGTAATTCCTTAAAATCACACTCTTACATGCATCATAGAATTTGTCATAAATGACCCGCACATCTTACAATGTCATAATGAAATTAGATGCTCTTTCAACTTCTTACATACATCATATAAAGGCATACACATGGCATAATGGCCAAGTCATAAGTGGGATTCCCCATTTTCCAAATGAGACACAAATAATAAATAAATACAATAAAATAAATAATTAATTCAAACATCAGGACTTGCAAGATGTATGACACACCTAATCCCAACACTGTGCTTGCAATCTAGTCTAAAGGACAAGACCATGCCCACAATCTAGTCCCATGGGTATGATCATGCCCACAATCTAATCCACGAAGGGAAAATTATTGGGAATTAAGTTAGGAGTGTTCTAAACTAAAGGGTTTGGTATAATAGAGTGAGAGGTTTAGCTTTAGAGTTAGCAAATGTGCCAAAAGAACCAAATTATATGCTAGAATCATGCATCAAAGACACCCACACAAGATAACATAAAACATATAGATGAAATAATAAAATATACCTTTCTCCTCTAAAACTAAAAGGTGCGCTCCACATCATATAAGCTTGAACTTACCTCTTTTTATCATAAAGCACTTTAATAAAACTATTAAAATAATACCATATAACATCAATTTAAGACACTTTAAAACAAGTGACACTTACAATCAAATCTAATATCTACAAATTCATTTAAAATACTTATAATAATACTTAAATAAATTTTCAATGACGGTTATCGGTTCAAAGTTACCTTTCAAAGAATAAAACAACATATATTAAAATAATCTTATATATAATTTTACAACAAAAAAATACCTAAATACAACGATACGACCATCAAATTTAAGCCCTAACTGAACTCTTTTAGACCAACAACAGAAGCAATTGGCCCCTCCCTCCATCCCCCTTGCACACAAATGACAAGGAGAGAGTTCACTTTATGAGTATATATGGCCAACGAGGGCCTACAAGCCAAATCCATTGTGCTTAGGTGACGTCTTACAAGAGCAATCCCGACTATCCGATAGATTTGGTTACAAAACCTTGCTTTGTTTTGTTCTGTATTGGGGGAGAAAATATTTGCCTGTTATGGAATCCTGTCAGTTGAAAAAGACTTCAGCCTGATCCTAATTATCTTTCGTCCTTTTTCCTCTTTCTATAAGTATATCTTTGATGCCAAGAAACAAAAAAGAATTCAACAATGAATTATATACTATGCAACAAATTTAATGCGGGTCTATGAACAAGAGGGTTGAAATAGTGAAGGCGCCGCACTGAGTACTTGAGATCTTCTCCCAGCGGGACCCGTGTGTATAGCAGTTTCAGGAAAAAAGCAGAATAAAATCCCAATCATTATTATCGATCTGAACGATATCTTGCAGTTCTTGATTTGCCGCAGTATAATTACTTTTGATAGCTGGTGAGGTTGCGTGATCGAATCCCGGCGGGTGGTCGGGGTTTAGAAAAAATGCGGAAACGCGAGAGGGAAAACCCGTGTGCAATCTGTGGGCATTATCACAAGTTCGAAGAGGGGGAAGCGTGTGGGGTGTGTGGGCATCGTATGCAGGGCGCCAATGAGAAATCGCCTCACATGCCCAGCGCCTTCCCCACCGAGGTTTTGCCCGCCTTTCTTTACCTCGGCAGCTATGACAACGCCTCCCGCGCCGAGCTCCTCAAAGCCCAGGGAATTGCCAGGATACTCAATGTAAATTTCTTTTTCTTTCGCTTCTCATGTTTTACTCAATGTAGATTTCTTTTTCTTTCGCTTCTCATGTTTTCTTAGATTCTTCTGGGGATTAGTAAGTCTATGCATTTGATTTTACAAGAATTTCTCATAACCTTAAATTTATGTTTTCTTAGATTCTTCTGGGGACTAGTAAGTCTATGCATTTGATTTTACAAGAATTTCTCATAACCTTAAATTTATGTTTTATTAGATTCTTCTGGGGACTAGTAAGTCTATGCATTTGATTTTACAAGAATTTCTCATAACCTTAAAATTTATTTTTCACGACCAAGGGACATCTCTCACATCAAATTCATCTTCACACTTGTCATGTTTTGTTAGATTCTTCTGGGCACTAGTGATTCTATGCAGTTGATTTTACAAGAATTTATAGGAATCTTCAACTTATTTGCCACGGCCAAGGGACATCTCTTACATCAAATTCATCTTCGCACTTGTCATGTTTTGTTAGATTCTTCTGGGCACTATGGAGTTGATTTTACAGGATTATGTCCAAACCTTGAACTTATTTGCTACGACTAAGGGACATCTCTTCCATCAAATTCATCTTTCACACTTGTCATGTTTTGTTAATTTCTTCTGGGCACCAGTAATTCTATGCAGTTAATTTCACAAGAATTTCTCCTAACCTTCAACTTATTTGCCACGACAGAGAGAAACTTCTTACATCAAATTGACAAATTCATCTTTGCACTTATCATGTTTTATTAGATTCTTCTGGGCACTAGTGATTCTATGCAGTTGATTTTACAAGAATTTCTCGGAATCTTCAACTTATTTGCCATGAGCAAGGGACATCTCTTACATCAAATTCATCTTCGCACTTGTCATGTTTTGTTAGATTCTACTGGGCACTATTAGTTCTATGGAGTTGATTTTACAAGATTATGTCCAAACCTTGAACATCTCTTCCATCAAATTCATCTTCACACTTGTCATGTTTTGTTAATTTCTTCTGGGCACCAATAATTCTATGCAGTTAATTTCACAAGAATTTCTCCGAGCCTTCAACTTATTTGCCACGACAGAGAGAAACTTCTTACATCAAATTGACAAATTCATCTTTGCACTTATCATGTTTTCTTAGATTCTTCCGGGCACTAGTGATTCTATGCAGTTGATTTTACAAGAATTTCTCGGAATCTTCAACTTATTTGCCACAACCAAGGGACATCTCTTACATCAAATTCATCTTCTCACTTGTCATGTTTTGTTAGATTCTTCTGGGCACTATTAGTTCTATGGAGTTGATTTTACAGGAATATGTCCAGACCTTCAACTTATCCATCAAATTCATCTTCACACTTGTCATGTTTTGTTAATTTCTTCTGGGCACTAGTAATTCTATGGAGTTAATTTCACAAGAATTTCTCCTAACCTTCAACTTATTTGCCACGACAGAGAGACTTCTTACATCAAATTGACAAATTCATCTTTGCACTTATCATATTTTCTTAGATTCTTCTGGGCACTAGTGATTCTATGCAGTTGTTTTACAAGAATTTCTTGGAATCTTCAACTTATTTGCCACGACCAAGAGACATCTCTTACATCAAACTCATCTTCTCACTTGTCATGTTTTGTTAGATTCTTCTGGGCACTATTAGTTCTATGGAGTTGATTTTACAGGATTATGTCCAAACCTTGAACTTATTTGCTACGACTAAGGGACATCTCTTCCATCAAATTCATCTTCACACTTGTCATGTTCTGTTAATTTCTTCTGGGCACCAGTAATTCTATGCAGTTAATTTCACAAGAATTTCGCCTAACCTTCAACTTATTTGCCACGACAGAGAGAAACTTCTTACATCAAATTGACAAATTCATCTTTGCACTTATCATGTTTTCTTAGATTCTTCTGGGCACTAGTGATTCTATGCAGTTGATTTTACTAGAATTTATCGGAATCTTTAACTTCTTTGCCACGACCAAGGGATATCTCTTACATCAAATTCATCTTCGCACTTGTCATGTTTTGTTAGATTCTTCTGGGCACTATTAGTTCTATGGAGTTGATTTTACAGGATTATGTCCAAACCTTGAACTTATTTGCTACGACTAAGGGACATCTCTTCCATCATATTCATCTTCACACTTGTCATGTTTTGTTAATTTTTTCTGGGCACCAGTAATTTTATGCAGTTAATTTCACAAGAATTTCTCCTAACCTTCAACTTATTTGTCACGACAGAGAGAAACTTCTTACATCAAATTGACAAATTCATCTTTGCACTTTTCATGTTTCTTAGATTCTTCTGGGCACTAGTGATTCTATGGAGTTGATTTTACAAGAATTTATCGGAATCTTCAACTTATTTGCCACGACCAAGGGACATCTCTTACATCAAATTCATCTTCTCACTTGTCATGTTTTGTTAGATTCTTCTGGGCACTATGGAGTTGATTTTACAGGATTATGTCCAAACCTTGAACTTATTTGCTACGACTAAGGGACATCTCTTCCATCAAATTCATGTTCACACTTGTCATGTTTTGTTAATTTCTTCTGGGCACCAGTAATTATATGCAGTTAATTTCACAAGAGTTTCTCCTAACCTTCAACTTATTTGCCACGACAGAGAGAAACTTCTTACATCAAATTGACAAATTCATCTTTGCACTCATCATGTTTTCTTAGATTCTTCTGGGCATTAGTGATTCTATGCAGTTGATTTTACAAGAATTTATCGGAATCTTCAACTTATTTGCCACGACCAAGGGACATCTCTTACATCAAATTCATCTTCTCACTTGTCATGTTTTGTTAGCTTCTTCTGGGCACTATTAGTTCTATGGAGTTGATTTTACGGGATTATGTCCAAACCTTGAACTTATTTGCTATGACTAAGGGACATCTATTCCATCAAATTCATCTTCACACTTGTCATGTTTTGTTAATTTCTTCTAGGCACCAGTAATTATATGCAGTTAATTTCACAAGAATTTCTCCTAACCTTCAACGTATTTGCCACCACAGAGAGAAACTTCTTACATCAAATTGACAAATTCATCTTTGCACTTATCATGTTTTCTTAGATTCTTCTGGGCACTAGTAGTTCTATGCTTTGCTGAAACCTTAAACTTATTTGCCACGATCGAGGGACATCTCTTCCATCAAATTCATCCCCGGATTTGCCTCCTTGTAGCCCCTTCCACAGATGCACCTAGCAAGTTGGATGTTTTGTTTTATTCAATTTAAACATTTTATTCTATCTTCTGGAATTTAAACCTGGGACTTACGTTATGTGGAATTCTAACCCTGGACTCCAATATGACAGCCCCACTCTGAGCTCATTCCATTTGACATCTGTATTGGACTCGTTTGTTTTTAGTTGAATTGTGAAAACTACTACATGGATATCAGTGCAAAATCTTTCACTGCCAGGTTCAGCTTTCAGTGCCTCTCATGAGCATGCTTTATTTTATTAATTAAAATCTGGTGAATTTCCTTTTTTGGGGTAACAAAACTCTTAGTTGCCACGGTCAAGAGATCTTTGCACTCCATCCAGCAAATTGGATGCTATATCCTACTCAAAATCCAACGTTGGTGAATTCAGTATTTATTCAATTTTCAATTTTGATCTCATTGGGTTTGAACCTGCAGCTCCTTTATGAAGCCTCCATGCTTTTACCATTTTGAGCTGATCCCACTTCACATCTGTACTCGTCTTGTTTAAATTTAATTGAATAACAATAATTTTTTGTTTTTAATTGATTTAAAATCTCTCATAGGGAGGGGCAGGTTTCAAGACCTTTCATGAGCATGCTTTGTGTTTGCATTTTTAAAAAATTCTGTTGAATTACTCTATAAGGGGTATGATCAGCAAGTTTGATGCTGTATTTTACTCAATTTCAACACCGATTATGTCCCTTTGGTTTTGAACCTGGGACCTCTATATGAAAGCTCCGATGCTTTTACCATTTTGACCTCTGAACTGTTCTTGTTTATCCTTGGTTGAATTATGATATTTTTTGTTTTATAATTGTAGGTTTCAAGGCCATCTATGTTTTGTTTGTTTTTGTTTTCCATATTGCTTTAATGAACTCCCCTCCCACTCCCCCGCCCCCCAATCTGGTAAATTTCCCTTGTGAGGAAATGTCCAGCTTACATGCCATGGGACTGGTACCCACCTTGTTAGTCAGCGAAGCCACACTTAGCGAGTTGGATGCGGTATTTTACCCAATATCAACACTACATGAAAACAAATACCCTAGCGGAGCCAAGCTTCAACAACACAAGCATGGAAAGCCATCTTAACTTGCAGAGAACATATTGGAGCATTAAAAATCATCAGAATTTGATTCTTTATTGTCAATTTTTTTGTCAAACCAAAAGAAAAAAGAAAAAAGAATCTGTGCTGATCTTGTTCATCTTTAGTTGAATTATGATAATTCTTCTATGTAATTGGTGTAACACTGTAAAATTCTTCAGGGCCAGTGGCAGGGTACAAGGCCTTGCATAAGCATGTTTTTCTTATTTCTTTTTTCAATTTGGTGAATTTCCCATGCCAATTAATCTTCTGGAATAGATGCCATGGTTAAGGGTATCTATTTGATGGAAGTTACATTGGACTTGAACCCATCCTGTCCTGTTGGGTACGTTGTACTGAGCAAGTTGGATGCAGTGTTTCACCTGATTTCAACACTTTTGATAAAGGTGTTTTTTTTTTTAAATATTTCACCAAATATAGAAGCTGGTCCTTTCTGAATCAGATGAAATGGAGAAAACAGAGATGGAGGTGGTTGCAGCTCTTCTTGTAGGTGACTGTTCAAATAATTTTTTAATAAATCAGAAAGGTTAAAAAGAACTGGACATGCCTTAGCTTGTCCTTCTGTCAAGTTGGGAAACCTCTAAAGAATCATGTTCAATTGCATTTGGGATGTAATAGTATGCATACTGAATCCATGGTCCACCAAACACTTCAAATCAGAATCTTCATGACTGATATTGGTAAAAATAATGCCAAGATACAGATTATAACTGCTGAGATATTCATCCTTGGTCTCAAAGGGGACGTAATGTCCCCTTCTAAATTTTCCTTATTTTTCCTTAAATATAATGCCCTTCCTTCATATTGTGCTCTTTAGTTCAAGTGGTTACTGGCTAGTAGTTATTGTTGAGAGTTTGATTTTTTAGTCCATTTTTAAAGCTGAGAAGAAAGTTTTTTGTGAAATCCTGGCAGTTTCTTTTTTGAATAAGACATCAAAGCTAGAATACATCATGTTGGGTTAGATGGGCTTTCTGATTTTTTCAAATTTGATATCAAATGTTGTCTGTTAGCAGTAGTTTTTATCTTTGTACATTTTTGTTTATCTTTTACTTTGGTTCGCTAATTAGCTATCTCAACAAATTCTACTCGATTTTAAAATCTGTTGTACACAGATTTTGCCTGTATGGGCCCTGCTCTGTTTTTTCTAAATGAAATCTGAGTTCATTGGGCCATCTTTGAATAGATATTCAATTCTTTCATCAATTTTTGAGCGTACATTTTTTATAAAATCCAGGGGTCTGAGTTTTCCATGTTAATAATTTTATTATTCTCCATCCACTAAGGATCTATTTACTAGAGTCTTGAAAAAATGCTCGACTTATAAATTTTAATATAAAATATGATCCAGCATGGTCATCTAATCTATTTATTTTTCTGGTTTTATATTTGCAGACAGTGCCTGCTTGCCAAAATCTTTATAAAAATTCTTTTGTTTATCATTGCCTCAAAGAAGAGCAAACCTTACCGTTCAATGAAGCTGTTGAATTCATTGGTATGGCAACTAACCTTTTGCTTTCTAGGCTTGTTTCTGCTAGGAGATATTCAAATAACTCATATTCCCTTTTTATGTTTCCTTTTTATGTTTGTAACATGGATGCATTTTTGTTAGTACGATGAAAATCATAGCCAATTCTTGAGTAGAGGTGCTCAACACCATCCGGTTTGATCCACTTGAACAAATGTGTATGTTTTGTTTGCTAGGTTTACTTCTTATGCTTGTTATCCAGATGCATGTTATGTTGAGAAATGTTTTTGATATCTGATTGTTGACTAGAGGTGTGAACAACATCATCATATCTGATCCAGATTAACAAAGCTGTCTGTCTCTGTTTGCAGGTTTATTATGTGTTTTTTATTGAGTCCAAGATATATTTTGATTCAAAAAGGACTGAAGTCCCATCAATTACATTAGATGTAACTTGACCGCAATGACACAACAGATAACTACCCTTCCTCCAAATTACCTTGCCAGGATAGAGCCTCTGGCTTTATTAATATTGAAATACCAAATTAAGCTAATAGGAGTAACCATAAATCTACTAATCCTCTGACTTATGATCCCATATTTATTATTCATTACCTGCATAGCTTGCCAGGATAGAGCCTCTGGCTTTATTAATATAGAAATATTAAAATCTAGACTAATAGGAGGAGCCATAAATCTACTAATCCTCCAACTTATGATCCCAAAATCATTATTTGTTACCTGCATTCTTGGGACCCTCAACATTGCTCTCCCCATAAAACTTATTATAGTCCACTTCCTTGGCAATTTCAAACTTCTTGTTCAGATGGCTTGTAATTTGAGGTCAAAATTTCATAAGTCCAGACTTCCAACCATAAATCTTGCCGATGGAATTTATAGCGTGCACCACATCATCAACGCCAATGTCCTTCAGCTTTGTTTTCCCTTTGTCTTTCTGCTTGCTGAAGCCTCTTGATTATCAGTGCACAGACCAAAGTGACACTGGCTTGGGATCCCTCCAAGAGTCTTCTTATCCTCGTTACCTTTCATCTTTTTCTGCAAAGGTGGCTCCATGTCTTCTAGTGGATTGTTGAGATCAATGTCTGGAGTCTAGACTTCTTTTAAAAACTTTGGCACGCTTCGATTATTCACTCCTCAAATGCTTCTGAAAGGATAGAAAATCTTTTTCAGATTCCTCACATTTAGTGCCAATTCTTCCAGAGATAAGCTCAGACTCTTGGTGCTCAGCATTGTGAATTGCATCAGAGCTAATTTCACCCATCTTGTCGATACCTCAACATCTTTCCCACAAAGAGAAGTAACTCCTTTGTGAGAAAGAGATTGGGTGACTGGTGTGTGATAATAATCTCTGGATGCTGAATGAAATCTTTCGAAAGATCCTACTGTTGCTCCATGTTGGTAGTAGCATTGGCATGGTTGGATAGGTTTGCTATTGGATTCTAAACTTAATATTGCCAGAGGAACATTCCTGTGACTTGCTGTTAATAGGATTCTAAACTTAATTGTACCAATAGCATCCTGAAAAGCTTCTTAATGTTTATTCTTGTTAGGTTCCTTGTCTAGGTTTGTCTGGACACACTGATGACAAAAGAATGCCCTTGCACAGAAACATCATCATCAATGCAAGCACACGAACACACGTGGTTACCATCTAAAGATGAATCTGAGACTAGAATGATGGGACTGGAGGGTTGGGGAGATGCCACAAGGTAGAAGAGAGAAGACAGGCAGAAGAAGGAAATCATACAACACAGATAATCATCATTGTTAGAGAGCAAAATGCCCCTTCTTTCAGAAAAATAAGGGACGCTGCAGAATATTAGGACTGAGATAAGGCAGTCAGAAAAGGAGAAATAACCACAGAGAAAAAGGTCAAATTCTGGAAATGATCTCTTAAAACAGCTTGTATCCAGCACACTAATCCACATAAGAAAGCATGTGGCACCAGCTAGCAAGACAGATCTCTGCAAAATGTACACAAAGAATAGAAGGAAAATAAAAACAGAAAAGAAACTTTCCCACATAAAGATGGAAAACAAGAAAGTTTCTAACACAACTATCGAAGGCAGGCTGGGAAAAAAACAAAGAATGCACAGGCCAAGCAGATAACAAACAAAAAAAGGTAGCAAGACACCAAAAAACTCATAAGGTCTCCAAGTAAACAGATCAACAAGCCAGTTTGATAACTGACTAGGACAACATCTAATTGGTGTAAATCTATTAATGATCTGAACTTGAAGAGTGATTATTCCAATCTCATCCAAATACCAAATCCATACTGATAAAAACAACCCATTCCAAAGAAGAGAGATTGAAGGGCAATGACTTTTAAATCTCTATGTAGATAGTTGCCATTGCAATCTACCTGGGAAGCAATTGCCCAAATGGGGAGGTAAATTATCCCCATCTTTCTTCCATCACCATTTCAACTTGAGACCACTAAAAACAAATCTGTGCAGAAAGATTTTGTTATTACAATCCATGATGAATCTAAGAGATGACTTAATAATTGCGTCTTTTTGTACAGTTTTGTCCAGTTAGATGGCTGAATATTAACTGTACCAATAGCATCATGAAAAGCTTCTTAATGTTTATTCTTGTTAGGTTCCTTGTCTAGGTTTGTCTGGACACGCTGATGACAAAAGAATATTAATTCCTAATTGTGAATAAGATTAGATGGCTGAATATTAATTGTACCAATAGCATCCTGAAAAGCTTCTTAATGTTTATTCTTGTTAGGTTCCTTGTCTGGGTTTGTCGGGACACACTGATGACAAAAGAATGCCCTTGCACAGAAACATTATCATCAATGCAAGCAAACAAACACACATGGTTACCATTTAAAGATGAATCTGAGACTAGAATGCTGGGAGTGGAGGGTTGGGGAGATGCTACAAGGTAGAAGAGAGAAGACAGGCAGAAGAAAGAAGTCATACAACACAGATAATCATTGTTGTTAGAGAGCAAAATGCCCATTCTTTCAGAATAATAAGGGACATTGCAGAATATTAGGACTGAGATAAGGCAGTCAGAAAAGGAGAAATAACCACAGAAGAAAAAGGTCAAAATCTGGAAATGATCTCTTTAAACAGCTCGTATCCGGCACACTAATCCACATAAGAAAGCATGTGGCACCAGCTAGAAAGACAGATCTCTGCAAAATGTAAACAAAGAATAGAATGAAAATAAAAACAGAAAAGAAACTTTCCCACATAAAGATGGAAAACAAGGAAGTTTCTAACACAACTATCCAAGGCAGGCTGGAAAAAAAACAACGAATGCACAGGCCAAGTAGATAACGAACAAAAAAAGGTAGCAAGGCACCAAAAAACTATTAAGGTCTCCAAGTAAACAAATCAACAAGCGAGTTTGATAACTGACTAGGACAACATCTAATTGGTGTAAATCTATTAATGATCTGAACTTGAAGAGTGATTATTCCAATCTCATCCAAATACCAAATCCATACTGATAAAAACAACCCATTCCAAAGAAGAGAGATTGAAGGGCAATGACTTTTAATTCTCTATGTAGTTAGTTGCCATTGCAATCTACCTGGGAAGCAATTGCCCAAATGGGGAGGTAAATTATCCACATCTTTCTTCCATCACCATGTCAACTTGAGACCACTAAAAACAAATCTCTGCAGAAAGATTTTTTTATTACAATCCATGATGAATTTAAGAGATGACTTAATACTTGAATATTTTTGTACAGTTTTGTCCAGTTCAACGAAATCTTTGACCTTTTTCTGATACCCAATGACTACCATTTCAGAGGCCACACCTAGATTTGCTAGGTAATCTGCTGCTATATGTCCTTCCTAGTAGCAACGAACAAAATGGATTTCCTCAAAAAAGGCCTTTTGTCAACAAGATTTTTTAGACACCAATTAGCACTTTGTTTGTGGACCATAGCATCTGTTAAGATCTTCAAGTCACCTTCCACTATCACTCTTCTCAGCGAAGGAGTCACATCCATTCTTAAATTTGCCACTAACTTACTAGGTCCTACCCTTCTGCAAATGTGTTAGAATATATTTCAGGGAAAGAGCTTCAAAGCAAGGACTTTACTTCTAACGTCATGAAGGATACACCCAGTCCCTGAAAAGCCCAGGTTACATTTGGAGGTTCCATCAAAATTCATTTTGATTCTTGAACCAACCATTTGAAGTATATATCCACCTAATCTATTTTCTTGCTTTCTTATAATTTACTTCAGTAGAACACTTAATTCCTGAATGATTGCCTAATACTGTAGGGCCTTGTGAAGCCAGCCATTTTTTCTTTTGGTGCACAAAGACTTGCATAATGTCATAAGGAGCTCTTTCCATCCTCCCTTTTATTACTTTCGAGGAACATAACTTACCTTGAAAATTTATCTGATACCTATTCAGATACATTAATAAACCATAGCAAAAACTATGTACCAAATGTGTTAGAATATATTTCAGGGAAAGAGCTTCAAAGCAAGGACATCACCTCTAGAGTCATGAAGGATACACCCAGTACCTGAAAAGCTCAGGTTTCCTTTGGAGGCTCCATCAAAATTCATTTTGAACCCAACCATTTGAAGTATATATCCACCTAATCTATTTTCTTGCTTTCTTATAATTCACTTCAGTAGAACACCAAATTCCTGAATGATTGCCCAATACTGTAGGACCTTGAGAAGCCAGCCATTTTTTCTTTTGATGCACAAAGACTTGCATGATGTCCTAAGGAACTCTTTCCATCCTCCTTTTGAGTTCTTTCATGGAACACAACTTACCTTGAAAATTTCTCCGATACCTTTCAAGAGGGATACCCCAATAAACCATAGAAAAACCATGTTCCAAATGTTCCTAAGAGCCTTTCAGCTAGTCATGACAATCTAGCTAGAAAGACAATAATGAAGGTTATTAGAAAAAATACAAGCCATATTAAAAGCACATGATCATCATGTGTCACTTCCTGGGTGAAAGGGCACATTGGAAGTAAATAATTGATCTCTTATTCATTAGAGGGACCAAGATAGCCTCTTTTCTTCAACCTGTTAGAATTTTATTTAAATCTGCAACCCATAGGAAGACATTGGCTTTAGGAACTGCTTTCAGTTGCCAATTTTTCTAACTAAAACTTTTACTCAACAGCAGTAGTATTTGCCACTGTCCAATAGAATTTAAGCGGTGACAATCTTGGTGATTGTTTCATGGGATTTGAAAACTATGCAAAGAGTGTTCAAGTCTAATGACCTTTGGGGAACTTCCAAACTCTAAACCTCTGAAATCCTTCCAAATTCTTTTATTTCCCTGGCTTGTGTCCTGGATTATCTAATAATCCTGAACTTTTATCCCTAGACCCCTACAATTGTGAATTATTCCTCTGTGAGTACACTAACTCTATGTTGGTCAATCACTTGCTTTTTAGCCACACTTCTCTCCAGAGCTCTGCTTTCTCATTTGTTACTAACTCTCCAAAAGAGAGCTCTCTGAATAAGAGTATGAGCATGACAGATGCTGTTCTATATCCCTGGCTCCTTTGACAATTTCAGAGTTGTGAACTAAGCACTCTCACTAAATGACTCTAATCCATCTTTCTGTTTCTAATGCTTGTTCCTCTGAGCTCTTTCAGAAATCATACCTCCTACCAAGCTGCAAGAGGGGGCTCTCATTGCTCTCACATTCCTTGCTAGAAAAAAGTACTCAGAATCCTGTTAAGCTCCTTTGGGACCTTCTTTGGACCTTGCAAAATATAAAATTGGTAAGCAAGCACTGACTGTAAGACAGATTGGACAAGGGTTAACCGTCCCACAGCCAAAAGCCATTTCCCTTTCCACCCAATGATCTTGTTTCAAACCTTATCAACCAAACTTTCCCAAAACTGACTTTTACCCCCTCCCTCAGACAAAGGGATCCCAAGATAAGCATTAGGAAGAGTTACTCTCTCGCTTGCTAGGATATGTGTGGGATAAACTTGTTCTGCAGTTTTCCCTTCCTTCTATTGATCATTTGCCTGAAAGATCCATATTTATGGATAATTTCCTGGATATGTTTACATCCCCTTAGTGTCGAGTCTATTGTTAATATGGTGTCATCAACAAATTGCATGTGAGTGATAGCCTCTCCTCTTTCTGAAATTCTTATCCCTTTAAGATTTTCCCATTTTCCTCTCATAACGTTCTCCTTGATGCAGGCCTTTGGAAGACTCGGAAAACTTGTAGCGGGCAATTAGACCATAGAATAAGGGTAGCATAACACTTCTTTGCCAGGCACAAAGAAGAAAGGACACAAAGGATATGCATTTATAATTGATCGGCGAGATCCATACCGGGCTGTCAGCCATCAATGTGATGCTCTTTGGAAGGGTTGATCCATTTCCAATTCAATACAAATCCTTGCATAATTTGGAGCTCCTCTTCTAAATGTTTCCTTGGATATATTGATGAACCTTCCCATGAAGTCCCCCACCATGTGGAAGACATAGTCTGTCTAAATCTTTTGCAGTAATGCATATGGATGAATCCACACCAGGGCTTTAAATGATATTTCTTCAGCAAGCAGAACTAGATATGCCATTATTTCATTATAAAACCTGCATTTCCATAATTTAATGGCCCTCTTTCTCAGGAAGATTCTTTTCTGATCCTTTTCATTAGCAAAGATGATTATGAAATAATACCTTGAGAAGGTCTGATTTTGAAGTCCCCATAAATTAGTATTTTAGTTCTTTGCTCATTTAAACAGATCTTCCACCAAGAGTTGAATGCCCAGAAACCTGCATATCAAACCTCTGGTGGTTAACCTCTGTGTGTCTCCTTCTGATCTCTCTATATTGTGCTCCAAAACAGGGATATCCTACCTAGTTTCCAAACATACATTTGGAAGTTTTCAATTCATAATCAGTTTTTACTTTCCGGCTGTTCTGACTATTGCATCTGTCTCCTATGCCATCTCTGAGTGTCCTTCAGCCACTAGTCTGAGAGAAGATCCTTAGTGTCTTGCTGCCTACCCTTTCCTTTCTGCATTAACTTCAAACCCACTGAAACTAATCCAAAAATTGAAGATCTTTACTCTACAGAAAAATGATATTGCACTTACAAACTTATGCCAGGCATGCATCAAATCCTAGCCAAGCACTCCACTCACACCTCTAAAAAATACTTCTTACGTTTGTCATCTGGATGCTTTTTTGTACAATTATGAATTAAGAAAAATGTTTACAATATCTAATTGCATTTAGAGGCACAGGGCATCATTCTTTGCATATGCAACGTGTCTTCTATGTATTTACTTCGCTTAAATTAAACAGTACATATAAATAGGAATTTCACTGCTTTCAAAAACTGGTATTGGCTGGGGTGAAAAAATCCAAGTTCAAGAAAGTAGCAGGTCTACTTTTAAGCTTGTCTGCAAAATGTTAAAGAAAGGATGGTCTCATAGGATATGGGGTCTTCTAGGATGTACAACTAAAAATTATATGTATTTTAGTTTACAATGACTAAATATAGAGAAGTGATGGATTCAACATGGAAAAAATAAAAATCATCAAATCAGCATATTTCACCATAAAATTAAAAATAGTAAATGTGTTGATCTCTATTTGTGATTTCACAATCTCATCATTTGGCATTAATTGAACTCTCCTTGAAGGAGCACTATATCACTTCCAATAAAAAGCGCTGAAGATGCAGAGGTAGTTCTTTTTAAATAGAGTTTAGTTTAGATATTTTTTGTAGGAATATTTTCAAAAGAGTCTGAGTGAGAACTGACTTTCTTGAAGAGTTTTTGCTACTTCCATAATCCCTCTGATGGTCATATTGGATATTATAATAATAATTAAACATAGAATTGATTACCAAGATATTCGATATTAACAAAGGAGCGAAAGCTTCCTTTAATAAGATTACAAACGCTTTATCTGAAAAGGGTAAGAGTGACAACTAAGAGGTTAAGACTAGCAACTAATAAAGAATAAAGAATATTCCTAAGGTCTATCCTAAAAGCTAATTGACTAGTGGGATGGGATCAACTACATGAGTGCATCAACCCTTGACTTATAGGCTTGACCAAGACCATCTATAGTTGGCACTCGGATTGGTTGAAAACCTGAAAGGTTCTCTTCCTCAGTCACAGGGTAGTTGGATAGATGGTCCTCAGTTTGTAGATAGTCAATTTTAGCTTCAGTTACATTAGATAGACAGTCTTTGATTTATCCCACCACTGGTTTCAATCTGCGGGAGCTTCATTCCAGCCTTCTAGAAGCACCTTTTTGTTTCTTAGTCCTTAGTTTTCTTACTCCAAAAATTTTCTGCAGATTTCAATGGTCTTGTTGTTTAGTTGATGTTCCTCCCCTGTCCTCCATCCTCCATCCTCCATTCCCACTCCCATCCCTTCCCTCATGGGTCATTGGTCATCCATGATTGGATGCTCTCTTGGTTTAATCTGGGTATTGATTGAGGGTAGATACTGATGGCAATTGCCACATTTATGGCCGAACGAGTGTGCAATTTTTGGCTCCTTGACAAGGAGCAACTACAAATAAAGGAACTTTTCTCTCTTGATGCCCAGTTTATCATAATATGAGGGACATTTTTCTGCCATTTTAAGGGTGTAGAAAGGTCTCTATCTGTCCTTTAGATTCTCTGATTAGAGATGCTTGCTTTGTCTCCAATGCTCTTTCTTCTATTCAGGGCCCAGGCGTCAATGACTTAAGACAATCAGAGCTCGTCTGGTTTAGTCATGCAGATTATGCCCTTCTTTTATTCTATTCTTGGCACTGGATGTGCTAGATGTGCTGCATCAGTTGGTATTTCTTGTTATGACAATTTTAGACATGCTTGGTAATGCCCTTTGACCCATACTATGCCAGGCCTATCAGCTGTCTCCACATAGGGCTTCAGGTTGGAGATGTATTATGACTTTCGTCAGTCAGAGCCAGGGTTCTTCTGTCTTGGATGTTAGAATTGCTTCCTCGACAGCTTTCTCATGGCCTACCGGGGGAACATTTTGAGGCCACCATTGATTAGTCTGTCGAGTCCCATCAGTTCTGACCATTCTCCCGTAGGCATCATCCAACAGGTACTTGGTATTTATTTCTCTTTTCTTTTTTCTGAGGAAAGGATAATTAGCTCTTTCTTTTTGGGCCCAGATGTAACATATTTGCTCTGTTCGTTGCATGGTAGCCCTATTATACTTGTGTTTTATACCTGTTGTAACAATTCTATCTTTTCTTTTTGTTTATTCTTTTACATATTGAGGTAATGCTGCTTTTCTATGGGTGCTCATACTGGCTGTTACTTCTGCAATGTATTGCAGTCCAATCAGCATACTTTGGTTCATAAGCTGATATTGATGCAGTTTCATTTCTTTCATTAACCCAGAATGAATTATTTATATTGAAACATGCAACCAACAGATAGAAATGTCAGAATTTTGCCAAGGAAAAAGTTCTTATTGTTTCCTTGTTTGAGAGATATTCTTTACAAGACAAAGACTAAAGTCAGAAAACAGCGAATGTCTTTTTGTCAAAAAGCATTCTTTTTGCTTGTTTACATTTCAAAATTAACCATGTTGTAGCTATGGTTAAGACACTATACAGATATGCTGGAGTAAAAGGAATCAAACACACACATTTATATTTCATATCTTCATATTAGATCTCCCTAGTCTAGTATAATAAATCAGACTTATAACTATCTTTGAGTATATGTTTGATTCCTACTATCCAGGCATATATTCATCCAGTGGAAATAATTCTTGTATAACATGATTTAATTTATGATGCAGCAAAATCACTATGAGATAGTGTGGGTTTTATACTCTATGAATAAGGAGTTTAGACTGGCTAGCAGGTCAAAGCATGCTGCCTCTTCACCCTCCTTATGCCACCCCCACTAGAGTATGGCTAATGGGATCGAACAGTTCGTATTAAATCATCTTGTATTCTTGATTTGCTTCTGATTCTGCTGTGTTTTAGAACATCCTCAATCCCTTCATGGCGGCAATGCTTTTATCCAATTTGGTTGTGTGTTACAATTGCAGACTGAGTGGTTTTTAAGACTGAGTTTTTTCTGAGGGGCCTTGTAAATATGTGACAATTTTTGTACGAATTTACTCTACTCAATAAAGCTAACACTAATTGCGAGTCTAACCTGTCACAGTTCCTTAAGCACATATGATTGACAGGGTATTGATGTATTATTATTAATGATAATTACTTGTATTATGAATCTATGTAACACAGGGATGCATCACCAGGGGTCAGTACTCTGGGAATGTGCCCTAGGGACTGGAGACTAGGGAACACAGTGGGGATGTCCCCAAGCTATCCCATCTGCAGGTGACACATTTGGGACATCCCTACTGTGTTCCCCTTCCTGTTCCCAGTGGTGACTTGTCCCCCACCTCCTCTCCTCACAATTGATCTGTAATTTTATCAATCAAATTTGCTGTCATGGCCATGTGGTGTTTCTTCAACTCATATTTGATTTTTTATTAACATCTAAAATAATAGACTATCATGGGAGGGAGATTTGTTTCAAAGCCAAGCTTTTTGAAAAGCTGAGAATTAGAGTATCAAAGAAAATTGCAGATCTGGCTTTCCTAAAAAGATGTCGTGATTTCTCTCTTTTTAAGGAGCTGGTTTTGCGATTGTATACCATTTTTATCCTCTTCTTGATGATGGATCACGGAGTGTGATCTGAAACATCGAAGTTTTTTCCAAAAAAAAATTGTATTCATTAGATGGACTGTGGAAATATCACGTCTTGAATCATTACCCTTCATGGGAGGGAGATTTGTTTCAAAGCCGAGCTTTTTGAAAAGCTGAGGATTAGAGTATCAAAGAAAATTGCAGATCTGGCTTTCCTAAAAAGATGTCATGATTTCTCTCCTTTTAAGGAGCTGGTTCTGCAATTGTGTATCATTTTTATCTTCTTTTTGATGATGGATCACGGAGTGTGATCCAAAACATCGATGCATAAAAGGCTTTACATAGTTTTTTCTAGAAAGATTTGTATTCATTAGATGGACTGTGGAAATATCATGTCTTTAATCATTACCCTTCATAGGTGGGAGATTTGTTTCAAAGCCAAGCTTTTTGAAAAGCTGAGGATTAGAGTATCAAAGAAAATTGCAGATCTGGCTTTCCTAAAAAGATGTCATGATTTCTCTGTTTTTAAGGAGCTGGTTCTGCAATTGTGTATGATTTTTTTCCTCTTCCTGATGATGGATCACGGAGTGTGAGCCAAAATGTTGATGCAAAAAAAGCTTCTCACAGTTTTTTCCAGAAAAATTTGTATTCATGATTAATTTAGTCAATCCATATTTATATATGTTTGATCAGTTTATTAATTCTTGTTTGTGAATCTAATCTTATTCATTCTTCAAGTTTATAAATCATCTGATACTAAGATATTTGTTATCAATTATAATTAGTATAAAGACTTGATGTTAGTTGGTAGTGCTGTCAATGGACAATTGATTTTAATATTTGTAGATAATTGTCTTGTAGCAGCATTTATTGTCATTCATAAAACAACTGCAGCTAGTGTTAGTCGATACAAGATCATTAAGATTTGATTGGTATTGTTTTAATGATTTTTTAAAACTTTTTTGCTATAGATACCTAGGGTTAGGTATCCTAGACCTGCAAAAAAATTGAGTGGAAAGCCAGTAACCAAATAGCATAACACTCATTGACAACCCCAAAAATGAATAGCATATTATCACACTAAAAGAGCGGGAGCGTTTCTTGCCAAATCAAATTTGGCAATGTGATTTTTCCAACTCATCTTCATCTTCCATTAACACTTTACTTAATGTTGCTCCTCCCTTCATTTCTCAATCAGCAAATTTACATACAACAGTTGAAGATTCTTTTTAAAGAGATATCAACTTGTACAGCAAAGAAGGAATGAGATTAACTAAACAACTTTAGCCTTCCAAGAATCTCATCGCCATATGCAGAGAATGATCCATGGTTTCATGGTAAGATGAAACAATACAACAGTATTTGAACTTGACTATTTACTAGAGGGGATGGATCCATCTGAAATCCACATCATATTATCACCATGTGACAACATCCTTTCCAAACCTTGGGATTCTATAGTACAGCAAAATCAACCAGCTCTTGCATCTGTATTTTGTACAGTACACTCACTTCTCTTACATAAATAATGAATCAATTCAAACTGCTAAGTACCAATTTTGGTTTTCTTAAGCCTGACAATATCAGGGGTTTTCATCTCAATTAGTTGTTTGGTTAAGTGTATTATGTCAGAGGCATTTAAGCCTTTGACATTCCAACTTTTGTTTCTTATTGGTCCTTGGTGAAGGGTTTGTCCCTCCCACCACCAGTCAATGTTGTGATGGTCTGTTGATCTCCATTCTCAAGGTCAATCTTTGCTTCCTGCTGCAACTTCTGGGCTGTTAGCTTCCTTGCCCTGGTATTGTGTGTACTGGTATCTAGTTGTGATTTGGCTGCCAAAGTTGTGACATTTTTGGCTAAATTCCTTCTTTGATTTCCTCGTTATCACCACTTATTCTTTTCTATTTCTCCTTAGATATCTGATTTTGAGAAATCCTCTGCTTGGCTGTAATGCTCCATACCCTGGTTTGAGGAGTGTTCTTCTAGATTTCTTTCCATGTCTTGATAACCAATCAGTGGCTGGTCCTTCTGGATTTTTGCCACTCAACGTTCTCTAATTCCCTTCACTGATTTTCCATCCGAATGGCTTTTGTTATTAATTCCTCGGTGCCTTCTATGGTATGTCCTTTTCGAGTTTTATCTTTGCTTCTACAAGCCCCCTGTTTTTTCCTCTGTTTCTTGGACTTTTGTATGCGTTTTATCATGTATATCATTTTAAGGCCTTCCTTTCAAGCCTTTCTCAGCATAGAAGTTCCCATGATTCCTCCAAATGAAGGCTTGCTTTTACTTCTTTGTGGTTTCTTTAGGTTTCTGAACTTAGGGGTTGTTTCAAATAGGTTTTAAGGCTCTTTTTATCTTATAACTTTCTTAGTGGTCTTGTACAATTGTTGGCTTTATGTTGTACTTTCCTGTATTTGTAGCATCTAAAAGGTAAATTCTTATAGTTGATTTCTTGTCTCCATACCCAAGAAGCCAAATTAATTTCAACCGCATGGAGTAAAGGCTTTGCTAGATTGATTTTCCGATGTATTCCCCCATAGTATTTGATATTTGTAATTTGTTTTAGAATATCTTCATCCATAGCTTTGGAGGTAATTTTTATAGGCATACCCATAGTGGTACTTCTTGATATCAACTCTTTTTTTGAATTAAAAAATGGTGATCGTGCACATATATACAACCCAAATGTCTAAAAAACCCATGGTCTGTTTTGAAAACTTTTGCCCTGCCCTCTGTGGGGAGGAACACTCCCTGAAAGAAACCCTTGGTTAGGAATTGAACTTTTGGTCAGGGATGTAAGGCTCATTTCTTACCCATCCAACTTCTCATATCCTCCATTGCCAGCCACACACCAATGAATTTGACAGATTAGAACATGATCAAATGGTGCCTTGGTCGCTTTGTCTTGGGTTTTATCTAGGACCTGTATTACTAGGATCTCATTTGCTATTTTGATATTCAGTTCTCCCTAGCTTATGTTGTGTCCTGATTATCTCGGTCATCCAATTTTGTGCTGCTCCCCAAGTTTTCCAGGTTTCCTTCCACTGAACACTCCTGTTCAAATCCGCTTGAGATCCCTTATCTCATTCTTCACAGGGACCTAAGATTCTATCAAGATTATTGGAGACTTTCTTTTGGGAAATCCTGGATACTGTTTGGGCGTCAGATGGTGTTATCTGATATTCCTCTTGAATGAGGTTGCTCATTTTCCAGCCATAAATTGTTTGAATTTTAATGAAGATCTTCTTCTTGGCCCTCCTGTTCCTAGTGTTCCACCTGCCTTTGCGTCATTAGTTTCTAATTGTCTGTCATTTGTTGCCGTTCCTCTCCTGTTTTCTGTTTCTCTTTGCATGCGTAATTTATCCTTTCTTTCACAACTCCTGACTTCTGTGTTTCGCCTGCTTCTTGCCTTTGTTGGCAGAAACCCTCCCTCTTCCTTTAAATGGCTTTTTTTATTAGTGACTATTAAATATTAAATATATTTATATTTTAGATTTTTTGGTTCAAGTGTCCCCGTGGCTGTCTCCTTTTGCTTTAGTATTTTAATGGAACTTCTAGGCATCCCACAATTCCCCCTCTACTTTTCACTTGCCCCCATCTCCCCACTTAGCCCCACCATGGTTCCTTCTCCTAAAATAGGGGACAGTTATGGATGCTAAGGAAATGCTTGGGATATGACATGGTTCTCTGTTCAATGCTTGGAGTGACACTTTAAATTGTATTCATGCATGCTATGTTACCGGATTCGTCGCTTGGAGCCTTGGATCCAGGCCTGGTTTGAACTGGGTTCGGGATTTGGGTTGATTCGGCCTTGGAATTGCTCGTGGGGCAGAATAATCTGTGGGTTGAACCTTAGCAAACCCATGACGGAATCGTCGCTTGGAGCCTTGGATCCAGGTCTGGTTCGAACTGGGTTCGGGATTTGGGTTGATTCGGCCTTGGAATCGCTCGTGGGGCAGAATAATCTGTGGGTTGAACCTTAGCAAACCCATGACAGAATCGTCGCTTGGAGCCTTGGATCCAGGTCTGGTTCGAACTGGGTTCGGGATTTGGGTTGATTCGGCCTTGGAATCGCTCGTGGGGCAGGATAATCTGTGGGTTGAACCTGAGCAAACCCATGACGAATTTTAGCGGGATTTTTTCTGCCTGGATGAATTTCATTGGATCCCGTGACGAATTTCAGTGGGATCTTTTTCTACCTCAACGAATTTCATTGGATCCCATTCAATATAGTAGGGGGTGATAAATATTAATTGGGAGATGGAAGAGCTCCCAATAGTTTCATTTCTGAATTGAGACCTACCACTCTCAAAGTGACGAAGATGCTGCAACAGATATGGTTCCGTTTTATTCAATATATATATGCCATCCAAATAAATTTTAATAGATGCAAATGGGGAGGTGCAAGCATACAAATACAAATAAGTTTTAACGGATGCAAAGTGTTTCAGTGAATGCCCTGCCCAACACACGCATCCGTTATATACATATTTTGTTAATATTTATATATTATAATAATATATTATTAATATAACAATTATATTATTAATATATATCTATAGTATATTTAATATTATTATATTTATGTTATATATATATATATTTTACATGTATTTTGTACGAATGAACTCAGTCCCAAATTTTTTTTTGGCCGAATCCACAAACTGAATCCGCGAACCTGAAAACCAGGATCTGAAGCAGAACCAGCAACTTAACATGCATGTTTTAATTTTGTTTTAAATAAACTCTTTAACATTGTCATTGTGTTATGGGGAACAACTAAGATCCGTTGGAGGGGGATGCTTCGAGATAGTAATTTTTGTCTGCACAAAAATTTTCACCTGCACAAAAATTTTCGCCTGCTTAGGTACAACAAAGCTGAAAGGTTTCGTTTGATAAGCCTTCAAATGTCAAGAAGAAGAATGATTGCATCTCAGAAAACCATGGAACAGAATGATTACACTTGCAAAGGTTGTAAAATGCTTGTCCAGGCTCAAGTTGTGAGTCCATTTTGAACATATCTTTTAATCTTTATCTAGTTATGTAATTCATTTTTCAACCACATGCATTGAACTTTGACCATAGAGGTGAATATAATAACCAAATGAGGCAAATATCATTCACAATCTTTGAAAATACACATATTTTGAACTCGAACAATTATTTTCATTGAATCTTGTGACACAAGTCCACACATGATAGAAGCACATCTTATGGTGTAAGCTTACAATAGCTTTGCTTTTGGAATGATATTTTGTCAAATAGAATGAATTTCCAATTTTTGGAATATAGACCACTTTGTGGAAATGTCTTTGAATGATTTGTATGTGACACTTTAATAGAAAGATGTTCCATTTGCAAGATAGAGCCTTTATATTGGTGGAAGAAATATATTTTTCTAAGCTTGTACTTTAGGAGTTGCAACACAATACTGCTTGGAATAAGTTTCTCCACATTATATTTCCAATGACAATATTGTGATCTTAATTTGGCTTGCCAAGAGAGATATTCTAACCACAACATCGATCCTTTATTTCTTACCAAGAAAGTAAAAAACAAATTTGGATCTGCAAATTATTAATGGTCTAAGATTGTTGCACCCATATCACTTGTTAAGAGTGAAAATGTCAGAAATATAAGACACATATGTAATTTTCGTAGATTAATTAGTGGGGGTTCTTATTGGGGCCCCCGCCCTTGAATTGTGAAGGTTTATTCATGGGACCTACATCCCATACAATTTGTTCTATGAGGTTACCACTTTAACTAGTGCTCTACTAGCGGGGGATACCGCTGCAATTACATTCAAACTCCTATTCCTCCTATGGCGCTACTATGGCTTAAACTCCTGTCTTCTTTCTCCTCTTGCAGGGCATCAACCTCATCTTCTCCATCTTTCACTCCTATAGCTTGAAGGCTTTTTCCTTGTTAGTACCAATATTGGTACCCCCACAAAACTTAGCCTGCATTCATGTTAGTAGCCTTAGATCATGTCATCGTTGTCTACTATTAATATCGAGTGAGTTATTCCCCTGTCAATTTGTTTAGAAATTAGATTGTGATCTAGTTTTTCAAACTAACATATGCTTGCAGATTGATCCCAAATAATGAATGGCAAGCAAGGATGATCAAGTTTTGAAGGTGTTGGCTCCAGCATAGAAAGAAGGATGAAATATCAAAGGTTTGAGTCCGGATGAAAAATAATGGCAGAGTGACAAGGAAGTTGCATCAATGAGGTTAAAGTGGCAAGGGGTAACCAAATTCTACCTAGGAAGAAATAAAACTAAGGCGGAAAGAGGCAAACTTCTACAGTGGCCAAGTCAATGAGAAAAGGTGCCAAAGGCTGGCAATGTCATCCTAAAGCAGCACGACAAGTAAAACATGAGCTTTGTCGCACTTTTCGAATGGTTGCGCCAACACAAAATAGCGATAAAGATGGTGGAGAGTACAAAAGCATGACAAGGAGAAACTTTGTTCTAATTAAGTGATAATGGTGAACTGTATGGTGGCAATGCTAGTCTAAAGTTCCGACCAAGGGTGGCAAAGACAAGTAAACTCTGCCCAACAAAGAACTTAAGTCAAATAACAATCATGTTGCACTTTTATAGTGGCAAAGCCAGCCCAAAAACACAACAAAGGATGTGGCAAAGGACTGAAGTGATGAGCCCCCCATTCTTAAGTGGTAGAGCCAGTGAAAAATTGTGACAGGGGTGGCAAGTTGCTTAAGAAACTGCACCAGACGTCAAAGATGAAACAAGTGTAAGGAAATTGCATATGTTTAGTGTTTGAGCCAGTGAAAAAGTGCAATTTAAGTGGCAAGTCAATATAGATGCAAGACTTGCGAAAAACTCGCGAGTTTTTTT
Source organism: Cunninghamia lanceolata (assembly GCA_027924645.1). Classification (NCBI taxonomy): domain Eukaryota; kingdom Viridiplantae; phylum Streptophyta; class Pinopsida; order Cupressales; family Cupressaceae; genus Cunninghamia; species Cunninghamia lanceolata. Next base: position 47,665 of record BSBN01001207.1, read on the forward strand.
ATATGGCGAGTAGTTCATGCAAAAACTCGCCTGTTTCACTCGCTGAGTTTTTGTGAAAAACTCACCGATTCTGTAAAAAAAACTTGGCAAAAGGGGCATTTGGGCATTTCAGTCTCTTAAAAAATTTAGGAACACGCTTGGTCAGTATATTTCAAAATATATTTAGGTATATGTTGAATACTTTAAATATTTTGAAATATATTGTCAGGATGTTTGAGATAGGTTCCGGATCCATGGGATTTAACATGCAGATTCTAGATTTTGGAGGATCCATCAAATTTCAGAGTTAACCAAATTTTTAGGGTTTTAGGGTTTCAAGGTTTCAGACTTAGCCAAATTCAGGGTCCCAAGGTTTCAGACTTAGAATCAACCATTAGGATTCCACATGAGGATGCCATTTTGTACTCAATTTGCATTCAAATCAATCAAATTTAATAGAAAACACTTTTGTACTCATTTATGGACTCATTGGATACATCTTGTCATTGGATACATCGGAGCCCTTGGATAGGGCGGGATTAGCAGCCTTCATTGTTTTCCGAGGATGAGATCTATGATTTGGAGAGACAGGCAATGGAACGAGGGGGGTGGAATCGGTGGATTGGGATTCTCATTGGATGACATTGAGGATGAGGAGGATGAGGAGGAGACATTGGCATCAGTACCACTACCAGCATCTACATCCAGGATGGAGGTTGAGCCATGGTCTGTCATGCCGAGGATGGAGGAGCCACAACAGATTCCTAGGACTAGACCCTCTAGTTCTACCACTCCCCTAGTTTTCACTAGACTTGGGAAGAGGAAGATGTAGTATTTAGTATTTACTTTCAATTTTACAAAAACAATTTGCTATTTTCATTTTGTCTCAGACTATGCGCATTCCACATGAGGATGCCATTTTGTACCCAATTTGCTTTGAAATCAATCAAATACAACTAGAATCAGTTTGTTTCTCATTTATTGACTCATTGGATGCATCTTATCATTGAATTTTGCAAAAAAAATGCGTTTTTAATGAAATTTAATCAATTTTTTAAGTTGCCGAGTTTTTTAGCGAGTTTTTCCGAGTTTTTGGCGAGTCGAGTTTTTCAACTATGAGATTCAAAAGTACAACCAGCAAAAGAAGAATTTTAGTTTAAGAGAATTTCACACGTTTTGCTTGGCAATGCCAACACAAAAATGCAATTGCAGTGGCAGATGGATGAGAAGACTGCAACCAGTGTATAAAGGGAAACAAATATAATTAGTCACACATTTATGCTAGTATAAGCAGTTAAGAAAGGCGACTTAAGTTTTAGAGAGATGGGGAAAACGTGCCAAGAATTAAGTTGGGTTAAAAAAAAAGTGAATGTCGCAACTTTCAGTTGGCAACGCCAATACGAAATGGCGACTCACATGACTAAAGCAATACAAATCTATGCCAGCCACTTCAGTCATAAAAAGACCATTGAAGCACACTTTTACCAGCCTTTAGCCCATCCAAATAGGAGGCACACTTTTTCCAGTTATAAGCCACTAAGTGGCATGTTTTTCCTATGGTTGAACTGGCTCATTTATGTGCCAAGTGATAAGTTCATCAGTACCCAACTTGTTTTTAGTCGGTAAACATTCAAAGGAGGATAAAACATTTAAAGAAATGATGCCATTTTATCCCATTGGCCTATGAAAGGAAGAAAGCAGAGAAGAACCTATTTCAGGTTATTGAAGTATTTTATTGCCTCTTTTATAGAAGATAGAGATTAGGGTCGATTTAAAGCAGCTTTAAGACAATTTTATTATTATTTTCCCTAGAAGCTTTTCTTAGAGAGCTTATAAATAAGTGCTTTGAGCACATAGATTGTAAGGATAGTTCAGAGCCGACTTATGCTGCGGAAATTGTCAGTGAAGTTATTGTATTTTCGTGAAAGTTAATAGATATTGGTGGAAGTCAGGCTTATGCTACAGAAGCTATTATTTAATCAAAGTCATTGCAATTGTGATTGCATGTTTGTAATTTCAAGGAGTAAATTGACAGTAGATTGTTTTGAGTCACACTTTGTATTGGCAAAATTTGTCTATTTAAATTGCATCTTTGAATGTAGTTTATTATTTCCTTCATGAAATTGTGTGATGTTTTCTCGTCTAATTTTTCCTATTGATGTAGATTTACTAGTGTCTAATTTACCCAGTAGTCTACATTCATTTGTGTTTTTCCTTCAAATCCGTGCGGCAACTAAATGCTGGTCTTTGCTTTAGCCAATGTAAAGTTGTCTTCATTTGTCCTTAATAGTTTATCCTCCTTAATATTTGGAAATCTTGCTGTAGGCCATTCAGGGCAAAATCATAGTCAGTCAGATATTTACATTTAATGCAAAACCCCCATTGAATTCTTGTACAATGTGCATATTTGTAAATTCTATTAGTTTTAGGTTTAGTTAGATCTCAGGGAGCTCCCCATTATAATTTGAAGAGCAGTTCTACCGTACATGCTATTTCGTATGTGTGTTGTCTCGAAAAAAGACAAATCAAAACACTAACACTCCTTCGATCTCCTTCTACAGGGCAGCTAGTCCTTATTCCTCCTTGCTTTCCTCCATAGTCACCAGTGGGCCTACCGCACATTATCACTAGAGTGAAAATATCACCCCAAAATGCCCTACTGGCACTAAGATGTCCTTGGGGAGAGTTGAACCTTGGTCTTCAACATGAGAACCAAGTGGTCCTATCAATTGATCACAACCCCTTTGATAGGAAACTCCATAATGTATTGGTAACAGCTTACAACTTATTATAAGATACTATGGCTGGTGCAGTAAAAGATTTAGTTTGTGCAGTCAATCAATTTACCTTTTTGCACAAACAGAATATCATCTTAAATTATTTCTTATTAGTAAATATGAAATCATTAAATATAATGGTGGCAAAAAGATTAGCTATGTGCAGAAAAATGTGTTAAAGTACAAGCAAGAAGATCTCCTTAAGACTGCAGATGTACTTACAGTTGTAACTAGACAAAAGCATTAGTATAATCAACAGAAGACATGTGAAAAAATATGCATATGCTGATATTAGTACAAATTCAGTTCCCTGTCAATCAAAATCAGGTCTGTAGCCAATTCTGGACATCCTCGAGCATATCATTCTGTGCAGACGTACATTGAATTTGTCTGCAAAATCTTGGAGACACAAGTAAATGCTTATCACTGCTACAAGATGATTAATTTGTTGAAGATCTTCAACTTTAATTTTGGGTCTCCTGCCACCTTATCTTTAAGATGATGAATTCGATGTAAGTTATTTTATTGAAAATAAAATCAGAATAGAATGTAAGTTCCGGGAAGAGCTTATCCATGTGCTTGACATGTTTGCAGACATTCACACAAACTCATGTATGAACTGTTATAAATACTTCAAGATGGGTAAAGTTTGACATTGAAGTCTAGGGATAATCAACGGTCTGGCTATTGGGATCAAAGTTCAAACTGTTGGTGTGACAATTACGAGGAAGCCATTTGTAATTTTCCCTAAATTTTTTTCAGATATAGGATAAAACATTGCTGATTTATTATAGGGTTTTGGCATGCATATTAACTTTGGACAGTTATGTTAGAGTTTAAAAAATATAACATTCCACCTTAAATGGTGATTGTCAAATGTAGCGGAACACATCAATCTGATAATACTAACATAAAGTAAAAGCCATTTAAAAGTTGAAAAACATCATGAGACAACCAAACCACTGGAAAACCATAAACTTGACCAAAACGTTTTTGTCCTTTTATAAATAAATTGCTGAGATAAAAATGCACTTTGCAATTGCAGTTGTGAGGTATGCTTAGAAATAAATGAAATGGCTTCAGTTGACTGTTTTGAACAAGATGAGTATTTGTCAATCAATAGTTTGTTCAAATTGGGACCTCATTCATAGTTTGTTGTTTCTGACAAACCCAGCATACATTCAGGTGATCTGCTATTTGTTTGTAATGACTTTGGCCCTTGGGCCAACCTATTAATATCTCAGCTTTGTACTTGTTTTGGGCTATAAGTTAAAAGGAAAATGAAACTGGATAGGCTGATATTCCCGGAACCTCTCACATGTATGGGCACTGAAAAATCCACACACTATATATATTAGAAAAAAGCATGTAATTTTCAATTTTTGCATTTAAAGAGAGAACAAAATCCCGGAATGTGGCCAACCATTTCCAAAAGGTTTTGGGTGCAATCCATTGCGGTTTTGGAAACTATATATATAAACGTCATTGGGGGTCCCACATCACAGTTTCCAAAATGGAAATGGATCATACCTAATACATTTTGGAAATGCTTAGCCACATCCAGGCCATTTCTGCACAATCACCTGGGCAGAAATGGCCTGGATGTGGCTCAGCATTTCCAAAATGCATTAGGTATGATCCATATCTATTTTGGAAACTGTGAAGTGGGACTCCCAGTGACATTTTCTACAACTTAGGCTTTTTTGTCATCAGGAATATATTGAGAACTATTCTACCATATTGAACCAAAGTGTTGGTTCTTTGCAATATCGCTGGTTATGAGGCAGGTAACTTGTCTCTGCAAAGTCTATGCTGTTCACTGCCTAATTGATCGGATTTGGAATTCACAGAGTAAACAGAATGTACTTAGAAAGGAATTGTAACAGCATCATAATAATTACTCATGAATAATTCACATCAGAAACTGATATTGCTATTAACTTAAAAGTTCAGATATGCTCTTATACAATATAACAGGGATATCACGCAAGTGCGGTCCCTTCTACAATACCATGCTCGGTATATAAAGGTAGCTGACAGTTGGTAGGTAATGCCAACTGCCGACAACCATCATCAACTACTCACAACTGTTGGGAGGACAACTAACTTCACCGACACAACCATCCCGAAAGTAATAAAATGTACTTAGGCAAAATTGGTGTTTACATATGCTGGACAGGTTAGGCTGGAGTTCTTGATTCTTGATGTTCTATTATCATTTATCATTATTTAAATTAATCTTTTTCAAAGGCCTCCTTTTCATATCATAGCTCTGGACTGTTTGTCTTGTGTTTCATGCATTCAAACCAGTGAGATTCAATTTTCTGTTCTTTTTGGTATCAATAGTGGAATATATATGTTTTCCGAGTGTTTGACATCAATTGGCTTTAATTGTTTAGAGCAATGCAATAAAGACAAGGTTCGAGTACTTGTACACTGCATGTCAGGGCAGAATAGGTCAGTATGATTTGAAACATATACATTTTAAGATATTTATAGCTTTATTTAAACAGGGAAGGATGGGACTAAGTTCCATTCTTGTTTCTTTGACAGATCTCCTGCTATTGTGATCGCCTATTTGATGCGATACAAGGGATGGAGACTTCCTGCAAGCTATCAGTGGGTAAAGGATCGTAGGCCCTCAATTAATTTGACCTCAGGTATTTTGATATGAGGATGAAAGACAAGTGTGTTTACTAAGCTTTTTTGAATCTCTCTTTACAAATTGAAAGAGATAACAGTTACCAAAATTTCTAAGTAGACAAAAAGCTTCATTATATCTTTATTAGATTTTATGTTTGCAATTGTCTACTTTATACCACAACAGTTCTGGACAGGAAACCTACTGTGATCTTTCCATGGTTTCCTCTGCCCTTTCTTTGTATTTTTCTTTTAACTAAATGGAGGAATCGAAAAATGGGGAACTGGGTAGAGGTGGTTTCTAAGCACATGAAAACATGGTGCTGTCTTGACTGTACTTTGATTTGACTTGTGTCTTGAAGTTCTGCAATCATGCTTAATCCCAGTAGTGTTATGCTGCATGTGAAGTTGACCTTACTTTGATTTGACTTGTGTCTTAAAATTCTGCAGTCATTTTTAATCCCAATAGTGTTATGCTGCATGTGAAGTTGACCTTACTTTGATTTGACTCGTGTCTTAAAATTCTGCAGTTATGCTTAATCCCAGTAGTGTTATGCTGCATGTGAAGTTGTCCTTGTGTCTTAAAATTCTGCAGTTATGCTTAATCCCAGTAGTGTTATGCTGCATGTGAAGTTGAATATAAATGTCTCTCCAATTTGCGAGTAGTTGATGTTCTCCTAGGATTATCCAGCATGGCCCCAAGCTCTGAACATTCCCCTATAGGCATTATCGGATTCTGCTGCTTTTGCAGTTATAGATGATGACATAGTTGGTCCTCCTGGCCCAAGCATTGTTATAGACATGTGACATCATGAGCCTTTGATTTCCAGTCTTCTGTTCCGGTCTCCTGCTCCTTGTATCATCGAGAGTTCCTTCCCTCACGACTATTTGTGCTTATTCCTTATGGTTGCACTTTAGATGTACCCCTCATTTTATGATTACATTTTGATTTCTTAAGTGCTTAATGTTAAGTTTGTATTTATAATCTAGAATCTGTGAACCCTAGTACTTTTCTAATGTAATTGACTGCCTTTTCAAATTCCATGGACCTACTTTTTGGTTTTCTGTGGGTTCTGATTTCTTTCACATGATTCAGGCTAGCCATCAGTCATATGCTGCCTTGTTAGATTTAATAGATCTGGGAAAAAATTCCTACGTTAGAACTAGTTTTTTCATTTCTCTTCTGTAGCAAGACTGGGGAAAATAATAGTATCTCGGCGCCAATTATGCTGCTGAATTCAGCAATGGCCTTGAAATCACGCTAGAAAAGTGGTCTTAGTTATAACAGTGTTGTAATATATATTTTTTTGTTATTAATAAAATTGTTAAAATATTATTTGCAGCTGTGCTTAAACAATTGCAAGATTATGAAAAGGAAGTGTTTGGGGAAAATGCCTCATCAATCCCAATTTTCACAACTCCAAATGGTCTGGAATTTGGGTTTGGATTTCAAAATAACACACAGGTTGCAGCTTCTCCTCCAACTTTTTTTCAACCTATATCCAGTCCAATTTTTGATCTTGGTGCAGCAAATTCTCAAAGTCCAGGGAGCTTTGTTTTTGGATCTGGAAGACAAGATCAACAGCTAAGTAATACACCTTTGGGTAGCATAGCTGGAACTCCAATGGATAATAGTATGGATAGCACCTGAAACTTCTATGTGCATTTAAATACCATACAATGTCAATTACAGTATTGTGAGCTGAGTTATTGAGAAAACAATGTATAGCTACACTATTACGTTCAGTTTGAAGAGTACATGCCATACATAGGATCGCTGATAGAACTTGCCTCAGATTTCTGATATAGGTTGGTCATTAGTTTGTAATGGCACCTCAATTGTTGGCATCAGTAACTGGGTAAATTATCTCAGGATTCCTGTTAATTGTATACCTTCGGATCAGGCAATGAGGCTTGGTGAGTTCAACTAGTAAATTTAAGGATGGTACATACTGTTGTTTGTTTGCAATGCTTTCATCATTTACATTGTTAACAGATTCATATGTTTTTTGACTTAAACATGGTCAAAGGTCATGTATTATTAAGTACTCCAGCTATAGCTTTTCAACTAAAATGCCTGTATTTGGGCATCTCATGGTGTATGAGCCTTTTCAGCTTAATTATATAATTCATGTTGGTGTAATATTACCAAGTGTGCAACATATAAATATGGTCCGTTCATAAGTTTCTTACAGCGGCTGTTAAAAATGCAAATCAATCTGGAAAAGTACTACAAATTTGTATGCTCTATATCCATTTTCTGTTTAGCCTCTAATTTGAAGGGCTAGAAAATGATATGATTGTCATAATGTCCATCTATGCCAAACTATGTCTATTTGTGCAGTACAGTCTAGCATTTTTATACCTATGGTCACATATATTTTTGAAAAGAAAATGATATGATCATCGATGTCAAATGTTTGCATTCTTTGAACTTTTGGCACTGAAAGCAGGTGATTTGTAAATGATAGTTATCTGGCATGTGTTTTTTGGTTATTCTACACTTTGGTCTCTGGATTTCTTTACCTCCTCATATCTGGGAGGGCTATAAAGAAGTAAGGTGGCTATTTTGGTAGTGAGTGAATACTATTGATACATCCCAGAAATGAAAACAGAGTAGTTCACTAAAATCTGTCAGTCCTATGATCATGTTTGTTGTACATCTTTCATGACATGGGATGCCACTCCTTGTTTAGCCATGATGATAAGAAAGTGTTGTTCCATGCAAAATTAGACATGCGACATAGAAGTTTAGAGCTTTTATGTCATGCACTTTTCCTTATAAAGTGGCTTAGGTACAAATATGCTACGAAATGGGTTTTGCCCAAAAGAAAACAAGGGGAGAAAGCAAGCATACTAAGCATAAAAATTATATACAACATAGGCAAATGCTAGCCATGCATTTCTGTTCCCCAAGAAATGGACAAAACAGGAATATTGCCCTTCTTGTGTGGGCAGAGGTAATTACTCTTTTCTTTGACAAAAGGGACAAAAACAAGCATCATGTTTCCCTCAAGGGTTTTGGAAATGACAGTAACAACAATGAACAACACATTGACCTAAGATGCATCTCAATGAACCCAAAACAAATAGTACATCGTATTTTTAATGAAAATACCAAACAAACTCAACATTTGCAAATGCATTTATCTTAAAAGCCAGACAATTGCTAAAACAAACATATAGGACTTATAATTAGAGAACACGATGACCAGAAAAATCATAATGACAGAGAGTGCACTATTGGCCTCATATGGATCTAATTAGACACAAGCTGTGTTAATAATGAAGGATACATGAGCCAATAATTGCTAGCCACAGTAGTAGACAGATGATCAAGGCAATGTTGTTTATGGAGTTCTCTCATAAGGCTTCACTCCTAGCTAGTATTGTTATAAAATATAGTTTAAAACTAACCCTTTTTATTTCCTTTTGGGATGAAAGCTTAGTGTTTTTGTGATCTGACGAGGAATATTTTTGACAAAAAGGGTTGCCATGCATGTATCTCTTTAGTGTGCACTTACCCGAATCAGGGCACCTTTCTTGTTCCTTGTTTTACTCGTGAGGTCAAAGGGGTTTCAACCTCTTGCTCGATCCAGAGACTCTGCTTTTTGACGGGCTTTAGAGGGTTAAAAAGTATGCCAGGTGTGAATATTTTTTAAGGGAAAAAGGTTAAGGTGTAATTTAGTTTTAGGAGAACTCAACTAGCAAAAACAAGCCAAATATCTCAGCTTGACGAGTCTGTTCTCTGGTTTTGACCAGATAATGATACGTCTAGATCTAATTAAAGCCATAAGTCTGGATGCTCAATCAGGACTAGAATGATTGCGGAAGAAGAAAAGTTTTCACAACCGACAAAATTGATTTAACTTCCATTAACACATCGAGTAAAGTCGAGTACATCTTTCTCTAAGGTCAATTTTGAAGGTATGACTAGAATAGTCAGAAAACAGAGACCACTATAACTGCATATTTAAATGGCGAATTATGTTGTAATCGTTCCGAAGTGAACGTATATCTCTGTGACTGGCAAGCGGTCTAGATGTTTGTCTTATTTACTATTTACATGACGGCTTCTTTTAATCAAATATTTGTTTTTCTTTGTGTTTTGTTCTTATTTTATTTGATAAAATTTGTAATAATTATCGTACACATGAAATGTTGTTTTGGTGTGCTAAATAGTAAATCATTGTGTTTGATGATAATTTTTGAATTCAACTTTTAATTCAATGTTTGATTATTGATCAATCAATGAGAGTGGTCACACTTTTTTAACTATAACTCTAGAACATATTTTGAAAATTGGATGGCAATCATTTTTAAGTAATTGCATTTCAATAGATTAAGCGGGGTTTCAATGATGATATTTGTACAATAGCAAAAAAAAATATAGTTTATTAGCAATCGCACCTTGGTGTGCAATGGGTACGCCGACGAGTTGTGGAAGTTTAATTGTCATGTTTTTAAGTGAGTGATGATTGTCTTGTATCCCTATGGTATATGTAATTTTTTTATTTTTTCAAGTGTTTTGAAATTATTTGCATAATCTTAATGGATTTCTAGATCCTTATATTTTGTTTAGTAGGTACTTCAAATGTGTGAGCTTTCATGTTTGGTGTGTAGTCTTTATTTGCATGCATCCCCTTTCTAGATTCTTGTTCATGCATTGCACTTGGGTTCACTTGCATCTCTTTATCTCTCTCATCTCCCTCCCTCTCTATCTATCCCTCTATCTCTATCTCCCCTTCTTCCTTCCTCTATGTTATTTTCTAATGTCATTATAAAAACAGAGAGAGAGAGAGAGAGAGAGAGAGAGAGAGAGAGAGAGAATTAAACATGTAACACTTGGAGGTAAAAAGGATTCATATATCGTAAGTTTTGGCCTATGGACATCTATGATCATAAATTCGTAGGTTCCTTAAGATCAACCTACTTTATATTAAAAGGTCATCAAAACTATGGTTTATTGTTACAAAGTTTGCATTAATCTTAGTCAACAATTTTTTTGTATATCTAAGTATGTAATTGTTATAATTATTTTTTTCTCTTAAAAAAATTATTTATATAAGTTTATTTTTAACTGTTTATATACAATTTTTTTGGTTGCTCATTTAATTGTTAAAAACTTTGATCTTGCATGTGGAGAACTCCATGGAAACTTCTTGACCATTTGAAATATTAAAGCCATACATTTTTATATTTGAAGAGAAATTTCCTAAAAATATAACATAGTGACAATGAGTGAAAGAAAGAGATATAACATATATGTTTTTAAATAAAATCTATATACATTTGAAAACATGGTATTTGAATTTGACATATTTGAATATTTATATGAATAGTCTATTAACCATGAGAGAGTGTGAGAGAGAGAGAATCCAAAAGAAAGAAAAGATCATGGGAAAATTAACTATGGGGGTTGATGATATTAGAACTCCATTTTGTTGCAAATATGTGCTAATCGGTGTTATCATTGATGTCAACATGCTTTTGTTGTCATTGGTGTCAACTATGTCTTCTGATGAAGTTATTGTTGTTTGTTTAAGTTGGCCTGCTAAAGATGATTTGGTTGTTGTGTAGAAGTGCTGAAAATGTTAAGGATATGTTTATGCTATTGAGTTTCCAAGTGCTTTTGAGAAAATTTGATTAATATTGGAAATAATGTGTTGAAGGAGTCTTCTAACTTACATAATACTGTTTGAGTTCTTGCTCCACATTTCTTTTGTGTTGGAGATCTACGTGTGCGGTTTGGATATGTTGCTGAGAAGTGTTCGAAGATGCTAAATCTAGAATTTGGTACTCCGGATTGTTGTACAGTGAAAGTTGTATTCACCAATTTGAGGACAGTGTTTGCAGTGTGCCTGAGAGAATATTTTACTCTGCATTCCTTCGCAAAAAGGTTTTAGGTGCTACAGCTCTGGATATATGTTTATAAGATCCCAATCTATCTCCATTCCAGAGGATTTGTGATTTGGTGCTCCGAAAAGACATTTCTTGTGTAGCAGAGTTTGACAGTGTTGTTTGTAAGCAGTCTGTGAACTGTCTTAAAGTGAAATTTGTTGTGGCTGAATTTGTTGGTTCTCAGGTGACTCCAAGTTGTTCGTGGATGTTTCCAGATTGTTTTAAATCATTGTATGGGATCTGTTAGTTATGGTTGTGATCGTAGAAGCGTGTAATCAAGAATTTCTTATGTTTATGATGTATGGCCGACCTTGGATGTTTGCGTTGATAATGGAATTGATTTAGTGGTTATGTGAGCATTGAGTGGTGTGCTTGGATGGATTTACGTCCGAGCTAAGGTGCAAAGTGGTTTGCCTTCATTCCTTTGTGTTGTGGAGTGTTTAGGTCCAGACCCAATTCAAATATTGTGAGTTTGCCGACATTGGAGATTGTTTCAAGAATTGTAGATTGTGTTGCCGACCTTGTAGAATGTTTTCAATACTAATGTTGGTATAAATAAGTGTCAAGGATTCGCGGATGCGTGTGGGTGTGGGGGATATGACGAAGTGATGCGAATTTGATCAGTGCAGTCAGAGCTTTCATGCGTTAGGCTACCGGATGCAGTGAGCAGAAGGTGTCTACTATTTTCAGTGTTGTGAAGATGTATGTGTTGAGATGTATATTGGGATTCATTGGAACCAAACTCCATGCATAGATTTGATGCAATTATATCAGTTCAAATCCTGGCAGTGAGCCATCCTTCTCTTCTTTCTTTCTTTCTCAGTGGGTAGTGAGTCTACTTGGACAATGAGTCCTTGGATAGTGAGCCCTTTGGGTGGTTAACCCTTTGGGTAGTGAGCCCTATTGCAGTGAGCATTCTTTCTTATGGGCAATGAGCCCTTTGGCAGCGAGCCTCTTGTAATTCGATATTGATACTACATTATATTGTCAGCTAATCCTCATCATAGTTTTTCCCTTTTTAAGGTTTTCCATGTAAAAATTTGGTGTTCTTTTGTGCATGGTGTTGATGTGTTTAAATTTCTATTATATGTTCTTCATGTTTAATCTTCATAACCGATTAAGGGTTTCAGTGAACTGATGTGGATGTGATTTTGTTTATAAGGGTTTGAAGTTTTTGATACAGCTGATTCACCTCCGTCTCAGTTGTCTTGTGCTTTCAACACATTTTGTGTATATCTTACAATCATTGCAATTCATGAGACAACATCTCTTTAGGTTATGTTTGACCAATATGATGGATTTTAACCACATCAATGCTAATAGATGATGAAATAAGAAGGAAGAGAGAAATGCCACTCTTTACAAAACATGCAAAGCATTGGAGAGACTTGATTTTCATACATTTGGTCCATTGGTCTCTCAAGGGATATGTATTGGAAGAAGTATTATCTATTTATGAAATACACAATGTGCACAAACTACAAATTACTGATACCAAAGCAAATCATAGGCAAGAAATGGCCATGAAAGTAGATCCAACATGTTTAACATGTTTGTGAGAGACATGTGCTTTGAACCTCACTCCACCTATCTTATTGTTGATCCGTAAAACATATGGCATGATACACTTAAACAACACTTATATGGACATTTGGTAGGTTTTGATTCTTGGTGTGCAATTGCATTGTTACCTTTTAAGGAGAGTTTGATGATTGAGCCAGTTTGCATTTGATAGTCTCATGCTTGTATTGCATAAAGCCACATGCAATATTGCCTTTCATTTGTTGAAATATATTTTGTAAGGTATTTTTCTGTACTAGTGCTTTGTTTCCCCATGACAGAGTTTGTGGTGTTGGTACATAGGGAAGTGTTTGATAAAATGCCTTAAAGAAAAACTCAGTGCCACTAGTTAGATGCACATTCACAATGTGCAAACCTTTTAATTACATAGAATACAATTACTTCTCTTAATTTGAAGCCTTATTATTCTCAAAGCAGTGAGGAGGGTAATTAGGTTGGCCCCACTCCAATGGAGGTCACAAGGGGAACCTCCTACCCATCCACATTTTCAACTTAGATTACTTATTCAACATAGGAGTCACTTTGGAAGTCCAAGAGTCACAACTTGGAATTCCAACTATAGATGTCACTTGGGGGATTCAAAATTGGACCTTCATCTTGAGAACCTTATGGCCTTCCCATTTAAGAACAACCCCCTTGACATCTATATTGTTATTATATATACATTTTATATAATTTTAATTATTAAATAAATTTTAAATATGATATAATATAATATAATTGTATATTTAAATATTTTTTAATTCAATTATATATTTAATTCATATATAAAATCTAATACTATAATTACATTTATTAATATATTATATTTTAAACAATATAAATTATTAAATATAAATATAGTATAATAATATATAACAAGATGCATTTTATTATTATATTATATTTTAAATAATAATATAATATACAATAATAAATATAATTATAATTTTGAATTTATATATAAAATAAATATATAATCACTTAGCTTAGAAGTCCTTTTTAAAATTTTAGATTGCCTTTTCAATAAAAACTTTTTAATTTAAGAATAGGCTTGGTAGGAAATCAAATGATTTTAATATTTAAAAATTATTAGAAGAAAATTTAAGTGAATAGATATATTAATATAATAATAGAATGTAGTAATATTAAAAAATAGTGAAATTATTGAAATATAGTTATTTGTATAAAATCATATTGTAATAAAATATATTAAGAGAGTGATGTTATATTTTTATAAATATTTTTTCATATAAGTGTGTAATAGTTCAAAGGTCTATAATATGATAAAAAAGTAGTAAAAATAGTAAGAAGCAACCTACAAGCAAAATATTATAGCTTGTGTGTAGTTAGAGGGTGACTTATCATCCACTATTACAAACCTTTTATATGGCCTTTTTCTATGCTTTCTCCTCTCATTTTAAATTTGTAAGTCAAAATAGACTTTAATTTAGCTAATCAAATAAATTACATAACATATTAATAAATAATTTATAAAGATTAATTAGTTTAGATTGATATATAATTAGTAAGCATATAGGGTATTTAGTGGTAATATAAATCTAGGTAGGAACAATATGATATGGGGAAATCATGATGCCCTAGTAACAAGGATGGCACTAAGAGTGATATAGGTATATAAAATATCATGGAGGGGAGGATATGATGTCCCCCTAATGTAAGGATATTACAATGAAGGTATAAATGGTAAAGGGGAAATCATAATGCCCTCAAGTCTAGTGTGATGACTCTAAATGTATGATATTTAATACAGGCTTAGTATGTAACATAAGGAATGTGAGATATTGATGTAGGCTCAATGTGTAAACTCTAAAAGAACAGTATGCCAATATAAGAGCAATACAAGTAATCAATGGGCATATCTAAACATCATAGTGAGGTGAATGCCATGGGTATAAGTATGATAACATACATAATATGTATAGGCAAATCATAGTAAACATAAAATGTGTAACAAATAAATTTTTTATCAATAATGATTATACCCAAAAAATAGTGGGCCCAAATTTTATCAATAATGATTATATGACTTTATTTAAATTAACTATAGCATAGTTTTTTAATGCTTGACTTCAAATAAATATAATTACATTAGATTAGATAATATATATTATATTAGATATTGTATATATTATATTTAAAATAAATATAATTAAATTTAAAATAAATACTTAATATTAATATATGCTTTTATAATTTAATATTATTTTACAAATATATTAAATAATGTACATTATATAAAATATACTATATAACAATAAATAAATTTTTATTTGATATTATATATTATATATAAAATAAGTATAATTAAGTTATAAAAAATAATAATATTAAATATATAATGTATTAAATCTAAACATATAATTTTATAATATTATAGTATACTTATAAATATAAAAATATAATATATTTTGTATGGTGTATAATACTATGTAAGGTTCCCGCTATAAAGACTCACCTACAAAGAGATTTTATTTACGAAAATTGTTTTTAAAAAGTCTTGTATGGAATCAAAATTGGGACATATGGACAATGAGATTCACACCATTGGCCACATTCCATCTCTTTGTAATTTAGAGCTAATGAAGCCAATGTTCATCTAAGTAACTACAACGATTTTTCCTCTTCTTACATTTTTACATTTATGGAAGCCAATTGACTCACTACTACATTGAAAGCATTCAAATGTTTGGCTACAAAGTCTCCTTCATGCATTTTAAGAAATACAAATTTCTTTTGAAAAATAACTTATTCCAAGACACTTAGTTTGATATAATGCAATATTAATATATCGCTCCACATATTTTAGATATATTTTTAAATATAGATATAATATTATATTGAGAATATTTCACTAGACTATATTTGATAATCTTAAATAAAAATTTAAAAATTATATATTATTTAAAAATATATATATAATAGTAAATATATATTTTAATATAAATATACAAATTTATAATATAATATTACATTACAAATATATAATATTTTTTTTATTATTATATAAAATATAATAATAAATATAATTCAATTTCATATATAAAATAAATAAATCAACTGATAAGGGCGTGGTTTGGTGGTTAAGTTGTTCGATTGTAGTGGCGACCATTAGAGTTCAAACCCCCATTGGGCCAACGAGCTCGTTGCAGGCTTTACGCCAACAAGCTTGCGGGTTTGAAGTGTTCTTGCTAGGGGATGAGGTCCCCCGTGTTGTGGCCTCACTGGTTCATTGCTCCAAGCAAAAGCATTCGCATGGAGCCGGAGCACCAGCGTCGCCGGTCACGTTAAAAAGTTTACCAGGCGCATTATCTTTAATATATATAATCATTAAATATATGATATATTTAATCTAAATATACAATCTTAAAATATCATAATATATAACTTTATATTTGATAGAGAGATGGCGATAGCATGTGTGGGAGAGCAAGCTACGGCACCCGAGCCCTAGCTTGCAGGTTCGAGCTTTCTCTGTGCGCAGGGGATTTGCATGTCAGCAGGGGGTCAAGGGGATCGGGTCTACTTTTTTTTTTTTTTTTAGCTGGCTATGAGGCATTCTTTGGTGCGGGTGGTGGTGTGCAGGGTTCAAGGGTTTCCAACTCTGGGTTCTCTTTTATTGTGTGCCCTTTGGTTCATGTTTTCTACACGTTGGGGGGGTTTTCTTCTTTTGAAGTGTTGTCTCTTGTGGTGGTGCACCTATTTGGAGCCATTGCTTTGGATTCAGCGTGGTATGGGGGGGCATTTTGAGACCTCTCTCGTTTGGTATAAATGGCTTCGAATGTGCCTTTGGATATGGCGGGTCATGCTTCTTCCATGGTTGGGGAGGATGCCGGTATTCCCATTCAGTCTTCTTCTGGATCGGATGTGGTCTGAAATGGTTCCCTTAAATTGCCAAAGGTGAATGGATGCTTGGAGAGGGCCCATGAGCGGCCGGTTTTAGTAATACAATCAGAGTCGGTAGCTGAGGATATTAATTACTACTGCAATCATGTTTTGATTTGTAAGTTCATGGGGATGAGGGTTTCTCCCCCATTTCTTGATACATGGATTCGCAAGACATGGAAATCGGAAGGAGATTTTGATATTTTGATGGCTGCAAATAACTTCTTTATGGTGGATTTTTCGTGTCTCAGATCGGAATAGGGCCTTTGAAGGGGGCCCATATTTTTATAATCAAGTGGGTCTCTTCATCAAACCTTGGCATGCTAGCTTTAACTCAGCGGAGGAGTTACCTTCTAGAATCCCAGTTTGGGTTCATCTTCCTCGGCTGCTGCTTGAATGCTGGAGAAGTGATATATTGCAGTCGATTGTGCTGTTGCTGGGAAAACCTATTGGTCCTTCTCAGCAAACTTTGAATAAGAGGGTTTTTTATTATGCTAGGGTTTGTGTTGAAATTGATTTGAGCCAGCCGCTTCCAGACTCTATTGATATGACTGTTGGGTCTTGCTCCTAGACTCAACCATTAGATTATGAGACATTACCTTTCAGGTGTAGGCTATGTCATGAATATGGTCATCTTCAGCGGAGGTGTCCTCAAGCTTTTGGTGCAATTGGTTCAAGTAATGCTCCTACTCAGCCTAATTTGAAAGCAGATAAGGATAAAGCCCCCATGCAGGGAGGTGGGGCTGATAAAGAAGGTTTTATTTTGGTTAAGTCTCGTAATCGTGGTCGAGGCCTGAAGAGATCCCTCAAGGATAGGCAAGAGAAGGAAACTTTCAATCGATTTGAGACGTTGGAGGATTTGGTCCAAGAGGAAGGTTTTCAAGCGGACTTGCAGACAACAGTTGGATCTTTTACTAAGGTTGTTCTTGGGGATTAGCCTAATGTGATTCCTAGTTCAGATCAGCTTGGTGAGCAGGGTACTCAGATGGACACTGAATTGGCTCCTCCGGCTCCTGTTCAAGGTGCATTAGATTTGGTGCCAGAGGCTTCTTGTGGCTCTCCTAGTGCTGGTGGTGTTCTATCTGAAGTGCGGGGTACTCCAGACTTAGGAAAAAGTAAGGCTCCTTCCCTAGCCTTGGGTTTGCAACCGAAAACCCTAAAAAAAGGGGCTCCTGAGAAACCTCTTAAGGTTGGTAGAAAAAAGGACCTGGAAAATGTAAAGTTAGCTGGTGAGACATTGGTTGAGTCGGGTTCAGTGAGGACTATTGATGCTTACTTCTCCCAACCCCAACGATGATTGTGCTCTCTTGGAATGTGAGGGGTATGAATAGCATCCCTAGACAAAAGGCTATTCGGGATTTGGTTCGTATTCATTCTCCTGATGTGGTTTTCCTTCAGGAAACTAAGTTATCAGTTGATAGTATGATGAGTGTGGCTTCGAAGATTTGGAGTCGTGGTCAGTGTCAATGTGTTGGTGCTCTTGGTAGCTCTGGTGGGGTTGCATGCTTATGGGACCCATCTAGAGTCAGGCCAGTTTGGTGGTACTCCTGCAGAGGTTTGATTTCTTGTGTTGCTTCTCATCTTGAGTCTGGAGAGAGAATACTCCTGTCTAACATATATGCTCTGGTTGACCTTCATGGCAAGGTAAAGTTGTGGGGTTTTATCAGATATGTGAGGACTTTGGATCCTTATCTTCCATGGATTTTAGCCGGGGATTTTAATGCCGTTATTTCTTTGGAAGAGAAGAGGGGAGGCAGTGCTTGCTTGGAGCCTTCTTCTGATCTCTTGTAGGTTAATGTGGCTCTCTTGAATTTGGTTGACATCAAGCCTGTTAATGGGGTCTTTACTTGGAATAATAGGAGATGTGGGGACGCTGCTATTTTTGAACGTTTGGATAGATTCTTGGTGTCCAATTTCTGGCTGGGGGATAGGTGGTTGACTAGCTTTGAGATTTTGGATGGGCAGGGTTCTGATCATTGGCCAATCAAACTTATTGCTAAGCTTCCCCAACGTTGTGTAAAGAAGTCTTTTAAGTTTCAGCTCGTGGTTAAGAGATGACTCCCTCCATGATCTTCTTCCTGGTTGGTGGAATTTGGGGAAGCTGTCACATGGGACCGCTATGTACTCCTTCTCCAAGAGGCTCCAATATGTGAAATATAGGTTGAAATGGTGGAATAGGCAACACTTTGGTAATGTTTTCCATGCTAAACAGTCTGCTCAAGCTCATTTGGACTCAATCACCAGGCAGATTCGTGATCAGGGCCTTACTGAGGATCTGGGTTTGCTGGAAGCTGCTGCTGTGAAGGAAGTTGAGGAATGGGAATTACGTGAGGAAATTTTTTGGAAACAAAAGTCCCAAATCGAGTGGCTTTAGGCGGGAGATAGGAATACCTCTTTCTTCCACAATTCAGTAAAAGATAGGAGACAAGGTAATGTCATTTCTTCTCTTAGGTCTTCGAATGGGGAGATTCTCTCCTCCTCTGCTTCTATTTCTGTTGAGGCTGTTCGTTTCTTTTCTATTCTACTATCTGAGGATTCCCTTCCCGCGGAGGAGGATGAAGCTGATATTTTGAATAGTATTCCACCCTTAGTCACCAGTGAAATGAATGCTTCTTTGCTTCATCCTATTTCTTTGTCAGAGCTTGAAACTATTGTGTTCCAGATGAAAAAGGGAAAAGCTCCAGGGCCTGATGGTTTCCCGGTTGAGTTCTACCAGGAGTTCTGGGAAGTGATTAAGTTGCATTTGTTGGAGGTCATTCAAGAATCTTTCATGAATAAACAAATGCTAAAATCCATGAATGCTACCTTCCTTTTTTTCATCCCAAAGAAGGATGGGGCTAATTCTCTGGATCTTTTTAGGCCCATTGCCTTATGTAATGTGGTTTATAAGATTATTACTAAGTTGATTGTTGAGCGGCTGAAACCCTGGCTAAGCAGGTTAATTTCTAAAGAGCAAGGGGGTTTTGTGGCTGGTAGACAGATTATGGATGGGGTCATCATTGCAGCCGAGACGATTCATTCTATGGATCATTGTAAAGAGAAAGCTATGTTTATTAAGTTGGATATGGCTAAAGCTTATGATCGGGTTAAATGGGCCTTCTTAGTTACGATTTTGGGAGCGTTTGGTTTTGCTGGTGAATGGATTGAGTGGGTGAAGAGCTGTGTTACTTCTCCTTCCTTTTCGGTGTTGATTAATGGTAAGCCAACAGAGTCGTTTGGTGCTTCTAGGGGGCTCAGACAAGGGGACCCTTTATCCCCCTATTTATTCATCTTATTGGCAGAGGGTTTGGGGAGGTTTATTAGATCCCAGGTGGAGATTGGTTTGATTAAGGGCTGGAGTTTTGGAAACAATATTCCCCCTCAGTCACATTTGTAGTTTGTTGATGACATAGCTCTAATGGGCAAAGCCAAGGTTGAGGAGGCTTCTGGTTGGTGCAAGATTCTGGATTGTTATTTGGCTGCGTTAGGTCAGAAAATTAATGAGGGGAAGTCTTTTATTTACTTCTTTCATACTCCGCAGGCTATTTAGAGGAGAATTGCTGGTATCCTTCGTTTCTAGATTGGCACTCTCCCTTTTGTGTATCTTGGTATTTCGCTTGCTATTCGTTCGCTTCCTAAATTGTTCTGGCAGGAGATTATGGATAAGTTCAGAAATCTGGTTAGTCATTGGACTAACAGGTGGCTCTCTTCTGCGGGTAGGATGACTCTTCTAAAGGCAGTGGTGCAGGCTCTTCCTTTGTACAAATGTTCTGTTCTCTCTGCTCCTTCCAGCTTTATCAAAGACTTTGAGAGTTTGTCTCGGCAGTTCCTTTGGTTTGGCAACCTCCTACACAGGAAGTGGAGTTTGGTTAAGTGGGAAGCTATTTGTAGGCCGAAGCAGGCTGGTGGTCTGGGTTTGCGTAGAACTGATTTGAATGGACAAGCTTTAGCAGCTAAGCTGTATTGGTGGTGGTGTTCGCAGCAACATCAATCATGGGCAAAAAATTCTTACCTGAAAGTATCTGGGTGCAGTTGAGAGTGTGGATGTTGCCTGCTTCAGTTTGGAGGGGAAGGGTTCTATGATTTGGAGTACCCTCAAAAGGGGCGCCTAGTTGATCAAGTTATTTTGGATTTGCAATGGGGGGCAGGATGCTCTCTTCTAGCATGATTCTTGGAATGGTTATCCTCCCATTTTGTCTACCCACCCCCACCTATAGAATTTGAGTTTTATTGGTGCTGGGTGGTGCCATGTTGCTGATTTTAAAACTCTTCATAATTTGGGACAAGTTAGTGTGTATAGATGGAAGGTTCCGCATGAGTGGCCTCCTGGTGGGGCAGCTGGGGATTATTAGGAGCTTGCTGGGATCCTATCGAGGCGTGTCTGCACTTCTCTTCCTAGGAGAGATGTGTTGGATTGGGGTCCTGATCCAAAAGGCAAATTTACTGTTGCCTCAGGTTATCAAGTTCTTGATAAACAAATGTTTGGGAGCTCAGAGGTCTCGTGGTGGAAATAGGTTTGGAATAAGTTTGCTTGGCCTAAGTGTAACTTCTTCTCATGGTTAGTTGTTCAAGGGAGGTGCCTTACTTGGGAGAACCTCTGGAAACGTGGGTTTCAGGGTCCCTCTAAGTGTGTTCTGTGTGGTGGGCATGAGGAGTGCATCCCCCATGTCTTCTTTCAGTGTTCCTTTGCGAAAGTTATTTGGCATTTCTAGTGGAATCTCTGGCATATACCGTGTAGACATGCTTCTTCTTTAGAGGATTTTTGGAGGAGTCTGGGGCCTCCCCTGTAAAGACCTCTTTTCTCCTCATTGCTTGGATCATTGGCCCCAGTTTGATAATTTGGCATATTTGGTTGGAGCACAACCGTAGAATTTTTCTGGACAAGAAGCTACTTGTTGGTCAGCGCTGGTTGAGGATTCTAGGGGGTCTGCAGGAAACTTTGGCTGCTAAGTGTGATCTGTCTATCCCTGTTGTTTCTGGTGATTGTGATGTGGTTAAAGCCCTGGGTCTCTCTGGGGGTGGACAAAAACATTTGAGGGCAGTTCAGCATAGGCGTGGGAGAGCGAGGGTCTGTCGTACTGGTCGTTGGTGTCCTCCCGCTATGGGGGAGCTAAAAATCAATACAGATGAATCTTCCAGAGGTAATCCTGGCCATGCTGGAGTTGGTGGCATTGGCAGGGATAGTTCGGGGGTGGTAATTTTTTTCTTCTCTATATATAAAGGTCAGCATACAAATAATCTCATGGAGGCTCTTGCTATTCTTCTAGCATTAGAGTGTGCTTGTGCCCTTGGCTGGAGGCAGATTATTTGTGAATCAGATTCTGAAGTGGTCATTGATATGCTGAATAAGAGACATTTTGAGGAGGTGAACTGGCAACTTGCAGTGGTGGCCAAACAAATTGTTTCTCTAAGCAATGCTTTAGATTCTATTGCTTTTTGCCATGTGCCACGGGAGTGGAATAAGGTGGCGGATGGTTTGGCGAGGTGGGCGTTTGAGCAGATGGAGACTTGGAATGTGGATGATTGGGGCAATCTTCCTGGTGATTTGGCCCCTGTTCTTGAAGATTGGGTTATGGAGGATATGAGGAGCTTTTTGGGTGTTACTTAATTCTTGATTTTGGTTGTGCCCCTTATGGGTGTTTCTTTCTGCTTTGTAATGATTTTATGATTCAATAAAGTTTTTACCCCCTTTTTAAAAAAAAATATCATAATATATTAAAAATATTTAAACAATATTCATTTTATTTTATGATATTATATTAAAAAAATTTCAATAAACTATATTTTATAATCTAGAATAAAAATTTATTTTTAAAAAATAATTAAAGAAACATTAAAAAAAAACAATACATATTACAAGCCATACAAAAAGAAGATTATCAAAAGTACCCCTCGAAAGTTTTAAAATTTCTTTAATAAAAAAATATCTACTGACGGTAAGAAAACTCGCCTGAGTTATTTGCTTTCAACCGTTTTCCCTTTCCTTTTCCTTTTTTAAAAAAATATAAATCGCACGGTTGGGGCTCGGGGACATCTGACACGATTTTTTTGCCCACGTGAGAACAACCGACGAGTTCAGAAAATTAAATTTTCTGGTGTGAATTTTTCAACGGCGGCTGTAAAGAAATGGACGGTGATGATTATTTCAATCGTCTTGCCTGCCATCTCACTAATTCTTGACCGTGGATCCACCGATTCGGCGTAAAAACATCAAATACTGTATGAATTAACTTTGACATATAATAGTTAAGATAGGTTCGCCTCCTCAATATCACGGAAAGATATAAGTAGGATTGTCTTTTTAGTTTTTCACTTTTAATGTCAGCCATGTGGCTAACAACTCACAAACTGCACAACATTGTTAAATAACCTAAATCATGTCTAACTAGTCTAATAATCACCTTGAATAATGCTTTAATTTAAGGAAAGTGAACTTTTGTTAAACATAGTCGCATACACATAAGTACAATTAACTGAGATTAATTAAGGTCAAGTATTGATATTATGATAAATTAGAACAATTGGATGTGAGAAATGAAAATAAAAATAATTGTACTTAGTTTTATAATCAATGAGTGCATTAAATTAATTAAGGTCAAGTATTGATAGTATAAATTAGAACAATTGGATGTGAGAAATGAAAATAAAAATAATTGTACTTAGTTTTATAATCAATGAGTGCATTAAATTTGAGATGGATCTACTTTTGTTATGTCTTGGGATTTGTTATGGTAAATCTTGGATTGGTATTTGTCTTAGAATCAGAATATTTTGTTGACTCTGTGTAGGGATAAATGTGGTGATTAGGGACTAATACACTGCTATAGATCTATCTTACACCCACAAACTTGTATTGTATAATTAGCGAACTCTTGTTCACTTCGTGTGATTTGCCTTAAATTTCTCCGTGTCTTTTAATATTTGATGGATTGGTAGTATTTATAAATACCTTGGTAGTGCTATTAGTATGTCACAGGGGGACATGTTCTCTCAAGTCAACCTATAGAAATGTGTACAAATGATCAAAACCAACAATATTCAATCATGCATATGCTCCTAAGAATGATTGTGTAGAATTAAATTCCTCAAGTGGACTAATTGAAGTGTGTGAATGTGAATGATATTCCTTGATACTTAGATGATTAGGAGATGATTGGAATGATTATGTTGAATGCCTTTAAACACAAGGACATAGAAACACACCACACAAATTTGTGTATAGTCAACCTTAGATAGCAAGGGTAAAGGTAGGTGTAGGTCAATTTGGAATTACAATTTTTAAATTAAGATGGGACGAGTCTGCGACTATGAGGATGACATCATGATTCCAAACTAGTCTTGAGACATGAAAGAGGCTAGATCACGTGTGCATGGAAGTATGCGCATGCATGGGTATATGAAAAGTGGATAGGGCAAACATATAGGGATGCGTAAACATATGAATATGAACAAGGAATAAGTATATAGGGATATGTGTAATGGGTAGGTAGATAGCATAGGACAAAACTTTGCACAAAATTGCATTATTTGTCAATATGTCTATGTATCAAAGCACTTTCCTCAAAAAATGCACAAAATTGAAGAGAAATGACATGGATATGCAAATTTTACCATTACATTTTGCCCCCACTTTGAGGTGCATGATTCTCTTAGAATGATTATGCATCTAAATTATGTAGCATTCACAAGCATGCATGTATGGTAAATATTCAAACATCAAAGGATATCACTATGGGGTCCGTATAAAGCAATTAACTTTGCAAGGATATGATCTTGCATGTTCTTCTTTTGTGTATGTACTTTTCATAAGATTTAAAGATGAGCCTATAAGCACCTATAATTGTCTACAAATCTAGACATAAAAATGTTAGCGACAAGATATGCATGTCCCCCCTGACAATCATTGTATTCGTAGGATATAAGGAATTGTAGGTAAGTAGAAAAATAGTACATGAAAAGTAAATGTAATCTAAATGTATTAGCATATAATCATCTAATTATGCAAGCATATGTAGCAATGATTATAAAAGAATGCATCATGTAACGATCATGCAAACGTGTCAAAAGATAAGCATTATAAGTACATAGGCTAGAGGTACCCTAGCATGGGTAAATAATGGTGATGTGGCCCGTAGTGGCTAGGAACACGCATGTAAGTACAATGGCATGAAATTGTGATAACATGTAAAGGGCAGTGTGATGCTCTGAATAGAAAGATATGTTTGGGAAGGTGCAATATGTAAAGAGGAAGTGTGATGCTATGAATAGAAAGATATGCTTGGGAAGGTGCACTATGTAAAGAGGAAGTGTGATGCTTCTAAATGGGAAGGATTGATGGCCCTCAATGTGATAAAAGTGAAGGTGTGATACCTCATACACCCAATGCGATAAAAGGAAAGGTAGAATACCCCAATGTGGTAAAGTAGCTACTGAGGACACGAATGAATCACATGAACACAACAATGGAAGTGTGAAAGCTTATATTGAATAAGAGGCCTTGTATGGGCAAGGTAATGCGATAGGGCACAAAAGGCATGTTGCCCCTCACATGTAAAGATATGTCAATGATATCCCAAATATATTGTGAGGATGTATGATGCCCCCCAATGTAAGTAAAAAATGTGTCATTATTCACTCATAATCAATCTTGTGAGCATGTTGATAGGTAAGCATGAAGGTGGAAAGAAGTAATATGTGATAATGTGATCATGAAAGTGCACTTATAAAGCTAGTTACCCCTAGATGGGTAGTGTAGCACAAGGAAGCTCATAAATGATGTGGGGAAGGTGTGATGGCCTCCAAAGTAATGGGATGATGGCTCTAGAAGTGTGATAAGATAATGCAAGTATAATAAAGTATGATGAAAGCATGGTGCCTCCCAGTATAACAATAAGGCTATGAAGGTTTAAATACTAGGGGAGAAGGCGTGATGCCTCCTTGCCTAATGTGGTGACTCAAAGCGTATTTCTTTGTAGGTTCGATATGCAATTCTAGGAGAATGTTATGTTAATGTAGGCTCATGGCAAGTAATCAATGGTCAAAGGATAAGGCATAAGCATTCTACTATGGTAAATGTCATAAGTGTAGGCATGATAAAATAATATGGACAAACATAAGCAAAGTATCATAGTATGCATGTGAATGTAAGAAACAATAAGGTCACATAAGAAACTAAAATGGTAAGGCAAGGGCCATAAAATCATGAATAACAAAACAACAATAAGCATAAGGATTTGGGAGGTAAAATAGGAAATCAATAGGTGAAGGATCAACCCAAGTAGGAAATAAAGGTAAAGGCAAAGGCAAAGGTAAATCAAGCATAGGCATAAAGAGGATGTAAACAAGGATAGGAGGAAATATGTCAAGAAAATGAAATGGAAACCAAAATGACCCCAAGTACATAAGATAAACATGAAACTAAAGATATAAGGTGAAATGAGTGAGAAAAAGCGCAACAAACAAGGTGTAATAAAAAAGGTAAAAATATGCTCAAAGGTTAAACAAAATGAGAATCAAGCACACTACTATCACTCTCCATGAAGATGTATGCAACATATGGTAGTCATGGAGGAGTGAAGTAAGAGTATCCAATATATTAGGGAAAGTGATGATCAAATTCCTAAATGAAGAAAATAAACATATATGATGTAATGCTACTTTTCTCTAGAGTATAAGATTAGATAGATTTTATATATTAGATTTAATTTTATATGACATTAGATTTGTTAATGTTATTATCTAAGTTTAAAGATTAAAAAGTTTCTCAAAATTAAATAGTTTAAGACTTTAACACATTAATATCACCATCATTAATATATATAAAATTACATCCAACAATATGAATATTATGGAAATAAATAACATTTTGAGAATTTAATTAAATTTACTCCATTTCATTTATTTATTATTTTGAATAAATAATAATAAGTTCATTATGAAACAAAGCACTTGGAAAGGTCACTCTCACCCTAGGAAGATTTCAGTGGTTTTAGCCCTCATAGCTATGGCACACTCCAGGAGGAAACAATTCTTACTCAGAACACATGATGTAAAACATGCACGATATGGCAAACACTCAACACAAGCCTTGAACTTGAGTTGGACACTCTATATGCCCCTTCTGTAAGGGACATTTTTTATTATAATTCTTTAAAAAATTCAAGTTCACTTTTCTTTTTTATATTATTTCTTTTCTTATTTGTTAATTTTTTATATTTATATTATAATTTCTTTCTTTATTTCTTATTTCTAATTTAGGGATATAAAAAGAAAAATATTTTATAATAACTTTTTTTAAATTTTTTTTTAAATATAATTATATTTGTTATCTTTTTATTTTTTTTAATAATTTTTTTAAGTATATAAAATGTAAAGAGGAATATTTTATATTAGTTTTAATATAAATACATTATTAATCCTTTTATTTTTTTGTGTTTAAAAAATAATAATTTGAAGATAAATTTAAAGATATACCTTTGGTAATTTATATTTTATATATCCACTTACATTAAATTATATATTATCATTTTATATATTTATGAATTAATATATTTATAATTTTCCATATACTTAAATTTTTATATTTATAATTTTCTATATTATATATAATCAAATTTAGATTTATTATTTTATGTATATTTGCAAGATTTTATGATTTTAGACATTTATATAAATTTATATATACTTAGATTTATAATTTCATAGATTTAAATTTATCATTTTATATATATTTAGATTTATGGTTTGATAGATTTAGATTTATTTCATATATGCTTACACAATTAAAGGTTTTAAACATCAAAATGTTGCAACATTAATATTATTAATTTAAATACTTGTTTTGTAATTTTTAACTTAAATGATATGTAAATAATTATGTTAGAGGCATTCTATAATGGTAGTAGGATAAGTCTCATGTGGTGAATATAAAAACCAAAACATAATGAACATGAGACTTCGTGATGCCACTATAAAATGTCATAAATATAATTTAAAAAATATAAATAATATAAATAAATATATATTAATTATAAATTATAAATCATATAATTAAAACTTTGTGAATGGCATATAAAAATAAAATAAAATAAGTTGACTGCAAATAAATGTTTCTTTGTTTTTATTTTAAAATATAAAACAATACATTTTTTTAAAAAAATTATATTAGAGAACATTCACAAAAAAAGGTACAATATGAGGTAACCATAACCCAAAAATTAACACCAAATTGAAGTTTAGCACAACCTAACTAGCAAGCATACAACCAACTGTAGTAGTATCCACTACCTAAAATATTAACAATAATAGTTACATAGCATTAAGATAAAAAAAAAACATAAGATAACTCCTAAGACCCACAATTATTCCCAACAACACCTTTGATTGTTGCTAGAATCATACATGTCCCAATCAAAGGTGCCACTGGATCAACCATGTTTTTAGGATCTAGATCTTTGACCATTGATTCAAAATTAATATTCTTTGCAAAGTTAGCTTTCTCTATTTTTTTAGGCATAGGAATCTTGTGTTTTCTCATATAATCTCTTTGAATCTCCAAGTCTTTCTCATTCAATTTGCTTCTATCTTGTAGCAAAAAAAAAATCTTATGACTTCTTTTTTGTATACCAGGGTGAGTCCCTCTTCCAATAAAATCATGAAACTGCCTTTAGGAATTTCAAGGATCATAGAGATCTGCATCAAAATACCAGGAAGGGTGAGCTCATAGTGTGATTCAGTGAGACATCTTGTCTTTCCCTGGAAGACCTCTTTATTTCTAGCTTTCCAAATATGCCACAATATTTCATTAGTTAAAACAAGCCAAAATCTATTGAGCTCTTTAAAATTTTTAACATATCTAAAAAGAATTTCATACCAGGTAAATCCATCTTTGTCATCTCACCCTAAATAATTACCAAGAAAGGAAGACCAAATCTGATAAGCATAAATGCAATAAAAAAGATGCTCAATAGTTTCAGACTTATTGCAAGAATTACAAATTCGAACAAGGATACCCAGAGAGGTCAACTCCACATTTAAAAAAACTTTCTAAGAATTAACAACCATCTGAAACGAGTTTTTTTAGACTTAACCACACACGACCAAACATTCTTTAAGACATTCAGAGTCCTAATTTGCATTTTGTTCAAATCAGGAGTTAAGCGGCAGCTTGATTTGATTCAATACGAGCAATCAATTTTGATGATGGGTATTACCACATGTAAGCATTTCACAAAGTTTAAACGTTGTCAGTTCTGACAAGTTTAAGTGTTGCGCCTGTAGACACCTAAAATTGACCATGTCCTCATAACCCTTCGACATCACCTAGACATTCATTTTACAACACATTGTCCCTTAATCCCTTTCCCAAATTAATTAAATAAATTATATTTATTTATTTAATCCATTTATCCCTTTTAGCCAAAATTAATTGAATAAACCTTATTTATTTAATTAATTTATACTCCCATTATCCCCTCTCCAATAATAAGTTAAATAATTTTATTACTTAATTTAATTATTGAGTCACATGACTAGCTTGTGTTCTTCATCATCATCCACTTGTCACAATCAATAAATGAGTCTTTCCACAATCATTAAATGAGTGTCCACAAAAATTAAATTAACTTTTCATCTCCACCATCCATTTCATACTACATCTTCCAATCCTAGCCATTCACATAAGGATAAACCCTAGAAGCTTCCTTTGCTACCTTAGAAATCCTTATCCTTTCCCTAATGTGCTCTCAACCAAGTCTAGCCATTGATATAATCTTTTAATCCTAGCCCTTCATTCATCATATCCAACCTCTATAAATCAAGCCTCAACCAAGCCATTTGAACATCACATCTTCATACAACACCATGCTGTAAAAATCATCCTAGCTCTCTCATTATCATATCCACCATCTTTATTCTCCATTGGCATACATTATCCATCATCATTATCTAATGTTATGCTATAGAATTGAACAACCAACATATCGAAATCATTATTAAATATCATAGGATTGTTTATCATTTTCTTTATCTTCCTTAGTTGTTTGATCATCATTGAGGTGGTGTTTAAGTATGAAATAAGTACTTTCATTATGTATTGATCCTTTATTTCATTCCATATTTTTCAACCACATTTTTGGCATGCCCGGTGGGACCCCACGTCCCTTGTCTAACCTTGGCTTTGTAGGTTGAAGATCTTTTATATTGCTGATTTTCTTTCTTTAGGGCCGAATTTGTTGCAGAGGTTTCTGTTTTACATAGGTCTTGAAAAAAGGAGATTTTAGATTCGTTAGAAAGAGGACTTTGAGACTGGTTACATTAAAGATTTGGATCAGTATTGAAGGAGTTATGATGATTTGAAGTTGACCTTGCAATTCTGATTTTTCATAAATTTTTGACGTGCGACTTTTGAAAAAAATTCATATCTTGCAATCTAGATTTATCCTTTTTTGAGCTAACACTTGTTTGTAGGTTCACTTGTCAAATACTAAAATCTATCAAACTAATAAAAAGTTTGTTGCAGGTTTTCTCTTGTCAAAGATATATCATTTGAAACCCTTTGTGTTTGCCTTTTTTGGTGGATTTGAGTGTGACTTAGGGTGTGTATGCTCTTCCCTTGCACTTAGTGTGATCTTGGGAATCAAAAACATCCTTGAGCCACATTCATCATCACACGCACACCATTTTTATGTAAGGATTAATGAATCTTGTTTTGTGGATCAAGTGCGTGTGTATGATATCCTCTCACACCATTTGATGATCTTGAGGATCAAAAGCATCTCTTGATTCACTTTTGTCACCCAAGGTGTGTTAAGTTGTGTATGCTATCTCCTTGTGCTTTGTGCGATCTTGGAGATCAAAAGCACTTAACCTCATCTTTCCCTTAGGAGGCATGCCTTTAGAGATATACCCACTCTAAAGGGGACTATCTCAACCATGTGTTCTGGAAGGGGTATATCAAAGGGGGGAGAGTGAAAGATGTACCTCAATCTAGTCACGTAGTCATTGGGACAACCTTGGGGCCTTGGGTGGTTTCGAACACAAGGTGAAGTGGTGTTTGCTTGATCGCTTATGCCACATCCCTTCAACGGACTATTGTTCATAGACTTGGGCCTCATCGTACCTTGTGTATTTGGAGGACTCCCCTAGAAGCTTATATAGCCTAGTTTAAGGCCTTTCGGCCATCTTCTAGTGTGGTGCAGGGTTCAACCAATCAAGCCTGAAGTTACTCACCATGTACTTCATCAAGTAGAGATAAGCATTCTCTTTGGGTAAGGCGTAAAAGCCTCCAAGGGAAGGGATAGTTGGTGCATCACCTTTATCCCTAATTATCTACTTGAAAAGGTGTTCTTAGTTATGTAAGAACATTGAGAGGTATTCTATTGTGTGGGCCTACACTATGAAGATACACCTACTTGAATAATCTAGGGTTGCTGTGTATTGCGTGTGTGATCATTTGCATTGGCCAAATCCTTATCATTTGAAAAACTTATGCATGTGTGTATGATCATTCTGTTTGCCAATTTTCCAATTTGCCTAGGTCAAGCTTTCAAATAAACCTTCCAATCCTCCATTTTCATCCAAATCCAATCCTAATCCAAACCATCTTCATCCTAATCCAAACCCTCATCGTCCTAATGATCCACCCTAGTTATCCTAATCATGCCTATTATCCATCTCATTATCCCTAATCATCTTAGTTGTCCTATCCACATCATCCTAATCTATCCCCAATCCAATCCAAGCCATCATTTTGAACCCTAATCCTAATCAATTTGCCTAATCTAATCAAGGTCCTAGTCCACCTAATCCACCTCCTAATCATAATCCCATCCTTGAGCCTAATCCTATCCCAAGTATATTAACCTCCATCCATTGTCATCCTTAATCCACATCATAATCCAATTCTCAAGCTTAAGTCAAATTCTTCGTCATTTTTCCATCCTAATCATAAATAACCATTGGTTTGACAAAATGGTTGTGATAATAAAAAGAAGCCTACTAAACTCACAATCTATAGGACACCTAAACTTGTCATTGGAGGTCTTGAATTTGGAACCAATGATTATGAGGTCCTTGTAGATCATGATGCCTATCTTGAATGTACCCAATCTCATGTGAATGTCCTACATCCAACTCAACCCACATCCCCATCAACCTCTTACCAAACTTCATCCCAATCTAATCCATCAATACCTTGAATTTCTCCAAACATTCCTTATGTATATACTTTATTTCAATCCGCCACATCTCCATCATATATTCCATATTGAGCCAATCCTACATTAATCTATCCCACGAGTATTCCTCAACATCCATATCAAGCTCCTTTACAACAAGAACATACTAGTACTAGCTATCCCTTGAGCTAAAAACAAGTTTCCACAAGTCTACCTCATTCTCATACTACCTTTGACAAGGGAAATACCACTTCCACTTATGCATCCTATGTGTATCGTCCATCATCATCCAATCAAATGCTTACCCAAGAGCCTCCTAGTCCTATACCAACACCATCATGTAATCTCAATCCTCATCCATCCCCTCCTATTATCCATCCACCTGATCCTAATCCTAATCCTACAACATCCGCCATTATTGTCCATCCATTATGTTATCCATCTCCTACCTCTCCTAATCCATCCACCCCTACACTTATGAAGGATGTGATCTAATGACTATTAACAAGGAATCAAACCCCATCATACGATCTCATGCCTATCCTTGAATCCACCAAAGACCCTCCTCGCATCATGCCTATTCCTCCAACACCACCATGTATTTAAATATCTATTCTTGTACCTATCAAGGAGCTTCCACATATCATGCCTATTCCTCCATTACCATCCCCTAGTCTAATGCTTACCATGCCTCCTGAAAAAACTCTTACCATAAATGCAAATCAAAATCCCTCACGTAATCCCATTGTCAATGATCAAAAGCCTATCATGTCCATCCAATCCACTTCCATCCCTATCCCAACTCAAGAACTATGTCAAGAGTTAAATCTAAAGCATGATCAACATTGCTCCTTACCAAGTCAAGACCACCCTATTCAAACTCTTCAAGATCATATTATTCAAGATCAAGGTCCTATTTATGATCAAGCTCCTATCTATGATCAAGCTCCCATCTATGATCAAAAAAACCATGATGACCTTCTTAGCCAACTTTACACATTCCATGATCAAGAGATTATCATTCCACCCATACATTATATCCTCTTATCTATCCCATGGCATCATCCTCTCCTCCCCTCCTACCTTGATCTTGATAAGGACAAGGGCAAAATGTTAAAAATGCTTTTGGAATCTCTTGATATAGCCAATATTTTCCAACCAATCCCATCACATATCCCTATAAGCATTGTCACGAACAATCCTAAGTCTAATATTTAGAGTGGGGCATGTTATTCCTATGTGACATAGTCCTTGGAGATCACATTCTGATCCCTCCCTCCCTCCCTCCATCCATCCATTATGTATCCTCCATCCTTCCCATCTTCCATCTATAATACTTTTGTCCATCTATCCACTCCTTTCATCCTTGTCCTTCGACTTGGTTTTCCCTTGACATTGGTATTTGGTATCTAGGCTATCCAAATTGCAATCCAATGCCATCCCATAACATATCCAAAAAACAAAAAAACAAAAAAAAATCCAAAAAAATTTCAAATATTCAAAAACAAAATCCAAGCAATAAATCCAAATGCAAGCTATCCTTAATCCATACCAATCTAGTCAAATTATCCAATCGCATCCTTGGTTTTGTTCCTAATCTTGTTGTCATCCCAAGAGAATTTGGATTTGATTTTGATGGTAGAAACCCACGTGTAAACATGTTTGATATGCCCTACAAAGGAAACATAGGAAGAGGAGGTTATGTTGGAGTGGATGTTATTAGTGCAATTATTATGGGATTGACCTTGATTAGAGGTTAATGGTTGGGATTGGTCATGTTTTGGAAGGGTCTCCTGATATATACCTAATTGGTCATTCAATGAAGTGAATGAATTTCCTTCTACTTCGATCTTGTCGCAGTCAGTGTGATCTTGGATATAGTTTTAAAGCTTCATTTACTTACTAGTGGAGTGGCCTTTAACGTGGTGGTATTCACAATATTTGTTATCTTTATAACACATAGGTTTGGGTTTAGTTTCATCGAATGGTCTAGTCATAGGGAACATGACCATGCTTGCTTGGACTAGTTTCTAGAATACGACCTCCATGGGTTCCCCCAAAGAGGTGTACTTACATTTTGGATTTTGGGATTGCCTTTGGCTATCCTTGAGGGATGGAGATGTTGTTAAAGGCTTTTGGACAATTTGGATTATTTATTTTTCTTGTGATGCTTATGTGGTTTGCACATGTTTCAAGTCAATGACCCCATCAATGATGATATTTTTTTGTTCTTTGCCTAGAATTTAGGTTTGTTATTGGATTGGTTGTTGTCTTTGTCTTTGTTGTAAATCTTGAATAAACCTTTTGAAATAAGGGCGTTTTCAATGGTAACCCCCTTCTCAATGATTTCATCAAAAGTAGAGACACAATGGACTTGAGGGTGGAATGCCATCTCTTGATTGAAGTTTTGGACGAAAACATTAACACGTTATTTTTTGAGGATCAACCAAGGGAATCGACTTGCAAGACCCCTTCATTATTGTAAATAGGCAGAAAAGATTTCATTACTACATTGTTTAGAGTTATATATATCCAACATGGTAAGGTCATGCTCAAAATTATAGGAAACGTATGCAACAAACTTTTCTGATAATTCGATAAATGTAGTGATAGACCCAATAAATAGGTGCATGAACCACTCCAAGGCTTGATCACCTAGACTTTGGGGAAAGAGACTTATAAAATACATGTCTTATATGAGGCCTCTTGGCAGGCCATGAAAAAATCTTTAATGTGATCTTGGGGGTTTCCCTTTCCCTTATATTTGTCAAATTTTGGAATTCCAAAGTGAGGGGGAAAGGGTGCCATTGTGATTGCCTAGTCAAAGGGATAGTGACAAAGATCTTTGAATTTATATTATTTGTGTTGTGTCCCATTTTGGAGTCCCTTAAGGTGTTCTTTATTTCTTACCACTCTTGGTCGAAGGGGTTCCAAAAGGTGGATTAGGAGGTTAGTAATTTATTGAGCTGGATGGCAGAGGTTGTGGAAAGTTGTTATGAATGGGATTATATGATGAGAAAGGTTGTTGAGGTGTCTCTTGATGTGAGGTGAGAGGAGGCACCATGGTTTGATAAGAAGTCATGGGATAGATGGATGTTGGATGAGTTTGATATGTCAAAGGATTAGGTTGGTATGATTGATGTTGTAGATATGAACTTGTTGGATAATTTGATGTGGGTTGATAATTTGATGTAGGTTGATATGAGGTAGGCAGATGAGAAATATATGGTGCTAGTGTGGATTGAATCAGAGAGGTTTGTTCTAGAATGGATAATGGTGGAAGTGAGTGAATGAGAGTTGTCAAGTTCAAAAATGAAGATTGTTGTGGATTGGATAGCATAGGGATGTGTTGATTGGACATCCTAGAAGGAATGGTGACTTTGAGGAGTGTGATAAAGTTTGATCTTGATGAGATGATGAGGCATAGTTCTTGTGAGGCGGAGGAGGAGGCACACTACCACCCACTTGTTGATCAACATGATAGTTGGTGAAATCTTGGTGTGATGGTTTGGGAGGGTGGCCCCATGGATTTTTGAATGTGGAGGATTGTGGTGATTCATTGAAAATGAGGTTTTTGAGCTTATCCATGTCAAAATGGCAAGGAAGTTTATCCATTATGTCAATGAGGTGCGCAAGAAATTCATCAAGACCTTAGAGTGATTTGATTTGGTTGGGTGGGGGATTGATTCTTATACTTAAGATAAGATATGTTCTTAAGCAAGAGTTGATTAGATTTTGATAATGGATTAATGTACAAAGACCTTATATTGGAGATTGATTTGGTTAGATAATTATACTTAGGATAGGCTAAGTTCCAAAGAAAGTTTGGATTAAGGATGATGAGTTTGTTTTAAGTTCTTGATTTTTGGTTTGAGGTTGGATTAAAATAGATGAAGGGTTGATTATTTGGATGATGATTAAGTTTGATGTTTGAGGATGAGGTGTAATTAGATTTTATCACTAATCAAGGTTCAAAATCAATAGGGGTGGTTTGATTTGGGGGTATAAATGGATAAATGATGTTGGATTTAGGTTTTCTCAAGTGTCAAGATGGATGCACCAAAAACATGATGCATATGCCAAAGCAAGATGAAGGTGCTAGTTTGTGGATAGAAATTCTAAAAGGCATCAGGGTGAAATATTGGTAACCTTGCGACAAAATTTTAATGCATGTGACATTGTGTGAACGAAGGTGTTGGAGGGTGAGTGCGAGATCATGATGGGCTAAACAGTGGCAATGGAGAAAAAACTTGCTGGATAAAAAAGTGCTAACATTTAGACTAATATTGGGATTTGGATGGAAATGATATTAATATTTCTAACTCAAATATGGATTACCTCCAAAAATTCCTTAGGATTACCTCATATTTAGGCAAGTGAGAGTCCCAAAACTTGCCAAAGAAACTTGCAAAACCATCCATTTAGTGTTATCCTGAAATTTTCCACAACTTCATCCTTGAAGTTGACAGATTTTTTTGTAACTAAATTTAATCAAATGAAAAGGATTTAGAGAGGAAGCTATTACGATTCTAAAAATATAATATATGCCTCATAATAATTTTAATAGGTAATTATTATTAATTTTCTACATACGCTATGTTGATTTCCTGATAGATACACATTGAAAAACATCCATAACTTTCAAAATATTAATCCTTTTCTAAATCAAAAGGATGCGTCACATTCTAGGATTTATTGGGTATACATTAAAATTTAAAATTTTTGAGTTTCATATAATTTTGACTAAGTTAGGTTGGCTGGAAAATTAATTTTTAATATTTTAAAAAAGTCACAATAGAAAATTCATAAATAATTATTTATTTATTTAAAAAATTCAAAAAAATGTGTCACATCCGCTTATGTGTCCTTTACTTAAATCCAAATCATGGAGGAAAAAATTATCTTTTTCTCATACTTAGGTTGGCTAGAATGACACCTACTTTTTACATTTTTCTGAAAATTTTAGTAGTGCTTCATTGAAATACCCAATTTTCGCCAAACTATTTTTTAAATTTAAAAAAAAAATGTAGTAGTCCATAAACTACATTCAATTTATTACAACTTTTATTACGACCTTATTTCTAGATTGTGTAGATAACTCATTCAATTTTTGACATGAAGTTACTTAAGTCTACTTTTCACATTTACATTGCCACTTAGGGGTAGTGTTTGGCCCATCATGATCCTGCACTCACCTTGGAATAGGGATGAAAATGTTAATTTGTGCTAATTTTTGAGGTGGATGGTTTGAAGGAATTTGAGGTGATTTTTTGGACGTTGAAGGATGAATTGACTTAGAAAATGGATGAATGACCAAGTAAAGGTGTAAGATCTCTAGTTCACAAATCTTGGATGTCTAATGTTTCAACCTATAAGATGCTACCCCAAATTTTTTTTAAAACTTATACAAATGATCACATCAGGGTTAGCACAATACAAGTAGCTAATAAAATATCTCCACACTTTCTGATCACCAAGTTTTCAGGATGGGCGAGGTGAGAGCATACAGTGTTTTGGTTAACAAATCAAAGCTTTGCAAATGACTAATTACAATCATTCGCTACAAGCAGGCATCCACTTATTCAGTAGGAATACTCCACTTATTCAGTGGGTAAATGAATAAGGAAGAAAAGGTTTCTTTGCCCACACTGGCGGTTAAACCATCCAGGGGATATCTTAATGAGTTTTGCATAAGAAAGTTCACAATGGAATCATATGCTATAACAAGTAAAATTATTGATTAAAGCATAGATCAAGATAACTTGAAGATATTGGTTGATCTCCTTGATAATACCCTGCATAATAATCACATTAGAATCTTCATATCATCAACTACCAATGCTGAAGCACTGCATTTACCTTGCTGATCAACCTGCACTGTTAAAATCAGAGTTCCTCTATGCTATTTGGCTGCATGGATCATACAATAAACCCCCAAAATAATAAAGATGATGAACTATCTTCTTATCATCATTCACCATAATACTACAATTTAAACTCAATGCAAGAGATAGTCATTCCAAGTCTGAGATAACACTGCAACTAATAACAATACCCACATACAGTCCTATATGGCCTTACACAGAGCAATCTGAAAACTGTCCAATGATATCAGAAAATGGGCTCAAAAGGATCGCCTCTACATAGCTAACACCCCTCAATCATCATACATAACAAAAAGGTTAACATTCATTTAAAATTTCAATTCATCCATGTTGACTGGTACGGCCCTAGGAATGAATGGATTCTTCCAATTTACTCCAAACACTCCATACTATCAATTGAAACTATTTTGTAAGGAGGCGCCAAGGATTAACAATAAGAAATAAGTCTCCCAACAAATCGTATCCCATGAAGGTATGACTGAGCAAGTACGGCCCAGATATCACAATCCTCAAACAGTATTAAATACAATGGAAAACACTTGGGAAATGGTAGCCATATCATAAGAGAGCATTATCAAACAAATTCATTTCTTATTCTAATACCAGACTTCCAAATTTCCTAATCAACTCCCCTGATTGTACGGCCCTGAACATGTATGGCAGCGCCCAGAAATTCAAACAATGCTTTAAAACACACAAAACCCACATGAATGGTGACGATTAGGCTATATTAAGGCAATGCAAAAAGACTGAAAACCAATCTCTGCTTCAATATTTTTATTTTCAAAAGTCTTCAAATCTGCAAGTACGACCATTAGAGGGTATGGACCAGCAGATGAATGCATAAAAACTCAAGAAAAATGCTCCAAAATACTAACAAAATCATCTATAACAGATTACAAATGATAAACAATGATCTCCAATCCAAAAACTTAGCAAAAACTCTCAACATTGATCAGCTCCATGGCAAACTTTGTATGAACTTGCCCCAATCTCCAGCTTCAACACAATGGTGATTCCTGTATGAAATCACACCAAACCTCTAGAGGGTTTTCGTCCTCAAGGGCATTCTACAAGAGGGTTTTTCGTCCTCAAAAGAAAATAGAAGAACACTCCGGTTCAATCCAACAGAATAACAATATCAAAACCAAGCATGCTCAAATAATGAGCCCATCTCTTCCTTTTATAACTTTTTGAGGGAAATAAAATATTATTTCCTCTATCCCTTCATATTTCTCCTCAAAAGCATAAAAAAATAATTCATTATGTGTGTACAACTTAAAGTCACCTTTTTAATTAAAAGCTCCCTTTAGCTCAAAAGACCCCTTTATCAAAATAAAGGAAATATTTGATTCACAAGGCCTCAATACGATGCATTCATGATTTAGAGCTTTTCATCCCCTTTCCAACGAGCTATAACACTTAAGTGTTAAATGAACATTTCCCAACCTTTTTAACTTAAGTGCAATAATTAATTGTTTAGCTCATTAAATCAACTGACTTTACGGGAAATCCCAAATATCACCAAACTGTAAAATTAAGCATACCAACATACTCCATGATGTTTAGGAAGATGAATGATGCCTTCTGAGTGACTTTGTAAAAATAGACAGCCTCTCCAAGAAACTTGGAGAGCAAATCGGGAACCCGATCAAACATCAGAAAGCATCACAACGATCCTGAACACCATCTGAGCTCAAAGCCATAACCAATTACTCTATAAAATTGATCTGTGTCTATTCCAAGAACATTGGAGTTCTCCCAACAAAGCCGAATAGCCACAAAGAGACTAAGGACAAGCCAAAATACTCACAATAATCAATGTGCCAAAAATGGAACATTACAGTCATCCCTGCTCAAGATTGCTTGTCCTCAAGCAATTCATGCTATCCAATTGAGATACCTACATGATCAACAATAATATACCTGGATCCCAAATCAATCTGAAGAATGCTCCACATTGCTTCTGCGGCGCCATTTTGATATATCTATGAACTACACAACTGTCACTCTGTATAATCCTCTGAAACATTCTTCCAATCACACAACTATTTGGATCCCAAACATCATTAACTCCAAAAAGAAAGAGTTAGCAATTATCCAACATGAAACTGCTATTGCTGGGAATCAAAATCTGAAATGCTCCTCCAAGGAAGAACATAAATCAGCTTTAACACAAGCTGAAAACAACTCTGAACAACTATGAAGCAGTTGGTTTTCACTCTCCAAAAGAGCATTAATAATTGTAGTACTTGTTCCTTTTAGCTGATTACTTCTGTCATCTTCCCACAAAGAGCTAAAAGCAACAAAAAGATCAATCTCATGGCTGCATAAGTCTAAAATAATCTCATGAAAATTAGATTTCAGTGATCTCAAAATGAGATAGCAACAACAAAACTGAAATCTTTTGAGAACAATAAGAAATTTGGGCCATCTACAATCAAAATAAGTCAAAGTTATGACCAAAATTGCTCTCCAATCAATCATTATGTATGCAAATGGATATTTATGATGGCTGATTGGATGAAAGACAACAGCTTCATGACATAAATTTGACTCCAAAATCATCCATAAAACAATCTTACCAACACCACTATCCTCCATAGAACTCTGCAAATAAACTCCATTATGAGAGTAAGCCATCTTTGAACCCAATCCATTGCATACCTGAACCTTTTGCCCATCTTCAACAACTGAAGAAAACTACCAGTTGGTGAAGTTTTTGTGAAGAGTAACATTCCATGAGTGTTCCTCACCCGGATCCCATATCTTGTTACTATCTTCCTCCATGTTGCAAACTCCAATTTGGTCTTCATCATTCAACATGAGAGGTGAATTTTCATGTGTTAACTTCCGTTATAGAAACAAAATCATCAAATGATTGGAAGTTGTTTCCACCTTTTTGTTCACACAATTATTCAGTTTGCTCCAACTCTGCATCATCATACTTAGGAGGATGTCCTAAATCATAACTTCCTTGGAGCAAATCAAACTCTTCAATTATCAGCTTGCCTTCATCTGCTCTAGCAACTCCAACTTGCTCCTTGAATTGTAGTACATCAACAAGCTAATTTACAGCTTCTAAGAGAGCCATTTGGGTACTCTCTAAGGAATCCATAGTTGTTTTAAGCTTAAATGTAAGCTTATCAATTTCAACATCTCTTCCCTTCAATGCTTCACCTAAACGATCAGCAAACTCAAGAACATGATCTCTATCAGACAACAATTTCAAATAATCTGATTTCAAAGTTTCCAATGCCTTCCTGAGTATACACCAATCTTCGAGTGAAGCTCCTTTTTCCATGCCTATTTGTTTCCTTTCAACTTGAGCTCTCCAAATGTGATCTTCAACAAACTTGTGTGAGCTATCCAAATGTGTTAGAACTTGCACAACCTTGTCTTCGGTGGCTAACAACTGATTCTTAAAATCTAAATCAACTGCACACAATAAATTTTCTATCATATCCTTATAGGCATGATCTTTGAAATCAACTGCTTTTAAGTTTTCTTCTTCATGGCCACTTTGACTACAAGAAGTAACATCACTGAAATCCAATGTTAAATCAACTTTTAAGGCTGATCCAAATTCTTCAACAAACTCCTCATCAAATTACTCTTCTAAAAAGACACTCGGTTCTTCAATTTGCATGGGAGATGAGTCTTCTTCTTTACTTTGATCAAATGTTATGGCAATATCAAATTCATCAATGACTGATTTAAAATCTTCATTAGCATACTCTTCATCCTGGATCTTTGAGGAATCAATCAATTCTTCACTTGACATGGGAATTTCCCTCTCATAATTAAGACTACCATCTATAGAATGGTGGGAATGCTCTTCATTAGGTGTTGTTCTGAAATTTCCAGCAGCATCAACTTTTTCATCTTTTTTGATTTCACTGTTTCCCATGTCCTTAACAAGACACTTTGCTTCAATACTCTTAGGCACACTTGCAAAGTCACCGTCTAACAATCTATTGATCATCTTCAACTCCTCAATTGTGGTGGCATCTTCAGGATCTTCATCAAATGAAGGACTTGCTAAGTCCCATACCTTTGGCTCATAATCTTCATCAAAGCAAGGATCAACTTCACCAAATTTTGTTGTAGTCTTCCCCAAATCAACAAGCTCCTCAATGCATGCCTCTTGATTAGTGACCTTCTCTTCATCATACAAAGACTTAGACTCATTTCTAATCAAGACTTCATCTTCACCATTTTTGGATTTCACATTATTCAAAAAAAAAGAACATGTGGTGAAGGTTGCTGATTCATCTTCCTTTTTCTTGCATTGGTGGTTAGGCTCCCA
This sequence comes from Cunninghamia lanceolata, assembly GCA_027924645.1. NCBI lineage: Eukaryota > Viridiplantae > Streptophyta > Pinopsida > Cupressales > Cupressaceae > Cunninghamia > Cunninghamia lanceolata. Next base: position 89,777 of record BSBN01001207.1, read on the forward strand.
AGAATCTTTGCATAGGAAACAAAGATTTCTTCTTCTAAATTCATTATTGCTGAACTCTTTCTTCCTTGAAATAGGAGGCTTCTTATTTGGTGGGCTGGAAAGTGATGACATAGAATGGATCTTGGTCCTTGCCAAAGGAAAAGGAAATTCGGGTTTGTATAAAGACATTGTCTTCATCCCCTCTTCCTTCCTTATCTTTTGAATGTATTCTATAAATCCCTTTTTGTTAGGATTACCCTCTTTGATGATTTTAAGAAAGCATTCCAAGGAAGTTGTTCCTTACAATCATCTGACAGTCTTTTGTACTCATCAATGATCTCAGTGGCCTCATGATGATACTTCCTTCAATCCAACTTTTCTTGAATAGCTCTTTCTAATTCATCCTGACTTTGCCTAAGAGAATCAATTAGAACATCTGTCTCACTTCTCCTCTTAAGAGATGCCATAATCTAACAATCACTGAACAACCTCTTTCAACTGCCCACACACTGAACAACATGCAAGTGCTGATCACTCACATGTAAGGCTGAAAATTGACTTGCTCAACTGAAATATCTGCAACAAATTAGCTTCTCAACAAGCTGGCAAGAACATACCAACTCTAATACCACTATAAGATTCTACCCCAATTTTTTTAAAAAACTTATATAAATGATCACAGCAGGGTTACCACAATACAAGCAGCTAATAAAATACCTCCACACTTTCTGATCACCAAGTTCCCAGGATGGGCGAGGTGAGAGCATACAGTGTTTTGGTTAATAAATCAAAGCTTTACAAAGGACTAATTACAATCATCCGCTATAAGCAGGCATCCACTTATTCAGTGGGAATACTCCACTTATTCAGTAGGCAAATGAACAAGGAAGAAAAGGTTTCTTTGCCCACACTGGCGGTTAAACCATCCAGGGGATATCTTAATGAGTTTTGCATAAGAAAGTTCACAATGGAATCATATGCTATAACAATTAAAATTATTGATTAACACATAGATCAAGATAACTTGAAGATATTGGTTGATCTCCTTGATAATACCCTACATAATAATCACATTAGAATCTTCATATCATCAACTACCAATGCTGAAGCATTGCATTTACCTTACTGATCAACCTGCACTATTAAAATCAGAGTTCCTCTATGCTGTTTAGCTGCATGTATCATACAATAAACCCCCAAAATGATAAAGATGATGAACTATCTTCTTATCAGCATTCACCACATAATACTACAATTTAAACTCAATGCAAGAGATAGTCATTCCAAGTCTGAGATAACACTGCAACTAATAACAATACCCACATACAGTCCTGTACGGCCTGTTGGTATGGCCTTACACAGAGCAATCTGAAAATTGTCCAATGATATGAGAAAATGGGCTCAAAACGATCACCTCTACATAGCTAACTCCCCTCAATCATCATACATAACGAAAAGGTTAACATTCATTTAAAATTTCAATTCATCCATGTTGACTGGTACGGCCCTAGGAATGAATGGATTCTTCCATTTTACTCCAAACACTCCATACTATCAATTGAAACTATTCTGTAAGGAGGCGCCATGGATTAACAATAAGATTGCAACTAACAAACTACCCCAAAATACAAAGAAATAAGTCTCCCAACAAATTGTATCCCATGAAGGTATGGCTGGGCAAGTACGGCCCAGATATCACAATCCTCAAATAGTATTAAATACAATGGAAAACACTTGGGAAATGGTAGCCATATCATAAGAGAGCATTATCAAACAAATTCAATTCTTATTCTAATACCAGACTTCCAAATTTCCTGATCAACTCCCCTGATTGTACGACCCTGAACATGTATGGCAGCTCCCAGAAATTCAAACAATGCTTTAAAACACACAAAACCCACATGAATGGTGATGATTAGGCTATATTAAGGCAATGCAAAAAGACTAAAAACCAATCTCTGCTTCAATATTTTTATTTTCAAAAGTCTTCAAATCTGTAAGTACGGCCATTAGAGGGTATGGACCAGCAGATGAATGCATAAAAACTCAAGAAACATGCTCCAAAATACTAACAAAATCATCTATAACAGATTGCAAATGATAAACAATGATCTCCAATCCAAAAACTTAGCAAAAACTCTCAACATTGATCAGCTCCATGACAAACTCTATATGAACTTGCCCCAATCTCCAGCTTCAGCACAATGGTGATCCCTGTATGAAATCACACCAAACCTCTAGAGGGTTTTCATCCTCAAGGGCATTCTACAAGAGGGTTTTCGTCCTCAAGAGAAAATGGAAGAACACTCCAGTTCAATCCAACAGAATAACAATATCAAAACCAAGCATGCTCAAACAATGAGCCCATCTCTTCCTTTTATAACTTTTTGAGGGAAATAAAATATTATTTCCTCTATCCCTTCATATTTCTCCTCAAAAGTATAAAAAATAATTCATTATGTGTGCACAACTTAAAGTCACATTTTTAATTAAAAGCTCCCTTTAGCTCAAAAGACCCCTTTATCAAAATAAATGAAATATTTCATTCACAAGGCCTCAATACGATGCATCCATGATTTAGAGCTTTTCATCCCCTTTCCAACGATCTATAACACTCAAGTGTTAAATGAACATTTTCCAACCTTTTTAACTTAAGTGCAATAATTAATTGTTTAGCTCATTAAATCAACTGATTTTACGAGAAATCTCAAATATCACCAAACTATAAAATTAAACATACCAACATACTCCATGATGTTTGGGAAGATGAATGATGCCTTCCGGGTGACTTTCTAAAAATAGATCGCCTCTCCAAGAATCTTGGAGAGCAAACTGGGAACCCGATCAAACATCAGAAAGCATCACAGCAATCATGAACACCATCTGAGCTCAAAGCCATAACCAATTACTCTGTAAAATTGATCTGTGTCAATTCCAAGAACATTGGAGTTCTCCCAACAAAGCCGAATAGCCACAAAGAGACTAAGGACAAGCCAAAATGCTCACAATAATCAATGCGCCAAAAATGGAACATTACACAACCTAAATGGAATTTTAACTTGAAGTGTTCAAAGGTTTGCAAATGTTTTAGTGTTTTGGATCCAAAAGGTATTCATGCGTTCCACATAAGAAAACACGCCAAGCACATGAACAAGACTATTTTATTCAAGTAGGTGTGTATACATTTGTAGGCCCACCATTATGCCTTGTCTAGTCATAGAGTGTAAATCACATGATGAGGCATTGATTGTTTTTTATCACCCAAGATCACTAAACGACATGAAGAGATAGCATACATGGCATACAAAACATCTATAGATCTCCCTCATTTCTATACCCTACCAGAATGTGTGGTTTAGGTTGTCCCCCAAGGCTATGAAATCTAAGGGCATGCCTGCTACTAGGAAATAAGTGCAAGTTTTGTTATTCCTAAGATCGCCTTGCGGTGTGAGGGAAGAGCATATACAACTTGGGTTCTTGGGATGAAAAGAAATAAAAAGAGAAAAAAGGTATGTTTTTGATCTCCAAGATCATCCAAGGGTGTGAGGAGAGAGAATACACACAAATTTATACTCACAAACATGGCATACAATGATTTATCACCCTTAACATGTTCATTTGTGCATCTAAACTAGTCATAAAAAATGAAATCTTTGGCAGGCGATACTATTACAAACTAGTTAGTAGTTGCAAGATAATGTCTTGGACCAACAAAGAAGTTGCAAAACAAAGTTTTAGTGATAGAAAATAGTAGATTGTGGTTACTCCAAGGCACAAAAACTAAGAAAGAGATGGTATTTGTCATAAAAATGTCTGCACTAAAATAGAAACAAATACACTAAAAATAATGGAAATGCTAAAACTAGGCTTACACGTGCTAAAACATGCAAGTTAGTGATTACCAATACTTACCACTAACACACTGATTTACAAGACAAAGTTGTTGATTTGGAAACACAGGTGCTAAAATAAAACAAACACGCTAAAGTATGACACCTGCACAACAAACCGACCAAGATTATGGCAAGTTTGATAAAAATGACAATATGCACATAGGCATAGAGCAATGATGGTAATAATGATAGACTAGTGCCCCTACAAATGGAAAAATGTAGAAAACAAAAAGTTAATTAATCAAAAATAACAAATTTTAGAGGTTTAGGACTAGGGATGGAGGCATTAATCTGCATACAGATGCACCACTAGTTTATGGATGCACTGAAACATCACAAGCCAAAAAATGTGATGAAATCTACAAAACAGAGGGTTAAATCTAACAATACAGGGGTTATGAAAGCATGAAAATTGATTATCACCTAAAACCCTACATAACGGCCATTAGGCAAAGAGTTGCACAAAATAGAAGCGAATGTGCTAAAACAAAAATGAATACATCAAAGCTAGTACTGCACATGCCAAAGAGTAAACCTGCAACATAAAATCTATACAAGAAGCTACAAAAGATGTTAGTTAGGGACGTGGGTCCCATTGGGTGTGCCAAAATATGTGCTAGTGAATATAAACCTATATAAAAAAATTAATGCTACACATAACCTATTCAATTTATACACAAAAGTGACCTCAAGATTAAATCTAAGGATTAGCAAACATTAATGAAAGAAAAAAGGAAGATCTCACCAATACCAATTCTTGTTACACCTAAGTGGTTGTGCTCAAAAAGATTATTGTTGTTGAGAGGAGATGTCAAGTGCTCAAAATGGCAGCATAACATTGCATTCAAGAGTTGTTCATAAAATGGCTCGTGAGGGGTTCAATTTATATATATTTGGATTGAGTGATCAAGGTCTAGGATTGATTAGAGAGATCAATGGTTGAGGATGCTTGAGAGGATTGGAGGCATGAGGGACCTCTAAGTGGCACCTTGTGGTAAGTGCACAAGTGGAGGTCCAAGATTTAAGAAAAATCAAGGGTGGAGGATTGTCTTGGAAAAAATGGATGGTGGGGATCCAAAAAGTAAATTTTTGGAATGATGTGCAGATCTTGTCCATACCCATGTACAAATCTTTGACCCATATACACTTTTGGACCTTGTGCAGGATTTACCTTGATTAATCATGTTTTAGAATGTGCAAATGATTAGCTAGGTTAATGATTGTTTTTAGTCAACTAATGATTGAGAGGATAAAATAGGAATTAAATAAATAGGATGTATTTATTTAATTTTTGGAATGGGGATGATGAACCTAGTTAAATTAATATTTGAATTTATTTAACTGAGGTTGGACTATAGATGAAAGATGAAAAGATTGATTAATTAATTAAATAGTCTTGATTTATTTAATCAATAGTGGAGGAATAGTTAGTTTATTAATTAAATAATAAAAAATATTTAATTAATAATGGTAGGAAAATTGGAATAATTAATTAACTAAATAGAATTCATTTAATTAACTATAGTAGAATGATCAAGGGATGAATTGGTGATGACAGACATGGAGTGAGATGATTTCATGTTCTACATCTGCTTCACATGTTTAGCATTTGGGTGTACAACAAGATGATATGCCACTAGGAATGGATCTAACCTAGGCATGTTGGCATATGACTAGGAAAATATATCTGTGAATCTTTTGAGTACAGTACTGATGGTTTCCTTTTCTCCTGGATCTAAAGTTACAACTATTTGATCCATCCTTTTATCTTCTCCTATGCCAAGATCAATTTCCATAGCTTCTTTAACTAGTGATACAAGCCCATCTTGTAAGTGCATAGGTGTAAAGGGAAGGTTGAGAACCTTGTCCATTAGCACCCCAAATGGCTTTTCACTAATGGACACGTCTTCATTTTCTTGAATTTCACTTTTTTCTTTATTTTTCTATTTTGCTTTCTTGTAATTTTTTGGACTAAGGAGCTCCTCCTATTCCCCAAAGTTTGCACATGTGTCTAAATTGATCTCAAAAAATTTCTTATGATCGGAATGTTATCTCAAAGTCCCATGAATTCTATAAGGGCTTCCTCATTTTCAAATGTATATAATGATATGGGTTCTTCTTGGTCCCAATCGATAAAATAGGGGTATTTAAGATCCAAGTGGATGGTAAGAATGGTGGTGTCATCAAAGAGATTACTTGCAGCAAGGTCTTTGTAGGGGTCATGAATGGACTTTGTTTCAATGTGTTTGATATTGCAAGAAGCATTCTTAACAACATCAAAAGTATCATTGACCTCATTGGGTTTCTCATCATAGGGTACATATCCTAGCCCCAAATTTGTTGTATTCTCATGTATATGCATAGGTTCTAGAATGCCTTGTTCATGAAGTCCAAGGCCCTTTCCTTTGTAATTCATATTTTTGAACATTCTATTGGATACAAGATATTCATTCTTTTCAAAATAGGATGCAAACCTATATTCCTCACTAAGCCAGGAGCCTTTTATATCTTCTATCTTTTTCATCTATTAGGAGCCCATGTTTTATGAAGGTAGTTGAGCCATATTGAAAAGAGATCTTTTTTTGCTTCTTATTTTTACTAGGCCTGCCAAAAGATCAGGAAGAGAGGGGAATTTTTGCTACATGAAAGGCATCTTGAATCTCATATTCTCCACAACCTTTGTCAATGATCTTGATGTGGGATTTAGGATGTGAGGCTATAGATGTGGATGCAAGGTTGGTTGGATCTATGTGTGAAGATGATTGCCTAGGTTTAAGATTCAAGGTAACATCAATAATAGGGCAATGATTTTTTTTATAGCGATCTTCCAACATTTTTTCCATATTGAAAGGGTTGGGGATCAACCAAAATTGTTGCTTCCATTCCTAAGTGTGGTAATTTAATTCATTGATTGAAGGCACATGGCATGGCTTGCATTGTATGGATCCATGGACAACCCAAAAGCATATTGTAAGGAAGATCAAGATTGATGACATGTAACAAGGTTTGTTGTACGGTAGGCCCCACTTTAAGTAGTAAATTGTTCTATTCGACTCTTGTTCTACATTATCATAAGCTTTGGTGGTGATTATTTTTGGATTTAAACCTTCTTCTGATACACAATATGTTTTTGATTAGTTCAGCTAGAAAAGAGGGTCCAGAACCCTATGTTGAATCAACTTTAAAGTGAAAATATTCAAATCAGACCATTATCCACAAGCACCCTCTTGACTTTATGTTTGGTGACAGTTACTTCAAGGTATAGAGAAAAGTTATGGGACAAATATGTGGAATCCATATCACTCTAGATAAATGTAAGATGGTGAATTGAGAATAGATGTCCCACAAGAGCTTGGAATCAAGATGGGTCAATATCATTTGGAACTCTTGACTCGTGGAATACTTTGTATAATATATCCTTATGAACATTTGATATTTTCAGAAGCTCCATGCTTGATATTTGTGTTGGAGTCTTCTCCAATTGCTTGATGAGATTGTATTGACTCTTGGGAGTAGGCAGGGGAGGCCCTTGGATAGTGACTTTGCTACATCTTGTGGTAACAACACAAGTAGGAGATTTGATTTTGATTGTGGCTATTTGGTCTATGAAATGATATATATGACCTATTACAACATCATATGTATGAGAATATTTATTATAACAAATACTATTAGCATGGACATTTTGACTATGGTTTGATGATTGACACATTTGATCATGCTTCAGAAAGGGGTCTTGATATATCCCTAGTTGTTTATTTGGCGATAAGGATGTGTCCCCTTCTATCTCAATATCTCCATTGTCAATGAGGTCTTGCACATAATTTTTTAAGTTCATACATTTGTTAGTAGAATGTCCTTTAATCTTGTGCTACTCATAATATTTCCTTTCTTTTTACCATGTTGACTTGGGAACTTAGTTTTCTTTGATCAATTTATGAAAAACTACCTCTAATGGATTGCCAAAAGGTGTGTATTTTCTACGCTTCATTTCCTATTTTGATTTCCTAGTGGGAGTTGTTACGTTAGGAGTGTTTTGGATAGCTTGAACATGTTTTGAGTTAGTAACACTAATGCCAACTACATGCTTGTTTTTGCTAAAGAATTTGGGTTTATCAAATTGACTTTGATCTTTGGAAAAGATTTTCACAAGTCCTTTAGCTATGAGGGATTGTTTAATTTGTCACTTTTTTGATAATTTTGTCAAAAATAGAAACACAATGGACTTGTAGGTGAAACACCATTTCTTGGTTTAGGTTTGTAGTAAAGATATTGACCAATTAATTTTCAGGTATTGGCCAAGGGAATCGACTTTCTAAACCTCTTGTTACATCCCTAACTTTGACTCTGTTTTACTTTTTATTTTTGAAGTAATTAGTAGATGATTACGCATGATTCAATGATTTGACGTTTAGTAAAAATGTCTGGAAAAATCAATGTTTTCATGAATATGTTTATTTGACTATAATTGACATGAGTTTATAAGTCGTCAAGATATGATTTCATAAGGATTATGAAATAATTATTGATACACTAATCTTGAGTTGGTGATTACAAGTTGCATTCATGGAATAGGTTTCTACTCCTCTGAGAAAGTGAGGGAGAGCATCATTGGAGAGAAGAGAATATATAAGGAAAAAGAACAGTTTGTCGCCATCGTAAGTCTTATGTTGGTGCAAAATAGTGAACCTAGTTGAGTCAGGTATGTGGTACTCAACCCCCTTTTTGGATTAAGTTTATTTCTCGACTCGACAAGTTGTCGAAGTCATTTAGAGTCTTTTAATGACAGATTAGTAGTTTATAGTGTAAATAACATTGTTAACATCTAGCGTTAGTCATTCTCGACTAACGCGACTTTTCAACGAAAATGACGTGTTGAGTCAGAATACGTAACGAGGAGACAAGCTCAACCCAGTCACATTTACACGTAAGAATTATGCCTCGATATTAAAGTGTTTCTATATAGATAATTTACATAAACTAAGTCTACTATTATGTTCTCTTTTTATTAAATAACAATAGGAGAAGGTTTAAGCTTGCCACCTTCTCTAATGATTCAAGGTTTAATTTGAAAATGTAATCTCTTTAGATATCTAGAGGTAATTATTTATCTCATATCCTTCTTGAGTCGTGAAAGACTATATTTTATAGAAAGGTCGTTGTTTAAAGTTATCAACTCTAACCACTTTAAGAGTGGATGAAATGGATAAGTCACCTTTCTTAGAGAAACACGGGGGTGAGTTGGGAAATTGATTCAAACATGATGCCCAAATCTTCTGCATGTTGTTATAAAGAGCAAAAGGTGGCGTTTACTGGGGGAGCACGCATGATAGTTAACTGAGCCATCTTAAAACATGTGGGGAAGATAATAATTGGGGGGAAGCAAATTCAATCGGTCATGGATGTCAAACAGGTTCTATACTGGAGGTGCACCAGGATTAGTTTAAAACCTCACAATTTTTTATCAAGAGCGGGGGGTTTTCGGTGGCAGAACGTAAGAAAGAGCCGATAGGCTCTTATATGTGAGCATATAGTGTTGGGAAACGGTTGCACGCTGGAAAAAAGTTTTAAACTCGTAGGTTGTTCCTATCCGCAGATTCCTTAAAACCTTTTATGGGTGTAAATCTGTGGCAAAAGTTGTAGAGCAGGAGATCAACTACTCTAATTATATTGGGAGGGAGATCTTCATAAGTGGGGTGAGTGTAAGTTACTGGTATCGAGCTTTGTGAGCTCAACAGAAGCACGACTAGGTCATCGTTGGCACAGTAGCTTGAGCAAAACACAGTCAAATCTGTGAAGGTCATAATAGCACGGGAATAGAGGTACGATTACCTCTCCTAACCTTTTTTGCATGCTTATGATTATTTGCTAATTTAAAGACACAAAACACTTGTGTGGATTTAACTACGTAGACACAATATTTTTGAAACATGGATAACTGTATGAGCGAGGTCTTGGTAGAAATAATGATGCAGCAAGATTCATAGTGGATTACACTCATGTGAGCCTGACTCCTCATATTAGAGAACATTGTATCACTGAGAGCTTGTACATATAATATACAATGTCCTCATACCCAGGAGTTAGAATGCGTTTGGAACTTATAAATTGTTTCAAATAAAGAAAAATATGAATGGAAGATAATAGCATGTTTTGGTGTCAGATTCAGTGGGAAATTTGCACCAATACAAGAAATCATGCATTCTTCTTTACCAGAAAATCTCATGTTCTGGAGACAGTGCAGTTATACAGATAGGCAGGTCGAAGCCAAAACATTGAGCATCTTATCATTAAAAGCAACATTCAACATTAATGAAGCACATACAGTGTCAAAACAGATTATTAGGAAATCATTAGAGAAGTCTATATTTGGCAGCATGGCAAACTATCTGTTAAATATATATATATATATATATCAAAAAAATTTATAAACCATAAGATGTATTCCACACTGCACCATTTCCTTCGCTGTAGGAACAGTGATAACATAATGCATGCCCTGCCTGTGCTTTCTATTCGTAGTTCAGAAAGTGACAGCTCGTATATAAAAACAATTAGTTTTGTATATGGTAATTACTATAAACTCAGACTGCCAAAATGATAACAAGAAAACAAAGATATCTTGTACCCAGAGGAGTACCACAACTCATGCTACGTTCATCTATATGTTGGAATTCTAGGCCAATCAGTTAGAACCCGAATGAAATGTCCTCATTGGCATATCTATGCAATATGGGTCTGCAAGCAACATTTCCAATAAGTCCTTCCTGTAGCTCTTGAAATAATATCAAATGAGTCTGTAGAGAGCTTTGCTTGGCGTCGGTTTGGGTGTTTACATGAGTAGCACCGTGTCATTAATATATTATTGAGGTATAGCATTGGATTATATGCTACAAATGTAGTCTATCCTTTAAGGGGAGAATTATACTAAAGATGCTTTGAAATTATATGTTTTTATCTTTGTAAAGATCCATAAAGATTATTTGGGTTTCCCATGGTACCTTATATCATGATTCCACCAAGATAATTTAAATCGAGAAAGAGTTAATGCTATAGTTATGTTATTAGCACATTGTATAAATGTCAAAGGGTATAGATTTTCTTTGGAAAACTAGAGTTATTACTTGAATGATCCATTAACCAAACCTAAGGTAGTAGGTGTTTCAAAAAAAAAGGAGAAACCTAGTTAACCTTATGATTAGCATCTATTCTCTTATAATTAAACCATCCCAAGAAAGAGTAGGCTAGGGGACTCATTAACTTCTCCTATATTTTACGATCGAAACTATTAGACCAACTCAAGGGTATATGCATAGTAGGAGATGAGAGGTTATAGTTATTATAATATATGTCTAATAGAACTTATATTAGTGCTAAGTGCACTAATGACAAAGTTAACCCAATGATGGGTATCCATGATATGATCTACTCCAATTTGGGTATGTTGGAAGATTTGAAACTCAACCCCACATGATTATTGATAAGGCGTATGCAACATATATTTACAAGGATGTTACACCTAAATTCTGGACCTAACTTATGTTGAAAGTCGGTAGACTTAAGTAGACTAAAAGGTCAAAAGTATTTTATTATCTCTTATGATTCTAACCTATTAAGGTTGAAGGATTGAACTTAGTCGAAAGACTAGTTTCTAAAAGTGTAAGTATACATTAAAGTGTTGTATAGACGAGGTTATACCTCACATATTATGTTTATACATGATAAAGTGAAATGTGTGGTCGAACAATGCCAAGTGGACTAGGGAAGGCTAGAAGTATTTGTCCTCATGTTTTGTTACATTATTGTCCTTGGAAAACAAGGATATTTGATATCTCCATGTTTTGGGTTAGAGAAGTTAAACCCTAGTATTAAGAACCAAAGGTTAAAGGAAACCTATAACTCTTATGTTAGATGTGACAGTGTTTATATTCTATTTAATTGGTTGAAAGTGAAAGGACGAGAATACCATATTGGTCAACATTAAAAGATCAAGAAAACCATAAAGCAAGACAAGAAGAGTCTTTGTAGCACTTATCAAATTTAAGTTATGTATGATAGAGCCGAACTTGTTTTAATACACCAAGATGATTGATATTTGAGTAAGAGGGAAGAGTGATAGAAGGTCATAGACTCTAGAAGTTGCAAGTATGCAAGAGGGAATCTTTGAAAGGTTAGAAATACCTAATCATATATATATATATTGCAAGTAAATCCTAGGTTAAGGATTAGTTCTAAGTCAGATTGACTAGAATGGATCTACAGTACAGACAAGTTTGTGTCTCGAGTTACTAAATGAAGAAAGTCAAACTAAATGATGAGATAGTTCCAAGTTGAGTTAGAGGTGTGTGTCTATATGGTATGACTATTAGTATGATCATACTTAGCTAGAAGGGATCTAGAGTTGTATGGTTGATTGAAGTTATGTAGGACACAACACTAGGACTCAGATGACAAAACTTGTTAGTTCCTTATATCTATACCTTTGTGAAGAGTAGGGCCACTTCTATAAAGGAAGGTGTGCGGGGGACCGCTGGTCTGTCGTTGGAGGTAAAGCACTCAGATGATGCTCTCTTTGAAGCAGAAGACTCACCAAAGCTTGTGAAAAATAGATATTAACATTCTAGATGCAGTGTCCTCCATGTTATGACTTATGATAATCAAACTTATGAGGTAAAATTATTCTTTTGCCAAGTACATTTTATATAATGTAAATGTAAATTGAAAGGAATTTAATATGATTCTACCTTTAAGTATGTTATGATTCAAGGTTGTAATTATGTAGAAAGTTGTATTTATTTCTTGTGATTATGCAAATGTTATTTTTAAAAAGAAAAAAAAATCTCTCTCTTGCTTACCAAGTCTATTTACTTTTTGGTAAATTCTTGAGTTTATTCTAGTATTCTGAGAAGAGATGTTACACCTCTCCATCATTGTAAGAATGAAGAGAAACTTTCTTCATTACATTGTTTGGAATTACAGAGGTCCATCATGGTGAGTTTGTGTTCTACATTGTATGAAGAATGTGCAACAAATCTCTCAACTAAATCCTTGAAAGTAATAATGGTGCTCTTTGGTAAGTGCAAAAACCATTCAAGTGTTTGTCCACCCAAGCTTCATGGAAATAGTCTAATCAAATACATGTCATCAAAAGCAACTTCTTGGCTAGCCATGATAAATTCTTTTAACATGCTCTCGAGGATCCCTTTTTCCCTTCTATTTATCAACCTTTGGAATCTTGAAATGTGAAGGAAAGGGGGCTTGTGTCATGGCTCTATCTAGTGGATAAGGACACAATTCTTCAAACATGTATTTATTACATTGAGTTTGGTTTCCTACTTGTAAGCCTTTTATTATGTCTTTCATGGCTTGCCATTCTTGGTTGAATGGTGTATTAGGAGGTGGTGTTTGGTTATTTTTCTTGTGTTGATTGTTCACATACTATAGGTATGTCGCATTGTTGAGATTGGATTGGTTTGGTTGATGACTTGGATTGGATCAATTCTATAAATTGTTTTGATTGGCTAAAATGTGTTGATTATTTTGATTGGATGGTTGGTTGTTTTGAGTGGATTGATTTTGTTGAGGATTTTAATTATTGGGCTTAGATTGGTATAATGGATTGGATTTCCATGGCAACTTGAGTGATGAAGCTTTTGTTTTTCCTTGATGTTGGGGATCACGTTATGATTTTTGTTTTGTATTGAGAGTAGGAACTTTTGGATTAACATTGTTGAGGTCCAATTGAGTTTGATCGACATTGGTGTTGGTGGGATATTGGTTAGATGGATATTGGTTAGGTGGATATTGGTTTATGATGTTATCGAGCTTATCCAAGTTATTACTGATAGGAAATTTAGCTCCTAATTCTACAAGACTTCTAAGAATATCATCCCTATTTTTATGCATGAATCAGTCGATGAGAGTATGTCCTTGTTTAGAGTCAAAGAAATCATGATGGTCATGGGAATACTCACTTTGATTGGGGATACTATCACTATCACTTTCATTATCTTCTTGGATTTCCTGTGGGAGTTGACAACAACTAGGTACAAGTTTTGGACACATGGGTTCTCTAGAAGAAAAGGATTTTCTTCAAGGAATTTCATGTCTCACTTTCCTTGATGTCTAGTTGTAGGTGGCATGAGATTGTGCTTTGAGACTTAGTTTTGGAATCTTTTCTTCTTCTTTTCTGCTTTGGATTTTTTTTTTTGATATTTTGGTTTGACATTGGTTTCACACAAACAATAAGACAAAGTAAACATATGAACAACCTAACTATTCAAGTGGGAGTGTTTGCACTTGTGAGCCCATGAATATACCTAGATCTAAGAATGGATAATAGTGCCCATGATGAGGCACTAACCATTTTTTATCCTCAAGATCACCATGACGTGCAAGAGGTGAGAATATGTGGCCTACTATCCCATTCCAAAAGCACCTTGTGAGTAACTTCCCGGGGCTAACCGCTTTCGGTGCATCACAAATATAAATGGTTAAAAGATTCATAATATAGGCTTGACAAGGTTCAACTAAGGAAGTCCTCTTTATACCAAAAAGTATGTGAGTTCCAAGTCTTTGGAATGAGGTGTATGTCTAATGGCTTAGTGCGAGAGGGTAACCCACTCTCCATCGTCACTTTGCAAGCTATACAATTTCATAAAAGCCTAACCTAATGACAATAGTACCTCAAAGGGAGAGCCTTTTTATTATCTCCCTAATTTATATATCCCTTCAGAACACGTGGGTTTGGTTTGATGCCTCGTGATGAAATCTAAGTCAGGTCCACTAAAAATGAAAAAAGAAAGACATGAGTGTTTTTATTCCCAAAATCATGGAATCATGCGAGGGAAGAGCATACACACTTAAGTTATACACGTGAAATAAATCAATTTTGATCTTCAAGGTCACCCAAAGGTGCGAGAAGAGAGCATGCATGGTTTAAATCATGAAAACACAACACACAAGATGCACACAAAAACATTAATTTCCTTTAAAAAATGAAATGTGAAGCTAATTTTATTGGAAAATAATCTTGGACAAAATGACCTTGCAAGGATACAATAGTAGTTTGAAGAGTTTTGGTCTTCAACATGCGACGCCTACAAGTTAGAAATTTTGACAAAAATTGAACAAAACAAAAACCCGAAATCCAAATTTTACAAATAAAATTGTAGCACTCTTACTTCTACCAAGAAGCATTCACTAACATAAATGGCTTCCTTCCTGTGCTTGCTTTAATATATTTAAATTGTTTTACCTATTTCTTATAAAAGGAAACAAAACAATTAAGATGACATTCAACACAACAAACTAAGTTCAACAGAAATCAAAATTAAAGGAGAGGGGCCAATTGCCACCCATGCCCCAATAAGGCTATGTTTTTAATCACTTGACCTCCCAATTAAATTTTAAAAAAAAAACAATACATGTCAAATACCAACCAAATAAATTAACACAAATGCACCAATACATGTTCACAACATTTGTACATGTTCACAAATGCACCAATACATTTGTAAATTAACCAATGAAATTAAGACAAGTGTGCAAATGTGATGGCAAGTGGTTATCGGCACATCGGTGCGGATGTATGGGGTGACATGTTGAAATGACCATTTTTTGACTCGTGCACATAATGCGTCCTACAGGGAAATGTATAAGTGCTCAGAAGCTGAAAGAATAACTTTAAGCTCTTCAGTCGCATACGGAAAAACCCAAAAAAAATCGTCGAAATTTGATGTGTCTAGCTATGTGCTTGACGTGCGCGAAGTTAGGGTGGGCGGCTATTGGTCCCTCTCCCTTACACCAAGGTTGAAGGCATTTAAATAACTATGAAGAAATTTTTGCAAGAAAATCTAAATTCCACACGCTTGCCAGCATCTAATTTAGCTTGCCCACTTTAGCAATTAAGAAACAAGGTACGGATGTTGTAAGCATACATGCCCTTTAAACAACTACAACATTCAACATTTGACCAAAAAAATCCAAATTTGGCATTTAATTTAGCTTGCCCACTTTAGCAATTAAGAAACAAGGTATGGATGTTGTAAGCATACATGCCTTCAAACAACAACAACATTCAACATCAAAAAAAAAAATCCAAATGTGGCATTTTCTAATTTGCCTTAGTTGTGTTGAATGTCACGAAAATTCCACTCACCATATCACTTCGAGAGCACAATACTATGCTACAACAGACAAACACATTATTCATAAGCACAACCTACTCTAAAAATATAGATGGTGTTTGCAAGTTTGCAAGCAAGAGAAGAATAGATGAAAATAAGGGAAATCCTCTCATTTAAACTAAAGCAAGAGAAGAAATATAGATGAAAATAAGGGAAATCCTCTCATTTAAACTAAAATAAAGCGTATGGCACAAGAAGAAGAGACAATCAACACTACCAATCACAAAATTCATATGCACCAATTAAAAACATCAAATTTAGTGAAAATAGAACTCCACGCCCTACTAAAATTAACCTTCACACTAAGTTACAGATTCTTCAGTGAGCTTGACACTCTTTCTAATACAATTAATATCACTTAGGCACTCAACAAACATGATTTAATGAAGCCCAAGAAGGGGATCAACTTCATCAATCTATGGTCATGGCAGCAACTACAACAGAAACCAGCAATGCAGCAACAAACATTAGATAAGCAAATAAAATTAAAGTAAACAAGCTCATGGAGATGTGGCCAAAATTATTAAATGAGCATGACTGGGTAAGAAGCAAACACTAGAGAAGTTGGAACGCGAGTCTGAGATTGGAATCAAGTGACTTCCAACAGAATGTTTTGAACTAAGTTCTAGTGGCATTGCATTTAATAAACAAAGGTTGGAAGTACTAGATTTGTTGGAGGTAACAATAAATATAGATAATATATGCCAAATCTAGAGGCGCCGGTGAAATAAAACACCTCGCAACCAGGAGTTCAATGCCCGTTACAGTCAACTGAGAGCAATTTATAACAGGAAGAAATTATCTAGAATAGTGGAGATTCATACTAATTAATTGAGAATGGAAAATAAATAGTTATTGTAGTTGTCAAACATTATTCCATTGATCCCTCTTTTATTAAAAAAAAACATTATTCCATTGAAAAGAAACAACAAAAATAGTTATTGCAACAAATAAGTTAAAAATTGCTCAGTATGCCAAAGGTTCCAGCAGCCTCAAAGTGGCAATTGATTTAGTATAGCCTCAACTTAAATGGTCCTGCACAAAGACATTAAAATGTTTAGCACAAAAAATAACCAATATGCAATAAAATGAAGGGGGAGATTGTGGGTTCATGTCCCACCGTGGTCGCCAGAATGTATGCAACAATTTAGAATTTAAAAACACAAAACAAATGTAAGAAAAGCTTTCTATTCTAAACTATTTCAAACCTCAAGATGGGCAAAAATAGAATTTAAACTAAAATATGCCAATAAAACAGGTTACCACATGCAAATTCCATGGTAAAATGGATTTGCTCAATAGATGTGTGATGTGATTGCTCAAAACTTGCTTTAAAATCTCTGCAGCATGTACATATCAACAATGGTGGATGGATTTTTGGGAACTTGCAACTCTATTTTTAATTTTTAAGAGGGAAGATGAATGGTGGAGATTTATTTGGAAGATTGATGGTAGAGAATGCATGATATAATTTTTTTTGGATCAAGGAGAGGGTGAAGGATGCTGATTTGGTTTATTCAAAATGAAGGGATGAGATTAGATCAGTTAAAAATAGAAATAATCATAAATAATTAGTTGCAACCAAACTTGGAAGGGAAAGTTATTTCTTTCTCGATGGAGGGAAAATAGATTAACTAAATAATAAAAATTATTTAATTAATTAGCCATGTGAGGTGGAAATGAAAAGTACTTAATTAAATGTGAGGTGGAAATTAAATTAAATAATATAATTATTTAATTAATTAATTATGCAAATGTTAGTATGGGATGGGCTTAATTAGGGTGATGTTAATAGAATGTCTCTAGGATCAATAATAGATAAACTTTAGGTGTATACACATATTATTGGACTGAATCATGCAAATAGCCATCTCTCTCAAAGTCTTATTCTCTCAACAGTATCATTCTTCTAAGGAGTGTAGGGAATTGAGTGTTGATGAACTAAATGCCATGTTCTCTACAAAAATCCATGAATGCTTGATTCATATACTCCCTCACATTATATGTGTGTGTCATCCTGATAGAAAGACCACACTATTTCTCAACAAATGCTTTGAAGGTCATAAAAGTAGTAAAGACCTCACTCTTGTACTTAAGAAAGTACACCCATGTGTGTCCTAAGAAGTCATCAATGAATGTGAGCACATACTTGGCCCTTGAAAAAAGAGTGAAAATGACATCTCAAGGGGTGCCTTAGTGTGCAGGACCCTGCCCTTTGGAAAAGGATCCTAATGATGTTTTTCAAGGACACAGCCTTGACAAACCCCCTCAATACAAGAAACCTTAGGAAGACCAAGCGCCAAATTATACATGCTCAATGGTTGTAAGTACCTATAGTTCAAATGCCCAACCCATTAATGCCAAAGTCTGCTCAAAGAATCAACATGAGCAATGAGAGATGATCTTGACGAAGACAAAAACCCATCAAACATGTACAAATGAGAACCATGATTCACTCTCTAAAGCAACCGCTATATTTGGATCTTGTAGCTCTCTAATGACCACATCATATAGAGAAAACTCTATTGTCATCCTATCACTAGAATGAAAAATCTGATAAATGGAGAGAAGGTTAACAAAAATCTTAGGAACAAGGACAATATAATCGATGCAACCATCTACCAATTGTATAGTGCCTGATTCCAAACTCATAAGCTTTAAAGAGTCCCCAACTACAATCTTTGAAGTGCTACTATCCTAAAGTGAAAGAAGAAGCTCATGAGAGTGAGTCAATGGTGTGAAGCACTTTAATCAAGTATCCAACTAGTTGAAAATGCATATAAAGTCTAAGAAAAAAGGGCTTGCCCTTTACCAACAGAAGAAGGTTTAGAGTTAGAAATTTTGTACCACTGCATGTATTCCTCCAATGCCTCTAACCTCTTCCAACATATAGATTCATCATGTCCAAGTTTTCTATGAAAACTAGTCACTTGACTTCTTTGTCTTGGATGAACTATCACCGGACTTAGAAGGAGGAGGGTTAGGAGATTTTGGATAAGAATTTCAATTAGGTTTGGAAGTAGACTCACTAGAAAGAGTGGATTATATTCTATAGTTTTGCCTATTTCTACCTTATCCTTTGGAAGATTGGGCTGCAATGCTTGACTCTTAGAACTAGGAAGAACATTTAGTTGAACAAGTTTAGCTTGTTTCCTAGTATGACACTCACAAAAAATGTTATAGGTGGGCACCTTAAATTTAGATTCTAAGGCATCCATAGTGGAGTAAAAGGTAAGGAGAAGACTTGAAAAGGACCTTTCAACTTAGACAAAATAAAAAATATACAATCTTCATTTGTTTTCTTCTTTCCACAATCGTTCAATTATTACAACAATAACTTGAAATTTGCAAGGAAATCCTCGGTGGAGGGATGCTCATTAGGTACAAGTGAAGATAATTATACCTCTAACTAAAATGCAATAAATTCATTAACCTTTCCAAATAGATCATTAAACTTATCTCGTACATGATTTGGTGTTGAACACTCAATATAAAATAATAGATTGTCTAAAACATGCAATCCAATTAAACCAATGACTTTGTCATGTTTGTTTATGTATGTAATTTTTAAAAATTCCTTAGTAATATTTGGTAGTTTTTAAGCCAACATTTGTAATAGACCCTTAGATTGTAGTAGTTGTTGCATCTTTAATTTCTACATGTGGTAATTATGTGGAATTACGAGCTCAATAGTCCTAGATTCAACCATTAGGATAATAAACACCAAGGATGAGAAAAATATAATGGACACTTAAATTGTGTCTTACAACACACCTCCCCCAGAAAAAAATCTATCATTGCATAATCTAATACCCTAGAACAAAAATGATTTTGACACTTTATATTTAGTGCATGTACAGCTATCACTTGCCAAAATGTGCAAAGTGGTATTGATCTTGATGTGTTACAAATGTATTCAGTACATATCTCCTTACAATTATATTAGCACTCAAAAAAGTGCAAAAAAGACCCTCCCCCAAAAGTTGTACTTTTACTCTCTTTACGAACCCTCAAAATGGGGATAAAAGAAATTAACAAGTATAATATAATAGAAGACAATGTGAGCTTTGATAATACATAAAAGAACCAAAATAACTCTTCAAAGGATCGAACACAATTCTTGAAAAGATTTGCTTCAACCTACAACATATAACAAGATCTAGCAAATTTTTTGAGATTTTTACAATAGAAAAATTTGTCAAAAATTAGGATCAGAGGTCAACTTTAGAGAATACATATCTCCTTAGAATTATATTAGCACTCAAAAAGTGTAAAAATTACCCTCCCCAAAAATGTTGTACTTCTACTATCTTTACAAACCCGCAAAACAAGGATAAAATAATTTAACAAGTCTAATATAATAGAAGAAAATGTGAGCTTTGAAAAGTCATAAAATGACCAAAATAAGTCCTCAAAGGATCAAATCAATTCTTTAAAAAAGATTTGCTTCAACCTACAACATATAACAAGAACGAGCAAATTTTTTTAAATTTTTATGATAGAAACAATTGTCAAAAATTAGAATCATAAGTCAACTTTAGAGCATCATATCTCACTCAATACTACTCCAAATCCCCATTGTGACCACTTTCTAGAAATCTCTTGAAGTCATTTTTCTAATGAATATAAAATTGTCTTTTTTGAAACCAGTGTGAGGCATACAATTTTCTACAAACATAGATTTTTAAAAAATAAATCAACAAAAGATATGTTCTAAGGGTTTCAGGCCTAGAACAATTTGTCAAGTGTTTTAGTGGCTTTTGGGCCTTTTGAATGTAATGGTAGGATCAAATTTCACCCAAAACACTCCAAAAAATAGTTATTTGCAAAAAAATATAGATAACTTCCAAATAAAAACCCTTACAGATCTTGCCTCCAAAGCCTGATCCAAATGAAAGAAAGGGCATATCCTACAAAATAAGAACATCTAAAATTCATAGATGAGCTTGCAAATGAAAAGATGTCAATAAACTTGTTGGGTCCCAAAACTACAAGTCCAAAATCCTAGAGTATTTATCCTCCTTCCAAGACAGTGGTGTCGTCAAGAAGGTGAGAAAGGGGCTCATCCACGGATTGAGGACGGTTAAGGCCAAGTAACAAGAGTGGGTATGCTCTCCTACACTTCAAGCTCAACTAGACCCAGGAGGGATATTCCTAGAGGCATAAACTGGAATACAAATAAATATTTATAGCCATACCCAATGTACACTTGACCTCCATAACTGTCACTAGGTTAAGATGAATGACTGCATAAAGCCTCTATTCAAATTGATTATACATCTTGTACATGCACCCACAGATGACAACATTTATATCCCCATAAGATGGATTCATTTGACATTCTTTACACATTGAGAAGATGCAGACATGCATAACATGATTCACACAAGATTTAGATTGTTTTCGATTTCTTGAAGTTTTTCCCTAGTTATAACATAGAATCATGAACATCATGCAAATTAAATCTAACCCTACTCCTACAACTACAACTATGAAGAACAGAGGATTAATTTGAAAGATTGATGGCCCTTCACCAAACTGGACAGGTGCTTGCTCCATTGGGAAATAGAGTCATGAACAACAAAGAGAGAAGATACGCATCCAATACAGGATCAACATAACCATATATGCATTTACATACAAATCAAAGATGCATTAAATGTAACAAACATACTTAATAATCCAAAGAAAAACTAAAATGACCCATGTGAAATGAAGAAGAGACCGTTACAAAATCTTTGCAATGCATTAAACGTTGTCACACATACATCAAATCTCCATTACACTCATACCAACAAATGTGGTAAGAGAAAATATATAACTACAATTACATATTCCCCTAAATCATTGCAAACTCCCATGGAGACATATCATTACATGCAAATGTGCTTTACAAATCTTTCCTAATCTATATCAAATGCATCCTTCCATTTGCATCCCAAATGTTTTACTTTGCTTGATGTCCTAAAATCACCACAAGCTCCTACACCTCCATAAATTTGGTTTAGTGACCAACCTATTTTACTTCTTCATCCACGCATATATAGCATTGCATTTTTCTTGTTGTAACATTTGGGCAAGAAAATAGATTAGGGCTACCAAATTAAACTCACCAACCCCTGTATTTAATTACAACTACCTCAATTTTGGTCAAACTGAGCATTAATGGCACTTTTGGGAAGTAGGCAGGTGCCTCAACTGAAGAATCCATGAAAAAACATGTTTTTAATGCTTTTACAACACTTTAAAATTTTAATCTTGCCTTGTCAGCACTTACATACCCACCAGGAATCTTACGACAAGTTCCACCCACTAGGAACCTGCTAAAACTCCTTTTCTTCTTTCTTTTCTCCTTTGTTCCTACTTGTTGATAATTCATTGACAAACAAGATCTCGCTCGCTTCTCTTTTTTCTTCTTTCTTCTCTTTCTCTTTGTCTTAGGAACATTTTCAATCTTTTTCCTCTGTCTTCACTTTTTCTCCTTTGTTCCTAGTTGTTGGCGATTCATCAACAACCAGGAACTCCTTTGCTTGTCTCTTCATATCTTTCTATCTATTCTTCATCTTTCTTCCTTTTCTATGTCGGGGCCTTACCAGGAACTAGGAACTATGTCGGGGGTTCCCTTGTTTCCAAGAACCAAAGGAACCTCCAACATCTTTATTTCTTCCTTTGTTTTCTTTGTCGCTTACCTTGTTAACTTTTCACTTCTGTGTTTTGTCGGAACTGAAACAGGAACCACATGAAGTTCTTGTTCCAAGTTGTCGATGATTCACCGACAACCAGGAACTAGCATTCTACATGATTTTTTCCTACTTTTCTTCCTTGCCTTAGAAACTTTTATATTCTTATCTTCTTGTTGGCCATCAGAGCCAAACTAAGAACTAGGAACTCATCAACAAGTTCCCAAGTTCCAAGAACCAGTTGAATCACCAAAATCCTTGTTCATCACATTCTTTCTTCTTGTTGACAAGTTCCAACTGACTAGGAACTCACTGAAACACCTTCCCCTTTTGTGCGCTAAGTCTTTATCAATGGGCAAGGACTCATTAGGAACTAGAAATAATTTCAATGAGTTCCTAGGAACCAGGAACTCGCCAAAATTGTTCCTAGTAGGCTAGAAAAAGGCAAAACTCCAACACTTAGCCATTTTTAGACTTTTTTAGGATTTTCAAAGCCTAAAATAGGGAAAAAAACATAGGGGCCATACTTAGGACATTTTTTATGGATTTTAGGCATAAATGGGACCAGAAAATGGGAGTCCCAACAAAACTAAAAGGAGAAACTCCTCAAAACCTAATCTCTCTCTCTCTCAACTATTTTGATTCTCTAAATGATCCAAGGATGCAAGAAAAGAGCATACTTAGTTTCAAGAAATCACACAATTACTATCCTAGATCTTCTAAGAATGCACTAATTCTAGACAATCTTTTCTCTGATACCATATGGGAAATAGCTACCCAAGATCTATAATACCTAAGAGCTAATCATATAAAATTTAGAAGATCAAAATGATAGAATAATAATATTCTATACAAAGAATGCAATGTACAATACAATAGATATTAATAAAATGCTCAAATGAGAGCTAGAGGTGGGTATATATATGATACACCACCAAGAGATACAATTATACAATCAATATGGGACAATAGAAGATGTAGTCACACATGTGGTACATCTCCAGCAAACAAGGAAAGTACAAATACCTTAAGTAAATTTATTATGCTAGGTGTGAATAAGACAAAAAGAAACTAGTCTAGTAAAAGACACATTCACACCAAGGGCTGTCAGTATGTCATAAAAGGACATGTTCTTCTATGTCAACCCACAAAAATGTGTAAAAATGATTGAAAACATCAATCTACAATCATGCATATACTCCTAGGAATGATTGTGCGGAAGTAGATTCCTTTTAGTGTAGTAATTGAAGTGTGTAAATGTGAATGATATTTCTTGATTCTTCAACGATTTTAATGCATTTAATGTTTTTAAATATAACGACATAACAACATATCAAGCAAATTCATGTCGTAGTTAGCCTTAGGTGGGAAGGGTAAAGTTGGGAGTTGATTAATTTTGAATTTTAAATTTTAAATTAGGATGGAATGAGTCTATGACTACAAGGACACCCTCACAATCACAATCTAGTCTTAATACATGAAAAGGGCTAGATCACATGTATGGAAGTATGTGTGCACATTGGTATGATAAATAAGTGGATAAGGTAAATGTATAGGGATGTGTAAACATATGGATGGGAACGAGTAGTATGTGTATAAGAATATGTGTAATGGATAGGTAGATAGCATAAGGAAAGGGACCCAATTTTGCACAAAACTACACCATTTGTCAATAGTCTATGTATCAAGGCACTTTCCTCTAAATAGACACAAAACTAAAGGGGAAATGGCATGGGTATACAAATCTCAACATTACCAATACATTACAAGTCACTGATAAAATTATCATCCAATCTTAATAGATTGAAAACATAAGGTTATGAGATTTGAGCCTATTATTGAATGATGTCTACTTATAGTCATAAATGAAAGATTTCAAGTTAAGGTTAAACATTATTATCTTTGGGGATAGAATCCTCTAATTAGTACATAAATTATTACAATTCAAACTTAACAAGAGGAGAGTGTAGATTGTTGGGAATCAGTGATAGATATTTCCAAAGGACAAAACATTAAAAACACATCATATTATAAGGAGAAAAATCATTTCTTTGCAATTTGATATGAAAATTTGTAGATAGAGTACCCTAGTCTAATATATTATCAGATAGAAAGAATGGATAGTTTTTCATATATATTCGGTGGGGCCAACATATGATATATTTGCTAGACAAATGCAACCTGGAGACAAGTTAATTAGTAGTTTGTGATAATTGTGGACAACTATTTGATTCAATGAGTGTGGAAGGTCTAGGAGAGATAAGAGGGAGAGGGAAAGGGATTGGATTAGAGTGATGGAGATGGAGAGAGTGAGGAGAGGGGAGAGAGAGGGTGTGGACGGCTAGTGGTGGGAAGGGAGGAGGGAGGAGAGGAGAGAGAAAGGGAGGGTAAGAGAGAACAAAGAAGGAATGAAGGAGAGGGAGGAGGGAGTCTATTGAAAAAGGTGAGTGGTAGTAAATTGCCTAATCTTCAGGTTGAATAGGGAAGGAGCTCTCTCAATGAAGATATGAGTGATAGCGAATTGCTCAATCTTCAAATTAATGAAGGGGAGGAGGTTTAGAATATCCCTCTTTGAATATGAAGGGAGTGAGGATGAGTGTGAGGGAGGGTTGGGAATGAAAGGAATTAAATAGCATAGCACTTTAAGTGTGGATATATAAGTTGAAAGGAAGCAAGGTGTGGAAAACGGTTCCTACACTAATTTAATGAGGGGAGATGTATGCAAATTCTTTTTAACCTTTACAATTATAGTGATGTTAACACAACAACAAAGAGAGAGAGAGAGAGAGAGAGAGAGAGACAAGATATAACGTGGGGAAAACCCTTTCGGGAGAAAAAAACCCCACACTCCAAAACTTGCACAATGTATTATCAAAACAAAGATTGTTTACAACACACTTACAATGCAAGTCTTCTCAAGAGTCTTCGACACTCATATCTGGAGATATTCTAACAGCATAACAGTACCTATCAATTACACTATGCATCTCCCATCCAAGCACCTAGTTAAATAGAGTTTACAAGGCAAAAATGGAACCTTCTTGAGATGGGTGTCCATCTTGGCCTCATGGCCCAAAACCCACACCTAAGTACACTTGTCCATCATCACAACATGGATTTTACACTTGTTATATCACCCCATCCCAATGTGGGCACCTAGTCCCAAGATAGGCTATGACAGATGCTATTACACACCTTCCAACTATCATAGAATCTGTCATAACTGACAACACTTACAGTTGTAAGAGAATCTATCATACACTGACAAAAAATAGCATATTCCTCTTACAACATGTCATAACCTCCCTTGGGCGTCCAAAGATGCCTTCCTCAAAGATGCTCTTCGACACATGTCCTCACCTGTCATAGGATCTTCTATTTACGACTCTTACACGTCATAGGAATCTGTCATGACCGTTATGCGTCATAATTCCTTACACACTGCTCAAAATGCTGACAGAAAACCTCTACCACAATATGGGACACCTATATCCATATGGAGTGGGTTGACCATCCTAGTCACCTTACAAGTGGAGTGACAACTCATTGTGCCACTTCACACTAAATGACAAAACAGGATGTGCAAATTAATTACATCATAGGCTAATAAAATAAATACATTACAAATAATAAATACAGGGAATTACCAAGGTTGAGACACATTAATTCCCAACATTCTCCCACGTGTCAAACACCTTGTAAGAGCCAATAGAAATAATAGGATTTAACTGCTATAGGCCGAGAGGCCCATAGACTCCGAACACCATCTAAACTTCTCTGTGCCCATTGGTTTTGTCAATGCATCTGCAACATTCTTCAAAGTGTCTACCTTCTCCAATGTCACCTTCCCATCCTCTACCATATCTTGCACAAAATGAAACTATACATCAATAAGCTTTGTTCTGGCATGGAAAGTTGGATTCTTTGCTAGGCAAATCACACTCTGACTGTCACAATAGATACTAATATGTCCTGCATCAACACCAATATCTGAACACAATCTCTTAAGCCAAATGGCTTCCTTACAAGCATGATTAGCTACCATATACTCAGCTTCTGTCATGGACAAAGCGACCACAGGTTGCTGCTTACTCATCTAACTAATTGCACCACCAAACATAGTAAACACATAAGCACTAGTGGATCTCCTACTGTCAATGTCACCTGCCCAATTAGAATCCATGAATACTAACAAAATGCGGAGGTCCTGTAGGATGACCATGATAACATAGGGAATACTTGGAAGTACCTAGCAAATATCTGAACACTCTCTTTACTGCATCCCAATGTACCCGTCCAGGATTAGCCATAAACCAACTAAGGAATCCCACTGCTTGGGCAATGTCTGATCTAGTACAAACCATAGCATACATCAAATTGCCAACAACACTATCATAAGGTACTCTGCTCATGTCCACCTCAGAAGGAGATTTTGGACAATCATTAACAGATAACTTTGTCCCCAAAGAAACAGGAACACACAATGGTCTACAATCTGCCATGCTGAATCTATCCAACATGGTCTTCACATACTTACTCTGGCTTAACCAAAGTTTTATGTTTGATCTATCTCTTCTAATTTCCATTCCCAGAATGTACTTGGCTGCCCCTAATTTTTTCATTTCAAACTGTGATGACAACAGAGACTTCAAATCAGAAATCATATTCTACCATTCCCAATTAACAACATATCATCAACATACAATGCAATAATGAGAATGCGATCATTGTCAAATTTGTAGTACACACAATGATCTGATTTTGATCTCAAAAATCCAATGGACAACACAAAGGCATCAAATTTCATATACCACATCCTAGGAGATTATTTCAAACCATACAAAGACGTCTTCATCTTGCAAACAAAATTTTCTTTACCTTTTTCTATGTAATGCTCTGGCTGTGACATGTAAATCTCTTCCTCCAAATCACCATGAAGGAATGTTCTCTTCACATCCATCTGCTCCACTTCTAAGTCATAAGCTACTGCAAGAGATAACAGGAACCGAATAGATGTCAGCTTTGCAATGGGAGAGAAAATTTCACCATAATCAATCCCCTCCACTTGTGAGTACCCCTTCTCAACCAATCTGGCCTTATACTTTTCAACACTGCCATCTACACCGAATTTCCTCTTGAACACCCATTTACAACCAACAGGTTCCCATCCTTCAAGCAAAGGCACCAAGTCCCATGTTTTATTCTTCTCCAAAGAGGCCATCTCATCTTCCATGGCCTCCTTCCAGGAACCTGCAACTTTCATGCCCATAGCCTATGTCACAGTTCTAGGCTCATCAGTGTTAGTAAGCAAGGCAAAAGCACATCTAGAATCAAGCAGTGAATAACCAAACCTATCAGGTTGCTTCTTTGTTCGTGTAGACCTCCTCAAAGGCTAAGGTTGAGGTTCTAATTCTTCTTCCGAGCTTTCAAAGCTACTAGAGCTCTCCTCATCATCAAGTCTCACAGGGTCTGTCGGTTCAGTCTTCTCAGGGGTAGTGGGAAACTGGACCACATCCTCTTTGTTTTCTTTCTCTTTTGGTTGTAGAACAATAGAAGAAGGTGTTAGCTCTTTGAAAATAACACTTCTGCTATACAACACTTTTTCGGCCATAAGATCTCAAAGCTTGTACCCTTTCACACCAACACCATAGCCAATGAAGATACACTTAACAGTCTTGTTCTCCAATTTTGACCTCTTCTCCTTAGGCACATGAGCATATGCCTCACAACCAAAAACACGAAGATGTCTTACTGAAGGCTTCTTACCAGACCACACCTCCATGGGTGTCTTACCAACAAGATCTGATGTAGGAGACCTGTTTACCAGGTAGCAAGAAGTGGCAATAGCTTCAGCCCAAAACTTTTGTTCGAGGCTAGATCCACTAAGCATACTCCTAGCTTTCTCCATTAGTGTCTTGTTCATCCTCTCTGTAACTCCATTTTGTTGCGGGGTGTATGGAGTTGTCTTATGTCTTTCAATCTCATGTTCTTTACAGAACTTATCAAATTCTGTGGAATAGAACTCACCACTGTTGTCAGTTCTCAAACACTTAATATTTTTACTAGTCTAATTCTCAACAAAAGCTTTAAACTCTTTGAACCGACTAAAGACTTCAGATTTGCTTCTGAGAAAATAAATCCATGTCCTACTATAATTATTTATGAAAGATACAAAATATACAGATTTAGAGATTGAAGGAACATTAACTGGACCAAACACATTAGAATGAATAAGATCCAACACACTAGAAGACTTATGAGAACTGAAGTAAAACTGAACACAGTTTTGCTTTCCATATATACAATGTTCACAAAAGTCAAAATTGAGATTACAATCATTTAACCCCTCAACGAGGTTTTTATTTTTTAGGGTTCTAAGACCCTTCTCACCAATGTGGCCAAGTCTTTTATGTCATAACATAGTCTTCTCAGTAGGAAGCTTGACTTCCAAAGCATGAGCACCCTTAGGTACCCAAAATGCACTACCATCAAAATTTGATACAACAGATCTTTTCACTGTTGGTTCCAATGGTGGGGATGAAGTGGCTGCAGCTCTTTTCTTCGAGTCAAAAGAACTATTGCACTGTGAAGTGCATGCCTCTAGCTGAAACAAAGTATCGCTCTGAGTACCCTTCGCAAGCACCATAGATCCTCTAGTCATCTTGCATCCTTCTTTCGAGAAGACAACCTACACACCTGCATCATTCAATTTACTTACAGAGAGTAGGTTCCGTGCTAAGCCTGGGATGTGCATGACCCTAGATATCCCCTTCACTCGTCCATCAGGGAATTGGATTGTGACTCTTCCACGACCAACTATCTTTAGATGAGAATTGTCACCAAGGTACACTCTTCCACCATTGAACTCTTCATACTTTGTAAACCAGTCTCGATGCGAGGTCATGTGGAAAGATGGACCAAAATCAATCAGCCACACATCATCAGATGCATGGGTGGCCAAGGCTGCGATGAAAGCATCACCATCATCTGGTGACTTGTCAGAATATGAATCTGTGACATTCTTTTATTTTTTTCCTCTTTACATTCCTTTCAGAAATGTTCAGATTTACCATAGTTCCAACAGAGAGCCTTGGACTTTCTAGGAGATTTGGATATCCCACGGGGTTTGGATCTACCCTTCTCAGCTTTCTTGTCCTTCTTTTTCCCTTTCTCCTTGTGTCTTCCACAAACTGCAAGAGCCTCTTTGGACGACTCAGATGACTTTCTCTGCATCTCTTCAGATAACAGCGAAGACACCACTTCATCCATTTTGAAAGTGGATGTGGTACTCCCGATGGCCATAACAAGACGATCCCATGAATTTGGAAAAGAACAAACCAAGGTCATACATCGATCCTCCTCCTCCATTTTCACACCAACGGATGTCAACTATGCAACTAGCATGTTAAAAGCATTCAAATGGTCTGCAACAAATCCTCCCTCTTCCATCCTCAAAGAATACAACTTCTTCCTTAGGAATAACTTGTTCACCAGGGATTTGGCCTAATAAACATCTCCCAGCTTCTTCCATAGGTCTTTCGCGGTCTTCTCCTCATGGACATTTAACAAGACAAAGTCAGCCAAATAGATTCTCACAAGACACTTAGGTTTC
This sequence comes from Cunninghamia lanceolata, assembly GCA_027924645.1. NCBI lineage: Eukaryota > Viridiplantae > Streptophyta > Pinopsida > Cupressales > Cupressaceae > Cunninghamia > Cunninghamia lanceolata. Next base: position 120,129 of record BSBN01001207.1, read on the forward strand.
TGATCCTTGAGATCCCAATCATCTTGCGACATTGTCGTTGGTTTTACACCGGAAATTGCTTCCCATAGGTCTCGATCAACAAGCATGTCTTCCATCTTAAGTTTCCATAACTTGAAATTAATGCCGTTAAACTTCTCCACCTCTACTCTTCTGGATGTGCCTGCCATCTCCTTCCTACAACAAGATTTCAAAATACTCTACACAGACTCCCACTCAATCTAAGATCAGCTCAAAAAACCCCTACCCAACAACTAGAACCAAAGGTGATCAAGCTCTGATACCAACTGAAAGGAAGCAAGGTGTGTGGAAAACGCTTCCTACACTAATCTAATGAGGGGAGATGTATGCAAATTCTTTCTAACCTTTACAATCACAGTGATGTTAACACAACAACAGAGATATTACAGACAGAAGAGAGAGAGAGACAAGATATAACGTGGGGAAAACCCTTTCAGGAGAAAAAACCCCACTCCAAAACTTGCACAATGTATTATCAAAACAAAGATTGTTTACAACACACTTGCAATGCAAGTCTTCTTAGGAGTCTTCGACACTCATATCTGGAGATATTCCAGTCGCATAACAATACCTGTCAATTACACTATGCATCTCCCATCCAAGCACTTGTTTAAATAGAGTTTACAAGGCAAAAATGGAACCTTCTTGAGATGGGCGTCCATCTTGGCCTCATGGCCCAAAACCCACGCCTAAGGACACTTGTCCATCATCACAACATGGATTTTACTCTTGTCATATCACCCCATCCCAATGTGGGTGCCTAGTCCCAAGATAGGCTATGACAGATGCTCTTACACACCTTATAGTTGTCATAGAATCTGTCATAACTGACAACACTTATAGTTGTAAGAGAATCTATCATACACTGACTAAAAATAGTATATTCCTCTTACAACATGTCATAACCTCCTTTGGGCACCCAAAGATGCTCTTCGACACATGTCCTCACTTGTCATAGGATCTTCTATTTACGACTCTTACGCGTCATAGAATCTATCATAGGAATTTGTCATGACCATTACACGTTAGAATTCTATACACACTGCTCAAGATGCCGACACATGGCAGAAAACCTCTACCACAATATGGGACACCTATATCCATATGGATTGGGTTGACCATCCTAGTCACCTTACAAGTGGAGTGACAACTCATCGTGCCACTTCACACTAAATGACAAAACAGGATGTGCAACCTAATTACATCATAGGCTTTAAATAAAAAAATATACATTACAAATAATAAATACAAGGAATTACCAAGGTTGAGACAACTTAATTCCCAACATAAGTGTTATTCATTTTATGAATAAAGAGAAATTAGTGAATATTGGGATATTAGCTTGATTGATGACAAATGCTAAACAATATTAGGATCTACTTACATAGATTGCCTTAATGCATATAGAAGAATTTGATCCATTTATATTTGAATGAGTGCATTTTTTACTTTGCTTTGTTGTAGAAGATGTTTCTTGTGTTCCAATATTTTGCATATAAGGATTGAGATAATGCCACGTGATTTGATGAGAATCATTATCAGATCCATTCATCTTGTACTAAGTAAAATATTATCATTTCAACAATTTATTAAAGTGGTCACACAATTAGTATTGGTTTTATTAATGGTCTCCTCAATCAATCAGGGAATTGGATTTTCACTTGTTGAAGAAAATGAATAGAATATCTTTTTCTTATTTATTTTTTATGTTTGTTTATAAAATTCATATTGTTAGATATGAGAATTTAAATTGGTATTAATTCATTTATGTCATTGATTATATTTTACTCTAATCCTATCTATCATTAGTTATTTCCTAATACAAATAGGTATGAATCAAATTGTTTACATTGGATCCTTAATACCAACTATCATTAGTTATTTTAGTTTTTTATTGGCTTTGTGTATTCTCACCTCAATCCTAGTTAGACCATTTTTTGTACTAGATCGAGTGGTTCACCAAGAACCATATTCGTAAAAAAATTCTCTCATCTAGTGCAAAAATTAGGAGCAATGGGGCCCACTGCTTCTCAAGAATGGATGATTGTTTTAGGAAACATCTCAAGTCATCCAAGTGGAAGTTTTGAGAAGATTTCAAAGGATTTCTCAAATTTTGTTTTTTAGTGTTTTCTAATTTTTTTATCTTGCATTTAGACCCTTAAAAGTGAAATTTGGTATGTGATGCTTGGGCCCTTGATCCAACCTAGATTGATTAATTCATGGCCTAAGCTTTTGAATACATATATGAAATTTAAGTTTCAAGTAACAAGCTAGGAGTTATCACCTTAATGAGCAAGGGTAACAAAATTAAATAACTCCAACAAATTTTTAATTCTAATAATCTTGTCCTTACCTAACTCTATTCCAACTTCTAAGGAGTACATGTCACTACAAAGAGTGGAGACTCTTAGCTTTCACCAAGAACCCCAATTTACTATTTTTAGTAAGATATAATTTTTTTGTATTGTAAAGCTATGATATAGACAAATCCAAAGCATGTAATCAAAATATAAGGCATGCATATCCCTTACAAAGTTTGCCCATTTTGTATAATCTCTCAATTAAAACAAGAATCCATTTTGTTCAACTGTTCAATATTTACCAATCTTGTTTTGTTTGAACTTGTTCAATTTTTACTTATAATACATTAATTTCCTCAATTACTTTATTGTCCTTTGAATTCTCAATTTAATTCAAATCAATGCTATATGAGCCTAATCACTACTCGACAAAGGTGGTTACAATACTAAAAACTTGGGTTGAAGACGAGATATATAAGATTACTTCCTAGTAGATGAAAATTGAACACAAATGGGTACCAAAGAAAATGATGCTAACTCCTTAGATCCCTTCAAGCTTCTTATCAATGCATATCTAGAAAGAAAGATTAGAGATGATGAAATAATTTTCACATCTACTCCACAATGCCCCATATACATTGTAACCCTATTAGAAAGACCATTTGGTGGTCAAACTCCCATAACATATATGTTGGTGTTTCAATTCGCACCTCTGGAATGCGAGTTGGAAACAGACAGCTATGCACAGATAAACTGCTCTCCTATTATGAGGGGGAGTTCCCTTTTTTCTGATGTTCGCTAAAAAGATAAATAAAACAAATTTGCCTATCTTTTTTTTTATTCTCAACTGCAAGCACAAGGTTATAAAACTCTATTCACTGCAGCAGAGATTTTTCCTTTTTTAAAACTTCTAACTACAGCTAGGCCTAAACTAAATGACACTTTTAATCTCCTGAGTAACTTCAGAGCCAAGGGATTAAAAGTTAAAAAGGAATGATTTGTTTTTAACATAAAAGCTTTAATAAACTTCTTCCAGATTCACATCAGAAGATTGATTGTACTTTAAGATGAAAGCTGAAATAAGATTACGCAAGCTACATATATGACGACAAAACTAGATGATCTGAGATAGAAAATTAAAGCAAAAGGCAGGCATGAGACTTCTATTCCAACATCATAAAGTTGATACAACTCCAGAACAACAATATTGTAGCAAAAAGCAGGCATACAATATGCTATCGAACACTGGAAAATAGACAACACAAAATGAACAAGCACTTGAAATAACAATTTCTACAAGCTAGAATAGGCACAGCAAATTTTGCTATCACAATTACCATTACTTACAATGGGCAAGGTTGCCCTTATTTATACTAAATTAAAGGAGTAGGGAACCCTAAAATCTCCTTGATTTAACCTAACTAACTTGCAACTCGCAAGCTTTATTTCTATTCTAAAACAAAGTTTACAACTAACAAATGCTTTAAAGCAAAGAAAACTCTAACTAATACAAAGTGATTTCTTTCTAAATAAAGAATGGATGAACTTTGGATGAAAGCAAATTCTTTAAAATAAAAAGCATCTGAGTTAAAGCTGCTTTCTTTTGAATCACATCCTTATCTACATTCTTTCTTTATTGGTGATGCCATCCATTGATATTCTAAGAAATAATACTTCTAAAAAGCGAGTGACCGCATCTTTGTCAAGAACACTGATACTCTCTAGAATGATATTCTGATTCTCTAATATTTCTTCACTATCTGCAACCATCTGAATAAATTCATGAACTTCACCCACAGCCTAATCAAACTTTATTGTCATTGTGGCAAAACAATCCATCTTGTCGGCACTGATATCACCATTAAAATTACTACAAACGAGAGTCTGGAATTCTGTCTGCACTTCCCTGAGATCATACAGGGTACCATCTTCTTTCTCATATGAACACGGGATCTGAGAAACAAAAGATCTGACGAACTTGAGAACATTTACCACCTTTTCTTTCCACTCTGCTAACTCTGAGGTTATATTGTCATAAGTTTTTACTATGAAAAGATACTTTTCTTTCCAAGTAGAAACAATCTTCTTATCTTTAGCTGAATCAACAGAATTATGTGCTATCTTCAAGTCGGAGATAACGATCTCAAACATCGGTCTATTTTTAGCCATAGTCTATTGTAGCCCCTGAATGCCTTGATGCAGATCATGAGCGTTGTACTTTAATTGATAAATCTATGAAAGTACAACTCTCCCTTTAGTCACAAATTCTTCCACCCAATCCCTCATGTGCCTCCCATAGATGATCAATTGACTAAACTGTTGTTGATTGGCTGGTGATTCTCAATTGGGAGGAAATAGTAAATCAGCCTTTGATGTGCCATGAAAAAGATTGGAAATGATGTACTACCGCAGCTACCTAACCTCAGCCTTGAGGGCTGATTTATCTTCTCCGTCCTTCAACACCCTCTCTTTCAGATTATCTGCTGCAACCTCGAAGAGATTTACATCTGTATGCTAGATACTCCTACCAAGGTTAGCCTTGACAACCTTGAAGTTATCAACCTCAATATCATCAATATTTCTATCTTCTGGCGGTGTTGCAGTTTCAAGGATCATTTCTCCATCCACATTCTCTTCAATATGAACTTGCTTCTTAAGTTTCATGTCTGGTGTATCTTAGTAGACGCTTTTAAGTTCTGGAAGGATGCTCATAGCTTTAACCCTTTGTTTTGGTTTGGAAGTGGAGGATTCTGATGGTTGAACAATTGGTGGCTCTGCTATCGGGATAACTACTTTCTGCATATTTTTCAAGAATATCAAACTATTTTTGACAACTTGATTCATTCTTTCCTTAATCAAGGTGTTCTCTTTAGCGGACCAATTAACTGGTGGCAATGGTTGTTGCTTGACCTGATCTCTTAAATATGTGGGAAGTAAAACTTCACCATCATCTGATAAGCCCTCTACATCTTCGGACAAGATATAAGCCAATTGTCGAAGAGTAAATATGCTATAACTATGTTTACTCACTTCAAACTCATCCAAATAATTAGCCCAGAAATCTTCAACTGCAGGTGCATGTACACAATTTTGACCAAGGTGTGATGTAAAAACACCACGAGGATCATATGAAGTCCTGTCGAAAAACTTAAGACCATACTTGGACGATTCACTACCAATTACCTTGGCATCTGCTCCAGATCTACATCTATAAATACCAATCCCAATTGGAAAATTGAAAGCCGCCTTGCGCCTGCTACACAAAAATGAATGAACTTCCTAGGCTAGCCTCAGAAATTCCATGAATGCTACCTCATCTGTAGAATATCTCAGCAGCATGGCTGGCTCTCCTAAGAAGCCATATACTCTGATATAGGAGAAAGTGGGAAACTGGATAAACCAATCAGCCCATTCTGCCATCGCCATTCTGGCATCAGCTGAAAATTGTATATGCAACTCATTATCCAGATCTCGCACTGCATGCATGAGGAATGCATCATTTACCGGCCTATAATGTCGCTCAGCCTGAGAAAATTCTAATTGCAGGAAATGGTGATACACATGTTGAATGCCCAGAGTTTCGACAATATTCAAACCTCTAAATTGACCCTAAAAAGCCATTAAATATACAAGGTATGACATCATGTGGAATTCATGGGCCCTTTGAAAATCAATTATTTACTGGTGGAGACTATCACTGATGAGTGCTGACCAATCATAGAATTCGGTTCCGTCAACAATCTGGGACATGATGTAAAACATCCAGGGTTGAAATTTGTTAACATCTATTTGACCTGTGATTCAGTTTAGCAAAGTAATCATTATTGCATGTTCTTCCTTGAACTCTCCACGTCCAACGTTCTTTGGCATAACGTTCTGCTTCTCTTTCAACCACCTTTGAGCAATCTTTTTTTGATACTTTTCTTTATCATTGTGTCACACCCTCTTGCATTCTTCAATCGAAACAACTAAGTTTTCCCTCTATATTAGTATTGAAAAATACTTCTCAATGTCATTTGGCCTGATACTGCAGAGCACTTGTCCATATGCTGATTGAATCTCTCTTGTGACTGAATTGTAATGCTTCATACAAGCAATTACGAATTTGATAGTTTGCACTATGATGGGGAATGATGTTGCTGCAAGCAACTTGGAGTGATTCAAATTCCTGATAGCATTGTTTCCTGCATCATCCAAAGAATGCAAATTGAACACTGGAAGTACTTTATGTAAGTTTGTCTCGAAAGTTCTCAGGTAATCATGAACCAATGTCATTTTAGGCTTGATCTCAGTTGGAGAGTACTGCATGCTGAAAGAGTTGAAAAATGACTGTAAACATGCTTATGTCAGAAAAATCTTGGACAAAAGGCTAACAATTACTTGTTGATTTCTTCTAAAAAGCAGAATATGAGCAAAAAAGCTGGCACATGGATTTTGTAGGCAATCCTATTTTGAAGCAACACAAATTGTCAAATTTTGAAAAAGCGGAGGATTTCCTGAAAAAGCAGCAAAAATTTAGATTCTTGGAAAAATAAAATTTCCCAATCTTTAAGAGGATGAAATTCTGGATGGACCCATCTCGATGAAAATTGAAAAATCTTCGGCTCTATTTCTAAAAAATGATCCCCTAGAAAAAAAGACTTTGAAAAAGCGTGCCTCCTTGCTTCCTCATCTGAAACTATGAAGAACGCTGAAAAAACACTTCGTTTGGGTCTTTGAATCTTCGTGGAAAGAAAATAAAAATCTTCCTCTTCTGGATGCAACATGCAAAAGTAATTAATAAAGAAGCCAAAAGTTTGTCTTTATAGAACTTTAGGGCAAAAAAATAGCTTTCTTTGTGAAGCTTGAGTCTTATCCATGAAGAAAGCATCTTTTAAAGCACAAATCCAAGTAGATGTCTTCAAATAGGAAGAATCCCTATTTTATAGCTACCTATGGCTTCATGTGTGAGATGATTAAAAATAAATCTTTTGATGATGTCATCAAACACGTGAGGTTGCAAAAGTGTTAGCCAATTTTTTCTTCGTTTCGCCACTTTTGCACTTGTTTTGACTCAAGTAAGGCCTATCCTTGACTTCAACAAGATAGCAAACTATCACCGTTGATTGGAAAAGTTGACTGATCATGGCACCTTGAAGATTTATCAACCGTGATTTCATCCCCAACCTCAAACTGATGATCTGATGACATCTGATTGTAAATCTGACTTCTAAAACCCATTGCCGGACGAAGTTTTGGAAGCGGCTATCAGAAAACACTATCGAACATGAAAATTTCTAACTTATGAAAACTCGGGCACCCCCATCCTCCAGGGGCGCCAGGTTTTTTGTGCCTTAGCCATTTTCTTGAAATTTTCAACTTCTTGATTTTTGTGCATGTTCTAGAGACTGTAAACCCCTGTTTGGATGTTGATTTCTGCCTGCCGGAGCAAAATTGAGTCTGTTGATTTGGCAAACAAGCAAGCCTGATGAAAATTGAGTTGATTGTACCTTATGCCTGCCTCAAAAAATGTGCCAAACTGATTTCCTATGAATCTGACCGGGCTGACAGAGGAGGATTTGTCATTTTTTTCAGAAAAAATCTCAAAAACTCTAGTGAAACTGGGTGCCCCAATCCTCCTGGGGCGCCTAGGAATTTGTGCCTTAGAAAATTTTTATGATTTTTAACTTTTCTTTCCATTCCTTGATTTCCGTGCCAGCAGCTCCTGTTTGATCTTCGTTTCTGGTTATCTGACTGATTGTTGAAGCAGGATGAGAGGTGATCTGAACTGTCTAAACATACCTAAGATAAATTTCTAGCTTTTATTGGCATTTTGACTGAGTTTGACTGAGTTTGACCACCCAGAAATGGGCTAACGAAGGCTTTTTAATGTTTCTCAAAAAAAGAAAAAACAATTCTAAGGCATGAAAAGGTGGGCACCCCTAGCCTCTAGGGGCACTTGGATTCTAATGCCTTGGCCAAATTTATGATTTTTAAGCCCTATTTGCAATTCTCCTTGTTTCGCGTGCCGACAATTGCTTCCTGTCACTGATTTCGATGTTTCGCCAGTCAACTGCCACTAGATGAGGGATGGACTAGATATTCTGGGTATATCTAATGTGGATTCCATCTTTTCAGGGCCTATTGACCAAAATGACTACTTTTGTCCACCCTGAAACTGACCGACGGAGACATTTTTAACATTTTCTTGAAAAACGTGAAAAGAATCTAACACTGCCAAAGCTGGGCGTCCCTAGCCTCCAGGGGCGCCTGGAAATCCATGCCTTAGTCAAATTTTAGGATTTTCAACTTTCCTCCTTGTTCTGGATCCATCATGCTCCATTTCTCATTCTTCGTCAAATCGATGGTTGTTCATCAATTCTGCGTTAGCTAAAAAGCCCGGAAAACTTGAAACTGATCTCTAGCAAATGAACTTCCTCCATTGATGGCTCTGAAGCTCGTACTTTGCATTCTAAAAAAGAAGAATTAACCCAATAGAGAAAACTTGACCTTTTGCAGATTTCGTCTGGACCACCTTGATCGTGAAGCGAAATCAACTAATCAGAACCAAACACAACCCCTGAATCAAAGATTCTATTTTTAGAAAATTTTGCCAACATCCGTATCTCAAGAAACCCAGAAAACCTAATTTGACGTCTATTTTTAGAAACTTTCTAAAAATAGAAATTTCTATGTTTAGAAATTTTGACTTTCTGACTTTTTTGACAAAAAAATATTTTTTAAACTTTCTCAAAAAGTCCTAATGAAGCAAAAAATTTGATTTGGGACAACAATTGGTTCTGTCTGGAGACCATGTCGAATACGTACGGCATAGGAGAACCGAGAATCTCTAGACTTTTCTAGCTTGAATCAGTGTCTTATTAGTTGGGCAATAGAGTCAGGTTACTTTCATAATCACCTAAACCCAGACTTCCTAAGATCACCTAAGAGTTGGAACTTCCCAGAACACAAAGAATACAACTATCACATTACGGAAAAAGGGAAAAAACATTACGACATAACGATTACATCACGGAAAGGAGAAACACATCACGAGAATAGAAAGTGTTCACAAACATTCTTTTTCCTGAGAAAGGATGAGAAGAACAAAGACTGTCACACAAAACCATCAACTGATTCAGAAAAGTAGGAACCATCTCTCCTTAGCTGTGAAGATTGTCTTGGCAGAACAAAACTTTTCTTTCTCTGCAACATCTCCTCAAAGAGCCACGGTTCAGGAGGGTATTCACGTTCAAGCCATAAGAAGTTTATGAGGAACTGGTTGATACGCCAAAGATTAGGTGGAGCATCTTCTTCTAAAGCAAGCAACCTCTATAACAAGTGAAGGTACAAAACCTCTTTTTGAAAATATGAAGGAATGTCTTGTGGCCAAAGTATGCTTGTGGGAATGGTTATCACCACATATAGAACATGACTTTCATTTATATCTTGAACACATACAACTTTGAATTCAGTCAATGTATCATCTTCTGAAAAAGGTGTAAGCTGCTCATACACAACTCTCATTACTGATTCTTGGCTTATTGGATCCACAACTGTCATCACCTATTTTTCCAGTGCTTCAGGAACTTCTTCTTCATTGGTTATGTTTTCATCCATCCAATCTTCAGAATTTGATAAATCATCTAGATCTGAATGCTCAAGCTTTTGATCATTATCGATAACACCTTCCCCTAACAACTCACTTTACCATTCATTATCTTGCATCCTGTCATCCTCCATAGTGTAATATTCTTCAAAGCGGATATCTGGCATCGTCTCATCAATCATGTACCTTTCTTCTTCTGGTAAGTAAGCAGAATCGAAGATAAATTCATCTAAGCTATATGCTTCTTCTTCATCTTCTTGATCAATTTCACATACGGCATATCTCACAAAACATTTGTCAAGAATTTCCGACTTTTCAATATCATCCTCTTTAGTGACCAAGACTGAATATTCCATGAAATCTTCTTCTCCATAAGCCTCTTCATATGTTGTATTTTTTGTTGCCTTTATAGTATCAGTGAAGTGTCTTTCTTGTACAGGTTCATAGACGGATTCAGCATCATCTTCTTCACTAGTGCGTATGAAGGATTCTTGGGACAAAGGTGAAGACGGGTTGTATTGTAAAGGAAAATCTGTAATATCTTCTGTTGAAGAATCACTTTCCCAGTGATGTAGAAAATAGTTGAGATCCAATGATGAGTCTTCCATATGATCTCCAGTTTTGAAAAATTCTTCTAGGAAGAAATCATCTTCAAAATGAAGAAGATCATGTTCTTGCTCCAATTGTAACGTTTCTTTGACCTCTTCTTTGGTTGTATCTGACACTAGTCCTTCAAACCAACCTTCAAAAGACGAGAATCACAAATCTGATTCATCATTGCTCTCTGCAGTATATTTGGTTTCTTCCTCGTAATTTTGCTCTTGAAAAGATTGTTGCACTTCTTCCTCAAAGAAAGTTTGCAAGTTGTACATTTCTTCTGATTCTTCCTTTGATTTTCCAACCGTGTAGACAACCTCCTGATTCTCTTTGGTTATTTCTGACAACATAACATATGTACTAGGACCTGTTTCTTGATATAGCACTTGTGCTTGGGGATCCTGAGATTTCACCACCGTGAACAGAGACTTGGTTTCTGGTTCCAACTTGAAACTGCCTTTCTTTAATGGAATGGTTGCGAATGACCAATCCAATTGTATTTCTCCTCCAAGATCTTTACAGAAGCTTCTACTTAGCAGCATCCTGTAACTAGCTGGGATGTCAGCTACTAAGATAGTCATCATTATTTTCTTCTTGAGACAAGCTACCAGCCGTACTTGAGCATCCTTCAATTGTCCAACGAACGGCACTGACTTAGACTCAAGTGAGTAACATTTGTCATGTGTTTTGGTGCACGAGAGTCCTAAAGCATTCATCACCTGCAATGGCATGACGTTGTCAAGGCTCCTGAATCAATGATAGAATTGCTCAACTTATAGCCTCCTATATACAGAGAGATATAGAAAGGCTTGGGCTTCTCTTCTGGTGGAACGGAGGATTCCAACAATGTAGGTTGTACAATGGTCTCCTTCTTGACATACTTAACAATTTGATCTAGTTGATCTAGATGATCCTGAAGATATTCCAGCTAAGAAATCTACACCTTTGTCTTTATCATAGAATCCACTATATCAAAATTTGTCGAAGTCGAATCTTGAGCATCCTTGACATTTTCATGTGGTGGCTTAACATTGGAAGTGGAAGCCACTTCCTTCCCCTTTTCTTTTGATCTTTGCTTATCCTCTTCTTCTTTCTGTACCTTGAAATGTTGAGCACATGTAAACACAGATGTAGAAAGATTTTCATGATTCACTGCAAGAGAATATTGACGAAGATCCTCTTGTTCTTCCTTTATTAGAACGGGTGCTTTCTAGAAGTATCCCGTAGTAGAGTCGTCATCGAAGTTGTCCATCTATGGTAAGACAACATTCGCACTTGGGGAAAGGACAATGTTTGAAATGGGTGCAGCATCAGCATATCCCATGATCTGATTCATTCTTAAATTTTCAGGACATGTGGCTCCAGTATGTGCATCGGTTTCATGAAAGGAGCAAAACACTACATTTTGAGCAGCATCAACTGCTTGTCTCGGTGGAGGTGCTAGCAACCTGGGCCTGTAGTTATTGAAAGGCTAGAAATTGTTCCTCTTAGGCTGATATGGTTGTTGTGGTTTGTACTGTCACTAGGGTTGGTATTGTTGTTGTGGCGACTGATACAGCTGTTGTGTAGGTTGCCCCTGAGTAGGCAACTGTCTCTTCATAATAGTCACTTCATTTGCTACCTTTTGTAGCAATGGATCTGCAGAACTCTAAACAAGAGGCCTTATTGAATCCATCTTCATCTTACCAGAGGTAATCATGTTATCCTCCAACTTGATGGCATTTTCCTGTGCACTGGATAATTTAGTTTCATCAGCCGATCTCAAAAAGAAGAGCATTAATGAAACTGCTCAACAGAATTTGCGGAGATGGATTGAGTGTATGAGAAAGATGTGTAACCAGGTGATTAAACCTTACTACGAACACCCTCATTAGTTCGTTGTTTTCCATCTTTGAATTTGAGAGTTGGGCGAACAATCTGTGACCATCTTTGGCAAGCTTGAGCCTTGCCAAGAATATTTTGCTCATAGTTGCCCAATTTGTAATGATAGTTGGCTCCAGATGATTGAACCAGTCGGCAACATTTCCCACGAGAGTCTCAACGAAGAGACGCACAGCAACATCTTCATGCGATACATGCAAAACGATGCAAGTTGTTGTGAATGCAGAGATGTGTTCATCAGAATGTTGAGTTCCATCGCCATGGAACCGAGGAAAGTGCTTCCTTGACCCTTTTGGTAACTCATGATGTGCTTGCAAAGCCAAAGGTCCAATGTTGTCTCCCCAAGGCAATGGGGGTGGTCGCCTCTGATTCTGATCATTGTGATTGTTATTATTTGCATCACCCATCGCTCTAGGCTGGATTATTGGTTCCTCTTGAGGTTCTTTCTGCTTGACTTCAGGAACTAACTAGACTTCAAGACCTATGTTGGATGCTTCTCCAACTTCTATAGGAACAAGATCTTGGAAGAAAAGATATGTAGCACCGCCTTTTCCCCTTCTTGAATAAACCCTATGAGCCAGGATTATCTATTGCCACGCGGGAGATGGTAATACAAGTCTTCCGGCTACAAGATCTACTTTGTGTTCTTCTTCATCAAGAATAGTAGGCATGTTTCTCCACTGATCAGGACTTTCCTTTTGCACAAATATGAAACTCCTCAGGCTACTAATGATGTTTGTTTTCTCTCCTTCCATTTGTACAAGATTTGGTTGAATAGCAGGTGGTGTAAGATTTGGTTGTTGAACTGGAGCAGTAGGACGCCAGAGAGTCATTCCCATGACATAAGCCTAAGCTTGCTTGAAGTTTTATGCCTTGTGCCCCATGGTGGGTGCCAAAAAACTGTTGGCATTTCAATTCCCACCTCTGGAATGCGAGTTGGAAACAGACAGCTATGCACAAATAAACTGCTCTCCTATTATGAGGGGGAGTTCCCTTTTTGTTGATGTTCGCTAAAAAGATAAATAAAACAAATTTGTCTATCTTCTTTTTGATTCTCAACTGCGAGCACAAGGTTATAAAACTCTATTCGCTACAACAGAGGTTTTTCCTTTTTTAAAACTTCTAACTACAACTAGGCCTAAATTAAATGATATTTTTAATCTCCTAAGTAAATTCAGAGCCAAGGGATTAAAAGTTAACAAGGAATGATTTGTTTTTAACATAAAAGCTTTAATAAACTTCTTCCAGATTCACATCAGAAGACTCATTGTACTTTAAGATGAAAGCTGAAATAAGATTATGCAAGCTACACATCTGACAACAAAACTAGATGATCCGAGATAGAAAATTAAAGCAAAAGGCAAGCATAAGACTTCTATTCCAATATCATAAAGTTGATACAACTCCAAAACAGTAATATTGTAGCAAAAGGCAGGCATACAATATGCTATCGAACACTAGAAAATAGACAACACAGAATGAACGAGCACTTGAAATAACAATTTTTGCAGGCTAGAATAGGCACAACAAATTTTGCTATCACAATTACCATTACTTACAATGGGCAAGGTTGCCATTATTTATACTAAATCAAAGGAGTAGGGAACCCTAAAATCTCCTTGATTTAACCTCACTAACTTGCCAACTCGCAAGCTTTATTTCTATTCTAAGACAAAGTTTACAACTAACAAATGCTTTAAAACAATTTGCTTTAAAGAAAATAAAACTCCAACTAATACAAATTGATTTCTTTATAAATAAAGAATGGATGAGCTTTGGATGAAAGAAAATGCTTTAAAACAAAAAGCATCTGAGTTAAAGTTGTTTTCTTTTGAATCACATCCTCATCTACATTCTTGCTTTATTGGTAATGTCATCCATTGATATTCTGGGAAATAATATCTTCTAAAAAGTGAGTGACCGCATCTTTGCCAAGAACACTGATACTCTCTAGAATGGTATTCCGATTCTCTAATATTTCTTCACTATCTGCAACCATCTGAAGAAATTCACGAACTTCACCCACAGCCTTATCAAACTTTACTGTCATTGCGGCAAAATGATCCATCTTGCCAGCATTGATATCACCATTAAAATTACTGCGGACAAGAGTCTAGAATTCTGTTTACACTTCCCTAAGATCATATAGGGTACCATCTTCTTTCTCATATGAATACAAGATCTGAGAATCAAAAGATCTAACGAACTTGAGAACATTTACCACCTTTTATTTCCACTCTGTTAACTCTAAGAGTATACTGTCATAAGTTTTTACTGTGAAAAGATACTGTGCTTTCCAAGTAGAAACAATCTTCTTATCTTCAGCTGAATCAACAGAATTATGTGTTATCTTCAAGTCAGAGATAATGATCTCAAACACCGGTCTATTTTTAGCCATAATCTGTTGTAGCCCCTGAATGCCTTGACGTAGATCATGAGCGTTGTACTTTAATTGATAAATCTGTGAAAGTACAACTCTACCTTTAGTCACAAATTCTTCCACCCAATCCTTCATGTGCCTCCCATAGATGACCAACTGACTGAACTGTTGTTGATCGGCTGGTGATTTTAAATTCAGAGGAAGTAGTAAATCAGCCTGTGATGTGCCATGAAAAAGATTGGAAATGTACTCTCGCAGCTGCCTAACCTTAGCCTTGAGGGCTACTTTATCTTCTCCGTCCTTCAACACCCTCTCTTTCAGATTATCTTCTACAACCTCGAAGAGATTTACATTTGTATGCGGGGTACTCCTACCAAGGTTAGCCTTGACAACCTTGAAGTCATCAACCTCAATATCATCAACATTTCTATCTTCTAGCAGTGTTGCAGTTTCAAGGATCATTTCTCCATCCGCATTCTTTTCAATATGAACTTGCTTCTTAAGTTTCCTGTCTGGTGTATCTTGGTAGACGCTTTTAAGCTCTGTCAAGTTCAATTGATATGAAGGCTTTCTCCTCTTTCTTTCCAAACTATTTTCAAGCCAAGATGACTCATCCTCTCTTGGAAACTCGGTTCTAACTTCATCAACTCCTGAGGAACCAATATGTGTCTCAGAGTTATGAAATGGCGAATCTGGCTCTGAATCTATGTGAATGGGAGTAGAGCTTCATGAAGAAGGTGGACAAACATGAACAGAAGGCAATGTTTCTAAATGTGGTGCTGGTTCAATGGAAACTTCTGATGCAATTGTTGGGTGTTCCTGCTGAATATGAACTGGAGACTCAACCTTTTTCCTCTTCAACTTGGCCATCTTTGTTCCTTCTGGAAGGACGTTCATAGCTTTAACCCTTTGTTTTGGTTTGGAAGTGGAAGGTTCTGATGGTTGAACAATTGATGGCTCTGCTACCAGAATGACTTCTTTCTGCTTATTTTTCAAGAATATCAAACTATTTTTGACAACTCGGTTCGTTCTTTCCTCAATCGAGGTGTTCTCTTTGGCGGACCAATTAACTGGTGGTAATGGTTGTTGCTCAACCTGATCTCTGAAATATGTGGGAAGTAAAACTTCACAATCATTTGACAAGCCCTCTACATCTTCTGACAAGATATCAGCCAACTGCCATAGAGTAAACCTGCTATAACTACGTTTCCGCACTTCAAACTCATCCACACAATTAGCCCAGAAATCTTCAACTGCAGGTGCATGTACACAATTTTAACCAAGGTGTAATGCAAAAACACCATGAGGATCACATGAAGTCCTCCTATCGAAAAACTTAAGACCATACTTGGACGATTCACTACCAATTACGTTGGCATCTGCTCCAGATCTACATTTGTAAATACCCATCCCAATTGGAAAATTGAAGGCCGCCTTGCGCCTGCTACACAAAAATGAATGAACTTCGTAGGCTTGCCTCAAAATTTTCATAAATGCTACCTCATCTCTAGGATATCTCGGCAGCATGGCTGGCTCTCTTGAGAAGCCATATACTTTGATATAGGAGAAAGTGGGAAACTAGATAAACCAATTAGCCCATTCTGTCATTGCCATTCTAGCATCAGTTGAAAATTGTATATGCAACTCATTATCCAAATCTCGCGCTGCATGCATGAGGAATGCATCATTTACCCGCCTATAATGTTGCTCAACCTGAGAAAATTCTAACTGCGGGAAATGGTGATATACATGTTGAATGTCCAGAGTTCCGACAATATTCAAACATCATGACCCTAAAAAGCCATTAAATATACAAGGTATGACATCATGTGGAATTCATGGGCACTTTGAAAATCAATTATTTGCTTGTGGAGACTATCACTGATAAGTGTCGACCAATCATAGAATTTGGTTCCGTCAACAATCTAGGACATGATGTAAAACATCCAAAGTTGAAATTTGTTAGCATCTGCTTGACCTGTGATTCGGCTTAGCAGAGCAATTATTATTGCATGTTCTTCCTTGAACTCTCCACGTCCAACGTTCTTTGGCATAACGTTCTGCTTCTCTTTCGACCACCTCTGAGCAATCTTTTTCTAATACTTTTCTTTATCATTGTGCCACACCCTCTTGCATTCTTCAATCGAAACAACTAAGTTTTCCCTCCATGTTGGTATTGAAAAATACTTCTCAATGTCGTTTGGCTTGAGACTGCAGAGCACCCATCCATCTACTGATTGAATCTCTCTTGTGACTGAATTGTAATGCTTCATACAAGCAATTGAGAATTCGATACTTTGCACTATGATGGGGAATGATGCTACTGCAAGCAACCCAGAGTGATTCAGATTCCTGATAGCGCTATTTCCTACATCTTCCAAAGGATGCAAATTAAACACTGGAAGTACTTTATGCAAGTCTATCTCGAAAGTTCTCAAGTAATCGTGAACCAACGTCATTTTAGGCTTGATCTTAGTTGAAGAGTACTGCATGCTGAAAGAGTTGAAAAATGACTGTGAACACGCCTATGTTAGAAAAATCTTCGACAAAAGGCTGAAAATTACTTGTTGATTTCTTCTAAAAAATAGAATGTGAGTGAAAAAGCTGGCACATGGGTTTTGTAGGCAATCCTGTTTTGAAGCAACCCAGATTGTCAGATTTTGAAAAAGAGGAGGATTTCCCGAAAAAGCAGCAAAAAAGTAGATTCCTGGAAAAATAAAATTTTCCAATTTTCAAGAGAATAAAATTTTGGATGGACCCATATCGATGAAAATTGAAAAAGTTACGACCATATTTCTGAAAAACGATCCCCAAGAAAAAAGGACTTTGAAAAAGCGTGCCTCCTTGCTTCCTCATCCCGAAACTATGAAGAATGTTGAAAAAACACTTTGTTTGGGTCTTTGAATCTTCGTGAAAAGAAAATAAAAATCTTCCTCTTCTGGATGCAACCTGCAAAAGTAATGAATAAAAAAGCCAAAAGTTTGTCTTTATAGAACTTTAGGGCAAAAAAATAGCTTTCTTTGTGAAAAAATAAAGCTTGAGTCTTATCCATGAAGAAAGCATCTTTTAAAGCACAAATCCAAGTAGATGTCTTGGAATAGGAAGAATCCCTATTTTATAGCTGCCTATGGCTTCATGTGTGAGATGATTAAAAATAAATCTTTTGATGATGTCATCAAACACGTGAGGTTGCAAAAGTGTTAGCCAATTCTTTCTTCGTTCGCCACTTTTGCACTTGTTTTGACTCTAGTAAGGTCTGTCCCTAACTTCAACAAGATGGCAAACTATCACCATTGAGTGAAAAAGCTGACTGATCATGGCACCTTGAAGATTTATCAACCGTGATTGCATCCCCAGCCTCAAACTGACGATCTGATGACATCTGACTGTAAATCTAACTTCAGAAACCTATTGCCAGACGAAGTTTTGGAAGCGGCTGTCGAAAAAACACTGTCGAACATAAAAATTTATAACTTATGAAAACTTGGGCACACCCAGCCTCCAAGGGCCCCTAGTTTTTTGTGCCTTAGCCATTTTCTTGAAATTTTCAACTTTTTCAACTTCTCGATTTCCGTGCGCATTTCGGTGACTGTAAACCCCTATTTGGATGTCGATTTCTGTCTGCCGGAGCAAAACTGAGTCTGTTGATCTAGCAAATAGGCAAGCCTGATGAAAATTGAATTGATTATACCTTCTACTTGCCTCGAAAAATGTGCCAAACTGATTTCCTGTGAATCTGACTGGGCTGACAGAGGAGGATTTGTCATTTTTTTGAAAAAATCTCATAAATATTCTAACTCTGGTGAAACTAGGCACCCCAAGCCTCCTGGGGCGCCTAGGAATTTGTGCCCTAGAAAATTTTTGTATTTTAAACTTTTCTTTCCATTCCTCGATTTATGTGCCGACAGCTCCTGTTTGATCTTCATTTCTGGTTGTTTGACTGACTGCTGAAGCAAGACGGGAGGTGATCTGAACTATGTGAACATACCTAGATGAATTTCTAGCTTTTCCTGGCATTTTGATTGAATTTGACTGAGTTTGACCACCCGGTAACAGGCTAACGAAGGCTTTTTAACATTTCTTGAAAAACGCAAAAAAAAATCTAAGGCATGAAAAGGTGGGCGCCCACAGCCTCCAAGGGCGCTTGGATTCTAATGCCTTAGCCAAATTTATGATTTTTAAGCCTTGTTTGCAATTCTCCCCATTTCGCGTGCCAGCAGCTGTTACCTGTCACTGATTTTGACGTTTGGCTACTCAACTGCCACTGGATGAGGGATGGACTGGATATCCTAGGTATATCTGATGTGGATTCCAAGTTTTCAGGACCTGTTGACCAAAATAACTACTTTTGTCCACCCCGGAACTAACTGACAAAGACATTTTTAACATTTTCTCAAAAAATGTGAAAAAAATCTCAACACTGCCAAAGCTGGGCCCACTCAACCTCCAGGGGCACTTGGAAATCCATGCCTTAGTCAAATTCAGGATTTTCAACTTTTTGCCTCATTCTGGATCCATCCTGCTTCGTTTCCCATTCTTCGTCAAATAGACGACTGTTCGTCAATTCTATATTAGCTGAAAAGCCCAGAAGACTTGAAACTGATCTCTGGCAGATGAACTTCCTCCATTGATGGCTCCAAAGCTCGTGCTTCGCCTTCTGAAAAAATAGAATTGACTCAGTAGAGAAAACTTGACCTTTTGCAAATTCTGTCTGGACCACCTTGATCATGAAGCGAAATCAACCAATCAAAACCAAACACGACACCTGAATCAAAAATTCTATTTTTTCAAAATTTTGCCAGCATCCGTATCTCAAGAAACCCAGAAAACCTAATTTGACGTCTATTTTTAGAAACTTTCTAAAAATAGAAATTTCTATTTTTAGAAATTTTGACTCTTCGACTTTTTTTACGAAAAAATATTTTTTAGACTTTCTCAAAAAGTCTTAATGAAGCAAAAATTTTGATTTGGCACAACAATATCAATGAGCTTTGACATCCCCACCCTTGAGGGAAACTTTGATACAAATGTTATTGATGATTGGATTTCCAAATTGGAAAAGTAATTATCTATAAATAATTCCTTTGATTCAAAGAAAATTACATTTGATCTCCTAAAAGTTGAATCACATGTTTAACAATGTTGGGAGGCTACCTTGTTGGCCAAGGAGGAATACGGATAGTCCCACTTTAATGAAGCGATGAAGACGAACCTCACGTAGGGAGATTTTGTTTAAGCCTGTTATGTCAAAAATTGTCCTCCCGTATGGAATGGTACAATTTCCCCATGGTTTAGCTCCTTCCCTTTGGTGACCTTTCAACCTAGTTTTTACAGACCTTCTTGAAACCCGACTAACCTAGGTCTAACTGGAAGAATCTCACATTTTGGAATAACTGAAGACTAAACGGGAAAAGTAAACGTGGATCTGGGACCCCCTAACCTCCTTAAAGCAATCTTGAGCGGGAAATCAGGGCTTGGACTTGGGCGCTAGCGCCCTTGTCCTGCCCTATTTCCCGAGGTCCTAAGTTTTGGGTGCATTCTGGGATTCCACTTTCAAATTTTTTGTTTTTCGCATGATGTCGACATCTTATTTCAAAATTTAGAATTCCTAAGGTTGGATATAAAGAGACATTTGAAAATCATTTTATCATATAGAATTTTTATGCAAGCTTGATGTCAAAACTCTGCCGAAATTGCCATTGAAGATTAGTAATTTGTTGAAGCTCTTTTAAGTCATTTGAATTTATTTTCATGGAGACAATGGATGGCGATTAGGAACCAAGATCTTGAGACTATCTTGCTCTTCCTAGGGTTTGTACACCTTTTGCATGATCCGGAGAAGGGTTGAAGCCTCCAACATTGAGCTTGGAGATCCTCCACAAACATTGTTGATTCACCTTCTTGTTCATGCAAGTCTTCATTGCTTTCATCTCCTTGAGGTGAAGTGTTTATTCATTGAGTTAATGCAAGTTATTGGTCTTCCCTTGATTGAGACATCTAGGGTTTGATATTTCTGCATACACTTTGCTAGGGTTTGCACACACATTTGCAAATCTTTATCTTGGCTATTGTTGAGGTGGGAACATCGAAACGGGGATTGACTGAGGCAAACTCCTATATAGTTGCAAACATTTTTCTCCTCCTTTTACATGTGCAGGTTACATTTGTCGAGATCTAGTGGAAAGGAGTTGCAGGAAGGTTCATGTTGCAAATACAGTCATAACAGAATTTGAATTTTGGGATTCTGAGAGTTCCGGGACACGATGACTCACGCCCTTGTCCAACTGGGTGATTTTTCTAGGATCCAGGAACCTCTGGAGATTGTGAAGCAGCTGGTACAGAAGATTTTGACATTCAAAAACTTTTGGGACACGGTGACTAGCGCCCTAGTCCAACAGCTCCTCAGTTTATAGGTACACTATCTCTGGACTATTTGCCCTGTATCTCTGTGTTTGTCTCATCAATATCTGTGCCTGAAATTGAGTTATTGCAG
This sequence comes from Cunninghamia lanceolata, assembly GCA_027924645.1. Lineage (NCBI taxonomy): Eukaryota > Viridiplantae > Streptophyta > Pinopsida > Cupressales > Cupressaceae > Cunninghamia > Cunninghamia lanceolata. The sequence continues at coordinate 141,386 of BSBN01001207.1, forward strand.
TTTGATGTGCAAATTAGGGTTTTATGATTAGAAAATAAAGTTATCTTGTAAACCCTGATTCAACAGCCACATAGACACAATTAACAAGAAAAGGGAACATTGGAGATCTGTAATTTATCCCTAAACTCACCCTTTGCTTCCCTAATGTTTTAGTAACCCAAAAGTGTGGGACTTGTATCATCCATCTTGCTTCTACATTTTCAGACTAAACAAAGCCATTAAAAAGAAAATTTTCGTAAGGATGCATATGAAGAAAAGTGCATCCAATGCCAGCTACTATTACAAAAGAGGGACCATCAATCCAAGACTCCCAATACTTTACCTAGACTATCTACAAAGATTGACATCAGGGACTCTACAAAGAATTGGGTCCTTAAATGTTGTAACATCCTTCACTACTATATATTCAAATGGAGACGTCATCTTTGAATATCTAAACCCTAGGGAGTGTCTATCATTATGTAGTGAATATTGAAGATAAATTCAAGCCTTAAGGTAAGAAAGAACTTTTTGCAAGTGTGAAGCTAAATGAATACGACAAAAGAAAGTTTGCAAGGAAGAAATGAAGTAAGGATGCTTCACCACAAAAGCAAACACTACAGAAAAGTGGAAAGAAAAATTAGGAGGATATGAGCATGTGATGTGAGAGCCACAAGAGCCCACGACATGGCTAAAAGGATTGTCGATCTAGCAAGACTCTCTTATCACCATTGATGTCGACCCACATGCCATCATTACAACTACAAAGATCCACAACATGATAAGGAAAGACTATTGCACTCACATGTGGGTGAATTGGAAGATACTATATTTCATTACTGGCATACATTATTTATGTAATTAGCATGCACACTATAGTAGGAGATCCAGGTTTTGTTGTTAATAGCAAGCAATCTCTGAAACATCTCTATCATCATCCCGCCTGTATGTTCCGCCCCATTATCATCGATGCTCCCCCCACTGTAGAAAGGGGCCTAAGAGTGAATGGGCCCCCCTTCCCTTTGCCCATTCACAAGGACCTGATTCTATGTCCAAACATCACATGCCAACAGATGTGGTCACCATCCGCTACCACCTAACCAATGGGGATGGGATCAAGTGAGGGTGAATGTGAGATAAAAGTGCCTACTTTGCCTTTTTACTTTGTGTTATACCTGCTTTTCATCCTATTGTAAATATAGTATCCTAATGCTCAAGTTGTCTTATATTACTCATAAGATAATCCCAACCTAAACCAATCATTCATATCTACAATATACTTTGCTTTAAAAAAAGGTTGATTTTTTTCCATTAAGATTTGCCTTCACAAATTAGGTTGCACCTGTGATCCTCCCACCCATTCAAACTTCTTTTTTCTTTCTTTCTAAACCAACCATTTAGAAAATCTAGTTATTATCATTCGACTTGCACGCTAAAACATCTCAAGTTGAGCATCTAAGATCTTGTATTTAAGGACAATCCCATGTCATTAATTGATAATCAAAAAGCATCATCAAATCTCATATTGAAAGCTCATATCAAAGAATCATAAAATTTACATTAGCATTGACATCAACAGATACTACATTATTGCATCTTAGGCACTTGCATGTTAGCTTGGTGTATTTTCCTTCCTACATCGACAAAGGCATTGAGCCATCAACAAAGAAGTTTTAAATCTGCCCTTTGAGTAGGATAGTTCCCCCAATGTGCTTTTCAACACCACCAAACTTTCAAACACAAGGATAGGCACAATCAAACAAATTTTACAGGTTGATGGGAACAAACAATAGATCTGCATTGTCAAAATGCAAACGTGCCAAGAGGGCACATCTCAATCGTGCGAAGAGGGCACGTCTCGATCTTTCTTTGCTACCTAAACATCATTTCAATGTCAAATCCCAATTTTGTGGTGTCAGCTATGACATATCAGCTAATTAAATGGCAAAATTGACAATCACAATTGAAATACCTAGGCCACTTCTGACCTTCTCATTCTCTTTCGTCAATCTCAGTTCATATTAATTTAAATCTACATGTCATTTAGTGTTTCATGTTTTAAATAGACCCAGATTTATTGTAGGGTGCTTTCATTTCTCTAAGGTATTAACATCATGTCTATCACAACTATTGGTCCTTTACCCTACAAATGCATTTACTATGTAGTACAAAGAATCCACATCCCCTGGGAGAGCTAATGTAAATTCTTATCTAGTTTGTGGCTTTAGACTCTCGTTTTTCATTATAAATGTCCAATTTTCATAGGCCCAAACAAGATGGTCTATCAACACATACATCAAAGAAACCCAAGTGCTCTCTGCTCACATAAATAAAACTCCTTTTCACATTAAAATTTCCCCCTATCTTAGTGTCATGATCGAGCAGCAAATTCTAAGGAGATTAGCATAGCTGACCCAAGAGTAATGACCTTTATTACACTCCAAGATGGCACCTTTTCCCAGGTACTCTTAACACAAAATATATATTCTGATAATGAGCCCTAACTTTAAGGTGTTGTTACCATGGAATACTCAAGTATGTAGGCTTATAATCCTTCACCCTTCGCATTACTCTGAGCTTCATGTCTATTGCAATCTAAGTTTGAATGTGCAGTTTTCTTTCCCTCCCCCCTCCCCCTCCCCTCCCGACAAATTCAAATTTAGTGCTTGATATACCATATACTTGGAATGACAAAATTAAGAATTTCATCCTATCAATGGTGGTGATTGCAATGTTATTCACAGTTTAGCTCAGACTTGTGGCTAATTAGCACTCGATTTGAGTCCTGAGACTCACTACCTCAAAATCACAATATTTGGCCGGAATACGTACTCTTCAAAATAAGGCAGTAAAATTTACCAGCCATCAAATCTCATATACATCTCAACTAATATCCACCCAATTTTTATAATTAGTTATTGAATTGTGCTCACCACATTCTAAGCATTTGCTATGTCTAAAATTTATTACTTGAACCTCATTTTTATATAAATGTTCATTTCAAGATTCCATAGATTTGTCATCGTCACATCTACATTCCTTGAGCCTCATTTTTATGATGCCATCATTCTGTAGATTTCAAGCACTTGAAACCCCAAAGATGCTAGACTGTCAAAATGGTCCTTTAGAACCCGTCAAGGTTTACATTTCCTATTACCTGCATTGGTGCCAGGTGCAAATCCCAGACAGAATTTGTTAGCAGAAGACGTGTACCGTTTTGACAGTTTGTAGGTTCATTTCCCACCACCATTAAAGTGACAAGGCTCACTCAACCATCAAAATGCCACTTGCATACGGCAAATTTTTGTAGGCAACTCTCACAATAAAATGTTCAAAGCACAGTAAAAATTTGTAGGCAACTCTCAGAAGAAAATGTTTGAAATGCAGACACAATTTGTCAACAAGAATAAGCGTAGTCATCACCGTGATTTCAGTTTTACTCTTTCCATATACTGACATTTACATATGCAAAAGTATAAATTCTTTAATGTTCTCTATTGCCATATTACCTTGTAAGTCTCCATCAATGAAGAGATTCATAATAAAAGCAATTGAAAAACAAAAGAAAGTACAATATGAAAAATGCTGCTACTTTTGCTGACTGCAACCTTCCATCAAACTGAAGCATGCAACTATTAAAACATAAACTCTTTGGTACCTCCATGCATATCTTCCCAAATATGCGGGAAGATATGTAGTTATATTTCAGCCCTGAGATACTTCCATGTTCAATATCAGTGCCAACTCAACTGTACTAGTTATGCTTATAAGGGAATGATCAAGACCACACTCAATAGCAAGAAAATGTAATTTATATGAAAGATTTGAAGATACGAACTTGCCTGTCTGGTTAATATAATTCCATGGTCATCTTAGAAATTAAACAAAAAACCGAGATATAAAGTTCACTTATCTTGTGTTATCTGATTCAGCTTTACAGACCAATAAAATATTACAGACTAATTGCAGTTGTAATACATCAAAACTTTACAATTCCAATCAGTAAAGGACACATATAATGCAAATGGACATCACCCAAGAATACTGATTATGCTTACCTAAAGAGCTCAGATCACTCTTTGAGAGTTGAACAAATAAGACATGTTACAATCTAATTGCAACAGCAACTTCAATCATAAAGAAGCTTCCAAATAAGTGCTCAAATTCCTCGGCGAATGTATGGAATCTGAGAGAAGCTACTTCTTGACACAGATGTCAAAAATAACAATTACACTTTCTCATTATGAAAAATGATAAAATTATGTACTTTACAAGAATGCCTCTCTGTTACGGACATCTTGGAGGAATGGAAGAGGCCCAAAATCACCCAAAACAGAAATGAACCAAACCTTTCATTTTTATTTAACTTGGTTACAGTAAGCTAATGTACACCAGCAATTCAAAGCACATGCACCGTCAATTTCTCCCAGAGAATCAAGTAAAATCTGATATTCCCAATGGACTCCGGTATAGTTGTCACATCACAAAGACTGACACCCTCCAAAGAAAAATGTTATATGCCAAAAACAGTATTGAGAACAATATTACAAATATTTTTATTTAAGGGATAAAGACTGCATATTCACAAAAAAATTATGTTTTGAATGTACAATCTGGTCTATGTATGCATGTGCACTCGGCTTGCTTTTCAATAAACTCCTGCCAAAGGTCATAGTTATTTTGTAAGCTTCATCTTTGTAAAGAGATATCATGGAAAGCAGATTCAACAGATTTCATCAACCAGCCTATAACTTATTAGAACCATGCATTGCAAATAGGATGCCTAAAACTAACCTGAACCTGTTTCTGAAGGGCCTTCACATATTCAGCAGCCTCATCTAACATGTCAGCAATATTTGTAGTTTGCTTCATTGAGTCAACAGTGATAAAAAAATTACCAATTAGGCTAGAATATAAAAGAAAGCAGAACTCAGCACATATCTCACTAAAAGACCTCAATAGAACTTAAATTTAATTTCTTGCCTTGTCACTGTTTGGCACAAGTTCCTGCAATTTCCTCATCCGTTCACTGATTCGTGTTCTTCGCATCTAATAGTAGTTAAACAAAAACATTAAAGACAATTCACATTCTGATTCTGTGCATTTTTCATATCACCATCCACAACCTTAATTCTGAACCAATCAAACATGAAAATAAAATCTGTGATACTGACTCTCTCTGCAATGCTTCGTGGGTGCGTTGCACAGCCTCGCTTTGCTCGAACCTTGCAGGGAACAGAATCTTGAAGGAGTTCTTCCATTGCAAGTTCTGCAGATGTAGATCTTGGCAAATTGCCTGGACGATTGATTAATGCAGATGCACCCCAATTTCCTGTCTCTACTTTCTTATGTACAGAGAAAAGCAAAGAAAGTAGTTATACAGCATGCACATTCACTAAAACTTTAACAAGATACACCTTTTATGAAAATCAAACCAGAATTTTTATACCTGGGCATCTGTGCCTTGCAGATCATGTAGTATTATTTTCCCATCCAGTTTTTTCAAATGCTTTCTTGCAGTGAAACTTGAACCATTTTGCTTGCCAGCATATTTTCCAGAGTGCATTATTGCATCGTCCCATGACCCAACTGAAAAATTTGCAATGTATCCTTGTCGTACATTCCCACTGCCTAAACTGCCGTCATCAGAACTACTCCCTGCTTGATTGTCAGTGGAAGAGCCAATCATAGGCATGTTCAGACTGTCACCAGTTTCGGGTACACCCATATCCATGCAAAGATGGGATAACAGCCCAGGAGGTGAACTATTCTGCCGCAAACAACTGAATTTACTTTGACCCCTGTTTGGGGGTAAGATCTTCCCACACAAGCTTTCTAAACCCATGGTACTTGTAATTTTTTGATCTGGATAACCTGCAAAGTAGGGTTAAGATTAAAAAATGAAATAAGCATCCATCATTTTCAATTGTCATAGGGAAAACGTTTAAGAAGCTCATCATGATTCGCACCACTTTCAAAGGCACCTTGGCCCTCAGTAACTATTCTGGATGGTAGCCCAGCTGGGGAGCTACTATGTCGAACAAGTGTACTCTTGGCTAATGAGGAAGATACATTAGTCATCCCTCCAAGTGGCTCAGAGGAAATTGAGTTTGTTTGGTATGAGCTTATCTGCTGTCCAACTGGATGAGAAGCTTGAGCTTGGCTCATCAATGACATGTGAGAGGTGCCAAAACTGTCATGGGATACATCAGGTACATTCTCAAGGATTGCAACAAGATGATGGTGCGTGCCCAAATTTTCTCTAACAGCATGTCCTGCACCTCTCTTAAGGGAAGGAGGCTGATGCATATTCTTTTTCAAATATTCATTACATTCTCCATGTTGCTTAGCTGGCTCGTTGTCCCCAAGAGGAGAAGTTGATATACTGGATTGATGTTGCTGCATTGTTTTAATATTAGATTGTGATGGAAAGGAAGAACCATTAGAGAAATACTGTGATATGATATTATTGTTTTCCTCTTCTTCTAGACTCGAGAAAAATGAACTCGGCGCAGAATGATAACGCATCAATCCTGAGGAGCCCTGGAAATTGTTTGACAAGCCTGTTTCCATTGATGCAATAACATCAACATGGGATACATTGCAAATTGAGGGCTTATAATCAAATGTCATAAAATCCAGATTACTTGTCCCTTGCTGAATTGGAGGCATCTTCTCTGAATCCATGGCGTACTGGGAGAACTGTATTTCGATTCCTTTTGAATCAGATTGACCAAGACATCCTGATGGTATGTCTAAGACTCTAAACCAATGTTAATGCTTTGTACTGATTGTTAAACATTTTTGCGTAGAAACCCTACAGTTGACGACAACACACTGCTTGTCACAAGTTGAGGCTCAAATTTGAAGCAAATGTGAGAACTGTTGTAAATGTATTCCAAGAAATTACTGTACAATTAAAAAATCAAAACTTAGGAACGTTTTCTCTCAAAAATGTTAATCATTTGCAGGTGTACAATTTATCATAAACTTTGAAACCTGTCCATCTGATGTTACAATTGGCATCAACCATGTAAGTTAAAATTATTTCACTTAAAGCTAGACCAATAATCATTGAACTTCTCAGGCATTGGTAAAGACCATAATCATAGCATTATTCTCCTTGCATACATTCTACTGACAGACAAATAGTTATGAAAAAACCCATATAAACTCAAGCTGATGAAGTCTACAATCTTAAAGGAAGCTAGAAAACAAAAGCAGTATTGCTTCTCACTTCGTGTGCTGAAAATTGCATTTCAAGTATGTCCAATCATGCATGTTACTTGAATGTTTACATTGTACTTTAGGCCTATTGTCATGACATTTTTAAAAGATATTCCACAAGTAATAATTTTCATGATGTTCATTCTGAACAACCATCAGATTGTCTCACAGACGGTGAGCACTATCAATGATCGTCTCAAATAGGTGGTAGGAAAATACCAACAATTACTAGAAAGCAACATGATGCTCAAAATTATTATGTTCTATTCATTTACAGTGGAAAGGAAGGAAAAAGATTAAAAAGAACAACATTGGTACATGTTGCTTTAAACATAATGACTGTGCCTACCCAACCCATGAAAATTTGCTTCACTCTGCTGGATTTGGAAAATGAGACATAGGGGAAATACAGCATAATCGGCAGAAAGAAAACAGTAAGTATTAACAGTAATGAGAAAACAATTGATTGAACCAAAGCAACACACAATTGGAATTCCTGTTAAGTGAGTCTCTCAATATTGAAGTATTTTCTAACAAGTGCAACACAACTTAGATCTCCTTCCCAGTGATATTCTGTTTGTTTTTTTTTATTTTTCAATTTCAATATTGTCTTAGAAGTTGACCCTTGTTTGGAACATGTGTGTCTTCTATTTTTACTTACATCATTGCAAAGTAATTTTTAATATAGAAGATAAAGACTTCTTCAGGAACAAATAGATTTCACAACTACTTATCCAGATCACCTGAATCAAAAATTTCTATTGTATAACATAGCATAAGTTTACAACATCAAATTTCATATGAAACTCTGCAAACTGCATTTTTTCAATTATGCATATATTGTAATGTCCCCCATCTAGCTCACTGCTTCAGGAGATCAGGGTTAGCCTATAATTCGACTTCCGTAGGCTAATGGAGGTGTTTAGGAAGTCATCCCAGGGACTTACTATTTATAGTAAGTTGTGAGCTGAGCAATTACTATTTTTGGCAGGGTAGTCATGGATGGTCATAGCACTGGGGTTCACGTCATTTTGGGGCCAAGGCGGTATAAGTCGATATATAAGTTAAATTAAATATTTAACTTATACTATATGAGATATTAAATCACCTTAAGTTATAAAGTAATATCACTTTATAAAGTTAAGTTATAACTTAAAAGTGAAGGCCTAGGTATGGATGCCCCACATGGAGTGATAAGGGGTTGGTTTAAAATTAAAAATAAATAAAATAAACTCCTCTTGGGCGTTGGGGAAAGAAGGCAAAGAAAAGACCAAAAAGAAACTTCATTGGGTTATGCTATGTTGATCAAAAATTGCTCTCATATTGAGTTTGCCCGTGCTTGGGATTGAGCTTGGCTCTAGGGTTTTGAAGATCAATTTGCAAAGATGAAAACCTTTGCAGATTCGTCTTTCCTCGTGTATGAAAGATTGCATCAGGAGGGGATTGTGGAGGCTTCATCCAGGAGTCTCACCAGTGCTTTCAGGAAACACATTTTGAGAAGATTCGAACACAAAATGGATATATCTTTCCGGAGTTAGGATTTGCAGTCAAGAATGAGTTGTTAATGAGCAGATTGAGTGCATTTGAGAGGGAATTTGTGGCTGTATTGGAGCATTGGACTAGGCCGTACATCTTGCTGCAGGCCGTACTCTTTGTGCAGGGCCGTACCCTTTCTATTCTGCAATTTCTCCAATTTCTAGTGGTTGTTATCACTCAAAAGGGGTCGATTGGGGGCAGAGATCACATACAGACCAAAACAGAAGGAAAAGAGTGAGTTTTGCTTGAGTTTATTGTTGTTCCTTGCTGCTATGGAGGTCGTACACTTCAGCCATGGACGTGGGTCTTGGAGATATTGATTTCTCATCGATTTATGGCATTGGTCTCTCACATTCTTGGCGTTTGGAGTAGTTTTTGTTGCTGCTAATGATTGTAATGCAATATCCTTTCATTGCACAAAGTAGTGAGCATATTTCTGTGGTCTAGTTGTTGGTCCGGCTACAGCATCAAGATAAAGTTGTAAATCTCCATCTGGGTATGTACTTATAATTCATATCTTGGCTAAATACAATCTAGGTTGATGTTATTTTGTTAATATCTCTTTTAGATTTTCGGGGTTTGTTCATATGCTTCATATTTCATACATGCAATGCATAAAACAAACATGCAAAAACAACCCATCAAACCCTGAACAGTAAAACATCTAAAAACACAAAAAAAATCAGTCAAAGCAAACATATACAGTGGGGTGTATGTTACAGTGGTATCAGAGCAAAAAACCTTGCCATCCTGTGAGGTTAAATATGACATGCAAAAGTTGAAAGTGAGATATGCGGCCTACAGATAGGTATAATTTCAAACCAAGACCAGGTACACAAAACCCACAGACGATACAGGGAAGAGTAGTACCACAGGTAGAAGAACCTGAGCAACCAATACCCATAATAGATCCATTTGAGTCGGAGATAGAGGTTGCTACTACCGACGAAGATTCCCAAGTTTCGCAAACAGACCCATTTTCAGGGGAACTATCTCCAGTCACAGAATCTATAGGAGAAATGGGTGACAGGGAAGGTGAGGAACCTAGCATGCACGAGATCCTGAATGTGCTCACTAGGAGCTCGTTGGCCTTAGAGAGAGAGTTGAGGGAGTCTAGACAGGAGTTGAGAGAGTCATAGGTGGAGATAGCTCATACCCTTGAGCAGTTGCTTCCTAGGGATGGAAGAAATAACAGGGATAATCACCGTGAGAGGAACAGGTATAATGGAGGTGACAGGAACAGGAACAATGACAATGATAGGCAGAAAGACAATGGGGGAGATAGAAACAGGCATAATGTGGGGGATAGACACAATGGTGACAGGAATCAGGGGAACAGGAATAATTGAGATAGGAACTAGGATGATGGACACAGATTCAGAGATGATGAGGATGAGGCCTCTGTTACTCATAGGAGGGCTTCATAGTTTACAGCGGGTGACAGACCTGGTATCCCAACATTTGCTCCCAGGAACCAAGTTCCTGAGCAAGATCCAACACAGGCTGAGTTTCAAGAGGAGATTCTGAGGGGTTGGAGAGCCTCTAGTGCAGAGTTCAGGGCAGGGATGACCTTTGCAGAGTACTCTGACATTAGGATAAAGAACAGACCTCGCAGGGGAGGGAGACCTCAGAACCAAGAACTGCAGAAGAAAGTGAGCAAAATGACACTTCCCTACTTCGACGAATCAGGTAAAACCACAGCGAGGGCTTGAGTCCAGAAATTGGACAGTTAGTTGCAAATTAGTCCCGTGCCTAAGGAGGATGCCATTACTTATGCAGCGTTACACTTGGAGGAAGTAGCACATAAGTGGTGGAGCAATGGGAAGGTCACACTGGGTCATGATCAGATTACTTCATACGTGGAGTTTACAGCTAGACTGATCGACAGATTCGATAAGGACCCAGAGTTACAGTTTAAGGAGTTGGCACAGCTGAGGCAGAGTGGATCATTAGACTCCTACATTTTTGAGTTCCAGGACCTATCTATTATGGTCCCAGATATTTCTGAGCGCAGGTTGGTCATTCTTTTCATTGATGGATTGTCAGACCCACTTCGTGGTTGGGTTAAGGGCTTTGACCTTGCTTCACTCCAGGAGTCCATGAAGAAGGCCCAAGATATGGAGTCATCGGTGTGGAGGGGCAAATTTCAGTCTAAGGGATTTCCACACAGGAGGGATAAGGAAAAAGAGAAGAGACCTTTCCATAGAGATGTTGAGCAGCAAAAGGATAGGTCAAACAAGTTGACTGATGATCAACTTAATGAGTATAGGAGGAAGAAACTTTGCTTCCATTGCAAAGAACCATAGGATCCCTCACATAAGTGTCCACACAAGGCTAAGGCCAAATTGATCACGTACTATTCAGCTGAGGAGACTCAATCAGAGGCATCCGATTCAAATTCAGACAGACCTTCGGAGCATGGGGATAGTGGAGATGAGAGAGCATCACAGCACAGTACTGGTAGTGGTGGTACTATTGCTCAGCGTTCCAGTTTCTAGAAGGTTGGTTCTTTTAGGGTGCGTGGTGTACTCGGTGGACAGTGCATCATTACCCTTATTGACAAAGGAGCTACACATAATTTTATTGACGAGGGGTTGGTAGCTCACAGGGGGTTGAAAACAGAGGAATTTGAAGGCTTCAAGGTAATGGTAGCCGACAGATTCAAAATGCAGTGCAACAGGAAGATATCAGGATTAAAAATCATCATGGGAGAGTATGAGTTGGCTGATGACTTCTATGTTGTTGGCATCGGGGATACAGATGTTGTGCTTGGCATGCATTGGATGAGCCAGCTAGAGGAGTTCACCATGAATGTAAAGAAGATGGAGATGAGGTTTGAATTCAATGGGAAGAAAATATGCTTGAGAGGTATATCAGATGGTGGACCTCGGGTGGTATCATTGAAGAGGATGGAGAGGCTATTAAAGCATGTCCAGGTTGAGTGGGCAGCAGAGTGCCTTATTATGCCAGAGTCCCCACCACGGCAGAAGGACAACTATCATCCTAATATTCGGAAGTTATTACCCAAGCACAGTAAGGTGTTTGGAGACATACCAGGAGTGCCTCCTGACAGGGGCATAGAGCATGTTATTGAGCTTGAGGATGGGACCAAGCCCATCATGATCACTCCTTACCGTCATCCGAAGAGGCTCAAGGATGAAATTGAAAAAACAATTAAGGAGCTACCGGAGACGGGACATATCCGGCCCAGCAAGAGCCCATTTGCTTCTGCAGTTGTACTTGTCAAGAAAAAAGATGGGACAATCAGGATGTGTATAGATTACAAGGCCTTAAACAAGAAAACAATTAAGAATAGGTACCCCATTCCGAGGATAGATGAGATGATAGACAAGCTACATGATGCCTGTTACTTTTCTAAGATTGACTTGAGATCTGGATACTATCAGATTCGCATGAGGGCCGAGGATGTAGAGAAGACAACCTTCAGGTGTCATTACGGTCACTTTGAGTTTCTAGTGATGCCTTTCAGGTTAACCAATGCACCTGTGACTTTCCAAAGTTGTATGAATAAGATATTTAGACAGCAGCTCCAGAAATTTGTTTGATTTTCTTTGATGACATACTGATTTTAAGCAAGACATGGGAGGACCACATAAGACACCTTGAGGTACTAAGCATATTGGAAAGTGAATCTCTTTATGCCAAGGAATCGAAGTGTGAGTTTGGTATGACAGAGTTGCTTTACCTTGGCCATATTATCAGTGCAGATGGGGTCAGAGTGGATCCACAGAAAATTAAGGCGATTGTTGACTTGCCACCACCAACAAACCTTACACAACTTAAGGGGTTTTTTGGACTTTGCGGGTTTTATAGGAGGTTTGTAAAAGGCTTCTCACAGATAGTAGCACCTTTGACAAATTTGACAAAGAAGGGAGCCTTTGTGTGGTCTGATTCAGCTTAGCAGTGCTTTGATCATTTCAAGCACTTAATGTCTACTTGCCCCGTGCTTGCGATTCCCGATTTCCCCAAACCATTCGAACTGCAGTGTGATGCTTCTGGAGAGGGAATAGGGGCAGTGCTTATGCAGGAGAAGCACCGGATAGCATTTGAAAGCAGGAAACTTCAAGGTGTTGAGAGTAGTTACTCGGTGTATGACCGAGAGATGTTGGCCGTAATGCATGCATTGGCCAAGTTCAGGCCTTATCTGGTTGGAGGCAAATTCATAACCAAAACAGATCATAACAGCATCAAATATTTTATGAACCAGAAGGATCTGAATGACAGGCAACAGAAGTGGGTGAGCAGGTTGCAGGCATATGATTTTGACATCGAGTATGTCAAAGGCGAGAGGAATATAGTTGCAGATGCCTTATCACGTCGACCTCACTTATGCTTAGTCGAGGAGATCTCTGTTGATTGGAAAGAGTTGATTATAGCATAGTATGTTAAGGACTCTTGGGCAGCGGGAGTCATTGAGGGCACTAATACTGATGAGAGATATTTTGTGGTGAATGACTTGATTATTTATAAGGACGGAATATTCTTGGTGCCTAATTCACAGTTCAAACATAAGGTGATCAAAACTTTCCATGATACACCCATGGCTGGCCATCTTGGATTCTTCAAGACATACAAACAGATTTGGAAGAGGTTCACATGGAAAGGATTGAAGGATGAAGTGCAGAAGTATGTTCGTGAGTGTCCCATTTGCCAGCAAAATAAGCATGAGCATACCTTTCCTGCAGGTTTATTACAGCCATTGCCCATTCCCAATCAGAAATGGGAATGTATCTCCATGGACTTCATTATAGGGATGCCTAAGGTGCAGGGGAAGGACTGTATATATATGGTGGTCGATAGACTCACCAAATTTGCACATTTCTTTGCTATTTCAGCAACCTTTACAGCTGCTCAAGTGGCTGATTTGTTCTTCAGGGACATATTTAGGCTACACGGGGTACCCAAAAGCATAGTCAATGACAAGGACAGCAAGTTCCTAAGTATATTTTGGCAGGAGTTATTCAAGCTTTGTGGTACTGAGTTGACTCCTAGTACCAATTACCACCCACAGACAAATGGCCAAACAGAGGTGGTGAACAAATGGTTAGAGCGGTACCTACGCAATTATGTGTCGGGGCAGCAGAAGCCCTGGATCAGATGGTTGTACCTAGGGGAGTACTGTTACAATACTACTCATCACATGTCTATTCAGATGACTCCTTTCAAGGCACTGTATGGTTATGATGCCCCATGCTTCACAGATCTCTTGCTTGGTGATAGTCGAGTGCTTAAGGCAAAGGATCTTTTGTAGGACAGCTAGGTCATCTTGAGGGAACTTAAGGAGAATATACAGCAGGCACAGAATCAGCGGAAGTTGTATACTGATTAGCACCGAGTGGAGAGGAGTTTTGAGGTTGGAGACATGGTGTATTTGAGGCTCCAACCCTACAGGCAGTCCACTCTCAAGAAGAGTGGAGCAGAGAAGTCGAAACCCAGATTTTATGGTCCTTTCAAGATTATCAGAAGAGTGGGTGAAGTGGCATACGAGCTTGAGCTACCATCAGATAGCAAGGTGCACAATGTATTCCATGTTTCCAGATTGAAAAAAACTCTTGGCCACAACATAATTCCTTCAGTTGAGCTTCCACCTTTGGATGAGGAAAGGAAATTGATCTTAGTACTAGAGGCTATCATCGACACTCGGGAGAGACACTTGAGGAAACGGGTTATCAGAGAGTACTTGGTCAAGTGGAAGAATTTATCGATGGAGGATGCCACTTGGGAGAGAGCAAATATTGCGGCATCCAAAGTTGAGGTTGCTTGAGGACAAGCAATCTTGGGAAGGGCAGACTATAATGTCCCCCATCTAGCTCACTGCTTCAGGAGATCAGGGTTAGCCTATAATTCGACTTCCGTAGGCTAATGGAGGTGTTTAGGAAGTCATCCCAAGGACTTACTATTTATTGTAAGTCGTGAGCTGAGCAATTACTATTTTTGGCAGGGCAGTCATGGATGGTCATAGCACTGGGGTTCACGTCATTTCGGGGCCAAGGCGGTATAAGTCGATATATAAGTTAAATTAAATATTTAGCTTATACTATATGAGATATTAAATCACTTTAAGTTATAAAGTAATATCACTTTATAAAGTTAAGTTATAACTTAAAAGTGAAGGCCTAGGGATGGGCACCCCACATGGAGTGATAAGGGGTTGGTTTAAAATTAAAAATAAATAAAATAAACTCCTCTTGGGCATTGGGGAAAGAAGGCAAATAAAAGACCAAAAAGAAACTTCATTGGGTTATGCTATGTTGATCAAAAATTGCTCTCATATTGAGTTTGCCCGTGCTTGGGATTGAGCTTGGCTCTAGGGTTTTGAAAATCGATTTGCAGAGACGAAAACCTTTGCAAATTCGCCTTTCCTCGTGTATGAAAGATTGCATCAGGAGGGGATTGTGGAGGCTTCATCTAGGAGTCTCACCAGTGCTTTCAGGAAAACACATTTTGAGAAGATTCGAACACAAAATGGATATATCTTTCCGGAGTTAGGATTTGCAGTCAAGAATGAGTTGTTAATGAGCAGATTGAGTGTATTTGAGAGGGAATTTGTAGCTGTATTGGAGCATTGGACCAGGCCGTACATCTTGTTGTAGGTCGTACTCTTTGTGCAGGGTCGTACCCTTTCTATTCTGCAATTTCTCCAATTTCTAGCGGCTGTTATCACTCAAAAGGGGTCGATTTGGAGTAGAGATCAGATACAGACCAAAACAGAAGGAAAAGAGTGAGTTTTGCTTGAGTTTATTGTTGTTCCTTGCTGCTATGGAGGCCGTACACTTCAGCCATGGACGTGAGTCTTGGAGATATTGATTTCTCATCGATTTGTGGCATTGGTCTCTCACATTCTTGGCGTTTGGAGTAGTTTTTGTTGCTGCTGATGATTGTAATGCAATATCATTTCATTGCACAAAGTAGTAAGCATATTTCTGTGGTCTAGTTGCTGGTCCAGCTACAACATCCGGACAAAGTTGTAAATCTCCATCTGGGTATGTATTTATAATTCATATCTTGGCTAAAACAATCTGGGTTGGTGTTATTTTGTTAATATCTCTTTTAGATTTTATGGGTTTGTTCATATGCTTCATATTTCATACATGCAATGCACAAAACAAACATGCAAAAACAACCCATCAAACCCTAAACAGCAAAACATCTAAAAACACAAAAAAATCAGTCAGAGCAAACATATACAGTGGGGTGTATGTTACATATATGTCATAAAGCTATTTAGCCTTCTCTACAAGTACTGACTAATATAGAATGGAAATTAAGATAAATCTGTCTTTGATTGAAGTTAGTGCCAAGCACTTCGACATCAAATTGAAATAATGAAATTTTTATTAACATTATTTGCTGGAGACCCTGCAGAATCTATGGTACCACGAAATTACATGTACAATCTAAGCCATAACGTTTGCACTTTTCAGATTAAGTTTTCAACTATAGAGTTGTCTAAAATCATAATCCTAAGTACTATAAGATCCTTAACTAACTGCCGAACACCAGGAAACGAGAGGCTTAAGAACATTTGGAGAAATTTAGAGAGTCTTCACAGATCACAAAATATGGTTGCATGCAGGTGAACAAGATTACACTTCATTTTCTTTATCATAATCCAATCATCCCTCCATCTTTCTTTTAAAACCACCCATAATTATTTTGCCATCTTGTGTCATAACTCACTTTCCCTAAAAGACAGGGAAGCAAATCCAGGCCCACAACACCTACAAGACAAAGCAGTAAAAAACCACCACATCTGTGTTGACAAGAAACAGACAACTCCCCTTTTTCATGCATTCAAGAACATATTTAGTGTGCTGACCTGGCATCTAACAAAAACAGTTGCAACTGCCAGACGGGCACAGCCTCTCATTTGTCTCTGCCTAGTCAGTCAATGGAAGGAAAGAAGTCCACGGCAAAAACAATTTCACTCCTCCAATAGTACTAACAGTAACCACAGTTAAAATCATTGCACAGTAAACACCCACAGTTAACCTGTGCAGTTATTATCAGCAATCAGTATGGGAATCTAAGCAAACACCCAGAGGAAAGAAAGTGAAAATAATATTTGTCTTATGTACAAGAAGCAAAGAAAATAAGAGGGAAGGTAAAGAAAAAGCGAGCGAGGAGAAGCAGTGCTGTGAAGATAGGGTTTTGTGAAGAATATCAGGGGTTTAGTGCACTTTGATTTATTTAGTGTGGGTTTTTTTCTGAGGTCATGCACATGGAGACTGCAAACTGCTGAACACAAGTTTCGTGGAAAAAACAGAAAAATAAAATCCGTGCATATTTTGAGCTTTTACAGTTTTCTTCAAAATTTTAGCTCTTTTATTTTCTTTTATTTGTTTTTTGTCATTTTAAGTGCAATTTTATCATTGAGTGATACGAAATTAGGTATGTTTTAAAAAAAAAAAAAAAAAAAACACAAAGAAATGTACTCAGTTCAAGACAGTTCCTCAGGAACGCATCCCTGGGGTTTTACTAAGTTAGGGGACGAAGTATGTCCTGCTGTCGGGAGCAAAGGAATATAACGTTGCCTCCCTGTCCACTTTTTTCTGCAGGTTTTGGGGACATCCCGGGGATGTCTCCCTGATGTGGGGGATGTTCCCCGAAGAGGGGAGATGTTCCCCATAGAGGGCACCTCAGGGGGACATCATGACGTCTCCAATGTCCCTGTGACAACCTGAGGACATCATGACATCCCCTACAGGCATTAAATTTAGCCCAGTGCTCTTAGACAACTGTAAAATGTTGATGGAAATGTATCATGTCCCCTTTTTCATATTAAAATAATTAATAACATTATTTAAGTTGGCCCAATAATTTTTAATTTTAAGGGCAACTTAATAATACTTTATAATTAAAATAAAAGGTGTTTTTAAACACTAGTACTAAAATAAAAGTATTTTTAAATACTTAAAATTAAAATTAAAATTAAAAAGTATTTTTTAAATATTTGGAGGGAAATTTAGGACCCAAGGGCCCAATTCAAAAAGGTATATCAAGGAGGCGCCTATCTTCATTTGATCATCATTCAAGTTACTGTTTTGCATCCAGTTTTCAGATTTGAGCAATTTGTTCGATCTAAGGCATCCAAGGACAAAAACCCTTCGTTTGTTTAGGGTTTGAGAGGATGAAAACCCTCTTGAATTCCACATTTGGGATCAAAGATGAAAACCTTTGTTTCCAATCCTGGGTGATTCCATCCGAGAATCACAATTGTGCTGATTTGTGGAGGATTTGGAATCTGCTACAGTGTTTTTCACAAGCAAATAACATTATTTTTTTGCTTTGTCATATTTGAGGGTTTCTACATTGGTTTCCAGAATTTTGGGAGAGCTATTGTGCATCAAAAAGCGTTGGATCTGAATTGTTTATGAGATTTCCACTGCCTATCTTGGGCGCCATACTTGGAGGACATCATTTTTAAGGGTTGCTGCCGATTGAAGTTATTGATTGTACGATTTGAGGGGCGATTCAGCATTGACTTAGGGCAGCCAGCAATTTTAACATACACCAGCAAACTCGAAGGGCGATTGGCATCAATGTAAAGGGTGAATCATCAAAAGGGACAGCAATCTGCAATTCCCATCTTTGGTAGCGACCTGCATTGGGAATAATTTCCAGTCACAAGTGGGCGATCTGCCTTGGGACAGCACTTGAAGGCTGGCATAGCACATTACATCCTTAATTCCAGCCGCCCACACTGACCTACAACTCTGCCGCCGCCATTTCCAGCCAACCAGCAGTCCATACATCTGCTATTCAGGTTCCATTGGCTGTCATAAATCAGATCTGATTATTATTTCTGCATATTGTATTAAGTTTTGACTTTTGGCATACTCAGAAATATTGCTTGAGCGTTATCAAATCAATATTGTACTTGTACCTTGCATTATATATCAAATTTGGGGCCTTGTTTATCAAGTGTACTGATCAGATCTGACTTCTTTCCACCACAAGGGTTTCATATTTTGGTGATTTTGTAAATGCGACATTGAAATAAATATTTTCAATTGTTACCAGCACTTGTTTCCTTGCCCAGTTTGCTGTTGCTTAGATTTTTGTATACAAATCAGAAAATACCAAAAAATCAGTAAAATTCAAAAACTATAATTTGGGACATAACAGAATGGTGTATAAATATGCAGGCCGGCCTTTACCATTGTTTTTTCATCGACTCAGACATTGATCAGAGGGAAGAGCTTTGGATAAAATCCTGTTTGTTATGTGACATGGAATCTATGCACCAAAGAAATCGCTAAGAGTGTGCAACTCTGCCATTGAAAGTGCAGTCTCCACCTTGCAGATATGTTTAGTAAGAGTAGTTCCATTCCTTTGTTATCGCCTCTGTTATTTCCAGATATAGACAATAAAGAGAATCAACCCAAAACTGAGGCACCATAAGTAAATGAAATAGCAACAGCAGCAGCTATAATGGAGTCCAACTGGATCTTTACTTGGGACACTCACTACAAACAAATGGCAGCATCCAACAGCCCCAACTTTCTGTGATACATTTCCAATAAAATAGTTACTTTAAGCTGTTCTTTTTTATTTCCTCTGAGCAGAGATCAAGATTGATAATTGGTAGAGAATGTTTAATTTAACTGTGAGAAGACTGGACAGCCAAAGCTTGATTTGTAACTAATTTTTTCGTGTGCAATGAGAATATCCTGTTTGTGAAAACCTTGAAACATCAAGTCGTTGTCACACTTCAATTGACCTTATTTTATCAGTGTGTATTTGCTTGTAGTCCAAGATTCTAGAAATGCACATTGGAAAATTTTGAAGTGCTTAGTTGGTGGACTTTAATCTGAATAATAATCTTGAATATATTACCTCCTAGTCTTTTTAAAATGACGGGAAGGGAGCTAAAATACTGATAATTTTGTGTGTGTGTGTGTGTGTTATAATTATATATATACTAAGTCACAGGGTTCGTGTTCGTGTTCGAATTCGGCAAAGGAAAAAATTCCAATCAAATTCATAAACGATAAAATTCGAAAAAAAAAAATCATGATGAGTTTGAACAATATAAATATAATTTTTTTATTATTTTATTATAATATTGAAATACTTAATAATATATTTATTTAATAATATTAAATATTTAAATGTTTTTATAAAAAATTTAAAACCAAAAATTAAAACCTGTAAGTAAAACTACACTAAACAGAAAAAATAAAAAATAAACAAAACTTAAAGGAACAAATATCACACAATTGTTTTTCACATTGAAAATTAATGAAAAAAGCAAACGCAATTTTGTAGACTCTAACCTTTGGACAACAAAACACCTTTGATCTATATGAGGAGTGAAACAATCGCTACAAATAAATTACAATTAGTTTCCAATAATCTTAGAAATGCAACATTTCAATCAATTCAAAGCAAGAAGGTATCTTAAATTTGATGAGAAAATGTCTAGGCGTGGAAAGGGTGGTGCAAAGAGGCACAAAAAAGTTCTCCACAACAACATTACGCCCCACAACATCACAAAGTCAACCATCAGACGACTTGCTTGCACAGGAGGTGTTAAGCATATAAGCAGCCAGAGTTAAACTTACACTACAAGCGGCATAAGCACTCGTGAATTACCAAGGAAGCTTATGATACGTTTTTGCATGTCGTTAGGGCTCTTTTTATTAAAAATAATTTAAAAACCCTAATATAAAATGCATTTAATAAATATTATTTTCAAAAAAAACCTATTCCCTTTTATATACGAATTTTAGGGCGAACTAACACAATTTTTTGGAGTTCACTGGATTTTGAACTTTATGGTTGAAATACGACAAACCTTTGACATAGCTAAAAGCATGGATGGAACTCTCTCCGAGTACTCGATGAGTCTTGAAAAACTCGCACAAACTCCCCCTGCATTGTTAGATTTTGAAGAAAAACTTAAACCTCTTGTATTAGACATTCCATCTCCATAGAAGATATTGACTAAGATTCTTGAGTGCATTGAAATTCTTTAGCCTTGTCGTGAGAAGGTTCTCCAAATAGCCCCTCAAATGAATAGAAAAATCAATTTGACTCATCATCATCCCTTATGGAGTCATGGTCTTCTTGCACACCAATAGGAACTAGAAGACCTATTTGATCTTTGGATACTTGCATACCCTCATCTTCTTCAAACAATATATGACATATTGGTGTTATTGCACTTGTATCTAGTATTAAATATTCTCTTCCTCAGTCAACAATCCTTTATCAATCTCAAAAAACTTGAGCAAAGCCGACAAAACATGCAAAATTTCTAACTCCTTTCTATAACCTAACAATGCAGGGGGAGTCATGATATTCTAAATATACTATTGCTTCATTTTGAGAGGCAGGTATTGGAGGAGGTGGGTGCAGGAGGAGATCTAAGATTGGATGACATTGATGAGGCCGAGGAGTAGTCATTGCCATCTACTACTAGGATGGAGGTCGAGCCACTACCTTCCATGCCAAGCGAGGAGCCACAACGGACTCCAAGGACTAGAACCCCTACCTCTCCCCTAGTTTTCAGTAGATTAGGGAAGAGGAAGATTTAAAATGTTGTATTTACTTTTAGTTTTACTATTTTCATTTTGTTAGCTATCTATTGTATCAAGCTATCAACCATCGGGATTCCGCATGAGGATGCGATTTTGTACTCAATTTGCATTCAAATCAATCAAATTTAATAGAAAACACTTTTGTACTCATTTATGGACTCATTGGATACATCTTGTCATTGAATTTTGCAAAAAAACATGTTTGTAATGAAATTTAAGCAATTTTTTTAAGTTGCCGAGTTTTTGTCGAGTTTTTGCCGAGTCGAGTTTTTTGGGCTTGGCGAGTTTTTGTCGAGTCCTTGTTTTTGCCAAATATGTCATGAATAAAATGGTACTAGACATCAATATGCTTAGTCCTTGCATAAAAGGTCGGGTTCTTTGCTAGACATATGGCACTCTAACTGTCACATAGAACTATAATAGCTCTTGGAGTCAACCCCACATCTGAACACAAACATTTAAGCCAGATGGCTTCCTTACAATCATGAGTAGCTACCATGTAGTGGACAAAGTGACCACAACGTGTCGCTTGCTCATCCAACTGATTGCACCACCAAACATAGTGAAAACATATCAACTAGTGGGTCTCCTGCTATTAACTTCCCTAGCCCAATTTGAATCCACAAATCCATGAATAGTCATTGCTTGCCAATCCCTTGTAGAATTACCATGATAACAAATGGAGTACTTGGAGGTACCTTGCAAATATCTAAAACTCTTCACTGGATCCCAATGTATTTGTTAAGGATTAGCCATGAATCGACTCAAGACTCCCATTGCTTGGGCGATGTCTAGTCTATTACAAACCATAACATACATTAAGCTCCCAATGGCACTAGCATAAGGTACTCAAACCATATCCTCCACCTCACTAGAAGTTGGTCAATGCTCTACCGATAACTTGGTCCCCACCAAAATAGGAACACACAATGGTCTGCAAGTTGTCATGTTAAATCTCTCCCAACACCAAAGCTTTTTGTTTGCTCTATCTCTTTTGATTTCCATACCCGAGATAAACCTAGCAGCCCCTAAGTCTTTCATCTCAAATTGTGTTGAAAGTTGAGACTTCAATTCATAAATCATGTCCTCACCATTATCGAAAAACAATATATCATCAACCTATAATGTGATAACAAGGAAACAATCACTATCCATCTTATAATAGATGCAATGATCTAGTTTGGATTTCAAAAACCCCAATCCTAACACAAAAGAATCAAATTTTTAGTACCACATCCTAGGTGATTGCTTAAAACCATACAAAGATTTCAACTTACAAACCAATTTTTTTTTTTTTTACCTCTTTCAATGTAGTGTTTTGGTTGTGTCATGTAAATTTCTTCCTCCAAATCACCATGAACAAAAGTTGTCTTTACACCATCTACTCAACGTCAAGGTCAAAAGTTGTTGCAATAGATACTAAGAACCGAAAGGATGTCAACTTAGCAACTAGAGAGAAAATCTCACTATAATCAATTCCCTCAACTTGGGCATATCCCTTCGCAACAAATCTTGCCTTGTACTTCTCAAAACTACCATCTAAACCGATCTTTCTTTTTAACACCCATTTGCATCCAACAAGTTTCCATCCACCAGGCAAAGGTACTAAGTCCCATGTGTCATTTTTCTTCAATGTAGCCATCTCCTCATCCATGGCCACTTTCCAAGACTCTGCATCATCCATACCCATAACCTCCTTCACAATCCTAGACTCATCAGTGTTAGTTATAAAAGCAAAAATACATCTCCAATCAAGAGGAGTAATTGTTGTCTTTGCTAAGTGGACCTCCTTAATGACTGAAGTGGAGGTTCCATCTCTTCTTTGAAACTCTCTAAAATATCTAAGCTCTCCTTTTCTTTAGGTCCTTCGTGGGCTTCTAGTTCAACCTTCTCGATCTTTGGGGGTGGTTGAACCATATCTTCATTTTCATCCTTTTCTGACTGCAATACTATTAAAGGACTAACTACTCTAAAGATAACAATTCTGCTATATAAAAAAAATTCTACCACAGGATCCCAAAGCTTGCACCCTTTCACATTGACGCCATAGCCAATGAAGATACATTTCATAGACTTGTTCTCTACTTAGACTGTTTCTCCCTAGGCATATGTGCATATGCCTCGCAACCAAAGACTCAAAGATGTCTCAATGAAGGCTTTTTGCCCGACCACACCTCCATAGGTGTCTTCTCAACAAGAGCTGAAATAGGAGACCTGTTAACCAGGTAACAAGCTATGGCAACCACTTTTGTCCAAACATTTTGTTCCAAACTAGATCCACTAAGCATACTACTAGCCCTCTACACCAATGTCCTGTTCATTCTTTCTACAATTCCATTCTGCTCAAGGGTGTACAGAGTTGTCTTATGTCTCTTTATCTAGTGATCCTTTCAAAATCTGTTGAGCAAACTCATTGCCATTATCAATCTTCATAATCTTGATCTTCCTACCAATTTGATTCTCTACAAGAGCCTTAAACTCTTTAAAACGACTAAAGATTTCATATTTACTTCTTACAAAATATACCCATGTCCTACTATAGTCATCTATGAAAGATACATAATATATAAATTTAAAAATTAAAGAAACTTAACAAGAACAAATACATCAGAATGGATTAAGTCCAACACCCCAAAAGATTTATGAGAACTAGAGTAAAACTAAAGGCAGTTTTGTTTTCCATATACACAATGCTCACAGAAATCAAATTGAAAATTACGATCATTTAACCCTTCACCAAGGTTTTTATTTTTCAAGGCCCTTAGACCCTTCTCACCTAAGGGTCATCCCATCCTTTGGTGCCATAACATTGTCTTCTCAACTAGTTACTTAGTCTCCAAAGCAAGAGCACCCTAAGTACCCAAAAAGCACGGCCATCGAAAGTGGATGCAACACTCCACTTTATTGCTAGTTCCAATGGTGAATGTATAAATTCTACAAATCTCTTCATTGTAGGAGAAGAAGAGTTATTGCACCAAACCGTGCATGCATCCAGCTGAAATAGAGTGCCTATGCAGACACCCTTAGCAAGTACCATAGCCCCCTTCACCATCTTGCACCCTCTACTCGAGAAAACAGCTTGCACACTCAAATCATTAAGTTCACTTACACAAAGTAGGTTCCGTGCCAAACCAAGGATATGCAATACACAATTGATCCCTTTCACTTGTCCATCAGGGAATCGAATTAAGACTCTTCCATGGCCAACAATTTTCTGATGAGAGTCATCTCCCAGGTACACCTTCCCACCATCATATTCTTCATATTTCGAGAACCAACCCCAACGTGTAGTCATGTGAAAAGAGGCACTAGAGTCTATCAACCATGCACCATCCGATGCATGTATAGCCAAGGCCGCAACAAAGGCATCACCATCATCCTAGGAGGAATTTTCAGACTCATCATCAGAATCTCTCTTTTCCTTGTAGTCTCTTTTGAATTGGCCGAGCTTGTTGTAGTTCCAACATTTTGCCTTGGTCTTAGTAAGAGATTTTGATCTCCCACAAAATTTGGATCTAGATTTGTCTCGCTTCTTGTCCTTTTTCTTGCCTTTCTCTTTTTGTCTTCCACAAACAGATAGGGCCTCCTTAGTAGATTCGAAAGTCTTTCTTCGCAACTCTTCAGAAAGTAATGATGCCACCACCTCATCCATTTTCAACTTGGTGGTAGTGCTCCCAATAGCCATAGCAAGGTGGTCCCATGAATCTAGCAAAGCAAATAGCAAAGCCATACACCGATCCCCCATCCTCCATCTTCACTCCAACAAAGTGCAACTAGGTCACGATCATGTTGAAAGCATTTAGATGTTCAACCACAAAACCATCATCCTCCATCCTAAGGGTATACATCTCTCTCAAGAAAAACTTGTTTACCAAAGACTTAGCCTGATAAATCTCACCCAACTTCTTCCAAAGGTTCACTACGGTAGTCTCTTCATGCGCATTCAACAATACTAAATCAGCCAAACAGAGTCTAACGAGACCCTTCACTTTTTAGTCCAATATATCCTAGTCTTCTTATTTCATTGCAATAAGTTTGCATCTGGGTACTACAATCCAAATATCTCTATCCATGAGCATATCCTCCATCTTCTCAAAGTTTGTGCCAGAGAACTTCTCCATCTCTATCCTTGATGTGCTTATCATTTTTCCTGCAACAAGATATTTTTTTATGCAAGCTCCCAATCAATGCAAGATAAGTACAAAAAACCCTTGTCCTTCACACCTAGAATCCAAGATGATCAGGCTCTAATACCAAATGAAAGGAAGCAGAGCTGCAGAACACACTTCCTACACTAATCTATGAAAGGAGATATGTGCAAGAATTAAACAAATCACACAATTATAAGGAAATAAACACAAACAATATACCATAACACAGTGACTTATGTGGGGAAAACCTTTTTGGGAGAAAAACCCCACTCCAAAGCAACTCAATGTATTATTCAATAATCAAAGGTTACAATACACTTGCAAAGTCTAAGCCTTTACAAAAGTATCACCAAACAAAGATCTAGAGTAATTCTAACAACATATCAATACCTACGAAACTCACAATCAAAAACCTCCATCTCAAGTGCCCAATAAATAGGAGACACATTACATGAAACCATCAAATGATAATTAGGAAAACATAAGCTAAAACCAACCAAAATATGGCACCCAAATCCCTAGTTAGAAATCCAATACTCAAATCCCAAGATGAGTCCACAAGCTAAAAATAGCATATTCCTTCCACCTCCCATAAGCTCGTCATAATCCACTCACCAACTTGGGCACTCCATTTTGGCTCGATTAACTCATTCAAAGATGCCTTGTGATGTGCCATAACATGCGTCATAAGTTGGTCAACAAGTGTAACTCCCTCTTATAGCTCTTTTATGTGTCATAGATGTTTTTACATTTCCAATGTGGAAGGCCCAACTTCTAGAGGCCATAACTTTTGATTCGGGAGACCATTTGGACCCATTTTTTTTAGTTGTAGAGCTCAAAGAAATCTACATATCCCGAACAACTTGAAACGACCTCTATAGCCTAAAAATTGAGTTTTTCTATTCTGTAGCCTGAAAATTGCAATTTTTACATTCTAAACATTAGGATCAAGATTGAGACACCTTTCCTAACAAAATTTGACCTATACATAAATATTTTGTAGAATGCCATGTAAAAGCAAATTTATCTCTAAATGAAAAGATGCCCAAACCTGCTTCACCAGCTAATAAAAACAAAATGTCAAAGCTCAAATCAAGCAAAATTTGGTTTGTAGCTCCATAACTTTACTGATGTTCTATTAGTCAAAATACCTGTAATCCCCTATTTAGCGTTGAGAAAGGCCACAAAGTGTTTGATAAAGTGTTTGACAAAAGGTTTGTCCTCAATGTAATAAATACAAGAAATGCAATGCGTCGCTGCTGCAAGGATACTCTCATCTTTCTGAACTAATGAAGCATTTGAAACACACCCTATCAACAAAACATGGTTTATGTTCTCTTTGCATTCACCCATGCAAATGTATGGATGAAAACTGTAAATATATCAACGGCAAGAGTATCTCCTTCAGCCAGGCTAAAGGGGGATCATTTATAAGAATTTCAAGAAGGGTATTCACCTCTATAAAAAGGTTTTCGGAATGAGATTTATTTGTCAGATGTTTGTAACTATGGGAACCCTGATAGACATGACAAACATGGAAACAAAAATAAAGGTACACAATTATTTGACAAATGTCTCAACATGTTAAATGCGCGTTGTTAACCTTGTCAAACATGGAAACAAAAAAAAGGTACACAAATATTTGACAAAAGTCACAATATGTCAAATGCATGTTGTTAACCTAATCTACACTTACTGACCTGACAACCAACAAAGCATTCAGATTGCAGAGAAAAATACATAATATTTGTTGAGCAGGTCAAATGTAAAAACCTTTGCTCTAGTCTTGCTTCAGGCAAATCACTTCAGAAAAGGCATCAGGTCACAGCTATGTCATTGAAGTTTTTATCAGACACAAAATTTGGGGAAGAATTCTGCCGTTAGGAACTTATTTTGGGGAAAGCAAAGCTTTGTCAATGGGTCCATATATTAATCCCCAGGCAAAAGGCCACAAAACTTTTTTGCGCTGCTGGAGTATTAATATTTTTAGCCATATCACTAAAGGCAACCAATTTAGCATGGCATGTACGACAACTAAATAAACCTTAAAAAGCATAAACGATCACTTCAAAATTATTAGGCCTCTCTATAAACCATAATGCAAAAAGCAGTGGAAGTGCATGTTTTCAAGAGCAGGGTTGCAGGTCTTTGACACAACAAAAGCTGGCGTCGTCTCCAAAACCTATAGTATTTTGTTCACTTGCCAATAGAAATCTAGACCAAGATTGTTAGTATTTGAAGAGTACCCAAACACCCTCATAGATAGCACAAATCGAGAAACAGCTAAAAGCACAATGCCCTAAGGCTTAAATGCTTCTTACAAATCACCAAAGAATATGTGACTTGCTTCCTGACAGTTTGATTAATTCATTAGGAAAATCGGCAAGGAATACATTTATGCAACATGTAGTGAAGTATGGAAGCAGTGGGATGCTAATTATGTTGCTTAAAGTCCAAAGTGTGAATTCATTTCATGTGATTTACAATTAGCTATGTTACCAAATCGGCTAGAAATAGCAGCGTTTCCGGGTAAGTTGTTCCAGTATTGGGTACGGACTCGAATTGCATGTGGAATCGGGCAGGGTTTGATTTTTCTCGGGCGGAATTATGTGGAAACGACGCAGAGCATACCCATCCAATTCCAGTGTTCTGGTGGCAATTCCAACCCATTCCAGATCAATACCAGCATTGGGCAGATTCTTCAAGGCATTCTTTTTTCTTTTTGACTGGCAAAACCAACAGTAAATGAGTTGTAGCAAACACTGCACATTTTCTGCTCGAAAAATAAAAAGAAACCCTAACTTGTTGAATGTTCTATCCTTATCCCTCCCACGGTCACCCACTTGCCCCTGATATGGAATCAACAGGTGGTAGGCAAGATCAAAATACCCGGACCCAAATTGATGTTGGAATCAAATCTGCTGATCTGAGACAGCAAGCCATCATCGAAGGGCATGAATTTTTCGCTGGAATCGGCAAATGTAGGTTCTTCATTATAGCATCTAAAGGCAAATCCAATGTCGTTCAATTAACCTTTGTCGTATCACATTCTTGGTATAATATCAACCTTCACGCGTTTTGTCCCAAAAAAACCGAGTGAACATAATGATAATTTGAACTTTAACTTAATTTAACAAAACTATTCGAATCTGAATGCTTTTAACATATAAAAGCTAAAATAGCACTATGGGGTAAAAGCTATAATATTACTATACCATATTTATTTTTCTATAGTATAGATATTAGTTACAATAGTATAGTTCATATGATATAGTATAAATATAAATTAGTTTTGATATTAATATGACATAGATGGTATGCTATAATATAGATTTCTTCAATATAGTTTAAAAAATCGATGACATTAATATGATAAATATATTATAGTATTAATATATTTTTTTCAAATATAGCTAAAAAACAAATTTAAAATAGTAAAGTTTTTATACTACAAATATGGAATATGTATGTATTTATGATTTTTATATGTTTTTTGTATGGTTGTACCCAAAACGTACCTAGCCTCTCCAAAAAAAATTGTTGTAACAACACACTGTATCAACGTACCCGTACCCATACTTGCACCCAATTCCAATTCAGTAACTATTGTGACGTTTTCACACATCGCCCCATCGCAAATGGGGACCCCCTCCTTTTTTTTTTTGGCCTGGTTCCAGTTTTGCTTTGATCTTGCAGTTTCTTGCTCGAATCCATGAAGCTAGGGAAGAATTTCCAAGCACTTAGCTCACAGGGAACATGAAGAATGCTTGAAGTGGTGAAGTAAAAGATTGATTTTCCTAAGGATAATTGAAACCCTAACTATCATTCCTCAATCAAATCTGGCCAATCCATGGCAGAAGTCCATCATTCCATAGGAAAATGTCTAAGTCCTTCACTCTAAGCATAAGAATCCATGATGAATAGGCTATCCTTCTCCAAAATCCAAAAGTCTCTGTCCAAAGTTCTTGTCCAAAATTTCGTTCCAAAGTCTATCCGGAATCCTGTTCCAAAGTTCCAATCCAAGGTCCTGAATTTGACAAAGCTTGTCATTCCATGTCAAAGTTCATCTTTCCATTGAACAATCCCGAATTCCTGGCTCAGAAACAAGGAGAATTCCACAACACAACTCTAGGAAATCCTTAGGAAAATTTGGAAAATCCTTGTCAAAACCACGAAATCCTATTTAAGCTAAAGTCCAAATCCATGGAAACAAGAGATGCTCCAACTCAGCAAAAATCCAAGACAAGAAATTCTAGACAAGGAAAATTCCACGACTTCATGAGGAATTCCATGCTCCAACTCAGGAAAAATCCAAGACAATGAATTCCAAACAAGGAAAATTCCATAACTGAAGTGCAGGCGACCCTTGGACAGAGAATTCCAGACAGGGAATTCCAGACAAGAAATTCCAAACAGAGATTTCCAGACTTTTTTTCATTAAAACCAGAAATAACAGAGATTTTTCAAACTTCTTTTTCACCTCAAAACAAAGATTTTCATAGAAAAAGGGCAGCAGGGTTAGCATAAAAAAACAAGGTTTTTGCGATTTTCAGTCCTTTTCTTCATCAAAACCAGACCTTTCTTCACAAAAACCAGACCCACGAATCATCACAAAAGTCTGATTTCTGAGCAAAAAGGTCTGATTTCTAAAGAAAAGGTCTGATTTTCTGAGTAAGCACCTCATTTTTGACCTAGTAAAAGCTCTGATTTTCACATAGCAGCTCAGTTTTGACTGAGAAGAGGTCTGATTTCTGAGTGAGCAGCTTAGTCTTCACCTTACAAAACCCTGATTTCTGACTAAACAGGCCATTTTTGACCTGGTAAAGGTCTGATTTCTGAAGAGCAGCTTAATTTTGACCTGGTAGAGGTCTGATTTCTGTAGGAAGAGATGAAATTTATCCAAGTGAAAAACAGATTTCGGAAGTGATTGCTTGCAAATGTTGAATGTTTTTTTATCTTTCTTCACAAATATATCAGAAATTGCATTACTTTCAAGGTTTTATTTGGCATAACTACCCGAAATTTCCTTTGTTTGTGCAGGATAAGTTCCATGAAGAGGATGTCCAAGGATGATCCAAGATGATCAAGGTGGATGCAAAGAGGAGTTCCAATGCCGGAGAGGGAGACTGCTTCCAACATCAAGAGGACTACACACAAATGCCAAAGGAAGATGAAGGACTTCGCCTTTCAAGACTTCAATGACACAGAGAATGCTTGCATCAAGGATAACAGGATGGAAGAAATCATTCCAAGTCCAATGTCATGGATTCTAGTTCCGGATAAGAGGATCAATCCTTGGAAATCCAAGAACAAGAGTACAATGCACCATTCATCAAGAAGATCAAGTTTGGCATCAGGAAGAAAAGAATCCATGCCAAGACAAGAATTTACGCCAAGAACAAGAATCCGTGCCAAATGCAAAGAGTTCCAAAGGCGGGAGAAGAGGATTATCTTGTGTCAAGGAGACTTCACCAATCCACAACAGGATACACTTCAAGTTCCACATCAAGGATTCCAGTTCCATACGGGAAGATCAATCCAAGAAGTCAAGGACAAAATTCCAAGTCCAAAGTTTAGTCAAAGGACAGGACAAGGTGGTGCCCTAGGACAGATGGCACTTTTCTGTTTGTCAGAATGTTGGTAGTTCCACCTACCCTCCTTAGGGTTTCTTTGACCTAATGTTGGGTGTGGATTTCAAGGAAATCAGATCTTGCCCCTTTTTGTACTCTTGGATGCCTATATAAAGGCCCATATGCCTCATTTTCAGGATTCATTAGAGAGTAGAGGAAGGAGAATAGGAGAGAGGAACAAGAGTAATAACTACTGTAATATTTCTCCATTTTTTAGAGCAATACAACTTCAAGACACTGGCGAATTGTTGCAACGACATCTCCAGGTTAATACATGAACATTGAAGTATGGTGTTTATGGCATTCTTTGGATGTGTTAGCATGGTTTTCTAGTTTTCTTGAAGCAAATCAGAAGCTCCATTGTTGCAGATCAGTTTGTTTTAATTTTTGTTTCATTTTCAGTTTTCATTAGTTAGAATGATGGAAAATATTGTTGTTGGTGCATGATTGAAACTCCTTGTTCATACCATTTCCGATTTGTGGCTTGCAAATCACAGTGCATGGTTAGCCTGAACTCATTTTAAGCTTAACTTCGATTGCTTTCTGCATTTTTCATTTCCATGTTCTATGTTAAGCAATCTGAAAATCGTCATAAACACCTCAAAAGATTGCACCAGTTTCGTGTAGTTGTTGCTCTCATGGCAAAACGAAGCTTGGTTCGAGGGAATTTGTCTATCAAAGCAGGATTCATTATCTCATTGTCCTTAGGATTAGATTAGCTTTCTCTTAACGCTCTCCTTTTGTCGTTTCTTTCTAGATAGATTGAGGAAGTTTTCATCCATTCACAAATCCCAGGAGTAAGGTGTGAATTCCATGTCCATGAAGGAGTAATTTCACGTAAGTCCCTTTGTGATTACCAGCAAGATCACATCATTTCACTGAGTCTATCCCTGTGCATGTCAAGACCTGACATTCAAGGAACCTTGGAGCAGTCTCACTCGAGAAAACAGCTTGCACTCAGCGTTTGAGATGCTTTGTTCAAGAGAGGATAGAGCACTTAGTGTTTTATTCTAAATGTTGCTGCTGTCATAAAAAACACATCAACAGTAACTTAGACAATTAGAGCATTTGCTGAGTTTATATCCTCTGTCACTAGTTGAAATGTTAGCCCCCAGATGCAATGATCCACTCATCTACTCTTCAACTAAGATTTAGACTTTACTAAATGTCTTTTCCTTTACTCAAAAACTATGTTACTGGTTTGCTCACCTGCAGCCCTGGATTCTGGTCCGATTCGCTCCAGATACAGGTACGTGGCTCAATTCCCAGTGAATGCACAGGGTTCTTGATTTGTATTCCCCCAGGCAAATCAGGGCTACAAATCACAAACCCACAGTGAATCAATGGGATTTTCAATTTTTTAACTTTTTTAATGTGTTTTGTGGTCCTAATGGTTGACCGGTCAAGGCCAGCTGTTACAGAATGCAACGACTATGAGGGGCAATAGAAGGCTGAAATGTATTGACTGTTGCAGCAAACAACAAGCACAGGTACGACAGAAAATTGAGCAGAAAATTGTGTAGGTAGAGAAGCAGTCAGAAGCCCTAGGGGCAAAACCACGGGCAGAGGGTACTGAAAGTGCAGAAACCCTAGGGGGCATGGAACAGAGTGCAGAAAAGTCTGGAATTTATGGTAGAAAACCCTAGTTGCGTGCATGGGGTGGATAGAACAGAGTGCAGAAAAGTCTAAAATTTATGGCAGAAATTCTGAAATTTGTGGTAGAAAACCCTACTCACATGCATGGACAGAAAATCAGCAGGCAAAAACAGGTGTTAGCAGTAGGGTGGGCACAGTAGAATGGTAGGGTCATAAAAACTGTAGACACCAGAAATAAAAAACTTTAGATACCTGAGCCACTAGAAACTAGAAACCCTGCTGCCAGAAATCGCAAACCCTGGCTGCAAAAAATAAATCAGAAACCCTATATGCATGGTATGTGGTTATCTGAACTTAGTTCCTGTTTTTAGGCTAACATGTGTATATTTATGATCGTTGTATGTTTTTTGTATGGACATATCTAAAACGCATAAAACCTCCCCCAAAAAAATGCCGAACTGGCATACCTAAATCCCTGTACCCGAAACCGAACCAGTAACTTAGCTTGAATTTATAACCACTACAAGCGTTAGAAAAATATGATTTTTTATATTTAACAATGACTATAAGAACAAGGGCCACATACTGGCTATTCCTGCCATTGGTATTAATTTTTTGTATAGAACTTGTTTTGCATTGAATATAAGCAGTTTTCAATTGCATTGTAAATTTCTATTTTAGGTTGTTAATAAGAGTTCGGAAAAGGAAGGAGGCTAACATTACATGTCGAAGTGGTCAAATGTACACATTGTTGATAACTGCTATAATTGGCAACTGTACATCTGAACTCATTAACCTTTGTCGGCAGCTTTCCAAATTGTGCCAAACAAAACAACCCTTTTTCAATATCCTCCTAATGTGTGCCAATAATGGAGATCTTTCAACCTGGGTATCAAAATCAAATTTTAATCAATTAAAATTCGTCAGCCAACCAAAACTTTAACTACAAAGCCTCTAGCATCCTATAATGGCAGTATAATATTGAAAACAATATCAACACTCTCAAGTTCACCATTGAAGGAAACTTTGAATTAGTTATTTTGCTCATTCTAGTCAAATCACCATGTATAATTCATATAGGGGTATACAGAAGCAAAATTACAAACAATTATTTACATGAAACAACACC
Source organism: Cunninghamia lanceolata (assembly GCA_027924645.1). Taxonomy (NCBI): domain Eukaryota; kingdom Viridiplantae; phylum Streptophyta; class Pinopsida; order Cupressales; family Cupressaceae; genus Cunninghamia; species Cunninghamia lanceolata. The sequence goes on from BSBN01001207.1 coordinate 175,200, forward strand.
CACAAACAAGTCTGCTATATGGGTATTCTCAGATAGGTTTAAAAGGTCAGCCTCATAAACATATTATACAAACCATACTAGCATTAAATTTACACAGCATTGACACAGCAAACTCAAAGTGAAAATGGAATTCAACACCCTAGTGTGGTTATAAATGATGAGATCCTTCGTTGAGGGAAAGAAGCTCGTGAGACCAAGCGCGACAAGATTTGCCACTAATTTCCTAGCATTGCAAAATTTATGTACCCAAAAGACAAACCTGAAACTCATACTTGTTTGATCAAATTGCAAATAGAGTTGTTTTTCTAGTCACATGGATAATCACTATTTCACACCTTATTTTTGATGAGTCATTTTGAACAGAGGCACATGAGATTGTGCAAATTTAAGAGCCCTTGGTTAGAGTGCTGAGATTGGTTGATGGGGAAAAATTCCCCCTTGGTTATTTTTATGAAGCCATGGACGGCACATAGAAGACAATACAGTCAAAATGCAGAATGATAAGAGCAAATTCATGCCAATTTGGGAGATCATTGATGCTAGATGGGATCGTCAAATGCATTGTCACCTCCATGATGCAAGATATTTCTTGAATCCCACAATCATTTATAATGCACCATACAAGGAGGATCGAGAAGTGAGCGAAGCTACTCAAGTGCTGATGCAGTCTAATCCCAACAGTCTTATCAAACAATCAGAATTAGCAGCCAAAACATCATACAATCACAACAAACTAACTCACAGAACGACGATATGGATTTATTTATTTGCAGCAATCTATTACATCAGGAGTACATGGAATCAAAATCAAACTACAGACTTCTTTTCTCTGTTTACAATCTTCTTTTCAGAAATTCCAAACCCTCTACCAGTCACAATTCCTCCATATATACTTCCTACATGAGGAAGTTCAACTGCCTATAGAAGGAAGTTCAACTGTCGCACCAAAAAAAGAACGGCCACAATCTTTATAATCATATTCTGCCACATGTCCCAGGCTTCAAAATGAGCTATACCAACCATCAGCACCGTTGGAAGAAGAAAACAGCTCTTGAAATAATGCGTCGGAAATTTCAAAGAAATCAGGAACCCATCAAAAATTTCCAGTTCACTAGGAACTACCCAACCACCAGCGTTTTCTGCCTCAAGTGGAACCATCCTACAACCACAAAAAGCCTTGGAAAAGCTTTGTTGGACTTTTAAGGGACTTCGGGAACTTATCGGTGAAATCTGATGTTTCAGGAACTAGTAAAAGTTCTGATTTCCTTCTTTAAAAGACTTCGCCAGAAATATTGAAGGTAGAAGGAACTTGTGCCAAGTGATCGGAGAATTCCACCCCACTAAGAACTCTACGATTATATGGAACTCCACAAAATATGCTAAGTGTTGAATGCACCCGTCGGACATTTTGATGGGAACAAGAACGGTCAAGGAATTCAAGTGTTCCTAGAACACCTTGAATCTTCAATCCCTTGTAAGAAAGATGCCCATCGGAGATTTCTGAAGGAGTCGGAATTGCCTGATGAAAGAGAACATTATGAAAAGACTAAGTCAAGAAGCCTACCATTGGAGATTTCCACACGAAGTGGAACTGAGCAACAAAGAGGAACCGTCGGAGAATGTCGGGTCAAGTGGAACGACCCAATTGGAAGGAACTCCACTAAAATGACTAAGTCTTAAGAGCCCATCGGAGATTCCAATAGGAATTGTAGGAATTGGAACCTATCGAACTTTTCCAATGTTCCAGGAACACCCAAAAGTTCCGATTTTGTTCCTGAGTAGGGCTAAAACTCCAATCACCCAAAACTTGTCCAATTTGTGCCCAAACTTCACTAAATTTGAACTGGAGATACCCTTTTGGCTCTTCTTCAAGGTAAAGTCCTTATTTTGGCCAAATGAATTCCAGAAATGTCTCCTAAAACAAACTGTCAAACCAAGTGCAACACAACAAAGACGAAAATCTAAAAACAAAACTTAGAAATATTTTTGGGTGACACAGGATTGCTTGTGAACCCAGTTGCTCCTACATCAAGTGCATTGCAACATTGTTTCCCGACACAAAGGAAAGACAAACAGCCATTGCGGAGTTGCAATCGTATAAGCAAGTGAAGGGCTTCTTTGCCAATATACAAGTAGTGGAGTCAATGAATATAGTAACACCTAGTATTAAATTTTAAATTAATAATTTGCAATCAGACTTCATCTATGGTTTTTTGGCTTATTAAAAATTTGAGGTACATTATTCATTTATTAATAAATTTTTCTTTTGCGATTAATCTAATGTCAATGCAATAGTGGGACTAATTTGGCCTTAATGCCGAGTCACTTCACTAGATGGCAATGCATATTCCAGGCCAGCAATGTAGTTCTTCTGCTTGCAAACATTCATGGATTGTATTTGAACATTGCACTCTACAAAATGCAATTGCTTGAGCCAATAGCAGATGAATGATTTGGTCTTCATCCAACCCAACCTTCATCTTTGTCTAAAGAAAACAAGATTAAAAATTTTCCAATTTATGATTTTCAATAATTTTCTAATTTTCCAGCATATACCAATGGATCAACTTATGCATTCATTGTTGATAATCTCAGGTAGTGTCAAAGACGATCAACCAATTGATCTTGATGAGATTGATCCTGATTGAGTCTTCATTTAGTGAAGAGAAGTTGTCTATCATGATAGAGACTTTGGATGATTGTAAATTTGTAACCACACTCATATGGAGAGAACAGGGATGTAGGGGCATCAACTTCTCCTTGGTATTCTGCAGTCTAGGAGCCTTAGAGGCTACTTGTGTTCAAAAATTTTGTTTTGTAAATGTACTCTAAGACTGAAAATTTGATACTTAACAAGAATTTGAGAGTAATTGGCAATATTGAATCTTTAGTTAAGTCCTATATTTGAACTTTGAACTTTGTATCTTGTTTTACACACTCTATTTGGCATGAAATAACAGTTGCAGTTATTCTTTCCGTGTTTTTTTGAGTATTTAAATGTGTCATGTTTTTCTAGTTTTAAACTTGTGTAATTGAATTCCATTTACACTTTCAGTTTGCCATGTAAATGTAATGCTACTATGGAATGGAATAGAATTCAATGGCTGTAAGAAATGCACAAAATTAGGCTTGCTAATAAGTCTAGGAGATTTTGTAAGCAATTACAGTTGGCAGGTATAGCGACAAACTATTAAGTCTTTGTCAACATTTTTCCAACATTTGTCAAAATGGGAGACTACTAGTAGAATTAGGGCTCCATTAAGATAAACTCAAAAGTGATTTTTTGTCAAATATGGTTGTGAATGCCACAGCACACGTATGCAAAAGATGGAGGCATACAAAGGCACGTGGCTTGGTAAACCAAGTGTCTCTAGGAGCTGTAGTGTTGTAAAACTTTTACCTCATGTGTAAAAGAATTATTAAATTCAATTGTATATGAACCTTTTGCAAAACAAGGACTAAAAGTTGATTCAATTAAATATCATTATTATTAGTATAATAATGTAATAAAGTGTATTTAATTAGGTTGGTAGATAGATGTAGTTAAGTATGGTTATTAATACAGATAGTTGCATTAGGTTGTGCCATTAATAATGGTAGTTGCAATAGTAATTTTCATTACTTTATAAAATGTGCTTTCACTTATTCTGAAGCAAGCCTTCTTGCAAATTTCTCTCATCTCTCTTCTTTGTTAGTTTTACTAACATTGGTATGAGAGCCAGGTGGTTGTTAGGGTTAGGGTTTTGCACAAAGGAGGTCAGGAAGAGGTAATGCAAGGTCAGCCAGGGTTTCCAAATTCACGGCTAGGGTTTCCCGTCAAAATCGCACCTAGGATTTTCTGAAAAATGGCCTAGGGTTTCAAGAAAAAAATTCCTAGGGTTTGAAAGTAAAATTTCAAGGTAAAATCACAGCCAAATTTTAGGGTAAAAACGCAGGCCTGAAGTTGCAAAAATCCACGCCTCATTTTCTGCTAAAAATTGCACCCAAAAATCTGTGAAAATCTCATGGATTTTTGTGACCATTTTTTAGACGAAATTTTCTGCTTAAATCGCGCCATAATTTCTGCCAAAAATTCTGCCACCCTTCTACCCTAAGTCATGTCACGTTTTTTGCAGAATCGCAGATTTTTTACATCAGAAAACCATGTTTTTTCTGCTTTTTCTATCAAAATCGTGATTTTTACCTTATTTTATGCCGCGAATCACTAAAAATCATGCATGTTATCTGTTTGTACGGCTAAGGTTTTGTGCTCTGGTGATTTTAAACACATTTTTTACCAGATTTTACCAGAAAACATCCATTTTTTGCCGCAGCTAGGGCATAAATCAGGCAATCTAGGGTTCGTATGGCCAGCAGGGTTTCAGCTAGGGATTTTAACCCTCTTTTTCAGCATGCAAGTCCAAAATCAGAGACTTCTAGGGCACAGCATTCAATGAAAATTTTCAGAAGCTCACCAAGAAAAATTACAACATCTGGAGTCACAAAGTACTCGCGAATACTGAGTATAGGATGTATGATGGTATTATCCTTGAGACCGAAACCAAGCTTGCAACAAACCCAGATGACTTTGAAGCTTCACAAGGAAGCCCTACTGCTACTCAAGTTGTCAATGTTTGATGACTTAATCCTTGAAGTTTGGAATGCCACATCTACATCTACACTATGGACGCACCTCAAAAACAAGTATTAGGTCTTTGAGAAGAGTCGGGTTTTGTACTTGAAGAATATGTTATTTTTTACAAAACTGCACAAAGGTGGGGCATTGTCAGAACACCTCCTAAAAATCAAGGACCTAAGTGATCAGCTTACCATCATCAATAAACCAATGGACGACGAAGATATGGTTGCTTTGACCATTAACAACCTGCCGCCCTCCTATGAGACCTTTGTGCAATCACTAAATCTATTGGCTGAAATTCAAACTTTGACTTTTGATAAGGTGAGTCGGTATCTCTTGCAGAAGGAGTAAAGACATGAGCAAATAGGGGAATCTACATCCGGGTCTGCAAAAAGTGCTTTGGTTGCTCGATATAAGAGCAAACCTCAAAACTCATTTGGCAACAAACCTCATAATTCTTCTAGCAACACTTCTTCCACTTCGTATAAGAAAAAGGTGAAATGCTTTTATTACAATAAATTTGGACATGTTAAAAAGGAATGCAAGAAAAGATTATACAATCTATCCTGAAAGAAGCATGGTGAAGCTAATCTGGTTGTTGTTGACGAAGAGCATGGTATCTATCCAGATGACAAGTTTGCACTCATGGCATCTCTTTTAGACAATGCTGACAGCAAATACTGGTTCTTTGATTCAGGAGCATCCTAACATTTCGCGTGTCACAAAGACTGGTATGTAAAGTTTACTGTTGATTCTAGTCATAAAGATACAGTTTTACCTAGTGATGGTAGATCACATGTTGTTGAAGGGATAGGAGATGTTAGGGTTGTATTGAATGATTCTCTAAAATTTCTGGTACGCAATGTCTGATATGTTCCTACCATGAACAATCTAAAAGGTGAAATGCTTTTATTACAATAAATTTGGACATGCTAAAAAGGAATGTAGGAAAAGACTATACAATCTATCCCGAAAGAAGCATGGTGAATCTAATCTGGCTGTTGTCGACAAAGAGCATGGTATCTATCCATATGATGAGTTTGCACTCATGGCATCTCTTTTAGACAATGTTGATAGCAAATACTGGTTCTTTGATTCAAGAGCATCCTGACATTTCACATGTCATAAAGACCGGTATGTAAAGTCTACTGTTGATTCTAGTCATAAAGATACAGTTTCACTTGGTGATGGTAGATCACATGTTGTTGAAAGGATAGCAAATGTTAGGGTTGTATTGAATAATTCTCTAAAATTTCTGGTATGCAATGTCCAATATGTTCCTACCATGAACAAGAATTTGTTATCTATTCGTCAACTTACTAAGAACCGTAACATCCAAGTCAAGTTTTGTGGAAAGAAGTGCATTGTATCAAATGTGAAATAGGACAAGGTCGTTGCCATTGCCATTGGGCAAGGAGGTTGTATAAGCTAGTTGATCCTGCTACAACTAATTTGCATGCCTTAGTTGTCGAAGATAATACCAATGTTCTTTGGCATGAAAGGTATGGTCACTTGAATCTACAATATTTGACTAAACTCAACAGATCCCATATGGTTCACGGGCTACCTCCTATATAGGAAAAACAGGATTTATGTGTTGGATGTTTGGCTAGAAAGCATAAGAGAAAACCGTTTCCTATAAAAGGTGCATGGTGTGCTAAGGGTCTTTTGGATCTCATTCATGCAAATCTTTGTGAGCCTTCCTAGAAGTCTCCCATTGTCAATGGATCAAGGTACTTCCTGTCATTGGTGGATGATTTCTCCAGAAAGATATGGGTTTACTTCTTAAAGAAGTTTGAATGCTATGGTGCCTTCCTCAAGCTCAGAGTGTTAGTAGAAACATTCACAGGGCGTCGGATCAAGACTCTACGGTCCGATAATGGGGGGAATTCACCTCCACTCAATTCAAGAAATTCTGTGAAAAAGAAGGTTTTCAGCACTAGTTGATAGCACCATACACTCCGCAACAGAATGGAGTGGTTGAAAGGCGTAACAAGACCATCATGGAAATGGCATGGTGCATGATGCACAACAGGAACGTTCCCTACCAATATTGGGGAGAAGCTGTTAACACAGCGGTTTACATTCTGAACAGATGTCTATGCAAAGCTTTGCAGAAAATCACACCGGAGGAAGCTTGGACCGGTCACAAACTTGAGGTAACTTCTTTCCATATTTAAAATTTTTGGTTCAACAGCATACACTTTGGTCCCTGAACAAAAAAAACATAAACTAGATTCCAAAAGCATCAAGTATTTTTTTGCTAGTTATAGTGAACAGTCTAAGGCATACAAGCTTATTGATATTTCCACTAACAAGGTCATTGTTACTCGAGATGTTGATGTAAAAGAAACAAAGCCATATTTTTCAAATGTTCAGCACGAAGTCGATGAAGATCTTGAATCTAGTATTATGGTACCTTTGAAGGAGGAACCCTCCACTTCATCAGGTCAACCTACAAGTCAATATTCGGTTGGTTCTACACTGCTTGTCTATCAGAGATGAACTAAAAATGTTTCCACTCCAAGTAAGACTCCAGAGAACTTGCCTTCGTAGCATTCACCTGAGACACACCACAAACCAAAATGGTATTATTCCACTATGGAAGGTGTATGTGTGGATGAACTTCCTACATCAAGTGAACATCCTTGGAGAAAAAGGCCCAACGGTAACTCGTTTAGCTATTGAGGATAATCATTTTGCTTTGTCTTCTGATCTTTTTCAGGTTTCTGAACCCCAAAAGTTTTCTGAGGCACAACGGAAACCAAAATAGGAAGCTACTATGAAGGTGGAATATGATGCATTGATGAAAATGCATACTTAGGAGTTGGTTGAATTGCCTCCAAGTAAAAAGCCCATTCAGTGCAAATGGGTCTATAAGGTCAAATGCAAAGCCAATGGTTCATTGGACAAATACAAGGTATGTCTCATTGCTATAAGATATTCGCAACAATAAGGTATAGACTTTGAAGAGATGTTTGCTCCTACTGCAAAGATGGTCACATTCCGATTACTTCTCTCCATTGCCACTCAATTTGGTTGGAAGGTGTATCAAATGGATGTCAAAAGTGTCTTCTTGAACAGGGACTTGGATGAAGAAGTCTACATCGTGCAGCATGAGAGTTTTCAAGTTCCAGGATGTGAACATCCGGTTTGCAGGTTAATTAAGTCCCTAAACAGACTTAAGCAAGCTCCTCGAGCTTGGTATTTGAAAATTGAAGAACACCTAAAATATATTGGATTCAGAAGGAATCTTTTTGATCCAAATCTTTATGACAAAAGCGATGGTAATGAGATTGTAATTGTTATTGTATATGTTGATGATCTTACCATCACAAGTAGCACAGACATTGCAATTCAACAAGTAAAATCAGAGTTGTGTGCAGCTTTTGACATGTCAAATTTGGGCCTCCTACATTATTACTTAGGGTTTGAGTTTTGGCAATTTGATCACAGCATCTTCATGGTTCAAATCAAATATGCCACAAGTCTCTTGGAGCGTTTTGGGATGGCAAATTGTAACTCTTCTTCTACACCTATGGATGTTAGACTGAAATTGTCAGCCTCCAATGATTCAACCCCGGTCAATGAATCACACTACAGACAGTTGGTTGGCAGCTTGATATATCTGACAACCACTAGACCGGATCTTTGCTTTGTTGTTAGCTATCTCTCTTAGTTTTTGTCAAAACCAAAGCTCACTCATTGGATAGCCGCAAAGCGGGTTTTGCGATATGTCAAAAGTACTTTTGACTTTGACATACTCTACTAGAGGACAAAAGATTTTGGTTTAATTGGGTATACAGACTTCGATTGGGCAGGATCTGTGGAAACTCAGTGGTCTACAACGAGCTACATTTTCTCCCTAGGTTCAGGAGTAATTTCTTGGTAAAGTAAGCTTCAACAAACAGTAGCTTTATCCTCCACTGAAGCTGAATACAAAGCAATTGTGAAGCAGTTTGGTTATGCAAAATCTTGATAGATCTTCAACTTCCTCAACATATTCCAACACCATTTTTTTGCGATAATCAAGGAGTATTGAAATTGGTGAATAATCCAGTGTATCATGCTCAGACCAAACATATCAAGATTCATCATCACTACATTCGGCAACTGGTGGACTGTGAAGACATCTCCCTCCACTTTTGTTCTTCTCAAGAGCAAACTGCTGATTTAATGACTAAACCACTTGGTCCTAGTTACTTTATCAAATTTTGGGACAAGCTTAGTGTTGTTTCTGGTTTAGTCATTATGGGGGGGTATTAGTATAATAATGTAATAAAGTGTATTTAATTAGGTTGGTAGTTAGGTGTAGTTAGTATAGTTATGAATGCAAGTAGTTGCAATAGGTTGTACCATTAATAGTGGTAGTTGTATAGTAACTTTCATTACTTTATAAAATGTTACTTTCACTTATTGTGAAGCAAGCCTTCTTGCAAATTTCTCTCATCTCTCTTCTTTGCCAGTTTTACTAACAATTATGTAATGACTATTGTTTTGAACAGGTATGTTGGTTATTCACAACCACCAATTGAATATTATTATGTAATGGCTACAGTTTTGAACAGGTGTGTTGGTTATTCACAACCACCGTGAGAAAAGAAAAAACTCCATAGTGGCATTGTAATTGGAAAATTGGTATAAGAGACCTCTTGGATGATAGTGCAAAGCAGGTAGTGGGCATTGATGAACAGGCAACCACTGTATGTCCAACCAAGGATACAGTGTATATCTTGGATGGTTCCTGGCCAGGACACAGAAAGATTATTTGATACTTTTTCCTCCTTGCAGCCATCAGTCGAAGGGCCTCTGCAACTGTTAAACAAGAGGGTGTAAAGCCATTTTTCAAGTATTCACATATATGCATTCCTTATTTGAGATCTAATTGAATGACTTATATTGAAATATTTTCAATTGTTTCTCTGCAATTACACAATCTCTGATTTAACTGATTTGAGTTATCTAAACAATTTAAACATTTTAAAGACTTGGAAAATTGTGTGTATTCATTTAAATCTGGAAACTGGATAATGACATTTAGTGTCATGGGATGCAATTATTACACAATGCACACAACGTGGGCTTCTTGACAGGGCTTTGAAGCTTTTCAAAGATATCCCTCAAAGCAATGTTGTTACATGAGCTATATCGATTGCTAGAAATACAAAATAGCACCCAAAATCACAGATAAAAAATACTAGCCCAAAGCCAAAGAATCCAAAAAGTTGGAGACCTAAACTAATGTGAGTATGCAACAGGGAAGATGTATCATTCAACCAAAAATATCTGAAACGAAGTATTATTTTTTCCAAATTAAAGTTTGGAATAAAAATATATGACATTTAGAACTGCAAAAACTGATGACTTGCTGTATTGTCCATACAATGGTAAGTGTATAACAGTATAAGAAAACAGGGAACATATTTGCATTATTAATTCAGAGAACTGTTGTTACAAGAATGTACTGATATGATAAATAAGACAAAACATAATATGTTTATTAGGTATTATCAAATTTATTGTTTTTCTTTAATGTCTCCAAATTTTTGGAAAAATGATTACCTTAATCTGCATTTGTGTCCATACAAATATTTGAAAGCCATTCTTTGTCAGATGGTATGTCTCTTTTGAAACTACTTGTTGTAATCCATCAATGAAAAGAAAGGAACAAGTACATCATCTTTTAATGTTCATACAAACTTTGAGAACCAAATGGTTTTAAGATTTGTTATGTTCTAATAATCCCATAAAGAATTAGCAGAATTATGCAACCTAGCTTCAAACATTATCTGTTTCTGCTTCACAACTAAGTAAGTAGTAGCATGCTGATGTGCTAAAAGGAGCAGGAAAAATGTTTTGATAGAATATTTGAGATCCTTGTTCTGAAGTTGTGAAAAAAAAAAAAGACAAAGCTTGTGGCATTTGGCGCTACTAGTCAATCAACCATGAATAACAACAAAGGACATAGTAATTCACCGCTACACAAATCAATTCCATATTTAAGTGGATGATTTTAAAACCTTAATCTAGACTACACACTGGCATGCAATATTGGAAAAGGCAAATTATTTCTATTCGATGTTGTGATTTTAGAATGTTATTTTTAAGTCAACCATAAACAACAATAGAGGACATAGTTGCTCATAGTTACACAAATCAATTCCATATTCAAGTGGCTGATTTTAAACCCTTAATCTAATTTACACACTGGCAAGCGGTATGTAATTGTGGGAAAAATGCGAACTCTTTCCATTTACTGTAGTAGAAAGTTTTATGTGTTATTCTCGAGTAACCAATTATTGAAAACAGCCACCAAGCAAAATGCATGCTTGTAAAGTAAGCAAGGACAAATTTACAACAATTTACATGCATTTGCAAGTTTTCAAGAACAGGGCACCCTGATAAACAAATTTGCGAATCTGCTCTCTATGGGACCAGTAGGTTGCTATAACATTAGTTGACCTTCACAGTATCACTAATAATTAAGACTGTTTATGGATAAAAACTTTTGAAACAAGAGAAATTGGATAAGAGATGCATATGAAATACTTAAGCACTTCAAAATAAAGAATAGTTCTTGAAAATATAGTTTATGATTGTATTTGTCAGCCATTATTTCCAGTGCTTTCTTACAACACAGTCCAAGCAATAGACCTCTCTGGGTCATACTAGAAACACTAGATTTGTTTTATTGATGTTGAAATACGAAACATATAAATAGTTTTAAGAATTGAGTGACTCTCTTTATACTACAGCGTTTTCTAGACTAGAAACAGATGAGATTTTGAAGGCAACAAGGTTGTATTTACCTCCATAGAAGCAGGCATCCTCTCCAAAACCCACGAATTGTTTTGCTCGCCTGCACAAAAACCAAAACCAAACCAAGATGGTGGTTATCTACCAAATACGAGAAAAGAAAAACCAAAAATAATATCGTCCACGTCATGCACAAACCCATCTTTAGCTTTGACACTATTATTAAAACACAATGTCCAGGAGATTTGGCCCCGCTGAACAGATATAACTTCTGAAAGCCTGAATCGGCCAGAATTACAGCCCCTCTTAAACAAAAGGAGAATATCAAAGCTTCCATAGGTACGGTGAAATACACACCTCGTCTGGATCCTTGCAAAATGTAGTGAAGAGCGAAAACTGGGAAAAAAATCGGGATTCCAATCCCACTAACAAACCCTTATTGAATGCCTGTTACGGATTACGCATAAATACGTGTTGCGTGCTTCATTTATACTCCCCTGATTTCATCCAACGGTCGGCAAGGATCCCATTTATGGAGTACTGCAATCATGAAGAAGCTATTGGATGTTCTTCACGTGGCCTCAATTCCACCCATGAATCTATTCCTTTTGCTTGACAGAGACATCTACAGGTTTACAGCCATTCCATGAAATTTAATGTACTTTTCAGGTTTAAAAAAAACAAATTTTGAATATGGAAATTCAAATTTATTAAAAATTAGCAAGGACTGGCAGGAAGAACGCCTGTATACCAAACTTAAATTGTCAATCAATAGAATAGAATAGAATAACTTCTAAGGTTCATGAGACTAAAAATCGTTTAGGAGACATCCAACCCTGTCACATTTGTCTCTGTTTTTCAATTCTTCTTTTATTCAAAGAGATAATGAACTCTTAGACTTTCTCAGATGGCCCCTCTATAAATAAACCTTGAAGCCACCCACATACTTTGTCCGTGTAAGGGTCACACTTCAAAATAAAGTATTCTCTAAGATGAGCAATCATGATCTTAAGGGATATTCGCCCCAATGTACCCTTTTTTTTTGTTGATGATTAATATGGATAAACTTAATTTTTTTAATAATTATGTTTTTAAAATTGATATTTTTTTTTTTAAAATATTTAAGTTACTATAAGGGGAATAAAATCTCATTATTTTTGAGTTTGTGACTTTATAATTGTAAAAGTAAATGTATTGTTTATTTGCCTACAACTCTTTAACAAATGTTGCCTAACAATTAGTCTATGTCATTGAACATGTTTGAAATTAGAGTTAATAGTTAGCCCTTGTTGTTAATCATAATTGAAATTAGATTTAATAGTTAGTACTTGTTGTTGTAATAAGTTTAAAAATTAGTTTTTGTAATGAATTATGAACCTTGTAAAACTTGCAAAAAGTTAAATAAAGAATTATAATGGAAAAATAGTTGTTATTAGGGAAGACAATTATAGTTGCACACACTAGTATGTACATGCCCTTGGAATGTATTTTAAAATCATAATAAGTGTTCAAGAATTGTGTTCATGGTAAAACTTGTCTTGTTTATTTTTTGGCGGATAGGCCATTCTATTTATGCACACATTTTGTAATTGCCAACAAATTTTGGCAGTCGTAATAAAAAATAATTTCTTTGGTAGTCCTTCCTTTTTTAATCATTGAAAAAAAATCGTCACAATACCAAAAAATAATATCCCCCATTTTGGCGTCTATTCTTTTTAATTTAATGCTTGTTCTATTTTGAGAGTCTGGTGTTTTAAATGTTGGTGGAGGCTATTTTGGGGAGGACGGCTGGAGACAGCGACAGTCTCCATTTTTTTTTTTCCTGTGAAAACGATTAAAAGAAAGATTCAAGGAAGAAAGCGATATGATATAAAACAATAACAATGGCAGCAGTTGCAGTGGCACCTGCACCGTCTTTTCCAGCAGCAGTTTCTTGTATGTGGGAGACCTCGATGCAGAGATAACGGAGAAGGAGCTTGCTGAATTCTTTGGAAAGATAGGCCTCCTGACATCTGTTCGAGTCTGTCGGGACAACATTACACAATGCTCTCTGGGCTACGGCTATGTCAATTTCATTGAACCCGCCGACGGTGACCCACATTTTTTCTCTCGCTATTTTTCTCGATAGATTTTGGTTCCTTTTTAGCATAGAGTTTGCACCCAATTCATGTTCTGAAAGAAATTGTTCATGTTATTTGTTTTATTTTTGTGGTTTTTGCATTTATTTAGCTACACGAGCTTTGGGGACTCTGAACTATGCATCACTTGAGGGTAATCCCATTTGAGTCATGCGGTCTCACCGAGACCCTCTAACCAGAAAGAGTGGCATTGGCAACATTTTTATCAAGGTAAATTGGGTTATTATTGTTGGGTTCTCGTAGGGTTTAATGTTTAGGGTTTGTTTATGTTCTTGGTTTCAATTTGCTATAAATCTTGATTTGGCGATTAGGTTTATTTAAAATTTGGGAATTGGGTTTTCTTTGTATTTGGGATTTGGGTGTCCTTTGAATTTGCCAATTGAGTTATTTTGTCTTTCAGTGACTGATTATACACTTATTGGTGTGTTTGTAGACCCTGCATGAATCTATTAGTCATGTCCACCTCCATGAATGTAAGGTGGTTATGGAGGATGGGAAAAGCAAGGGCTATGGATTTGTGCATTTTGAATCGGAGGAAGTTGCAGCTGCAGCAATTGAGAATGTTAATGGAACTAAAATATAGGGAAAACAAGTGTACAATCTCTAAGTTTTTTAAATTGTGGGTTGTTGGTGCAAATAAAAAGGGAATTAACCATGATTACAAAACTAGTCTTTTTTTATAATTTTAACACATTAGCTTTTAAAAAAATTCATTTTATTTATTTTTGGATCATATGCATTGGGTGTGTGGTATTGTTTAATATTTATGTATTTGTCACCATCCTAATATGAGTTGTTTTCTTTTCTTTCACTTTGGTATGTATGCCGAAGTAAATTTACATTAACACTGAAGTGGGAGAAAATGTTAAGGGTGAAAGGTGCATACCTTGCCCTTTTACTTTTTGTTTTACATGTCAAATTCAACAACAATAATGAATTAAAGGGTACTCACATTTGATAATCCTTGAAACTATAGACTCTATTATTTAATTTGACATGGATTTTCTATGATCCTACATTATTTAGGTAATGTGGTTAACTTAATGTCTTGATTGCTTATAATGTATTTAGGGGATGACTTTGGGGCACTAGTAGATATACCACTTTCTTCTTCTCGGATGGTTTGTTCATGATTTAGTTCTTTGATAGTTTTTTCATGATTTAGTTCATGTGGCTATTCATTTAATACCTATTCCATTAACTTTATTTGTAAAAAAATATTTGAATTTCTCTATTAAAATTAAAATTAGGATTAATAAATTTTTAGTGATTTTTGGATTTAGCTTCAAACATTTTTTTATGGATTATCTCTTTATAGAAGTTTTTTGCGTACTACAAAGCACTTAATAAAGATTTATAATGAAACAAATAGTTACAGTATTTATAGCTTTATCTACCCTAATGACATTCAAATAAAAATATAAATACCTATTATTTAGTAAAAGGCCTATAAATATTTGTGCCTATCGGCCATTTGATAGCACCTTTGGTGCTTTTACTAGTTATTACCATTATACACTAGAAAGAGGAGTTAAACAACTTGTGGTAGTACCACTCAATTATATTATTTCTTATAGTCCTTCAATGCCTCCATTGTTTTGTCATATAATGTTCTCATTATTTGAATTGGAGAGATTCTAGTAGACAATTGTGTAAAAAAGTATATCTCTTGGTAGTCTACCAAAAGCTCCCCAATTCACTTTAATGGACTATGGAAATATCATGTCTTTAGTTCTCATTATTTACTCAATAACTAAGGTTTGTTTGTGTATGATTAAATGCAATCCATGTAGATATTGGGATTTTTGTACAATTGATTACTTTGCTTGACCTAATTATAGGTCGAGTCTCTAAATGTTCAATTTGTCCTTGTCATATTCATGTTATTTTAGGTAAGTAATACAAACTAGCATCTCTAAATATTTTGAATTAAACAAACTTTTATTGATAAAGAACAACTCCTCGACTATATACAATATAGTTAGTAAAAAAATATACTTTTTTATTAGGGGAAAAAAGGGGTTTTAAAAGGTCCCCAAACCTTATACAGTTTCACAATCCAAATAAAAGCATTGAAAGTTCAGAACAAATTAAAAGAGAGAGAGATTAGGCCTTAACCATCACTAGCCCTCACACACAACAGTATAGGACAACTTAATAGCATTCTATAACAAAAAAATAGCAAAGAAACAACACCAATCTAGTCTAAGGAGAGCCCAAGATACTCATGGCTTTGATTGCCTCCCACTCAGCCATAAAATTGATGTAATCCTTAGTAAATTCCAGTTTTGCGGCCTTTTATTCCACTTTTTTCCCTTTCTCCTATGTTTTTTATCTTTTGTTGGTTCTGGTATCTATATAATTGTCCTTTTTAGCCTTGAACCCTTCCTTCGGCATGTTTATGCTTACTACACAATTCTTGATAATTATCATGCTTAGTTGAACGACCTTGTCCACGTTCTCGCTCAAGGTTTGTTCTTGGCATCCATTTTATACAATCTTCTTGAGGGTTGTCACCTTATCCTTAAGCATGCAATCCTGTAATATACAACCCCAAAATTTTTCCCAAAATATAGAACAATGATAAACAGTGTTAGCACAACTAAACTCCTCCGCACTTCTGATCACCAAGATCCCAATTCGGGCAAGGTGAGAGCATAATGTGCTTTAGATTACAAATTAAAACATTGTGCAAACAAGTAAACATTCATCTGCATATGCAGGCATCCACAAGTTGTGGGGATTCACCACTTTTAGTGGGTATGAGAGCAAAAAAGGAAAATTACAATGCCATCCACTTATTCAGTGGGAATACTCCACTTATGCAGTGGGTAGAAACAATAAAGAAAAGTTTATTTATCCACACTGGCGGTAAAACCATCCAGGGAATTATTAGTGTGTTTTGAAATAAAGATAGTACAAATGAAACATTTGCAATATTAGAGCATTGCCTTTGGAACAGTATGTCTAGCTGCAACATCTAGATCATATGGAACAACACCAAGAATTAATGATTGAGCACACAAATTATTGAACTAAGTGATCACTATGCAGATATCATAGAGGTGTCATAAGGAATGAACTGTTTGGAGACCCTTTGTGTGGCTGTAGCTGTTCACAGCATTGTAACTTATGAAGGCAGCCATAAAATCACTCCCAAGCTTGCTTAAATCCATATCAACCTCCCCTCCATTATGAAAGATAAACCCCAATTATTCTGACTCACTGTTATAAGGGACTTTCTTTTGCCAAAACTGGAATTTCTCAGCAGTTCTGACTTATCAACATCTACAATAGGTATGGACAGGTATAATTATGGTTTGTATTCTTTCTTTCCCAGCTGCATATAAACTCAAAGATACTTAAAGTTTCCACCGCCCAAGAAGTTAATTGTTCTACTCAAACTGAACTATCATGAAATCAGACTACTATAGCATGTACGGCTGCCATAATAGCATGAATCTTATTACCAATCAGACAGGAAGATATCAATCTTATAACACTTTCAAATTGCAACACTGTATACTTAGAAAACAGGCTGCAATGACTCAGAGTTAATGCATGACAACTGCACTTATATTGTTTTGGACACCCTACAGGCTATATGGCAGTACCAGTATGGATGTTATTGCAGGAAATTTAAACTACTTCCAAACATTGAAATACTATCCAAGGATGCTTGTCTATGCATTGCAAATGATCTTCAATCAAAAGATGATACCAAGGATTCAACTCTTTTTTCTAATCTGTATCAAATCCTTCTTGACAGTACGGACCTCTAGCTGTACAGTTTTCCATCAAACTCAACATATCACACATCATACTGATTGCAAATGGACTGGAAAGAAGTGTTTATAACATATAACAACATCACCAAAAGCATTGAATACAAAGAAGACTGCACAAGCTACTATATCCAAATCGTACTTTTCAGCAGTACGGACTAGCATAGTACGGATTGCATTATATAAAATCCAATCTGCATCAAAACCATCAGAACTCACTTGGAAGAGGGGCACCTAGCCCATACAAAGACATTGCAATAGTCATTGGATCAAATACAACTTCATATATTTCCATTTGCAAACTGACCCAGGCAGAATGTACGGACTTCCTCAGGGCCAATTAAATCTGCACTAACAAACCACTGAATTCATACTGCAATGAGGCATAGGATGCATACAGACATATTCCAATCAATCTTAGCATTCAAAACTCTGAGGGGAAAGATCAACCCTTAATCACTCCAAAAAATTAAATGATCCAACTTGCACAGGCTGGGTGTACGGCCTGTTAAAGAACAGTTACAAACACAAGGAAAATATTTCCAAACAACTTCAAAATCAACTAATATTTATCATAATAATGTCTATTGAAATCACAAACAAGAATTCTTCAAGAATCTATCAACTCCAATTTGCTCCAGCTTCAGCACAAAGGTGGTTCCTGTATGAAACCACACCCAATCTACAAGAGGGTTTTCGTCTTCAAGAGAATTCTACAAGAGGGTTTTCGTCCTCAAGAGAATATGGAAGAACTCACAGGTTCAATCCATCTGCAACAATATCAAATCCAAAAGCATAACATAACCCCTCCAAATGAGAGCTCATTCTCTTTTATAAGGCACTGGAGGAGTTACAAAGGAAATGAATTATTTCTTGAAAATAATAACATTTTCCTTCTAACTTAATTTATTTCTTTTTTCCTCCACTTAAGTGCTCACTTTTATGTGCCTACATAAAAGAATATGTTTTCCCCTTTCAAAAGAGCTATAACACTTAATAATATTTAATTATTTTTCACCCTTAGGAACTTAAGTGAAAAATATAATTAAAATAGCTCATTAAATATTAAATTTTGCGGGAAATCCCAAATGGCCTCCGAATGCCAAATAAACTGAACCAATATGCTTTGTAAGGTTTGGGATGTGCAACGATGTCTTCCGGGTGACTTTCCAAAAATAGAAAACTCTTCCAAGGATCTTGGAGAGCAAACCAGAAGCCCGATCAAACTTTAAAAACCATCAATGTTACCCGGAACATCAACTGAGCTCAAAACCAAGACAAAATTATCCATTTACAAAAGGAAAACCCAATTAACTGTTCTGCAGACTGAACTAAGACCACTCCAATAACATTGGAGTTCTTCTCAAACATGTTGGATAGCCTCCAAAAGACTAGGAACAAGCACAAATGCCCATAATAATCAATGTGCCAAAAATGGAACATTACAAATCCTTAGCCAAATGTACTTAATATAGAGCCTTTTGTTTCCTATTATGTGCAATGCCCGAATTATTGTATTACTGATTAACTTCTTACATTTATTTATTTGGTTTGATTGATCTTTTGTTATTGTATTGTTTGTAATTGGCCTAATTAATCCATTTTAACACCAATGAGTCATTTAAAAATGCAATACTCAACTATCATTACAATACAAAATTGTTAAACCTAAGATGCTCTAGGAGATAGTTGCCATTTTAGGCCATCACAGATGGAAGCCTAACTTTACACCTTTCTTGGATCTCACATAAATCTTAAATATGAAGTGTTCTTGTGTCTTTATCTCTTAAACGAAAGAATTATACTATTTTGTTTGTAAAAATAAAAATAAAAAATAATTTCACACCCTCCTTGACTACTTGTAACAAAACCTTAAAAGTTCACAAATAAAGTGTATAAATTGTAATCCATGTAACCAATAACATTCTAGGCAATTGGTAGGATAATCCCCTAGTTACAAAGAAGTCCATCTTAAGAGTAATTTGTCATTAGTACTCAATTTGTTTACTACGTACATTATTGGAACAAGATGTTGAAGTGGAACATTAAAAGAACATATTTTAAATGGAGAGAAATCCTGAGTTGTGGCAGACTAACCAAAAAATTATAGTAATCTCATAAATATAAACAATAAGCACACTTTTTGAGTGTTCACTAAAGGAGATCAAATAAGCAACAATGCACACTGTGTATATTAATTCCCAAGAGCTTGGAGTGCATGTACATCATCTTGTATAGGAGTTAATCTAAATCACCCACTGACCTATACATTCCTTATCACGCACTAGTATTCACACAATATCTAGAAACCAAAATAAAATATAATTCATGGCACAATAATGATGCAAATTAAAGTAACTAGGTTGCCTTTAGCTATTATTTTGATGTAATAACTTTGAGCTAGTTTTTATTATGTTTAATCTATAGCTTATATTCTTTGCACATGTAGACCTACAACTCACCTTCCATGAGAGATGTGCCATCCATAAATGTTAAAAAACACTATAATCATGTGCCATTTCATTCAATTGAACACCCCATTAACCACATGCTTGCCTTTGATGAAGAATAGGGTGCTAAGAAATCATAAAGCTATAAATGACAAACTTATATGGGCTCTAGTTTGTCAATCTTCCAATGCTATTTTTTGTGAAGAAGAAATGTTGTTGTAGAAGGAAAGTCAATAAAGATGTTATCAAAATCATAATAGAAGAGAAAGAGAAATAGAAAGAGCAACAATTTGGGCGTATATTTCTATCACTCAAGCTCTTCTAGTGGGCATAATACATAAAGGCCCCTAAATGATGCAACAATAGGGATACCACTAACTAGGGAGAATTTAAGTCAAGTTCAAAATGTCATCATTATGCCATAAGTAATTAGACCAATGGGTTCCATTGTTAGTATTGAATATACCGAATAAGTCAATGAAAAAATCTCTCATCTCTACAAAACTATGGATGAGATTTAGGAACAAATAGAGAGATAGACTTTTTCAGCACTTGTTTCTGACTCTAAAATAGGGTGAAATGGACTAGTTATGCATACAAGAAGATGGTGGGTTGTTGAGAGTGTTCATGGATTGAATGAATAGTAGGCCTATTATGCGACTTTTTCCCTAAAGTGAAAAAAATATTTTCCCATGTAAATGACTCTTTAGCTCTTAAAAGAGAAGGTAAAAAAACAACCCGCACTAGCATTTGAAAGGAAGCTAGGTGTGTGGAAATAGCTTCCTACACTAATCTAATGAGGGGAGGAGAGTGCAAATTCAATTTTATCCTTACTATTACAGCAATTTTAAACCCATGAACAAATATAACAGAGATATTGCAACAAACACATAAACAAGAAAGTGAGACAGAAGAAGAGAGACACAAGATATACGTGGGGAAAACCCTTATCGGGTGAAAAACCCCACACTCCAAAACCTACACAATGTATTAACAAAATAGAAATGATGTACAATACTCTTGCAATGCAAGCTCTCAGGAGTCTTCAACACTCATATCTGGAGACAAACTAGCAGCATAACAGTACCTGTCAAACCTGTAATACCTCTCGTCCTCCAAGCACCTGTTTATATAGAAAATACAAGGCAAAATTGCCTCTATCTTGGAATGGGCATCCAACTTGGCCTCATGGCCCAATACCCACGCCTATGGACACTTGGTCAGCATTATAAGATGCTTCTAACACTTGTCCATACACCCCATCCTAAAGAGGTCACCTATTTCTAAAATGGGCTATAACAGATGCTCTTACGACCGTCATAGAATCTGTCATAGCAGTTACAACTTACAGTTGTAAGAGAATCTGTCATACACAGGCTATAAATAGCATATTCTCTTACAACATGTCATAGTCCACCTTGGGGTGCCCAAAGATGCTCTTCGACACATGTCTTCACCTATCATAGAATCTCATTTCTGACTCTTACATGTCATAACTTCGTCATAGAAATTTGTCATGACCGTTACGGTCAAAATTCCCTTACACAACATCTAAGATGCCGACACATGGAAAAATATTTCTACCACAAAGTGGGACACCTATCTCCTCATGTGAAGACAAAATTATAAGTTGTCATCTTCCATGTAGGATGACACATCACCGTGCCACATCCCACAAGATGACAATATGAATTTACAATTTAATTTACAACATAGGCAATAAATAAATAAATACAATGAAAATAATACAAGGAATTACCAAAGTTGAGACACCTTAATTCCCAACATTCTCCCACTTGTCGAACACCTTGTAAGAGCCAATAAAATTAACAAGATTTAACTGCTATAGGCCGAGAGGCCCATAGACTCTGAACACCGTCTGAACTTCTCTGTGCCCACTGGTCTCGTCAATGCATCTGCAACATTCTTCAAAGTATCTACCTTCTCCAAATTTACCTTCCCATCCTCTACCATGTCTCACACGAAGTGAAACTGTACATCAATATGCTTTGTTCTGGCATGGAAAGTTGGATTCTTCGCAAGGCAAATCGCACTCTGACTGTCACAACAAATCGTAATCTATCCTGCATCAACACCAATATCTAAACACAATTTCTTAAGTCAAATGGCTTCCTTACAAGCATGAGTTTCTGCCATGTACTCAGCTTCTATCATGGACAAAGCAACCACAGGTTGTCACTTACTCATCCAACTAATCGCACCACCAAACATTGTGAACACATATGCACTAGTGGATCTCCTGCTATCAGTGTCACCTGCCCAATCAGAATCAACAAATCCATGAATACAAACTAAATGCAGAGGTCCTGTAGCATTGTCATGATAGCAAATGGAATAATCAGAAGTACCCCTCAAATATCTGAACACTCTCTTAACTACATCCCAATGTACTCGTCCAGGATTAGCCATAAATCGACTAAGGACTCCCACTGCTTGGGCAATGTTTGGTCTTGTGCAGACCATAGCATACATCAAACTGCCAACAGCACTAGCATAAGGTACTTTGCTCATGTCCTCCACCTCATTAGGATATTTTGGACAATCACTAACGAATAACTTTGTCCCCAATGAAACAGGAACACAAAATGGTCTACAATCTGCCATGCTGAACCTATCCAACACGGTCTTCACATACTTACTTTGGCTTAACCAAAGTTTTTTGTTAGCTCTGTCTCTTCTGATTTCCATTCCTAGAATGTACCTAGTTGCCCCTAAATATTTCATTTCAAACTATGCTGCCAACTGAGACTTAAACTTAGAAATCATATTCTTATCCTTCCCAATCAGTAACATATCAACATATAATGTAACAATGAGAATACAATCACCATCAAACTTATAATACACATAGTGATCCGATTTCGATCTCACAAATCTAATTGACAATACAAAGGCATCAAACTTCAAGTACCACATCCTAGGAGATTGCTTCAAACCATACAAAGACTTTTTCAATTTGCAAACCAAATTTTTTTTACCTTTCACTATGTAATGCTCTGGCTGTGACATGTAGATTTCTTCCTCCAAATCACCATGAAGGAAAGTTGTCTTCACATCCATCTGTTCTAGCTCTAAATCATAAGCAGCTGCAAGAGATAACAAAAATCTAATGGATGTCATCTTTGCAACGGGAGAGAAAATTTCACCATAATCAATTCCCTCCAGTTGTGAGTACCCCTTCGCAACTAATCTGGCCTTATACTTTTCAACACTGCCATCTGCACCAAATTTCTGAACTTGAACACCCATTTGCATCCAACAGGTTTCCATCCATCAGGCAAAGGCACCAAGTCCCATGTTTTATTCTTTTCCAAAGAAGCCATCTCATCTTCCATGGCCTCCTTCCAGGAATCTGCATCTTTCATGTCCATAGCCTCTTTCACAGTTCTAGGCTCATTAGTGTTAGTAAGTAAAGCAAAAACACAACTAGAATCAAGTAATGAATAACCAAACCTATCAAGTTTCTTTCTTGTTTGTGTAGACCTCCTCAATGGCTGAGGTTGAGGTTTTGCTTCTTCTTTTGAGCTTTCAGAGCTGCTAGAGCTCTCCTCATCATCAGGTCTCACTGGGTCTATCTATTCAGTCTTCTTAGGGGTCGAAGGAAACTGAACTGCATCTTCTTTCTTTTCTGTCTGTTCGGGCTGTAGAACAACAGAAGATGGTGTTAGCTCTCTAAAGATAACACTTCTGCTATACAACACCTTTTCAGCCACAGGATCCCAAAGCTTGTATCCTTTCACACCGACACCATAGCTAATGAAGATACACTTAACAGCCTTATTCTCCAATTTAGACCTTTTCTCCCTAGGCACATGTGCATATGCCTCACAACCAAAAACACGAAGATGTCTAACTGAAGGCTTCTTACCAGACCACACCTCCATAGGTGTCTTACCAACAAGAGTTGATGTAGGAGATCTGTTTACCAAATAGCAAGCAATGGCAACAACTTCAGCCCAAAACTTTTGTTCAAGGCTTGCTCCACTAAGCATACTTCTAGCCTTCTCCATCAGTGTCTTGTTCATCCTCTTTGCAACTCCATTTTGTTGCGGGGTCTATGGAGCTGTCTTATGCCTTTCAATCCCTTGCTCTTTACAGAACTTATTGAATTCTACCAAACAAAACTCACCACCATTGTCAGTTCTCAAACACTTAATCTTTTTACTAGTCTGATTTTTAGCAAAGGCTTTAAACTCCTTAAATCGACTAAAGACTTCAATCTTGCTTCTGATAAAATAAACCCATGTCCTTCTACTGTAATCATCTATGAAAGATACAAAATATACAGATTTTGAAATCGAAGGAACATTAACAGGACCAAACACATCAGAATGAATAAGATCCAATACACCAGAAGACTTGTGAGAACTAGAGTAAAACTGAACATAGTTTTGTTTTCTATAAATGCAATGTTTGCAAAAGTCAAACTCAAGATTACAATCATTTAACCCCTCAACAAGGTTTTTATTTTTTAGGGCACGGAGACCCTTCTCACCAATGTGGCCATATCTCAAATGCCATAACATAGTCTTTTCAACAGGAAGCTTAGCTTCCATAGCATGTGCACTACCATCAGAACTAGTTACAGATTTCTTCACTGCTCGTTCAGATGGTGGGGATGGAGTGACTACAGCTCATTTCTTTGAGTTAGAAAAACTATTGCACTGTGAAGTGCATGCCTCCAGCTGAAACAAAGTACCTGTCCAAGTACCCTTTGCAAGCACCATAGATCCTCTAGTCATTTTGCATCCATCCTTTGAAAAGACAACCTGCACACCTGCATCATTCAACATACTTACAAAAAGCAGGTTCCGTGCAAGGCCTAGAATGTGCATAACTCCAGTGATCCCCGTCACTCGTCCATCAGGGAATCGGATTGAAACTCAACCACGACCAACAATCTTCATATGAGAGTCATCACCCAGGTACACTCTTCCACCATCGAACTCTTCATATTTCATGAACTAGTCTCGATGCGAGGTCATGTGGAATGATGCACCAGAACCAATCAACCACGCATCATCAGATGCATGGGTGGCCAGGGTTGCGATGAAGGCATCACCATCATCTTGTGACTTGTCAGAATCTGAATCGGGAGCTTTCTTCTTCTTTTTCTTCTCCTCTTTACATTCCTTTCAGAAATGCCTAGTTTTTCCACAATTCCAACAAAGAGCCTTGGACTTTCCAGGAGATTTGGATCTCCCACGGGATTTGGATCTGCACTTCTCAGTTTTCTTGTCTTTCTTCTTCCCTTTCTCCTTGGGTCTTCCACGAACCACAAGAGCCTCTTTGGTTGATTCAGATGTCTTCCTCTGCATTTCTTCAAATAACAGTGAGGACACCACATCTTCCATCTTGAAGGTGGTAGTGGTGCTTCCAATAGCCATGACAAGATGATCCCATGAATCTAGCAAAGAACAAAACAGGGTCATGCAATGATCCTCCTCCATTTTCACACCCACAGATATCAACTGTGCAACGATCATGTTGAAAGCATTCATGTGATCCACAATAGATCCTCCGTCTTCCATCTTCAGAGTGAACAACTTCTTTTTCAGGAAGAGTTTGTTTACCAAGGACTTGCCCTGATAAACATCACCCAACTTCTTCCAAAAATCTTTCATGCTCTTCTCCTCATGGACATTCAATAGGACAGAGTGAGCTAAATAGAGTCTTATGAGACCCTTAGCCTTTCAATCTTTGAGATCCCAATCAGCTTGTGACATTGCTGTAGGTTTCACACCGGATACCATTTCCCATAGGTCATGATCAACAAGTAGGTCCTCCATCTTGAGTTTCCACAACTTGAAATTAGTGCCATTGAATTTCTCAACCTCTAACCTTCCAGATGTGGTTGCCATCTCCTTGCTGCAAAAAGATACAAAACACTTTGCATAACACTCCCACTCAACATAAGATCAGCTCAAAAAACCCCTACCCAACAACTAGGACCAAAGGTGATCAAGCTCTGATACCAACTGAAAGGAAGCTAGGTGTGCGGAAATCGCTTCCTACACTAATCTAATGAGGGGAAGAGTGCAAATTTAATTTTATCCTTACTATTACAGCAATGTTAAACCCATGAACAGAGATAATAGAGATATTGCAGCAAACACATAAACAAGAAAGTGAGATAGAAGAAGAGAGACACAAGATATACGTGGGGAAAACCCTTATCGGGTGAAAAACCCCACACTCCAAAACCTGCATAATGTATTAACAAAATTGAAATGGTTTACAATACACTTGCAATGCAAGTTCTCAGGAGTCTTCGACACTCGTATCTGGAGATAAACTGACAGCATAATAGTACCTGTCAAACCTGTAATACCTCTCCTCCTCCAAGCACTTGTTTATATAGAAAATACAAGGCAAAATTGCCTCTATCTTGGAATGGGCATCCAACTTGGCCTCATGGCCCAAAACCCATGCCTATGGACACTTGATCAACATTGTAAGATGCTTCTGACACTTGTCCACACACCCCATCCCAAAGAGGTCGCCTATTTCCAAAATGGGCTATGATAGATGCTCTTACGACTCTTACGACCATCATTGAATCTGTCATAGCATTTACAACTTACAGCTGTAAGAGAATCTGTCATACACAGGCTATAAATAGCATATTCTCTTACAACATGTCATAGTCCACCTTGGGGCGCCCAAATATGCCTTTTTCAAAGATGCTCTTTGACACATGTCTTCACCTGTCATAGAATCTCCTATTTCTGACTCTTACATGTCATAACTTCATCATAAGAATCTGTCATGACTGTTACGGTCAAAATTCCCTTACACAACATCCAAGATGCCGACACATGGCAAAATATTTCTACCACAAAGTGGGACGCCTATCTCCTCGTGTGAGGACAAAATTACAAGTTGTCATCTTCCATGTAGGATGACACATCACTGTGCCACATCCCACAAGATGACAATATGAATTTACAATTTAATTTACAACATAGGCAATAAATAAATAAATACAATGAAAATAATACAAGGAATTACCAAGGTTGAGACACCTTAATTCCCAACAGCATTATTGGATTTTGACAGTGTTCCAAGTATATTGTGATGTAAGTAGGACAATGATAAGAAGAGTCTTGAGCCAATAAGGTAAACCCATTTCTTATTTTAGTGAAAAGTAAATGAAGCTAAAAAGAAGTACTCAAACTATGATCAGGGATTTTATGCCATCACACAAGCACTTGAGAAGTGGAGGCACTATTTGCTACAAAGTAATTTGTCCTATCCACATACCATAAGGCACTATAGTAGATAAAAAAACCAAGGTAAACTCAATCAAAGACACATGAAATGAGTTGAATTCCTTCAAATTTATTCATTTATTTTGAAGCATGGTAGTGGTAGATCAAACTAGGTAGTTGATGCACTAAGTCAAAGATGTTTGTTACTAAATGAAATGAGAATAGAGGCTATTGGTTATGATTCTATAAAGGATTTGTATGAAAATGATTCAAATTTCAAGGAGGCATGGGCTGCATGCAAGAGCCCAATAGACAAAAACAATACACCATGGTTAGATTATTTCATTCAAGAAGGATTGTTATTCATAGGAAAGTGTTTGTGTATACCTCAAGGATCTATGAGGGAAAATCTAACGAGGGAGAAGCATAATGGGGGCCTAGCACTTTGGAATGGACAAAACATTGGCATAGTTCAGTGAGAATTATTATTGGCCAAAGATGGGTAAGGATATGAAGAATATGGTGTAAAACTTTAGAATTTGTCAATGTGCAAAAGGGAAGAGACAAAACACCAGGTTATATCAGCCTTTACCTATTCTAGAGAGGCCACAAGAGGATGTAAGTATGGACTTAATTCTTGGGATGCCAAGGACTCAAAGGGGTAATGATTCCATTTATGTGGTGGCAGATAGATTTCTAAAATGACACATTTTATTCCATGTAAAAAGTCAAGTGATGCCACACATGTTGCCACATTATTCTTTAAGGAGATAGTTAAACTTTGTGGATTTCCAAAAAGTATAGTCTCGGGTAGAGAGACTAAATTTGTGAGTCACTTTTGATGCACTTTGTGGAAGAAATTAGACACCAGATTAAATTTCAACTCAATCTATCAACCCCAAACTAATGGGCAAAGAGAAGTTGTTAATAGAAGTCTAGGTAACAAGTTAAGATGTTTGGCTAGAAAGAAACCACTCAATGGGATTCGATCTTGGCATAGGTTGAATTTGCTTGTAATAACCCAATTAACAAAAGTACAACCCAAAGCCCTTTCCAAATCATGTATTGTTATAGCCCAAGGGGGTAGATAACTTGAGAGGTACTACTAATTTGGGTAGAAAAAGTGTTGTAGTAGAAGATTTTACTGATCACATACATGAGTTTTAGCAATAAGTTACAAAAAATTTGGAGAAAAATATAATGAAGTACATGCAACATGCAGATCTCAATAGAAGGGAACCAAAATTTCAAGTTGGAGACTTGGTGTTAGCTCACTTGCAAAAAGGAAGACTTCCCCAAGGGGCCTACAATAAGCTGAGATGGAAGAAGATTGGACCATGTAAGGTCTTAAGGAAGTTTATGTCTAATGCATACGAGATAAAGATTCCTGAAGGTGTAGGCATTTCACCTGTTTGTAATGTTGTTGATTTGTACTATTATTATGAAGGCAAAACTAGTGAAGAAGAAAATTTTGCAAATCTTGATTAACAAAAGGCAAAATGGGTATAGCAAGAGTTTGAAAGGGAATGAGATGAGGTTGAAACAATAATAGATTCCTGAGTGGTCGGGAAAAGGATATAGGGAATACTTGGTCAAATAAAAGAACAAGACAATAGATAAAACAACCCTGATGAATGCATCTAAGGTTATCAAGCATGGATTTTCATTCTAGGTTTTGTAAAATGTTCATGAAACATTCCACTTACCTAGTGTGTTTGATGCAGGAGCATTCAAGTCACATGTAATCTTGCTATCCATTTTAGTTTTTGTCATGTTGGGTGAATTTTACTATCATGAATGAGATTCACCTCTAAGGACACGGCCTTTAATTATCATTGAGTTCATGTTAATAAACTTTGTTCATTCCCTTCTAGGGAATTGCTTATATCATCTCCCATGTGGCATTCTTTCAACACTCCTAACTATTGGTTAAGCATTGTGACCTTATTTCTAGGTATTTTAATTTTGGTTGTCGGTAGGCCAACATTGTTGTTAATTCCCTTGTATGTTGATGCCTTTTTTGTGTAGTCATGGGTATTACCACCTATGACCCTATCTACTGAGTAATTCAATGTAGTTTATGGGATGACAGTTATAGTTTTTAGGAAATGTTTTATCCTTTTTACGCATTTGATGCCATAAAACTTTAACCGATGGTTACCTTGGTGTAAGTCTTCTGGGTTGATAGTAGTTTCTTATGGCTAGTGGTTACTTTAGAGTATTCCTAGTTGAGCCTTAGGTATGGGTAGCAACTATCTTTTTTCCCTAAAAGAAAAAAACATGTGTGAAGTAGGTAATAACATTCGTAGAATAAAAAGGCAGAAAGTTAATTTTGTTAGTCTTCATGGGAGTATGGTGACCAAGCAAAAACATTTGAAAAATCTCTAAATTGCTTGTATTGTCATATTGCTAGGCCACATGCCTAAAATAAATTGTAATGTGTTTTCTAAACTAAATTTTTAAGTAGTAAATCCACAAATCCTCTATAGATCACTCTTCACAAAAGGAAAACTATTGGAAGCAACACAAACATATATAACTACCTCTACACCAAATAAAGGAGTTATTCTACAAACCATGCTTGATTATATTTTTGGTATCCCTTACCTCATGGTTGATATAACAAAAGATTTTCTAGAGGAGTTAGTGGACGTAATCAAAACAAAGAGAGAGGAGGTAGTTCAAATAGAAGAAAACACTAGGAAGGATGCATTGGAGCAAATTGTCCAAGAGTTAGGCATGTCTCTAAATAGCATGGTGCAATTGAGACATTTACAGAATGAGAAATTAAGATCCAAGCAGAGGGTTCATACTTTGTTATCACAAACATAGGAAGCAAAATAAAGAGTAAGGGATGAAACAATTGAGGCCATAAAGAAGGGTTATGATAGCCTAACGGCAAAAAAGGTTATGTTAGAAGAAGACAAATTAAGACAATAGGAGGCTGAGTATGGCTTGGAAAACATATCAGTAGAAGAACTATTTAGAGACATCCAAGATATTGTAGTACAAGAAAAGGAAGAACAAAAACACCAGGAGAGAGAAAGCGGTGAAATGGGCACATTGGGGTCCATTAGTGAAGAGGAACAAATTGATAAACCACAATAGGAGGCAATAGAGCATTTACACAAGGAGACCCCACAACAACATGATATTTTGAATAGTAGACTTATTCAAGGTGAAGAGGGGAAACAATAAAAAGAGAAAGGCAAGTAGATTACATGGGATAATAATTTAGAGAACAAACAGCCAAAGGGAAAGTTGTAGTTACATCCCTCTCACCGCAAGTATTTGATCCCATGGAAAAGATAAAAGAATTCATTGCTTGACAGAAACAAATCCAACCAATGGTTACCTTGGCACCTACTTTTCTTACCTCTACACAATTGAGACCTCAAGTAGACTTAACACAAATCTCACCAACTCAACAGTTTGAAATGGGAGATATCTTGCATAGAAATGCTAGAGAAAGATTTTTGACATAGTATATGATTATCAACGAAACATTGACAAAAACAATGGCAGAAGTCCAAACACAACTACCTCAAGTCACTATAGATGCTTCTTTACCCTCGAAGTAGAAATTGGGAATAGTAATCAATGGGATCATCATGTAGTTGAGGAGTTGGGATGAGAAAAAGGATGAGTTAAAGGAGTATATTTTGACAAAACATGAGGAGAAACAACTAAGGAAGGGAGAATGTGCAATAGTTCTCACATAATTGAACAAATAAATAAGAAAGATGGAAGAGACCTATGAGAACATTAATACATTATATTGAAATATTGTTTGAGTTGGCCTGCTTCCACAAAAGCCTTAAAATTTTAGATTGATAACTTGGAGGCACAAATACTACAAGCCTCTAACTTATATGATACCACTTGTAAGAACAAAGAAATAGCATTATATCATAGATGAAATAGTTAAGGAAATTGGTGAGTTTGCAACTAGCTCGAATGATAGGCCTTCTAATAGATACACAACTAAGAGATTCAATTGTGATTCCTTCTTCTATCAAAGATGGGGAATTCTTGTTTTCCGTACATGGGGCACATGTATCAAGTAATCTCTCTATCAATTAATCCATCATCAAATGAACTTTCCCACTAGAAGAAGTTTGCATGTTAAATTTTGATGGTGCATCTCACAAGAACCCAACTCCCTCAGACACAGGGTGCATTGTCTGAGACTCCAAGGGCACATTGGTTAAAGTCGCCTTGAAAAAACTAAACCCTAGGACAAACAATGAAGTAGCGACTAAGGATCTTCTTCTTGGCCTTCTGGTCCTTAAATATTGCACCCCAAATATGGTGGTAATTGAGGATGATTCATAGGTGATAATTCTATTGGGTCCCAAAATGGCTACAACACAAAACTCTAAAACATTTCTAAATCACCTAGGCTAGGGATTGTCATCAAGGTGATAGAAAGAGGTTTATCAACAAGTTATGGGTGATTTTGGCCAACTAATAAGAGTGGGTAGACTCCTCTGCTCTTTGAGCTCAGCTTAGACTTTGGAGGGATATTTCAATGGGTATACCCGAATAGGTATTAAGTTTAAACCAGATGAACAACTAAAAACATGGACAACCAAACCCAACTCATTTTCTTGGTCCCAAAGGCTATCACTGAACCAAGAACAACTAGCTGTCACAAAACCCCTATATAGCTGATTCAACTGTGCGAATATACATGCACAGTAAGGATGGTTTTCCCCTAAACCACTGGTAAATATTTGTTTGATTTAAAAGGTGTTTGATTGGTCTAATGGAGCCAAGACCAGTGCCTATCCAATTGGGATACAAAGTCTCAGATGACAAAAAAGAAAACAAATGGAAGGGAGACAAGGAAAAGTTGATTTAAGCACCTGCTATATCAGATTACAGGTTTTGTGCTTCAAACATACTTAATAATCTAGAATAGAACTGCATGCATCCAAATGTAAAGAACAAATGACAATTACAAGGCTTGTAATATATTTAAAATGTTGTCACATTTTCAAATGTTCAATACAAACTTATCAGCAAATGTGATAACAAGAAAGACCCTAAATACATACAAACTACCATGGAGAACACAATTCCTACTGCACATTATCTTTCACTTGTTTTAGCACCCCATTACTCCTCTACAACTGAACATGGTGTGATTTGAAGTCCTAGAAGCATTGCTGGACTTGCATCACCTTCACCCACCAACAAAGAACCAACCCCCAAATGCATCTAAAAATTATGCATATATAGCCATTCAGCTTCCCATGTCATTCTAGGCACTACACTCTGTCAGAAAGTAACCCATGCTGCATTAAAGGTCCAGCACAGATGTCCATCAGAAGATCTGCACGTTTGGAAAGAAAGCCCACTCTCTGGCAATTCTAAAAATGATAGAAGAAGATTGCTTGCACTCTTAAAGTGCTTTGGACAATAAAGAGGGAAGGTTTGAATCCTTCCTAAAACCTGCAACACCTAATGTTATCCTTTTTGTCCTCTATATATGTAGGTACATTTAAGATTTTCATTGTTTGAACAACCTGCACAACTTTGGGCTGCAACTCATTAACGCTGCATACAAATCTGCACTTATATTATATTTTGTGAAGCACTTTGACTTTCATTTGATTTTCTGCTTCTAATCTCTATTTTTCCCTTAGTCAATGAATTTCTCTTCTACACCACCTTCATTTTCATTTCTTTTTTCTCTCTCTCCATCATTGGTGCTATTTTGCCTTATTGGCAAATTTCTCTTTTCTTGAACTTTATCTTTGGCGTGTCTTTCTTCTTTTTCTTGCTTTATCAGCAAAATATTGTGTTTGTGAACTGTGCCTTGAGCCTTTACTTTCGTATTTTCATCTTCTTTATCTCTTATCGATAATTTTATCCTTTGCCAAACCTCTATGCCTTTTCACTTTCTTTGCCAATAGTGACTCGCCTTTATTTTGATCCTTATCAGTGAAAATGCTCTATGTCGAACCAAGTTAGCGAACCCATTGGTTCACGAACTACTCATCCGCCCGGTCAAGGCTTGCCTCATCTCTTCTTTCCACCTTTTCACCTTATCGGCGAATCTTTCTTCAGCGAACCTCATGGTTCGCATACTTTTCCTTTTCCCACCGAAGACATTGTTGCTTCCTTTTCTTTCTTTGCCTATTCTTTTCTCGGTCAGCAAATTCACTCAATGGCAAACTTCATGATCGGTGAACCTTATGGTTGACGAACCACCCACATTGTCGACAATGTTTCAACTTAGCCCTTTTTCCTTAGACAAATTTTCTTCATCCCTTACCACTTGATTTGAGCTGTTGGTGAATTCTTCATCAAAAGAACCTCCCGTCAACGAACCTTTTGGTTTGCAAACAAAAAAAATTGCCGACAAACTTCACCACTTTCATTTCTTTCCTTCAACATTCAAGCTTTCCTTCACCCTTTGCCACAGCCTTCTCCCCTTTTGTCTTCAGTTGGCGAATCTTCACAATGACAAACTCTTTAGTTGGCAAACTTTCAAGTTCACGAACTAAAATTTTCACCAATAAAAGACTTCGAGCCTTCTTTCTTTCCTTTGTGTCTTAGAAAAGTTTCATTTGTCACAGACTTTGTTTCCTTTCCTTCAGTTGGTGAATCTTCCGTCAACAAAACCTTCCATCAACAAACTAACAAGTTCACAAACTGAAAAATTTTGCCGACAAAGGCCAACCTTCTTCCTTTTTGCCATTTTTTTCCCCTGACTGTCACCTTATCGACGAATCGGGAAAAAGACAAACTTCTGAACTAGTTCACCAGTTTAAACTTTTTTCTGATTTGTTGATAAAGGCCTTGAACAAAATAATATTTTCAAGGGGAAACAACAAAGACAAGGGGGGGCATTATACTTAGAAGATTTGTGAAACTAAACACTTATATGATATCTTAGATTGAATCTAAATGAAGGTTTTTGGCATACATTAGGAATTTTGATGGATTTTTTGGGGCAAAGTAAGGCATTTTGGGAGTTGGATTTTTTAGGCACCAACACATTCAATGTTTGAAAAATAAGGTGTCAACAAATTGGAGAATTAACAATATCCTCAAGGAAGCTTTATCTATTTTGGATTCGTTGGAGGGGTATTTTCTTTCAGATCGCCTAAGAGAAGGCAATAAGGTGGCTGATAGGATTTAAAATAATGGAATTGATCAAAATGAGAATTTGATTATTGATGCAAACATCCGTGGGTGGTGGGACTTGGGGCTCGTGCAGCTTCATAGAAATGAGGTATGCAGTGCTTAATCTTAATGATAGGGGTATGGGAAATCATTGGTAAGATTACAACCATTATTCCTTCTCATGTTGCACATATGTCTTTCACCTCTCTCTCTCAGCTTATCTGTTGTTTGTTTATGGAGTTTCTTGCTATATGTCAACAATGGAAGCAATCAAATTAGACTCCAAGGTTTGCCAAATGGCTTTTATTGGTGAAATTTATTATGCCTAACTGTGCAAAGTCTTTTTTTTAAGAAGAAGATGTTCGATAGGTGATTGAGGATATATTGGGTAGATATTTCATAGAGGATGCCACAAGGCATCATGTGAATTTAGAAATTTCCTCAGTCTTTGCTCCAATGTGCTCATGCTTTTAAAAGACAAGTAATTAACAAAGGCCTTGGGAAGATTCTACACATGGGAATTTTTTTGTGTGGGGCTTCAGGAGGAGGTTGATAAAGATAACCTTGAAAAAATCTCCTCACTTCCTTAAACTAGTTACAAGTTTTAGGGAATTGCTTCTATATAATTAGTACAAATGATTAAAGCTTGTATGGACTCCATTTTAAGGAACTATCTACGATACAAAGGTTTTTAAAGGATGGTTGTTGGCTGGTGGGCTACCATCCAATGGTGGACTTGGCAGAGATCTATCGTCTAGTGAAAACATCTCTATTTTAGGAAAGATCCAATGTTTCCAAGACAGAAAAGTCCATCAAATTCCTCTCAAAGTGTGTAGCTCTAGTAAAGCATGAATATGGCTCTTTTGGCCCAATCTCGAGCTATCGATTGTTTCTAGTCTCTTCTGTGTTGGGCATCTCTAGTTGTCTAGTCTTTGGTTTTTCTATGTTTGATGGGTGTTGTGTTTGAATTTGATGTTTTTTTATCCTTTTTGGTGGATTATGTGGAATCATATATTTGAATGGCTTTGTATGGCTCTTTTGGTTGTGTCTTTTTAGGTGATATTGGTTGAATTATGCATCTCAATTTTATGTATCTAGGTATTCTACATCTAGGCTAGCATAGTGTTGATAATGCTCTTGGTATTATGTATCTCTATTCAAGGTGGTTAACCTATTAGCTACATCTTGTATTTTTTTTGTCAACCAGTTCTGGATATCTCCATTTTGAATGAAATCATCTAATATGCAATCTTTTATATTTAGTAATGAAAAAGGGAGAGGGCCCTACCCTCACTTAAATTATAAAAAAAAAGATGGGGAAGTCTTGTTGATTTATATTAATGGGCAAGTCCACCACCCACATTGAGCTAGTATCTAATGGACAAATATTTATAACCATTTTCAAAGCTTTTACAAGAATATTCTACTATAAGAGGGATTTTGGTATAGTTTTGGACAAAATTTTCATAATGGTATAAATTTTGGTTAAATTTTGATAAGTAGAAGCCTCAAACTTTCTTTTTGTGTAGTGGCAAACAAAGCCAACATGTATTAAAGATAAGACATGGTTTGAGTTGGGTGATGATGTTGGCAAGGTAAAGCTAAAGTATTCGCATTAGGTTGAAAACCTAAAATGGCAACCTAATGGAGACCAATGGCAAAAATGTGCAAGGACACTAAAGTTTGGTAGCAAGAGGACATATCCCTAAGCAAAATAGAATTAGTTAAAGTTATTGCAGATCACTAGAACAAGAATGTGGCACATACAAATGACTTGCAACAAATCTAGAGATGCACAACTACGAAGGAATATAAAGAGGGATATCTCCCTATATGTGATGATGAACATATATGTATCACAACTAGATAAGAGTTAGACATAACATAGGGAGGAGAGAGAGAGAGAGAGGATACCAAAGTGAAGCATGAATGAAATGGACATGATAATGTATTATTATATGATGAATATATGAGAAGTATATGGAGTCGATGTGTATGAATGTTGTATAAGTGTGTTTATTTTATTTTGCATTATTCTACAATCCATTGCACTTGTTCTAATTCCCTTCCTTATCCATCACACTAGGGTAAAACACAACACTAACATATAAATATGACAAACTCTCTTCCTTATCCATCACACGAGGGTAAAACACAACACTAACATAGAAATACCATAGATCTTTGGTCTATCATTTCTTGTCAATATTTGGTTCTATTGTCAGACCTTGGTTGGTTGTAAGGAGAGGACTAAACCTATGGAGGGTGTTGCAGTAAGAAATTTTTTAGAGAATGGATTATAGATAAGTATAGAAATGATTGAGTGTTGTGTGATAGTGCACACTAAGTTTGGCCCTCGGGGGGTTAGGCACCTAGGGAGTAACTAAAGGAATGGGGGGATCTTGAAAGATGCGATCATTAAGGCCGATCTAGTTTGAACCATTGAGGATTATTAAAAGGATCAATGTAACACCAAATCAAAAGCACCCATGGCGAAAGGAGGTAGTAAGAAATTGATATTTTTTTAAGAGATTGAGATGGCATTAGAGATTAACATGGACGGGGAAAGGAGATTGAAACAAATTCAAGAAAGAGAGGAGAGATATCGTAAAAGAATTGAGAAGGCTAGGGAAGCCTCATTAGAGTGCATTAGGAGGGTTGTTGTTGAAAGTTTGGAGAGTCTACAATTAGAGGGATTAATAGACGGGATGACACCCACTAACATTACAAATCAAAGGAATGAATGATCCTAATTAGAAAAGAAAAAACAAATCTGACATTAATGGTTGAACAATTAAAGGAGTACGGAGAATCGGTTGAGTTAGATAAGGGAGGGCTTAGAAGTAGGATTCTTCAACCAAGGCCTAGAAGTAGGGGTGCTCATCAGTTTAATTTTCTAACTCATGAACTAAATTCTACTTCATAATTTTCAAATCAAAGGTCACAATCAATGAAAGGTTTGAGGGGTTAATAACCCCAATTTCTAAATTAAAATCTCTAAAATTTAGTGCACAATATTTAGACAATGTAGCAAGTAGAAATGTGTGTCTACAAAAGGAGGAATTGTTGAAGACCCTAGAATTTCAAGAAAGAAAGAAAAGTGAAGGGAATGGAGATTCAAAAGAAATGTCCAATGATATGGAACTTTCCATCAATACAATAGAAGCATTTGAAGAAGGATGTTATAACTTGACATTATTTAATGAAATTTTTCTAACTAGTGATGAGTTATCAAAAGGCACATCCTTAAAAATGAAAAGACCCTACAAAGAGGTGACTCCCGAAATAAAGAGTCACTCTCTGTTCCATCTAAAGAAACAAGAGTTTTTGTAATGTCCCCTTTTAGGATATTCATAATTTCTTTATTGGAATACAATAAGATCACTAGAAAGGGACATTAGAAATATTAAAGATCAATAAATTAAGATAATATTCAGTTCCTAGCACCATTCATCTATCATTCATATTAAACTTGTCTATAATAGCATAATTAATGATGAGAACAACACTACATAACATAAACAATGAGATCAAATAATCATATCATAATCCACATTCAATTCAATTCATAACACAATTCAGTATCAATAATGTTCAAGTCTTAATCCTTACTTCCTTTCTAATCCTCACCTTAGATGGGGGTTTACTTGTCTAGGGCGCGATGACACCACCTCAAGAGCATGGAGGCAGATTCTAGAACATTCGTCCTTCACCCTTGGGGCCCATCCCATTGGATGGATTTACTCCGCCTCTCCCTAACAACACCTCACCTCTCCTGAGGTTAGAGGCAATAGAAATAACTAAGTATTAACTTGAACATACTTCGATATATTTCAACATACCAAATGATCATATTTATTCATAGCACATTCCGTATTGGCTATGCTCAAGTCTCAATCCTTATTTCTCTAATCCTCAACCATGGATGGGGATTTACTTGTCTAGGGCGCGATGACACCAACTTGATGGCTGGATTTACTCTGTCTCTCCCTAACAACACCACGCCACTCACTCACAGGTTGGAGGCAATAGAAATAAATAGGCATTGAGTTTGAATATACCAAATGTGTTGTGAATAGAATCTATATTTCATAGCAAGTTTCGTAATGCTTATATACATACATGTCTAATGATAATCTTTCAATTGTATGCATTTGTCACTACTTAACACATGGCATTCATCATAATAAACATAGGGTTAGATACATCATACCAGGAAAATAATTCTTGCCTTTGTATCCTTTAAAACTCTTAAGGATTTATTCCTTCCTTCTATGCTATCCGCAGCTACTTATATTTCAGATTTAGAATGCATACCATTCTTATTTCCATCTATATTTCCTTTATCTACTTATTCAAATCAGATATATTCTTATCTTCCTTATACTCAGAAAATATATTATTCTTTCCTAAGAAAATCAAAATATATATTTTACTCTGCATATTATTCTTGTATATCTGCTTTTTATACTTCTTCTAACTCTACCCTTAAATCAGAGATATATCTTTTTCCTTGCTTATCTCCTTGATACTCACTTTGTTCTATCTCACACTCTCTTCCTTACCTGCAGCCCAATATACTGATGTATATTTATATAAGTATAATTTTCCAAGACATAAATATATATATGTATATTTATATAAGTATAATTTTCCAAGACATATATATATATATATATATATATATATATATATATATATATATATATATATATATATATATGAGCAAATGTCCTCTATCTTGATCGATGCCTTTTAAGTAGGAATGAGTTTCCTTTTAAATACCATAAAATTTGTTTCCTTTTGTTGAAAGGTTACGTCCCTTTTGGGGATCGCACCTTAATACTATCGATGCTTCCTTATGATCGCACCTCATTGTTTGTTGTCTCTTCATACATCGCAGCCTTATGGTTGCTTTTGACTTTATGTGCATATTTATTATATATACATATTTATATTATTATTATTTATATTTTATGTTTAAATTTATATAATATATATTATATATTATATTTAATAATATATTATATTATAATTATTATAATATTTACATTGATAATATTTATATTTTATATGTATTCCCAATTATCATTTAAAAATAGTCATATTTCGAGAAAGCATATTTTGTTGTTTATCATGATGTTTAAATCTTTAATTTAAACAATGCCTTAATATCGGGACATCACAGTGTCTCAAAAGGATATATCTAGTGGACCTTTCGGGATGGAGGAAGAGGCAATGAAAAGAGAGTTTGTGATATAATGTGAGGAAATTTTGGAGAAGATTTATTTGATATTCAATCACCTAGGGATAAGGGTAGAGTGAGAAGATTAGTGAAGCAATAAGAGGTCATCAACTATGGTAAGAGTGTTAAGAATATGAGGGAGAGAAGACCTAAGGCACGAAGAGCACAAAAAAAAGGTAGAAAAGAGAGTAGAGGAAAATCTTCATAAAAGAAGCAATGAATCAAAGGAGCCTACTACTTCAAAAATGAAACACAATCAAACTAAATTGCCTATCTTTGGTAAAGATACCAAAGAAGCAATTGAACACATTTTTTTTCTAGAATTTGCTTGGAGAAGAAATGAAATAAGAGACAATTAGAGTAACCTCTATGACTTTATTGGGACCTTAAGGGACGAAGCATTCAAATGGTATATGAAAGAAAGTTCTTTACATGACAAAGAATGGACTAATCTAAAAGAAGAATTTCTAAACAACTTTCAATCTCCAGAGGTCCCCTAAAGTATGAGTAAGATTAATCATGAGGGAAATGATACAAAGGAAATGTGAGGCCATAAGAGAATTTGACCAAAGATTCAAGGGAGTGGTTAGGAAACTAGAGGAACCACTTACAGAGAGACAAAGTATTGAATGGTTTGTTTCTAGATTGTTACCTATGATTAGAGCATCCTTAAATGGAAGAATTTTTTACACATATAAAGAGGCAATGGAATTAGCTTCTAGAATTGAAGCATAACCTTGGAGGAGAGAAAACAAGGAAGGTTAGAGTAAGTAAATTAAAAAAATTGAAAATAGAACGAAAGCAATTAAAGATTAAATAATAGATATTAGCAAAGGAGAGTAACAAGGAAACATTACCCTTCCACAGAAGGAGGGTGTGGTGTACCTATTTCTCTAATGAAGGTCATCTATGGAATGAATTCCGTACACTATAAGGAAAGAAATGTGTGACAACATTAAGAGTGGATATTGTATAACCACCTAGGAGGCTAAAGAGTATTTATTGTGGTATTTGTGGTGAATGGGATGAACATGAAATTGATGATTGTCCATCATTAATGTCCAAGGCAGGAGAAGAAAGTGAGCCTTGGTATGGTCATATAGGTGAGGATAATGAGACCGTACACATAGGAATGGTAAGAGAAAAAGGGTTGGTTGTGTTAGAAATGAAGGTGAACAACTATAGAATGGAAATATGACTTAAACTATTATAAATTAGTGCAGAACCAAATGGAGATTATAGGAAATCAAATCAGCAATACAAAGAAATAAAGTAACAAAAGAACTAAACACATAACACAATGTTTGCGTGGAGAAACCCTTTTGGGGAAAAAATCTACACAAGAAGAGATGTATCAGTCTACATTAACTTCAATAGAGTTTACAATAATACATCACTAACAACCTCCTCTTCAATCTTCAATCTAGCATCACTTATTTTTCAGTCTCAACTCTCTACAACACCACAACCATAATACAATGCCCTCATTAAAAGAGTGTTGCCATCTAGGGAAAAAACCCTAACATAACTTCTATCTACCGTCAGATATGTGACCTAATGATGAATTTTACTCATGCTACACTAGAAGTTATTCCTAATAATTAATATCCTAGAGGATGGTTGACTGTTGCATCAAGTGACTACTGCATTTTTATAGGGAACATGCATGACCTTCTGGATTTCTATTGTTGGCTTTATTCTCTCTCTCTGTGAGTTATTTCTCTCTAGAGCTAGGGGTTCTAGAGTTTTCAACCTCACTTTCTTAGGATCTTAATTTTTTTGGAGTTGGTAAGAGTATTCTCGGAGTTATGGAGTTCCAAATACTTAAGATGCTGACAAAATAGGAGGTCTTGGAGCTAAGGGGTTCCTTTTTTAAAATCCATCAAAATTGCCTTGCTTAACCAAAAACATGACTTTTGATGCATGTATCCTTTCTATTGCCTCTCATTCCTTCTTTTTATTATGTTCCTCCCACTTACTACCGTAGTCATAATCCTTGAGGTAGGTATCTTTAGTCTCTTTATAATCATCAATGAACCCTAAAGTTCTATCTACTTCACTTTCCCATTTGATAAATTTTCAATCAAATTGGATTGTTATTACATTTAGTGGTGTTGGGGGAGCAAGAAGAAGAGGGTGCATGAATCTCATCCTTATCCACGTATTCTTGTATTTCTCTATCATCTCTGGCACCACTTTGGCTCTCCTCAATGACCACAATTTTTTTGGGGGGAAATGATTTCTCTTTTCTTTAGATGCACAAGCAAAGGGTTGTATCTCTCCTCACAAACTACAAATGCTAGCTTAATTGTATTTTGAATGGCATGTTGTAGTGAGTCATAACAAGACTTGAGGCTTTCAATGTATTTCATTTTCAAACCCACATATGAGACAATTTTGCTAAATTTGTTCTAATTTCCCTAGGCTCAAGGTTTTGATGTCTCATAAGAAGCTCTACAAAATTTTCTACCTCACAGTATTCCTTTGTTCTTTGCTGCCAATTGAGTTGATTTTGTAGCATTGAAAGAAAAGATCTACTATGAACTTCTCCTACAAAAAATATTTGTCATGAAATCTAATGTTTCCCCTAATAACATTTGGTGGGTGAAGAACTCACATAATAAATTTTGCTACACTAGAGGTCTGATTTTATATGCCTTCAAAAACTCCTCATCTTTTGGTTCATATAGGATATCTCAGTACATCTTGAGCAATTTTCACCTTAGAAATTGTTCCCTTAGGAACATACTATACATTTTGGTTTGTTTCTTGTAAGACAAAATTACCTCTATTATCTTATAAGGCTCCATCTTATACTTCTCTAGGTGGCTATTCTTCATTTTCAAAATTTCCACCTGCGATTTTAGCCTAGAAATCTCATGTTTGGCATGCCTCAGGAGGTGGAAATGAGCAATCCATTTCCATAGCACCTCTAATATTTAAATAATAAACCATCTCAAAAATATAGTTTTTGTTTGCATTTGTGATTCCTCCTTAGGAGGTCCATTTTTCCATTCCTTTAATTCTTCCTCCAAACTCCACAATTTTACTAGTGGCGAATGTCAACTCACCTTGAGTTTCTTAAATTTTCTCGATGAAAGTTGAGAGAGAACCTACCATATTCTTTATAAGGGCCGCTATTTTCTCATCTTTAATAGAGATGTCCTCCTAAAGATTTTCAACCTCTGGAGCTTCCTTCTCTATTTGGGTTGACATATTAGCTTGCTTATTCAATTGTTCTTTCAAAGACAAAATTGTGGTATCTTTCTTAGCTAGCAAAAGCTTTAACTTTTTTATTTCCTGCTACTGATGAGAAATGATAATTTTTGCTTTGGATAATTCCAATGTCTGTCATATCTGCTAGGAATCTATTGGTGATTCACCCTCTTGTTTGTGTTCTAAATAGCTGGCGTGCCTTCCCCTTTTCTAGACTTTTATACAGTGGGACATTTTGAGATGATATTGTTTCATCCCTTATTTCTATGATTGGATAATGAGGAGGTGAAGATATAATGTCTTCATGCTCCAGAGGAGAAACATCTTCAACCTTAGATCTTTTTGGAGATGGAACAATTTCTATTTGAGCACTCTCTAGAGACACTAAAGCCTCTTCTATTTGTGTGCCCTCTAGAGGAGTTATTTTAGTATGCGACTCCTCCTAGGGTGAAACAACTAGTGC
The DNA here is from genome assembly GCA_027924645.1 of Cunninghamia lanceolata. Lineage (NCBI taxonomy): Eukaryota > Viridiplantae > Streptophyta > Pinopsida > Cupressales > Cupressaceae > Cunninghamia > Cunninghamia lanceolata. The sequence continues at coordinate 218,240 of BSBN01001207.1, forward strand.
ATGATGGCTCTCTAAAGGTGGAGTAGTTGCAATGTGAGGCCCCTCTAGAGGTGAAGTAACATATGTTCCAGGGATCTCTAGAGGTGGAGTAGCTGTAGAGTGTGGTTCCTCCAGAGGTGAATTAATGGAAGTCTATTCATGAAGGCTCTGGGGAGGTTGAGCAGATACAAAATGAGGTTCCTCCAAAGGTAACAAGGGCCCTTCTTCTGCTTCTTGAGTTGTTTGTGGAGGCACTGGTCCCTTTAAAGGGATAGGGGTATTAGATGTTATCGAATGGGCTAGCTTCTGAATTGCTTCAACAATCATCTTCTCTTTTCCAAGGTGGATGAGATTTCTACAATTATATTTTCACCCATTTCTTCTTTGGCTATTTATCCTCCTCTTAACCCAAGGTAATGATTTCTACTTGTTCATGTGGAGTGGGATGACTACCAAATGTTTCTACAAGGTGTTCTAGAGGGATATCCTCAGGAAGTGGTTCAATGGTGTCATAGGGGTCTTCCTTGGTAATTTCTAAGACTTGGCCTTCTTGTGTTGGTTGCTCAGTAGTAGCTATTAACGTTGATGGTTCTAAAACACCACTTGTGGTCACTGTTGGGGACTCCTATGTTTTCCTCTACTTCTTGGATGATTTGCTAGAATTTTTTAAACATTTACCCTCTCCTGTCTGATTCTTGAGAATTTGATGTTTGCAAATTAAATTAATAGGACCATGGCATTTTAGTGGACTCACACCCCTATTATACTTATCAACCATGATTTTAGGGAGGATAGGAGGTAGGCAGACATGTTTATCTTCAGTTCTAGTTCTTGAGAACCATGTCAAAAATAGGCTAGCATGTGCAGGGCTAGACCAACCATTGTGCCATACTGGCCCTCATAAGTAAAGAATTTCATCAACCACAGAACCTCTAATTTCCACCACTCTAAGAGAGTATCCCTATTGATACCCTTTTATCCCTTCTCTTCCCCACTATAATTTGGGGCATGGGTTCATTCCCTTTCCATAAATTTTCAATTAACTCATTATATGAATTAGTTTTAACTTAGAAAATGTCACTTCCTTCAACTAAAATTCTAGATAATGTAGAAATGGTTTCAAGGCTTACCTTGATTTTCTTACCTTTGGCCATAAATAAATTTATTTGAAGTTTTGAATGAAATCCTCTACAATATCCATGTTGAACCCCTTGAATTTATGAAGGAAATCCAACCATCCTTCTATCTAGAAAATTTCTACAATTTCCTCATTCTCCAACTTTTGAGTTGAATCAGGCTCAATTTTTCTCTTTAGTCCCATAGTTTTTCTCTCAATTAATTTCAAATGGTTGCTCTAGGTTTTAGGAATTCACACTTGAAAATGGCTCAAGAAATTATGTTGCTTGGATGCAGGCTTTAGAAACTTCACAACTTAGACACAGGTTTTGACAATTCCCATCTTGGACAATAGTTTTTTGAACAAGTTTTGAAATGCAAGGGAGAGATTTGCATGCAAAATAGCATGGGAAATTCTAGAGTAGGGGAAATAAGATGATGGCGATATATTATGTGTCAAGAAGAGCTTTAATGTACAACAATAAATGCATTGTACCTTAGCTATTGATGGTTTGGTGTTGAATCATCATTTCTCATACTCCAAAAGTGTCAAAGTAATGATTGATAATTACGGATGATGGCATGATTTGACACTTGGAGGTTGTCGACTCAGGGTGATTATGTGGAATTAATGTAATTGTAAAGAAAATTATTACCTTTTTGAAATAAAAATAAAACACATACTTGGTTGTACTTGCCGACATCGATGAAAATCATAATGTTGTGCTCTATAATTGTACTTGATAAGGTTGTGATGTGATGGAAAACTAAATTTATCATGGAAAATGAATGTTGATGGGAATTTTACATTGAATGCAAACTGATGCTCCAGAGCTGCCAGTGGAATTTATTAAGAAACTTTGTAATAAATGAATGACTGAAAGAAGGGGTTCCAGATCTATCATTAAAGCTGTAATGAATGGAGAACTTCATAAGGGTTGTTGAAGGAGTACTCTGAAGTGGTGACACGAGCAACTCTAGAAGTATCATTGAAAAGGTACTTCATAGGAGTGAAGTGGAACGACTTTGAATACTATAGAGGAATGAAGTGGAATGACTCCAAAAATATCACTAAAAGATACTTTGGAGGAATGGAATGGAATGACTATGAAAGTATCATTGAAAATATACTCAAGAGTGTAATGAACATCCATAGGAGCATTGTTGAAAGGATACTCTGGAGATATGGAATGAAATGACTCTAGAAGTATTGCTGAAAAGATACTATAGAGGAATGAAGTGGAATAACTCTGGAAATATTGCTAAAAAATACTCTAGAGGAATGAAATGGAATGACTTTGGGAGTATTGCTAAAAAAATACTCTAGAGGAGTGCAATCAACATCTTTGGGAGTATTGTTGAAATGATAATCTAGAGAGAGGAATGAAATGACTCCAGGAGCATCATTGAAGAAATGCTTTAGAGGAGAGCAATGAACAACTTTGGAAGTATCGTTGAAAAGATACTCTAAGAGATGGAGTGAAATGACTCCAGGAGCATCATTAAAAGGATGCTTTAGAGGAGTGTAATGAACGTCTCTAAGAGTATCATTGAAAGGATACTCTGGAGAGATAGAATGAAATGACTCTAGAGCATTATTGAAAGGATTCTCTAGAGGAGTACAATGAACATCTCTGGGAGTATCATGAAAGGATACTCTAGAGAGATGGAATGACTCTGGGAGAATCATTGGAAGGATGCTCTAGAGGATCAATGAATAGCTTTGATAGTATTGTTGAAAGGATACTCTAGAGAGTTGGAATGAAATGACTTCGAGAGCATCATTGAAAGGATGTTTTGGAGCAGTGATGAACTATCTTTGGAGGAGATGGGATGATATGACTCTCAAAGATGCTCTAGAGAATTGAATAAAATAAATGAAGAATGGCTCTGGAGATGTCTCTTGGAGTAAAAAGCTCCAAATGACTTCTAGAGTTAAATTTTTTTAATGCAGAAGAGTTGGCATGAACTAGTTTTCAACTCTCCTATTTATTCCTACCTACTATTCTATTTTTTTGTTGTGAAAGAAGAGAAAGATCCCTTCATACAACAAAGATTTGACTAAGCCTGAACTGTTATGATAAATTCCTCCTTGCTAGTTTTTTATACAAACACGATCTATGCCCATTTACTAGCAGTATTTAGTGTCCTTGTCAATGGGGATTAGCCAAACAACTCTATTGTTGAAGATTTATACTATTGTGTATGGGCCCAACCAGTAGGTATGAAGTTTTCCCTTGAAATCCTTATATCTAGAATCATATAGCAAATCCCAGTATCTATTTTGAAACTTATTCTTTTTAATGTGTTGATCATGCCATAATATCCTCTACTATTGCACTAATTTTGTTTGTTGTAGTGCATCTACCCTTATCTCATCCAATTCATTTAGTTGCATTATTCATTCTTGTTGTGTCCGGATGAGATCTAAACCGACTTCTATTGTTATCCAAAGTGTTTGCAGTTCATACTCAATGGAAAAATTAGTTTCTTGCCAAAAACTAACTCATAGGGTGTGAATCTTGTGGTTGATTTCCAAGTGGAGTTGTAAGCTCAAACTGCTTCATGCAATCTCCTTGACCAATCCTATATGCTAGTTGATACTATTTTATTAGAATATTTTCCATCTCTCTATTTGTAACTTCTACTTGATCATTCACCTATGGGTGATATGGAGAATATTTCTTATGGATCACTTGATAATGGTTAGTAAAAGTTAGGAGTACCTTTGACATGAACTAGGGCCCTTGATCTATGACAATAGATCTAGGTGCTCCAAAACTTTGGAATATTGTGTTACACATTAAATCAATGACTTGTTCTTCTCTTGCAACCTTCAAAGCCTACACTTCTACCCATAAATAGTGACATAGATAGTATGTACCAAAATGTACTCTTTTCCCTAGGATGGTGGATCAATGGGCCCAATGAAATCTAGCCCCCATTTCCCAAAAGGTTAAGAACCAGTTGAGGATGGAGGGGCATTTCACTAGATATTATTGGCCTACCCATTCTCTAGCATTCATCACATTGCTTGACATATCTCTTTATATTTTTATGCATAGAAGGCAAATAATATCCAACAATAAGAATTTTGTGTGTCATCCTCTTGGTTGAATAGTGTTCACTTACTAGTTCAACATGGAAAACTCTTAGAATATTGTGGACCTCATATGTTCGAACACACCTACACAAGACAAGGTTAGATCCACATTTGAATAATATGCCATTTATCCATTTAAAGGTTACACTTTCTTTGGAGTGTGAACAGAAACAAAAAATACATATTCATCTAGAAAATTATCCTTTACTGGTTCCTGTTCATCACCTACAATATGTTTTCTTGATAAAAAGTCAACAAGAACATTTAATTACCCTGATTTGTCTACTATTATCACATTAAATTCTTGCAATAGCAATAGCCATCTAATTATTCATTCACTTACCATAGGTCTGTTTATCAAGTATTTAAGATCCAATGGTGGTGGTTAAATTGTTTGAGATAAAGTGAACCTTTTAATAATGTTTGTTATGGTTGGTGCTAACACCTATCCCAATATTTAAGTCACCCCCAATTAACACTTACAATGAGCATAAATGTAATAAAATCTAGCTCAGGCACTTTTCAATGTTCATGTGTTCATGTTTAATTGGTTATTCATCATACAATGCCATGTCAAACCCCCATCCTTGCTTTATCAACCCATAGGGTCAAAGCATGTCGTTATTTATTATTCTTAATAAAGGCTAATTATTAATGCTTTAGAACATGGACATACAAGGCAAAATGAAATCCAACAGAGATCCAACAATTAGGGTTACACCACATGAGTTAAGTTGTGCAATCTTTAACTTTATCATTTTAGTGTGGGGATGACACATGTTCTAAAGGTTATGCCTCCCTTGGTTAATGTCTCACGTGCATGACAAAAATATAACAAAAGCCCATTCTATTTAGTTTTCAAAGCATACGTGTCATCATTTCTTTGGTTCTTAACTGTGTAACCTAAAATAGCTCATATTTAAACTTCTCTTGACCAATTATATTAAGCCACACTAGATTCTCCTTTACTTTAATGTTGGTGTATTCAAGTGTTTTAGGATTGAATGGATTAGGTAATAATACACAAGATAGTATGCCCATGGTTTCACAAGTGTCTTTCACCTTCCTATCAACACGTGTCTCATTCAAATAAATTGTTGGCAAAGTTTAAATTATTGTTCTACAAGTCATTAAAAATATTTTCACTCATTCCAATTGTAGACACCTAAAATTTACCACTACATCTTAACCCAATTCCTGTTATCCATCCCCCACTAATTAATTAATTAAATTATTTAATTAACTAGGTTATCCCTTTTCCATCAACTAATTAAATAGATTTTATTTAATTAGTAACTTATCCTAACATCAATTAAATGAATCATTTTATTTAATTAACTAAACTAATGTCATCTTACCTGAAAACCCACATCATCATTTCCTCTAATTAAAAATTTAATTCCTAACTAAAATCCATTTTAATAATAATTTCTAATCCATTTCATCAGTCCTAAAACAAATCAATTCCAAATCCTAGCCATTAATCTATTTAGCCCAATCCTAGCCATCCATCTCTTAATCCAAAACGAGGTCAAGTTTAAATCCCCACCATCCATTACCCCAGGAGAATCCGCACCCTTCATTCCACACATGTGTGAGATGTCCCATCATAAATCTCCACGAGTCTTCTCACACATGTGTGAGAGGTTTTAATCTCCACCCTTCATTCTAATCAAGACAATCTCAAACCTTCGTTTCTCTTAATTCATATCCCATCAACTTGCACCTCTCCCAAATTGACATTTGTCATCTTCTTATTCCACCATGCAAGATAATCAATCTCCATTGTCCAATCCAAGGTTAAATCCTAGCCCTTCAGCCCTCTCATCTCAAGTCTATAAATTCAAGCCATCCTCAAGCATTTACCATAAACAACAATTCAAAGGTATATGCTTCTACATTGAGGATATCAAGAGAAACCAACATACAACATCACTATCACCATCATTTTGGAGCACATCGCCACGTCGTTAAAGGTATAATGTTATTTTAAGTTTGCGTCATTTGATTTACTTTCCATTTTATGCTCTAACCTTTGTTTTGTGTGAGTTTAGAATTAGGAAGCATATTTTGTCATCTTTGTTTCCATTTTAAATTTTAATCCATGCATTACACCAATTGAATAGGAGAAAGCAATTATTTGATTCAGATTGGGCTCTATGTTTACATGTTCATGTCATATGGGCTTGAAGACATTCATTACAGTTGTCAATGGGTCACAAAGTTAATTTTACTTGGGGACGAGTTGTTAATCTTTATCGAGCCTTGCAAACTACATGTCATCACATGTATAAGACAATGCAATGCATGGTAATCAAGATGGCATACCCAAGTCCACACGTCTCATTGTCGAGACAACACAATAACTCATTAGATGCAAGGTGGCTAGCATAGTTTATTGCTTGTGCTAAAGGACCACAAAGATCAATGGTCGAGAGTGCCTTGCCATGAGAACCATAGTATTGGGGCATCATGAAGGGCAATGAGCTGTGGGCCAATAGTCTTGTTGATGGGCCACAAGTGAACATGGACATGGCATGTCACGTGCATAGGCTTAAAGCATTTAAAAAACACTAAAACATAACCTACAAGTGATGGGCCCACCATATTGGCATAGCCAATGGGATATGAGGAGGCATTTGATTTGACCCTTCCATAACATAGATCCACATAGGCACCCATGTAGGACTCATTTAAGCATAATAGGTCGACACACTAAATTTTTGTCATGTCCAATGATTCTCATTACATAGCATCAAGATCTATGGTCATATGATAATGGCAAGGGTGGAAAGGTGCCCGTTAATGGTTAGGTTAATGGACTACAACCAACCACAAGCTAACATGTTGCAAGGCTTTGAAGTTAGTAGGGCCTATGTGTTGAGCACATAACATTTAAAATGTGTGGTATGGACCATTGGGTAGGCACTTGAGACTTTTAGTATTGGTCTAGCCGAAGAGCCATGACAAATAACCAGTGGCCACATCACTAAGAGGGCTCAAGACTAAGGGGGGAGCACTAAGCAATAAAATGCTAAGGTAGTTTTGGCTCAATAGACATAATGAAGTCACAAGGAATGCTTGAGATTTCAACAAGTAACACAACAAACATGGAATCAACAATAATGGGAATGCGTAGAAGAAGCAATTATTGGCACAACAAGTAGGTTGATTGGTTGAGGAATGGTTTTCAATATACATGAAGATTGTGAGACAGATTTAAACCATGCACAAAAAACAATGGGTAGTTAACACCAAATTAGACTGATAAAGTGCAATGAAGGCCATGTGGCTAGGTTTTGGATTCAAATCAAAGGGGGTTACAACTAGACCAAGGCATGAAACATAAAACAAGGGCTTAAAAGCTTTAGTGCACCCAATTTTAAATAGGGGGTGTGACTAAACTAAGGCATAAACATAAAGGCCTAAAACCTTTAGTGCATCCAAATTTGAATGTATAGGGTGGCCATGGACATTTGTGAAGAATTTACAAGGGGCCACAAATGAGAACTTACATGATCAAATAGGAAACCAAGGAGAAGACCAAATACCCAATCATTGCCAATATAGGGAAACAAAGACAAACAAACTTAAATGAAATTAGACACCCAAATCTAGCGGCCCTGAGTCCTAATTAAACTTGGGTGTGTTGGTATTTAAAGGGTACAAGAAGACTCATTATTAGGCTATAAGAAATTAGGGGCCAATTGATAAGAGTGGGTTGCTCCTATACAATTTTGACTCTGCAAAAAAAACATGGAAGGTGATCCAAGAGGTCTAAAAAAGACAATTAAAGAGATTAAAATACACTAGGTCTCAACAAACCATTACCCCATGTATACTAATATCCCAATGATTTGTCACCAAGCATTCAAGTTTAATGGTTTCATTAGTAACAAGACCTACAAACCTCTTATAAAGTACATAACAACAATAATGCACATGCAACTAATGATATAAAATAATTCAAATTCCCCGAGATGAATCCCCTTAACCTTTCTTACTACATGTATAACCTGAATTCCAAATTACATAACTCCCTAAAAGTAAAATGGTCACAAGCTCTCAAAAGATTTATAACAAGTTTTTTGCTAGGCTATTTAAAATGGCAAAAATCCAATAAGCACAAATATATTAAATGCAAGTTCAAAATAGAATTGACACAATTTATAATATTGAACTATGAACTAATTGTTTCTAGTATTCTACACACATAATTTAATCATGCTACTATCACATCAATTAACCAAATCAACTAATTTAATCAAACTATTAACTTTGTTTATAGCTTAACAAACTATTAACACAAAATTGAACTAAAATTCTTTTTTTTTTTTTTTGTTACTGTAGACACTTAAATTTGTCCATGTCTTACCCATCACCCAGTTGACACATTATTAGAGACATCATGTAGCATTTTGTCTTAATCCCATCCTAATCACCTAGACAATTAATTAAATAAATCTTATTTATTTAATTAATTCCCCTCTCACATGTTCCAACTAATTCAAATAAAATATTTGAATTTATCCTCACCTCTCACCGCATTCCCACACTTGTCCACCTCTCAATTGAGTCATGTGTGGTAGTACAACTTTCATTTAATATCCTTCACATGTCAAACTAATTCAAATAAAATATTTGAATTAGGTCTTCTTTATTCCTCTCCGCACACTTGTCACATGACTACAATGTTGTTATATGGAGCCGAATCAGACTCGGAGGTTAAATTTACCCCACTTTTATCAATGCGGTTTTCCCCCAAATTATTTAACGGGGTCAAGGGGTAGCGCCCCTGGCACACTCCCTGTCGCGATACAGTGGGCTAGGGGGGCAGCGCCCCTGAAACCTCCAATGATTTTTATTGTTTTATAAAGGCGTCGGGAGTTTTTTTTTTCTATTGGTCGACATAAAAAAAAAACCCCTATTTTGTAACCGACATAAGGATTGATAAAAGCGGCTAAGGGTTAGGGCTTTTGTTGATGCATTATAGCATTTTGTAGTAGTATTGAGCTGCAAGGTTTGCTGGTTGTAATCAGTTTGATTTATTGGATAATAATATTGGACTCTCTATTGGTGGATGTAGCCCGAGTTTGGGTGAACCACGTTAAAACTTGTCTCTCGTTATTATTATTCATGTGTATTTTCATTCCTCTGTTTAATCTTTATTTGCATTTAATTGATATCTTCTGCACGCAATCCCTAACAAGTGGTATCAGAGCGGGTTGTGTTTGATTATTGTCTGCAAGAAGGTCTCACGGTTGAGTGGGAGCAATGCAAATGAGGGTAAATTAAAGGTAGATAAATTGAATGGGCAGAACTATCAGTTATGGAAGATGCAGATGGAGGATTATCTCTATCAAAAGGATTTATGGAGGCAGTTGGAAGGAATAGCCAAGAAACTGACAACAATGACTGATGAGGATTGGAATCTTCTGGATAGAAAGGCACTAGGAACCATTTGGTTGTGCTTGGCACCATCTGTGGCATTCAATATAACATAAACAAAGACAACATATGGTTTGATGAAAGCTTTGGCTAAATTGTATGAAAAACCCTCAGCCTCAAATAAGGTATTTCTCATGAAGCATTTGTTTAATTTGAAAATGATTGAAAGTGGATCTATGATAGATCATTTAAATGAGTTTAATACGATTATTAGTTGGTTAACTTCTGTAAAAGTAAGTTTTGATGAAGAGGTGAGGGCTCTCTTGATATTATGGTCTTTGCCAGAAAGCTGGAACAACTTGGTAATGGCTGTAAGTAACTCTGTCTCTGGTTCAAATATTTTGAAATTGGACGATGTTGGTGTTATCCTTAGCGAGGAAATGCGACGGAAAAGCTCAGGAGGGTCCACATCAGGTAGTGTTTTGAATTCAGAAAATAGGCACATATCAAAGGAGAGAGAAAAAGGTTTTGGAGGTCATGGGAAGTCGCGAGGAAAATCAAAGGACAAGAGGTCCCAATCCAGAGGACAAAAGGATTTCTAGTACTGTGGGAAATAAGGTCATCTGAAGAAAGATTACTGGTCTCGGAAGAATAAAGAATGAGACAAATAAGAAGGCAATAAGGAGGCAAATGTGGTAAGTAATAAATCTGAAGATGATGTTTTGATTCTTTCTCAAGATAATGTTGATGATTCATGGGTTTTAGATTTAGGGGCCTCATTTCATGCTACGCCCCATAGAAGTTATTTTCTTGATTATGTCCAAGGGGATTTTGGGCTAGTTTATTTGGGAGGTAATGAACCCTGTTAGATTGTTGGAAAGGGAAGAATCAAGATTAAGTTGCAAAATGGGAATCATTGGCTACTACAAGAGGTAAGGCACGTTCCAAGGCTGAGTAGAAATTTATTTTCAGCAGGGCAGCTAGCTGATGAAGATTGCATTGTTACATTTACTGATAAAAATTGGAAGGTTTCAAGAGGTGCCTTAATAGTAGCAAAAGGTGTGAAAGTAGGCACCTTATATCTTTGTACATGTTATACTATTGCTTCTACTTTAGCTGTTGCAGAGAAAAAACAAACAGGTTCAGGAACAGCTGCTGCAGGTTCGTAGGAAAAGATTGAAACAGTTGCTGCAGGTTTTGAGACAACACTTTGGCATAATAGACTTGGGCATATGAGTAAAAAAGGTATGAAGGTACTTCATTCTAAGAAAGTTTTACCAGGTCTAAAATGTATTAATATGGATTTTTGTGAAAGTTGTGTGTATGGCAAACAAAAGAGAGTCAGTTTTCTCAAGGATGGGAAGCAAAAGAAAGATGAAAGGTTGGAGCTTGTGCATACAGATGTGCGGGGACTAGCTCAAGTATGTTCTCTCGGTGGCTCTCGGTATTATGTTACATTCATAGATGATGCGACTAGGAAGGTTTGGATTTATTTCCTTAGGCAGAAATCTGATGTATTTGAAATATTTAAGAAATGGAGAAGCTTGGTTGAGAATGAGACGGGTAAAAGATTAAAATGTCTCAAATCTAATAATGGTGGTGAGTATTCCAGTAAAGAATTTGAGGATTATTGTTTCTTTAATGGAATTTGTATGCAGAAAATGGTCCCAGGGACTCCACAGAAAAATAGAGTGGCTAAACGCATGAATAGGACAATAACGAAGTGTGCAAGGACCATGGGATTGCATGTTGGGCTGCCTTTAAACATGTGGCCAGAGGCTGTCAATACCGTTATATATTTAATTAATAGAGGTCCTTCAGTTCCTTTGGGTTGTAGTATTCCAGAGGAATCATGGACAGGTAAGAAGGTGAGTTATTCTTTTCTCAAAACCTTCGGATGTGAAGCATTTGCACATGTAGATTTTGAAAATAGAACCAAGCTGGATGCAAAATAAATTAAAAAATGTACCTTCATTGGATATGACATTGATGAATTTGGGTATAGGCTTTGGGATTTTAAAAATCAGAAAATTGTGAGAAGCAGGGATGTTGTATTCAATGAGAAGGTGTTGTACAGAGATCAGTTGCAACAGCATGAGAAAAAAGAAAAGGATTATGTGGTGTTGTATGATACTCTAGATAATGATGTTCCAGTGGTTCCTCATGCTCTACAACAACAACAAAAAATACCACAAACTCCAGTGAATGTTAGATGGTCAACAAGGCTAAGTAGACCTCCTGAAAGGTTTTCTCCTTCTTTGTATTCTATTTTGTTAATAAATGCTGGTGAACCGGAAGGGTATGATGAAGCTATGCAGGTGGATAGAAAGGTTCAGTGGGAGCTTGCAATGAAAGAAGAAATGGACTCCTTGCTGAAAAATTAGACTTGGGAATTATGTAAGTTACCTGCAGGTAAAAAGGCTTTACCAAACAAATGGGTTTATAGGCTGAAAGAGGAAGATGGAGGTAAGAAAAGATTTAAAGCCAGGTTAGTTGTAAAAGGATTTGCATAGAAAAAAGGTATTGATTTTGATGAGATCTTTTCTCCGATTGTTAAGATGACTTCTATTCGTACTGTTTTAAGTATTGTGGCTGCTAAAGATTTGCATTTGGAACAACTAGATGTGAAAACTGCCTTTCTCCATGGTGATTTGGAGGAGGAGATATATATGGAACAGCCCCAAGGATTTGAGGTCAACGGTATGGAGAAACTGGTGTGCAGATTGAAGAAGAGTTTGTATGGCTTGAAACAAGCACCTCGACAATGGTATTTGAAATTTGATAGTTTTATGGCTGAGCAAGGCTATAGCTAGTGTAATTCTAACCATTGTGTTTATTTTAATAGGTTGGATAATGACAGCTACATTATTTTATGTTTATATATTGATGACATGCTTGTAGCAAGGTCTAACATGGATCACATAAGAGAGTTAAAACAACAGTTAGCACAATCATTTGCTATGAAGGATTTAGGGGCAGCAAAACAAATCTTTGGTATGAAAATTTGTAGAGATAGGAAGAACAAAAAATTGACTCTATCTCAGACTGATTATGTTGAAAAGGTGTTGCAGATATTCCATATGGAGAATGCAAAAGTTGTCAGCACACCTTTGCCTAGTCATTTGAAATTGACTAAGGAGATGTGTCCTAAGACACAAGAGGAGGAAGAAAAAATGTCCAAGGTACCATATGCTTCAACTGTAGAAAGTTTAATGTATGCCATGGTATGCACGAGACCGGATAATGCACATGTTGTAGGAGTCATAAGCAAGTATATGAGTCATCTCAGATTGGAGCATTGGAATGTGGTAAAATGGATTCTTAGATATTTGAGAGGTACATCTAATAAACACTTATGTTTTAGGGGCTCTAATATTGATTTAGTAGGCTATGTGGACTCAGATTTGGCAGGATATATTGATACCAAGCGGAGTACTACAGGTTATGTCTTTACTGTAGGTGGGACAACGGTGAGTTGGATCTCCAGGTTGCAAAAGGTGGTTGCTTTATCCACCACAGAGGTAGAATATGTAGCTACAACAGAGGCAAACAAGGAGATGATATGGCTGCAATCTTTCATGGAAGAATTGGGCAAACAACAGGCTAACAGTTATTTGTTTACAGACAGTCAAAGTGCCATACATCTTGCAAAGAATTTTGCCTTGCATTCAAAGACCAAACACATATAGCTAAGGTATCACTTCATCTAGTCGGTGTTGGATGATGGACAGTTATGGCTGGAAAAGATCCATACAGATGAAAATCTAGTGGATATGTTTACAAAGTTAGTAACAAGGGAGAAGTTGAGCTCCTCTTCAGCTTCGGTTGGTCTTCAAGACTGAAAAACAATAAAATCAAAATAGTGGAGTCCAGGGTGCTTATTTCCAGTGGGAGCTATAGGGTCAGTGGTGTTATGATTAGTCTCCAAGTAGGAGATTGTTGTTATATGGAGCCTAATCAGACTTGAAGGTTAAATTTACCCCACTTTTATCGACGCGGTTTCCCCCCAAATTATTTAACAGGGTCCAAGGGGCAGCGCCCCTGGCGTGCTGCCTATCGCGATACAATGGGCTCAGGGGGCAGTGCCCCTGATACCTCCAACAATTTTTATTATTTTATGAAGGCATCAAGAGTTATTTTTTCTATTGGCTGACATTAAAAAAACCCTATTTTTGTAACCGACATAAGGCTTGATAAAAGCGACTAAGGGTTAGGGTTTCTGTTGATGTATTGTAGCATTTTGCAATGGTATTGAGTTGCAAGGTTTGCTAGTTGTAATCAGTTTGATTTACTTGATAATAATATTGGACTCTCTATTGGTGGATGTAGCCCGAGTTTGGGTGAACCACGTTAAAACTTGTCTCTCACTGTTATTATTCCTGTGTATTTTCATTCCTTTGTTTAATCTTTATTTGCATTTAATTGATATCTTCTACATGCAATCCCTAACATACAACTCCTCGTGGAGTGGGAAAATCTAATCGATCCTAGCTGTCCACATCGTTGAAAACAACTTTCAATCACAACCTTTCCTTCAAATCAACCCTTTCCTAAAAATTAAACCTCTCACAAGCCATTTTCATATGTTGAGTTTTCAAGTACTGTTATGCTGCTGAAATAGTGAGCAACCAACATTCCTCCCACATTCAACCTTCAAAATCTTGCATGCCTATGCGGGATTGAGAAGAGTAATGGAGATAAATTAAATCTAGCTTGGAGATCGCTTTGCTTTGCTTTCTTGTTTTGATTTTCATTCTAGTTTGTACTCTATTGTGCTAGTTAGGGTTTGATATTTTGTTATTTTAGTTTTAGACTTGATTTTAGCCATGACGACAAGTGGTGAACTTGACATGAAATGCTTGCAAATCTAACATTTTTTGTCTATTTCTAAAAATTAGTTTTTGCAGGTGACCTCCTAGCCTGAAACGGACCTCGTCGTTGCATCCGGGAGGCCTTGCAGGCAAAAAATGACATAAAACACCCTATATTTTGCTTGCAATTTTTTTTTTTAAATTGAATTTTTTTTAGGTTGGGATTCGTACGAATCCCCTGTGTGGATTCCATAATCTCTAGTTTTGTTTGGGTTGATGGCATGTTTATTTTTTTATGATCGCAGGTTTTATTTGCTTGAGGCTCTAATTGACTGGTAAAAAACCTTAGGTCCGCAACTAAGTTAAAGCCCTAACCTAACTCCTCTGGTCACTATCATCTATGAAGTCGTCGTAGTCAAACCCTAAGTCGTAGAATACTCATTGAATCCTTATGTCTCCCATCGCCTGTTCAAGGCTCACCATCGCTCATCTCTAAAAAAAACCCTAACTACCTGTGGCATTTTCATCAGCCTCAGATCCCAAACCCTGGTCGTTCCTAAAGCCAGGTCATCACCCATTGAATGCTAAGTCGACGCCTCCCTGTTAGGTCGCCACCTACATTAGGGTTTGTCGCCTCTCATCCTAGATTCGTCGCTGCTGCCTATTGTTCATCGAATGCCACTTTCAAACTCTCCCTTGACCGCCTAACTCTCAACGTTGGTCGCCTCTGCAACCCTTGTCGACGCCTCCCTTAACATCACCATCGCCACTCACTGCACATTCCTCTGCCCGACCTCCAAACTCTTCTACTGCTCGTCAGAACCCATCGCTGCCAATCATAAACCCTAGCCTCCACATGTTCGCCTGCCCTAAACTCCTAACCATTTGTTTACCTCTAAATTCTTCCATATACCTCTAAATTCCTAACCATGGTTTGCACACTTTTTTGCCACTTGCCTCTAAATTCCTCAACGCGGTCTATTTACCTCCATAGGGGCACGGTCCTATCAGTGACCAAGGGCAGGGGAAAGGGGCCTGATACGCCCCCTTTTTCATTTCTTTTTTATTTTTTGCTTTGACCTTGCCACTGGTCATATGGATGACTAGGGGCTAATCTAAGCCTTAACCGTAAATAGTGACCGCTACAGTAAACTGCGCACATGTGACCATGACAGAGTAAACCACCAGCAGTTAACCTTGACAGTCAGCCTGCCTTGATCCTTCTACATGCCCTAATAGGGCATTTTTTTTCTTTTCCTCATAACTTGGGCATATGATATCAAAAATTCACAAACAAGGACTCGTTGGAAAGCTGACTCAAGAACTACGCAGTGGTGGAGATTTTATTAGGTGAATGTATCGTATTCATGCCTTTTTTCTCAGTCAAAGTAAACATTCTTTACAAACTTCAAACGAGCATAACTATTGCAAAATTGATATGTTTTTCACAATTTTTTTAAAAAAAGTGCATAGAATTTTGTCTAGAATCTTTTCATGATAGTCATTTTGCTGTATCCCATCATCTTGATCAGATTTTATCAACTTTCTTTATTTTCGCATAATACACTTGTTTGCAAGTTTACTCGCTTCCTTCTTGTTTTCATGGCTTCTAGGTGCATCTAAGGAGCTGTATCAGCACTGGAACCAGTCATATATAGTAGATTGGAAGCAAAAAAATTTAGGTGCACTCATTTCATCTCTTGTCTTTTCATTTCAATCAATCAATCTTGCTTGCAAACATACTTCAATTTGGGCTCTAAAATAAACATTTATCTTCATACACATTCAAAATTGGGCATTAAAACGAACTAGTATCTTCCTTCACATCTTGACTTGGGGTTAAAAAGAACAAGTGCTTGAACTATTTGGTGAACTTGAATGTGATCAAGGTGTGTATTCTCTTCTCATGCGCTTCGTGCGATCTTGAGAATCAAAAACACCTCTCATCCATTCATTTTCACACCACACATTTTCATTTCTTAAAGGGGAAATTAACAAGTGCGAGTGTGAGTCAAGTGTGCATGTGTATGCTCTCTCCTCGCACCGCCAGGTGATCTTGGAGATTAAAAACACCTCACTTGGTTTGCTTTTGTCATACCCTTCCTAGGAGGCTTGCTTGGAGACACACCACTCCAAGGGATGACCTCAACTCTAGTGTTCTGACAGAGTATAAACAGCGAGGTGTGAATCGAAAGACACCCTCTTTGGAAGTTGAAATCTTGTCACTCTTGGCTAAGCCCTAAAGAACTTTATACCTCTGGGAAGTGAAGGTGAAGGGTGGGTTACCTCTTTATCCTGATTGTGTGGCATTATTTCGCTTTCATTTCACAGAATTGGGCCCCCCGTACCTTGAGTATATCGGGGACATCCCTAGTCAACTTGTGCAACCTAGATTAAGACTTAATTGGCCACACCTACCTGACTAGTCATAGGCTTGTTGATGTGTCTTCAAGTGTTTGCTTAATCATCACATTCTTCATTCAAAAGTTCAAATTCAAACTTGCTTATGTGTCTTGCGTGTGTGATTCATGTGTGTACATGTGTAATCATTTGTTTGCAAATTGTCAAATCAAGCTATAAACACAAACACATAAACAAGTCATTCTAAACATCCTCATCATCACATTCATTCTAAGTCACTTTCATCCTAAATATTACACATCATAATCTTCATTCTAATCCAATCAACTTCATCCTAATCTCATTTCACATCATCCTAGTCCTAGTCAACACTTGTCAAAATGGTCCTAATCCCAAGCAAACCTATGCCCAATCACAACCCCAAACTTATACTTCAAGGAGGCCCTCCCTCTAATCCCAGTCATGAAGACAATCCTAGACCCAAGGTCTTACTTCGAAGAGGCCCCCCCTCTAGTTCAAACAATGATACAAAACCTAAGCCCATGGTCATAATTCGAGGAGGCCCTCTCCCTAATCCTAATGTTGAGAACAATCCAACACCAAAGCTCATACTTCGAGGGGCCCCTCCTCCTACTTCTAATGATGACAAGAATCATGTTGCATACCTTGAGGGACAAGATGAAATGCAAATACTTAAACACATGTGTGACACCATGCCAACATTCGCGAACAAGGTCCTAGCACTCGAACTACAAGACCTCATTCAAACACTTCACCAAGTACCCCAACCCCTAGACCAACAAACCATGCAAAGACTTCAAGCCCTCTTTAAAAAATTTCAACAAATCTAATCACCTCAAATACAACACCTCCTAGTCCAAGCCCAACAATTCATAGCCCCTTGTCAAATTCAACCAACACAACCACAACATCAACAACATTCACTTCAATCCTATGTGTCATCCCCCTCCACTTCATACCAACCTAGTCCATCCATATGCCAAGTCAATGCTACATCAACCTATCCCAATTCTTTCCAAGCCAATGCCACATCAACCTATCCCACTTCTTTCCAAGTCAATGCCGCTTCAACCTATAAATTCATTCCACAACAACCACGTGTGAGCCTAAGTCACCCTTTGCAACAAGATCAAATGCCTTCAAGTACTAATGCTACCTTTGACAAGGGGAACACCAATCTAGCTTGTAGGCCATATAAGTACATTATACCACCATCCACTCGAATGCCTATCCTAAAGCCACCATGTCCTAATCCTAATCCATTGGTTCCTCCACCTTCCAATCCATCAAACCCTTCATTACCCCCACCATCATCTAATCCTCCATCAACTTCACGCTCTAAATTCAAACATTACAAAAGTAAACCTATGGAGTTACCCAAATCCACCCATACACCTACAAAGGATGTGATCCAAGGGCTACAAGCAAGGAATCAATCATCGCCATGTCATCCAACACATATGCTTGAACCTACCAAAGAGTCCTCAAACACCATGCCAAGTCCTTCAACCCAATCATGTGGTCCACAACCCCTTGAACCTATTCAAGCATCTCCCCCCATGAGTCCAATTCAACCTCCATCATGCCCTCTTGCAATTGACCATCAAGAGCCTTCCACTTCCATTCAAGAAAGTCAAGAGATATGTCAAGAGCATAATCTAAAGCATGTGGAAACATCAAGTCCTCATTCTAATCAAGATCAAATCACTTTCATTCAACCTATTCATAACATGTATCTTTTCCATGATCAAGACATTATTCACGATGAAGAGCCTATCCATGAGCAACTTGATCCTATTCACACCCCCACAACCATTCATGAGCAAGACACCCAAGACCTACATACTCCATCTAACAAGAGTCTTGTTGACCTACTTGAGCATTCACCCCATTTCATGGCCTTCCTTCAAAGCAAAGAACCTTCCCCTCTGTCTAGCCCTATCCATGATTCAACAACATCCACTTGTTATGATGAAACACATGCC
This sequence comes from Cunninghamia lanceolata, assembly GCA_027924645.1. Classification (NCBI taxonomy): domain Eukaryota; kingdom Viridiplantae; phylum Streptophyta; class Pinopsida; order Cupressales; family Cupressaceae; genus Cunninghamia; species Cunninghamia lanceolata. The sequence goes on from BSBN01001207.1 coordinate 237,004, forward strand.
TCCCAAGCAAACATAGAAGATCAAACCAATAGCTTGGATCTAATGAACATAATCAAGATCCTAATGATCCTTCCACATCCACTATCGATCCCATTTCAAATCCACCATCATATCCCCTTGGTCTATCCACCTTCATCCATGAATGTTCCTCCTTAGGACAACAACAACCTTTATCTACCACCTCACCTTCTCCATCCAATAATAAACTCAAGTCTAGTGTCCAAAGCACACCTAGTCCCATAGTCTATCGCATCCTCCAAAACACGAACTACCAAGGTAAAGGCTTAGGCATTCGTGAACAAGGTATTTTGGAGCCTATACATGTCAAAATCCCTCCACGCTCATATGGCCTTGGATATACACCCCAAGGTAAACAATCTCAAGATGTTGGTACTTCCTCCATGCCTCCTAAGTCCACCTTTTTCCATCGCAAATCACATCATGTACCCAAAACATATGTCGCCATTCCACCTCCATTATCATACAAATGTTAAAAGCATGTTACCATACACCTTCCACCTTCCACCATCCACATTACCTCCACTACTTCCAAATCCTAATTTCCCTCCATCCACTTTACCACCACTTCTCCCAACGCCAAATCCATCCATTTACACATTCCCTCAAATTCCTAATCATGACCAACAAATGCACACATTGTCCAAACAAGAAGCTTCCGCCAATTCCAAGGGATTCAAAAATAAACATTTAGATGCCTCTACCCATAAAGCTAAAACCCCTAAGGATCCTAATGCCTTAGGACATCAAGGCAAAAAGTCAAAGAAAAGTACATTCAAAAAGCTACCCAAGCCCATACCTCCAAAACAAAAGGCTAAAACTAAAAGGGTTTGGGTCCCTAAGTAAAAAGCAATCAAATCAAATGAAGCATTCGCATCTCAAAAATCCCAACCATCCTCTTCCACCCAAAAATCTCATTCCATTCAAAAATATCAAATTTCTCCATCCCACAAGTCAAACAAAAATCATAAAAATTCTAAGTCTATGTGGGTACCTAAATGCTTACATCACCCATCCGCTAAACAAACACATCCATTGCTTCCTACACCACCATCCAATCAAAAGCTTCAATGTTTAACACGGTGTGTGCAACCGTTGGTCATGATTCCTTTCAATACCTCCATCACCCCATCCTTCATCCACTATCCTACATTTGTCCCCCATCCTATCCCTATGGTCCATGCTTTTGGATAGGCCTTTCATCCATCATTGCATAAGTCCTACATAATCCACATCATAATCCACTATCTACCTACTCCATCTCACTTTCATGCAATCCCTTACCAACCTCTATGAGCATTTGACATGGTCCATATGCGATGACATTCCTCTCTAATGGGACTATCATCTTTCATGGCACTAGACACTTGAGTCCCTCCTTTCCATATTCCCCTATCCTATAAAAAAAGGTCAAAAAAAAAGAAAAAAATAAAAAAAGTAAAGAGAAATCCCTTCGTCCTATGGTGAAAACCACCCTTGGTGGCGCCTTGGATAAGTACCATGATGAAAACTTGGCAAACAGTCGTCATGTGTAGGTTGATCTTCTATGTCACTTACACTTGGGGGCACATTGTCTCATCCCACCTATCACTTTCCAAACTACCTATCTTATCATGCCATTTCCATACACCTACATACACACACCTATCATATTGAGTCCATCCATCCTCCCTTCCTCATTTTGATCTTGATGAAGATTGGGGGCAAAATGTTGAAACATGCTTTGGATATCTCTTGATACACCCCATCCTCCCAAAACAATCATATCGTTATCCTATTGCCACGAGCCATGTCATGCAAAATCCTAAGTATTCTACCTCGAATGGGGCATGTTATTCTTATACGACATAGTCCTTGGAGATCGCATCCTTGCCCTCTTATGCATACATCCTTTCCATCCACTATCGCCTATCATTTTATCCCACCTACCTCCTTGCACCTAGACTTGGTTTTCCCCTTGTCATTGGTATCTAGCGTAAAGGCTGTCAAAATTGTCATCCAATGCCATCCAAAACATCCAAAAATACAAAAAAATCAAAACATTTCAAAATAAAAAAAATCCAAACATGCAAAAAACCCAAAAAATCAAAACATTCCCAAAATCCAAAAAATTAAAATATTCCCAAAAATACAAAAAAACAAATATGCAACAAAAATCCAATCAAAACCAATCATCAATTCTTTACTCAATCAAATCATTCCAATCCAATAATCAAGTCAAACCAATTCTTCAAATTCATCAAATCAATTTCTCAATCACATCAAAATTAATTCATCACTTCATCAAGTCAATCCAATTCATCAAACCAAACCAAATCAATTCAATCCAATCATCATCATCAACTCAATTCAATTCCAAGCAATAAACTCAAATGCAAGTCATCCTCAATTCATAACAATCAAGCCAATCAATCTTGTCAAATTATCTAATTGCATCAATGGTCTTGATCCTAATCTTGATGTAAACCAAATCAATCAATCAATCAATTGTCTTAGACAGGATGTTGCATTGTCGAAACCAAACCAGGCATCTTAGACGACATGTTTCATTTCTTGAAACCAGACATGATCAATCAATCAATCACTCAATCATTGGTTTACAGCTCGATAGGGGCAATACCTTGCTTGTTTTTGAATCATTTGTGCATGCTTGCTTGTGTGTGTTATCATTTTTATGTTGCATTTGTATCACATCCCTAATCATTCTAGCTAATATTCATATCTTGTGTATTTTGGAATGGCTTTTTGCATTAACCTTTGCATTTAAGGTCATATCATACCTTTTGTGCATTAGGACTTTAATGCTCTAAGTTTACTTCCTCATACATTAGACAAAGTTGTATTACGTTGGTGCATAAGACACATCGTTACCTTGGTCCTTATACCTTGGTGCATAACGTCTAGTGCTATATCAAACTTCATGGTTGCTCACCTTCATTGCAGCATAACGCATCATTCATTTCTGTCCACTCCCTTATCTTTCTTCCTTGATCAATCCCTTTCATTTCAAGAGCCTACCTGTGTTTGTCCAACTCGCCTATCCTCTCGAGGGGGCATCATCATCCTATCTTTCCGTCATCATCCATTTTCCTCCATCCATACCTTAGCTTATTTGAAATGATGTTACTCGACACAAATCTCACCATCTCGAACATCATCTCAAAGAGGGGCAAAATGTAGACACTTAAATTTGTCCATGTATTACCCATCACCTAGTCGACACATTATTACAGACATCGTGTAACATTTTGTCCTAATCCCACTCTTAATCCCATCCTAATCACCTAGACAATTAATTAATATAAATCTTATTTATTTAATTAATTCCCCTCTCACATGTTCCAACTAATTCAAATAAAATATTTGAATTTATCCTCACCTCTCACCACATTCCCACACTTGTCCACCTCTCAATTGAGTCATGTGTGGTAATACAACTTTCATTTAATATCCTTCACATGTCAAACTAATTCAAATAAAATATTTGAATTAGGTCTCCTTTATTCCTCTCTGCACACTTGTCACATGACTACAACTTCTCATGGAGTGGAAAAACTTAATCGATCCTAGCCGTCCACATCGTTGAAAACAACTTTCAATCACAACCCTTCATTCAAATCAGTCATTTTCTATAAATCAAACCTCTCACAAGCAATTTTCATATGTTGAGTTTTCAAGTACTGTTATGCTGCTGAAATAGTGAGCAACCAACATTCCTCCCACATTCAACCTTTGAAATCTTGCATGCCTATGCGGGATTGAGAAGAGCAATGGAGATAAATCAAATCTAGCTTGGAGATCGGTTTGCTTTGCTTTCTTCTTTTGATTTTCATGCTAGTTTGTACTCTATTGTGCTAGTTAGGGTTTGATATTTTGTTGTTTTAGTTTTAGACTTGATTTTTGCCCTGACGATAGTTACATAAGGAAATTAGTTACGATCCTTCATTATCTCCACCTAGGTCAAAGGTTTGACTCTTGTATCTAGCACCTTCATTGCTTCATCCAATAACATCTTAGCTTATTAAGTTAGCAACCACTATAAACTAGTGAATACTAATTTTCAAACATATTAAAATGAGAGGAACTAACCTTTGTCGAAAAAATTCTTAAACAATTGTTTTAAGAATTTTAGCTAAATTCCCAAGGTCCATCGTCATATTTCACAATCGCTTGTCATCATGTAGGAAAGAATTCTTTTAGCTCTACCCACATGACTACTGTGTCATTTTAGGAAAGAATTCTTTTAGCACCCTCTTTTTAGCAAAAAAAACCCTAGACTAATGGTGGAGGTCTAACAGAATTGGAACGACGAATGTAAGCACTGGAATGACGAACAGGTCTTTCTAAACAGTGAGCTCAAATGACGAGTGTACACACAGTTGTAGGAATGGGAGAAACGGCTACTAGTGGGGTTTTGCTCGAACGACGAACACATTTCCAGGAACGGTGAATAGCGAAACAATAGGCCCTGTCTCCGAGTCAAGTCAAAGGTAAGGGCGAGACCAAGGTTGGTGGAACATAAGCCCCACTTCTTTTATCTTCTTTTCCTACTTGTCGACTGCATATTTGTCGTTTTTTTCTCAAAAACAAATCCCAGTGCATAAACAAAAGAAAAATCAAACTGAACCTCAGTTAGAACCGCATCAAAGGCAAAAGAAAAAGACAAACAAACACTGAGACAAGGGCACTCCAAATTGGCAGGGAAGGAAAACCTTTTCATAAGGCACGGTAACAAAAGCAACTTCGAAAACAGGAAACAGGGACCTCTGTTTCAGCATGAGAATGAAAAAGAACCTGCAGTTATTAGGCACACAAAGGAACATACAAATAGAAAAAGAAAAGTTAACCAATGCTTTGTCAGCAAAACAGAAAGGTTGTGGAAATGCAGGGGTTAGGGAAACCCGCTTAGACCCATGAGCAAGTATGTTAATCCCTTTTGGGACTAACATATCTTGCACCTCAGAGAACCCAATAGACCCTTCGTTTATCACAGCGGGAGCTCTAGAAGCTCTGTGGCAGCAGTCGCTAAAACAAGAGCACTATCAATCTGTAGTGGCAGACACAGAAGAAAAATTGACATATGTCAATGCAAAACAGTACAAGCGAATCCTACAATGCAGGCAAGCCAAAATTGCAAGGAAACTAAAACGGTTGGGGAGTAGAAAATTCATTGCTATACTCCCCAAAGCAACATGCAATGCTCCAACAACGCCAAGGGTAAGCAAAACCATAGCAAACTCACTAGTGGTGGAGCAAGAAGTGCATCTTGGGATAAATGGGACAGTGGAATAGCAGTTTGGGGGGCTAAATCAGAAGGACTTAAAGCATCTGGACAACATTAACAAAGGAGAAGAAGAGAGGCAGGACAACCTGTACAGTCCCATGTTGACTCCCTTAACGTGGTCATTAGAGCTTTATGTTATGGAGTTAATGGCCCTGAAAGGAAGAATGTTTAAACTGGAAGCAAAAAATTAGGTGAAAGAAGCAAAATTTCAGGAGGTCTTAGAATCCAACCTAAAGCTGTCACAGGAAAATCAAACCCTCAAGGACCAAGTAAACAAGTTACAACATACGTTGGAGTTTGGACAACAACATATTTTGACATTAAAACATGATATAAACCAAGTCAACGACAACAATGCAAGTCAAACAATGGCAGAAAATGATATCCCTCATTTCAGAAAAATGCAATCAGTCCTCGCAAGCATGGAAGTCAAAGAAACCAAATTAATGGAGAAACTTGGGGAGGCCAAGTCCTGGACTCAAGTGGTAAAAGGGGAGACAGGGACACAAACAAATCTCATAAAAAAGCAATTCAAACTGCAAATGTGGGAAGAAAAGGACAGGTAAGATAGGGCAACAAACATAATAATGAAAGGGATGAAAGAATGCGGTGAAGGGGAAGCAACCAGCAGAGTCGTAAGAGACTTCTTAATAGACAAACTACAATGGGTAGGTCATATACAACAAGCAAACAGAATTGGCCAAATGGCAAAGGGAGAAAAAGGCAGAATTATAAGGGTGACATTGAAAAACCGAGAAGATAAGAACAAGATTTTAAGAAACAAAAGGTTTCTCAAAGGCACACATTTTTTTTTTATAGATGAAGACTTAACCCCGACACAACTAGAGGAAAAGAGGGAGTGGGAGAAGGTTGTAACAACAAGAAATATAGGAAATGAGGCATGGTTGTATAGGGGCAAAGCCCAAATTAATGACAATACCATCCATGATAAATAGGAAGGCGGGGCCCCCCAGGACCACCTCACAGTGGTACACTGGAATTGTAGAGGCTACCCCTGGAGGAGGGGTCCTGGTTTAGGGCCCGTAGCAAAGGGAAATGAGGTCAAAGTCCTCCTTGAAACCCATGAGCATGAGGGCTGCAAAGTCCTAGAATTTGAAGGTTACACCAAGTTTTCAGTTTGAAATGAGATAACCGAAAATGACAAGGGACATGGGGGAGTGACAATCTTGATAAAGAAGGAATGGGAAAGAACCATAAGATTGGAAAAGGACACAAATAATCAGTATATATGGATAAGGATTACAAATCAAAATTCCATAATTTGGCTTGCAACATGTTACTTTGCTCCATACGGCTCTAAAATATACAAGAAAAGGAACTTAAATAGGGAAGATCCTTATGGAGCACTCAAAAAGGACATAACAACATATTGTGCTATGGGCAAGATCATGTTAATCGGGGACTTTAATGCAAGAACGACGAATAATCAAGCTCTCTACCTTGAAATGGGGGAGGGTCAAAATAGCAACCGCTATGGCTTGAAGAAGAAGAGAACCAAAAGTGGGAAAGGGTCTCCCAAGATATAAAAGGTGGTGTTTCACTTTTTGGAGCAGAATTGTTAGGGATGTGCAGCCTCCATGATTTGATTATTTGTAATGGCATAAGAAAGTGGCCGAGCTCTAGAGACATGACTTGCCATACCTACAATGGACAGAGTGTGGTAGACTACGTCATTTGCTCACAGAATGCCATATCAAAGATAAAGGAGATGGAAATTAGGGGTCGTCCTGTAGAAATGAAGTCTGATCACAACCCTATTTATGTAAAATTTTGTATGCAAAAAGATGAACAACAAAGTAACAGTCCTCAAATAGGTATAAAAGCTGATGGGCAAGGCAATATCCATTTGACTAGCAAGAACTAAGACATCTTTAAGTCAATGATTGATAAACAACTGCAAGAAAGAAATAATATTGGCCGCCCCAACAAAAAACAGGGCATAATGGACAGCGAACAATTGATGGCTTTAATTCACAAAGCTCTCTCAACATGCAAGAGATCCAAGGCTAGAAAAGCCCCCAAAAACAACTTTCCATCGAATCCCTGGTACAATGAGGAATGTAAAACAACAAAAAGAACATTGAAAATATCTGGTAGAGAGAAGGCAAATAAGAAAATATATGAGAAATTGGTGAGCTCAAAAAAGAAGATTACATGGAAGTTAGGAGAAAAAAATTGATTTATCTTGGAAAGACAAATCCAAGAGGTTTTTAGAGAGAATTGCAGCAGGTTAGTAGCAAGGTCGAGAGTAACATCAATGACATGCAATGGCTGCAATATGATAGGATACTATACGAAAGAGACTAGGATAAAACCACCTCGTCGATAATCAACAATGGGACCAAACTCTTCTCTACTAAGGACATTACAGAAGGGATAAAGAGGTTAGCAACAGGCAAAGCTAAGGACGTAGATGGTTTACAAGCGGAACATCTAAAATGGGGTACGGAAGCCTTAGCACCACACATCAAAAGGATTTTTAATAGGGTGATTCAGCATGGTTTCCCAACAAACTGGACAACAAGTGTGGTCATTCCTCTTCACAAGAGCGGGGATGTCAACAACCCGTCAAACTACCGCACTATTATGATCAATCCTCTCTTTAGAAAACTCTTTGGAAGCATGGTGGAGCAAAGAATTAGCACTTGGGCAGAAAAGGAGGGCAAGAGGGCAAAAGGGCAAGCGGGTTTCAGATCTAAACACTCCAGGATTGATCACGATGTCACCCTTAGACATATGATTGAAAAAATTTGGGACAAGCAAGGAGGTGAAATCTTTTGCTGTTTTGTCGGCTTCAAAAAGGCTTTCGACACGGTGCCGAGAAGCAAGCTTTGGAGTAGAATGGAAGAGCTGGGGATACTAGAAGAGTATAGGGCAGCGGTCCACAGACTTTACGATCATGTCCGAGCCAAGATTAGAACGAAAGATGTTTTTTTAGAATGTTTTGGAAGCCACATCGGGGTCAAGCAGGGGTGTCCGTTGTGCCCAATTCTTTTCGGGCTATACATTGACAAGTTAGAGGAGTGGTTAGACAAGATGGGTGGCGGGGGCGTCCATTTAGCCAATTATGTGGTGAAGTTACTGCTTTATGCTAATGACATTACATTGATGGCAAAAACGACACATGGTTTGCAAGAACACCTAAGAGCTCTTGAGTTATTTTGCCAGGAGGTGGGAATGGCAGTGAACATAAGTAAAACCAAGGTCATGGTCTTCACTTTGAGAAAAACAAAGAAGCAAATAAATTTTGAGTTCGAAGGTAGTCCCCTCGAGGTGGTAGACGAATACAAGTACTTGGGCCTTGATTTCCGCAATAATCTCAGTTGGGAGAATTGCAGAACTAAAAGAATACAATGAGGTTGGAAAGCATTATACATGCTGCAAAACATATGTAGATTTGCGGAGTTATGGGACTGGAAAACAAAGAAGAGCGTTTTTGGGCTGCTGGTTATCCCGGTGGTGTTATACGGGTGTGAAGTTTGGGACAACAGTACATTGGCAACAAAATGGAGACAAATAGAAAGATTACAGAGGCACCTAATCACATGCAGCTTTAAAATCAAAAGCACGATACTTTATGAGATTATCTTAGCTGAAGCAGGAGCTTTTCCGATTGAGGTGATGACAATAATCCATCTCTTAGGCTATTTGAAGAGAATCGAGAACTTGGAGGAACATTGCTGGCCCAAGATTGCGGCATAGGAAAAGTTAAATAGAAGGAAAAACACATGGATGAAGCAAAATGTAAACTGGGTGAATAAGTGGGGCATTAGCATGCACGAATGTCCAAACACAAACATGGAAATTAAAAAGTTTGTTAGAGAGAAAGCCAAGGCTGTCATGTGGGCTAGACAACTCGGGTGAAAAAGAGAGCATTATGTCAAATATTTCAACCCCACTTGTGACCACGAGCCAAAATGCTACATGGGTGCGGATATCAAGTGGAAAGCTAAAATGTTGATGGCCCAACTTAGAACTAGCTCATACCATCTTAGATGTGAAATGGGAAGGTGGGTGACACCCAAAGAAGAGTGGGTGAATAGGATTTGTCGTTTATACTCGACAGCTTTAGTGGAAACATAATGGCATTACATTATGGAATGTAAGGCGTAAGTGGACATCCGGATCAACTACACTGATGTACTAAAGGTGGGGTATTCAACTACCTTGTTTAAAGAGGAGAGGGTAGTTAAAGTCGCTGATTTCCTGTGCAAGATTCATAACAGAAGAAAGGGGATCAGAAGTGAAATGGAGAGCAGTTAGAAGTAATTGGGGGACTCCCTGGTCCCGTGTTTCCTTGTTTGATGCGGCTTGTTTTCCATCTGGATCCCATAAACTTCAGTGTCATGGATGTTATTAAAAACAATCAATCAATCACTAAGCCAGAAAACGAGAGCCAAAAAGTCTAGGGAATTGTGTGTTTTTTTTAACATGTACATCGAGGGAAGCAGCTGGTGACAAGGAATAATGACCCTACGAGAAGATTCGGGATGCATTGAGAGGGGACTCCTCACCCTCACCCTCACGTATTCCTCTTTTTCTTCCTCTGACTGCACATCATTTCAAATCATCCTGCGCAGATGTGAGGGAACATAGAACAATGGTGAGAAAATTGCAGATTAAGGACTCCATTAACTTCCTCGAACCTCAGGTAATTCAGCTCAAGCTCATTTATTTTTTCACGCATTGGAGGTATAATCGATTTGGTATTTCGACTCGAATTCGTATATGCAGGCTGCATTTTCGTTTCTGTTTGGGGACGACAGGTTCCTCAGAAAATATCACAGTGAAGTAAATGGCGATGATGATGTGGAAGCGAGCAACTGGAGTGAGGATGGCACTCGGGAAGTGAGATATACAACTCCTCTATCCGCACCCAATCTCATATTGAAGGTTGCAGGTGTGTCTTCAGACCTTCTCCTTGCAATTCAGCTTTTTGGGTTCCCTTTAATTCCACTCAAATTCATGTTTTCTCTGAACTTATTATGCGAAGCAGCTTTTGAGTCCTCTTAATTCCCCTCAAATTCATGTTTTCTCTGAAGTTCATTATTTTTAGCTTCGCATAGAGAGAAATTCGAGGTGGTTTCTTTTGATTGATGCCTCAGATCCAGAGTTTGTATATAATACTAGATTACAATCGGAAAAAACATAATTACATTATAAGTGTTTCCATCACCCAATTTTGTGTAAAAATAGCAAAAAATGTGCTTCACAACATCAAACTACCAATGCAAATTACTATCAAAGAAAATATTCACATACATAGAGGAGAGTAAAATCAAGTAGTTTCATATCTATTGTGGCCTGCAAATATTGGGATCGTATCCCCACTAATGATATGTCACAGAGCTTGTGTTAAATCAAATGAGTAAATAAGGGTAAACCGGCATCAAAATTTAGTTCGGAAACAATTTGGAAATCATTTCTCAACAACTATTTGAGAGCTTTCTATTTAGTAAACTACATCAAATAATGCCCAAGGGCTGTGGTCACTGTAAATCCTAGGGAGTTTACTGTCGCTGGCACAGGTTCAAGATATGGCCTGACTCCCCAAGATGGCACCTTTATCCCAAGTGCCAATAACAAAAACTAAAAGAAAATATCAATAATATCCCGAGCCTTGTACCCTATTATCATTCCTTTCATGGTGTAATTTAGGGCTTTGTTGACATAAAACATAAAGCAATGCAATTGAACTGAAAATATATTCCAGAAACAACTACAGCAGGAAGAGAATAAAATTGCTGCAACATTGCCAGAAACAATTACTATAGGAAGAAAATAAAATTACTGGAACTGTAAGTATAAATTTCATATGCAGAAATATAAGAACACAATACCAGGGAAATACAAAATATCATTCATAAGCATTTTGCCTAGGTACGAGGAAAGGAAGTCCACATATAGACACCAATATTCCCAATCACATATATCGTCTATCCTATATATCTCATTTATACAAATGGGTAAATACCATCATCCTTTTTGCTTCCCCAGAATATGAAAGGTGTTAGGAATATTATGTCCAACGGACTTCTTGTCCGTTTCTTTCGAATACCCTTTCATCTTCCTTTCTTGGAGTCATTCTTTCATTCGGTGAAGCGAGGACTTTTCTTAAACAGTTTGATGCTGTTGCATATTGTATTGTACAGAACTGAAATTAATAAGATATTCCCCTGCCTGGAAAGTGGATGTAGGCAATTTGGTGAACCACTGTAAAAATCTGTGTGTTCTATTTGTCTTGCTATTCATTTTGTCAAATTGTTTTATTTCTGAAATTTCTTTCATTTGTTCTGCGGCAAATTTATCAACAATTGGTATCAGAGCCAGGTCAAAGAAGCTCAGAGCTGAAGCGGTGTTTTGGAAATTGGTGAAGAATTTCCAGAAGCATGGACAACGCAGATAAATGGAAGATTGAGAAGTTCTCGGGGCAGAACTTCGGGCTATGGAAGGTTCAAATGGAATCGCTGCTGATTAAGCAGGATCTCTCATTCACATTGCTTGGAAAAACCAAGGGAAAAGGTTCAATGTTGGACGAAGATTGGGAGAAAATGGATACGAAAGCAAGGGCAACTATTTTTCTTTCGCTGTCTAGCAACGTGTTATTCAATGTTTCAGCTGAGAAGACAACGAAGGAGCTATGGGATAAGCTTTTAGATATGTACGAGATGGCATCAGCTTCGAACAAGGTATTCTTCATGAAAAAGTTATACAATTTGAAAATGAGAGAAGGTGGGATTATGTCAAATCACCTCAATGAATTCAATACCTTGGTCACTCAATTGATTTAAGTGGGTATCAAATTAGATGATGAAATCAAAGCAATTTTGTTGTTATGTTCTTTACCGAACAGCTGGGAAGGGGTTGTGATGGCAGTTAGCACTTCGGTGGCTGCCAAAAAAAAGTTAAAATTTGATGATGTTGCAGCCACACTTCTCAGTGAAGACATGAGGAGAAAGAATCAAGAGCCCTCATCTGGTGATGCTTTAACTGCTATAAGCACTGGCAACAGAGGAAGAAGTCAAGAAAGAGGAAGAAATAATGACCGAAGAAGATCTAAATCTGCTCCAAGATCGAAGTCCAGGGGCAGAAATGGTGCTTGTTGGTTTTGTGGCAAACCTGATCACACAAAAAGGAATTGTTCGAATTACAAGAAGGCACAAGATAAGGTGAGCAATAATGAAGTAATCACTGCATATGATAAAGATGATGGTGTTTTGGTCTTATCAGCGAGTGACACTATTGTAGACTCGTGGGTGCTCGATTCTGGTGCCTCTTATCATGCTACTCCATGCCGAGGTGCTTTCATAAACTACCAAGAAGGTAAGTTCGGTAGAGTTTTTCTTGGCGATAATAAAGAATGTGAAATTGTAGGAAGAGGTGATGTAATGTTGTCTTTGAAAAATGGAAATAAATGGATCTTGAAAGATGTGAGGCATATTCCTACTTTAAAATGAAATTTAATATCAGTGAGCCAGCTTTATGCTCAGGTGTGTGATGTCAAATTTTCTTTAGATACTTGGAAAGTAACCAAGGATGTGTATTGGTGCTTGCAAGAGGCTGCAAATTGGGTAATCTTTATGTGTTAGAATGTCATGGTGAAGTGGGAGCTGCCATGCCCGCTATGGACAGTGGTTCATAAATTTGGCATAAGAGGCTCAGACATATGAGCCAAAAGGGACATGAAGTCATGCTTCAAAGGAATCAGCTACTAGGCCTCACATCAGTTGATTTGGAGTTATGTGAGCATTGCCTTTATGGCAAACAGACTCGGACCAACTTCTTGAAGACTGGTCATGACAGGAACTCCATTCCATTGGAGCTCATTCACTCCGATGTTTTCGGCCCCACAGAGGTAACCTCTATCGGAGACGCTAATTATTTTGTTACATTTCTTGATGATTGCACTCGCAAAGTATGGATTTATATGATGCATAGAAAATTAGAGGTGTTTTCAAAATTTAAAACTTTCAAGGCCATTGTTGAAATTTAGATTGGGCATAAAATCAAATGTCTTAAAACTGATAATGGGGGAGAGTTTTGCTCCTCAGAATTTGACACTTTTTTGTGCAGATCATGGTATTCGTCGGATTAAGGTCGTTCCTTTCAGCCCTCAGGAAAATGGTGCAGCTGAGAGGTTGAATCGAACGATTCTTGAGAGAGCTCGCTGCATGCTTTCAAATGCCAAATTGGGGAAAGAGTTTTGGACAGAGGCTTGTAATACAATAGTGTATCTGATCAATCGAGCTCCTTCATCTCAATTGGATTTCGACATTTCGGAGGAGAGATGGCTCGGGAAACGCATTTCTTACAATCATTTGCGTGTGTTTGGCTGTGAGGCATTTGTGCATTTTCCTAAGGAGCAATGAACGAAACTCGATCCCAAATCACACAGGTGTATATTCATTGGTTATGGTGAGGACCAGTTTGGTTTCAGGCTTTGGGATCAAATTGCAAAGAAATTTATTCGTAGTCACGACGTTTTTAATGAAAAGGTTTTTCCTTGTTTGCAAAAACAAAGTGTCTCTTCAAATGATTGTATACATGTCGAGTTGTTTGTAGCTTCGATCAGATAAGATAATAATAAATATGAATATATAAGTAATATTAAATATTACTTATATATTCATACTTAATATATAAGGTATGTTAAAATAAATCTCAATATAGCATGATCGAATGATATATTACCAAAGCATAAACATCTTCTGCATTCTAAACGGTGATTAGTAACTGTTAAAATCAGTGAAACCGACTACAATACAAATGGTGACAAAGTCACACCCATGATAGGCGTGACTCCTTGAGGAGTCACGTCTATCACAGATGTGACTCCTACCGTCACTCACATTTATATCAATGTCTTTGCCCTGCAATACCACGGATCGACACAAAAATCGAAAGTGTATGAGAAGTGGAAATTGCATCTGAAATACAAAAGAAAGTAATAAGTTAAGTCTGCTATATAAATATCCAACTTTCAGAAAATATCCAAGTTAGAGATTATAAGTTCGATTTGAACTTACATGGTATCAGAGTGAGGCCCAGGCTGGGAGCCCCAAGCACATGAGAGGTGTGGCTTAAAGGGGGTGTTGGTGTTGGAAATAAGGCACACCCGGACCGACGATGGACTGGTCCAAGAGGGGCCAGTAGCTCAGTGGTAGAGCACTCCAGCAGTGAATGGAAGGTCCTAGGTTCGAGTCCTAGCTGGTCCATGTCTCAACATGGTATCAGAGCCAAGTTAAGCAGAATCCGGGCAGAAAATCGAACTTGAGAAATTCAGATTTAATATATCTCATTTTTCAAATGGCAGCAGCGATCCGATTCGAAGACATTGGAAGGAAAGAACAGCAAAAAGAAAAGTGTGTAAAGAAAATCAAGATGCGTAAATCATTATCTTCATAACAGTGATCCATGAGTATAAGGAGCAGCAATCTATGTTAGGAGGACAGATCTAATTAAAGACAACAACAATCATGAGCAAATAATATATGAAAAGATTTGTAATGATTGGTGAAGTTGCATCCTTCAAAGGGAAATAAAAGGAGTCAATGAAGAAGATCGATAGGCATCAAGGAAGGAGAGGAATCAATCGATCTGCAATTAAATCAGCAAAGGTATGGAATCTCTATTATATATTGAACTTATAAATGTCTTAAGGCAATTTCTGAAGATATGCATATTCATATTGCAATAAGTAATAAATAGTTGCAAATGCATTACTCAATGATACATTGGTAAATGATAGAAATGAATGACATGAAATAAGATATGATTAGCTTATAGGAATGCATTACATTATATTGACTAGAATAGCAATCAAATGAAATTAGTCATATAATTGACATAGGATATTTATGTACATTATCATCATGAATATGGAATCTTGATTACATATAATGGATGAACAAATGAATGTCATTATAAATGAATATACAAGGAAGAATGAATTAATATGATAAATGTGTATATATAGAATGAACATTATCAATAATGATAATGGAAAGTGATCAAACATTAGATCATATGTGATGGGCCATATGATATGAGGCCAAAATGATAAGTCATCATATGAAATATCAACAAAGACTTAGAAATCATAGGATTGTGCTATATCCAAGAAAAGGATTAGCCTCATCATTAATCGTCTTGTTATCCTAGGTGTATGGGTAAGTTAGGAGATTGTATGTTGGACCTAGGTAACCCTCAAGTGGATGAAGAACACTGTGTGGGTGTGAAGTTCCTTGAGCCAAGAGACAAAGAACACTGTGTGGGTGTGAAGTCCTTGGGCCTATGGTAATGATGAGCTCATCAATGTTAAATGTGCTTGACGTGAGGTGACTCGTGGTGGGATGAAGAATGTTGTGTGGACATGAAGTTCCATCAAGCCATATGGTGAAGAACTCTGTGTGGGAGTGAAGCCTTTGGGCCTCCGTATGGGATGGTTAATGGCTCCTCAATGAACCATACCTATGGAGCTAGAGATGGATTAATGATAGGGCGACACATGATCCTCTCAAGGGTCGAGCATAAGGCCTTTGATCATGAATATGAATATGGATATAAATATGAATATGAAAGTGAATATAAATGATTATGAATATGAAAATGGGATTAAGAGGGAGTTCACTGTACCTTATAATCCTCAACAAAATGGAGTTGCAGAAAGAAAAAATAGAACCATTGTAGAAGCTGCTAGGGCTATGTTACTTGATTAGAATATAGACACTTCACTTTGGGCAGAAGCATCTAGTACTGCTGTCTATATATAGAACAAATGTCCTCACTCTCATATTGATGACAAAACTCCTGAAGAAGCCTTCACTGGCACAAAACCAGACATTAGTCATTTAAGGATATTTGGTTGTCTTGTTTACATTCATGTGCCCAAAGAGAAAAGAACTAAGCTAGAACCTTCTAGGAGAAAAGGCATCTTTGTAGGCTATAGTGAAACATCAAAAGCTTATAGAATATATATACCTGGTCAAAGACAGATCGAACTAAGCAGAGATGTGATTTTTGAGGAAGACATAGCTTTCAAAAGAGCCAGAAATGATATTGAGTCAGAAATTCAAACTTTCAACTCAAGCATAGAAGAGGATCCTACACCTGAGTTTCAGAGGGAGTATCCTGAGGAAGAGGTAAACCATGAACAAATCACATCACTAGAAAATCCCAAGAAAAGACCACTCTGGGCCACCAAAACAATGGAAGAAGCTAAAAATTATGCCGCTCCATCAGGGACTTTTAGGGAAAGCACAAGACCGAAGAGATTCTCTAGTTATGTAGCTTTAATGAGTGAATTCATTAAATCAGAACCTTCTAGTGCTATAGAAGCTCTTAAGCACCAAGTATGGAAGGATGCCATGACAAAGGAGTATCAATCCATCCTGAAGAATGATGTGTGGGATATAGTACCTAGACCAAAAGGGAAATCTGTTGTTTCTTCAAAATGGCTATTTAAAATCAAACATGCTGCAGATGGTAGTATAGGGAAATATAAAGCAAGATTTGTAGCCAGAGGATTTTCACAAAAGGAAGGAATTGATTACGACGAAACCTTTGCTCCAGTTGCTCGATATAATCAGTCAGGACAGTTCTAGCTATTGCAGCAGCCAAAGGGTGGAAAGTCCATCAAATGGACGTAAAAACTGCTTTCTTAAATGGAACCATTGAAGAAGAGGTTTACTTAGAGCAACCCGAAGGATTTGAGATTCACTATGCAAGATCCCATGTATGTAAATTAAAGAAAGCTCTATATGGACTTAAACAGGCCCTCAGAGCTTGGTATGAAAGAATTGACAGTTATCTCTTGAGATTAGGCTTCTCAAAGAATGATGCAGATCCAAATCTCTACTTCAAACAAAGCAAAGGTGATATGTTAATATTGATATTATATGTTGATGATCAATTGATTACAAGAGAAAATTACCTTATTGATCAGTGTAAGAAAGATCTAGCTTCAGAATTTGACATGAAGGACTTAGGTCTATTACACTACTTCTTTGGACTGGAAGTATGGCAGAAATCAGACTGTATTATTCTAAACCAAGGGAAGTACACAATTGATATATTAAAAAGGTTTGGTATGATGGAATGTAGACCTATGTCTTCCCCCATGGAAACAAATCTTCATAAATTGAAGGAAGCAGCAGCAGATTCTCCGTTGGCGGATCCCACTCTGTACAGACAGATAATTGGATCCTTGATGTAGTTGGTCAATACCAGACCTGATATCTGTTATGCTGTAAATGCCTTAAGTCAGTTTATGTGTGAGCCCAAGGAGATACATCTTATGGCTGTGAAACATATAATGAGATACCTTCAAGGTACTCTAAATTATGGCTTAAAATATGAAAAGGTTGACTTAGATCTACATGGATTCACAGATTCAGATTGGGCTGGAAGTGTAACTGACCGGAAGAGCACCTCCGGATGTTGTTTCAGTTTAGGGTCAGCAATGATATCGTGGATCAGCAGAAAACAGTCTTCAGTTGCTCAGAGTTCTATAGAAGCCGAATATATTGCAGCTTCTATGGCTGCTAGAGAGGCAGTATGGCTTAGAAAATTCTTGTAGGATTATTTGGTAAACCTCTGAAACCAACTATCATCCACTGCGACAATCAAAGCTATATTAAGCTATCCGTGAATCTAGTATTCCATGATAGATCTAAACATATTGAGATTCCTCATCACTATGTGCGTGATATGGTGGAAAGGAATGTGATTCAGTTGGAGTATATCAGTACAGGAGATCAAACTGCAGATATTCTTACTAAACCACTCCTCAAGGTAAAAGTTGAATACTTCAGAAAAAATCTTGGTATGATTGAAATGTAAAATTCTAATTGATTTGTACTAATATATTAAAGATGTTTAATGTGTAAACATCTTGTGTCATATGTGTGACTCTATGACATTATGGGCTTACCCATTCTGTGTTGATTTCCAAAAGGTGACGATTTTTTGGATAATCTACATTTGTACCTAACATTATAAGGTGACGATCTTATAATGTTCATTAGACTGATATCATGTGACTTGATATTGGTATGAATCATGGAGTTATCATGATTAAGTTATGGTAGATATTATGTGACTTAATGTCAGTGCACATACCATAACTGGGATATATATAAGGAGAATGTAATGTTCTCGAGTATAGTATATCCTTTAGTATCACGAGGTAGGTGATGCTACGTATCACGAGATAGGTGATACTATATATCATGAGTTATGTGATATTAAATTACTTTGAGTAATTCATTATAGATCAGATAATTGATATTCACAGAGATTATTGTGATATTGTTATCTTCCCAAGCTAAGAGGGAGTGTTGAGTTGTTTGTAGCTTTGATCAGATAACATAATAATAAATATGAATATATAAGGTATGTTAAGATAAATATCAATATAGCATGATCGAATGATATATTACCAAAGCATAAACATCTTCTGCATTCTAAACGGTGATTAGTAACTATTAAAATCAGTGACACTGATTACAATACAAATGGTGACAAAGTCACACCTGTGATAGGCGTGACTTCTTGAGGAGTCACGTCTATCACAGATGTGACTCCTACCGTCACATATTTATATCAATGTCTTTGCCCTGCAATACCACGGATCGACACAAAAATCGGAAGCGTATGAGAAGTGGAAATTGCATCTGAAATACAAAAGAAAGTAATAAGTTAAGTCTGCTATATAAATATCCAACTTTCAGAAAATATCCAAGTCAGAGATTATAAGTTCGATTTGAACTTACAATACAGGTTGACATATTTGATAATGGTGCTAATATGCCTAAGACACAAAAAAAGTTCCTACTGTTACTTTTCAGCCTTCACATGTCTGTGTCCAGCCTCAGACTTTTGGCACCCCTCTTTAGTCTTCTATGGTGCCGGCAAATCTTCAATTCCAATCAACATTGGGCGCTCCTCTTTATTCTTCTACACAGCCTGTAACTCACACGCATGCCTCCACAATTGGTGCGCAGCCTTTCATTGGCACGCAGACCCCTGCATACCCCACACACCTGTTTGATATTCCAATGCAGTCTTCTATTGTTAATGCGCCAGCCTCTTATAGTTCTACGCAGCTTTCCACTGTGAATGACTTGCCTCCAATTATTTGTTCACAGCCTGTCAATGTTCCACTGTCGCCTTCACTAGATAATTTGTTGTCATCAAATGTTAGTCTGCACCCTTCACTAAATACATCGCTGCCTCTTATAAGTTCATCGTGGCCTTTACATGTTGTGCCAAGTGTTCCAATTCCTAAGCTCCTAGAGTCTTCTTCGCTGCCTATTTCACTTGAAACTCATATCTAGCCTCTCTAAACTCATGTAGAGTGGCTTGGGGGTATACAGAGGCAAAACTATGGCGGTAGTGTGCAAGGGAGTGTCAATCAACAGGGAAATCTACAGTCTGAAATAAATAATAATCAAAATTAGTTACAAAGAATGAATTTGGAAGACACAAATTTGCAGCAAGAACAGGCTCCTCCGTTAAGAAGATCTACCCGGGAGAAGAGGCATCCGTCTAAATTTGATGACTATGAGCTATTGCTTTCCGATCAGTCAGAGCCTACAACATTTAAACAGGCTTGTAAAAATAAAAATTTAGTGAAATGGATGGAGGCTATGCAAGATGAAATGGAGTCATTGAGTGCAAATGATACATGGGATTTGGTTACCCTTCCACCAAATCGAAAACCACTCAAGAATAAATGGGTGTATCGACTGAAAGAAGAAGATGGAGGTAGTAAATGCTATAGGGCCAGATTGGTTGTGAAGGGTTTTGATCAACAAAAGGGGATTGATTTTAATGAATTTTTTTTGCCAATTGTGAAGATGACAACAATTCGAGCAGTTTTGGGCCTGGCAGCCGTTTGGGATCTTGAGCTTGAGCAGCTTGACGTCAAAACAACGTTTCTTCATGGAGATATTGACGAAGAGTTGTATATGGAGCAGCTTGAAGGCTTTACTAAATAGGGTCAGGAGCATCTATATTGCAGATTAAAGCGGAGCTTGTATGGGCTGAAACAAGCCCCAAGGCAGTGGTGCCTTAAATTCGATCGCTTCATGACTGATCAGAAACTTACTCGCTGTGAATTAGACCCATGTGTCTACTATAAGAAGCTTGCTAATGGTGAGTTCGTTATTCTTTTGCTCTATGTTGATGATATGTTGGTTACTAGTATTAGTGTGAGGACAGTTAGTGAGTTGAAGCAACATTTGGCTCAACGTTTTGCCATGAAAGACTTAGGGACAGCGAAGAGGATTCTTGGGATGCAAATGATCAGGGACAGACACAAGAGAGAAATCAGATTATCTCAAGAAAAATATATTTCCAAAGTTTTAGATAGGTTCAATATGAAGAATGCCAAGCCTGTTAGTACTCCTTTGGCTGATCATTTTTGCTTATCTTTAGCTATGTGTCCAAAAACTCAAGAAGATGATGAACAAATGAAGGGTGTTTCGTATTCATCAGCAGTTGGCAGTCTCATGTATGCCATGGTCTGTACTCGTCCGGATATTGCTCATGCAGTGGGAGTTGTGAGCAGATTTATGAGTAATCCGGGTAAAACTCATTGGCAGGTGGTTCAGTGGATTTTACGGTACTTGAAAGGTACCTTGGATCATGTTTAATGTTTTGGAGGTAAGGACACTCAGCTGCAAGGTTATGTTGATTCAGATATCGCTGGAGATTTGGACAAACGGAGGTCTACTACTGGTTATGTGTTTACATTTGCCAGGGCTGCAATTAGTTGGGTTTCACAGTTGCAACAGGTGGTTGCACTCTCATCTACCAGGCAGAATACATTGCTCTCACTGAAGGAGCAAGGAGATGATATGGTTACAGCGCTTATTGGGGGAATTGCGGTGTAAGCAATTAGTTTTCACCTTATTTTGTGATAGCAACAACGCTATTCACTTAGACAAGAACTCTGCGTTTCATAATAGGACCAAGCATATAGAATTGAGATCACTTCATTCGACATGTTCTTGATGAAGGTAAGCTGCAGGTGGAGAAAATAGATACTAAAGTGAACCCGGCGGACGTTTTGACGAAGGTAGTACCTAGAGAGAAGTTTGAATTTTGTAGAGCTTCTCTCGGCATTGTCAAGATTTGACAATGAGCTCGAAATGGGGGAATGTCTGATATGTTGCAGTAGTCGTTGGACTTCAAGTGAGAGATTGTTGGGAATATGAAGTCCAATGGACTTCTTGTCTGTAACTTTCGAATACCCTTTCATCTTCCTTTCTTGGAGTCGTTCTTTCATTCGGTGAAATGAGGACTTTTCTTAAGCAGTTTGATGCTGTTGCATATTGTATTGTACAGAACTGAAATTAATAAGATATTCCCCTGCCTGGAAAGTGGATGTAGCCAATTTGGTGAACCACTATAAAAATCTGTGTTCTGTTTGTCTTGCTATTCATTTTGTCAAATTGCTTTATTTCTGAAATTTCTTTCATTTGTTCTGCAGCAAATTTATCAACAAAAGGATCATCTTATAAAGAAAAAATTTAATAAAACCAAAAAAGAAATGTAATAGTTGTCAATGTAATTGCTACACCATTTGAGTGGATATGCAGTTGTATATTTTCAGCAAAACTAAACTGGATGAGCAACAGCCAGCATCAGACTGGAATCATCCTGAACAGCAGCATTTAGACCAGCATTATTGCTCACAAAAGCAACAACTGCATTCAAAGTTATGTACCTCTGAGTTTTGGAGACAGTGGGACAATGGAATGGGTGGATGTGAGGACATTTACTGACAGAAATTCTTTTCCCAGATTTTTGTGGACATTAGAGGGATGGCTGGATACATGCATAAATATACATATATATACATATGTACATATATATGTGTGTGTGTGTATAGACATATCTATGCATACACACACACACATACATGTTTATATACAATTATATAAATCTGTATACATGTTTATATATGTGTGTCTATGTATATATATATATATATGTTTATATATGTATGTATATATGTGTGTATATGTATATAGTGTATTTATTTATGTATAAATGTATATGTTTATATATGTGTATGTGCATAAATGTATATGTTTATATATGTATGTATATATGTGTGCATATGTATATATGTATGTATATGTATATATGTGTATTTATGTATGAATACATGTATATAAATGCATATATCTGTATATGTCCATTGCAGCTTTGTGTAATGTGCTGTACCTGTTTGTATTTTTTAAGATCTTTTTGTGTTATTTTAATTTTTTTAGGTGTTCTTTCAGACTAGAGAGACAAATAAGGTACGGCCTGGCTGCTAGAAAGTACGGCCAGCAAGAGGAATAATCATAGCAGCAAGAGCTCACTTCACTCACACCAAAATCTGCCTCCAATCCCTCCAATATTAGAAAACAAAATCAATGACGAAAGATGTAACAACCAGCTCAAGATCCAACTTTGAAGAAGTCCATTGCAAGCACATATGTGAACACTGAGTGTATCCACCTCTAATGGCACCTTTGGGTGATCTCGCACACCTGTAGAATGCCGTTACTCAGGGAGGTTTTTGTCTCCAAGAGCCTCTGGTTCGAATCCTTCAAACCCTCACAAGTACAAACCCTAGCAGAGCCAAAATATGAGAAGATATCATAAACATAGCATAACAAATGAGCTCCACTTTCCAGCTTTTATTTCCTCAAGTTGGGCGCTGGGATTATTGGAGGGAAACATTACAATTAAAATCACTTTATAATCCCTTAGGGATGGGCGCCCAAACACAAGGCATTAGTGACCTTTTAATATTTCATTTTATGAGTCACTTTATAACTTAGCATTAAAGTCTCTTTTAAATATTTCACTTGAATTTACGGGCTTTAAAATAAATGCCAAGACGGCGTTGGAATGCAATGATCTATAGCTCGTCAGAAAGGTCTCGACGAGACGAATCCAACCCCACTCTGAAAACCCCGATCCGACACCGACCCCGAACTTACTAAAAATAGTAAGTATGCCACCAAGCACCCAAACTATCACTGGCAACTGCCAGCTGGATCCAAACCACAACGACACCTCGGAATTGCCCAGACTAATGCCAAAACTCCATGGTTCCCTCACCAAACTGTTAGTCTACGGGAACTCAATAATAGACTAACACTGTATCTAGAAAGGGGACATTACAATTCGCCCTCCCTAAGATTGCTTGCCTCAAGCAATCTCAGATCAGGATGCTCCAATATTTGCTCATTTTCCCAAGTAGCATCCTCCACTGGCAGGTTCTTCCATTTTACCAGGTACTCTCTGATAGTCCTCCTCAAAGTACGTTCCCTGGTGTCAATTATTGCCTCAGGTACCAAAATCAATTTCCCCTCTTCATCGAGAGGTGGTAACTCTGCTGATGGTGACACATTATGCCCCAACGCCTTCTTGAGGCGAGATACATGAAACACATTGTGTACCCTGCTACATGCTGGCAATTCTAACTCATAAGCCACTTCTCGAATTTTCTTGTAGATCTTGAAAGGTCCATAGTACCGTGGCTTAAGTTTCTCTGCTCCACTCTTCTTGAGAGTGGACTGCCTATAGGGCTGCAGCATTAAGTATACCATGTCACCTACCTCGAATGATCGCTCAGTCCTCTGCTGATCTGCATATTGCTTTTGCTGATTCTGAGCCTTTTGTATGTTCTTCAAAGACTTCATGATATCCTGACTCTCCTGTAGAAGGTCTTTGGCCTTAGGCACTCTGCTATCACCAAACAGTAAATCAACAAAGCTCGGTGCCTCATACCCATATAAAGCCATGAAGGGTGACATCTGAATTGACATGTGATAAGTGGAATTATAGCAATACTCTGCCATGTGAAGCCACTTAATCCATGCCTTTTGCTGCTCTGCTACATAGTTCCGGAGGTACCCTTCCACCCATTTATTGACAATCTCTGTCTAGCCATCTGTTTGTGGGTGGTAGCTTGTGCTAGGGGTGAGCTCTGTCCCTGTCAACCTGAAGAGCTCCTGCCAAAAATTACTAAGGAACCTGTTATCCCTATCATTGATAATGTTCCGTGGCAACCCGTGAAGGTGGAATACCTCTCTGAAAAATAGCTCTGGAACTTGAGCTGCAGTATAGGTGGTAGGAATGGCAAAAAAGTGTGCATACTTCGTCAATCTGTCCACCACCACATAAATACAATCCCTGCCTTGGACTTTAGGTAAGCCTGTGATAAAGTCCATAGAAATGCTATCCCACTTCCTCTCAGGAATGGGTAGGGGCTGCAATAATCCTCCTACAAAAGAGTGTTCCTGTTTGTTCTGTTGGCATATCGGACTCTCTCTCACATACTGCATAACTTCTGTTTTGAGGCCCTTCCAAGTGAACCTCTTTCTGACCTGCCTGTAAGTTTTGAAGTACCCTGGATGCCCTGCCATAGTGTAATGTCCCCTTCCTAGAGGAAACACTTAAACCTGAATCTGCATTCAAAATGATTCTCAAGGAGACATTAGTAACGTTAGAGAACAATAAGTTTTAATGATAAGATCAGATAAGATCCATGATAATGTATTTCACATCATTCCTTGTTAAAGGATTATTTATTTCCTAATTGCTACTTGCTATTGATAACCATTCCTTATTACTTTTCCTTATGGAACTAGGCTTTACATGTATAGGGTGCGCTGAAACCATCTCTTGACCCAACCTACGAGAGACTTGTCCCAGCCTACGGGCCTTCTTACGGATGGGATTATTCCGCCTCTCCCCACAATACCTAACATTCCTTAAAGAATGAAGTAATAGAGAAATATATATAGAAGTAACACTATGTTTATCTCTCCATGTCATCTTCCTTCTATTCCTTAACCATGGATGGGGAATTATATGTCTAGGGCGCACTGAACCCTCTCCAATGCATCGTGAATGGAATTACTTCACCTTTCCCTAGAATCCTTGTCTAGGGCGCGTTAAACCCTCTCCAATGCATCGTGATGGAATTACCCCGCCTTTCCCTAACAAGACTGCCTTTCCTATGGTTATGGGAAATAGAAGTGATGAGATGGTTATGTCATTTCTTACCAAGTTTCATAATATATTTATATATATTTATTGTTCATATACTTGTGTAATTCTAATGAGATGTATGACATATGGATCTATTCTAGATTATGCATATATATATATATATAATGTGAATTCTTTATATTTAAATTTAAATTTTTATTTATTGATTATATAAAGTTTAAACAACATTAAGACATTACTTACCTTAGAGGTTGCTCAGATTTCCTAAGGTACTGATGTACCTTGCATTATCCTTGACTTTGCTGTATTGTGAGTCCCTTAATTGCTGTTTATTTTATCTTCTTACTGCTGTATGTTTCTGATTTGTATCCTTCTTCATCGATCTCTTATTTCTTCTATATATTCCTGCCTTCTCTATATATTATGTTGATTACTCATTTTCTCCTTCTTACATTCTGCTTGTATTTTAACCATTACTTTTATTCCCCTCTTTTTTCCCTCATCTGTTATGAAATGGGTTCTCTTTAATACCCCCGATATGGTTGAAAGACATGGTCTTTCCTTGCACCTCCTTGCCTAGGGACGTGTCTCAATAGTTTAATGGTTGTTTAATATATAGTTCTCCTCTTAATGATATCGCTGCTTGTAATATTTAATGGCTGCCTCCTTTATCAATGGTTCGTTGCTTTTTCTATATACATCGCTGCCTTTATTAATTAAACATTGCCTTTAGTTACGTATCATATCATATATGATATGATTTATCTTTATAATATATGATATGATTTATCTTTATCATAAGACCTTCTTGTCTTATAATACTACTTTATAAATCTATTTAAATATTTATATTTATGTTATTAATATTTATATATTTATAATATATAATAATTATAATAATATTAAATTAATAATATTTATATTTTTATTATTATTAGTATTATATTATTATAATAAATGATTATAATAATATTTAAATTATTAATATTTATATTGGTTATTTATATAATAATATATCGGTTAATATATTATATTCTAATTAAAATATTCATATAATAATATTATGTAATATTATATATGTATAATATTATATTGGTTTATTAATTATTGTTAGAAGCATTCAAGATGGACTATGACGTTTAAATCTTTAATTTAAACAATGCCTTAATATCGGGACATCACACATAGGCAAGTCATGGAATGCCCTCAAAACCTTCTGCTTCATCTTTGATCCTGGCACTAAGAAGATCCTGCCCTTGTAAATGATTAGATCATTTATCACTGTGTACCTGTCATCTCGAGTAGTGCCATCTATTATTCCAGTAGCCCATTTGTCCTTCGCATATTCTGCTGATATCATGTCTCTCCAATCATCTGAAATCGCACCTAGTGCACACAAATGGGGTCTCCTGGACAAGGCGTCAGCAACTATGTTTTTCTTACCTTTGACATAAACAATGTCAAAGTCGTAGGCCTGATGTTTGCTGACCCACTTCTGTTGCCTTTCATTTAGGTCCTTCTGACCAAGGAAATGTTTCAGACTGTTGTGATCTGTTTTCACCACAAACTTGTTGCCCACTAGATACTGTCTGAATTTAGCCAACGCATGCATGATGGCTAACATCTCCTTGTCATATATACTGTAGCTTCGTTACACACCCCTCAACTTCCTGCTCTCAAATGCTATGGGGTGTTTGTCCTGCATGATCACCGCACCAATGCCTTCCCCTAAGGCATCACACTGTAACTCAAAAGGTTTGCTGAAATCTGGAATAGCTAACACAAGACAGTACTCATAATCTCCTTGAACCTGTCAAAACACTCCTGTGCTCTACCCGACCAACTGAAAGCATCCTTCTGAGTCAAGTCTGTGAGGGGGGCAGCTGACTGTGAAAACCCCTTCACGAAACGACGGTAATGTCCACAAAGACCAAGGAATCCTTTAAGATGTGAGAGATTCTTCGGTGGTGGCTAGTCCACAATTGCTCGAATCTTCTCCAGGTCTACCTTCACACTACTAGCACTGATGATATGACCCAAGTACAACAACTCTGTCATCCCGAACTCGCACTTTGACATTTTTGCATACAATGACTCCCTCTCTAAGATGCTCAGAACAATGTCAATGTGTTTAAGATGTTCCTCCCAAGTCTTGCTATAAATCAATATATCATCAAAAAATATTAGCACAAATCTCCTCAGTTGCTCTCTGAACACCCTGTTCATACAGGATTGGAAGGTGGCTGGTGCATTGGTCAAACCGAATGGCATGACCAGGAACGCAAAGTGCCCATAATGGCACCTGAAAGCTGTCTTCTCCACATCCTCATCCCTGACCTGAATCCGGTGATATCCGGATCTCAAGTCTATCTTGGAGAAGTAACAGGCCCCGTGCAACTCATCTATCAGCTCATCAATGCGGGGTATAGGGTACCTGTTCTTAATGGTCTTCTTATTTAACTCTCTATAATCGATGCACATTCTAAGAGTTCCATCTTTCTTTTTCACCAAAACCACTGATGATGCGAATGGGCTTTTGCTAGGCCTTATGTGACCCATCTCGAGAAGGTCTTTGATAGCCTTCTCGATTTCATCCTTGTATCTCTTCGGGTGCTTGTATGGTGTAGTAATCACTGGCTTAGCACCCTCCTCCAACTCAATCACGTGCTCAATACCCCTGTCAGGGGGTTTACTTGGTGGTATGTCACTAAACACTTTGGTGTGTTTAGTCAAGAGAGCCTGTATGTCAGGTGGATACTCCCGTTTTTGCTGTTCTGATACTGCAGGCATCACCATCACCTCTGCTGCCCACTGCACCTGATCATGATGAATCAATCTCTCCATCTGCTTGAGAGAAACCACTCTCAACCCACCATCTGAAATACCTCTGAGCTCATGTCGTACTCCGTTCACCTTAAATGTAATGTCCCTTATAAGAAGATTCTTATTTTTAACCTTGCACACAAGAATGACTTCTCAAAGGAAACATTAGTAATAAATAAGATAAATAAATCATACTAGAATATCCAAATTAGGGTTAGTAACCACATAATCAATATCATCATAAATCAGTAATTCAAATATTCATTTTCTTAATTCCATTCTTATTCATTCTTTTGAGCCTCATGATATACTTGGGGTTGTTCACTATGCGTTAATCTCATCCATTTATAAGCCCTAGTGGAGATGGGGTATAGATATGGGGCGCAGGTTAATAACATTTGGCCCAAGGGTTTCTTCGCACGCCCAGCGATCCCTCACCACTTGGCTCAAGGGGCTTCTTCACACACCTGGTGATCCCTCACCCACTTGAGTAAAGCCTATCTCCATTGTCGTAGGCCCAAAGGCTTCGCCACACGCCCGGTGGTCCCTCACCGTTTGGCTCAAGTTGGCTTCGCCGCACGCCCGACGGTCCCTTGCCATTAGCTTCGCCACACACTCGGCGGTCCCTCGCCATTAGCTTCGCCACACGCCCGGTGGTCCCTCGCTAAACTTTATTAAGATAATGTAACACCCGACCCTTCACGAGGGTGATTAACGAGGAATGAAATAACAACAATATGCCTCTGAGCCTGGTGTCAAGATCCTATACCTTCTGATCGATCTTTTCCCTAAGGTACCTCCTATTGGAAAGATCATTCTGATCAGTGGTATATCTGGAATTTGATAGCTGGCAGATGCCTATACTGCATCGTAACCTTGGCCAAGGATTTCTAATATATTTATCTGACACTATTGTGTCGTCAGCATTCACCCTTGCTCGGCATTTACATTATTTCATATGTTTCTTTTTGGTTGCAGGTTTGAAAGAAAATCATGTATGATCCACTTGACATACTTATAGATTCACAAGAGATGCAACATAAAAACATATAGACAAAAAAATATCTTTTCTTACTTAGTGACCGAAGTCATATATCTCAAGGAAACTAAAAATATATGAGCAGATATAATTGTTATATATATATAAGGTGTAAGGAAGGACAATGCTTCTGCAGATTCGAAAGACTTGATAGATGAACAACATATACTGATTCAAAAGACCAATCATGAATCACAGAACAAAGATTATAGAAAGATAGAATGATTTGATAGCTACGGCTATCCCAATGATGTATTTCTATTGCATGACAAATAATATGATGAAGGAACTATGGTCTTGCTCGGACGATTCTTTTACTGATCGAAAATTGAAGGAAGTGTCGAGCAAGACAAGACTGGACTGCCGATTTGTTCTTGCGGCCGCTTTGATGATAATAATTTGACAGAGTTAGCAAGTACGCAGTTGATACACCAAGGAATGTATGATTCGGATTACTGAAATGCAGAGTAGAAAATACTTCCGAAGAATGCAAAACAATGCTCCAGAATATGTGATTTAGGTTTCAGTATTGTAGAGATGAAGCACTTTAGCAGAATGCAAAAATATTGATCGCATAGCTTACAATTCTTGCGAATGCTTTAGAAATGGTGCCAATGCTATTTTCTATCCAAGATTGAGTAAAAAGAATGAATGACAAAGAAAGAATGAACGCCAATAATTATATGCGCGCTCCTCCTACCCTGTCCGCATGCAAGAAGGAGCATTTCCTTCTTGCGTGTGGGCAGAGTGGAAGTTACAAAACAAGATTCCAACGCGCACACTACCAAGTGCTCCTCAAAAGGTAAGACACAATTTATATTTTATTTAATAGACATAAGGAAAAATAATTCTCAATTTCTCACCAACTAGAAATATATTTATACTTATATGTATGTGCCTTGGCCAAGGCTACGAAGACTTAGGCTTAGACATTATTATTGTTTTTCGATTCCTGTAATCACCCTCTCCCTGATGATATCCCTTTTTCCTTGTCATTTGATTTGTCCTGCAACCACTTCGACAAATAATGAAGGTTAAATCATTTCCTCGATGCGAAAAATAATATATATTATATCCATACATCCATTTTCACATACAATTGAAAAATATTCGCATATAAAAGAAAATCATTCACATAATTATACACATTATTCAACGAATAATTTTTCATATTCACATGAAAGCAGTTGTACACAACTAACAACATAACTAACATTTCATTGTTCAGAAGAAGGGGATGTAACATAATATCTAGTTTATTAATGGTCAATCTAGTTGTTTCCTATTAGATAGGTTTTGTTTAGCTGTTTCCTATTAGATAGGCTTTATTTCCGTCTTTTGTTCTGCTTTCTAAGCTGTAGCTTTTTATAAGTTGTCTGTCTATTCTTAGACTTTGTAACTTCTCTTTAAATAGAGCATTCGCTCTTCATTGTAAAAAATCTCATTCAATATAATATTCATATTATTCCAAAATGCGTAACATGGTATCAGAGCACATGCTCGAACCTGGTTAGTTTTAGCCTTTTTTTTAGGATTTTCGAATCTCTGTGCTCGTCAATTTGGGTTCCTGAAGCTACAAAACGAGTTTCCAAATCTGAGTTCGTCTTTTTTTTGATCGACGGGATTTTTCATTTTTTCGGCGGACTTCTCTATTCCTGGAAGTTGCGGTGTGATTTCAATGGTTGTTCTCTATTCGCGAGGTTTCCAGAAGATTGCGAGTTTCTGAATGTTTAATCTTGCTCACTGTTTCCATCGGCGTTTTTTCCCATCTCTGCAAATCGCGATTTTTTTTGTTTCGAAAATCATGTTTTGCCTTTTTGAGGTTGCGTTTTTTATCAAAAGGATCTTGCCTATTTGCGTTTTCTCTACGGGTTATTTCTTGCAAGAACCCCACGGTGGTCGCCATCGGCTTTAAGAGTCTGTTCGTGGGTCTTTGTTTCTACGGCGGTTTGTTCCCCCCGTTACTCACAATTCCAACAATCCTTTTCTGTAGCCGGCAGTTAGTGGGGTTTCGTGTTTTCCTGAGGTTGTGATTTCTTCTAAAGGTCACGATTTTTCCAACTTTTTCATCGACGTTTGTGTTCTTCACTGCCGTCTGTGATTGCAGTTTGTGTATGGTCATCTATTAAAGGCCAGCGATTCTCTTTCGGAGTTGTAAGACGATTTTTAGCGCCCAACTCTCTGTTCGAGGTCTAGTCGGCTTTTGTTGCCATTTTCATTTCCTCTGCAAAATCGCTGGTCGCGATTTCTGGTTATGCGAATTTTTGTTTGCTCAACGGGATTTTTCTGAGTCTATTTTTGATCTAGAGACGATTTTGCTTTGGTGGCGCACATGTTTTCTGTTTCGGGATCTATGTCTTGAAGTCCATGTTCAGATGTTCTAAGTCTTTGTTTTCGTATTCTTGAGATTAGTATTCGGATTTATCTCGAGATCCGTGTCTCTGCATTTGCAATTCAGTTTTATTCTGTGTTTTCGGAATCTGTGCTTCGTAACCCGTGCAAGGGTTCTGTTCAGCTTCGGTGCCGTCTATGTACTTTGATATTCATGCTAGAAACTTATAATCCATCTTTTCGTGCCTCGAAAAATGTGAAGTATGGCATCTTTTTGGACCGCAGTCAGAAGTTCAACAGCAACAAACTTTTAATCATCAGTGTTCTCTACAGGATCTCCTCAGAGTTTGGGTTCCTGTTCCGTGGCCCTGTGAATGGGGTTTTGTTTTCTGTTTTCGGTGGCTTCCTTGTTTGGCAAATGTTTTTGCCTAGTTGCTATGTTTGGAGTGTTTTCTACCTTTTCGTCGTGGTTCGCAACTTTGAGGGCTTCCTTGATTTGCGCTTAGCCCCTTCTCATCATCAGCGGGACCAGTGGTCAGCATTTGTGTTTGGTAGGCGGCCATGCTGATTCTTTGGATCCCTTGGGATTTGTGTTTCGACACCCGTTTTCCGTTTTCTGATCATGCCATCCATTTGTCTCGAAAGACAATCTGTTTTGGGAGGGCATCTTGGTATAGTTAGGAAATTGACCATTAAGGGGTATTAAGATAATATCTAGTTTATTAAGGGTCAATCTAGTTGTTTTCTATTAGATAGGTTTTGTTTAGTTGTTTCCTATTAGATAGGCTTTATTTCCGTCTTTTATTCTGCTTTCTAAGCTGTAGCTTTTTACAAGCTGTCTGTCTATTCTTAGACTTTGTAACTTCTCTTTAAATAGAGCATTCGCTCTTCATTGTAAAAAATCTCATTCAATATAATATTCATATTATTTGGCTCAAGTTGGCTTTGCCGCACGCCCGACGGTCCCTCACCATTAGCTTCGCCACACGCCCGGTGGTCACTCGCTAAACTTGAGAGTCACCTACTGTGTGAGACTTATATACAACTACCGCTCTTCCCTAGTCCAATCCATACTCTCACTGGGTGGTTGATAGATTAACGTTATAATTTGAGACACTTAGACCCTAGTATATCATGAGCAAGACTAAGCATAGATAAATATAAGTTAGAAAGATCATACCGATTTGGTGGTGTGCTCTCCTCAAGGAAATGTAGTGATCTTATAGATCACAACGATGAAGCTCTGCCTTGATTTCTCACAAGGCTATATAAACATATAAATATTCAAAGACTCCTTTATTTCTGCTGTTCCTATAATAGGAACTGAATTTATTTGATGTATAAGTTGATGTATCCACTAACTTATGGCTGGATATACATATAGAAGATGGCTGCAAATATGTTTGCTGAAGCTGATTGGACTGGATGATATTTATTTCTGCCCTCTATTCCTTACACCACCTTCTCCCTGTTATACATCTTCAAGGGAGATGATCCATTTAATAGTCACATTACTTCACAAAGGAGACAACTCTCCATAACAAAAAATATTCTTTCATAACATATGGCTGTCCCCCTTATAAATGGATCGCTGCACCTTAATGAATAAATAGTAATTGTTGCATATCAAAGACTACTTAATGCATCTTATATTCTAATCCTGCTGTTACATAAGACTTATAATAATTGCTGCCTCTATATATTAAATAGACCCCTTAAAAGGAATTGTTGCCTTCCTCAAGGCTGATCGCAGCCCTTTGTAAACTGCCATATGAATCGTTGTCCTCTTAACATACGTAAGTCTTCTTTTTTATTAGTCTCTCTTTTAATAAGACTTGTCTTATATGCAAGTCATCATTGCTTGACTTACATGCTGCACTTTATATAAATATTTATATTTATATTGCTTATATTTATAATTATATATTGTTGCTATATAATATCTAATTTAATAATATTTATATAATATCTTCATTCATATTATTATATAATAAATGATAATAATGATATTTAATATTTATATTTTATTACATATATTTATTATTATATTTATATTTATTGTATAATAATAATAATATCTATTATTTATCTATATTGATAATTATAATTATTATTTAATAATAATTAATATTTAATTTATTATTTAAATGTTTTTTACTATTGATTTAATGTCATTCATATCTTTGATTGAATGAATAGTACATAATCGATTAATTATAAATTGTAGATACGGGGACATGACATCAAACTTCATCTCCATAGTCCTCAAGTTGAGTGTGAACTCTCCAATGTTGTGCAACCATCTCATACCCAACACAACATCCATATCACCCATGTTGACTACATAAAATTCCGACTGGCAAGTGTAATTATTTCGCTGGATGGTCAAATTGGGTATCCTCCTAGTACAGGTGAGTACAAATCCATCAGCTACCTTCACCTTAAATCCCTCAAACTCTTCAGTTTTCAACCCTCTCCTCGCAACCAAGCCCTCATCTATGAAGTTATGAGTGACACTTGTGTCAAGTAGTGTAATACATCGCTGTCCACCCAATACTCCTCTTATCTTGAATGACCCTTCTCTCTGAATACTCGAGATATGAGCTGTAGGTAGGGCAGTCTCCTCCTGATCTGATGTTTCAGATGCAACCTCAGTCACTAAATCATTATCCTCTGATTGCTGCTTTGAATGTGACTCAGATTCAACGGACTCATTTGCTGAAAAATATTCTAATTGTTTTGCTTTTCCTTGTGCAGCACACTTGTGCTTAGGATCCCAAGGCTCTCTGCAGTGAAAACATAATTTCTTCCTCCTGAGGTCATTCAGTTGATCATTATCTAACCTGGAAGAACTCTTATGCTGCTGTCCGAAATCTCTCTGAAAATGTCTTTTGTCTTTCTCCTTATCTCTGGACTATGCTGAAATCCCTTGGATTGAAACCTATTTCTCCAAACAGAAGACTCCATGTCACGGGCCTTCTTCATGGCCTCCTGTAATGATACAGGGTCTAAACCCTTAATCCACTCTCGAAGAGGATCTGACAACCCGTCAATGAAAAGCATGGTCAATCTACGCTCGGAAATGTTAGAAACCATCATTGAAAGGTCCTGGAACTCTGATATATAGGAATCTATAGAGCCCACCTGTTTCAACTGAGCCAACTCTTTGAATTGCATTTCAAGATCCTTCTTGTCGAATCTGTCTATGAGTCTGGCTGTGAACTCCACATAAAAAGTAATCTGCTCATGTCCCAGAGTGACCTTGCCATTGCTCCACCACTTATGCGCGCTGCCCTCCAAATGTAAAGCGGCATAAGTTATTGCATCTTCTTCAGGCATGGGAGTAATCTGCAGGTAACTGTCCAATTTCTGGACCCATGCTCTCGCGGTAGTCTTATCAGAACCATCAAAATATGGGAGAGTCATCTTGCTAACCTTTTTCTGCAGCTCCTGATTTTGTGGCCTGTTTCCCTTGCGGGGTCTATTCCTCATCCTTATGTTAGAGTACTCACCAAAAGTCATTTCAGCCCGAAACTCTGCACTGGATGGTCTCTAATCTCTCAGGATCTCGTCCTGGAATTCAACCTGTGTGGCATCTGGTTCAGGAACGTTGTTTCTGGGTGCAAATGTGGGTATGCTAGGCATATCATTGGCTGTCAACTGGGTGCCTCTCCTGTTGGTGACCGAGGCCTCATCATCATCTCTATCTCTATGTCAATCCCCGATATGTCTATCACCATTCTGCCTGTCACCATTGTTCCTGTCGACATTGTTTCTGTCACCCATGTGCCTATCATCTCCATCGTTTATTCTTTTCCTGTCTCCCATGTTGTCCCTGTTCCTTACTCGATGTTTTCCAATTGAAGATTGGAAAGGCTATCAATTGCATACATTCCTACATTATGACTTAGATTATATTCATAAAGACAAATCAGAAAAAAGACAAACAACATAAGACAAATTAGTTATATGATAAATGAGAGCGATCTTTCATGTCTTCCGGCGATCAAGAAGAAATACGATAGTAAATAAGAATTGATAATTATGTCAATGATCGACTAAGATATGACTTAGCACACCCAGTTCTAAGTACAAGAGATTTCAAGAGGGACGACTCTACATCGATGCATACATGATAATAAAGCTAAAGATTATAAACACTGTAATTCTCGGAAAGGCCGATTGCCTTGACTCTCCCATGCCGCGAAATCATCAACGTAAACCAATTAATGATAAATGATATCTAATCTCGGAAAAGATCCCAAGGGCAATCAAAGGGAATAAGACAAATAGTAATAAGATAAGATAACAAAGTTTACAAAGAAATGGTCCATCTGAGGAAGCAAGCCGACTCTCTTTAATTTATGCCAAAGTTAAAGTTAAATGAGGATTAAAATTGACCGATCAAGTTGTAATGAGTGCTCATTCCTTACGATGTGATTTGATAAGAATAAGACAAAAAGAATAAAGGTGCGATCTGAATCAGCGAAGGGCTACGATTTGGAGATTATCGACTTCCTTGAACGATCGCTTCCGTTGGTAATGAACAGACACCTTCATTGGATGATATCTCTCATCAAGTTGTATATAGGAATCAGCGTATATCATAATCGAACATCATCTTGCATCAATTAAGGAATCAACGAATCTCATCAAGATTTATTCCAGCGTCAGCAACCAAACAAGTTCCTCAGCAATCAAACTCATACTATTCATAAGACATTCAATCGCAGCAGTCCTTCATAAGCTTGCAATCACATGACCATCCATCTAACTCAAAGAATAAATATATAGACCAGATCGGGCTTTGATCTTATCCAGCAACTGAAGTTAACACAGCAGATAGTTCACATCGAATTGTGACAGCCATTGCAAGGTATGCATTAATGGTCTTTATTCATATAATGACAAATCTGATATCTATGTTATGTTTTGTCTTTATAACATATGCTGAGTATTGATAAGGATAAGAAAATATATCTTGCTGACTGTATTATAAATTCATATATGCATTAGAAGTAATTTGTACATTTTCAAGTCTTCATATTATAACATAGATAGACTTACAAAGATAAATGATTGTGTTATGATTAATGATGGGTGTTAACCATAAGAGAATATACATCGAATAATAGATTGATCTTAGATATGTGATCATGAATATGCATAGAAAGAATAGATTAATATGATAAATGAAAATGGTTATGTATAAGGAATCAATGATGATGATAATGGAATGTGATCATGTGGAAATATGGTTGGCCAATTATGATATAAGGCCAAGATGTCCTAATTATAAGGCATCATGTGCAAAGTGTTAATAAGGACTTAGAAATCATAGGATTGTGCCATATTCGAGAAGAGGATTAGCATCATCATTAATCATCTCGCCATCCTAGGTATATGGGTAAGTTAGGAGAATGTTATTGGACCTAGGTAACCCCATGAAGATGAAGTACCTCCGGGTGTGAGGCGAAGTCTTTTGGGCCAAGTGTCGAAGTTCCTCTGGGTGTGAGGTGAAGCCTTGGGCCTATGGTATGATGAGCTCATCAATGTGATTTGTGCCCTACAGTAGGTGGCTCTCCAATAGATGAGGTGGGAAGTCTTTGGAGCCAATTGGTGAGGTGGGAAGCCATTGGGCCTCCGTATGGGATGGTTAGTGTCTCCTTAACGAATCATGCCTATGGAGTTAGAGATGGATTAATAATAGGGTGACACATGATCCTCTCGAGGATAGAACATAAGGCCTATGAATATGAATATGAATATGAATTATCTGATTATGGGATTATAAGTTCAAGGATAAATGTGGAAAGAATATGGATCTATATTAATTATGATATGAAAAGGAGAATTGAATACTAATGTTCTCTTTTGGTGAGTTGAAATTTTGTGCAAGGTTGTGAAAATTTTGGCTTACTAGAAGGGGACATTACATTCCTGTCACGATAGTTATTATTGTTATTATTATTCCTGTTGTTTTTGCCATCATGGAGTGTTAACCCTTCAAGGATGTGACCCAACTCTACCTGTGATTCTCTCAACTCCTGTTGTGACTCCCTCAATGCTCTTTCTATAGCACCTGTCCTTGAACCAAAGTGTTGAGAAT
Organism: Cunninghamia lanceolata; assembly: GCA_027924645.1. Classification (NCBI taxonomy): domain Eukaryota; kingdom Viridiplantae; phylum Streptophyta; class Pinopsida; order Cupressales; family Cupressaceae; genus Cunninghamia; species Cunninghamia lanceolata. Next base: position 274,651 of record BSBN01001207.1, read on the forward strand.
TTCTCGCATGCTGGGTTCTTCATTTTGCTTGTCACCCATTTCTTCAACCTGTTTTGGAAGCACACCTGAAAATGGATCCGTCCTCGGCACTTCAATATCTTCCTCACTGTAAATGACCACAGGTTGTTCCTCTGCGGCTATTATCTCTGTGTCTGTATCAAAGGGATAAGTTTGTGGGACCTGTAAATCGGGCCTTGATCTATTCCTTCTAAGATAATACCTATTAGTACTCGGCTGCATGTCTCATATTCACTTCTGCATGTCTGAATCCGAGCTTGCAGGATGGCAGGAAGAGCTGTGCTCTGATACCACTGTAATGTGCCGTATCTGTTTGTATTTTTTAAGATCTTTTTGTGTTATTTTTATTTTTTTAGGTGTTCTTTCAACTAGAGAGAAGATGCAGAAGGGGTTTAGTTTTCCTGCAGATGTGTGTTGCTGGAGCATACAATATATAGCATAGAATGCAAACCCAGAAAATATACAACAGATATGAAGGAAATAACAAATACCCAGATTATAAATAGGCCAAATATGAATTACTATGACATACCCATGTTTAGATTTGCAACTTGGTACATATGTTGAGACTAGACCAGCAACTGGGTATGGCTGAAAATCACTCCAATCTCCCAAGAAATACAAGAATAGCAATACAATTGTTTCAACAATGGAAAATGACCCTAAACGCCTCGAAATGAGAGATACAATAGCTGCAACCCAAGATAATGGAGTCTCTATGAACCCCACGTCCACTAGGGAAGGATGTACGGCTGGCTGAGAGTGTGGTCTGCAACAACACTACAGAAACCTCCTTGAAAATGCTTCGAATAGGCTTGCACAATGTCTCCAAGGTTGGGCGACCCTAGTAGAATGTGTAATATGCAGAAATTTGGCACCAAACAACCCACAAATAAGGTACGGCCTGGCTGCTAGAAAGTATGGCTAGCAAGAGGAATAATCACAGCAGCAAGAGCTCACTTCATTCACACCAAAATCTGCCTCCAATCCCTCCAATATCAGAATACAAAATCAATGACGAAAAGATGTAACAATCAGCTCAAGAACCAACTTTTAAGAAGTCCATTGCAAGCACATATGTGAACACTGAGTGTATCCACCTCTAATGGCACCTTTGGGTGATTTCGCACACCTGTAGAATGCCGTTACTCAGGGAGGTTTTCGTCTCCAAGAGCCTCTGGTTTGAATCCTTCAAACCCTTACAAGTACAAACCCTAGCAGAGCCAAAATATGAGAAGATATCATAACCATAGCATAACAAATGAGCTCCACTTTCCACCTTTTATTTCCTCAAGTTGGGCGTTGGGAGTATTGGAGGGAAACATTACAATTAAAAATCACTTTATAATCCCCTAGGGATGGGCGCCCAAACACAAGGCATTAGTGACCTTCTAATATTTCATTTTATGAGTCACTTTATAACTTAGCATTAAAGTCTCTTTTAAATATTTCACTTGAACTTACGGACTTTAAAATAAATGCCAAGACAGTGTCGGAATGCAATGATCTATAGCTCGTTGGAAAGGTCTCGATGAGACGAATCCAACCCCACTCTAAAACTCCAATCTGGCACCGACCCCGAACTTACTAAAGTAAGTATGCCACCAAGCACCCAAACTGCCACTGACAACTGCCAATTGGATCCAAACCACGACACCTCCGAATTGCCCAAACTAATGCCAAAACTCCATGGTTCCCTCACCAAACTGTTAGTCTACGGGAACTCAATAATAGACTAACACTGTATCTAGAAAGGAGACATTACACTTTGCAACCTATACTTGCAACAAAATTTGTCTATCTGGACTGGGTGATGTCATAGGCAACTTTGGGGGTTTGTCTAAAGAAGGTTGAAATATCCCTAACCATTATTACACCCTCTCACTAAATTTATTTCCATAGAATGAATAAAAATTACAGTTTAGCACATCAATAAATAGAGAACACACAAAGATAATAGGTATTTGCACAATCATTGAAACTGGTTCTTACAATAGTACAGAATCATTGGGCGATTCTTGATGTTTGCAGATTACTATTTCAGCACAAATGAATATGGATGCCCAAATTACATAATACAATATTTATTATTGAATATGACTCAAAATTTTCATTGCTACACCTTCCTAACTTGAACCCACATCCTGTGACTGATGAGGTATATGGTGAGTACCCTGCGGATGTTCGCAAATGCCTTGTTCTAAGGTATGTGGATTGATTAGGTATTGTCGTCCAGCTGATGGTATTGGAGTAACTTGGATCGCGACGGCAAATGGATCTTCACGCAATCAGATTGGTGCTCTCACCGTTCTGTAGGTGCTTGATCCTATCTAGAAAATATGTCTCTAGGGTTGGTGATGACTCGCCACTCAGGTATATGCGTCCAGCTGGCTAGGAGCCTCATAGTCACCAATCTGGTTATTCCCTTTCAGCAATACCTGTTGAATGATGTCAATTGTGATTAGCTTCACTAATGCGAAAGGCTGTGAACTCATAATATTTTTCCCGTGCCCTTCTTCACAGTGATTTCAAACTCATCAAGCAAACTGGTAGGTGTATTATTTGTCTTCAAATTCCTCTAGTCTTGCGCGCTCCTGAAATTGATGTTCAATCACAATTATTAGTCCAATTGCAAATCCTGAATTAGATTTTCTAAATCAGAGTCCAGGGGTTTTCGTCTTGACTCACTTGTGCAACTAGGGTTTTCGTCCTCCTTGCACTGTAATTGGAATTGCGAAAATTCTCTTGCAAAAACATAAATCCGATCCCCAAAATTGAATTTGAAAATGCTCCTTTATAACTGTTTGGAATAGATCCCAAGGGCCCAAAAGTGGCGCCTTATTTCAAATATAAAATTATTTTATATTTTTATTAATAATAATATTATTATTAGTGTTGAAAAACACTATTTTGAATTAGAAGTATAATTTATTTTAGGCGAAAGGAGGAGGGGACATGACAACCCTCCCTTCCCAAATTGCTTGTCCACAAGCAATGATAATTCTGGGGGAATTACCCTCTTCTTTGTACCAAGGTAGCAAATCATGAAGTGATGCTCATCGATCTTGGGTTCTGCGCTTGTCCCTTGAAATATCTTTTGTTCGAAAGCACCCTGATTAGGTTCCAAGGTGACCGCAAAGATGGCCCTTTTCCACTGAAAGCTTCCTTCAACTTCTTCCATCAAGGATATTCCCATAAATTGGGTCAATTTGCTGCTGTTCATGACTGATAACAGCTGTTCCAGCAATCTGATGGGGATATAACAGTAGCAGAACTGATATTCCTTTGCCAAAATCAAAGGTGTGAACATTGCAAGGGTTGAGAAAGCTTTATCCACAATCTTGGATAGTGGCCCTTCCCTTTTTATGATTATAAATTCTTGCAAAACCAATTGTATTGAAGTGGTACAGGGGCTGATATTGATTATAATAGCAGCATTGAGGCTGAAAATTTGGTACATGGCTATCCCAAGTATGTTCTTTCCTTGCTTGTGTGGTAGGAAATCATCAACAATATCTCTCCTCCTTCCTTGTGGATAAATGTTTGCATAATCTTCCAAGTTTGATGCTACCTTACCATGCTTACGCTGCACCACTCTGATTTTTATGTTAACTTCCCCATGAGGTCTCCATGTGGTGCTTATGGCTGCCTTAATAAGATAGTTGCCTTGACACACAACTCCTTTCATCTTGAATCCCTTCTAGTTCTTAGTAATGAGCTTCCCAAATAAATATAACTAATACATGTCAACTACTAAACTCACCTCTTCTATGGCTTGGATCCCAAAAGTTCTCGTCATGATGCCCCAAGTTGTACCATTCAAAAGATGGTTCGGTTTAGACCATATGTGTGCTGATAGGTAAAAGTAACAGTCATATATTGCTTTGGATTTCTTCCCAAACAGCTGTAAGGGTGTTGGAGTGTTTGCACTTAATAAACTCACCAAGTGATCCCCCTTATACAGAATATTAAACCAAAGAATTTCTCCATATCATGGTTGTAGTACTACATTCCCTTACCCGAAATCAGAATTGTGGTGGCTGGAAACCATCTTGTAGCGGCGGCAAATACCCCATCAATGACAATAGATGGAAAATGCATTCTCAGTGTAGTTAATAACTTCTTTATGGCTTCCCATAGTATGTAGGGAAAACTGAAAATGTTGGTGACAGCAGTCCTAAAATTTGAAACAGCATTCATCATGATCCATGTATTGTAGTTCTTACTACCCAAAATCCTACCAGCCATGTTAGGTTGATGATTCTCACCCCAAAGCTCATGATTTGCCAATACCTTGTTGAGTGGCCATCTTTGGTGTGCCACAACAAACATATTCAATATGGACCAGACATTATCACGACAAAGCATTTTACCTTGGAGTGGATTCTTGGTTATCTCTACACATTGAGTGACTTGGTTTCCTCGGACACTCACCTCCCTTCTTTTCACTTCAGCCATGCTTGGGTTTCCATTCAATATGCCTTGGAGTATTACCTCCTTTTCCTTGAACTTCGTCTCCATATTGTCCTTATCAAAGAAATGTGACCAATGCATGCCAACAATTTTACTCACCTCCCCTACGCTGGAGTTATGATGTTTACCTTGGACTTCAAGGACTCTTACCATGATGCTCCAAGCCTTACCACTTGAAAGATGGTTAGGATCAGATTGTTGGTGGGGTGGATGATGGCTGTAATAGTCACATTTTACTTTGGATTGCCCGCCAAACAGTAATATATCAGCTGGAGTATTGGCACCTAGTATCCCCAAAGGATGAGACCACCCAACATCAAGCAAAGAAATCTTCCTCTGACCTACAGATCTGTGGTTGCTCATGAGAGATATTATCAACCCAAAACATGAACTTATCAAAATGGTCAATAGGAACTTAGTATCCTGGCTGCAAAACTGAGTTCCTTTATTCAATTTTAAGAAAGTAAAGGTTGGAAACTGCCTTTGAAATGATCACCCTAAATTTTAAGATAACAAATAGATACAAATTTTCAACTGTCATCCAACAAATCAGAAATATTGAACTCAGAAAATATCAGATTCATCAGGGTAGATGATTTACCATTGATTTTTCAAGCTGATGATTAGAGATATATGATCTACCAGATTTTCACACAAAATAGCAAGCATTAACTGTCCATTGGCTAATGGCTGGTCCAATACAACACTCAGAAAATATAATAAACATTGCCCAGCATCAGAGGGCAGACCTGTACCTTGCTGGTACGGTGATGGCTGCATCCAGAATTCTCACTATTTTGCTCATATCCACACTAATACTCCACAACTTCTCCTCACACCTGTTGCAAACTATGCTCCACAGGGACGCGTCCCCTGCCCTAGAACCCCCGTACTTGGACCGGGGACGTTTTGGGGACGTGGGGACGGGTAGGAAACGTCCCCTACTAGTCCCCCCTTCCCCAGGGACGTCCCCTAAAAATTCGGGGATGCAGGGGACGGCTAGCCGTTCCCTACGTCCCCGAATACTTTAGCAATGGATTTAAAAAAAAAACACATTTTTTTAAATAAAAAAAGGGATGGGGGGGTCCACAAGGACCCCCACATCCCTTTAAACATACCCTAAACCTAAAATAGAGATCATACAAACCAAAAAGAAAAAAAAAACATAACTCATTTTCACATTTTGCAGTGGTGAAAAACAGTAGTTTGAAAGGAGAAAGAGGAGCAACAACAGTTTGAAGAGGTTAACAACAGTTTTAGGAGAGGCTGATTGGGGACAGCCATTTATTCTCTATGTTTTTGTCATTTTGTTGTTGAAACTTGCAGCCTTTGGGCATTTTGATGTAATTTTGATATAATATATATGCGGATTGTCATTGAAAACAATTAAATTTTGTTTATTTGTTTGCCAATTCTCATGTGACAAGTTGAAAACTGTTTACTGCCTAAGTGGTTTAATTGGTTTCAAACAGAGTAACCGAGAAAGATATTTGCATTATCACAGTGCACTGAAATAAACTACATTGTACGAGATTAACAACCAGAAAGAATCACAACCAGAATTGGTACTCAAAAGATCGACTGCATATATTAACTCAGAACAGTAAGTCCAATTACAATTAAAAACTCCATCCCCATACAATGGCGTAACAAGTCCATATATAGTTTGTCCGACGGTTGCCAACCGTCGCCAACCATCGTACCGATCGGGAGTAACTACTCGCCGAAACTAAAACATAAACATACTTCCCGAAACCACTAACAAAACATATTTTGCCAAAAGTAATAAACTATGTAAAGTACTCCTAACATCATCCCCCCCAAAAAACTTGTCTTCCAAACGACTACAAACAAGAGCCCAAATGAACTAGGAAGTAGGAGGGTCAGTGGACGTCCCTGGAGGTGTGGATGCCGTCTGTGCTGATCCAGGAGTCCCTTGCTGAGGTTGAACTAACCACCGAAGCCTGTAAACCTCCTCAGTCCTTTGTTTCAGATGTGTTGAGGCAACGATATGCTTGTCTCTGGTGAGACGTACCATCTGGACAGCCTCGGCTAACTGCTGTTTTGTTTTCTCTTGTGTTGCCTGAGATCTGGCCAACTCCTTCCTTATGGTTTCTAGTTCTACTCTGAGTGCCTCAGCCTTGTTCCTTTCCAACTGTGTGAGTTCGGCTTCCTGTGCCAACTGCCGTTGGAAGTGCACCTGTTGCTCATCAATTTTGTCCCTCAGTTGCTTACTCATAGTTGCAGCCTCCTCCAGTCGTTTGTTGCACCGTTCTGTCTTTTGAAAATCCTCCTGTCGAGCATAGTATAATGCTCTGAATTGGTCCTCAATGCTATGAAGGGCTGCCAGTAGCTCACTGTCGGCATCTCCCACTCCCAAGTCTAGTCTCTCTGGTTTCCATGCTCTCTGCATCTCCTCGGTAATTACTTCTGGCCAACCCTTATTCGAAAATACCCGTAAAAACTCCGTCTCAGCATTCTTGACAAAATGTTCAATTCTTTGTACCTCTGCACGTATTACTGGCGAAGAGTATTGGGGGTTGACCCTGGCAGCAATATCAGATACCCTCTGAAGGATGGTGCCCATAGACCCTAAATCCTGTGCATAATTGAGAATGGTGCCGAGTGGGTCACTCTCATCTGGTGCACCCATGTGTACGGTCAACCCAGCTGGCTCAACTGAGCGAGAAGTATCCTCTGTATCATCATCAGCACTGTCTGTCCTACTCGTGCCTTCCTTCTCTGAGCTTCCTGTGGCTGTGCCTTCCTCCTTCGCTTCCGAGTCACTAATCGTTATGGCAACATCAACTGCTTTCTCCTCCTCTGATTGTACCATCTCACCTTCAAGTGTAGGTGGTGGTAAAAGAGATCTAGCGGGACTTAGAGGAGGAATGTCTGCCAACTCTGAAGGCATGCCTAGTAGCTGAAGCCAAGCATCTACCTGTAATGAGCTGTCTGCATGTGCTATGCTCTCTGGAGATCTAGTCTCGAATGGAGTAATCTGCCCTGATGGGAGAGGAACTGGTACGGTGTTATCTCCCTTCATCTTCATGATCTGACCCCAAGAGATGTGTGTGGTACTAGGCCGAACTGGAATCTCTGCTTGGGTGCGTGTGTCCAAGTGCAAGTGTGCATGCTTCTTTGCCAGTGAAAAATCCCATCTATTCTCCCCTACTGGTACTATAGGACTGTGGCTGGCAGGGTTGCCAGGAGTGGCTGAGGCTAACGAGGCCTCAATGCAATCCTCCTCGGCACCTTGTGCACTATACGAAGCTTCCGACGAAGTCTCGGGTAACTCCCGCTGCTTTCTCTTTTTGCTGCTCCGAGACTCTTCTCCCTTCCCACCTTGTGCAGGAGCCTTTAGGTTTGTCCATCTGAAGACGGGCGGCCATGTGGGGTCATACTGCTCATCTGGCTGAAATGCAGCTCGTGCTAACGAGGGGACCTGAGTGCAGATGGCGTCCAGGAACAACGCAATGGCCTGCTGAGTCATGTAGAATGACTTGTGAGTCATTTTCATGAACTCGTGAATCCTGTCGGAGAGGACTGCTGCCCAGTTGTACATTGCACCCTGGCTGAGGCCAATCATATAATCCGACATCCAAAATGGAATGTCTGACGAGCGTGAGGCTCCCGTCAACCGCCCCCTGATGACATCCATTATGCACCGCCATTCTTCATTCGCCAAGTGGTCTCGACGAAGTCCTCTATTCCCTGCAGCCTTTAATTGATTCTTTTCTTTTTCACTTAGGTCTGGTCGGCAAACCTTTGCCATAATGCTGTCCTTGTGTTTTACAATCATTCTCTGTTTGCCGACTGTAAATCCTTGGCACGGTACGCCCATCACTCTCTCGAAATCCTGTGACGAGAATGTGATTTTGACCGATACATTCATAAACCTGATGATCGTGTGTTTTGCTCGGGGATTGTAATTCGCCACCATGTTCTTCAATATTGCCTCAAACTCTCTGAAATTGAAATAGGGCATTTGTATTACCTTGTCCACTTTTGCCTTCTGCAGTGCCTTCTTGAGAGGATGATCGTCAGCATGGCTGTTCCACCACTGTTTGCACTCGCTCGCCGTAAGACTTTCCCACTGCAAGGAATCCACTGTGATTTTGTCCTTGTCTTTCCCTTTCCCTTTTGACTGCTTCTTCTGTGCTGATGAACTCACGTCAATTTGTGGTGTCTATGCTGGTTTTTCTTCCACGATTACCTTTGCTGCCATCTTTTTATCTTCGGCCCGACCTGATATCTGAAGTTGCTTTCCCCTGTCCAGTGCTCTAGTAATCCTGTTTGACATCTCAATGTTTATACTTCTCTGGGACTGTTATTTTTCTTCCATTTGCACTGCCGGTACAGGAGAGTCCGTACAGCAGAAAGAATTTAGCAATCGTACGGCTTGGCTTGGTACGGCAGATTCGTACGGAGGTAGGATCGTACGACGGCTAAGAAGGCGTTGTACAGCCAAAAGATCATGTACCAGAGAGGCCGTACTGCCAGGAATCCGTACGCCAGGAATCCGTACGGCTGATAATTACTTGCCAGTCAAATTCGTACGGCCAAAGCAAGAATCCGTACCAAGCAAATTCGTACGGCCAAAGCAGGAATCCGTACGCCAGGAATCCATATGGCGGCCAGCGACAGATGGAGGTAGATTTCCGTACGACAGGGTTCGTACGGCAGTTGGCAATGAAGAATTATTTCTTTCGTACGGCCCTTTATAGTTTCGTACGGCCGTTCCGTACGGTCAGCAAATTTTTTTAATTTTATTTTTTATTTTTTATTTTTATTTTTATTTTTATTTATTTTTTGCTCTATTCTATTTTGCTTTTTCCCTTACCTGACTTATCAATTTCAGATTTCTCGAACTTTTCGTCCTCCCAGTTCTCCAGGATCTCGATTTCTATCAGCTGATGGAAGATGCAGTTTATGTAGCCTTTCTGTCTCAGACAATCGTTCGAGCAACATTTATCAATTTCCTCTAACTCCCATATCCGGTCGAAGATCATTGATTGATCTCTTACCCATGTCAAATTCCACCCCATTGGCTTCTGGACCCACTGGAATGTTTTTCCGTCTTCGTTCATCTTTACATTCACGTTCCTGCATCTATATTTCGCTTTCCAGAGCCGACTCCTTGGAAGCTGTATGTGAGGTAATTTGACTGGCCAATTTTTCCTCCTCAACTCCCAAACTTCGTCACAGTAGGGTGATCTTTCCATAATGAACATTGCTTCTGCTAGGTACTTCCTTCTTGGCAGGTCCCGGACCTCCTTTGGTAGTAGGAACTCAAATTTGTCCCGTAGTTGATTGCATTCTTTTATCCAGTTGTTCCAGTTCTCTTCTTCTTCCTCTTCTTCGGGGTAGTTCTTATTGATCCATTTACCACCATAGTTTTCGTCGATTTGGCCTTCACGGGCTTCCATCCGCACTGGCTTTGGTGCAAAGAATCCCGTGACTGGTTCAAACTGAGTACTTACAAATACCATTCCGTCAACTTTGTTTTCTGTCTCCTGTTGTTTGCCTCTTTCCTCCTTCACGCCGTGGTTTGTTAATGCGAATCCCAGCATATTGACTTGTATTGTTTCTCTTTTTCGCTCTTTATAAATCTTCAGTTTCGACCCGTTCACTGCTTCATTGATTGGACTTCCATCGAGATTATCTAGCTTTATAGCCCCATTGTCCATCAATTCCCGTATTCTGAACGGTCCTAACCACCGAACTTTAAACTTCCCAGGTTTGATTTCGTTACGGCCGTTATATTTCAGAACTAACTGCCCGGGCCGGAACTCCATTTTCCGTAGGTGTTTGTCGTGCCAATACTTCCGGCGTTTCTGCATGATTTCCGTCGACCATTGAGCCAAAATTCTTTTCTCGTCCAATTTATTCAACTGGAACAGTCTTTCCTCCAGGCTCTCCGTATCTCCTAGTCTGTTTTCCACTGCAATTCTTAGACTTGGGACGAGGTATTCTGCTGGTACTACCGCTTCTTGCCCATACATCAACTGGAAAGGTGTGTGTCCAGTCGTTACCTTATAAGTGGTTCGGTAAGCCCATAACACCGCTGGTAACCTCTCTTCCCAGTCCGATCCTTCGATTCCGCATGACTTGTGGATTACCGAAACGATCACCTTGTTTGTTGACTCTGCCTGCCCATTCGCCCTTGGATAGTACGGACTTGATAGGGTGTGTAGGATTTTGAATTCTGTAGTCATGAGTCGGATGACGTGGTTGACGAAATGTCCCCCGCATTCACTCGTCAATTGTATCGGAATTCCATATCTTGTCACAATCTGTTCGTATAGGAACTTTGCCGTGCTCAATGCAGTGTTATCCTCCAGTGCCTTCGCTTTGGCCCACTTTGTCAGGTATTCTGTAGCCACTATTATGTACCGACATCGGTGTAGTTGGCTGGCCTTCAGGGGTCCTACAAAATCCAGCCCCCATCTCTCGAAAAGTTCTTGAGGTTGTGATGGCCATAGTGGCATATAGTCCCTTTTTAGCGGTTTCCCTACCCTCTGACAAGTGTCACATTGAATTACCCACTCCCGGGCATCTGTGTGTAACGTCGGCCACCATAGGCCGGCGAGTAGTACTTTCCGTGCCGTGGTGTCGGGACCCATATGTCCCCCTGCCAGTCCTTCATGGGCTTCTGCCAATACACCCCTTATCTCCTCTTCCATCACACACCTTCGGAGAATTCGATCGGGCCCCATTTTGTAGAGTAGCCCATTTATCAGTTGAAATGTCTTACTCTTGGGTGCAATCTTCCGTCGTTCACTTGTAGACATTTCTGGCGGAAACGTTGAAGTGGACAAGTATTCGCCAATTTTCTCGTACCACGGCGGCAAGGCAGCAATGTGGAATAGGTGGGCATCCGGAAAGTCTTCATTGACTCCATCTCCTGGTTCTCCGGATTTGATCCTTGAGAGCTGGTTGGCAATTACATGGCTTTTTCCCGGTCGTACAATAATAGTGAAAGTAAATTCTTGCAGAAGCAGCAACCATCTACTGATTCTGCCTTGAATAATCGGTTTGTTGACTAGATACATTAGACTTGATGATCTACATAAAAAGTGAATGGTGTTGCCAAGAGATAATGCCTGAATTTCTGTACGGAGTACACCATTCCCAAAGCCTCTCTTTCTGTAGTACTGTAATTCCGCTCCGCTTTGGAGAGCAACCGGCTGGCAAAGTACACTGGATGATCCATTCCATGAGATCCGACTTGAGCAAGAGTGGCACCAATTGTGAAGTTTGATGCGTCCACGTGCACGTGGAATTCCTTGTCCCAGTTTGGATAGGCTAGGATAGGTGCACTGATGAGTCTTGTCTTTAGTTCTTCGAAAGCTTTTTGTTGTTCCTCCAACCAGACAAACTGCACCCCTTTCCTTGTCAACATGTCTAGTGGGTGTGATACCTGAGCAAAATTTTTGATAAATCTCCGGTAGTAACCGACATGGCCGAGAAAGGACTTTACTCCGGTGACATCTCCTGGAGCCTCCATTTCTACAATTACCCGAATCTTGTCGGGGTCTGCTTTTAGTCCTGCTTGGCATACGATATGCCCAGAAGTTTCCCTTGGGACACCATGAACCGACATTTCCTTGGGTTTAAGGCCAACCGTGCGGCCCTGCAACGCTCCATGCACTCGGTGAGGGCTTTGAGGTGAGTCTGCTGGTCGCTGTAAATTGACCAGTCATCGAGGAATGCCTTGAAGTTTCCCACCGACATTTTGTCAAATGTGTAGGATAATCCTCTGAAAGGTGGCTGGTGCATTGCACAGACCGAACGGCATCTGGTTGTATGCATATACTCCATTTTCAATCACAAATGTTGTCTTCAGTTTGTCTTCCTCGGCGATGCTGATCTGGTTATACCCCGAAAATCCGTCCATAAAGGAATATATTTCATGACCGGCCACTTCCAAAATGGAGTCTGTGAATGGGATGGGGAAGGGATCTTTGATTGTTATCGCATTGAGGCATCTGAAATCCACGCAAATCCTGATTTGTCCCCCTTCCTTTTTAAGTGATATCACAATCGGTGACACCCACTCACTCGTTTCCACCTTGAATATTATTTCTGCCTCAAGCATTTTTTCAATTTCCTCTTGTACTTTTGCCGTGTAGTTCTTATTCATGCGATATGGCCTTTTCCGTACTGGACGTGCTCTTGGTATAAGTGGAATTCTGTGGACGCACAGTTCTGGTGGTATCCCCTTCAGGTCCTTGTAGGTCCAGGCAAACACGTTTTTATACTCGAGGAAAATTCTGAATGCTGCTGCCTTGAGTACGGGATTCCAGTCGTCGCCGGCCAGAATTATTTTCGGGTTGCTTTCCTCGCCGAGATTAACTTTCTTCGTTACCGGCTCTTCGTACATAATCTTCTTTTCTGGTTCAAACTGATGTGCCGGCGTACTGTCTACTTCTGCATTCCCTTCCTTATATTCCCCGTACGCTGCTGGGAACATGTGGGTTACTTCCTTCCCCTTCTCACTTGTTCGTTCCAATGTTTCACCGTCGTCTTTCTGTTCACTCGTCGTTCCCGAGTTTTCACCGATTTCTTTTATTGAAATCATGTTGCACTGTGGCGGAAAAAACTCGTAGTCTTCCATCTGCCAATGGAATAGCTCGTTGAATGAATTTGTCTCATCTTCTGAGCATTCCTGTAATTTCAGCACCCCTTCATCATCGGGCTCCATCGGCGCTTTCCCACTTTCCGTTGAGTCCCCTCCATCTGAGTCGGAATCTGACGCCAACTCTTCACTGACGGTTTGTGTCTTTAAATCAATGACAAACTTCCTACATCCATTTTCTATGGACAGAGTGTTTTTCTTCCAGTTGTGGTTGGCCTTGGCGGCTATTAGCCATCCTCGGCCGAGTAATGCATCATATGATGCATTTTGTGCTGTTATGACTACAAAATTTAACAAGAATTGCTGGGTACCGATTCTTACCTTTTGAGCCATTAGCACTCCCAGTGCCTTGATCCCGTGCTGGTCGGCTCCCACTAACTGGAAGTTTTGTGGCCATAGAGTAGGCTTCCCGAGGCTCTTCCAGGTTGCTTCTGGTAGTACATTTACTCCGGATCCACCATCGACTATAGTATTTGTCAAATTCCGTCCAAGGATTTCCATGTGTACTACAACCGGTTTCTTTCCAGTATCAATCGCCAGCAACCTTGGGTCGAGTACTTGTTCTCCCGTTGGCGGTGGTTCTACTATAACATCTTCCGTTGTGAGGTTTTGGTCTTCGTGTGAGTTGTCCTCCATTACCTTGGATATTGCTACTTTTAACTGAGGCAAGCTTTGGAGAAGGTCCGCCAATTTGATTGGTACGGTAGTTTGCAATACTTGACTTGCTATGTTCTTATCTAATTCCGATCGTATTGCCTTTTTGTCTGAGTTCCTCCTTTCGGTTCTCATGGCAACTTCCACTTCCTTCCGTGCCTTTCGCAGTCTTTTTTTTTCCGTGCGGGGATCTGGATAAGTGGCCTTTTTCCACTATGCTCGGGTGATAGCCAGGATTTCTTCCTCATCTTCCTTGAGATTGATAAGGTTCACCCCTTTCTGCTTCGGACAGTCTTTTTCCTCGTGATCACCAGGCCCACACCACTTGCACAATGCATTTATTGTGTTCTGATTGTTGCTGGGGCATTCTCTGGCAAAGTGTCCCCACTTGTTGCACTGCCAGCACTGTATCATTGGTCGCCCTTTGCTGTCGTACTGCAATCTATTCCGAGGGCTGTTATTGTTAAACCTTCTGTTATTCCTGTATCCTCCGAGGGATGCATTCGGACTATTTTGAGGTTTTGGCAGTGTGGTCGGCGGAGTTGATGATTCTCCCTGTGTGAACAACACTTGGGTACTTCTTGCTTTCAAGTTAAATGGGCATTCCTTGATTAAATGTCCCATTACCTGACAGATGTCACAAAATAATTTTCTCGGGCAATTTGCCTTTATGTGACCTTCCCCATTACACTCTGTGCACCATAACTCTCGACTTTCTCTAGTCGTCTCTTTATTTGTTTTCATTTCCTTCATCATGCGGATCATGTCCCTTCTCAACGCCTGGATGGTTTTCGACTCGTTCTCACTGCTGTCATCCCCCGTACTGTCATCATCTTCAGTTCTCCTTTTATTTCGGGATGATGTTTTGCTTTCGCTTTCTATGTCCATCGCCCTATTGTATGCTTCCGCGTATGACGATGGGGGTATCACTTTCATCTTTTTTCTTAATGACGAGACTAGCCCTTCAATGAACCATCTTTTCTTCAGTCCATCGGCTGGCTGTGTTTCCAGTTTCCCGAGTAACTCTTTGAGCCTTCTATTATATGTCTTTACGTTTTCATTCTTCCCTTGTTTGGTATTGTAGATTTTAGCGACAATCTCGTTGTCGTCTCTGAGAAGTTTAAATTCGTTCTCGAAGGCTTTCCTTAGTTCGTCCCATGAGGTCTTTTGTGCTGCCTCTAGTTCTGTGTACCAGTCAATGGCAATACCTCTTAGCGTCGCTGGAAACGCTTTTACCCAGTAATCTTCGTCCTCTTGTCCGTTTGCCACCCAAATGGTTTCACATGTCTTACAGTGTCGGACAGGATCCTCTGACCCGTTCCCCATGAATTTCAGCAACTTCTGCCTTTCACTTGCCGGTGGGGTCACCATCTTTTTCCCGAGGTACCCTCTTTGTGTTTTTGACCCGACTGGACTGGTTCTACCGTGTCGTTCCGGTGTCTCCCCGACACTACCGGCCACGTACAGTTCCTTCCCACTTTCGGTTCCGGCGTCCTCTACACTTCGAGTTACCTCTGGCTCTCCTTGGTTTTCCCTCTGGGCAGGGGTCTCGAGCTCAGGTCCTCTGTTCCGTGGCCTTTCGTCTGAAATGGACAATGCCACAATCCGACGTATACTATTCTCTAGTTATTCTGTCAGATTATTTTCTTTCTCTCTATTGGTTATTGGCGTTCTAAAACTATGTTCATCACCTCCTTGATCTACCTCTTCATGTTGTTCATTTTCTTTTTCAACAATCTGTTTCAATCTTTTTCTACGTTCTTCTTGTTCCTTTAGTCTTAATGATCTTCTTACTATTTCTTCTGGTGTTGCGTGCCCCACTGGTAATTTATTCTTGTCTTTATTCAGTTGTATGGGCATTAATTATGCTTACCCTTTCTCAATTGTACGGTGTGCGACGGCGATCACCGTCCCGTTCCTCTTCTTGTTTCAGACGTTCTTCATATCTTCTGAGAATTTGTTGTCGTCGTATTTCCCTCTCTCTTTCTTCTCGAATATCTTGGAAGGCTATCAAGTTCCTTGCCAGAAGTCGAGGAATGCAGTCCAAAAGATTATCCACTTCGCTATTAACACGCAGGTTCTCTGAAATAACCTCCTGTGGAACCTCTCTGCGGATAGACTCGTCTCGCACGTATTGTCCGACTGATAATAACCACAGTTTGACTAATTCCTGAGTTACTTCATCTTCTCGACTTCTGGGTTCATTCTCTTATCTCTCGCTTTCCTCGCGTTCTTCTTGAATTTCTTGTATTATTTCTTCTACGTGCTTTCTGTCTCGTACTTCTTCGTCGGTATCGACCGGTTGCCCCATTATGCTGCCAGTCTCCCGTCTGGATGTTCACCGGATTCGCTTAGGCAACGGCGCCAAAATGTTTACTGCCTAAGTGGTTTAATTGGTTTCAGACAGAGTAACCGAGAAAGATATTTGCATTATCACAGTGCACTGAAATAAACTACATTGTACGAGAATAACAACCAGAAAGAATCACAACCAGAATTGGTACTCAAAAGATCGACTGCATATATTAACTCAGAACAGTAAGTCCAATTACAATTAAAAACTCCATCCCCATACAATGGCGTAACAAGTCCATATATAGTTTGTCCGACGGTTGCCAACCGTCGCCAACCATCGTACCGATCGGGAGTAACTACTCGCCGAAACTAAAACATAAACATACTTCCCAAAACCACTAACAAAACATATTTTGCCAAAAGTAATAAACTATGTAAAGTACTCCTAACAAAAACTAAGTTCAAGTGTAATGTTATTGTTATGTATTCATTTTTTAAGGTTCTATAATGTCTATAATGAATGCCTTATCAATGTTATCATATAAATATTTGAAATTTCCCTATATTTAAAAAAAAATCTTATTTTTTAGTAGCTGTCCCGTGCCGTCCCCTAAAAAATGGCCAGGAAAAAAAGTGCCCTCCCCGAAACTTGTCCCCGTCCCCGTCCCCGAAACTTGGGGGAGCATAGGTTGCAAACTCTTCCTCTAGCCCAGGCGACACTTTTAAGTGTCTTAGACAGCTCTAATACAAGGTTTTTTTATTTCCTAGAGCCCCCTGTACTTTCTAAGGTACGGCAGCCAAAAGGTATGTACGGTCCAAGCTGGGAAGCTATTCCAAAGGGTCAAGCTGCACAGTCATCTCTTTTTTGTCTTTTTTGCCCACTACCAAACAAAAACTCCATAAACTACTTTTTATCGGACTCTTGCACTTGAACTGGAAATTTCTGAAGGTATGACCATTTTCAAACAGTACGGCACACCAAAAAACTTATATTCAGATCTCTCCTTGACTCAGTTCTATCAATCTTTATATGAACACATATAGTCACACCAAAAGACAGCCAAACCAGATTAGACTGAGAAATCTCAAAACATATCATATACAGGCCAAACCATACAACTGAAAAAACACTCCATTTATGCTCCTTTGATTTTCTGGCTAAAAATCACTGAGGTCCAGCTAGGGTTGATATTACACAACTGAAACTAGAAGGCTTTGTGGCTAGACAACCTCCACAATATCTGTGTTAAACCACTCCAGAAGGAAACTCATAATCAGAAAAATGCATGAAGAAGAGCTCAAATGGCAAACTTTTCCCAATATACTCGTTCATCCCCACTCACACGCTCATGCATTGAAAACATTAAATGAGGCCCACTATGGAGCGCTCCCACTCCCACACTAAACTCAGAATAGGCATAAGCAAATACATGGGCCCCACCAGACCCAACGCTTTATAATGAAATATTTGGTCTTTTAAAAGTCTCATTTCCCTTACCACAAAAAGTTAGCTTTTGGGAAATAATTAAAAGCTAACATGTTTTTTCAATTTTCTATCATTGAGAAAAAGGGGACATTACAGTCCTCCCTCCCTGAAGTTGCTTGTCCTCAAGCAACTGCAACTCTGGGTGCTGTAAAATTTGTTCACTCTCCCATGTAGCATCTTCCAGAGGTAGGTTCTTCCACTTGATCAGGTACTCACTGATAGTCCTCTTCCTCATTGTCTGTTCTCTAAATTCCAACACCCTTTCAGGGATCAATACTAGATTACCTTCTTCATCTAGTGGAGGTAAATCAGGTGAAGCTACCACATTGTGTCCAAGAGCCTTTTTGAGGCGAGACACATGGAATACATTGTGAACCTTGTTGTTCTCCGGCAGTTCCAACTCATAAGCTACTGCACCCACTCTCCTCTTGACCCTGAAAGGTCTGTAAAAGCGAGGTTTCAACTTCTCTGCTCCACTCTTCTTGAGAGTGGATTGTCTGTATGGCTGCAATCTTAAATAAACCATGCCCCCCACCTCAAAGGTGCGTTCAACATGGTGCTGGTCCGCATAAAATTTCTGTTGGTTCTGAGCATGCAACAGATTGTCCTTCAGAGCCCTCATGATATCTTGACTTTGTTGTAACAAATCTTTGGCCTAGGGTACTCTACACTCATCAAAAATTAGATCAACAAAGCTTGGTGCATTATAACCGTAAAGAGCCATGAAAGGAGACATTTTGATAGACATGTGATAAGAAGAGTTATAGCAATACTCTCCTAGATGAAGCCAACAAACCCAAGCCAACTGCTGCCCTGAAACATAGTTTCTCAGATATCCTTCTAGCCACTTATTCACTACCTCAGTTTGCCTATCAGTCTGAGGGTGATAACTAGTGCTTGGAGTGAGCTTAGTTCCACTCAAATGGAACAACTCCTGCCAAAACAAACTCAAAAACTCGCCGTCCCGATCACTGACTATGTTTCGTGGCAGCCCATGCAATCTAAACACTTCTCTAAAAAATAATTTAGCCACTTGGGCTGCTCTGAAATCTGAATTGATTGCAAAAAAATGAGCAAATTTAGTCAATCTATCTACTACAACATAAATAGCATCTCTACCTTGGACCTTAGGTCGTCTTGTGATGAAGTCCATTGAAATGCTTTTCCATTTCTGAGTGGGAATAGGTAGAGGTTGCAGCAGACCAGCAGGGTAAGTATGCTCGTTTTTATTCTGTTGACACACCAAACATTCTCTTACATAATTCATGATATCATTTTTCAACCCTTTCCATGTAAATCTTTCACGAATTTGTCGGTATGTCTTATAAAATCCTTGGTGACCAGCCAAGGGTTCATCGTGGAATGTCCTCATAATCTTTTCCTTTACTTTAGAATTGGCCACAAGAAAGATACGCTCTTTATAAAAAATCAGACCATTGTTTACATTGTACTTACCTCCCAATGTGTCTCCGTCAATGATGCTAACGACCAACGGATCCTTAGCATATTCAGCCAAAATCTGATCTCTCCAATCAGCTGTTATACCCACAATAGAAGTGAGATGAGGCCTCCTTGAAAGTGCATCAGCCACAACATTTTTCTTCCTTTTCATGTAGACTATGTCAAAGTCAAAAGCTTGTAGCTTACTAACCAAACGCTGCTGCCTCTCACTCAATTCCTTCTGATTTAAGAAGTATTTAAGACTGTTATGATTAGTCTTAACTTTGAACTTACCTCCCACCAAGTATTGCCGGAACTTGGTTAATGCATGCATGATTGCAAACATTTCCTTGTCATAAATTGAATAACTTTTTTCTGCACCTCGCAATTTCCTACTTTCAAAGGCAATAGGATGCTTTTGCTGCATCAGGACAGCCCCTATTCCTTCCCCTGAAGCATCACATTCAAGCTCAAAAGGCTTGGAAAAATTTGGGAGGGCCAACACTGGAACATTGCTCATGATTTCCTTGCATTTTTCAATAGATATCTGCGCTGATTCAGACCAAGAGAAGGCTCCCTTTTTAGTTAGATCAGTAAGAGGAGCTGCCATTTGGGAAAACCCCTTCACAAACCGCCTGTAGAAACAACATAGACCAAAAAAACCCTTAAGATGAGTGAGGGTTTTGGGTGGTGACAACTCAATGATAGCACAAATTTTTTCTTGGTCCATTCTGACACCATCCGCACTGATTACATGTCCCAAATATAAAATTTCAGTCATGCCAAACTCACATTTTGATTCCTTGGCAAACAAAGAATTAGCTTCAAGTATTCCCAAAACCTCATCAAGATGGTGCAAGTGCTCTTCCCAAGTTCTACTGTAAATAAGAATATCATAAAAAAATACCAATAAAAAATTACGGAGCTGCTTGCTGAAAATCTGATTCATGCATGACTGGAATGTTGTTGGTGCATTGGTTAGGCCAAAAGGCATAACCAGGAACTCAAAATGCCCAAAGTGGCATCTAAACGCCGTCTTCTCCACATCACATTCACGTATGCGAATTTGGTGATATCCTGATCTCAAGTCTATTTTTGAAAAATAGACTGCTCGATGAATTCATCAATGAGCTCGTCAATCCTGGGTATTGGATACCTGTTCTTGATGGTGCGTTTGTTGAGCTCGCGGTAGTCTATGCACAACCGCATAGTCCCATCCTCCTTAACTAAAACCACTGAAGATGCAAAGGGACTTTTGCTTGGACGGATGAAACCCATGTCAAGTAACTCCTTGATGGCTTTCTCTATCTCATCTTTGAATCGTTTTGGATGTCGATGAGGAGTGGTCATAATAGGTTTGACCCCATCCTCTAATCCGATCACATGCTCAATCCCCCTCTCAGGTGGTCTCCCAGGAGGTAACCCACTGAAAACCTTAGTATGCTTGGTCAAAAGTCTCTGCACATCAGAATGATGCTCTCTCTTCCTCTCATGATCATGAGCAGGAAGGACAACATATTCAGCAATCCATTCAGCTTGTCCTTGCCTTAGAATCCGCTCCATCCTCTTAGCAGTAACCACTTTAGGTCCCCCATTTGACATTCCACGAAGCACAACTCTCTTGCCTTCTGATTCAAATTTCAGCTCCATGGTTTGAAAATTCAAGTTAATCTCTCCAAGAGATTTCAGCCACGGAATTCCCAATACAACATCTATATCACCTATTCCAACCACATAAAACTCATCTTTGACCTCATGGTTTCCCAATTGGATGCTTAGTTGGGGTATCTTTTTGGTGCATGTAAGAGTAAATCCATCAGCCACCATGACTTTGAAGCCATCAAATTTTTCTGTCTTCAATTCACGCTTGGCTACCAAACCTTCATCTATAAAATTGTGTGTGGCACCAGTGTCAATCAGAGCCACCATTCACTGCCCTCCGAGAACTCTTCTCACATGGAATGGATTGTTTCTTTGTGTGTTGGACAGCTGGGCAAAAGTACCACTATCCTCCTTCACTTCCTCAACCTCCTTAAGGTCTTCAATCTCTTCACAGTCCACAAATTCCCCTTGCTGTTCTGATATTTCTGATCCTATTTCAGCCTCCACATAGACTTCTAAATGCCTTGCATGTCCCTTTTCGTAACATTTATGTCCTGGGGCCCAAGGCTCTTTGCATGTATAGCATAGTTTCCTCTTTTTGAGTTCATTTTTTGCCTCATCACTCAGTTTTTGCAAGGGCTGCTGCTGCTGATTGGGTAATTTTGTGAAAATCTTTTTGTTCTTGTTGAAAGCAAATGGTTTTGTCATCAACTTTGGCTTTGGAGCTGAAAACTCCATACTTCTAGCCTTTTTAATGGCCTCTTGTAAGGTCTAAGAATCCAAAGATTTTACCCATCCTCTAATTGGTTCAGCCAAACCTTCAACGAACAAAAAAATCAGCCTTCTTTTAGAGATGTCAGGAACCATGACACTAAGTCTTTGGAACTCAGTGATGTATGAATCAATGTTTTCCATTTGCTTCAGCTATGCCAGGTCTTTGAAACTTTGCTCAGGATCTTGCTTGTCGAACCTCTTGACAAGTCTATTGGTGAACTCATCGTAGGTTGTAATCAGGTTGTGACTTTGTGTCACAAGGCCATGATACCACCACTCATAGGCAGCCCCATCCAAGTGTAGGGTTGCAAAGTTTAAGGCTGTCTCCTCTGGCATAGGCTTCAGGGTAATTTAAGTGTCGAGCTTTTGAACCCAAGCTCTTGTAGCACATCTTCCACTCCCATCAAATCGGTCCATGGACACTTTACTTAGAGCATGCTTGTAATCTTTGTTCTCCCTGTTGTCTGATCTTCCACCATTTTTATTTTTCTGATTCAGAAATTGATCAAATGTTAAGCTTCTACGGACAAGATCAGGGAGTGTCATATATTCATCATGATTTACCATGATATCATCAATGAATGTAGTTCTTTCCTCTTGCTCAAGTGGCATTTCCTCCCTTCTATTTGCAAAAGGTTGAAGAGCTAAGTTGCAGGGTTCTTGCCATACTGCCGCCGTACCCGGACCGGGACGTCTGGGTACGGATTCTGGGCCGGGTCCCCTGTGGGTTCTCCCAGGGTCCTGCCCGGGGCCCCCGGGCAGGACCCTGGGAGAACCCACAGGGGACCCGGCCGTACCCGAGCGAACCCGCGGCCAGGCAGCGCAAAAAGCGCTTTTTTTAATTTTTTTTTTAAATTTTAAAGCATTTCTTAAACATTTAAAACAACTAAAATGCCTTACTAACCCTAAAAAGCACATTGGAAACTCATAAAACATAAAAACATGAGTTATTTTCATTCATTCATGCAAACAAAAAGGAGAGAGTTTATTTTTTGTCTCCAAGCCACCATTGTTGGTTCTTGAAGGTTGCTGCCTCTTTCTTCGAAGGTGAAGGCTAGGAGAGTGAAAGAACTCCACCGAAAGGGAAGGAAACGCTGCACAACGAAGATCTAGCTACAAAGGTGAGTGATTTTTGTAATTTTTTCCAAGTTTTCATGAATTTTTTCAAGATTTTTGAAGTTTTTCAATTTTTTTTCAATTTTTTTTTGGTTTTTTTTTAAGTTTTAGATTTTGTTTGTAAACCTTATATGCATAATAAAGGGGTCATAATGCCCATTTTTTTCTTTTGTTTTGTTGTATAATTTTATACAGAATGGCTCATAGTTCTGCTTCAGTTGGTTCTCTAGACAAGCCGTTTAAAATTGATGCATCATCACCTCTTTGGCGACATACAACCATGATAGAACAATTACCTGGTGGTGGGGGTTATCTTTGGCGTTGTAACCAATGTTTGAAAGAATATAAGAGCTCATACAGTCGAGTGAAAGCTGACTTATGCGCTATTCCTGGCACAGGTATAAGAGTTTGCCCAGGGTCGAATAAAAAAGGGTTGTCAAATCAACAAATAATGGATTATATCAAGGAACAAGAGGATGCCGACATGCTAAGTAATAGAGGAAAGGAAAGAGTGCATCCTCTTTCCAAGAAGGGACCACAAAATTCTCTTGTTTGCTTCACAAAACCAGCTGGCCCACATCCTTTCATGCCACCACCATCTTCTGGAGAAGACACTACTCAATCTGAATCTCGTAAAAGAGGCCCATTGGAAAAAGCCTTCAAGAACGAGTCAAGGGAAATTGCAGATGACAGCATTGCTCGTTGCATTTATGCCAATGGACTTCCTTTCAACCTTGTTAGATCACCATATTGGCGGGATATGGTGTCCGCAATTGCCAAGGCACCTAGTGATTGTGTTAGTCCTGGATATGAAAAGGTGCGCACCACCTTATTGGCCAAGGAAAAAGCTTCCGTAGAGTTGTCATTGAGGGCAATCAAGGATACATGGATTGAAACAGGAGTGTCCATCATTTCTGATGGATGGAAGGATTGCAAAAATAGGCCACTAATTAATGTCATTGCAGTGTCGCCTAAAGGGGCTATGTTTTTGAAAGCGGTTGATTGTGAGGGGCAAGTGAAGGATGCAAGCTTCATTGCCGATATCCTCATACAAGCCATTGACATGGTGGGCCCTGAAAATGTTGTCCAAGTTGTAACAGATAATGCTAAAAATTGTAGGGCAGCTGGTTCAATAGTGGAGGGTAGATATGGGCATATTTTTTGGACACCATGTGCCGTTCACTCTCTCAACTTGATGATGCAAAAGATTGGCACACAAATTGAGTGGGTCAAGGAAATCTACACAGAGGCCGAGGAGATTCAAATGTTTGTGACAAATCATCACATGTCACAAGCCATCTTTAGGACCTTCTCCAAATTGGAGTTGTTGAAGGTAATTTTATTTTTATTTTTTACTTTTAGCATATTTAATAAATTAATATTTTTAAATTTTTGCTAAGTTGCTACTTGCTACTTTTTATTATTTTATTTTAAATTTTTTATATGATGTTAGGTTGCCGAAACTCGTTTCGCATCACACACAATTGTCTTGCGACGACTTGTAAAGGTGAAATCAGCATTGGGTGCCATGGTCATCGACACTCTTTGGAGTGTATGGAGGCAATCGCAGACAGATAAAGCCCAAAGAATCAAAGCATTGATCCTTGATGATGAGTGGTGGGTTCGTGTGCAATATGTTTTGGATTTCACCGAACCCATCATGAGTATGATTAGGTATGCAGATACGGATCGACCATGCTTGGGTGAGATTAATGATGGTGTGGACTCCATGGTTGAAAAAATATGGACCATAATAGAAGCCAAGGAGCAAGACCCCACAGAAGCATTTTTTAAAAGAGTACAAAGGATCATTGTTGACCATTGGAACAAGATGACCACACCCTTGCATCTCTTAGCATTTGCTTTGTCTCCAAAGTATTACAACAGAGAGATACTTACCCTACCAAGGAGGGTGGCACCATATAGAGATAAAGAGGTTGCTAGTGGGTACAAAACTGCATTCAAAAGACTATGTCCAGATGGAGATTTAGAGAAAATTGTCTCAGGGGAATTTGGTGAGTTCATATCTTCAAAGAATCAAGATGTTTTTGCTCTTCGAGACAAGTACAAGAAAGATGCTCAAGAATGGTGGTACCTACATGGCCAAGACTATTTTCACCTTCAACCTCTTGCAATAAAAATTCTATCTCAAGTATGTATCTTTTTTTTTTAAATTAACTTCCTCATTTTTCTTTCTAATTTTTAAATTTTATGGTATGCAAATTTAACTTGTATGGTATGCAAATTTAACAGGTTGCAAGTTCATCTTCAGCTGAGCGGAATTGGAGTACATACTCCTTTATCCACTCAGTTAAACGGAACCGATTGGGTGCAAAAAAGGCCGAGGATTTGGTCTATGTGCACTCTAACTTGCGTCTCTTGTCACATAAGAAACCTGATTACAGTGCGGGAGCAACAAAAAATTGGGATCTAATACCTGAGTGTGCTGATTTAGATGCTACTGCTACACAGCTTGCAGTAGTCTCTATTGATGAGGTCCATGATGACAATGAGGCTACACATGACACAGACTTGCCTACTGGGAGTGGTGTTCCAATTGATTGTGCTTCAAATGATGATGATAATGCTTTGGATGAAGACCCATATGATGCTTATTAAGTTATTAAGACTTTAAGTTATTGAACAATGGATATTGATTGTAATTTTGAATTTTTATTTTCTAGTGACATTTGACTCTTCGAGAAATCACTAAATTATGTCATAGACTCATATGAATTTCAATTCATGAGTATTTTGATTTACCTTAATGCAAGTTATGACATATGACTCTATGAGGTATGTTGATAATGATATTTTATTATGTTGTTTATAACTTTATTCATTATTGGCAATTTGAATTATGAGTAATACTGTTTTTAACTTTAAGTTTTAGTCTTAGAGTTTACTGTTTTAAATATAAATTAAAAAATTTAAAATATATATATATATATATATATATATTGCCGTACCATACCTTGGCAAAAAAAATTTGCCGTACCCGTGTACCCGAACCCCGTACCCGTATCTGAACCCGTACCAGGACCGGCAACTTAGTTGAAGAGGTCTCGCAGCTAATCCCACTAAGGCCCTGGTAGGTGTTCTTACATAATCATTTTGTGCTCCATTGTTTTGTGAGCTGCTGGCTTCAGTGTTGTTTTTTGTGCCCTGAGCTAAGTTCTGATCCATTTTGCTCACTAGTCTGGCTATCATCTCATACATATGATCAAACTTCCTCTCCATCTTTTTACCTGGACTTTCAGGTGAACAATTCTCTGTCTCTATCCGCCATGACTGTCTCTTCTTCGACAGTATTTCCTGAGATAACTGCAGTTTGCAACTTCCTTTCTTCTCTCTGCTGATACCTTCTCTCCTTGGCACTAGATTGCTGCATGCAGAGTCTGAGAAACTTCACAGGCTGGCAGGATACCAGCTCTGATACCACTGAAATGATCACCCTAATTTTTTTTAAAATTTTTTTAACAATAAGACAAGATAACAAATAGATACAAATTTTCAACTGTCATCCAACAAATCAGAAATATTGAACTTAGAAAATATCAGATTCATTAGGGTAGATGATTTACCATTGATTTTTCCAGCTGATGATTAGAGATATATGATCTACCAGATTTTCACACAAAATAGCAAGCATTAACTGTCCATTGGCTAATGGCTGGTCCAATACAACACTCAGAAAATATAATAAACACTGCCCAGCATCAGAGGGCAGACCTGTACCTTGCTGGTACGGTGATGGCTGCATCCAGAATTCTCACTATTTTGCTCATATCCACACTAATACTCCACAACTTCTCCTCACACCTGTTGCAAACTCTTCCTCTGGCCCAGGCGACACTTTTAAGTGTCTTAGACAGCTCTAATACAAGGTTTTTTATTTCCTAGAGTCCCCTGTACTTTCTGAGGTACGGCAGCCAAAAGGTATGTACGGTCCAAGCTGGGAAGCTATTCCAAAGGGTCAAGCTGCACAATCATCTCTTTTTTGTCTTTTCTGCCCACTACCAAACAAAAACTCCATAAACTACTTTTTATCAGACTCTTGCACTTGAACTAGAAATTTCTGAAGGTATGGCCATTTTCAAGCAGTACGGCACACCAAAAAACTTATATTCAGATCTCTCCTTGATTTAGTTCTATCAATCTTTATACGAACACATATAATCACTCCAAAAGACATAGCCAAACCAGATTAGACTGAGAAATCTCAAAACACATCATATACAGGCCAAACCATACAACTGAAAAAACACTCCATTTATGCTCCTTTGATTTTCTGGCTAAAAATCACTGAGGTCCAGCTAGCGTTGATATTACACAACCGGAACTATAAGGCTTTGTGGCTAGACAACCTCCACAATATTTCTGTTCAACCACTCCAGAAGGAAACTCATAATCAGAAAAATGCATGAAGAAGAGCTCAAATGGCAAACTTTGCCCAATATACTTGTTCATCCCCACTCACACGCTTATGCATTGAAAATATTAAATTAGGCTCACTATGGAGCGCTCCCACTCCCACACTAAACTCAGAATAGGCATAAGCAAATACATGGGCCCCACCAGACCCAACACTTTATAATGAAATATTTGGTCTTTTAAAATTCTCATTTCCCTTACCACAAAAAGTTAGCTTTTGGGAAATAATTAAAAGCTAACATGTTTTTTCAATTTTCTATCACTGAGAAAAAGGGGACATTACAGCCTTGTACTAACTGAGAATACTTCAGCAATGGTAATGGGCTGGGTACTCCACCATTTGATTGGAAACTCTTCTTTGGCTGCAATGATGGTGTGGGACGTGCTGAAAAGATTGAGGGCAGCAGATCTCAAAATGGTCCTTGGCTCTTGTCTATTGCAAACAATACTCATTCCGGCTATGTCAAATTTGTGCCCCTCAACAAGAAAGTCCCATTTAACAATTATCCCCTTTGGTGGCAGCCTTAGAGGTGTAATATTGAGTACCTTGTCATTCTTGTTCAAAATTGACTAGACATTATCATATTGAAGTATCTTACCTTGGAGTGGATCCTTGACGATCGCCATGTATTGAGTGGCTTGATTACCTTGAACATGCACGTCCTTTTTACTTCAGCTATGCTTGGAGCTCCATTCAATGTACCTTGGCTAAGTTCCGTTTCGGGATCGGGTTCGGGTTCGGGTTCGCGGGTTCGGGTCGTGGATTCGGCCAAAATTTTTTTGGGGGTTGGGTTTGTTTTTGGGTTCGTTCGTACTATATATATATATATAAGTAATAAAATATAATATATTAATATTATAAATATTATAATATCATATATAAATATTAATAGTATAAATATTATAATATATTAGTACTATTATATAATATATAAAATATTATAATATAATATATAAATTATATAATATATTAATAATATTTTATAATATATAATATGATATATTAATATTATAAAATAATAAATACTATGTTTTATAATATAATGTATAAATATAATTATATAATATAATATTATAAATAATATAATGTATTATAGTGAACGGGGTTGTGGTTGAATGGCATAGGCCAAATGGTTCTCACGATGGAGATCCAAGTTCGAATCCCCCAAGTAACACGTGGTTTCTATTTGGCCTCTAAGTTGATTAGGTGGATATGTTGATGGGGAGGAGGTCCCCCTTGTGACCTCCAACAATTACGAATTAAAAAAAAATATAATATATTATAAATAAATATTAATAATATAAATATTGATAGTATAATATAAATTAAAATATAATAATATATTACTAATATAAAAATATATTATATACATGATGATCGATAGAAATATAATTAGCCGATAGGCTTTTAGATGTGAGCATTATAGTACTCTAAAAATTATCTCACGCTGTAAAAAAAATTCAGCTAGAAAATTTTCTAAACTCGTTGGTTGTTCCTGTCGGCGGTTTCCTTGAATGGTCGGCCTCCCAGCGCGGCTTCGCTGCCCTCAACACTCACCCTGCTCAGGCGGTTGTTCCTCGGAAAACGAGATTGTAGTGGATTTGGGGGATCTTGAAGAAATGGTGAAAGATGTAACTTAGTTTTCCAGGGCCCCGTTAGCCTCTACGCCACAGATCACGTAACAAATGTAATAAATAAAATAGACTAATGAAAATTACAGAGGACAAAATTCGCGGGTTCGTCCTAATAGCAGAGGAAAATGTCAAAATTCGCGACGGATTTGCTGGGACGAACCCCTACCGTATTTTTCGAACCTAGGACGAATCACCCTGCGAACCGAACTAGGATCCGAATCCGAGCCGGATCGGACCCGGATCGAGGGTCAAAACGAGTGGACTCAGAGTATCACCTTCTTTCCATCCACCTTGAATTTGAACTCCATTGTTTGGTAGTTTGGGTAAATTCTTCGAGTGAGTGCAGCCATTGTAGTCCCAAAACTATATCCGTTGCTCCTATGCTAACCACATAGAAGTCATCACACACTCTGTGCCTCCCAATGGATAAGCCTAGCTGTTGTATTTGCTTCCTACAAGGAATAATGTGGCCATCCACAAGCATGACATTAAACCCATCAAACTCTTTAGTATCTAAACCTTTCCTGTAAACCAAATCTGCATCTATGAAGTTATGAGTGGCTCCACTATCAATCAACACTGTCACTTTGTGACCCTGCAATACTCCCCAAACTCGAAAAGGATGGTACTTAGGTGCTCTTGAAAGAGTGGCAAGTGTGCCTCTCGAATAACCTCCTTCTCCTCATGTTCCTCCACATTCTCCACAACCTCGATCTAAGGTTCTTCTGTCTCTAAATCATCATCTGAAGCTACCTCTATGAAATGCACCTGTCCTTTGCCCAAACACCTATGCCTAGGCACCCACGGCTCCTTGCATGAGAAACACGGTTTCTTCTTTTGGAGCTCATTCTCTGACTCTTCATTCCTACTAGGCTTTGGAGGTAATGCCTTGGGTGGTGGAAAAGTCTATTGGAAGGGTTTCTTTTGCTGCCCCATTGGTGGTGGCTAGGGGTTGAACTTACTTTTAGCCATTGAATCTTCCAAGTTCAACGCTCTCCTGATGGCATCCTATAAAGATCCTGGTTCAAATGCCCTTACCAACCCCTTGAGTGAATCACTTAGACCTTGCACAAAAAGCACTATGAGTCTCCTCTCTGTCACATTTGGAACCATCACTGAGAGCCTCTGAAACTCTACTACATAGCACTTAACCGATCCTTTCTGTCTCAATTGTGCCAACTCTCTAAAGTAAGTCTCTGGATCCTTCCTGTCAAACCTCTCTATCAATCTCTGATTGAACTCCTCCAAGGTAGTAATGGAACCATGCATGCCCTTGTGTTACCATGCCATGGTACCACCATTTGTAATGTCCCCTTTCTAGATACAGTGTTAGTCTATTATTGAGTTCCCGTAGACTAACAGAGTGGTGAGGGAACCATGGAGTTTTGGCATTAGTTTGGGCATTTCGGAGGTGTCTGTAATGTCCCCTTTCTTGTGGAAACACTTAAACCTGAATCTACATTCAAAATGATTCTCAAGGAGACATTAGAAATGTTAGAGATCAATAAATTTCAATGATAAGATCAAATAAGATCAATGATAATATAATTATATCATTCCTTGTTGACGGATTATTCATTTCACAATTGTTACTTATTATTGATAACTATTCTATAATACATTCCATAATTCAACATTCATATTTCTTATTATTTTCCCTCATGGAACTAGGCTTTACGTGTATAGGGCGCGCTGAAACCATCTTTTGACCCAGCCTACGGGAGACTTTGTCCCAGCCTACGGGCCTTAATACGGATGGAATTACTCCGCCTCTCCCCACAATACCTAACATTCCTTTAAGGATGAAGTAATAGAGAAATATAGAAGTAATAATCTAAATTCATCTTTCCATATCATCTACTTTCTAATCCTTAACCATGGATGGGGAATTATTTGTCTAGGGCGCGTTGAACCCTCTCCAATGCATCGTGAATGGAATTACTCCGCCTTTCCCTAGCATCCTTGTTTAGGGCGCGTTAAACCCTCTCCAATGCATCGTGATGGAATTACCCCGCCACTCCCTAACACGATCACTTATCATATGGTTATAGGAAATAGAAGTGATGAGATGGTTATGCCATCACTCATCAAGTTTCATTATATATATATATATATGTTCGTATACTTGTGTAATACTAATGATGTGATTGACATATATATAGATCTATTCTTAATTTTATATATATATATATGTGTGTGTGTAGATCTATTTCAGATTATGCATAAATCTTACATTTTCTGTATTTACTATTTATTTAACAATCAAAGATTCTTACCTTATCTGCTGTACTCTTTATTTACCTTTGTTCTTTTTGTGCAGACCTTTTATTATGCTTGCTGTTCTTATAATCACTGCTGAACTGATCGATTTACTGCTGTCTTACTTATCCTTCCAATGTTCTCCTTTTCATCTATCATTTGAATTGGGATCTTGTTCCTTTATTATGACTGGCTGATATATATTAGAAACCTACTTAACTCCAATATATTTTCTTCTATTCAGAAATTATATATTTCTTGCTCTCTTTTTGATCGATGGTTATATCCTTTTGATTTAATATTATATTTTCTTCCATGTCCTCACTACATTGAAATGATTTACATTTATATCATTGTCTCATTGTGAGACACACCCTTTCCATGTAATTTTTGACCCTTCAAAGAGATCGCACATTTTCTCACATAGGTTACCTTCTAATAACAAAACTTAAATACATTTTAAGAGGTATCTACTGCCTTAATAATAATCGCAGGTGATTTGTTTATGAATCTTTGGTATTGCTGCTGCTCATTCATAATTCTTATTGTTGTCTTCTTTAATCAAGATCGCTGCTATACCGTATCGCTGCTCTTAATAATATAATGAATAATCACAGCCTTTATAAGTCCCAACATGTATTCATTAATGTCTTTGATTATTGTTTACTAGTTTTATTATTATCTATTAGACTTATGAAATTGGCGCAGCATATTATTAATCGCTGCCTATTTTGTAAGTATTTTAAATAAGACAAAAGTCTTAGAGGAGTCTTTATAATTGTTATTATATTTATTTATATATATTTAACTATAATAGTATTTAAATTAATAATATTTATATTTATATTTTATGTTTGTATTTATTTATTATATATTATATTATTATAATATATTTTATATTTATATTTATATAATATATAATATATCATATTTATAATAATATTTAGATTGACAATATCTATATTCTTATTTATATTTAGTCTTCATAAATACAATAAATATATTATATTTTAATTATATAAAATATATATATAAAATAAGATAATTTAATATTATCATATATTGATAATTAAATATTATTATATACGTGATTATCATTCAAAGTGGCTTCTCCGTCTTATCATGATGTTTAAATCTTTAATTTAAACAATGCCTTAATATCGGGACATGACAGTGTCCTTGTGGTTTGGATCCAGTTGGCATGATTAGTGGCAGTTTGGGGTGCCTTTTGGAGTACTTACTATTTTTAGTAAGTTCAGGTTCGGTGTCGGATCGAGATTTTCAAAGTGGGGTTAGATGCTTCTCGTCGAGACCTTTCCGGCGAGCTAAAGAACATGGCATTCCGACATCATCTTCATATTTATTTTAAAGTCTGAAGTTATATAATGTTTATTTGATGGGACTCTACTAAAGTGTTAAGTTTAGTGACTTGATGAGAAATAAAACATAAAGAAAAGTCACTAAGGTGGGCGCCCATCCCTAGGAGTGCAAAAGGTGTTTTTAAATGATAAAATTCCCTCTTAGAACCCAATGCCCAACTTGAGGGAAATATAAGAGGCAAAAAGGAGTTCATTTGGTTTATGTTATGTTGATGATATTTTCTTTTATTGAGCTCTGCTAGGGTTTGTTCTTGTGAAGGGTTTGAGGATTCGAACTAAAGGCTCTTGGAGACGAAAACCTCCCTGAGTAACGGCATTCTATAGGTGTGGAAGATCACCCAAAGGTGCCATTAGAGGAGGATACACTTAGTGTTCACAGTTGTGCTGAAATGGAGTTTGTAGGATGAGATTCTGAGGGTTTATTGATCATATCATTTGCAGATTTATTTGAGGACAGCAAAGACATATTTGCAAGGGCAGGTTTTGTGGTTGTGAGAGGTTCTTTGTGCAGCCGTACTACCCTATTTGCTGGCCATACCCTCTTGTAGCAGGCCGTACCACATTGAGGGAGTTTTGTAGAGATTTTTGTGGTTGATATTCATCTACCCTTGGTTGCCATTGTTGAGCAGCTATTGCAAACTAGAAAGGAAGTATTTAAGACTGGTTTTGAAGTGTTTATTGCTGATTGTTGTGCTCCAGCATGGCTGTACCTTTCATGAAGGGACATGAGTTTCTATAGCAGCTTTTCCTTCATTGTTGGCAGCCATTATAGTCACCATTTGGGGTGATTTGAGCCTATTCCTTTGCTGTATGCATTTGTTGAAACAAACACTCACATTCCGGGGAGATTTGAAGTGATTCTGTACTACCCATTTGTTGGTCCAGTCTCAGCATATGTACCAAGTTGCAAATCTGAACATGGGTACGCTATAGTAATTTATATTTGGCCTATTTATGATCTGGGTATCTGTTATTTCCTTCATATCTGTTGTATATTTTCTGGGTTTGCATTCTATGCTATAAATTGTATGCTCCGACACACACATCTGTAGGAAAACTAAAACCCCTTCATACAAACAGGTACAACACATTACACCATTCATGAGCTACACCCTCCAAGTGTAAGGTAAACTTAATGGCTTCTTCTTCAAACATGGAGTTCAATGAGAAATATGTATCCAACTTTTGTAACCATGCCCTAGCTGAACAATTGTCTGATCCATCAGATGTGAGTATAGTGATCTTCCCCAAACGTTGTTGTATGTCTCTCCGAGGCTGCTTTTCATACCTTCTCCTCCTATGCCCATTCCTTGTTTTGATCTCATAACGCTCAATGAAAGACATATCACGACACATGGATGGGTTTAGGGCATTGTACTCAGCATGATACCTTGCCATTTCATCTCCTAGTTGTAGTGGTATGAGTTGTTCTTCCTCAAAGGGGTCCGCCTCTTCTCTCTGTAAAAATTTGGCTTCGAATGTCTTCGTGGGTGGATTAATTGAAACTCTGTCATTAGCTGAGTTACTTCCTTCTGCAAAATTCTGATTGGGTCTACCAACACTCCATTGTCGATTCATTCCTCTTAGGATTCGAGCTATCTTTGCCATAGAGTCTCTCATAGAGGATTGAAACTCTTTGTTTTCCCTGTTGATAATTTTCTGAATATCTTCATTTCTGTCACCCATGGCTTACTCTTTCTTCCTTTCCCTTCGCTAATACCTGATTTCCCTATCACTCCTGTGCATGAATCTGTATTACAATAGTCCCACAGGCTGGCAAGAAAGGTGGCTCTGATACCACCGAAATATCTCTAACCATTATTACACCCTCTCACTAAATTTATTTCCACAGAATCAATAAAGATTACAGTTTAGCACATCAGTAAATAGAGAACATAGAGATAACATTATTTGCACAATCATTGAAACTGGTTCTTACAACAGTACAAAATCATTGGGCGGTTCTTGATGTTTGCAGATTATTATTTCAGCACAAATGAATATGGATGCCCAAATTACATAATACAATATTTATTATTGAATATGACTCTCAAAATGTTCATTGCTACACCTTCCTAACTTGAACTCGCATTCTGTGACTGATGAGGTATTTGTTGAGTACCTTGCAGATGTTCGCAAATGCCTTGTTCTAAGGTATGTGGATTGATTAGGTATCGTCGCCCAGCTGATGGTATTGGAGTAACTCGGATCGTGCTGACAAATGGATCTTCACGCAATCAAATTGGCGCTCTCACTGTTTTGTAGGTGCTTGATCCGATCTAGAAAATATGTCGCTAGGGTTGGTGATGACTTGCCACTCAGGTATATGCGTCTAGCGGGCTAGGTGCCTCACATTCACTGATTTGGTTATTCCCTTCTAGCGATACTTGTTGAATGATGTCGATCTTGATTAACTGCACTAATGCGAAAGGTTGTGAACTCGTAATATCTTTCTCGTGCCCTTCTTCATAGTGATTTCAAACTCATTAAGCGAATTGGTAGTGTAATGTCTTCAAATTCCTCCAATCTTGTACGCTCCTGAAATTGAGGTTCAATCACAATGATCAATCCAATTGCAAATCCTGAATTAGATTTGCCAAATTAGAGTGTAGGAGTTTCGTCTTGACTCACTTGTGCAACTAGGGTTTTCGTTCTCCTTGCATTGTAATTGGAATTGTGAAAATTCTCTTGCAAAAACATAAATCTGATCCTCAAAATTGAATTTGAAAATGCTTCTTTATACATGTTTGGGATAGATCCTAAGGGCCCAAAAATGGCGCCTTATTTCAAATTTGAAATTATTTTATATTTTTAGTAATAATACTAATATTAATAATAATATTATTATTAATATCATAGTTTAAAAAAGCGCCATAACTCGCCAGAAATCGCGAGTACTCGCGCCAGAAATCCCTGGGCGAGTACTTTGCTTCAAAACTCGCGACCGAGTAATACCAAAAACTCGCAGGCGATTTTTGACTGGAAACTCGCAGTTAAATGAAAAACTCGTAGGAACTCGTCCAACGAAAAAGTATAAAACGCCATTTCGTTTTTTTATTTTGGTCATTTCATTCCAAACAGAGGACGACTCGACGGCCAAACAGGAACCCTAGCGCGGCGACGATCATTAAGGTAAGTAAAAATCGTTTTTTATTCCGCGATTTCGTAATTACAGAGACCCTAAATCGTTGAATGTACAGACTCCAGAGAGTCTAGACCCTAAAACGCAGAGATGAAAGTTTATTTTCGTTTTAAAAAAATCTAAATCGCCTTACAAAACCCTGAATACAAATCTAAGATTCTTTATTTTCATTTAAAATACAAATCGAAATGAAACGAATACAAAATTACAAATTGGGCCTGTATGATCATATGTATTATGAAACGTTTAATTTTTGGAGATTTAATTTTTTTGGACGTATAACTATAGGTAAACTGTAATATGAAAGGAGAGATTTATATTTTATAATTTTAAAAAGGCTATGGAATATAATAATATATTACATAATACAAATAATAGGAGAAATAAACATATTACAAGTAGCGCAAGCATATTATAGGTTATAATATATAATATATATTATATATTATTAATTTTTATCCATTTTAAAAATTTTGTATCATATGAAACTAGAGATTTTGGACAAACTTGTAAGATTAAAATAAAATTTTAATATTTTATATTAAAAATTCAGTAATATGAATTTTTTAAAGCATATTTTTAAAAATTAATGTATTTTTTAATGTTCGATAACTTTGCCGAGTTATTACTCGAGTTTTTGCCGAGTCCCGAGTTTTTAAAATTTTTGGGTCCGCCGAGTAATTGCCGAGTCCGAGTTTTTAAACTATGATTATTATTAGTGTTGAAAAACACTATTTTGAATTAAAAGTATAATTTATTTTAGGCAAAGGAAGGAGGGGACATGACAAAGGTTGAATAACAAAACTTCTTGATGATGTGTCATGTCCCTTCCGCCCTAGATTACTAATACTTTTATTATTATAATGATAACAATGTTTTTTAACAATATAATTATATAATATATAAATATTAATAAATAAGAATATAAATATATTGATAAGATTTCAAACTAAATAGGTCGGCGCCAATTTTGGTACCTTGGGTCCTATAGCAAATAGGTATAAAAGCTAGCGCTGGAGAACTCTTTGATGACCTAATTTGGCATATTCAAAATTACTTTCAAAATTTGAGTATTCTGCAACCAGGGACGAAACCCCCTTGCTTGCATAACTAGAGGTTAGGAAGCAAACCCTAGATCTCATATTTGGCAATTCTAATTCTAGAATTGCAATTGCACTAATTTGAAGCCTACTCGATATTTTTTAGGTTTGTCACTGGAGCATTGACAAACAACACAACATTTAGAATCCTTGAAGTTTCAATACTCTGGAAGAAGTCTATGCTCTAGTACTGATGCCTTATTCTGTAGCACCTGTCGCTTGGTAATCACTACAAATACTATAGGTAGGAGAGCGCAAGTAATTTGTTGCTATATAAATCAATTACAGATCCTTGTCGCTTGGCTGGGCGATGAGATCGCAAGCTACAGAAGGGAGATTTTCTTAGTTTGAATGTTGCCCTTGCACTAGGAGACCCGGGACTGATTTGACTGGTGCCAACATTCATTAGGGATGCGATTTGCAATCAATCAGGGGTGCGATTTGCAATCAATCAAGTTTGAAACCATATCACTGAATCATCCTTGAGCTACAGTCAATCCAAGAGGATTCCACCATTCGCCTCAAGCACATATTCTAGGTGTGAAAGTGAGTTAATTTTCTACCGTTGAGGATTAGTGCCCTAGGCGCAATAGGTGCGACTATTAACTATCAGTTGGTCGCTTAGGAGTGTAACCTGTGATTTGTTTGGATCTAGTCGCAACATATAAATATATATATATATATATATATATATATATATATATATATATATATATATATATATATAAAGCGAGTTAATTAATTTTTTGCCGCTAAGGATTGGTGCCCTCGGCGCAATAGGTGCGACTATTAACTATTATATATCAGAGGGGTAAACTCTGATTTGTTTGGATGTAGTTGCAATATATATATACTGAGTTTCTAGTTTCCTATTGTTTACACTGTTTCAATTAATTCAATTTCTAAATCAATTGAGTACACACACACACACATATAAAGTGAGTTAATTAAATTTTTTGCCACTAAGGATTGGTGCCCTAGGCGCAATAGGTGCAACTATTAACTATTATATATGAGAGGGGTAAACTCTGATTTGTTTGGATGTAGTTGCAATATATATATATATATATATATATATATATATACTAAGTTTCCAGTTTCCTGTTGTTTACACTGTTTCAACTAATTCAATTTCTAAATCAATTGAGTACATATATTAGTAGATCATGGCATTTCAGTTGTTTTCCAATTTCCTTTTATTGAATCATACAAAAATAAAAAAAAAATAAAAGAGAACAGAAACATACAAATTTTGGTCAGGGTTTTTACAGTGGTATCAGAGCAAGCAATCTTGCCAGCCTATGGGTTTGATCTAGTTTATGCAGCCGAGTCGAAGGGATCAAAGAGCCTTGGAGAGAGAAAGAAGAAAATTAGAGGTAGCATCACAAGAGGTTAGCATTGGAATTGGAGGCAGAGGTAAGAAGAAGATGGCATATCAGGAGGATGAGTGGAAGGCTTACATGTAGAGACAAGAACAAATGGCACAAAGACATGAACAAATGACACGAATGCTTATCCAAATGATGCAAAACATGAAAAATACTATCAACTCCAGCAGACCTACACAAAATTATATGGGAGAAGGAAGTAATTCAAATCAGAATGGGCCTGGAAATTACACAAATAACAGTAGGACTCCAATTGGATCAGCAACCAGAGTTGAGTCACCACAGGAAAACGAGGAGCCAAAGCTAATAGCAAATGACATTAATACCTGCATTGATGAGTACATGAGACTTGATTCAGATATCAGGAGTCAGATCCCATTTGCACAATTCAACAATGCCAGATCAAGGAATGGGTCAAGGGGAGAGAGAAGACAACCTATGTAGTAGTTCAATAGAGATTTACAGTAGAGGGTGAGTAAGTTGACTCTCCCAACTTTTGATGGTTTGGTAAAGGTCACTACATGGGCTTGGGTTCAAAAATTGGATACATATCTCTCACTCAACCAAATGATGGAAGATGAAGCCATCAAGTTTGCTATTCTTCATTTGGAGGGTACAACTCATGAGTGGTGGCATCACGAGTTAATCACACAGGGGCATAATCATGTTGTGACATATGCTGATTTCACACAGAGGCTCATAAACAGGTTTGATAGGAGGGGTTCAAAGATACATTTCAGAGAGTTCACACATTTGAGGTGGCATGGTTCAATAGAGGATTATGTAGCTGAATTTCAGCGGATTTTAGTCATGGTGCCAGATGTTATGGAGCGGAGACTCATGTTTCTGTTTATCCAGGGATTATCCGAGTCACCTTGAGGGTTGGTTAGAGCTTTTGAGCCAACATCTCTACAAGATGCTATCCAAAGGGCTTTGAATTTGGAGGATTCCATGACCAAGAACAAGTTCTACCCTAAGAGTACACCATCAGGACATCATAAGAGACCATTCCACAAGATTTTCCCGCAACCTAAGACATTACCTCCTAAACCAAGCAAGATGGAAGAAACTAAGAATGAACTTCAGAGGAAGTTGTGTTTTACTTGTAAAGAGCCATGGGAGCCAAGACATAGATGCTTGGGGAAGGGATAGGTACACTACATAGAGGTAGTCTCAGATGGGGATTCAGAGGCAAAAGAGTCCGAACCCAAGGTTGTTTTGGATGAGGTTGAGCATGAGGATCAGGGAGGAGAAGAGTCTTCTGGACGTACACTTGCCACTCTTTTAGGAGCACCTAGATATCATCCTTTTCGGGTGCGAAGAGCATTATAAGGACATAGAGTGACAGTATTGATTGATAGCGGGGCTACACATAATTTCATTGATGAGGGTTTGGTGACTAGGATGAAATTGAAGATAGATAACTTTGAGGGGTTCAATGTAATTGTGGCCAATGGATTTACTATTCCATGTACACGTAGGATCCAACAGCTTGACATCACCTTGGGGAGGCACAGAGTGTGCGATGACTTCGATGTGGTGAGCATAAGTGAGACAAATGTAGTTTTGGGTGTACAGTG
This sequence comes from Cunninghamia lanceolata, assembly GCA_027924645.1. Taxonomy (NCBI): domain Eukaryota; kingdom Viridiplantae; phylum Streptophyta; class Pinopsida; order Cupressales; family Cupressaceae; genus Cunninghamia; species Cunninghamia lanceolata. The sequence continues at coordinate 314,067 of BSBN01001207.1, forward strand.
GTTGCATTCACTTGGCGAGTTTACCCAGAACTATTAGACTATGGAGCTGAAATTCAAATTAGAGGGTAAGGAGGTGGTTCTTCAGGGCTTGTCTAACGGAGCATTGAGAGTTGTTTCAGCCAAGAGGATGGAGAGAGCCTATCGCAAAGGACAAGTAGATTGGGCGGCACAATGTTCGGTCATCGATGGATTTTCACCCACGGGTGAAAAGATTACTCATATAGATATTCAGCCCATTATGGACAAACATAGCATGGTATTCAGGATTTAAGAATAACATCATGGGCATTCTTCCATGCGCCAATGCAAAACTCCAGAAGCATAGGATGTGATGGGTCAGTTCTCCTTAGTTTATTTTTACACTTACAATCTGTATATAATGAAATCTAATAACATTGCAATAAATATTAAACTATTAAAAAACAATCAACCAAATAACAAGAATATATTTATATTTTCATTTTATTCAAATAACAATAGAACCAATACTTATTTGAGGCAATTCTTTGGAATGGCTACTTACATCTGTGGAAGAATCTAGTGGATAGACCCCTTAAGCTATGGCCACAATCCAGGAGGAATTAGTTTCAATAAACATAGCATGTACTCATGCACAACAGAGTAAACACTCATCACAAAGCCTTGGCTAGGACCATCTCGGGTGTACTCTGTACCCCGAGTTGGACACACTCTATGTGCCCCTTCTCCAATGCCCACCACCTACCTATCCACCATCTTCCATGGGTGACTTGAGAGTTCTCCTCTACCTCTTCCACGCCTTGTATAAATGCTTTATATAATATGCCAAGGGGTGGTTTCCAAACCATCACATGTTCTCATGTCTTGTTTTTCTCTCAGAATTCTTTGTTTTTACTACTTTTTTATTCTAGGGTAATTACATATAACTTTTGTTTTTATCTCCTTTTTAACTGAAGGGTCAAAAAATAATAACTTTTATCTCCCCTTTAAATTCCAAATGGTCATTTAGATGGAAAAAAAGTTTCCTTTTTCACTTTGGGGAAAAAGTCACATAACATAGGAAATCCCTTAGCAGGAAGATCCATAGTTGTATCTAATAGTTTCAGCAATTTTCAATCCAAAATGGTTTTCCAAAAATTTTCTTTAACCATGACGGGTCAACAAATCTCAACTATATTTCCCATTAACCTTTGATATGAAGAACCCTATTGTTAGGGAAATACAGTCTATAAATGTTTTCTTGAAGCTTTTCTTGTCCACTTTTTAAGGTCCTGTGATGATAGATGCCTCAAGCTTTTGAAAGCATCTAGAATGTCTTGATGAAACTATTTGTTAGCCTTCTCAGGCCATCTTGTGATAAGAGGTTACACAATTCATTTCCATATCTTTCCACCCCCACTTATTAAGCTTCAAGGCCTTGAATTTCAACATACTTGGCTTTAATGAAGTCACCCATATCTTTCAAAATCTTTTCAACTATTTTCTTTAGTTTCTGATAGGGCCATAGCAAGGGTGGCATTTTCCTCTATTTTTATGACGTTTTCAATCATTGGAGTTAAAATCAATTGTAGTTTTCCTCAAATTTTATAATGTTTTCCATCACCATAGTAAACTTTAAAGTTAATACTATTTTTTTCAAACTAATGTTCAACATTTCCTTTCCCCTCATTAATTGGCCTACCCATTTCCTATTCACAGAAGAAGCAACAACAATAATTGGAGGGGAACTTTCTTACCTTTGTCCACATAGCTTGTCTTATACTGAGGATCAAAATTCTGCCACCACCCAAAATCAGTTGCTTGTTGCACTACAGAGTCTTTGATAGTCTTTAGTTTGCACTCAATCCCTTTCAAGGCTTGAACATTAGAAGATCTGGGATAGAGCTTGACATCCTTCTAGGCCTTAGTAGCTAAGGAATTGTAAGAGTCAAATTTTCACCTTGAATAGCAATTGATTCCCATAGCCATAAATTTTGTGGTTTCATTGATAAGTGTTGCATTAGAAAACGAATTGTTTCTCCTCTTGGTGATACTAGTATCTTCTAGTTGGATTCATCACTCCTTACTGTTGGCAGAAAGGTTCTCAGCAATAGTTGGTTGCTTCGCCAGATACATTAAGCTGTTTCAGTTCCTCCAGATTTTTAAAATCATATCTGTTTTTGTGCTGCCTTCAAATTCATATAGAGGAAGACATTGGTCTTCTTTTCTGAAGTACCAATGACATTTTCCTGGGCCAGTCCATCAATTTCAAACATAGAACCCACCAAACAGAGACTAGGAAACACCAACAAAAAAAAAATCAAGCAAGAGTTAGCAAATTTTAGCCAAGGACAATGGTATAGCAAGAGATACATGGGGAAGACAATAATTATTCATGCAGCAATCTCATCCAGCTGGCAATTGATCCAGTGATGGTACACAAACTCCTGCTCACACTTCTTCATTAATCTCATTATCAAGTCTCCAATCGTTGAGATTAATGGCCACTCCCGACCACAAAAAATAGCCCAAATATATTAGAGAGAGGGTTGAAGTTGGAGTTAAAACTGATAAACTTGCCCCTTTCCTAACTGGATATCAAGTCATAGCTTCTTTGCTTAAAAGCTAAGTTCTCCTCTTATAAAAAGATGATACCCTAGTAGAAATGATAACTTTAGTAGGACCCCAATCCTTGTACCATGTAAATTCAACCCCTTTTTCATCCTAGTGCTTTTTCATTGGTAATGGTGTTCTTGAGCTGCTTGCCCCTAATAAGTGGCTCTATCTGAGATTTTAAACCCATTATTGTTTAATATATTGAGGTAGTTTTGAAATCCAAGTTGCCATTAAGGAGATCTAAATTAGTTATCAATAAAACTAGGTTGTAGAGCTGTAGCAGCTTTAGCAATAGAAGTTGCCACTTCATTATGGACCATCATACCCTTTATCAAGTTATGAATTAATTGATGGATTTTGACAACTAGCTGTGCTAGTCTCTAATCACTAGTTTGGGTGAGGTTACCATTGTGGAGAGTCGGAGACAATTGATGAGGATTTGTGAGTATGTTTTAACGCAAACCGATTCAATCCTAGTTCCTTTTCCTATCTGTAGGAGCCTTCTAATTACAATAGCTTTGGCAACATTATTAGACTGGGTTCCACGTCCATCAGTCAATAAAAGCACAAGTCACCTTGTGTGTTCCTACAACCACTACCAGCTCCTGCAATCCTTGGATTAGCTTCCGACCCCCTGTCAATATTTTATTTCCACTAAGAATTTAGTTTAAGTATTAAGCCTTTCCTGTGTATCTTCTTAACAACCCCTTCATTGTGTGAAAGGTTGCATAAATTAATTTCTTAAATGATAAGTATTTGTTTTGAGTTTAATCTTAATCTTTTATATGGTTTATATGGTTCAAATCTCATAAACAGATGTATGTTGTAGTTCAGGTATGGATTAGGACTTTGCTTCGATTCTGATGCAGTCATAGGAATTTTCTAGTTGTTGGATGCCACATGAATCTCTGTTACTCCTTGCAACCCTTGGATGCTGTTTTTAATTTTATTTGCTGTGGATTCAATTGGCCAGTGAGTTGCATTCAATAATATCTTCTGTGGCTGGGTGTGTGTGCATGTTTCGCCGCTTATTGTTCACTAATTTTCTTTAGTTTTTTATTCTAAATGTATATTCAAATATTTTACATTTTTTGATCTGCTTGTTCAATATTTGAAATGCTATAATCTGAGAAGATCTAGATTGACATTTATGTATAAACATATTATTGTGTTAGTTTTGTCTTTTAAATGCCAAAATCTGAAACGAGTTTATTGTACGTGAAAATAACCGCATGTCTTTGTGCCCACAACTAAAAAGAAACTATCTTCAATCTTTTGATATAACCAAGATACACAGCTAATTGGACAAAAAGTATGATAATTACCTGTCTCACATTCGACAGTGAGAGTTTCATCAATTTTAACTGACATAAATGATTATAACTATGTTGATTAAATCGTCGTAAATCCAAGTAAATTTTCCTTATTATTTTGATGTTTCCCCTCATCAATAGGATTGAGATAAAGGTCAGAGAGTAAACTGAATAATTCCCGATCTGGAATCTCCTTTGGTACAATACCTTCTGGTTGGGACAATATTTGATCCGCTATGTCTAAATAATATTCACATACATAGTTAAGAGATGGTTCGGATCCAACCATTTCAAATAAAGTTTTCCCCTTGACTCTTGAAATTCGAATATCTTCAATAAGAGGTAACACTTCGTATACTTTATTGAGATAGGTAAACTCAAATTCCCCCTCTAAAAACCGTATATGAAAATTTCCTTTCATACGGCTTAAACAAGAACACCCAAATACCTTTTTGAACAAAGTACATGGTTTCTTGATATTTAATTTCTTTGTATGAAGGAAGAGGATTCAGAATAATCCATGATTTCCTACAATAAGAAGGAAGAGAAACTTCATTCATAGTCCTCAAATTTCAAGTTGGCTCATTCTTATGCAAAATAAATCGCTATAGGCCTTTTGAACGATCTTTTATCCTATTCGTGATAGAACAACTAGTATGGACGATCAATAGGAATTATCTTGTCGAGATCTCGATAGATGAATCAATCTAAACCTCAGATTTCCATTTCACCCCGATGATTTTTTTTATACTCAAAAGGTTTTATGGGTTATAACCTTTCCATTTCATTGTTACTCACTTAATGAAATATACTAACTAATAAAAATGAAATTATCTCATTCTTTAATCAGCATCAGTAGAAAAAGGAAGAGAGATCCCTCAATTTATGATCATACTTCTTTCAAATTATTGAGAAGCTTGGTCACGAGGTCTCAAAAACAGGCATAAAAAACCATAGTTCAGATTTTCTTTAATATATTCCTCGTGCTCCGGATATTAACTATTAGAGCAATATCCAACGAGGTAAGAGGATCGTCTTTATTTTATGAAGACAACAGACCGGTTTTCTGTACTAGAATAGAGATCAATTTTAACAAGTCGCACACCCATAATTCCAAAAATCCTTAGATAAAAAAAGTAATTACACGATCAAACTACCAGAACGTAATAACCTAAAAATGAAAGCTATTCAAAATCTTTCCTTCCTTAGTTCTTTTTCTTTTGGATGAACTCGGGATCCGGGCGGATTTTCTATTTTTTCTAGACCCAACTAACTGGAATTCCGTCTAATAAAATGGAAGAATTATAAATTTCCAAGATAATAGATAAGAATACTGCAAATAGAGCCATTGCAACACCCATAAAAGGAGTAGTTCCCCATCCGGGAGCAACTTTACCAGATTCTGTATTAAGTGGTTTTAAATAATTTCCTACACTAGTTCGTATTGGTCCGGTCACAATTTTGAATTGAACTAAGTAAACATTTATTTTGTTGGGTGTATATAAACATATTGAGGTTTTGGATCTCTTGTAGGCACCGACAAACTAAAGGTTAGAGAAAAACAACAGTACAAAAGATGTGGGAACTGCTTCACAATCATATCTGATCCTATTATAGAGATTCCAGGTGGGGAGCGGTTTGTTACAAGGGGAGAATTGATATTATCTCCCGGAGAGAAAGACCAAGGATGTGTTCTTACTATCAACATTACTTTGGAATTCAAAAGCAGTGTTTGGGGTCTGCAAGGTATTAAGATTTTGGTAAATACAAATAATCAAGTATATATGCAATTTTTTAATATCTTGATTGCATCTGTGCTACTATTAAGATGTATTACTTCCATTCACACTAATTGAGAATTCCTTAATTGTATTTTCTAGTAATTTTTCTTCCATAATCACCACAGCTACAAGGAGCTTGTACCTATCAATAAAAAACTGTAGTTGCTTAGGGATTTGCTCAAGGTAGTTAGATATATCTTTAATTAATCGTTTTTCTTTTGTTGAACTTCCCAAAAGATATCCTTAAGAACTAGAAATTGCTACTTGACTATTGTAATGTGTTAGTGTGATAGCATTGAACAGCTTTTTCAATGGCGTTTTAGTGCTTTTATCTCTTCTAAAATATGTGCCACTTAAGTGCAAATTGTTGTTTTTAGCATTTGATCTATCGTCTTCATAAACACAACAGTATCTAGTAATTAAAAGGCTACAGCTCTCATAGAAAACAAAGAAATTACATTTAGGTCCATGAATGACCAGGTGTGCCTAATAGGATTTACAGCTTGAATTTTGCACATAATAATTGGAAATCACCTACAAAATAGTCATAGGAAATGGTTCAATAATGATTATGGTGGTTATTAAAAAATATGAATTGGTATAGAGTGTCATATTTAGAGTGTGAGAATCCAGTGTGAGGCCCAAAATGGAATCTGAGGACCACTAGGAAGGACCTTGTTTGAATGTGGGCTTTTTTGATGACATAATGACAACCTCAGTGCTTAGTTCATAGTTCATTGTCGTTAAGAGGGATAGACACGCTTCAAAATTTGGCCATTTCTCGTTGCTCATAAAGTGTTCATGTAACGTCCCTTTTTCAAAATTAAGCTGCTCGCATCATGTGAAACTCCCAAACAAAGGCATCGAGTAAATTCTACACTCCAATGCAAGGAGATTAAATTGCAAGGAATTGTAGAAGGCGCCAAGGAAGAATTACCATGCCAACATTCATTTTTCGATATGCTGATGCATTTGCCAACTAATACTCCGCCACTCTTGCATTGATACATTAAGGCGCCAAGGTTTAAATCAGCTGCGGGCCTAGGAAAACTTGAACGCCACCAATTGTGTTGATTAATTTAATCACCAGTATTGAGCCAGCCGCTGCGCCAAGATAAGAACATTCTTCACTTCCCCACAAAGCCGAACTTTAGCAAGGAAAGATTTTCTGACTGTCACGTAATCTCCCATGATCCAAATAATAGGAGCCACCAGGATAAAAGTGCCATGTCGGCAGAAATTAAAATAGTCTTCAGGGATAATGATGCCGCCTAGGGAAGAAGGAGAGCGCACGAAGAATTAAAAGGCCTAAGGAAAATAATGATGGGTCTTGGCAAGAGCTACTATTATAAGGAAAGCAATTAAGGAAGAAATCGCAAGACATGAGTCATTAAGAAAGCGCCCCCACAAGGAATTAATATTATAAAATAAGATGATAATTAAAATTTATCAGCCAAGAGACATTTGAAGAGGTGCGACTATTGAAGAAATAAAATATATAAGGGAGATCGTTCGAGGAGGAATCAATCATCGAATATCAATTATGAAAACATAATATTTATTTCCTTGTGGAATACAAGCTATGGATCAGAAATTAAGGACGGAAACCCTTAACTTCTCCTATCAAAGTTAGTGGACGAAAACCCCTAACTTGGGCAGAAATTAGAGACATTCATAAAAAGAGATATAGCTGCATTAGAAGGAAAATTACAGCAGAACTGAAAGGATAAGTTTTATATTTTCAGATATACATCATAAGCTTTAAATCTGAATATTATAATCAAAATTAGAATTTTTAGATAAATTTATATTTATAATTAATGATGCAACTATTACTGTGAGTTAGGGTTATTAATGTAAGCAAAAATAAGGAAATCCTAGAACGGGACATTACAGTTCATGTATTGATTGGCAGTACATTAGAATGAATGCGGTATTCTTTGTTTTGATAAATTCAAGAAGATAGTTTGTGGCTTGGAGAGATGCGTTGCAGTTTAGAGGAGGAAATTATACTGTTGCAGTGCTGTTGGAATTATGAAATAGATTGTGGGTTCGGGGGTTGTATTACAAGTTAGAGTTTAGAAGAGGAAATTTATTGTCACATCAGTGTTGGCATTATGAGACTTACATTTTTACTAAGTTTGGAATCCAACACCCTAATAGGAGAGATGCAAACATCATTTCAGGAATGCCTTTAGATTATTTTTCTTTGTTTTGGTGAAGAAATGACATAGACATTAGACGCAGGGTCAGTTTGGACTGCAAACCTGTTTGGAGTATCTTCCGGCATTTGAAAAGCCTGAAGGTCTCGAATGATTCTTGTTTTCGTTTCAATATTTCATCATGAAGTATTTTTGCCATATAATATCTGGGCAGCATACAAACGTTGCGCATATTACAAAACTCAAGAAAGTTTAGCATGTTCTATTGCACACGATAGCCTCTTTAGAAGTGCCTGTTTCAGTCACAGATATGGTGTTTAAGCCTCCATATATGGTATTTTCATGTGGCATATGACACATTAATGATTACTTAATCCTTACTTTATTAGCATTACCTGTAGTAGAATTCTTTAGCAAGCAAGTATTTGGTGAGTATTTATGAGACATCCTACAAAGGTAGCTAACTAATTTTAAGGGTCCTTAGTTGTCAAATATCAATGAACTTGCTATGTGGGTGGATAGAATTGTTATCGCAAATCATATTATAAAAAAATTCTAGTTGGGTGAAGGATGAGCCTTGTGCATGACCATAACTTGTAAGATCCAAAGTGGGACCTCTTCATGATATATATTTGAACCTTAATCCTCAAGCTTGACATGAGGTACTCCACTATTATTGTGGCTTCTTGGCCATGCATCAGCTGAAAGGGTGTATGTTGGTCACTTCGTATGTAGTCCAATATGGCCATGGTACTGCAGGCAAGTGTTCCTCCCAATCTGTGCCTTCGATTCCACAAGTCTTATGAATTACTGAAATAAGAACTTTGTTTGTGGCCTTAACATGGCCGTTAGCTTGTGGATAGTACAAAGTGGAAATGGAGTGAAAGGTACGGAACTCTGCTATCATCATTTGGATCACATGGCTCACGAAGTGCACTCCTCTACCACTTGTGATTTGTATATGAATGCCTAATATCCTAATCACTTGCTCGTAGATAAATTGGCTTGTACTTAGAGCATTGTTACTTGGATGAGCCCTTGCATCGCCCCACTTGGTTAGGTACTATGTGGCAACCACAATGTACTTACGCCAACTTATTTTTCTAATCTTTAGTGAATCAATGAAGTCCAATCCCCAATGTTCAAATAATATTTGTAGTTGAGATGGCCAAAGTGGCACGAAGCCCCCTTCAAGGGTTTGCCCACTCTTTGACATGTATTGCATTTTGTAACCCATTCCTTCAAATCATAGTGAAGGGTTGGCCGCCATAGGTTTGCTAGAAGTACCTTTCATGCTGTGGCGTCATGCCCATGTGGCCTCTAGCTAGACCTTCGTGTGCTTCTTGAAGTACATCTCTTATTTCTTCATGCATCACACTTTAATAATAAGTTGGTTCCCATCTTGTACAACAATCCATTGTCCATTTGGAATGTTCTGGCCTTCAATGCTAGCATCCTTTGCCTTGTCGGTTGCATGTCCCTCATAAAAGAGGATGTGGACAAGTACTCTCCAAGATTCTCATACCATGTAGGTATTGTGACAATTTGAAACAATTGTGCATCTAAAAAGTCCTCCTTTATCCCTTCAAATGGTTCACCAGACTTTATTTTGGAGAGTTGATCTGCTATGAAATGACTCTTCCCCAGTTTGATGATGATTTTAAATGTGAACTCTTGAAGCAACATTAGTCATCTATTCGCTCAACCTTGATTGATGGGCTTGTTCACGAGGTACAATAGTGCTTGATGATCTAAGTAGAACATGAATGATGTTGCTAGTAAGTAATGCTAGAACTTTTGTCTTAAATACACAATACCAAGAGCCTCTCTGCATAGTATTATAATTCCTTTTTGTGCTCAACAATAGTCTACTAGCAATGAACACTAGATGGTGCAAACCTTGGCTTTGTAATCGTGCCAAGGTAGTGTCAATTGTGAAGTTGGAAGCATCTACATGTATGTGAAATTCTTTTTCCCAATTTGTATATGCAAGGATGGGTGAACTTATGAGATGTACCTTCAATTCTTTAAATGCTTGCTCCTATCTTTTATGGTTAGACCATCCGGAATGGAACTCCCTTATTAACACGTCCTAAGAGTGGCAAACTTGGGCTAATTTTTTAATGAAATGTCTCTAATACCCAACATGGTCCAAGAATGATCTTATCCCAATGATGCCCCTTGGTGTTTCCATTTCAAAAACCACCTGTATTTTATCTGGATCTAGTTTTAATCTGGCTTTGCAGAAAGAAGGGCAATAGTTTTTCCTTGTGGCACTATAATTCTACACTTCTTTGGCTTTAGTGCCAACTATGTAGTTCTACATTGCTACATGCACTTTGTCAAGGTCTTTAAGTGTGTTTCTTGGTCACTATAGATTGACTAGTCATCTAGGAAGGCTTTAAAGTTGTTTGAAGACATCCTATTGAAGATGTGGAGGATGATTCTTTGAAAGGTAGCCAAATCATTACATAGTCCGAATGACAATTTGTTGTAAGCATATACTCCATCTTGCACGATGAAAGTGGTTTTTAATTTGTCTTCTTTGGCTATGATTACTTGGTTGTATCCAGAAAAGTCATCCATAAAAGAATAAAGCTCATGTCCAGTCACTTCCTTAAGAGTGGAATTGTGAACGAAATAGGAAACATGCCTTTAATTGTGACTACATTTAAACTTCTAGAATTTTCATAGATCCTTCTTTGTACCAACTCTTACTTCAAGGAACTAACTTTGGGAGATACCCATTCACTTGTCTTCACTCTAAAAATAATCTTTGCTTCAAGCATTTTCTCAATTTCTTCTTGGACATTGGTTGCATAGTTCCAGTTCATTTGGTATGGTCTTCTTCTCTTTGGTTGAATCCTCAGTATCAAGGGAATTTTGTGAATGCAAAGTTCCAATGGTCCTTGTAATGTCCCACATCTAGCTCACTGCATCAATAGACTAGGGTTAGCCTATAATTCGACTTCCGTAGGCTAATGGAGGTGTTTAGGAAGTCATTCCAGGGACTTACTATTTATAGCAAGTCATGAGCTGAGCAGTTACTATTTTTGGCAGGGTAGTTGTGAGGGTCCTTGGCACAATGTTCATGGTCTCGATATGACTAGAGCCTAAAACGATATATAAGTCAAATTAAATATTTAACTTATATTATTTTATGAGGCTTTGATATAACTTTAAGTTATAAAGTAAAGTGTTTTATGAAGTGCAAGTTGTAACTTAAAGTTACATGCCTAGGGATGAGCGCCCCTCATGGTGAGGCAAGGGGTTGTTTTTAAATTAAAAATAATTAAAAATTCCCTCTCTTGGGCGTTGGGGTTTGGAGAGTAATAAAAGAGGAAAAGAAGGCTCATTTGCCTTATGCTATGTTTTATGAAAATTGCTCTCATACTGAGTTTGCCCATGCTTTGGTATTGAGCTTGGCTCTAGGGTTTTGAATATCGAATTGCAGAGACGAAAACCTTTGCAGATTCGCCTTTCTTCGTGCATGAAAGATTGCATCAGGAGAGGATTTGAGAAGGCTTCACACAGAGGCTTCATTTGTGCATCCAGGAAACATTTTGTGGAGTTGATTTGAGCAAAGAATGAAGATACCTTGAGGAGTTTGACATTGCAGCAATCAGAGACCATTCGAAGGACAGATTTCAAGATATTTTTAGGAGTTTATGGTAGTTTATGATAGCCATATCCAGGCCGTACCCCTTCGTGTTGGCATTTTGGAGTTTTGAGGTGATTTCTGGGGAAGTTTTGCACTTGAACCAGGTCGCCTAGCATAGCAGAGGATTTCTGGGCAGATTAGAAGGAAAAAAGACTGTATTTTCAGTGATTTCTTGCTGCCATATTCACCCAGCCAGGCCGTACAGTGCAGCTATGGACGTGGGGTTCTATGCATGAGATTTCTCACTTATTGTGGCATGTAACACACTCAAACTGGGTGCCTAGGGTCTAGTATGATATTGCATCTATTGTAATCTGCATTTCCTTTGCATTGTAAGAGGACCAAAGTGATTTCTATGGCCATGTAATGCTGCTATCATTTCCGGCAATCAGACAAGTTGAAGATTTCCAAGTGGGTATTTCATTAAAATTAGTTTTAGCACTTTTTATGATCTGGGTCATCTTTTGTTTGTGCAAATTCATTGTATATTTTCTGGGTTTGTTCATATGCTTTATATTTCATACATGCAATGCAAAAAACAAACATGCAAAAACAACCCATAAAACCTTGAACAACAAAACACAAAAAAATCAGTCAGAACGAACATATACAGAGGGGTGTATGTTACAGTTCTCCTTCCAAGTCTTTGTATAGTATAGTCATTCTTTGTAATGACTAAGTTGGACTTTGAAACGAGTATATGTTAGTTGGGTTCGTTTTAATTGACTCTACATTAGTAGATTGGCTTGGGTAATGTTTGATTTCCCCAATGTTTCTTTGTTTGATTTCTGGAAATAGGAGTCTTTGGTAAGAGTAAATATCTTTGGTTATCATATAATAAAGTGAGACTTGTACTAGTACCCAGATGAAAAACTTTTCCAGTAATCTCCTAAGCCACATTGATTCTTTTGGAGCTACTTTTGTAGTCAGCCTTTGATTAAAGGGCTATAGAAGGTAGTTGTTTAAGTATTACTCCATCCATGTGATAACACTTGCATCATATATTGAAGACATAGCTTGAGGTATATGTCCTATCAATAGGATCACCAACATAGTTAGTAACACAATAATCAATAAATTTTATTTTTAATGCAGGTATAATAAAGCCTAAAATTTATTTTATAAGAAGTAAGTCAACATATAACATGCTGTGACAATACTTAAAAAAATAATTTGATGATCTTATCAAGGAGATCATAGGGATTTTCATAAGCATAAGCATGTATAATTTGCCATGTTTCTACAAGGAAAAAAATAGCCATCCTACTAAACATATAGTAATGATCCATAAATTTTTTTAAAGCAACGGGTGAGCTATCCTTTCCAGGCTTGCTCCCTAGACAGTTTTATTAGGGTGACAACCACCCATTACATGTAGGTGCTTTATACCCAAGAATTTTAGAGCTTTTAGAGAATACATGAAGCTCATAAAAAATGCAAGTTAAAGTAACACTCAAGAGAAAAGAAAATATATTAGTCAAAGATGCCTTGAAAGTTTATGCAATTCCACCTTGTCTATGGATGTGTAATAGTTTGATATCTTTTGCCTTAGCTTTTGATTCATCTTATCATCATTATGTCTATGCAAAAGGGTGGACTATTTGTCCATTTTATTATAATGAGAATGAGAAGTATTTGAGAGTAATATTGACCTCCTTACAGAGTTGTGAAAACCATCTATGTACTTTATCAAAATGTCATCCTCTTGGATGTCTTTACCCATTCGGACATATCTTTTTAGCTTGTAGTATTGCCTCTTAATGGACCTCTCTTCTCTATGACATGTAGGATAAAATTGTTTCTTCATTATGTTAGTTGAAATATAACAATCTTTAAATAATTGATATCAAATGTTATCAATTCCTTAGCCATATAAACTCATCCAAGTTTCTTGTCAAATTATTTCACATACAAGGTAATTATCTAAAATTGGAGCCTTTACATATGAGAATATCTTATATGCATGACAATGCAAATTATATGACTTCTCTTACTTTAGAGGTGATGATTCTCTTTAACATCCAAGACAAGACACCCTCTATGGTTATAACATAAATGGTAATAAAATTATGGTTTTAGGTGTTGCATGCATCTTTTAAAAGGCATCAACAATATTAAGGATTTATTAACTATTGTTGTCTATAATAGTATATATATCCCTAAAGCCAGTTTCAATATATATATGTTCAAAGTTCAAACATAGAGCATGATGGAGTTTGGTTCATTTAGCTTTAGTACCTCATAAGAGACGTTAGGTGATGATCAGTTGAGTCATTCCTTCAACTTTCATAGCTCTAGAGATGGAAGGATTTTTATTTGTGGTCTCCTTAAAGTATGTGCTAGGTCTTTCCAGTTTCCACTACCATCTTACCATAGTCCTACAATCCTTGGGACCATATGAGTATGATATGTTTGTTAGATAAGCTGACCAAAGGGAGCTGAGAAATCCAAACACCTCCATCCTAAATATTGCTACCAGATTTAAATGACCTAGGAAAGTTGGAAATTCAATCATAAGAATGGTTCATTTTTCTTGAAGTTGCCATGCGCTCAGTATTAAGTCAAGTCAATCCAATTTAAACCACTAGATATACCAATTTAACTACTTGTTAAGAACACTATTCTTTTTAATTATAATTATAAATAGAAAAACAAATAAAGATGGTTAATCAGATGTTTAACAAAAAATATTCCAAGGAGGTCATGATGGATTAGATTGAGTCGATCTCTAATTTATTGGCATTGGAGAATGTGAGGTTTAATGTTACCCTCTAGAAGGTTAGCCAATAAGTTCTACCTTCAATGGACAAAGGGAGCCCATTAAGTCAGAACTCCAATTGTTTCATCAAGTTGCCTCTAAACATCATATTGTCCATGGTTATAGCAAGAATTGTAATGCGTATTAAAGAGGGAAATACAAAAAACTTGTTTTAGGTTTCTTGCCTTGAGAGATGAGACTACAGCATTTACATTTTTGTATAATATGGTATACATATGCATGGTTTAATATTAAAAAATTCTTGAAAGTGAGTCTTTGGAGGTGATAGAAAATATCTTATTTCAACTTGAGTTATATAAGCATGTGAAATGATTGTGGGGCACAATGCAGAACACTCATAGGAGTGTTTCCTAGCTTAAAATCTACTACCTTAATTTGTGAAGCTCGACATCCAAGCATCAAACTAACAAAATTGTGCTAAAGAGCTTGCCATTTGCAAACAAATGGATGGATACAAAGCCCTATTATCCAACTATTTATTTATTTATTTTCTAGACAGTTCTATCATCTATATATAGAATAAAGATTATGGTACATTTTAAAATTACTAATAATAATTTGAGGTTGTCTAAAGAAGTAACCAACACTGATCACTGATGTATTAGACAACAAATACTTCTCATTATTACTAGCATGAAAAAAAAATGAATGTTCCAAATATTATAATTAGTTCACATGATCTTTAAATGAAAGTGGTTAGTGGGTACAACCTAAAATTCACATGTCATTGCACGTATTGTCTATCTAGTGGATGAAAATAAAAGCGACAATCATCAAGGTTGATGTCGGTGCATAACTTGAGGCACTTGTGTTTGTAGAGTTGATAAAACTGGTGGAATTTTCTGTATTTGCTGCTGAAAGAGTTGCATTTGTTGTTGTAAAACTTCTTGTTGCATTTCATGTAGATGCTCCATACCACTTTCTCTTGCCTCTAGCTGCTCCGTCGATAAGGGCATTATTGGGACATGTTGAGCATATAGAGGTTGTGGCTAGGCAGTTTTAGTAAATTTTGGAGAATTTGATGAAATCTCTTCTCTTTCATCATCATTGCTTTCCTCTTCTTGCTCTTCTTCCAGCTTTGGTTCATTAGTTCCTTGACTTAAGATTGCCAACTTAATAGCTTGAAGCAAGGGAACCATTCTCCTTGTTCCAAAGATTATCCCATTTCTCATCTGTGGCTATTGTTCCAAATGGCTTAGTCTCTTGAACAATCTTCTTGCTCTTAAAGCAGAGGACATTATAGAAAATCATTCCTAAGGCCTAATATTTTGAAAAATATTGTTTACAAAAGCACTTTTAAACATTTTGTAAAGCCTAGGACTAAGTTGATTGAATTAACTCTAGATTACAATCCAAGTAAAACGTTTCAGACCAAGTTGTTGCCGGCATTTACCAAGTCTGAAATAGATTACATTAGAAGTCATAAATATGTTAATTATGTGCATTTTGGTGCTATCTTTTGCCTATACTTCCAAACATTTTCTATTTTCACTACATCCCAATTCCCAACCTTTGAGTTAGAGATTTTTCTTCATTCTTGATCCCATAGTTTAATAGGGGGCATGCAATATTTCCTTATATAATAATAATTATGATTGTTGAGTTGTTTGTAGCTTCGATCAGATAACGTATTTATTATGATCATAATAAATATGAATATATAAGTAATATTAAATATTACTTATATATTCATACTTAATATATATAAGGTATGTTAAAATAAATATGAATTTAGCATGATCGAATGATATATTACCAAAGTATAAACACCGACTACAATTCAAACGGTGATTAGCAATTGCTAAAGCAATGGAAAGGTGACGAAGTCACACCTGTGATAGGCGTGACTCCTTGAGGAGTCACGTCTATCACAGATGTGACTCCTACCGTCACTCATATATATATCAACGTCTTTGCCCTGCAATACCATGAAAAAGACACAGAAATCGGAAGTGTATGAGAAGTGGAAATTGCATCTGCAAAACAAAAGAAAGTAATAAATTAAGTCTGCAATACAAATATCCAACATTCAGAAGTTATCCAAGTTAGAGATCATAAGTTCGATTTGAATTTACATGGTATTAGAGCCAAGTTAAGCAGAATCCGGGCAGAAAATCGAACTTGAGAAATTCAGATTTAATACATCTCATTTCTCATATGGCAGCAGCAATCCAATTCGAAGACAGATTGGAAGGAGGAAATAACTTCTCATCATGGAAATTCAGAATTATGATGATACTAAAAGAAAATAAAGTTGATTCATTTGTGAGAGAAAACAAAACGGAACTAGAGAATGATCCTGATAGAACGACATGGATTGAAGGAAATGACAAAGCCATGAAAATCATAGTTGATGGAGTTAGAGATCATATCGTGCCGATTCTGACAAATCATGAGACTGCATATCATATGTTTAAGTCAGTTGAAAGCAATTATGAAATTAATAACTCCAGCAGAACTTTAGCCCTAAAGAGAGAAATAAATCATATAAGTATGAACAAAGGAGAATTTATCAATGCATACTTTATGAGAATATCTGCACTAAGGGATCAACTATCAACACTTGGGTACCAAATTGAAAGCAAGGAACTAACACTTATTGCCCTAGATGGTCTCCCAAATTTCTGGGAGACATTTGTTCAAGGCATTAGTGCAAGGTCTAAATTTCCAAAATTTGACCGCCTAAGATCAGACTATCTTCAAGAAGAATCTAAACAGACAAAGAAAGGGTCAAAACAGAAAAATATAGATGAAGATCTTCATGTTCTAAATACAAACTCTCACAAGAAAGAGAAGAAGAAACACTTCAAGAAGAGGAAAAATCATCACGGGAAAGGTTCATTCAAGAAAGACATTTCTCACATCCAATGTTTCAGATGCGACCAATATGGACACTATGCAGTTAGATGTCCTGACAGAACCAAGCAACAAGCATCTTATGCCAAAATAAAGGAGCATGAATCCGAGAAATATGTATTCTACTCTTTACTTTCAAACCAAGTAACAAATAAATCCAACACCTGGGTTATAGATAGTGGTTCATCAAGACACATCACAGGGTTCAGGGAACTACTAGACACCATGGTAGAACCAACTTACTGGAGTATTGTTTGTCCCAGGCATCAAAAGAAATCTAGTCTCCATATCTGCACTTGAAGATAATGGATATAGGGTGACCTTTATGGATAGCAAAGTATTGGCATGGCCAAAGAATTCTACTATTAAGAAAGCCAAAGCCATAGGTCATAGACAAAGGTACTTGTACGAGTTATGTACGGAACCAAATCTAGCCCTAATTCATGAAATTGCAGACTCTAATGAAATATGGCATAGAAGACTAGGACACCTAAATTTCCATGCCCTATCTTCCATGGAAAGACTAGTTATAGGGTTACCTAAACTCAAACAATGTAATTCAGGGGTATGCAAGGGGTGTGCCTTAGGGAAAAATACAAAGGGGTCCTTTCAAAATAGTTCTAGCAAAACAAATAAAGTATTAGAACTAGTCCACTCAGATTTATGTGGACCCATGTCTGTACCCTCCTTAGGTGGGTTTCTGTACTATGTAATCTTCGTTGATGACTTCTCCAGAAAGACATGGATCTATTTTCTTAAATGTAAAGAATCATAGGAAATCCTTAAAAGATTTAAGGAATTCAAATCCATTACTGAAAACTCTTCTAGGAGAAAAATCAAAACCTTAAGAACAGATAATGGGAGTGAATACACTTCAGACATTTTTAAAGACTTTTGTAAAAACACTAGGATTAAGAGGGAGTTCACTGTACCTCATAATCCTCAACAAAATGGAGTTGCAGAAAGAAAAAATAGAACCATTGTAGAAGCTGCTAGGGCTATGTTACTTGATTAGAATATAGACACTTCACTTTGGGCATAAGCATCTAGTACTGCTGTCTATATATAGAACAAATGTCCTCACTCTCATATTGATGACAAAACTCTTGAAGAAGCCTTCACTGGCACAAAACCAGACATTAGTCATTTAAGGATATTTGGTTGTCCTGTTTACATTCATGTGCCCAAAGAGAAAAGAACTAAGCTAGAACCTTCTGGGAGAAAAGGCATCTTTGTAGGCTATAGTGAAACATCAAAAGCTTATAGAATATATATATACCTGGTCAAAGACAGATCGAACTAAGCAGAGATGTGATTTTTGAGGAAGACATAGCTTTCAAAAGACCCAGAAATGATATTGAGTCAGAAATTCAAACTTTCAACTCAAGCATAGAAGAGGATCCTACACCTGAGTTTCAGAGGGAGTATCCTGAGGAAGAGGCAAACCATGAACAAATCACATCACTAGAAAATCCCAAGAAAAAACCACTCTGGGCCACCAAAACAATGGAAGAAGCTAAAAATTATGCCGCTCCGTTAGGGACTTTTAGGGAAAGCACAAGACCTAAGAGATTCTCTAGTTATGTAGCTTTAATGAGTGAATTCATTAAATCAGAACCTTCTAGTGCTATAGAAGCTCTTAAGCACCAAGTATGGAAGGATGCCATGACAAAGGAGTATCAATCCATCCTGAAGAATGATGTGTGGGATATAGTACCTAGACCAAAAGGGAAATCTGTTGTTTCTTCAAAATGGCTATTTAAAATCAAACATGCTGCAGATGGCAGTATAGGGAAATACAAAGCAAGATTTGTAGCCAGAGGATTTTCACAAAAGGAAGGAATTGATTATGACGAAACCTTTGCTCCAGTTGCTCGATATACATCAGTTAGGACAGTTCTAGCTATTGCAGCAGCCAAAGGGTGGAAAGTCCATCAAATGGACGTAAAAACTGCTTTCTTAAATGGAACCATTGAAGAAGAGGTTTACTTAGAGCAACCCGAAGGATTTGAGATTCACAATGCAGGATCCCATGTATGTAAATTAAAGAAAGTTGTATATGGACTTAAACAGGCCCCCAGAGCCTGGTATGAAAGAATTGACAGTTACCTCTTGAGATTAGGCTTCTCAAAGAATGATGCAAATCCAAATCTCTACTTCAAACAAAGCAAAGGTGATATGTTAATATTGATATTATATGTTGATGATCAATTGATTACAGGAGAAGATCACCTTATTGATCAGTGCAAGAAAGATCTAGCTTCAGAATTTGACATGAAGGACTTAGGTCTATTACACTACTTCCTTGGACTGGAAGTATGGCAGAAATCAGACTGTATTATTCTAAACCAAGGGAAGTACACAATTGATATATTAAAAAGGTTTGGTATGATGAAATGTAGACCTATGTCTTCCCCCATGGAAACAAATCTTCATAAATTGAAGGAAGCAGCAGCAGATTCTTCGTTGGCAGATCCCACTCTGTACAGACAGATAATTGGATCCTTGATGTATTTGGTCAATACCAGACCTGATATCTGCTATGCTGTAAATGCATTAAGTCAGTTTATGTGTGAGCCCAAGGAGATACATCTTGTGGCTGTGAAGCATATAATGAGATACCTTCAAGGTACTCTAAATTATGGCTTAAAATATGAAAAGGTTGACTTAGATCTACATGGATTCACAGATTCAGATTGGGCTGGAAGTGTAACTGACCGGAAGAGCACCTTTGGATGTTGTTTCAGTTTAGGGTCAGCAATGATATCGTGGATCAGCAGAAAACAGTCTTCAGTTGCTTAGAGTTCTACAGAAGCCGAATATATTGCAGCTTCTATGGCTGCTAGAGAGGCAGTATGGCTTAGAAAACTGCTTGTAGGATTATTTGGTAAACCTTTGAAACCAACTATCATCCACTGCAACAATCAAAGCTGTATTAAGCTATCCGTGAATCCAGTATTCCATGATAGATCTAAACATATTGAGATTCCTCATCACTATGTGCGTGATATGGTGGAAAGGAATGTGATTCAGTTGGACTATATCAGTACAGGAGATCAAACTGCAGATATTCTTACCAAACCACTCCTCAAGGTGAAAGTTGAAGACTTCAGGATCTTGGTATGATTGAAATGTAAGATTCTAATTGATTTGTACTAATATATTAAAGATGTTTAATGTGTAAACTTCTTGTGTCATATGTGTGACTCTATGACATTATGGGCCTACCCATTCTGTGTTTATTTCTAAAAGGTGACGACTTTTTGGATAATCTACACTTGTACCTAACATTATAAGGTGATGATCTTATAATGTTCATTAGACTAATATCATGTGACTTGATATTTGTATGAATCATGGAGTTATCATGATTAAGTTATGGTAGACATTATGTGACTTAATGTCAGTGCACATACCATAACTAGGATATATAAGGAGAATGTAATGTTCTCGAGTATAGTATATCCTTTAGTATCACGAGGTAGGTGATGCTACGTATCACAAGATAGGTGATACTATATATCATGAGTTATGTGATATTAAATTACTTTGAGTAATTCATTACAGATTAGATAATTGATATTCACAGAGATTATTGTGATATTGTTATCTTCTCGAGCTAAGAGGGAGTGTTGAGTTGTTTGTAGCTTTGATCAGATAACGTATTTATTGTGATCATAATAAATATGAATATATAAGTAATATTAAATATTACTTATATATTCATACTTAATATATATAAGGTATGTTAAAATAAATATGAATTTAGCATGATCGAATGATATATTACCAAAGTATAAACACCGACTACAATTCAAACGGTGATTAGCAATTGCTAAAGCAATGGAAAGGTGACGAAGTCACACCTGTGATAGGCGTGACTCCTTGAGGAGTCACGTCTATCACAGATGTGACTCCTACCGTCACTCATATATATATCAACGTCTTTGCCCTGCAATACCATGAAAAAGACACAGAAATCGGAAGTGTATGAGAAGTGGAAATTGCATCTGCAAAACAAAAGAAAGTAATAAATTAAGTCTGCAATACAAATATCCAACATTCAGAAGTTATCCAAGTTAGAGATGATAAGTTTGATTTGAATTTACAATGATCATCTGTCTTTGGACATTTGTTTGCCTCAATCTTAGGCCTTTTCTCATGAATGTATGGATCTTTGAGACCTTGAGCTGCTATCCCTTGAGCGATATACCCCGATGGATCATATATTCCCAACAGTCCTCAATAAGATCAAGACCTAACTCTACAAGTTTGTACATTAGGAGCTTACCAGATTGCTTTTTATTAGCTATTATGCCACCATGGGTGAATGGAATACTCTTGCCTATACTTCCAAATATTTTCTATTTTACTGCATCCCAACCTCTGAGTGAGATTTTTCTTCATTCTTGATCCCATAGTTTTATTAGGGTCATGTAGTATTTCCTTATCATAGAAATCTTCCCAAACTAGGAGGGGTTTTGCTAGCAATTCCCAGACTTCAATATAATAATATGATCATCTGTCTCTAGGCATATCTTAGCCTCAATCTTAGGCCATTTCTCATGAATGTATAGATCTTTGAGATCTTGAGCTGCTATCCATTGAGCGATAAAC
This sequence comes from Cunninghamia lanceolata, assembly GCA_027924645.1. NCBI lineage: Eukaryota > Viridiplantae > Streptophyta > Pinopsida > Cupressales > Cupressaceae > Cunninghamia > Cunninghamia lanceolata. The sequence continues at coordinate 335,810 of BSBN01001207.1, forward strand.
CCCGATGGATCATATTCCCAACAGTCCTCAATAAGATCAAGACCTAACTCTACAAGTTTGTACATTAGGAGCTTACAAGATTGCCTTTTATTAGCTATTATGCCATCATGGGTGAATGGAATACTTTAAACAAATTTCTTCCCTCTTCTAGCATCATACTTGGTATACAATATACAATTAATAAATTCAAGAACAAATACTCTAGTTAAAACAAATCTTGGCAACTTAAAAACTTTGTCCCTGAAACCATTAAGTCTAAACATAGTGTAGTTTGTGCCATAAATCCTATCTCCCTTTGTGCATGTTCCCAGCCTTTCTGTATTACTCTCTAAAATTCTAACCAGTTCTTCATTTTTTAGTGTTGCTACAACTGGTGCTAGAAAATTCTCAATGAACTCATAATAATATTAAGTTTTTGACAGAATACGAGTCTAGGCAGATATGGGTGAACAACTTTCAGCATACATATATAACCCTATGTGGCTAAAGAAATTGGCATTCTGATATAATATGATGTGGGCAAGAAAAGATGGAAAGTGCTGCTCATTGAAGTTAGACAATTGTTCATGGATTTGGTCAGCTATGACATCAACAAAATTAAAAGTCAAATATTGCTCCCTTTTGATAGTTTGTGATGCCCCCCGTCAAACAGAAGAAAGAAAAGCTGAGGCTGACTCCTTAATGTGGCCGACCCCATCTAAGGCCGACCACTTAACATTGGCCGACCATTGTTATGATAAGAAGCGGCGAATATGACAAAAGTGCGAATTGTTTAAGAGAGGTTTTATTAATTAAAAGACATGACTATTCCTTCAGACACATCCTTACAAGCCATAAGAGGTATAAAGGGGAAATCGCCAACAGAAAAGAAACATCAAGGGGAAGTCACCAACAGAAAAGAAACATCAAACAATCAGCAAGAAGATCATTGATCAATACCATACATAGGCAATCTGCAAATTAGTAATACTAATCAGATTCAGGTGCAACTATACACTAAACAACAAAAAGGAAACTGGTACGAATTTGATGAATAATATACAGTGATTATTTTATAAGTCTGAATTCTCTTATATATATCATAGTACTGCTATTATAATTTGATACTTAGATCAATTTAATATAAATAAATGATATACATATATGTCTTTATCTTATAACCAATCAAAGGTTGAAGGGGGCAAGATAGGGTAATGCTGTTTACGGGCCCTCATGCTAAGCACACCACTCCGAGGGTGAAATTGGATATTCCTGCCACTCGGGGCCAAGAGGTGGGCTGTTTTAAGACACTCGTGCTCTTGGGCTTAGGTGGGTGTAGTTTACAAGCACCCCTTTCAAGGCTTTCCTTTCAAACCAAATTATGACTGGTTAGTAGGATGGATTCAAGGAAGGACGGAAAGGGTAACATGGATAAGAAAGCAAATACGAGTTTATCCGCCAAGTATGCCCATCCAAGGGTGGAATTAGATATTCCTGCCGCTTGGGCCAAGGGGTGGGTTGTCTGAGACACTCGTGCTCTTGGGCTTGGTATGGATAGCTTTGAGCAGATTTATCATGTTCCTCATCCAAGTCCTATCATGATTAAATTGCTTCTATGCATTATAGCTGATCTTCTATCATGCACTATAGATATTGTGTAGTTTGTGTAGATCTGAAAATAGTTATATATCTTACATGATTTAAATAGATAATTTATTTTACGTGTTTTGATCATATGAATTATATTTCCAATATTATCTAACATGATTGCTGGACCTAAGCCAGGATTTATCTTGCTTACAATATTTGATTGGTAAGTTGTAACCCTTACTTGTGATTCTAGGGCAAGATTTAGGGCAATCCCAAAAGGGGACATTACATAGTTTTCATCTTGCGAAGGGCCCCTGACTGGAAATCATTGACTAGATCATCATTGGCTAAACCAAATATAAAGGCAAGTATTGAACAAGCCTCTTTGACATCATCTGTGAAGGCATTTTTAGGAATAGGGATTTTTGGAAGTTCCTTGTAGTTCTTAGCCAAATGTAGCTCTCTATTAAGAAACCTTAACTTCTCTGTATGGGCATCCCAGATATTCTTAAGAGATTTAAAGGTGTAGTGAAATTAATTAGGGCAAGTGTTTAGTTGCAACATTTCTCTTATCATCTTTGCACTCATAAATGCATTAATGTGTGCCCCCTGGATTATCCCACTATCAGCATCATAACACTCATCATAGGCTTGCACCAGTTCTAGACATGGGTGCACTTGGGGGACCATGAATTGAGCAAGTGTTGTGGTCCAGATTCTAATGCAAAAAAAATTCTCTTCTGTAATGTCCCCTTGTCACAAATCAAAATTTCTCAACCTTGTTCACAAATTTTAACTTGCAAAAAGAGAACATTAGTACACTAAACCCTCTTTGATTTCCAACTATTTGCAATAGATGTAAGAAGTATTCAAATCATATAGTAACATTGCTCTTATAATCTTATGATTAACAACAAATATACATTTCACATCTTTTAACAATAATCTTATGATCACTACACATTTCTATTACTATTCTTATAATTATTATCATTATATATTTCACATGTTCCCTCGATAATCTTAAGTTCACTATCAATATATATTTCATATTCTCTATCATTAAATGTCATGATCACTATCAATTTACATTTCACAGTCTCCATCATTATCCATGCATTAATCATTAATTTCATTTGAGAGGGGTGATATGATGTCTTTTGCCATTTACCATTATGGGTCCACTATTTTTATCCTTTGACTCGAGGAGCACCTTTTGTACCCGCTGAGTCAAGGCCACTATGATAATAATCCTTTGCACGAGGGATACCTTTTGTACCAACTGTGACAAAGGCCACTATATCATAATCCTTTGCACAAGGGGTACCTTTTATACCATTTGTGACTAAGGCCACTATCCACTTGCCTCGAGGGGTACCTTTTGTACCAGCTAAGACAAGGGCCACTAAATACCCATGGTTGGCTAAATGGACATCTCATACTCACCCTCTCCTATGAAGTTAATGTATTAATTTCATTGCTCAATATGCTTCACAACTGTTATGTCTTATTTCATGTAATATCTAGTTTTTTTATTATGAGAAATTCACTCATCTATGTTCATATCATTGAATTAGACATTAAACATTATATTGCAGCAAAGAGATATTGAATGTAAATTACATACCTTGTTATCGTCGATATGACTCTGTGGCTGAATAGATGTGGTTCGACTTGCAGAAATAATGATAATATATGTATATATGCTATAACACTGATCAACAATTATACGATTTCTGATTATGAAAAGGTGGCTGAATATATGGCAGGGGCGCTTTCACTATAATGTTGTGGATGCATTTTACTGGACTTATACTTGTTAGCTGCTATAATAATGAGTAAATAATGATATCCGCTGATGGAAGGATCGCGGCTCTCTCTTGGTGATCGATCTCTTATGATTCGATGCTTGTGTTATTGATGTGTTTTTGAATTGCAAACTTGAATTGCCTCCTACAATCCATTTGACCCCTTTTATATGATGGATTTCTCTTGAGATGACGTGTTATTTCATGATGGTCGCCTCTTTTGGTTAATCGACCATTAGTTATCTTAACATAACATGGATTGATTCTTATTTCTTGCTTATCATTTATCATTAATCATTCGTTGGTTATTTAAGATGCTCTATGATGTGATTTATTGCCAACTTCACTATCAGCTTTGCTTATGAAGATAGATTATCTCTTACCACCATGTTATGGCTCCGATTTCACTGTTGTCCTCATTTGAGATGTTCTTTAATCTTGAAAGCAACGGATTATGACACGCTGCCACCTTTAGTTATTGTTAGTTAAACTCTTAACATATTCGATATCACTTTATTTATATTTGTTGTTTGTCCTTTATTCCAGATAAGCGCTATTCATATTCGTTGTTTATCTTAAGCGCTATCTCCCGGATTGCATTTCCTTGTCCGCTTACATTGCAAAGGCTATCAAGTATTAGTTATCATTAATTGCCTCTTTGGATCTGAGCTGATGATTTACTCCAAATCGATGCTTTGGTAGTTAGCATTATCATATGTGCATTGATATATATATTGGCCATGTATATTATCTTGTAATCTCTTTGTGTTTGAAACATGATCGGTTATGAGCTGATCATTCTAAGCATTTTTCCTTGCTCAATTCTTCCTAACATTGTCTTTTTTTTTGTTCTTTACTCTATCATTCCAATCTTTAATTGGAATGAAAGTGATCGATTTGGAGGGGACATGATAGGTCTCCCCTCTTTAAATCCCTATTTCTTCGGGACACTCGATTTTAAGATCAATTTTCATTCCTTCTTTATGTTTGCATGCAATGGTCTCACAGGATGGCAGGATGATAGCTCTGATACCACTTGTAATGTCCCCTTGTCACAAATCAAAATTTCTCAACCTTGTTCACAAATTTCCACTTGCAAAAAGAGAACACTAGTACGCTAAACCTTCTTTGATTTCCAACTATTTGCAATAGATGTAAGAAGTATTCAAATCATATAGTAACATTGCCCTTATAATCTTATGATTAACAACAAATATACATTTCACATCTTTTAACAATAATCTAATGATCACTACACATTTCTATTACTAATCTTATAATCATTATCATTATATATTTCACATGTTCCTTCGATAATCTTAAGTTCACTATCAATATATATTTCATATTCTCTATCATTAAGTGTCATGATCACTATCAATTTACATTTCACAGTCTCTATCATTATCCATGTATTAATCATTAATTTCATTTGAGAGGGGTGATATGATGTTTTTTGCCATTTACCATTATGGGTCCACTATTTTTATCCTTTGACTCGAGGAGCACCTTTTGTACCCGCTGAGTCAAGGCCACTATTATAATAATCCTTTGCACGAGGGATACCTTTTGTACCGTGACAAAGGCCACTATATCATAATCCTTTGCACAAGGGGTACCTTTTGTATCAATTGTGACAAAGGCCACTATCCACTTGCCTCAAGGGGGACTTTTTGTACCAGCTGAGACGAGGGCCACTAAATACCCATGGTTGGCTAAATGGACATCTCATACTCACCCTCTCCTATGAAGTTAATGTATTAATTTCATTGCTCAATATGCTTCACAACTGTTATGTCTTATTTCATGTAATATCTAGCTTTTTTATTATGAGAAATTCACTCATCTATGTTCATCATATCATTGAATTAGACAATAAACAATATAATGCAGGAAAGAGATATTGAATGTAAATTACATACCTTGTTATGGTCGATATGACTCTGTTGCTGAATAGATGTGGTTCGGCCTGCAGAAATAATGATAATATATGTATATATGCTATAACACTGATCAACAATTATTCGATTTCTAATTATGAAAAGGTGGCCGAATATATGGCAGGGGCGCTTTCACTATAATGTTATGGATGCATTTTACTGGACTTATACTTGTTATCTGCTGTAATGAGTAAATAATGATATCTGCTGATGGAAGGATCGCGGCTCTCTCTTGGTGATCGATCTCTTATGATTCAATGCTTGTGTTATTGATATGTTTTTGAATTGCAAACTTGAATTGCCTCCTACAATCCATTTGACCCCTTTTATATGATGGATTTCTCTTGAGATGACGTGTTGTTTCATGATGGTCGCCTCTTTTGGTTAATCGACCATTAGTTATCTTAACATAACATGGATTGATTCTTATTTCTTGCTTATCATTTATCATTAACCATTCGTTGGTTATTTAAGATGCTCTATGATGTGATTTATTGCCAACTTCACTATCGGCTTTGCTTATGAAGATAGATTATCTCTTACCACCATGTTATGGCTCCGATTTCACTCTTGTCCTCATTTAAGATGCTCTTTAATCTTGAAAGCGACGGATTATGACACGCTGCCACCTTTAGTTATTGTTAGTTAAACTCTTAACATATTCGATATCACTTTATTTATATTTGTTGTTTGTCCTTTATTCCAGATAAGCGCTATTCATATTCGTTGTTTATCTTAAGCGCTATCTCCCGGATTGCATTTCCTTGTCCGCTTACATTGCAAAGGCTATCAAGTATTAGTTATCATTAATTGGCTCTTTGGATCTGAGCTGATGACTTACTCCAAATCGATGCTTTGATAGTTAGCATTATCATATATGCATTGATATATATATCGGCCATGTATATTATCTTGTAATCTCTATGTGTTTGAAACATGATCGGTTATGAGCTGATCATTCTAAGCATTTTTCCTTGCTCGGTTCTTCCTAACATTGTCTTTTTTTTTTGTATCATTCCAATCTTTAATTGGAATGAAAGTGATTGATTTGGAGGGGACATGACAGGGCTCCCCTCTTGAGATTGCTTGTCCTCAAGCAATCCCTATTTCTTCGGGACACTCGATTTTAAGATCAATTTTCTTTCCTTCTTTATGTTTGCATTCAATGGTCTCACAGGTTGGCAGGATGATATCTCTCATACCACTTGTAATGTCCCCTTGTCACAAATCAAAATTTCTCAACCTTGTTCACAAATTTCAACTTGCAAAAAGAGAACATTAGTATACTAAACCCTCTTTGATTTCCAACTATTTGCAATAGATGTAAGAAGTATTCAAATCATATAGTAACATTGCTCTTATAATCATATGATTAACAACAAATATACATTTCACATCTTTTAACAATAATCTAATGATCACTACACATTTCTATTACTAATCTTATAATCATTATCATTATATATTTCACATGTTCCCTCGATAATCTTAAGTTCACTATCAATATATATTTCATATTCTCTATCATTAAATGTCATGATCACTATCAATTTACATTTCACAGTCTCTATCATTATCCATGCGTTAATCATTAATTTCATTTGAGAGGGGTGATATGATGTCTTTTGCCATTTACCATTATGGGTCCACTATTTATATCCTTTGACTCAAGGAGCACCTTTTGTATCCGCTGAGTCAAAGCCACTATGATAATAATCCTTTGCACGAGGGATGCCTTTTGTACCAACTGTGACAAAGGCCACTATATCATAATCCTTTGCACAAGGGGTACCTTTTGTACCAATTGTGACAAAGGCCACTATCCACTTGCCTCGAGGGGTACCTTTTGTACCAGTTGAGACAAGGGCCACTAAATACCCATGGTTGGCTAAATGGACATCTCATACTCACCCTCTCCTATGAAGTTAATGTATTAATTTCATTCCTCAATATGCTTCACAACTGTTATGTCTTATTTCATGTAATATCTAGTTTTTTTATTATGAGAAATTCACTCATCTATGTTCATCATATCATTGAATTAGACATTAAACAATATAATGCAGCAAAGAGATATTGAATGTAAATTACATACCTTGTTATGGTCGATATGACTCTGTGGCTGAATAGATGTGGTTCGGCCTGCAGAAATAATGATAATATATGTATATATGCTATAACACTGATCAGCAATTATTCGATTTCTGATTATGAAAAGGTGGCCGAATATATGGCAGGGGCGCTTTCACTATAATGTTATGGATGCATTTTACTAGACTTATACTTGTTATTTGCTGTAATAATGAGTAAATAATGATATCCGCTGATGGAAGGATCGCGGATCTCTCTTGGTGATCGATCTCTTATGATTCGATGCTTGTGTTATTGATATGTTTTTGAATTGCAAACTTGAATTCCTCCTACCATCCATTCGACCCCTTTTTATATGATGGGTTTCTCTTGAGATGACGTGTTGTTTCATGATGGTCGCCTCGTTTGGTTAATCGACCATTAGTTATCTTAACATAATATGGATTGATTCTTTTTTCTTGCTTATCATTTATCATTAACCATTCGTTGGTTATTTAAGATGCTCTATGATGTGATTTATTGCCAACTTCACTATCGGCTTTGCTTATGAAGATAGATTATCTCTTACCACCATGTTATGGCTCCGATTTCACTGTTGTCCTCATTTGAGATGTTCTTTAATCTTGAAAGCAACGGATTATGACACGCTGCCACCTTTAGTTATTGTTAGTTAAACTCTTAACATATTCGATATCACTTTATTTATATTTGTTGTTTGTCCTTTATTCCAAATAAGCGCTATTCATATTCGTTGTTTATCTTAAGCGCTATCTCCTGGATTGCATTTCCTTGTCCGCTTACATTGCAAAGACTATCAAGTATTAGTTATCATTAATTGCCTCTTTGGATCTGAGCTGATGACTTACTCCAAATCGATGCTTTGGTAGTTAGCATTATCATATATGCATTGATATATATATCGGCCATGTATATTATCTTGTAATCTCTTCGTGTTTGAAACATAATCAGTTATGAGCTGATCATTCTAAGCATTTTTCCTTGCTCGGTTCTTCGTAACATTGTCTTTTTTTTTTTGTTCTTTACTCTTATCATTCCAATCTTTAATTGGAATTAAAGTGATCGATTTGGAGGGGACATGACATCTTCTCCTTTTGCTACTTTACTCAACATGCACTCATGGGCACCCTCAAATTTTTAGACAATATAGAGATTCTAGGGTCATAATTATGATCGCTAAAATATCAAACTAGGGCACTATCCACATCCTTTCTTTATCTTTCTAACCCCTAGATTTTCATTAGGAATAACATCTGGTAAAAGAGTAGAAGCATAATAACTAACCGGTTTATTTTGGGGTGACATGATAGCTATCTCCTTTCCCTTCCACATGACTTTTTTGGCAATTTGAACTCTGAATTCTGGAATATCTCCTCTGCTTGAAAACGCTAACCTCTTCTTTGCAAAGAGAAAACTGCTCTTCACTAAAAAACGGATCTTTGAATGTATATAGTATTCTTAATTTTTTCAATTTCTCCGAGTCTTATTTTCTGGTAGTTTTTGGAGAGAACATTGGATAATTTCCTATAATTTTGTTTTTGACTGGGGATTTCAGTCCCTGGGGCATCACCTTAGAGTCTTAGACCCCATGGGCTAATTTTTATAACCAGAGAATCACATCTCGTACCTGTTTAAAAGACTTACAATATTTAGCTGACCAATATTTGAGCTGTTTAAAAAGCTATCAGTTGTAACGATGATGTTGCCATGAGTCATGCCTGCCTTAACTTTGGCATCTTGATTTGTCATAAACCAAATTTATAGCTGTGGCAACCTACACTAACTGATATAGGCTACTTGCTATGTAAACCCGCCAAGAAATTGATATTATGAGTGCATCTCAGATGGGCAATTTTAGTGTCTATTGGTTTTAAATTTGATTATCACCAACGACAACATAGTTTGAGGTTTTGTTTCACACCACAACAGGATCTCATGAATTTCATGCATACTTCATCAAGAATCAAGATGTAACACATGCAATGCCTTCTCACCCAGCTAGTTTCTCAAACCTTAAGGATACCAAAGATGGAATAAATGCAAAGCCTTCTCATGTAATTAATTTCTGCAAGCCTTAATTTACATAGATGTAACAAAAACAAAGTGTTTATCTGTAACTTTGCTCAAGGAAAGTTTAAGGAGATATTTTTGTAGAAATTACTAAAAAAAATGTTCCTTTTCTCACCTAAAACGTTTATTTGGAATTTTGGATATACTAACATGTATGGACCATTCTTTGCATAAATGTTGCAAACATTAGCTTAAAGAAGGCAAGTAGAAATGTTATGTCTTCATCTTGTAATGGCACTCTTCAAATTCAGTGACACTCACTGTCGAAGGTTGGCCATTGTTTTTTTCCCCTAAATTTACATTGTCTAATTTTTCTCAAACTGTATTTGTATTTGTTAGGTTCTGTGGAGGCCTTCATGGAAGCTATAGCACGCGGGTCCTTTGTTACCTGGATGAAGGTGGCATCTAACTTCTGCAGAGAGCAATTGCATCTATCCACTGAGGGATTACCAGAGTTGGAGATAGATGAGTATTTTGATGCTGAAGATATAGAAAGACCTAGTTTCCTTGATGGAATTGACGAGTCAGGAAAGGCTCCATTTCAAACTAGAAATTTCCTTGCCAGTCTGTTTCATGAAAATGGTAGAGACACGGAGCCTGATATAACTCTTCAAACGTGGTTTGTAAGATCAGTTTTGAGAGACCTTAATAGCTTACAGATATCAGGTGAAGCATATCGAACTCATTTAGAGAAGATGAACGCCATGCTACAACATATAGAACATGATGTTTCTTATGTTAAAAAGTGTCTAAATGAGAGACGTGGAATTGTTTCACAAGGCACTGCGATGGGTCTTTTTGGGATGGGTGTTGCAACGGGCATAATATTTGCTCATTTATATTTCAAGCATAAACAACATTCATGAGCTTATTCTTTGTTAACTTATTCAGCAAGTTAATTTTAGAGAGTAAATATTTCCTTTTGTGTCTAAACAAGGTTGAAGCAAATGATATCATTTAAAGCAATCCAAATTCTATGTACATTGGTTAACACTGACAAAGGCTATGAGATGGTTGCGGTTAGTTGCAAAATGCAGGGGTATAATACTAAACTCGGAGGGAGCACAATTAGTTATAAGACCTCAGCTTCTGTGATGGTTATATTTGCTTTTGGAATCAAACGCAAACCAGTTCAAGACACCAAGGGATTTAGGAATTTCAAAAAAGAGGTGAAGCTGTACTCATCATATGAGGTAACTATTAAATGTACAATAGTTAAAAAAGGAAAGCACATTTCTTTGGATTCATCTCTTCTTCTCTTACCAAGTCTATGGTATGTTTGCACCAAGAGGTGCTAACTTGTGAAGACAGACTTTGTATCTGTAAGGGATATGCTTAATTAAAAGTGTAAATATGTCCAAAGTTGTAAAGACAGACTTTGTATCTGTTAAGGGATATGCTTAATTAAGTGTAAATATATCATATGGACAACTGATTGCAATTTTCAATGTGTTTTTCCAAAGTTATCACTGAATCTGTCAATTGAAAATTGATCTAAGTGTTAATTGTGCACTACTAAAGTCGTCACCTCAAGAGGTTTGAGCAATATTTCAGCTGGGGAAGGACTATTGTAAAAATATATCCCATGCATTTGCTCAAAACATTTAAAGTAGCAAGAAAATTATAGAATATGTGCAATCATATCCAGTTTTAGAAGTTGTTGGAGGTTCCAACTTCTGCAGGGACAAAGCAGGTGGGTCTTTTGTTTTTAGCGGAGATGTGGTTATCACCTTCCTTCGCTAAGATTCTTACAACCAGCTTTCAAGACATTGTGTTTGTCATCTTCTTTCTTACGCCAAGTCTGGATTAATGGGGACATACCAGGTATTTGCACATTATTGTAATCACGGACCTTGTCAAGTTCCCAAAACACCAGTTATGGGTTTTCTTAGGGATATTTGCTTTGGGTTTTCTTCCTTAGAATCACCAATGCATGTTGTTCCTTGGATTTATTTTTTTATGGTGGATAAGTACAAGTTTGCAATACCTTGGAATCCAAGCATATTAGACCTTACCTTATGGTGGGAATACATTAACAGAAGCAAAAATTGCCAAAAAAATGGCGATTAATTGCGGAACGCCACTATTTGCGATTTCTTCCTTGGAAAAATAGTGGTCAACATTTTTTTACCATTTTTTTCCTATCCAAACACGTTTACATCACCCAAACCACGTTTAGTGTGATTTTCAACGTTTTTTTGGGTATCATTCTGCGATTTTTTTGGGAATCAGGGTTATAGATGTCTACTACCATTTCGGAGGATGAATTTCACACTTGGAAAGCATTTTTCGTGTCTCGACATGGGATGTGGATTGGGCAGGTACTGGCGGCGGTGAAATCTTCCTTTTTCTCGGCGACAAACTGCGGCAAATATTTGTGATAAATTGACTTGCATTTGATAACCTATCTATAGAAAATTGATTCCATTAAAACAAATTCGGCGATGTTGCCATCATGTGACTTGGCTGTAAGCACCGCCAATACCTGAGCCAATTTTTTTGTATTTTTTGAAAGCGGCAAACTATGATAATCTAGATCCTTATATAGGAAATCCGATAAAAAACATTTGTATAACGAATTAAACATGACCCACACATGCATTAATTTAATATGCTTATTATAGTCTTGAATAAAAAAGAGAAGTGCTTTTGAATTTAACTCAACGTTTCTTGTAAATTTGATTATAAGAATTAATACAAGCATAAATCTTTTTGGGTGTGAAGTTTTTTTCTCACAAGGGTTTTTCCACTAAATTATATGTCAACGTCTTTGATTAATTTTTTCATACCTTATTCATTAAATTGGCTAAACATTAATACATTTAAATTGGATAATCTTAAAAGTAATTTTCAGATTTGCAGCACTACATATGATTAATTTTTAGATTTGAAAACCACTAAATTATATGTCAACGTCTTTGATTAAATTTTTCATACCTTATTCATTAAATTGGCTAAACATTAATACAATTAAATTGGATAATCTTAAAAGTAATTTTCAGATTTGCAACACCACACATCATTAATTTTTAGATTTGAAAACCACTAAATTATATGTTAACGTCTTTGATTAAATTTTTCATACCTTATTCATTAAATTGGCTAAACATTAATACATTTAAATTGGATAATCTTAAAAGTAATTTTTAGAGTTGCAACACCACACATGATTAATTTTTAGATTTGAAAACATTTAAAAACAACATAGCTGCAATTTTACTTTGTACTTTGTTCACACTTATTTTTTTCTCAACATTTGGTATCAGAGCCAATGGTTTTATTGAGAGAGAGAGAGAGAGAGAGAGAGAGAGAGAGAGAGAGAGAGATGTCTTTTTCTTAAGTGTTGAAGGTCTTTTGATTGCAGTGAATATTTTATGTGTTAACATTGTTTTACAGATCTTTGAAATTGGAAGCCATGGTAGGTAACTTTTTGATGGATATTGTCAATGGAATCTATGTTGGGCACTTGAGACTCAAGGTTATGGATCTTTATAGAGTTGGTTCTGTGGTAGTGACTTGGAGCTCTATTTTGACAATGTGTATTCTCTTGTTTAGTGGTTTTATTCCTTTACCTTGTGGTCATGTGCAGTGAAAGAGTGTTTTTCTTTTGGTACCTTGACGACATGGAAAACATTCACTATTTGGACTACAGTATGAAGTGCTTATGTTGGGTTCATGGGTTCAGTCTCAGGTTACATGAAAGCATTGGATGATTTGCCACTAATTGTATGTGGGTTGTGGAGTTGGTATTTCTATGATACGGACACTCCTGAACAACTTGGTTTCTCATTTTTTCATATTCATGTTATTTTGAATATGTAGGTTTTACTGTTTTCATGTTTCAAAAGACTGTGGGTTTGTAGATTTGTGGTATTCCATTATTTCAGGTGACATATTTGATGGTGTTCATTGTTGTGAATGTCTGGATGTTTAAGTGGTTTCAGATTTACGAAGAGATGGTTTTGTAGGTTTTACGTGTTAACCAAAATTTATGGTTTGTAAATCTGTGGTATTCTATTATTTCAGATGACATATTTGATGGTGTTCATTGATGTGAATGTCTGGATGTTTAAGTGGTTTCAGATTTACGAAGAGATGGTTTTGTAGGTTTTCCATGTTAAACAAAATTTGTGGTTTGTAGATTTGTGGTATTCCATTGTTTCAGATGACATATTTGATCTTGTTCATTGGTGTGAATGTATGGATGCTTAAGTGGTTTCAAATTTACAGAGAGATGGTTTTGCAAGTTTTATATGTTAACCAAAATTTGTAGTTTGTAGATCTGTGAAAAAATTGTGTTCAGACTCTTTCTGGATAGAAACAATTATAGATTTGTAAGGCTGCTTGTTGGGTTCTTATGATTTATGGTTACTCTTATGTGGATTTGTTTGGTAAATCAGGTCTAGTGTTGATCTTGGTGTTTGAGTCTTGGAAATCTACATGTTATATCTGGTTACATTTGTTCTACATGTTACTGAGGTAGCTAATGTGGATTCTATTTGGTAGGCCCCTTCTTGGTCACCTTGATTGTATTGGTATATTTATTGTAGTGAGACAAAAAGGATGGTTTGGAGTACCTAATTTAGTTGTTCATTGAAATCTATAATAGTAAGTTATGGTGCATGAGAATCTCTATTTACTTTCAGTGGAGTTTTGGTAATGATGTTGGTCATGATACCATGCATAGCTTGGTATCACTTTCAGTAGGAGTTTTGTGCAGTTACATAGTGTGTTTCTATCTTCTTTGTTTCAAGATATTGGTTCTAAACTGTTGTTGCAGTGTGTAGTGAGCCATGGATAATCTTTGATTAGAAGATGGATGATCTTTTACAATGGTTGTTAGTGTCATAAGGAGTTGTTGGATTATGCTCTTAGTTTGCAGTGAGGGTTCATTGACATCTTTGGTCCTATTGATAGAGAATGCTAAATCTTCATGTTATTTGAAGAGGTGTTGACATCTTGGTTTTCCATGGAGGACTATTGGAGTTTTTGGTGAGGTGTTGAGTATATGACTTATCAGTTTTGAGAAATGATCATTGGTTTAAAGGATGTATGGTATTATGTCATGATGCACTCTTGATCATGAGTTAGAGTTTTGACATGATACAGGTGCTCTTGGGGGTAGGATATGTTTGTAGGAGCATATGATCTTTTGAGAAGATGTTAGATCATGATGTCATGATATGTTCCTCATTCTATAGTTGGAGCTTTGACAATAGTTTGGCTTGTTCTCTTTGGTTTTGAGTATTAATCATTTTCTTGGAGCTTCATGTTTTTGCAGGTTGCATTTGAAGTTGGCATGGATTGATTGGTGGATGCTCATGGATACTAGAGAGACTTGGGTGAGGCTAGATATCTCTTGTACTTATAGATATGTGTTGGAATGATTACTCATTATGAGATTTCAACAAAAGGATCAATGAGTCTACACTTGGAAATGGATGTGAGTCCATTGTGGACCTGATGAGAAGGTTGCCCTTTATTATAAGCTTTTATTTGGTGTTGCATGCAGAGGACAATCTTGTATCCCACTCTTGATCTACTCGGTAGGTGTTGCCTGCTTGATTATCAGATGCATTCTTTATTTTTTAACTTGTCTTCTCATCTACATTAGTCTTGAGCTTTGTGCATTATGAAGGATTGTTGAAAAGTAGATGCATGGTTTTATGGATTTATGTTGTTTTCATTGTTTTGGTCTTGAGCTATGGAACTAGTTCTGAGGATTTGTTTGGAGGGGTACATGAAATGGTTTGTGGTTTTAGGCATATTCCCTTTGCTGTGGGAATGTTTGGCTAGTTTGATGTGATGTCCCACCCTTTTCTTTCTTTGTGTTTTCAATTCAGTGTTGTATTTAACGGGTTTGCATTTTGTGTTTTTGCATTGCATATGACATACATTCAAATATAAACAATCTAAAGACATCCAAGTGCTTATTTATGTGGGAAATATCAATAGCATCAAAACTATCAAATACCTAGATGAAGATTAAACATAAATATCACAAAATGAACATACCCATAGTACAAGTCTGATAACAAAGATTACAACAAACTGAAACCCTAGTTTTGTGTCGAAATGGACCAAACCCTAGCTGCTCCAGCTTCAAAGTGTTAAACAACAATGCAAAAGTGTTAGGCGCCTCCAATGGTGAAGAAAGAGGCCCAAAACCATAGAAGCTTTGACCTGAGAGGCCACGCCTTGGCCTTTGACTGGTACGACCTGTCTTGAATCAGGTACAACAGCAAATAAACACCTTGAAATCACGTTAAACTGTTCATAATATCTTCCTTCTTCCTTTACAATCATAAACTCCAACTCTCATCGCCAAAATGATGGAAGACCATCAAACAAAACCAAGGTGATTGCAGATGGTACGACCCAACAAGGAAGAAATACGTCGTTCATTCACCTTTCAGCTCTCCAAATCAGCAAATAACATCCAAATATGTATCATTAAATCTCCACAAAAAATATGCAATCAATCCCTTATTCCAAATAGCATGAAATTATCACATTGAATATCCAACATAACCCCTATGTGAGGCTATTAGCAAAACACCCTAGAGAGATCTCTCACTTCGCAGATGTCGTTCTCCAAGAGGGTTTCCGTCCTCAAGAAGCCAAAATGGTGAACTTTGTTCAGCCAACAAGAAAACTTGTATGTGTAATATCAAAAGCATGCTTGCAAAATGAGCTCCAAAGCCTGTTATATTTTCTCGATTCCCACGCTCAACTTGGGCATTTAATATTAAATTCATTTTGCTTTATTACCCACCTTATAATTCCCTCAAATTGGATGCCAAGTTAAGTCATTTAACTTAACTTATAAATATGTTACTTTTTTCCAAAGGTGGGTGCCCAAATATAATATAAAGTCACCTTAATAATATTTAATTATCGCTAAGTTAAATATTTAATTTAACTTAATACATTAACGATAATTAATATAACAACATCTCTCCTTAAATGAACACCAATTGGCATCGGGTGAAGAGACCAATCATGATGGAGCATAATCGGTGCCATGTGACAAAGTCAGTGCCGAGCAGTGACCCTACTAAAAATAGTAAGTGTGGACCAAGTGTCTGAAGACACCCCAGAAAGAGTCGTCGCGAAACTCCTGACAACTCTGAGCTTAATGCAACACCTGAAAATGCCAACTGGCTGACCGACCGAGTCATCAACCCCCTCGGAAGGAGTCCCCTAACCATCATATTAGCCTACGGGAACCTGAGTGATAGGCTAACCATAAGTAATTGTCGGATGCTTAGGAAGGGGACATTACAGTCTGCCCTCCCCAAAATTGCTTGTCCACGAGTAATCTCAACTCTAGGTGCTGTAAAATCTGCTCATTCTCCCATTAGCATCCTCCACCGACAAATTCTTCCACTTCACAAGGTACTCTCTGATGACCCTCTTCTGCAAAGTACGCTTCTTGGTGTCAATAATGGCCTCTGGAATAAGAATTAGCTTGCCCTCTTCATCTAGAGGCGGTAGCTCAGAAGAAGGGACCACATTGTGTCCAAGTGCCTTCTTAAGGCGAGATACGTGGAGGACATTATGAACTCTACTCTCCGCTGTGAACTTTAACTCATACGCCACCTCCCCAATCTGCCTGGAGACTCTGAATGGACCATAATATCGTGGCTTCAACTTCTCTGCACCAGTCTTCTTGAGAGTGGACTGTCTGTAAGGCTGCAACATCAAATAAACCTTGTCACCAACCTCAAAGGAATGCTCAACACAATGCTGATCTGCATATTGTTTATGTTGGTTCTGTGCTTTCTGTAAATTCTCCTTCAGAGACCTCATAATATCTTGGATCTCCTGTAATAAGTCCTTTGCCTCGGGCACTCTACTATCCCCAAACAAGTCTAGGAAGTTCGACGCCTCATAGCCATATAACGCCATAAATGGTGACATCTATAAGGACACATGGTAAGTGGTATTATAGCAATACTCACCTAGGTGGAGCCACTTAACCAATGTCTTCTGCTGCCTTGCAATGTAGTTCCTGAGGTATCCTTCCACCCACTTGTTAACAATTTATGTTTGCCCATCAGTTTGTGGGTGATAACTGGTGCTAGGAGTGAGTTCAGTCCCACTCAACCTGAAGAGCTCCTACCAAAAATGACTTAGAAACTTGTTGTCCCTGTCACTTACTATGCTTCTAGGCAACCCATGAAGCCTGAATACCTCTCTGAGAAACAAATCAACAACTTGTGTTGCTGTGTATGTGGCTGAAATAGCAAAGAAGTGAGCAAATTTCGTCAATTTGTCAATGACAACATAGATACAGTCCTTACCTTGGGCCTTGAGAAACCCTATGATAAAATCCATGGAGATGCATTCCCACTTCTGATTTGGAATAGGTAGGGGTTGTAGAAGACCAACTACATAAGCATGCTCATGCTTATTTTGTTGGCAAGTAGGGCACTCACTAACATACTTAAGAACTTTTGTTTTGAGCCCTTTCCATGTAAATCTTTCCCGGATCTAGTGACCAGCCATTGGAACATCATAGAATGCCCTCAAAATCTTCTTCTTAATCTCAGAACCAAGTACCAAAATTATTCTATTCTTGTAAATGATGAGATCATTCACAATCATGTACCTATTATCATGAGTGGTACCCTCAATGATACATGTGGCCCACTAATCCTTAGCATACTCAACTGAAATCAACTCTTTCCAATCAGTTGTAATCTCTACCAAGGAGCACAAATGCGTTCTCTTGGACAATGCATCAACAACAACATTCTTCTTTCCCTTGACATACATTATGTCAAAGTCGTAAGCTTGTAGCTTACCCATTTTTGTTGTCTGTCATTTAGATCTCTCTGATTAAGGAAATGCTTGAGGCTGTTGTGATCTGTCTTAATGATAAACTTGCCTCCCACTAAGGTCTGAATTTGGCTAATGCATGCATAATATCTAACATCTCCTTTTATTAAATGTAACCCCTCTCGGCACCCCATAATTTCCTGCTCTCAAATGCTATGGGATGCTTATCCTACATCAACACTGCACCTATTCCCTCTCCAGAAGCATCGCAATCTAACTCGAATGGCTTAGAGAAGTCAGGAATAGTCAATACTGGGCAAGTGCTCATTAACTATTTGAACTGATCAAAACATTGATGTGCATCACTAGACCAAACAAATGCTCCCTTCTTTGTCAAGTCTGTAAGTGGGGCAGCTACCTATGAGAACCCCTTGACGAACCTCCTGTAGAATCCGCAAAGACCAAAAAAACTTTAAGCTGTGAGAAATTCTTGGGTGGAGGCCAATCAATGATTGCTTTAATCTACTCGGGATCCACTCTAACACCCTAAGAGTTGATAATGTGACCAGGATACAAGAGCTCGGTCATGCCAAACTCACACTTAGACTCTTTAGCTATAGTGACTCCCTCTCCAAAATACTCAACACCTCATCAATATGTTGCAAGTGTTCCTCCCAAGTCTGCTAAAAATAAATATGTCATCAAAGAAGATGAGGAAAAATTTCCTCAATTGATTTTGAAACACCCTGTTCATGTAGGACTAAAATGTAGCTGGGGCATTGGTTAAGCCATAAAGCATAACCATAAACTTGAAGTGTCCATAATGACATTAGAATGTTGTCTTTTTCACATCTTCCCTAACTCGAATCTGGGGGTACCCTGATTTGAAATCTATCTTTGAGAAGTAGCAAGCACCATGTAGCTCATCTATGAGCTCGTCAATACGTGGGATAGGGTATCTATTCTTTATCGTCTTCTTGTTCAGGGCCCTGTAGTCAATACACATCCTCAACGTCCCGTCTTTTTTCTTCACCAATACTACCGCAAAAGAAAAAGGGCTCTTACTTGGCTTGATGTGCCCCATATCAAGAAGCTCTTTGATAGCCTTCTCGATCTCATCATTCAACCTCTTCGAATGCCTATAGGGAGTAATAATGATCAGCTTGACCCCTTCCTCCAACTCTATCACATGCTCAATTCCCCTCTCAAGAGGCTTCCTAGGTGGAATGTTGCTAAACACTTTGTTGTGCTTGGACAACAAAGCCTAGATTTTGGGGTGGTAACTCTGCTTCTATTGCTCTATAACTGTGGGCATAATCAAGCACTCTATTGCCCACTCTACCCGATCATGTCTAAGAAGTCTCTCCATCCTCTTGAGAGACACAACATGTAAACCACCATCAGACATTTGCCTAAGCACATGCTTCCTCCCATCAAGCTCAAACATCATCTCCATGGTACATAAGTTGAGGTAAAATTCTCCGATAGCATGAAGCCATCTCGTGCCAAGAACCACATCCATCTCCCCCATGCTCACAACATAATAATTAGCCTGGAACTTATAGTCACTCAGTTGAATAGTCAAGTTAGGAATCCTCCTCTTACAGGTGATCACAAAATCATCCGCTACTCTCAACTTGAATTCTTCGAACTCTTCTATCTTGAGTTCCCTTTTAGCAACTAGTCCCTCATCAATGAAGTTATGAGTGGCTCCTGTGTTAAGAAGAGTAACTACTTTCTATCCCCTGAGAACTCCTTGAATCCAGAACGAACCCTCTTTCTGGATGCTAGAGAGTTGGGCTATGGGTCCCTCATCTTCCTACTCCTTCTCAGACTCATCTGATGTATTCTCCCTCTATAAATCCCCTAAATCGACATGTTGATCTGCATCTTCATCTGATGATTCTTCCGCTGAAAAGTACTCTATTTGTTTAGCCTTGGATTGGGTAGCACACTTGTGCATTGGATCCCAAGGCTCCCTGCAATGAAAACACAATTTCTTTCGTCTGAGTTCATTGAGTTAGTCACTATCTAATCTCGAGGGTCCCTTCTTGGGTAGATTGAAATCTATCTGAAATGGTTTCTTGTCCTTGTCTTTCTTATGAAATAAACCTTTGGTCTGAAATTTGTTCCTTGAAGTAGAAGACTCCATATCTCTTGCTTTCTTCAACGCATCTTACAAAGAAGGTGGATTAAGGGCCTTAATCCAACCTCTCGAGGGATCAGATAGATTGTAGATAAATAGAGCATTCAACCTCCTTTCACAGATAACTTTTGGAATTCAGAAATGTAAGTGTCCACTGAACCCCATTGTTTCAACAGAGCCAACTCTTTAAACTACAACTCAAGATCCCTTTTGTCAAATCTATCCATCAGCCTCTCAGTAAATTCTTCGTAAGAAGTAATTTGATGATAGCCCAAGGTGACCATACCATGATGCCACCACTCATGGGCACTACCATGTAAATGAAGATCAGCATATGTAATGGCCTCATCGTCTGGCATAGACTAAGCTGAAAATAGTTATCTAACCTATGTACCCAAGCTCTGCGTGTAGTCTTTCTCGAGCCATCAAAGTAAGGAATAGATCACTTACTAACCTTCTTATGTTATTCCTGGTTATGAAATCTACCAGCCCCACCTCTATGGGGTCTATGCCTCAATCTGATATCCATGTAATCGCGGAATGACATCTCAGCCTGAAATTCTGCCCCTGAATCCCTCCAATCCCTCATTATTTGATTCTGCAACTTATGTTGCGTGGGTTCATTAACAACTGGAGGGTTATCTCGTGGAGGAAAAGTAGGCATATGAGGCCTAGTGTTGTTCCAGCGATAGAACATTGATTTACAACCCTATTATTGACTGAACCTTCCCCATTATCACCATTCTTTCTCTTGCCATTACCACCATCATGTCTCCCATTGCCATTACTATCACCGTTATTGTTATTTCCTGCAATATGTTGAGCCTGTTGGTTATTTTTTCCGAATCGGCAGAGGGTTTGCCAGTTCCAATGCACAGGCAGATTCGGCCAATAGATATGGGAGGTTGCGTGAGCTGCCTCCCCTTCACTTCTGGTTCTGCCGCACCAAGGGGGTATCCCTATAGCTAAAGATGTAACCTTGACTAGACCAATGACAAAAAGATTTAGCTTGACAGCAACAGGCAGAATACTCTTACGTATGGACCAAGATCTGCATGATAGATCACAAGGTTGGCAACATTCTTGGACATATTTGTCTGGTCAGGTATGAGAGTATGCAGGGGTTCCTAATCCTACTCTTACAACTAACGGGTTGAAATTATGGAATGGATGGAAATGATGTTTTGGATGCAAGACAAGGGGTTTTGGATCATAACTACTAACCCAGGAGCAGACCGGTGCCTATCTCAGGGCAAGGGGTCAAATAGACGTCTACATAAGAATGGCTTGCAACTGTCATTCGAGTTTCAAGGGGTTTGAACTGATGCTTGCCTTACAAATATCACCCAAGAATGGGTATCTAACTGCCTCTACTTACAGATATCCCTGCTGACATACAATCTTCTCCATGCTTAACCGAAAACAGTTTAATCCACTCCTTGAATGGAAGTCACAGATCAAGCATGTGATACAGCAAAACTATACCCTAGAATCTGAGAAACCCTTAGCAACCAGATTCAAAAGAAGAAAATGCATGCAACAAATGGAGAGTGACAACTAGACACATGCAATAAGCATTTTTCATATACAATGACAAGAAACTGAACATATGTGCAAGATACACTCAAATGCAACTCATAAACTCCAAAGAGATAGAACAACCAGGATCATGCCTTGTTCTTCGTTATTCACACAAAAAATATCCAAGTCTTTAACAGCAACAATGAGTAACACAGTTTGGCTTTTTATAGCAAAACCGTGAGCTCAGCAAAATTAATTACAAGGCTAATAAAAAATCTGCCAGATACAATGCATTAGAAAATGGCGCTCAAAATAGAATGCAGCCGGGAAGCAAAGGAAGAGAGCAGGTGAGATCGGGATTTGCACCACCGCCTAGGGATTTTCATCTTAAATCTGGTAGTTGGCTTGTCCATTGTCGACCCATACCACTGCATTTCGCCATTAATTGTTCACCAACTCGCGGCCTGAGAATGCAGCAACCCACGTGCATACAATTAAAAACCTTCGCATGAAGTTTTAAAACATGGCCGTCGATCCACCTCTCCTTTGTTGTGATCTGTGGCTCAAAACACCTCTGAAAAGTCACGAACCAATAATATCGTGCCACGTAGGCACCTTGATCCTCCATCGCTAACTTTCCGCCTTCACCATTTTGCCTTTTTGCCCCGTACATGCAAAAGCATATACAAGCACTTTATATACAAGTCGGACCCCAAATTTTATTAGAACAATTTGAGAACCGGTTCAGATTTGGCTTGTATCTTAACCCTTTGTATATCGGCATGTACAAACACCACATACATGCACGTCGCGGACTTCAAACCATTATGCATCGGAATGTACCTCCCTTTGAAGTCCGGCTTGTATCTCTTTCACTGCATATCGGCTTGTATATCAGCATATACAAGCGCCTCATACAACCTACGGACCTGAAATATTTATTCACTGCATTTTATTCCTCCTTCGGGTCCGGAATGCATATTTCCTCCTTGTATATTCGATTGTATATTTCGAATGTATATCACATATACATTCTCCTTTGTATATGAGATACAAAGCCCTTTGCATGTGAGGCGGACCCCACCAAATGTATATCGGCCTTTGCATACAAATAAGGAATCCTTCCTGGAATATGCCTACAATGTATATTTTGACCTGTATGTACATACAAACCCCTTTGTATATACAAAGACAACAGCACTTAGTTGATTTTTTGCATTTCACCACTGCAAAGGCTGAAAGTGTTAGAAATTTTGGATTTTTTGGGAAGGGGCCTGCATATTTAAATGCTTAAAACCTGATTGCTTATGCAGGCACCACCAGTGGCTCTGTCTGGGGACGCGTGCCTCTTGCAGGCGTGGCGAGAACCACAAATCTTTGGGATGCAGACCAGTCCCCTATCCATTGGGCAATAGAGTCATGAAGTTATATTGATTTGCATCACCAAACACATTATTTTCAAATATTATTTTGGCGGCCCCGAGCAGCCAAAAAGGAAGAACCATAACTTTATCGTGTCAAATACCAGATTCCAAACTAAATAATCCCAACCATAGCTAAAAACACTTAAATAATTTGCCCGCATGCTGAAACTTTTTCTATTGCATGGTTGGGACTGATTATTATACATCACTGCATTTGACACCTCACAAGGGTGCATGGGCTGACAATACATCTTTTTATGTTTTTGCAACCCTCTTCTCTACTCAGATTTTCAATCACAGTATGACCTTAGGCCTTTAAAATACAAACTGCTATTTCAGCGTTCCTAAAATCCTCTATATGAGTCTTTTGAACAATATTGCATGCCCTTTTGAAATACAGATTAGGTTATAACAAAAGCATGCAAGCTCTGCTTTCACCAATGTTTCCCTTTTAACCAGTGCTATTTCACCAAATAGGGAATCTTTTAAAACTTGTGCAAATACCTGGATATGTTGCAGCTGTTGATAGGTTCATTCAACAGAGTAGCCACCTCCTTGGCAGAGGAATGAGCTTCAAACTGGATGAAGCTGAAAATGCATTTCTTTCTTTCTGGGTCCCCCAACAGCAGAGCCACACATAAAACTTTAAATTTGCTGCAACAAAGCACTTCCAGGTCTATTCTTCAATCCTTTAGACTCAGACTTTCATGGATATGACATTGATCTCCCCAGCAGAGTCGCCAAAATCTGTTGGTGACTCGGATGGATAAAAATAAATTCTGTTTTCATCAAATCGTCCCTAGTAGAGTCGCCAAAAGCTGTTGGTTATTTTTCTTGAATTGGCAGAGGGTTTGCCAGTTCTAATGCACAGGCAGATTCGGCCAACAGATACGGGAGGTTGCTTGAGCTGCCTCCCCTTCACTTCTGGTTCTGCCGCACCAAGGGGGGTATCCCTATAGCTAAAGATGTAACCTTGACTAGACCAATGACAAAAAGATTTAGCTTGACAGCAACAGGCATAATACTCTCACGTACGGACCAAGATCTACATGATAGATCACAAGGTTGGCAACATTCTTGGACATATTTGTCTGATCAGGTATGAGAGTATGCAGGGGTTCCTAATCCTACTCCTACAACTAACGGGTTGAAATTATGGAATGGATGGAAATGATGTTTTGGATGCAAGACAAGGGGTTTTGGATCATAACTACTAACCTAAGAGCAGACCGGTGCCTATCTCAGGGCAAGGAGTCAAATAGACGTATACATAAGAATGGCTTGCAACTGTCATTCGAGTTTCAAGGGGTTTGAATTGATGCTTGCCTTACAAACATCACCCAAGAATGGGTATCTAACTGCCTCTACTTACAGATATCCCTGTTGACATACAATTTTCTCCATGCTTAACCGAAAATAGTTTAATCCACTCCTTGAATGGAAGTCACAGATCAAGCATGTGATACAACAAAACTATACCCTAGAATCTGAGAAACCCTTAGCAACCAGATTCAAAAGAAGAAAATGCATGCAACAAATGGAGAGTGACAGCTAGACACATGCAATAAGTATTTTTCATATACAATGACAAGAAACTGAACATATGTGCAAGATACACTCAGATGCAACTCATAAACTCCAAAGAGATAGAACAACCAGGATCATGCCATGTTCTTCATTATTCACACAAAAAATGCCCGAGTCTTCAACAACAACAATGAGTAACACAGTTTGGCTTTTTATAGCAAAACCGTGAACTCAGCAAAATTAATTACAAAGCTAATCAAAAATCCGCTAGATACAATTCATTAGAAAATGGCGCTCAAAATAGAATGCAGCCGGGAAGCAGAGGAAGAGAACAGGTGAGATTGGGATCTACACCGCCGCCCAGGGATTTTCATCTTAAATTTGGTAGTTGGCTTGTCTATCGTCGACCCATACCGCTGCATTTCGCCATTAATTGTTCACCAACCCGCGGCCTAAGAATGCAGCAACCCACGTGCATATAATGAAAAACCTTCGCATGAAGTTTTAAAACATGGCCGTCGATCCACCTCTCCTCCGCTATGATCTACGGCTCAAAACACCTCTAAAAAGTCGCGAACCAATAATAGCGTGCCACGTAGGCACCTTGATCCTCCATCGCTGACTTTCCGCCTTCACCATTTTGCCTTTTCGCCCCGTACATGCAAAAGCATATACAAGTTGGACCCCAAATTTTATTAGAACAATTTGAGAACTGGTTCGGATCTGGCTTGTATCTTAACCCTTTATATATCAGCATGTACAAACACCACATACATGCACGCCGCGGACTTCAAACCATTATGCATCAGAATGTACCTCCCTTTGAAGTCCGGCTTGTATCTCTTTCACTGCATATCGGCTTGTATATCAGCATATACAAGCGCCTCATACAACCTACGGACCTGAAATATTTATTCACTGCATTTTATTCCTCCTTTGGGTCCGGAATGCATATTTCCTCCTTGTATATTCAATTGTATATTTCGAATGTATATCACATATACATTCTCCTTTGTATATGAGATACAAAGCCCTTTGCATGTGAGGTGGACCCCACCAAATGTATATCGGCCTTTGCATACAAACAAGGAATACTTCCTGGAATATGCCTGCAATGTATATTTTGACCTGTATGTACATACAAACCCCTTTGTATATACAAAGACACCTGCACTTAGCTGATTTTTTGCATTTCACCACTGCAGAGGCTGAAAGTGTTAGAAATTTTAGATTTTTTGGGAAGGAGCCTGCATATTTAAATGCTTAAAACCTGATTGCTTATACAGGCACCACCAGAGCCAAAAGGGCACAAAGTTGATTCATATTTTGTTGTAACTCTCATTGTCCCGCAGCAAGATCATTTAAGATATCTCTGGTGCTCGGTTCACCATGATCTCTATTCTCCATATCTACCTCAACCAGGCTGTCAATGTTAGAATTAGCCAAGATCAACAAGCGAGAATTAAAATGAACTTCCACAAAGCATAAGCACATAAAATCCAAAATGTATAATCAAGAGATTACATCAAGAGTTCATGAAAAAGTACAAAGAGCCTTGCATATATAGGCAAGGAGAATGAGGTGAGGAGTGAACCAACTACAACTAACCCTCTATGTGATGAACACATGTGTGCACAAGTGGAGGGTGATTGACAAATGTCTCCAACCTCCAATAAGGTGAGGAGAGAATATCTCCAACCTCTAATGAGGTGAAGTGTCAAAATGACTAACCTCATGTGAGCACATGTGGTGAGACAAAAAAATGACTAACCTCAAAAGTGAACTTAACCTTTAATGTCAAGGTTAAATTAGACTTAACCACTAAGTGTGACTTAAGCCTAGGTGTGGGTTAGGATAAACCCAACACTC
The DNA here is from genome assembly GCA_027924645.1 of Cunninghamia lanceolata. Classification (NCBI taxonomy): domain Eukaryota; kingdom Viridiplantae; phylum Streptophyta; class Pinopsida; order Cupressales; family Cupressaceae; genus Cunninghamia; species Cunninghamia lanceolata. The sequence goes on from BSBN01001207.1 coordinate 362,577, forward strand.
TAACACCCCCCCTAAGTTATACTTAGGGAGTAGCAATACAATGATGATGGGTCCCGGCTACTAGGCCATGTTAAGTACCCATGTACAAACAACTTTCTCAAAAAATGGAGAAAAGGAGAAAACCCAGTGGGAAAAAAACTCGTTTCTAAAAGAGAAAAGATGCATGAAAGAAGTGTACAAGTGAACAAGAAGAGTGATAGATGGAGGACTCAGAACCCACCAAGGACTACTTCTAACACATAAGTACATGAAATGTTCCCCCCATAGGAGAGAGAAGAGAGGTCATGTGACCCCCCTAGAAACTATGAAGTGATGAACTCCATGTGAAGAAATGCTTCCTCCCAAAACTAATAAGAAAAGAGAAACCATTCAGCCTCCCCTCAAAATATCTCCTATAGTGCTGGTAGATGCGTGACACTAAATGCTAAAGATGATCCACGATCGCTAAACAATGTTTCTCCCCTTAGGAAGAAATCGAACCATAGAAGTGTGCAAAGAATCTTCCCATTCCGGATAGGAACATACATGAAGAAGTATAAAGGTATCTGAGTTATGCACATGATTTAGAGACGTAGATGATGCCCATGATGTCTTCAAAGAATGCTCAATGATCTCCAAGCCAATGTTGTCGTGTGACGAAGATTCGGGAACAAGGACCATAGGTGTATGGTGAAAGCTGAACTAATGTGAATCTAATACTTCTATAGAAGGTGTCAAATTGGATGATGACGAAGTCTGATATGTAGACTCATAAGTATATGCAGAATCAGTCACTATATAAGATGAAATAGGCGAGGCATGAACAAGTATATCTGAAGACAATGTTGATGCAACTTCATCGAAGCTAACATCGAAGAGAAGACGAATGTCCTCAATGGTATGATCCAGATCTGAAAGGTGAGACTCTACAAACAACGATGTGATGTCTTGTAGATATGCATCCCACTGTGGTGTATCTAGAAGCACGATGACAATGTTCTGATGCAAGGAATCACTGAAAGTCATCCTAAATGAAATATCATGTGGTGATTTTGCAGTCTTACAGAACATTGAAAAAACGACATGAGAGAAATGAGGATAGAGTGCATCCACATGTTGAGTGCTCCCATAATAAGTACACTTGACCGTGCAACATGTAGACATGGTATAATGTGCAAAAGATCAAATGCAAAAAAGCCCCCCTAAAATTGTTGAAAGAGAGACCCCCCAGATTTTGACACTTTATAACTTAGTGTGTTTTACAAAATAAATTTGACCAATGCATGGAGAATGAAAAAAAATCACTTTTGCAAAAAATGGTGCTCAATTTCGAGCTACCGATCAAAAGTTATTAAACAATCAATTTCCCGCAAAAAAGGCCTAATTTAATTATCAGCACTAAGAAAGCAAAAAGAATGCCTATCTGTGAGGTGAATATAGCCTTCCAACCACTCGTTGGAATCAAGGTGAAATGAAGAATATAGAAGGTTTGAATGTGAGGAGGAATTGACATCCTGCCAGCCCAGGCCTCACCCTTCGTCTTCGACGGACGAATAAAACGTGAACTTTATATGCTGACTTTATATGTTAGCAATTAAATGCTAACTTTATATGTCAAGTTTATATGTTCAAATTTGATAGCGACTTTGAAAAGTCACATTACAATCCTCCAAATATAATTTTGCCCAAAATTGAAAGTACCCTCCTTTGTACAATTTACAAGACCAAGAGGTCTGGTGGCAGTTACAATAAATGGAAATATGAAAAAAATGTTACATTTTATAAACTGCAACAATAGGAAATGTTTACAGTATAAAGTGAACAATGTCCACAATCTTCACCATACACCAAGTGAACATTAAACCGCAACCTGAGAAATTGAGTGGTAGAGTCCGTGTCCAAACAAGAGTGCGCCTGGAGGCCGAATTGGCTTGAAACTGTGTAGAGGCAGGCAGGGAGCCGGATTTAAAGGCCAACAGGAGGCCAAAACGGGCCTCTGTGGCAGAAATGGCTGACTTTGACATTGAAACAGGTGTCCAGAGGACCAAATGAGCCCGAAGGAAGAGTCTCAGTCTGTGTTGAAGTAGATGTCGACCTTCCTAACCGCTTAACTACTTGAACGCAGAGTGTGAAATAAATAAAATCCACAAGATCATGAACAAAATTCACAAACCATTAGCAAAATAAACAAGCCGTAACTGTCACAACTTGAAAACAACTAAAAATCTTTGAATGGCTACCATTAAGACTAGAAAAAAATGAAGATTTCTTGACTTCCAAACAAGGAAACCATGGCTAAAGTGAAGTAAATGGCGAGCCAAAATTGATGTTGGCGGTCTCAGCAGGCACGACCTTCAAGAAGAGAAGGCGTTGAACAAAAGAAGACTTTGGCGTGAGTTGCAGAGGCAACCAACCTTCTAAACGTTGAAGCTGACTGCGAGATCAAAGGTAGAAGTTCAAACCATACACTTCGCTGCTAGCATCCTTCAACGATATAAACTGCAGATTCTTCAATCCACGATCCAGGCGTTAAGAAGGAATACTTCCAAAAAGAAACGTTGCAAATTTTGAGGCACAACTTCGGTGAAACAACCACCTCTGTACTTGATTGCAACAGAGAATGGGGAAATCTGTCGCCTTTAATGACCTTGGCGGCCTTCAGGGGAGCCTTCAAAAACCGCCACTACAGCAGAAAAGTCCAAAAAGGACTGTGTAAGGATGAAGGTGGCCAGAGAGTTGGAGATGGCGACTGTTGAAGAGAAAGATCTGCAGACACCCTCGCACTAGATAGAGACCAAACGACCTTTACAAACATAGACTCATATTTGTCTCCAGAACTCTACAAATAGGCTTAATAGGCCAAATATTTTGCTCAAAAAAGAGCAGATTGAGGCTAAGCAGGTGAGTTACCTCCTTGAAAAACCTATAAAAACCAAGATTACCCAAAATGGGTGGATGGGCAGAGGGTTGAATGGCGCTCTACTATTTTTTTTATTTTTTAAAACTTTTATGTACAGAATTAATTTCAGTACATGAATCTAAAAATTGTAAAACAAAACACGGAAAATGAATCCTTGAAAGGCTAGATGCTTGAATTTGCTTAAAATGAGGATCACTTGCATGGCTCTGATACCATGTTAGAATTAGTCAAGATCAGCAAGCGAGAACTAAAATGAACTTCCACAGAGCATAAGCACATAAAAGCCAAAATGTATAATCAAGAGATTACATCAAGAGTCAATGAAAAAGTACAAAGAGCCTTGCATATATAGGCAAGGAGAATGAGGTGAGAAGGAGTGAACCAACTACGACTAACCCTCTATGATGAATATATGTGTGCACAAGTGGAGGGTGATGGACAAATGTCTCCAACCTCCCATAAGGTGAGGAGAGAATTCTCCAACCTCTAATGAGGTGAAGTGTCAAAATGACTAACCTCATGTGAGCACATGTGGTGAGACAAAAAAGTGACTAACCTCAAAAGTGAACTTAACCTTTAATGTCAAGGTTAAGTTAGACTTAACCACTAAGTGTGACTTAAGCCTAGGTGTGGGTTAGGATAAACCCAACACTCTAACAGTCAACACCTACAAATGGATCTATATGTGTTGGGACTTCAAGGGTTGGGTTTGATCTGTTTCTTCTCAAATAGTACTGATGAGTGTTAGGCTGCATTACTTAGGAAAGTCACTGCGTGTTCACAACTTCAACCACACAGGATGACAAGATAAATTGTGCTTTGATACCAATTATTGAGTTGTTGCTCATATGGACTAGCTAGGACTTGAACCTAGGACCTTCCATTTGCTGCTAGAGTGCTCTACCAACTGAGCTACTAGCCTCTTGTGGCCAACCCATCATCGGTCTGGGTGTGGCTTACTTCCAACACCCCCTTAAAGCCACACTACAGGTGCTTGGGGCTCCTAGCCTGGGTCTGATATCACTGTAATGTCCTATCCTAGTTTTTTCCTTGTGTTTTTAGTTCAGTGTTGTATTTAATGGTTTTGCATTGCATATGACATACATTCAAATATAAAAAATCTAAAGACACCCAATGCTTATTTATGTGGGAAATATTAATAGCATCAAAACTATCAAATACCTAGATGAAGATTAAACATAAATATCACAAAATGAACATTACCCATTCGCTGTTTTGACAGTACAAGTCTAATAACAAAGATTACAACAAACTAAAACCCTAGTTTTGTGTCGAAATGGACCAAACCCTAGCTGCTCCAGCTCCAAAGTGTTAAACAATAATGCCAAAGTGTTAGGCACCTCTAATGGTGAAGAAAGAGGCCCAAAACCCTAGGTGCTTTGATCTAGAGATGTCACACCTTGGCCCTTGACTTGTACGACCTGTCTTGAATTAGTTACAATAGCAAATAAACACCCTGAAATCACCTTAAATAGTTCATAATATCTTTCTTCTTCCTCTACAATCAGAAACTCCAACTCTTATCACCAAAATGATGGAAGAAGACCTTCATCAAACAAAACCAAAGTGATTATAGATGGTACGACCTCCTAGTGAGATGGTATGACCTAACAAGGAAGAAATATGCCCTTCATTCACCTTTTAGCTCTCCAAATCAACAAATAACACTCCAAATCTATATCATTAAATCTCCACAAAAAATATGCAATCAATCCCTCATTATAAATAACATGAAATTATCACATTGAATATCCAACATAACCCCTGTGTGAGGCTATCAACAGAACACCCTAGAGAGATCTCTCACTCTTGCATCTATGTCATCCTCCAAGAGGGTTTTCATCCTCAAGAAGCCAAAATGGTGAACTTTGTTCAACCAACAAGAAAACATGTATGTGTAATATCAAAAGCATGCTTGCAAAATGAGCTCCAAAACTTTTTATATTTTCCCCATTCTCACACTCAACTTGGGCATTTAATATTTAATTCATTTTGCTTTATTACCCACCTTATAACTCCCTCAAATTGGATGCCAAGTTAAGTCATTTAACTAAACTTATAAATATGTTACTTTTTTCCCAAAGGTGGGCGCCCAAATATAATATAAAGTCACCTTAATAATATTAATTATCGCTAAGCTAAATATTTAATTTAACTTAATACATTAACGATAATTAATATAACATCTCTCCTTAAATGAACACCAACAGGCATCAGGTGAAGAGACCAATCATGATGAAGCATAACCAATCCCACGTGACGAAGTCGGTGCCGAGCGGTGACCCTACTAAAAATAGTAAGTGTAGACCAAGTGTCTAAAAACACTCCAGAAAGAGTCGTCGTGAAACTCTTGACAAATCTAAGCTCAATGTAACACATGAAAATGCCAACTGGCTAACCTGTCGAGTCATCAACTTCCTCAGAAGGAGTCCCCTAACCATCATGTTAGTCTACAGGAACCCGAGTGATAGGGTAACCATCACTATCTGTCAGATGCTTAGGAATGAGACGTTACATTTGATCTACTTTCAGTGATATGTTTACATCTATTGCTGCCATGTTTTCATCACAATTTGAATGTTAGATGTTGATATCCTTTTGGTTTGGGAGTGTTGAAGGAGATCTTACTTTACACAGTTTGACACATGTTAGTGTGGTATAAAGACATGGTTTCATTTGTAGGTTCTCTATTTCCTGGTATATTGTCTTCTCTTGAAGGTTCTTATGTTTATGGAGTTGAGTTTTTTAATGGAGTCAAGTGTTGTTGTTTGTACTTCATTGTTGTTAACAACAATTTGGTAGTTTCTTGATCTCTTTCTTCATTGGTTTAGAGGACTTGGGAGAGTTATCTGGAGATTGGTGAGAGATGTTTTATGCATATCGTTATGTGTTTTGACACAATATGGTAGTGGAGTTAGCCACGTCCTCTATAAGAACTGCTATAGGAGGATTTGTTAATGCTTTGATCTTGTTTTTAGATTTGGCATTACCCATGCAGTGGGAGTTCTTGGATATGTATGTTCTCCATTGTCATGATATCCTCTTGGTTGTCTTAGTTTGCAGGTTAATGATGTGACATGATGAGTTTGGATGTTTGATTGTTGGGATCTACGAGTTGTGCAGTTTAGTGGGTTGTCTTTACCCATTGGTTGCATTGAAGACTTGGATGTGGACTACCAATATCCATAGATCCGTTCAATATTAATACAGACTTTGTTAGATTGGCTTTGTCTTTGGTCATTTGTGCATTGGTATGTTGCATTGAGATGGGAGGATGGATGGTTAGTGTGGTGGATATATAGGGACTTGATTGCAGTTTTGGGTTGATATGTTGATGGCATGGAGTTCTACCTATGTTGGTTTTGTTTATCTTGGTTTGAGGTATGGATAGTTTGGAGGAACTAGCAACTTGTTGTGGTTGCTATTCCAATTGGTATGAGTGTGGCAATCACTTAGAATCATTTGTTATCATTTGAATTTGATGCTTGTGTTCATATAGAGACCGGTACAGGTTTCAGTGACAGTTGTTATGTTTCACCTTGGCATGTTCCTTATCGTATCATGGGTGACATGATGTGAGGGGTTTTTTGTTTGAGATGTTGGTTATCGTGGTTGCTTTTGCAAGTATCTTGTTGGAGCACAAAATCATGTTGAAGAATCAATGGTACATTGTTGGCTAAGGGATGTTTTTCCTTGTTAAATAATTTTGTTACCTCATAAATGAAATTGCAATGTATAATGTCAAGTGGGAGAATGTTGGGATAAGTTGTCATTAACTTTGCAATCCTAACCATTTTCATGTGTCTCTAAAGTTCTTGGAAAGTGTCCTTGAACATGTAGTCGGTCATTATTGTTACTGGAAGTCGGTTGTAATTAGTCAAGGAAATAATAAAATGTTAGACAATGTTCGGGCACAATTAGTTTTGGAATGTTGTCGGTATTAATCCCAACAGTTATGTAGCGGTGCAACGGTTAGTATCTCAACCAATCTTGGCATAAGTTATATATTGAGTCGATACTTGTAATCGAGAGACAATATTGTGACATTGTAGTGTAATACTGATATATTCAATGAATGGAAACAATGCTTTATTCTGTGCAATTCTGGCATGAATTTTATGTCCTATCTTATGCTGTATAGTTATTGTTGTATATTTCTGTTTACTCCATGTTTGTTTGAGAAATCACTTAGCGAGTAAACATTTGGCACCGTTCCCTGATCGAAATCAGGTAGAGAGTGACAAGTCGATGAGAAGTGAAGTCGTCAAAGACATTCAAGTGGAGTCATACAAGTAAGTCGTTAGAGACATCTAGCCGATGACAAGTATGATCATCAGCGACAAGTGAATCGTCAGACATACTCGACGACGGAGAAGAGACGATGACAATGGCTGCATAATGGGTCAACCGATCCAATCAGAAGAGGAATCATACACCAGATATCAAGTTGAAAGAACAGAGGAGGAATTACAAAGAATATGGGAGGAAAGTGACAACGAACGAGAGCCAAACGATTGGGAAGACGATCTGACACAGGATCTCATCTTCCTGTGGGATTTATCACTGAGACAACACATTACAAATGAAGCCATTTGTCGAGATATTCCTAAAGATATCATTGAAGAAAACCTAGAAGTTAATTTCGAAGTACAACATCTTTTGAGTCATATACCGAGGCTATTGGCGAGGAATTTCCTAATCCAGCAAGACCTCCGAGAAGAAAGGGACTGAGAACAACACAGATAACAAATTCTCTGGAGGTATGAGGAACGTATGAAACAAGAAGAGGAGTGCGACGAGAGCCGCCATCACGTACCACATAATTGACAATAGATGAAGTGTTGATTCATGCCCATACAACTTAATAAGGATAAGAATAAAATACCAAGTGGGCAAGAAACACCAGAAGAGATATTGAGAAGATTACGAAGATTAAAAGAACAAGAAGAATGCAAAAAAAGATAAACAAATTATGGAAAGAGGGAATGGACACCATGAGGAAATAAACCAAGACAGTGCTGAGTTTCACCATGCCGACACCGAGGGAGTTGACGAAGAAGATTTTAGAACACCAGTAATAAATAGAGAAAAAGAAAAAGAAAATGGAAAAAGGTTGATGGAAGAACTTGAAGATAGTATTCGCTGCATTGTAGCGTTATCTATTTCAGACAGAGCGCCGAGAAGCAGAGGACCTAAGCCAAAGACCCTCGCACAGAGGGAGCACCGAAAGGAACCGGAGGAGACTCGGAGTATAGAGGACGCTGAGAACAGACGTGGGAAGGAACCGTACATGGTCGAGAGTGCAAGGAAGACACTGAAACATCACGGTAGAACCAATCTAATCATGTTGAACACACAAAGAGGGCATCCCGGGAGAAAGATGGTGACGCCATCGGCAACCGAGAGGCAAAAGCTGCCAAAATTTACGGGGAATGGGTCAGAAGATCCAGTACAACACTGCAAGATGTGCGAGATGATTTGGATAGCCAATGGGCAAGATGATGTGGACTACTGGTTGAAAGCATTTCCAGTGACACTGATAGATAGTGTCATAGACTGGTACACAGATCTTGAAGTAGCACAGAAAGCCTCATGGAAAGAACTGAAGAAAGCATTCCAGAATGAATTCAAACTGTTGAGAGATGACAATGAAATTGTGGTAGAGATATACAACACTAAACAAGGAAAACATGAGAACGTGAGAGCATATAATCGCCGACTCAAGGAGTTGTTGGGGAAACTAGAGACTCAACCAGCCGACGGGCTGAAGAAGAGATGGTTCATCGAAGGACTACTCCCGTCATTGAGGAAGAAAATGAAAGTCATACCTCTGTCATCGTATGCTGAAGCGTACAATCAGGCGATGGATATAGAAAGTGAAAATAAGACATCCTCCTGAGGAACGAAGAAGACCGACAATGAGAGTACCGACGACAACAGCGATGGGGAATAAAAAACCATCCAAGCATTAAGAAGAGATATGTTACGCATGATGAAAGAATTCAAGGCCAACAAAGAAATAATGAAAGAGGGTTGGGAGTTGTGGTGCACTGACTGCAATGGAGAAGGACATATAAAAGCAAATTGTCTAAAGAAATTATTTTGCGATATCTGCCAAGTAATGGGAGATTCCATTAAGGAATGCCCATACAATCTGAAAGCAAGGTGTATGCAAGTACTCTTCACTCAAAGAGAACCATCAACACCGCCGAACACACCACTAAAGCCCCAGTACAATAGCCATGCATCCCCTGGAGGTTACCAAAGCAATAGAAGTCTGAGAAACAGAATACAGTACGAAAGTAAGGAGAGGCCCATGATATAGTGTAATGAATGGGGCCACTTCGTCCGAGAATGTCAAAATGGCCCAAACCCCAGGGGAAGACTATGCAAATGGTGTGGACCGGGTGATCATGAAGACAACGACTGCCCAAAGTAGAAAGGCATCAACATGATGAATGTGGAAGAACAAAACCAAGAGGTATTGGCGGTCACCACTAGAGCCTAGGCAAAGAAGGTTGTCTACCCAGATTCACGTATAGAAAAGAAAAGAATGAAAGAAGCAAAAGCATAAGTGGAGCGGGCGATGACAAAGGAAGAGAAGACCGCTCTGGATATTCCAAATACCTCTTAGCGATCAGAGGCGGAGAACAATATTGTCTGGCAGATACTGCAAACCACCGTACCTATCAAGGTGACAGACCTTCTCCAAACTATGCCACAACTCATAATGGCAATCACAAACGTAGTCAGTAATGATCAATGACAGCGACAGGAAGGTCAAAGGAAGGAATTAATAGTAGAGCCTCCATCGCAAGGTGACCAAGTCATCGACCCAATGTTACTATCGGTAAACATCAAGAAAAAGCCAGCAATCGTACAAATAGAAATTGGAGGGAAAATCCTAAACACGATCATCGACGGAGGAGCAACAATCAACGTACTACTTGAAGACACATGGAAGAGTCTCAGGAAACCTACACTCTAGCCATCGACATTCCAATTGGTGGGCGCCGACCAGCATGGCATCAAGCCGTTGGGAATATTGATGGCACATAAAGTGACGATCGAGACAGCCATTCTTGCTGAACTTCGTAGTCATCCCAGTGTAGAAGAGAGGGTACAACGCATTGCTTAGAAGAGAATGGTTGGTGGCAGCGAGAGCAGATCATAATTGGAAGAGAAACACATTATCCATAGAGAGAAATAGGAAAAAACATGTGATCGACCTAGTAAATCAAGCAGTGAGTGAAGCGCTGGCATCATCAGATTCAGAATCTGAAGCAGGATGCGGAATGGAAGAAGAAAGGGGAACTATAGAGCCAAACGACGAAGGTATTCTGGACCTCCATGAATGCTTGGAGGATGAGACAAGTTCACTGAACGGGTTATTTCATTGGCAGATGGAAGATTATGAATTCTTCCAACCGGAGTGTAACATAATTTCAATAAGAGAAAGTGGTGAATGCTCTCTGGCGATTAGTAAAACACTCGGCAACCTTGGACCAAGTGAAACATTGTTGATGAATGAAGCACTTGACGGATTGGCAAACACTCAACCACTTGGCAAGAGAGAACTAGTAAAGAGTGACAAAGGGGAGGAAAGTAATAATCAAGAGGAACTAAGTAACGCTTTTCTAGAAGCATATGAAGAGTATAAGGAAGGAGAGGCTAGAATAAATAGTACACCAGAGCAACTAGTGGCAAAGACAAGTCGACTAGGAGAGGCACATAAAGAACATATAGAGGGTGAAGCCAAGATAGATGATACACTTGCACATAAATTTGAACCAGACAAAGTGATCAGGTATGAAGAGCCATTGGCAAGCAAGGTGAATCGAGGTGATGGAACTAATGACGGGAACCCAGTATTGAAAACACCGACCAGAAAGAGACCATACAGAAGCAATAAGGACTATAGAGTATTTCCGCCGACTTGTAATTTTTTGGTGATCGGTGAAAAGCAATAGAGAAAAAATGATGTTAAAAAGTCAGACAGTTTGTCGAACGTAGTACACGGCTCCCGAAAGACAACAATTCTGGTTCCAAGAAAGACAACAGTTTTGATCCCTGCCGACAATTACAAAATCAATAAAGGTACGTCCCCGAATAATGAAGTTAAAATAATTAAATTGAAGGATATGGCTACTTGTTGTACTGTGAAATTACCCTCGCAACAAAATTTCAGAAAAGAGAAATATTATGACACAGAGAAATATTATGAGATAATTTACGCGACAAGAAAATTCTACAGTCGAAGTTGCAGATCGAACATCGACCCTGCCGGAGAAAAATAGAAAAGGTCGACTCAGTCTGCTCTAGATAGAAGATTGAAAAAAGCGGAAAAAATAGAGAAGAAGAGATTGAAAAACAAAAAAAAGAAGAGAAAAAAATGAAAAAAAAATGGAAAAAAAAGAGAAAAGAAAAGACAAACGTACAACTAAGGTCGTACGGCCTCAACCGTACGACTGAGGACGTATGACCTCAAACATACGATGTAGGTCGTACGATCCCACCATAAGATAGGAATCGTATGTCGTACGATTCAAAGGACGAACTCGAGGGAGGAGATTTAGACAGATGGTCGTACGACTACAGAAGGAATTTTTTCCATTCGTACGGCTAGCTTGAAGGAGCAACTATATGACCTAGCATACGATTCAGTCCTACGATTTCAAGCAGTCCGTACGATTTGCAACAGGGACGAAGGGAAAAGTGACCACGACCATACTGGAAGCTATATGTAGCAAAAAGCACCAAGCCATACGAGTTTCATCAGTCCGCCACCGTACGAGTCAAGATCTGCTGCCATTGCATTGCTATACGATCTCTGTTCTCTGCTGACCATACAGATTGTTTTCTTCGCGGAATCCTTACAAATTTTTGCCGAGTATGGGAGATTCTTTGCACCGTATAAGGAAACAAGAGGTGAGAAGAAGTGTAGGAATAATCCGCCCACAATTTTAAAAAATGATATGCGTTATGAAGGTCTGAATGGTTTCGAAGGTCCTATTTTGGGCTTGGCGGCTGCCCCGAACCTCGTAAGGGGCGCTGCCCCTCGACCCCGCTGGGGTGCTACCCCCAAACCCCCATAAAATCAGTACTATCTTGATTCAGTGAACAATGGGGTGCAACTTTCGCAGCATTCAATGTGCTATCAGATTGAGTCCCTTGGTTGGTTGGTCTACTGGCAGGTGTTCTGAATGTGTTGGTTCTACTTTTACTCAGCTCCTACTTCCAGCTTTTCCTCTAGGATCTTCAGCATTGTCATCAATTTGGCAGAGCTTACCTAATGTCACTTGATACTTCATGTTTTTCAATCATATGGAAGACAACTAGTTTTGTGGGGGGGATAATGAAGTCGGTCATTATTGTTAGTGGAAGTCAGTTGTAATTAGTCAAGGAAATAATAAAATGTTAGACAATGTTTGGGCATAATTAGTTTTGGAATGTTGTCGGTATTAATCCCGACGGTTATGTAGTTGGTGCAACGGTTGGTATCTCAACCAACCTTGGCATAAGTTATATATTGAGTCGATACTTGTAATCGAGAGATAGCATTGTGACATTGTAGTGTAATACTAATATATTCAATGAATGGAAACAATGCTTTATTCTGTGCAATTCTGGCATGAATTTTATGTCGTATCTTATGCTATATAGTTAATGTGGTATATTTCTGTTTACTCCATGTTTGTCTGAGAAATCACTTAGCGAGTAAACAGAACACATAGACACTTGAGAGATAAATTATTTATTAATTATTTCACTTAGACATGTTGTAGTCACATTTTATGTGGTGGGACCCAATATGGGTGCCCACTTTGGAAGTGGAGCCCATGGAGACTTGGAGTTGATTTCTTGAAGTCCATGTTGACTTGGAGATACCTCCTAGGAGGTGGGACCCATCAGGAGTGCCCACTTTGGAGGAGAATCCAATGTGGACTTGCAGTTAGCTTTTTGTGTGCATGAGTGGATAATGTTACATATACTTTGCATGAGACATGTGTGGGAGTTAACATTGGAGTTAGCTATGCATGATACTTGCATGTTGTTTGCATGAGTTTGTATGAGCTTGCATGGACTTGCATGTTGTTTGCATGAGCTTATATGAGCTTGCGTGGACTTGCATGTTGTTGTATGTTACTTGCATGGACTTGCATGTTGTTGCATGTCACTTGTAGGAGCTTGCATAAACTTGCATGTTGTTGCATATCACTTGTATGAGCTTGCATGGACTTGCATGTTGTTACATGTTACTTGCATGTACTTGCATGTTGTTACATTTCAGTTGCATGTACTTGCATGTCAGTTGCATGTACTTATATAGTGTTGCACGTGTCTTGCATGACACTCTAACTCAGGATCAGCTTTACACGACTCTTGCATAATGTTATAGGTTGTCTCATGACTTTTGCATGATACAAACATGTTGTTACAGATTCATATTGGGGATGCCAAGTAATGCATGTTGTTTGCATGACATTGGTGTGAGTTGAAATAATTCAATTGACTAAGTTTAATTGGGAGTTGCTAGCCACTCATGAAGAGACATTCAATTCTACATTGTTGTTGTCACTTAACACTTTAGTTGACTAAATTTGATTGAGACTTATTGGGCACCCATCTTGAGACTTTCAGTTCTACCTTGTTGTTTTCACTTAACACTTCTGTTGACTGAGTTTGATTGGGACTTCTTGGGCGCCCATGTTTGAGACTTTTCAGTTAAGTGGTGATTTCTACTATGCAGCATTGGAATTCACAATATGGAGCACTTGACCTTTGCATGAGGAATATTCTCATGTTATTGGATACAATTCATTGTATTTTGAGATCCATGGCTTCTGTATAATGATGCCTCTGGTTGGTAGAAATTAATAACAGGTTTTTGAAGTTAAAGGAGTAATGAAGTGCTGCCAGAATTCAGAGAGAATTTCAGTGTTAATGTAAACTTGGTTACAAGAATTAATACAAGCATAAATATCTCTTTGGGTGTGGAATTTTTCCCGCAAGGGTTTTTCCACGTAAATTCTATGTCAACTTCCTTGATCAAAATCTTCATACCTTATTCATTAAATTGGCTAAACACTAATACATCTAAATTGGATAATCTTGAAAGTAATTTTCAGATTTGCAACACCACACATCATTAATTTTCAGATTTGAAAACATTTAAAAGCAACATAGCTACAATTTTACCTTGTTCACACTTGCTTTTTCTCAACACTGCTCCATCCACTTCCCAAGCTAGACAACAATGAAAATGGTCTTCTAGATCACGCAAGCATCATTGTTGTGCTTCTACTCAACCTATCGCTAACCTACCTTCTTCCAACCCTCCTACCTCTGATCAACCTTAACGAGACATCATTGAATATCACACTTTTATAGATAAATATCTTGTGTTAATCCAGATGGTGTTTGAAGGCTATATGCAATAGAGTAGTTGGAAAATCTTTACCTAAGAGTTTTCCTATTTATGGAAAGTAAATTAAATTATAACTCATTCCAAAAAGATAACTACAATTAAACTACAAAAAGAAATGCTTATGCTTGAATTGAAGGTTTCTTGAAAATAAATTGTCTTAATAACTCAATGCTTATGTTGAAATGAAAACTACAACTATTAAAAGGAAAGCTTTATGATTTCTTCTAGTGATTCTCTAGAAGTTTAATAACAAACCAAGCAAAGAACCCCCTCACTATTATTTTTATGACTTTTTGAGATTTTTATAACAAATCAAAGTAAATAATACTTTCACGCATGATGATTAACAAGATGAAAGGCCCTGCAAGTGAATATGGTGAGAAGATCAAACATGGAACAACTTACCACATGCATGCAATAAACAACAAAACACTTATCTACAAAAAGATTTGTTCTTCTTATCTAGCTAAGTGGTTGGCTCCTCTAGAGAGTGGAAGATTATTTAAACAATCACATTCATAGCTTTAAGACTCAAAGAAAGTGTATGCAAAATTGTTTCATACTAATCTCGTTAAAACTCAAAAAATATTACATAAAATACTATATCAAAGTTTATCTGAAATAAAACCAAAAGAAAATTACTTTAACATTCCCCACTACTCTCTTTCTACTCCTTTATCTATCCTTCTTTAATTCCCTACAAAAACTCCTAAAGAACATCGTGCCCAAAACATGCATGCATGATGTCATAGTTCAACAAAAACTTCCAACCAAAAAATAAATACATCAATTACTAAATTAATTACAAAAAATGATTGTCATGAAAAGTGGAAAATAACTTCCATGATGACTACTTCTATTATGATTTTCCCTCATACCATGCTGAGAGTTATTCCTAATCATTAATATACTAGAGGACAGTTGGCTATTGCATCAAGTGAATACTATGCTTGTGGAGGAAATAGGTGTGACTTCTAGAATTCTATCGTTGGCTTTACTCTCTCCCTAGAGTTGAAGGTTTCATAGTTTTTAACCCCACCTTCTTCGAAGTGCAAAAATTCTAGAGTTGGTATGGCTATCCTAGGAGCTTAAGGAGTTCAGGAGATACTCAAGACACCAACAAAATATGATGTACTAGAGCAGAGAGATGTCTTCTTCAAAATCCATCAAAATTGCCTTGCTTCTACAAAACATGACTTTTATGCAACACTTTGTCAGCAATTTTAATTTCATTAAACAACTAACACCGTACCTCAATATGCATTTTATTCCTACTTCAAACAAGAAATAATCTCTAAACAAACATTAATTTCCCCATGACAGGGAATGGAACAGGGAAGAAAGGGATTACTTTGTTGGGTATTACATGAGGCAATGATTGGCCTCATCAAACCTCAAGAGCCTCAAGGGAAAAATCCTAAATGGGTTAAGGTGATTTTGGCCCTGTCTACTGAACCTCCCTTCATCCCATAGATTGCTAATAGATCCTATTTTTTTAACCCTTTGATCTCCCTAACATTAATGTCATTTCTAGTGCCACTCTAACCACTTAGTTCCATTCACTTGTAGCCACCACCATGTCTTTCTTGATGTCCTTTAATTGCCTTCCCTTGATATTGTTGTTTGTCAACCACCACCACCTCTTTCTTGATGTCCTTAAACTATCTTCCCTTGATATTGTTGTTTGTCAACCACCAACATCCAAAAGAAAGTTTGAACCTTATCCTCCACACTTTCACAAACCCAATCCAAAATCAAACCCTATCTCTAAGCCCTTCTACATCACTTCCCCCTATAATGGAGGCTCCTCCTCCACCATAGTTTTTTAATCTCAGTACTCTCACATCTATTGGTATTAGTGACGATCGAAGACTTGTGGTCCACTCTACACCCAAGTCATCGACCCCTTCTTAGAGGAGTGTCTTTTTGATTCAATAGAAAATGTGTCAGCACTATCAAAAATATTCACACATTCATTGACCATTGCCTCTTCGATGGACACTTGGGAGGATGTTGCTCCTCCTACTCCTGCACAATGTCCCATTTCTGACATTCTTCCTTCTCTTCTTTTGGATCCTCCACTCCCGTCCAATCACGATTGGGATGGAGACAACCTATTGGCTCAAATATCAATGGGTAGATCTTCTAGTCTCATTTGTATAGATTTGTTTAGATAACATGTTCGTTTAGTGTGTTTGCTTATGTACCCCCATGTACTTGTTTTCTAAATGTTTGTTAGTTCCCTCTAAAGACTCATGCCACCCTTGTAGGTATATGGATACGAGAGGAATGAAATGTTGTTCCATTCTTTTATCTATATCTAAATTCTTCCTATATGTCATCTACTTTTTTTCTTCACATTTTGGGGACAATGCAAAGAATTAAGACATTTATGTCTCTTCCATGTTGACCCAAAAACATATTTGTTCGTTGGCTACGTATCTTCTTCCTTTGTGCTGATAGTTTTATATTCCTAGGGAGTCATGACAATTTTGTCCCTATTCCTTGATTATACATTCCTATATATATTGACCCCAGGCATATAGATCCCTTTGTGTGCCTTCACGTAATGTTGCTACTTGCTACGCGACATTACCTCTACTTCTATTGATGTCACTCCATGAGAATGATTTTAGGTACATCATACTTTCTTTTGCAGCAACATCATCTTTTGCACTTCTCCTTGGTGGCATCACATTGGTGACTTTCGGGGTATATCCATTCATATATGCTTCCTAGAGATCCTTCACCTTCCACTTTTCTACTTAAAAATCAATTGCATAATTCTATTTTATGCAATTATTTTAAGGGGGGGCATATTTACACTTTCATATATCCACACACATTGTCAGCATACTCCCTAAAGCATTAATAGCCTGTGGTCCCAAGTACATAGAGTTTCTTAGATTTAGCCATCTTTATCAAGATTACCTAGCAATAGAGTACTCTAGTTCATGTAATCTTTGGTATTGTATTTGCATATGAGCCACCTAGTAACAAAGTACACTAGTGCATGTGACTCATATCAACTACTTTTTATACTTTGTGTAGGTCATCTAGCAATAGAGTATGCTAGTGCATGTGATGCATGAAGGTATTGTATGGTTCCTAGCAACAGAGTATGCTAGACCTTGAACCATACTCTGCATTTTCTTAACAATAGATCATGTTGGGATTATGCCTTTCTATTTTTTAGAAATAGACTATGCCAGAAAATGCTTGATTTTTTTCATATCTTTGTATGTTTCTTGTGTGTTTATCTTGTTCCTCTTTGTGTATGTTTTGTACGTTTATTGGATTATACATGATTTTCTAAATGTTTGTGTTGCAGGCTATGTTTTCCTAATGCCTTTGTTTTGTAGGTTTTATGTATTTTAACACTATTTGTTTTGCAATTTTTGTTGTGTAAAATGTATGTTTTGTAGATTCTTCATCTCAAGGCATGCTTCCCTCGCTTGAATATTTGCATTGTATCCTTTTTCCTATCCTCAAAATGTTATTATTTTTAGTTATTTCTTTTTAGTACTTTAGCATAGTTTATCACCTAGAGGTGCAAACCCTACTAAAGTGGGGGCAAAATGTAAGGTCAAAAAGTGCATACCCTATAATTTTGACCCTACTATTTGACCTCAGTATAACATTCATATCCCCTAGCATGTTTTTAGGTCCATGTGTCCCTATCCTAGACTGTGTCCCACTCTCGGTGCCAACATGAGCTTTATGTTTCTAATGTTAATATCTTTTGTCTTAGTGAATGTGTTTTTGGGTCTACCCAGTTTCCTACTATCATTTTGAGCCATTTTGGCTCTACTATACTTGGATAGTAGCACAATGCATGGACCTACATGCAACATGATAGCATCCATTGAATTTGTAGTCGTACACCAACCATTTTCTTCTATGTTTGCCACCTTGTTGCACCTGAACATGCAAATGCAACTACCCTAAAATCTATTATGTGAATCCCAACAACTAGTTTGCATACCATGTCTCTTAATCTTTCCTATCAACTCACTTTTATGAATCTATCAATTTATCTCTTTCTCAATCTTACATTCTCATGGTTTTTTGAAGCATTCCAACATTGTACATCACTTTTCTAGCACTCCTGAGCATTTGAGTAGTATAGGTTTGTACTTCCAACATTGTCTTCTATGAGTTTTCTTCATTATTGAGGGCATGTGCTTGTGGTTTCAATGGTTGTTATCTCCATTTTTTATGTTGTGGGTGACATTGTTCAAAGATTCTATTTTATTTTTGTTATTGTGTTATTGTTGCAAGTTTTCATTGCGATTTAGCACCTTTGTTAGCACTTTAGAGAGCTCCATCTCTACTTATCTCCTCCTACACACACTAGGGTGCTTATTCTTGTAGACCAGGGATTAAAACACTTATAGACTTATTGTTACATATAGGGTTTAAGAGCACACATATTCCATTTCTCCTCAATTCATTGGCTTCCCATGGAGGTTGAAAGACCAAAATAGGGGCTTGACCTAAAGACAAGATCCTAAGAAGCCACCCCCTTTCTCCTCTTCTTAGCTTGCAAGTGTTTGAGGGATCCCAAATGTATGGATTTTTTGTATTCCTTTCTTTTCCTTTACTATCTCAATAATTCAATTAAAATTGGTAGTTTAAAGTAGTTTTTAGTTTCATATGCATTTTTGGTATACTTGGTAGTTTGTTGTTTTCATCCTTGTGTCCCTATCTGTAGCCATACATATTATGGAGACACCTTTGAATTTTGCACCATTTTTGGATGGCAGTGTATAGAATGAATGTCAACATGTTAGCTGGATGATAGTGTGTCGCACTTGCATCCTGGGCAATGAAATTCCTAGGCCACTCTCCAGGTTCTTCTATTTCTACTTTTTTAGTTTCTAAACTTTGTTCACAATTTCTATATTTTAACTTTTTATTTATTTGTAATTTCCTTTCCTTGCTCTCTTTATTTCTTTTTTAGACATAATTTAAATAGGAAGAAAAAATTCTAGATAAGGCTAGATAGTTTTATGTTCTTTGTCAGCAAAATACTAAGCTAGAAAACACAAAAACATTTAAGCATCTTAACACACTTAGGCCTAGATAATCACATTTCCCACATTACATTGCTTATTCCTGCTAGTGTCAACACCTCCTTGGGTGATTATCACTATTCTATTCTTATTATTTTTTAAATCCTCAATATCCTTCTTTTTTATTTTCTCCTTTTCTTTGTATTCTTTTTTTCTAATCTCTCTTCCTTTATCATTGAGGGTTCTCCTATATCCCAATTATTTTCTACATTTGATCTCTTATGCCACCTAGCATTTTCCCTTCTTTTATATGTATTTTCATCAATGCCTTCATACCACGAGATGCATTTAGTCCTAACAATTATTCACTTTTTATCCCTAGCACTAGTCCATTTCTAAAGAAATGTGCATCTTTGGGGAAAGTGAATACATAATGTGTGTTGTCACCACAAAACACACACATTGATTTCTCTTCCTTATCGCTTCCACACTTGTTGGCATAATGCCTGATTTCCCATAGTTGTAGCATTTTGATCTATGGTTAGTTAGTCTTTCTCAACCACCTCTATTATTGCAATAGCATCCCCTACCCCCTCCTTATTAATATTCTTCATGATAACTAATGAGTTGGGTTGCATCTTGATTTTGTGATGACGCATGGGTGATATTGTTAGCTTGCCTAGAATTTGGCTCAACTACGGCACCTAGTAGCAATGATCTTGACTGTGAAAAGATCTTTCTACTAATCCTTGGGCTATATCCAATCCTTTAACATGAAATTATTTGACTCTAAGTTTATTGTATATTGAGAGAGGACAATCATCTTTAATGTGTTGGTCCCACTCTCTACATAAACCACATTATACTAATTTTAGCCTCTTTGGCATTTGAGTTAACACAACTCTTAATGCAGTAGCCCTCTTGGTGCCTTCTATCAAGGACATTAATTTCTTAGATGTCCCTCGTTGTAGCAATGAGTACACCAAATCGTATTCCTTTTAGAAGGGGAGATGCATCCCTCTTTTCTCCTTTTACTAATATTTCTTGTTTGAGTTTCAACAGCTCTAACTCCAATCTTAGTTTTTTCATCTCATTTTTATCTAAGGCCTCTCCTTCTCATCACCATGATTGAGTCTCTATCCTAATGCTCATTTCTATTTCCTGTTTAATCCAACAACACCCTAATGTATGGGTCAATATTGAGATAAATCACTCAATTCTTTGCTTTTAGGACAAAGGTTCTTCTAACTTTTAGGCTATGATTTTGAAACATTGGTCATAATATTTCATCGACTCACTTTTTCCCCATACCATAGCTTAATTTTTTCTCATTATTTATATAAGGTTATTTGGAGAATAATTTTTTTTTAAGATTAAAGATTTAGGTCATCCCATGTTTTGTCATGGCTAGGGCACTCCTTCATATACCACTTCAATGAATCATCCCTAAGTGTCCCAAAAAATCAAACAAATTGGATTGATCATTATTGATCTTTAACCTTCTCTAGTGAGAGTCCAAGATGAACAAATTTTGGCATATTTAGTATCTCCCAAGTATAGGAAGTTTCATCCTATTTGTGGCCATACTTGTAGGAGGTGAAGGTGTTTTAGATTTATCTTTTTATTGTGTTTGTCCTTCCTTTTGATTTGTTCTCTATTCTTGGGTCTTCTTTCTTCTTTTCTTTAGGATTTCTTTGCTTGGTTTCACTCCATTACTACTTTACCATCTTTCTATTCCAACCCTTATCTCTGGGAAACTCACTAGCAAAGAAATTTGCTCCTAGGATCTCTTCAAAATCCTCTACAAGTTCTCTTCTTTCTTTTGTTGCCTCAATCTTCTACAAGGATTCATTATACATGTCTTCCTTGGATATCTTTTTTGAATTAATTGGCATGGGGATGATGTTTGTTTTGGGGGGTTCATTTCCTCATATGGTCTCTTTGGCTTAGGGGATGCAACCTTTAGTAACTCTTCACTAATTAGTAGATTACCTTTAATTGTACCTAGTTACTTTCTTCTCCAGCATTGATATTATTTTCTTTGAACATCTCTAATGTTTCTTTAGCAAACTCAAAAATTTTAGTGACTTCATCCTATTTCTAAACCTTCATTCCTCTTCTCTCCTAGATAAAAAATTCTTTACTTCTTCCCTTCTCTACATTCCATCATGTAACTATTCACTTTGGTATTCCATAGGTTTGCATTGAGATTCAGTGTACTCCTTTTAGATATTAAAATTACCAACTCTTCAAAACCATCATTTATGTAACCCTTGGATGACACTAATTAGAAATTTCATTGGCAATCAGCCCTTGGGTTATCCATATTATAGACTAATCGCTAAGCCTCTCCCTTTCCACCACATCTACAATGCCTTTCATCCAAGGTTATAATTCATTCATACTTACTAATGCCTCATATTCTTTAAACTACTCCATTTTTTTTTATACTTTTTTTGGTGGTTCCTATTTGGGTTATGTGCTACTTTGGTTCTTCAATATTGGTGAGTACCATGTCCACTGAGTAACCTCCTATCCAATACTAGGGGATTCACCAACCACAACGATCTCGGTGCACTCTCTTGATGCTTCTCACACCTTCTCTAACCTTCTTTGGTATCTCTCTTATTTGTTTGGGGTCTATTTAGTCCTTTGTTTGTCTTTCATCTTTTATGCAAGGACCATCTTCTAGCTTTCTCCAATGCCCATTTCAATCTTAGAAACAAGTTCTCTTAATCTATTTCTATCACCTTTTGGAATTGATATTTAACTTTATCTATCACTAATTCATCTTTATTCATCCCCAAAAGCCATACTAGATTTGACTTAGTAGTCATGACTCTTTAGGATCTCCCTCATTCCATAGTCACCCTCTAGGTGCTTAACCCTTTTGAGGGTTAGTATCTAGTATGTGCTACTACACATTTCCAACAATGCTATATCTACCATTGATACTCACTTCAAGTATTTTTTTATCGTAATTCTCTTCCCTTATTTATGTGGTTCCTTTATGCACCAATGAATTGGGGTCCTATAGTGGAACCAAATGTTGGAAATAAATACTGACCCAAGGTCTGGACTATTTATGCTAGAGAAATCTACCTCAATGTGATACAGTAAGAAGGAAAATAAAACAAATGCAGTAGATTAACAAATACACCAAAAGGAAATATACATTCATTCACACATCATAAGATAGAACCATTCATATCTTTACTCATATCATCATTCTTACATATAGTCTTTCATACTACAAGCATAGATATACACATCACATATGCTTGGGTGGTACACTCTTTTCTCTTCTCTTCTATCTATTTTCTTATTACATTTGTGTTACATTATCTTACTATCATAGCCTATTTATGTGTAGGGGCATGTCCCTAAACTCATCCTTATGCATCTTATACAAGTAGGAGATACCACAAGACATCTAATCCTATCATAACTTGCTTTTGGTGGACTAAATTGACCTCTAGCTTATCGTGCTCTACAAGAAGGTAACATTTCAAGATTTAGCTTTTGGCACCCTTGTGGGTTTTCACCATTATCCTACATTAGGCCACCCTTTTGGGTTTTCAACCTAATGAGGATAGATCAATCTGTCCTTTTAGGTTTTAACCTAATGGGGATATATCCAACTACCATTTTAAGTTTTCAACTTAATCTATCAAGTCATATGTTGTATATGTAACCTACCAACACATAGCATGCAAAATTCCACTGACAACAATCACATAAAGGACTTGGCTTGTGTCCTCTATCTCATCTAGTGTCAAAGAACACACATTGATCTATAATCCTACAAATTGAACTATATGTTCTTCTATCAACACCAACAAGTGCTCTAGATATGATAAGTAGATCTCCACCTTTAAATGCCCATATAGAAAAGCCATGTCAACATCTAATTGTTCAACCCCAAGGTCAAACACAACAACAGATTAAAGAATCTAAAGAGTTGTAAACTTATCAAGTTGAAAGGGAGATCAAATTAACATCAATTCCCACAACTAGGAAATAAGCCCAAACCCACTAATCATCCATTGTACTCTTTAAACTTGTCCTCAAAATTGACTTCATAGCTCAAGACCCATACATAAGGAGGCAAAGGAAAACAAAAACATGCCATTTTCATGTCAAAATAATCCTTAGAGATGTCATCCATAGCTCAAGACTCATTCACCTAAGAAGACCCAACACATAGTAGACTATATTTGAAAAACTAGGTAGGTAATTTCTATTAGATCATTCTCTACCTAGTAGACCCCTTAAGAGTGGGAGGTATGAGACTGTTCCTCCTATGAAGTTCTAAGTCACACTTACTCTCTATATGAATATTCTCCTCATTAAGTCCATCTTGAACTCTCATCCAACTCTAGGTGTAGGATCTCCTTTGTCTTTCTACTAAAACCTTATTGAGAGACTTATTGTTCCAACACTAGATCTCTAGCCTTACCCAAATTTGTCTAGCATCAACAAGTACCCAATTAATCATCTCATACCAATCGAACTACAACATTGTAACATCCAGAAGCTCTCTAAGGTAAAATGATCACTACACTCAATACTAGAAGACTATCTCAAATCATTTCCAAAGCTTCCATTGCATGATCAATACGTAATCCAAGAACTCCTCAAGGCATTATGGTTTTATCTTCATAATAGAAGATCATCTATCTCCAAATAACAAATCATCTCAAAAGCATCCTTATTGTGCCCAAACTCAAAAAATGTGATCCAAAGTCCACTTAGTACAACTCCACTACAAAATTGTTATATGTCTATTGTAGGTCCACATCAAGACTACTAGAAGTCTACTACACAAAAGTTTCAAGTGTACCACATGTTCCCTAAATGAAAATAATACCCAAAAAACCTACTACCATCTTCAAAGAACTACAGATCATCTATCTCTAACTAATATATCCATATCACTGCCAAAGCTCCCACTAAAAGTAATCTAGAGCTACCCATAGCACCATGATAAACATCCTTGTGACATATATGCAGGATCAACCGCGTGATGCCAAAACTCCAAATATGCACAAGAGCTTTCATGGCATCATGGTCACCATCTTCAACCTAGAAGACAATCTATCACCATTGACTATGTTCTTGTACAAAGCTCCCATTGAACTATGATTGATAGCTTCTTGAATGAAAACATAGTCAACTACTATAGGTTCCCAAAGTACAATTGTAGGTATGCTTCAAGTTACCCAAAATACCTCTACAGTTTAGCTACAAGTGACCCAAATACTTCTATAGGTCAACTATAGGTGACTAAAAGTACCTCTAGAGGTAACTACAAGTGACCTGTAGCACCTCTACGAGTTAGTTACATGTAACCCACAACTTAATCATGCATCATCCTGTCTCTTTGCTACTTAACATGTCAATGCACCATGATGGATATAAGGCTAACAAACTAGAATTTGTAACTTCATGGCATCTAAATGGTTTGTATTAAACCTTGTGTCACACACATGACACCATCAACACTCCAAATATTTGCTCTTGAGTTTTCCATGTAACATGTAGGTACACTAACATGACATCCAAAAACAAATACACATGCAACCTCCAATGGTGATAGAAAGCATGGTTATTGTTCCTTTTGAAACCAAAGAAAATCATAAAACTTGGAGATCTCAAAATAGTGCAACTTGGATCCACCAAAATAAAGTAGACCCAAAAAATAAGTAGATTCAACTCTCCATTAGTAACAATAGAACAAAGACAAAATATAGTTTTTCCCCACGACACCAACATTAGATCCAAAATGCTACAATTCCACATGGAATAACTATAGTTCAATAACTGTCTGTTGTTGGTGTGCCGTCTGAGGTAGGGGTTGTTGTTGGTGTTGGTGTGCCATCTACGACTGGGGGTGCTGTTGTTACCTCTTTACGCGAGACCTCTTTGGTTGAGGCATCGAGTGAGGTTCCCCTCTCACCCCGTTCGGAGGATTTGGAATTGGACAACTCTTGGACAGTGGTCCAGAGAAAAAAGAAAGGACTCCCCAATTCTGTTGCAGCTTTGCATCCTCAGGTTCGGGGAATTCGGCTTATTAGCTCAGGATCTATCGTGTAGATCCTCTAGTTGGTTTTGTTTTATAGCTGGGCTACTGTGCCTGTGTTGCTGGCCTTTTTTCTATGTTGTCTGAGTACTGTTTGTGCTCTGTTTTCCTGCCCCCTGGGCTTGGTTTTGTATTTGGGTTCGGCACCCTTGTTTTGCCGCTTATCTAATAAAAAACTATAGTTCAATAACCCAACAAAAACTACTATAGAAATGTTGAGTGACTAATCACATACCAACACTCTTGAACTAAGAAAGATACAACTAACTTCCTCTAATCACACACAAAATATGCATGGAAATTTGTAACTCTCTCATTTAGACAACCCTCATGAATTACAGTCTAAAAAATAATCTTCCATATATCTACAACACCATAGATTTTGATTAAACATAAAACTTGGAAAACCATACATGTAAATCTAAATTCCTTAACACATTTGAAACACCTAGAAATCTAAAAAAACTATATCCATGTTACAAATGATAGACTATCATAGATCCACATCATGCACATGCATGCATCCTAAAACAACCACAAATCCACAAAATGCAATTCCATGCAAATCTAAACAACCATGAATTTACAACACACAAGTTTGTAGACCGAAAACTCCATGAATATACAACATGCAACTCCATACAAATCCAAATAACCATGAATTTGCAACATGCACCAACATGTTGATGAATCCACACGTGCAACCACATGTAACTGATGTATCCATCGGTGTAAGCCTAAAACACCATGGATCCATAACATGCAACTCCAAAAAAACTTGCATCCACAACATGTAATGACATGCAAATGATGTACCCATCCATTTAGCTCCATAGCACCATGGATCCACAAATTGCAATGGCATGCAAGTGACAATTCCACCCATACAAGTCCAAAACACCATGGATTTACAACATGTAATTGATAAATCCACCCATGCAACCACATTTAATCCATTTAACATGCATGCACCCATATTCTCCATTTTGAGCTTCAACAACTCAAAATCAATGTAATTGAATCTTAGTCTCCATCTTGTTGTATTTTCAGTTTATGTGCCTAAAAAACAAGATCACCTATGCAGATCTTTCACTCAAACAAGGATTAATACCACAAGGAAGGCATCCCCTCTTATATCCCAAAACTAGATTGTAATACCAAATGAAAGGAAACTAAACAATTCCTCCATTAATCCTATGAGAGAAGTGTGCAAATAAGTTCAAATCTACACAACAACAATAGAGAAAATAACACGTAACACAAGATGTACCCTTGGAAAACCCTTTCAATAAATCTAGCCCCTAAAGCACACCCAATGTATTATTAACAACAAATTCACTACAACACACTCAAAGTATCAGTGCTCTATCAAGAGAAAGATGAGATCTCAAACCATTGGCTTCATGAAGTCAATCTGATAACATAAACCTATCAAGTACAAGTGCATCCTCTTCAAACCTCTAACCTAAGCATCTAATATATAGATAAATCCAAACCTAGAAACATAAATGGTTTTCAAAAACCGTGTGCCAAATCTATGAGACTAAAAGTGGTGTCCAACCTCACTATGTAAATTCCAATGCTCTCCTCATGATGGGTCAATAAAACCAATGTTAGAATGTAATTTGCATGGAATATTTCACCCACCAAACTTGGGTTCTCCACTTTGGGCTTTTCCACCTTTAGCAAAGTGATTTATGACACATCATACTTACATGTCATAAGTTGGTCAATTGTATGGTCCAATATATAACTCCCTCTTTGCATGCTTTTACATACATCGTACGATATATTACACATCTTACAATGTCATAGATGCTCCTACACATATTACATGATATAAATGCTCTCTTACACAAGTCATAATACACATAATGTGTGTTAGACAATGCCACATTAAGTGGGATGCCCATTTCCATGTGGGCACAAAAATAATACAAAATAGATAAATAAATATAAACATTAGGAATTGCAAGGTGTATGACACCTAATCCATATAATAGAAAGGAGGTAATAAAGGACCACACGTTGATGAGGCATAGGATGAAAGGTGGGTAAAGATGATTTAGACAAGAGCAAATACCTAGATGCAAAATGAAGTGGATCCATGTCTAAGGGGGGGTGTTTGGATACAAGGGAAGGAGTGGGAAAATAAGCATAAGAAGTACCAATGTCAAAGTCATAAAGTAAGTCATCTAATGTAGTATTGAGCAAGTATGAAACATGATGATCATGCATAATAGAGTTGTCAAGATGAATTCTATCCTTAGAAGGAAGAGGAATCTTAGAATCATGAGAAAAAAGTATTGTGGTAGGAACTAGGAGAATGAGGAGGCTCAAAGGTAGAATAATCATCATAAGTGGGTAGAAGCCACATTATCATCGCTCAGGTAGATACACTAAAGGCATCAAAGGATATATCATCATGGGAGGAACATGAACCCTTAGGTGAGGCCAAATCTAGGATGGTAGGAGGAGTAAGTTTTAGCATCAAGAATGGTAGGTGGCACAAGATGTGGAGCAGATGGAAGAGAAGGTTGATAAGAGCTATCAATAGAGAAAGTGACATGAGAAGACATAAGAGTCTTTAAATCATTGGGATATGTGTAAAAGAAACAAGTGATATTGGGATAGTGGAAAGATTAGTTGAGATGCAATCTATGGAAAGAGTTTAAATCAAGGAAGTCTAAAATGTGATCAAGGACAATAGGGTGGCTAGAAAAAAGTTGATAGGAGGAAGTGGCATCGAGAAAGGATTCACGGATAGAGGTAAGGGACATGGGAGAATCTATGATATGTGGTATGGAAATCCAAAGGTGGTAGGGAGGGAATATGCTTGTAACATGTGTTGGGTAAGTAATGTGAAGTGTTGGGAATACTAGAGTAGGTGTTATAAGGAGTGGAAAGAGAGGAAAGCATGCGGGTATGATAGGATCAAGTGTTGGTAATACTAGAATAGGTGTTGTAAGGAGAGGAAAGAGAGGAAACTATATAGTGATGAGAGGATCAATTATTGGAACAAGGAAAAGTGGGCTTTGGAATGGTGAAGCGGATGTTGTTAAAATACGGAGGGATGGAAAGGTGGTTAGAGTGATCTAAAATATGGGATCACTAAGGGAATAAGTAGAAACCTTGAGATAGTGTAAGGTAACAACTAAGGATGGGAAAATTGAAGGTGGTGAGTTCTATAGAAAAAAGGTATTAAGGGTCAAGGGATGGAAAACTAAGGATAGGGTGGGTATGCTAGTGGATAAATGGGAGAGATGTAGGAAATTAAGACAATGGTGTTGGGATGGACTAAAGAGGTGTTGGGAAGACTATAGGGGTAGGGGAACCTATGGGGAGTGGTAGACTAGGCTTAGGAAGGGTGCAACTAGGTCTTGGGGAAAAGATAAGTAGTGTTGGGTTAAGCTAAAGCTTAGGGGAAACTAAGGGGATGTGTAGGCTTTGGATAAGGTTGAATAACTAGGAAGTTTTAAAGGCTATTGAAGTGTTGTAGAAAGATAGGACAAAGGAATAGGAAAAGGGGGGAGGTTTAAAAAATATAGATTAAGATTGGAAGTAATGGGGAAAGGAAAATGTTTGGAAAGTAAATAGGTTGTTTTTGTGACTCGGAAAATTAGAAATAAGTGGGGTGAAAAGTGTGCTAATAGAGTGAGATATAGGGTTTGGAACAAGGAAGAGGTGTAAGGATAAGAGGGTAGGACTTGCAAAAGAGGAAAAAGAGTGTTTGAAGGAAGAAAAGAGTTGAGAGATGAAGATTATAAAATAGAATTGGAAAGTAGAGCATTTGTTGGTCTATATCAAAAGTGAAAATATAAGGACCATAGGGTAACTAAATGAAAGATAAAAATATTGATACCCTTAATGAATTTACTTAAGGAATATTTTTTGGTACTAATTACTAAGATAAATCAAATATTAACTTCACATATAGAAATAAGAGAAATAAGCGATCAATTTGATCTATAAACAACTAGTACAATGAGCTAGGGAAATGGTCCATGCATCATAAAACTAGGAAATGCTTATTGAAATGATTGGTAGAAGATAACAAGGAAATAAAACATGTGCAACTAGTGTTTGTGGGATTTAAAATTGAAAATAGGTTTTCCAAGCCTAGGAAATGCTTTGTGGTGAATCTAGAAGTTGTCGGAGAACTTTTTGAGAATTTAGGTGCTACCACAATGTAACAAGGACCCTACAAAAGTGTAGTAGTTGCTCCTACCCTTTTGGGGGCACTCCTGACTTTGTCTATTTGTAAAACAATTTTGGGGGCATTTTGTGGTCATTTGCTAGTCTTATTTCCACTTGCAAAATGGGTATGCCACTTCAAAATCTTTTAAAACCTAAGTTGAAGCATGGGGACATAAGGGAATGGTAGTTCTATTAAGGATATTACCTTAGTAAATCCCTTATTTAGTATATTTCAACTCAACAATAGCACTAGTATAGGAATGGGGTATGTGCAGACCAAGATGACTTTGTGCCAGTGGTGTGTGCAACGATGGTGATTATTCAAACAAAACCATAAGGGTAGATCTATCGCAAGTGGCATGTGCTTGTGATGGAGTCAATAAGGAGATGGAAAGGTGATCACAATAAGATGTACACGAGGCTAAAAGTCCTTAGATCTAATTGTAATGACAATAAAGGCTTTATGTAGATTTATGATGATTATGGCTATGGGAAAGGGTCTCTAATCGTTTCACAAAGGAGAACGCAAGAGAATTAGATATGGGGAATGGAAAGAGAGGGAGAAACTACAAGGATTCTATGCTTGAATGCTCAAAGGAGATTTCACAATCTCTAATCTTCAACTCTAATTTGTAATGGCTTCCTTGCAAATTCTATGTTGGAGGGGATGAGTGCTTACTAAATTTTCTCAAATTACCTAATGAGTTAATGGAAGGAAATAATGGGCTTAAATATGAACCCTTACTAATTTTTTAGTTGCATGACCAATAAAACTATAATAAGAATTAGGGAATAAACAAGATGGAACTTTCACTTTTTGCAAGTTCAAATAAGGGCAATAGTGCCACGGGTGGTAGTGACCTTGAGAGCTCTACACAAGAAAGTTTATATGGAGTCTAGGGTTGGTTTCCTTTAGTCTAGGGAATTTGCAATATCTTCCTATGGTCGCTAATGGACCTAAATGCATTAGGGGAATGGGTGCTAAAATGAGTGTAGAAATGTAATGGGGAGATTGTAGGGTATGCAATTTTCATCATTACAAATATATGGGATGTTGTGGATCAGTAATGGATTGTTAAATAATCTTTATGAAAAGTATAGTTGTCTCATTTTGAAGTCATAAGTTCTTAAATATAACATTGATTTATATCTAGTCAATTGAGTTATAAGGATTTACTTTTTCATTCTACATTAATTCTATAATTTGACTCTATCACCCAAGGATGAACACACCAATCTTAAGAAGTAACTGATTAAAGTTTATTTCAAGAATATCTTATTGTAATGTAATTTATAGTTTCTTAACCTTCTAATTGCTCTTAAGGGTATAAAGAAGCAATATAGAAGCATTATTCTATATTTGTTTATTGAATACACTTGTAGGTTGTAATTTAAAATATCTTTAGCAACAAAGTCATAGAGACTAGCATATAAGGAAGTTAGTGGCAAAATTGGATTTATTTTATACCATCAAGGTTTAGTCTTTGTTTGTTGGGTATTTTGTCATTTCAATAAATTATCTTGTAAGATTTGAAGGGAACACCCTCCCAAGCATTGCAAAGCTTAAGTGTAGAAGATCTGTACTTGCTCTTATCAATTGGCTTGAAATACCTATGAGTTGATTATAAGGCCCACTTGATCATTTAGCCTAACATTTTCCATTGGGTTAGTCTTTAAATGTCCGTCCTTTAGAATTATAAGGAACAATTTAGAGCACCAACATGTGGTACTGCATAAGCAACTAGATACTACACTTGATAATTAAAATGGTATTGCACTTGGTAGCTAGATATTCTACTTATTAACTAGATACTATATTCAATAACTAATATGGTATTACAGTCAATAACTAGATATTGAATAAGAATGTGATACTCCCTCTGACCATATTAAAGAGAGTGTTGTTAGTAACGTTGTATGCTCCCCCTCCAATTAGTTGCATGCAAAGAATGCAAGTAAGTTGGAGGAGAGTAGATAAATATATGGAAACCTCAATGGGGATATGTTAAGAAAGCATCATTTAACACCATGTGAAAGATACCAATGATATGCTCATGAAAGTGCATATAACGATAGGCAACAATATGCTCCCGCTTTTGCCTGAATATGTACCATTATTAAATCATCTGCTTACTTTCTATGCTTCCTCTCACTATTGCACTGTCATTCAAGTGTGTGTGATTACAGTTGCCACTTCTATCATTCTTAGGCTTGATTTGCTTTCTAAGGTAAGTTTTCTTTCCAGTGACTCTGGTTTTTTTTTTTTTTTAATATTGCTAGCACAATAAGGCTTCTCCTCGTGTTATTCAACCTGTAAGCATTTCTCTAGATTTTTCGTTGATGTATAGAGTCAAACAATAATAGTGTTTGAGAACTTAGTATCTTTCATCCCCACATACTCAGATTTTTGCGACAAGGCATGCAATGCATTTAACATAATCCTACATTTATTCTCCGACACCGTCACAATTTTTGAATGAAATAGCAATGATATTTGAGGACTCTTGTCTTCATACTCTCGTATGCCATTTTTTTCAACTAGACATGGAATGCATATTAATGTAATCCTACACAATTTATTCCGACATCATCACTATTCTTCGGCAAGTTTTTGTATTGTCATCGTGATTTTGGATTGTGGCATAGTCAACTACTAATTAATCATATCCCGTCTTAACTTTTGTGAAGAACGTACATTTCCCACCATCTTTTGACATGGGAAGAAACTTTTGAGCTTGTGTAAATGTTATTTCTTCTTCACCTTCAAATGGACAAAGAAGTATGATTGTAGTTGGTCACGCTAGTTATGGCCTACCACATCTGCATTAAATATTCCTTCGAAAAGAGGCATATATAAAATGGCACGCATCTTAAAAAGTGTTGACCCCTTGAGTACTCAGAGAACTTTCCATCATCTCCACATTTAATCTCTAAGAGCTTCATGGAGCAACAGTTGGAAAGAATCTAATGCACCCTAATTTTCTCCGGTTTGAGAGGGTTTGATATTTGCAAAGAAGGTAATCCGAAGGATTTCTTGTGTCTCAAGACCGTATGTCTATTGTATGATCTTGTTTGATGGGATACAAGCATGAAACAAACTGTCTTGAGACCATTGATCTAGATTGTGTCTAGATTTTAAGATCTGGTGGACAACACAATAAATGACTAAATATAATAGTTATTTTTCATTATGGTTCAATAAAATGCAATTCAAGCATGTAGTACAGAAAGCAAGGTGTAACATTGCATGTAAACAAAAACATTATCGAAATGGGTGAATCATGCATATTGGTATTAAATTATTAATATCTGCAAACAGAAGTCTTGCAATGAATCTACTCCTCAAATGGTGAGATTGTTAAATGTTTTTAAGTCTCCTCCATCCACAAAGACATAACAAAAGCAATTCAAAAGCGAAACTAATAAAGTTTAACACGAAAATTGCTATTACTTCTGTCTACTACATTCTAGTATCGTAATCAATACCATGCAACTCTTTTGCTGACCACAATTTAGCATCATTGATAATCAAAGTCATATAAGTGAAGTATGCAACTATCAAAACATCAAACTTTGGTACCTCGAAGCATGTATACCCAAATATGTGTCTAATTATGTCTCAGCACTGAAACACTCTCAAATTCAATATCCTGATTAGCGAATTGTTGGAGCACGCTCATTAGCAAGAAAAGGTAATTTATATGAAAGATAGGGCTGGAAATCCGCCTGTCAGGTTAACGACAGAGAAGACATCAAATACCCAAAATTCTATGAAATTGCATGTATGCATGTAATCATCTTTGAAAAAGAACAAAAAGCCAAGATATAATGCTCAATCATCTCGTGCTATCTACTTCAGCTTTACAAACCTATAGAATATTAGACCGGTAACATTTATAATACATTAAAACTTTACAGTTCCATTCAGTAAAGGACCTCTATGATGCAAATGGACACCAGCCAAGAATACTGATTTGTGCTACAGCTTACCTTAAGACTTCTGACACTTATCTTAAGTAGTAGACAATTAGGACAAATGTTACAATCTAATTACAGCTACAATTTCAATCATACTGTAGCTTCCAAATAAGCGTTAAAATTTAATAGTTAAGGTTTGTGAATCTAAGAGACAATTTACTCCTTGAAATAGATGTAAAAATAGCAAATTCTCATTTCTCAATTACAGAGAAAATGATAAATTACGTTCTTTACAAGAATGCCTCTCCATTACAGGCATCTCAGAGGAACTGAAGAGGCCCAAGAGTATCTAAACAAGAAGTGAACTGAAACTTTCACTTCTATTTAACTTGGTTACTGTAAGCTAATGTACACCAGCATTTTGACAAATTGAAAGCATAAGCACTATCAGTTTCTCCCAGAGAACCAAATAGCGTCCTGTTTCCCTTTGAACCATGATCTAAATGGGGGCCTCTTTTTCTGAATGATAGCATTTTCGTAATAAACATTTTATGCCTAGCTGGTATGCAGTTGAAATGATTTGATAATCAAGTACCTTCTACTACAGAAGATGTAAAGAAGCCAACCAAAAACTTCACTGCCATAGTGCAGAATTGTACATCCCTGATAAGCTCAAAAGTGAGATCACAACCTCTGTGTAACCAGGCAATTCCTCGATAACTCTGCCATACAAATAAGGGTAGTAATACTATGATTATATGATATTTCAAAAATAAGAAATTGTACGGACTTGCCTAGCAGTGCACTTAATACATCTGATATTCCAAGTGGGCTTGAGTGTAGTTTTGACATCACAAAGATAAACACCCTCCAAAGGGAAATGCCATATGCCAAATGGAATATTGAGAACAATATTGCAAATATTTTGCTTTGAGAGCAAGACTGCATATTCACAAAATAGTTATGTGTTGAATGTACAATCTGGTGTATGTATGCATGTGCACTTGGCTTGCTTTTCCGTAAACTCCTGCCAAAGGTTACAGCTGCTTTGTTAGGTTCATCTTTGTGGTGAGTTATTATGATAAGCAGATTCAACAGATATCATCAAACAGACTAAATCTATCAGAATCATTAATTACAAAGAGGTTGGCTAAAACGCACCTGAACCTGTTTCTGAAGGGCTTTCACATATTCAACAGCCTCATCTAACATGTCAGCAATATTGGTAGTTTGCTGTATTGAGTCAACAGCAATAGCAAATTCCCTATTAGACTATAGATAATAAAAGAAAGCAGCATTCTGCGTCTGGCTAAAAACTTCAATAGAATTTTTAGTTCCTTGCCTTGTCACTGTTTGGCACAAGTTCCTGTAATTTCCTCATTCGTTCACTGATTCGTGTTCTTCGCACCTAATAGTAAGCAAACAAAAACATTAAATGATTGAAAACTGATTCGTGTTCTTCTCACCTAATGGTAAGTACACAAAATAATTAAATGATCATTAACTTTCTGTGCATTTTTCACATCACCATTCACAACCTTCGTTCAGAACCAACCAAACATGAAAATAAAATCTTTGATACTGACTCTCTCAGCAATGCTTCGTGGGTGTGTTGCGAATCCCCGCTTTGCACGAACCTTGCAGGGAACAGAATCTTGCAGAAGTTCTTCCATTGCAAGTTCTGCAGATATAGATCTTGACAAATTGTATGGCCGATTGACTAATGCAGATTTGCCCTGACTTCCTGTCTCTACCTTCTTATGTATGGATAGAAGAAAAGAAAGTAGTTATCAAGCATGCATATTCACTAAAACTTAACCAACCACAACGTTTGACAAAAATGAAACCAGCACTTCTTATACCTGGGCATCTGTGTTATGCAGATCTTGCATCATCACTTTCCCATCCAATTCTTTTGAACGCTTTCTTGCAGCATAGTTTGTACCATTCTGCATGCCAGAATGTTTTCCAGAAGGCATTGTTGTATCATCCCATGACCCAACTGAAAAACTTGAAACGTATCCTTGTACTTTCCCACTGCCTAAGTTACCATCATCAGAACTGCTCGTTGTTTGATTTTCTGTAGAAGACCCAACCATAGCCCTTTTCACATCACCAATTCCAGATACACCCATATCCGTGGAAAGTTGGGATAACAGACCAGGAGGGGAACTATTCTGCCGCAAAAAACTTGTTTGGCTTTGAACTCTGTTTTGGGGAAGGATATCTCCACAAGAGCTTCCTAAGCCCATGGTAATCCTATTTTTTTCTTCTGAATAATCTGCAAAACAAGGATAATATGATAACATTAAATAACCATCCTTCATTTTTTCTGGTCTTGGGGAAAGCATTTAAGAAGCTGATCATGAAACCCACCGCTTTCAAAGGCACCTTGAGCCTCAGTAACTAATCTAGATAGTAGCCCAGCTGGGGAGCTACTATGTCGGATAAGGGTACTCTTGGACATTGAGGAGGATGCATTAGTCACCCTTCCAAGGGGATTGCAGGAAACTAAGTTTGTGTGGTACAAGCCTATCTGCTGTCCACCTGGATGAGAAGCTTGAGCTTGGCTCACCAATGACATTTGAGAGGTGCCAAAACTGTCATGGGATACATCAGGTCCATTCTCAAGGATTGCAACAAGATGGTGGTGCTTGCCCAAATCTTCTCTAGTGGCATGTCCTGCACTTCTATTAAGGGAAGGAAGCTGAGGCACATTCCTTTTCAAATAATCATTGTGTTCTCCACAATGCTTTGCTGGCTTGTTCTCCCCAAAATGAGAGGATGATATACTTGATTGATGTTGCTGCATTGTTTTAATATTAGATTGCGATGGAAGGAAAGAATCATTAGAGAAATACTGTGATATGATCTTATTATTCTCCTCTTCTTCTAGACTTGAGAAAAATGAGCTTGGTGCAGAATGATAACGCATCAATCCCAATGAACCCTGGAAATTGTTTGACAAGCCTGTTTCCACTGATGCTGTAACATCAACATGGGCTACATTGCAAATTGAGGGCTTATAATCAACATCCATAAAATCCAGATTATCTGTCTGCTGCTGAATTGGAGGCATCTTCTCTGAGTCCATAGAGTACTGGGAGAACTGCATTTGGATTCCTTTTGAATCAGATTGACCAAGACATCCTGGTGGTGTGCCTAAGCCCGCATTAAAGCTTTGCGCTTGATTATTAAACATTTTTGTGTACGAAACCTACAAAATGACACAAAGCACTTATTGTCACTAGTTAGATTCAAATTTCAAGCAAATAGGAGGTCTGATGTATTCCAAGAAATTATTGTACAATTAAAAAATCAGAACTTCAAAGGCATGTTTTCTATTTCAATAAAGTAAGCTTTTGCACGCATACAGCATATCATAAACTGTGGCACAACCTATTCATCTGAGATTACAATTGGCATCCACCATGTAAGTCCAAATCATCTCATGGGTTGGTAAAGTGTACAAATAACATTCTCCTTGTATACAACATTATACTGATCTAGCCACATAGCTATTAAAAAACTTAACAAACATAACACATGCTGGTGTAGGCTTGGATCTTTTTAGCACCTAGGAAACAATAGCAGTGTTGCATTTCACTTGATGTGCCTAAAATTGTACTTCAAATCCAATCATGCATGTTATCTGGAAATCTACATTGTACTTTAAGCCTCTTGTAATAACATTTTAAAACTTACTCCACAATTATTAATTTTCCTTTCATAATGTTGTTCTGAATGAATTCCCGTCAGATTATATCACAGATGGTGAGCAGTATCAATAATTGTCTCAAATAGATGGTGGGAAAATGTCAACAATTACCAAGAAGTTACTTGATGCTCAATCTAGGAATCACCATGTTCTGTACATTTACAGTTGGCGGTACCAACCAACTGTCGGCTACCTTTATATGCCAAGCATGGAATTGTAGATGGGACCGCATTTTGCGTGATAACCCTATCACATTGTATGAGAGCATAATTGAGCATAATAGCAATACCAGTTTTGATGTTAATTATCAATGAGTAATTTATTATGATGCTATTGTATTTCATTTTCAAGTATATTCTGTTTACTGTGTGAATTCCAATTCCGATCTGTTAGGCAGTAAACAAACATCAGTTCATGTAGTTGCTTCAAACATTATGACTGCACCTGCCCAAGCCACTGAAATTTGCTTCTCTCCACTAGATCTAGAAAATCTCTAGGAAAGTAAGCGAAATACAGCACAATTGGTAGGAAGCAAACGGTAAATATCAACAGTAAACGGAAAACAAATAATTCATTCCAAAGAAACACATAATTGGAATTCCTGTTAATTGATATTGTACCTCAATCTTTAAGTACTTTCTTAAACAAGTGCCACACAGTTTGATCTCCTTCCAAACAATATTTTGTTTGTTTCTCAATCACAATATTGAGTTCGAAATTGCCCCTTGCCTGAAATGCATCTCTTTTATTTTTATTTACACCATTACAAAATGACTTTTAACATAGAAGAGAAAATCTGCTTCAATATCAGATAAATTTCACAACTACTTATCCAGATCGCATGATTTCAAAATTTCTATAGTTAAGCATGGCATAATTTTACAAATGCTTCCGATTTCATGTCAAATTCTGCAAACTTCCTACCATTTTCAATTATATATGTGTGTCATAAAGTTAGAGATAACCTTCTTTACAAGCGCTGACTTATATTGCACCTTCTTTACAAGCACTGACTTATATTGCATGTGAATTCAGATAAATCATAAATCTGTGTTTCATTTGAAGTTAGCATCAAGAGCTTCAAAAATAGAATTACATAAAATAAAATTTTATAAACGCCCACTGAAGACTTTGTAGAACCTATGGGACCACAAAATTACATATACAATTGAAGCCATAATGTTTGCAGATTAACTTCTTTCTACCATAGAGTACCATTACATTCTATACTACCAAAGACCAGGAAATGAAAGGCTTTAGAACTTGTGGAGAAAATCAACGAGTCTTGACAAAGCACAAAATATGGTTACATGCAAGTGAATAATCAGAGACTCTCCTCCAATCTACTGCAATTCTTTTTAACAGAACGAAACATAAATACCAGACGAAATCTGAATTTTACCCCACAGAAATTTTACATTTTTTTCTTAGAAGCTAGGAAGCATCGACCTTATTTGAAATCAACATTGCCTCTATTGTAGGTTCCTATTCAACATTTTCTCTAAGGAATTTCCTCTTTTAATTAAAATCCACATGAGACCCTGTACAATTTATGGAACAGCAAAATTACTTATACAATCTTAGACATAATGTTTGCAGATTAACTGTTCTTAAACCCATGTTATCTATAATCCTAACCCTAAGTACTAGAACGTCTTAACTGACTACCAAAACAAGAAAATGAAAGGCTTCCAAACTTGCTGGAGAAAATTAGGGGTATTTATAAAGAAGAAAATGTGGCTGCATGCATGAGAACATCAAAGATTCCCATGTTGTGTAATGCAATTCTTCACAGAACACACATAAATACAAGACAAAATGTAACATTTACCCCCATTTTTTAAAAAAACTATGGTGTATCATAAAAAACACTTTATTGAAAAAATCAAACTAAAAATTAACAAAATGCATTTTAAAAACACAATTGAAAATTCTTGAAATCTTTTTCTATTCGTTGGACAAGATTACGCTTCCCTTTTGTGGTCATCATCAAATCACTACGTCTTTCTTTAAAATCACTCACAATGATTTCACTGCACACCATTATTCACTTTCCCTACAAGTTGTGCAGGCAAATCCAGGCCCAGAACTCCCACAATACTAAACAAAACGTAGAAAACGCTGCATCCAGATTGGACAAGAAACACTCAGCATCCCCTTTTTACACATGCAAGGTATATTTAGTATGCTGATCTGACACCTGATAAAAAACAGTTGCACCTGCCAGACTGGGACGGCCTCTCATTTGTCTCTGCCTAGTCAGTCAATTGAAGAAAGAAAGAATCCCACAGCCAACAAAAACTACACTTCTTCAATCGTACTAACACTGACCAAAGTTAAATAAAAATAGCTGTGCGGAAACTAACACAATTAACCCATGAAGTTATTGTCAGCAATATGTACAGGAATCTAAGCAAAGAGCCAGCCAAAAGAAAGTGAAAATGATATTTGCGTAATGTGTAAGAAGAAGAAGAATATAAGTGCAGGAAAAGAAAAATAAGTGAAGAGAAACAGTGCTATGAAGACAGGAATATGTGAAAAACATCAGAGGTTTGATGTACTTTTGATCTATCTTCTCTGTATATTTTATTTTCCCTGCAGCTGTGCTCATAGACTGCAAACTCCTCAACACAAGGTGCATGGAAAAAAAAAATCTTCTCAAATTTTGAGCTTTCAGCAGTTTTTTTTGAGAAAATAGTATTTCTTTTCTTATTTTTTTATGTTTTTCTAAGCGTAATTTTAGATTTTAGTTTCTTATGCTTGGATGCCAACGTATTAGGTACGTCAAAGCAACAAAAAGAAACCTGTACTTGTTTTAGTATTTCAGAAGTTTTGTTGAAAAAAAAATCTTTTTTTTTTAAATTATTTTGAGTGGTCTGGACTCTAGATTATGTCTACGTTTTTACAGGTGGATGCCAAGAAGATTAGGTGCATTGGAAAAGTTTTGTACATATTTTTGAGCTTCGTGACATTTTCTTTGAAAAAAGGAGTTTTTAACTTATTTTTATTACAAACAAATTGGCAGATAACAAGCAAACATGATCAATGCCAAATGGGTTGATTACAAACTACAAATCTGATTAATGCCGAACTGGCAGATAACAAACAGATATGGATCAATGCCAAATTGGCAGATAATGAAATGCAAATTCTAAATGAGGGATCTAGCAGTAAACCTTCTAAGATCCTCTTACAATATCAAATGCATTTACTATTGGACGGTAATACCTTCCAGATTTACATCAAAACATTTAAACATGCAAGCCGAAACTCTCACAAAATATCTCTGATTAACAGTAGCAAACTCTCTGAACTATATCAACAATTATACTTGATGCAACAGCTAAGGAAAACTCTAAATAACAGCAACACAAAAAAGATACCAATACCCAATTTGTATGGTCAAAAGGAAACCTTCAAAAGTTGTTTTTACCTTTCAAAAAGCTGATTTTCTGCTTCTCATAAAGTTGATTGTCTCTGTCAGATTTGGCCCCCCTTTTGGCAGCAATTTTTGTCTTATTCTGCAATTCAACCAAAAGTTATATAGGACTCCAATATGGTACAATAGCATAAACCCTTGTAAATAATTTTATTTCTCTTAAAGTTGTTTTTTTACTGTCACAAAGCTGATATTGTCAGAATTTGTCACCCTTTTTGAATACACAGCCCCTTTTGAAATGTACAGCAAACAAGAAATTACTCAATAAATAGTCAGCAACCATATAACTAGTCGTACATCCTACAACTTGAGCTGTACGGCTCAAGATAGGAATGGTACAACACCCCCAATCTTTAATAATGAGTTGTGATTCATGCTAAGGATGGTACAACAGCTGTAGGAGTTAGTACAGTTGTCTTTTGGGGCTGAAAATACTAACTAAACAAACTACTACCTCCTTGAAGTTTCAAACGCCCCACAATATGAAGTATGGCCTGCTACAAATGATATCACCTTTTAGTCTTGTACAGCCATGTAGGAATATAGTATGGACAGCAAGTGGGGATTCCTCCTTCACAAGTTTAATCAATATTATTTGCAAACAAATGACTTTCTATTAGTCTCTTCAAAAATAACACACAAAACCTAGAACTACCAAACTGAAATATATATTTATTCTGAAAATCCCACACACAAAATACTGAAATATTGGAAATCTTCACACCAAAAATACCAAATACACAAACCAACTAGAACTAGAACTTCAACACACTAGCAATCTCTATATGAAATTGCTCAAACGGAGATGAGAGTTTTTGTCCCCAAATCCAAACCTTGTAGTGCCCTTCTATTTGATAAAACGAATACTTGAATAATGAACAAAATTAGCAGTGCATACCAGATAGAGGAGTAAAAGTATATCTTTATTCACACATGAAATTATTACAGAAGTAGACCAGAGATGGTCGGCCAAGGATCAAAATCGATCCAACTAG
Source organism: Cunninghamia lanceolata (assembly GCA_027924645.1). Taxonomy (NCBI): domain Eukaryota; kingdom Viridiplantae; phylum Streptophyta; class Pinopsida; order Cupressales; family Cupressaceae; genus Cunninghamia; species Cunninghamia lanceolata. The sequence goes on from BSBN01001207.1 coordinate 404,289, forward strand.
ATCATACTCTTTCCTTGACAATACAAAGACTATTTAAAAGACCCGACGATTGTCAAGAGGAACACAACCGTCGACTAACTGACTCGTAACCCGAGAGCCGACAAACAATTAATACATAGTCGAATAACCCATATTATCAAATATAATAATCGGCATTATACACTGACTACATCATCCCCCCAAAAGAAAAAGTCGTCTTCCAAAAAACGAAGAAAACTAGCATCAAGTAACATTGTCCAAACTGGTGACGATGTGGATGACAATGTTGGTGATGATGTTGATGACGATGTGGTAGAAGAACCTGGAAGAACACCCAGAGTAGAAGTAGAACCATCATCTCCAGAACATATGCCAGTGAATGAAAAATATTGAGGACCAACCAACCAAGGGACCCCATCTGATTGCACACTGGAGGCTGAGAATGTTGTACCCGATCGATCGTTGAACTAAGATAGTACTGCAAGCACCTTAGAAGCATTTTGATGATGAAAAGATTGTTTAGCGTCCCCATATGCCAGGAATGTACATTTGTTGAATTCACCAACCAACAAGAATGATTCTCTATTTTTGCCTAAAAGAGCTAATGAAAGAAGGTGGGAAAGTATATGAGAAAATCCATTGATTACTGCAATAGGATGACTTAGCAAAAGTCATACAAATGAATCATTTGAATCCTAAACCTCAACAATGAGTTTGGTGGGGGTCGAGGGGCAGTGCCCCTAGTGGGGTCGAGAGGCACCCTCGTGGGGTCTAGGCCATTCTCTCTCCAACACCATCTTGTTGACTATAGAAAAAGTATACCTGAAACTTGTATGAATGGCAGTAGAGGTTGTTCTGTCACCCGAGAATTAATCGCACAGCTGTAAGAACCGTTTGGACGAGAATTGCAAAAATTGTCTGAGTGATGGATGTTCAAACTGTACGGTAGGTGCTGCAGGGAGATACACGGCAAATCTGTGTAGGAGTCCGACAGTGTCCAAAGAGTAGTTCTTTCATACGGCAAATAGGCTTGTATATTGTACGGTGAAGGAAAATGTCGTTGATTGTACAGTGAAGAGGACTGTTGTTGACCGTACAGTGAAATCAAACAGTTCTGAAGAAATCTATATGATGGCAATATCAAAACTGAAAGGTCGTACATCAATAGTTAGAGGAGACTGTACAATAGTAGGAAAAGAGGATCGTACGATGTTGAAAGCTAGGGAAGTACGGCAAAGAAGGCAATAAACAGTAGTGATTGTACGGTAGATGAAATTTACTAGGCTGAAATTTCGTACGTATAGAACAGTATGTTCAAAAAAAGAAAGTACGGTCAAATAGAGGATGTATGAGTGTATAGTCAAAGAGAGGGCATATGAGCAAAGGAAGATGGTCATATGGCAAGGAAATGGAGATATCCGTACGTTGCAATCTTAGTAAAGGTTGTACGGTGGAGTCCTTAAGGTTTTCTTCCTTTTTAAATGTTTTTCCGTTCCGTACCATGATGTCTATAACGTTATAATTTGTCGTTTTAATAATTTGTCCACTAAAAATTTTAATTTTAATTTTGGTTTGCCCGATTATATTTAAAATATATATATTTATCAGTTGATTTATTAAATTTTTCCCCTTCCAATTTTTTTGTGCATTGTCTTTATTATCATTTTTTTTCTCTTGTTTTCGTGGGCCCCACTTTGTAATTTTAATTTCTTTGGCTTTTGCATTATAATTAGGAACTTTAATATTTAATTTTTTAATTTTTGGCTTTGCCACCCAACACAAATGGAAACAATTTTTTCCATTTCACTCCAATGGGGTCCACCTATTATCTGTCGCTCCAACTACAAAAATTTCTTGTCCCGCAATATTTTTTTCTTCTCCGTAATTTTCGTGTACAATATTTTTCCCTCTTTCGGAATTTTTCTGTGAAGTTGATTTGAGTGTACCACAAGTATCCGTGCGTTCCAAATTAAATATTTTAATATTATTACTCGAGGACATACTAGTGTGAATTTTGCATTCTTCGGTAAAGTTAGGTGCTTCTGCTAGAACCGGAACTGTTGTCTTTTGTGAACCACCCAACACACATAGATTGTCCAACTTTTTAAAATCATTTTTCCTCTGTTGCTCTTCACTGATCATTGTAACTTCAATAAAATTACAAGCCGACGGATATACTTCATAGTCCTCCATTTGCTAGTGAAATAGGCCACGGAGAGAATTTGTTTCATCCTCCGAGCATGATAGTAATTCCAAAATCCCTTCGTCGTTCAGCTCCATCGGACCCGGATCATGCTTCTCTATCCATTCTTCTTCAGAGTCTGAATTTGATGAATCGGAGGAAGTTGCTTCCTCCTTGACTGCTTGGTTTTTTAAATCAATTATATACTTCCGACCCTTGTTTTCAATGGAGATTGTATTCCTTTTCCAATTATGGTCGTCTTTGGCTACTACCAGCCAACCCCGACCCAACAAGGCATCGTACGCTTTCTTCTATAATGAAATGACCACGAAATTCAACAAGAATGCTTGGGTTCCAATAATTACCTTTTGGCCCATTAAAACACCAAGTACCTTAATACCATGTTGATTTGCACCCACCTGTTGAAAAGTTGGGAGCCAGAGAGTCAACTTACCCAAATGTCTCCAAGTATCTTCCAAAAGGACATTCACACTAGACCCGCCATCAATAATTGTATTGGTGAGCTTTCTTCCAAGGATCTCCATATTTACCACCGCTAGTTTCTTTTGTCATGCTAACTGTTAATAGCATGGGATCAATCACTTGGTCACTCGACAACAGAGGTTCGGTTATTGGGTCTTCATTCTCGTCAGACTCCAAATTGGTTGTAGCATGCACCATCTCATTCTTCCCCGATACAATAGGATTTTGAAGTTCTGGAATACATTGTAATAAATCCACTACTTTAATTGGTACGGTAGTTTGAAGTACTTACCTTGCAATATTTTTAACGGAGGGTAACTGATTTGTTACCGTACTTGTGTTTTCGTGTGAGTGATGTCGTTCGTTATCCGTAGCATGCTCCACTCTGACTCTTGCTTCACAAAATCTTTCTTGCTCTAAACGTGGGTCCGAGTACACAACCTTCTTTGCTTGGGCTTGAGTAACGACCAATACTTCATTTTGCCTTTCAACATCAATCAGGCTGATGCCGACCTATTGCTTCAGACATCCAATGTCTTCATGGTCTCCAGGTCCACACCATTTGCACAATAATTGCACTTTGTCCTTGTTCTGGCAGTCGCTTGCAAAGTGTCCCCATCATTACACTGTCGCCATTGTATGATCGGACGTCCTTTGGGGTCGTATTGTATTTGACTTTGACCTCTTTGATTTCGATAACCGCTAGGAATGTGTTATGTGGCTTTGATGGAGTGGATTGCTCTCCCTGTGTGAAGAGTACTTGTGAACTCCTGGTCTTCAAGTTATACAGGCACTCTTTTATCGAATGACACATAACCTGGCAAATCTCACAAAACAGTTTTCTGGGACAATTACCTTTGGTGTGCACTTCACTTTTACACTCACTACACCAGAGTTTAGTGGATTCTTTGTTGGTTTCTTTCTCCGCCTTCAATTCTTTCATCATCTGGAGCATGTCCCTCTAGAGCACTTGTACCATTCCTGATTCACTATCACTACCATCATCCGAACTTCCATCTTCCTCTGTTTTTCTTTTGCTACGAGAGGACATTTTGTCTTCACTTTCTTTGTCCATCGCCCGATTGTAGGCTTCTACATAGGAAGAGGGTGGTACTACCTTTTTTTTTAAGGACAAAATTAAACCTTCGATGAACCACCTTTTCTTAAGACAGTCAACAAGTTCTTTTACTAATTTTATAAGCAGTTCTTTAAGTCTACGATTGTAAGCTCGTACGTTCTCATGCTTACCTTGCCTCGTATTGTAAATTTCGGCTACTATTTCATTACCATCTCGCACCAACTTAAACCATTCTCCAAAGGCCTTCTTTAATGTCTCCCATGTGTTTCGGGAGGCTTGATCAAGTTCGGTATACTAGTCAATTGCTACACCTCACAGGGTGTCTGGAAAAGACCGTATCCAAATTGCTTTATCATCTTGCCAATTTGTTGTCCAAATCGTCTCAAGTCTTGCAATGCCTGACAGGATCCTCAGATCCATTGCCTGTAAACTTGGACAACTTCTACTTTTCTCGACTAGGGCTTACCATGGTTTTGTTATGATGCAAACCTAGCGCCTGAAACCTACTTGCTAGGGAGTTTTGATTCGTACATTCCAGTGCTTCTCTTGCACTCTCAGCCACATAAGAATCCTCCACTCTTCCCAAAGCTTCAACGTTCGGTGCGCTTGTTTCGCCTTCAGATTTTCTTTTATACACCCTTGGCTCAACTTCTTCTCCTTTGATTGACAACCCTTTGAAGCCTCGAAGTTTGCTCTCGTATGCTTCTATGAAGGAATCTAACTCCGACTCCCCACTTCTCTTGTCTAGAGAAGGTTGTCTTGACTTTTCAACTTGATCAGAAAGATTAATCCACGCTTCGTCTAGTAGTGGAAGGTGCCTTGTGATCTCCTTCCACTCTGCCCTCATGTGATTATTTGTAGTAGAAATGTGTTACCTCTCCCGACTACGACTCCTACTCACACTCCAACTTCTACTTTGGGATGGACTTCGGCTTCGAGCTTCGGCGATCTCTCTTAGTCTTCTTCTGTGTTCTCTTTGTTCTGCCAACCTAAGGGATCGTCTAATCTCTTGATCCTAACCACGTGGTCTCTTCCCACCTTTATTGGGGTCTAAGGGCATGAATCTCTTATATTGGACCCGATTTCTTTTAAGGCAACGGCGCCAATGTTTACCCTTCTATCTGATAAAACGAATACTTGAATAATGAATAGAATTAGCAATGCATACCAGATAGAGGAGTAAAAGTATATCTTTATTCACACATGAAATTATTACAGAAGTAGACTAGAGATGGTCGACCAAGGATCAGAGTCAATCCAACTAGATCATACTCTTTCCTTGACGATACAAAGACTATTTAAAAGACCCAACGGTTGCCAAGAGGAACACAATCATCGACTAATTGACTTCAACTAACTGACTCGTATAACGACCCGAGAGCCAACAAACAAGTAATACATAGTCGGATAACCCATATTATCAAACATAATAATTGGCATTATACACTGACTACATGTAGTACAAGGTAATCCTAGGATGGAATTACTCAAATGGCTGGGAGGGTTTTCATCCTTGAAACTATCTTGCCAAAGGGTTTTCATCCTAAGGCAAATGAAGAACTCTTGTTCATTCTCACGAAATCAAAAATTGATAATAAGCCAGAATCCTTCTTCTGTGCACTTCTCTTTATATAAGCACTTTTGAGGAAATAAAATATTATTTTTATTTTGTCCTTTTCCTTCCAAAAATAAAACAAAAGTGACTTAAGGACCTTTTAAAATAATCACTTTGTACTCCATGCCTAGCAACACTTTATAACATCACTTTAAGTCCTCTTTTAAAAACACTTTATAATATAATAATAAAATATAGTCTTTTTATGAACATAAAGTTACTTTTTGGGCAACTTAAATTAAATTATTAAATTATGTCCTTAGCTCGAAAAGGGGACATGACAGAAGATGGACACTCTAAACACCCTCTACCCACAATTCACTCAGTGAAGCATGTTGTTCCCTCTTCTCTACTCCTTCTACCCAACAATTTATTGTTGGAAGATGTTCTTTCAGTCTATCACACACATTTGCAAGACAAACCAGCTCTGATTTCATTTGATGCAATCAAGGATACAAAGCCAAATGAATGGCAACCTTGTCCTTGCAGCCAACACAAAGATGAGCCACACACAAGGAGATGAGCTACAACACAAATTTGGAAAACAAAAACTTGCTCATTCATAAACAAAGACTAGTACATTCATTTGATCTCTCAAAATCTTGACAATCTCCCCAATGGAGCACCATCTCCCTCCTATTCCTGCAATAAAAATAACAATGGAGTATTACCATAACAGAAGCGTCCAGCAATACAACCATGAACCAACTATGGAGCATTCCAACAACTATCCTTCTTGCTCTTGCTCTTAGTCTTCAATCAATCTCCCCTTGCAATACAAACAACAATGGAGCATTACCATCTTCCTTCCTACTTGCTCCTTGCGTTACAAACAATTTGCAATCAACCTTTTTAAATGGAAAGCCCCCCTATTTGAAGATCTCATTCAATCAGGCCTTCACATAACCAAAGCATGCAAAAATGCATGCTTCATGCAACTAGGACCCAATATGATGTGGCACATTTGTATGTATTTACATTTTCCAAGTGGGACATGATTCCCAAGAAGAACTACATCCCAAAAATCCAACTCTTGAAAAATGGCCTTCCAAATTCATGATCAAAATGTCTTTTCAATGTAACTTCTCAAGATGTGGCATTCCAATTTTGTGGAAAGCAAATAGAGGGTCAAAGATGCTCTTACACAAGTAAGTCCCCTTTTATGACATATCATAGATGCTGTATTAAATAACCCCCACACCGAATGAAGTGTCATAGCTTGTCATGCATTGGATTCCAAGTGGCAAAGAGGGGAATCCCATGATTCCCTCCAAGTGGGACGTCCAACTTATGTGAGGAACCAATAATAAAAATAACAATTTCTTCACAAGGGAAGGTCTAGGGGAAAGTCCAAGTTCATTAGAGGGTTAATTACATAGAAAATCAAAATGAAGGCCTAGAGAAGTCCCCCTCCCATGGGAAGCCATGGGCCATTGTTTACCTGCAAAACTAGGAAATTGCAAAAAATGAGAAATAAATAATTATTTTTGTTGATGTCAATTGCCCAATCCTGAGACGCTTCTGCATCACCCCTCCTCAACAAGGAGGGTGGAATCCACCAGCTCCTTGCAAGAAGACCTCGGTTGTAACAACTCTGCCCTCTCATTGGCCCTCTCTGGCACATAAGGCGGTGGGTCCTTATCAACCTATTGATCCACCTAGGAGGGGCCTTTTGGTTAATTTGGCCTTTGTCGATCCCTCTGCTCAAGATGGGTGGGAGGCTTAGTATCCTCCCTCAAAGGAGCCTTCTGGGCGGGTCTCTCTCCCACTTAAGGACGTCTTTCTCCTCCTAGTGTGGCGGTGTGTGCTTAGTTTTCTTTTGCTTATCCTTTGCCTGTGGTTTGGCGTTGAGATGTAATACTTTGCTTTTCTGTGACTGCCTCTATTTCATGTATTGTGAATACCTACCTCCCACTTTTAATTGTAATGTTTGAGTAGTAGTCATTCCAGATGGTTTTCTAATAAAAATTTAATTTACTTTTTTGTTTTTAAATATGAAAGTATATTGAAATGCTGGTTAAAATGACAGTAAAGGTATGTAATGGTATAATTTGTGAAAATATGTAGAGATTCTGGGTAAAAAGATGAAAAATGTGAAGATGGTGGACTAGTTTGTAAAAGTGGGAGAAATATGCCACTTAAAGTGTTGAAAACACTGTTTTTCAAATAAATATAGTTAACCTCCTTGGGTTATATTTTATCATAATCCATACTTTGCATCATTTTAACCATATTTAAACAGTTTTTTCACACATTTAATTCCAGAAACTGCAAAATTCGTTCAAACTTTCTCCTTCTAGCAGTTCTCATTCCTATCATTACCTCTATGAAATCGTCATCATAAGCTCAAGCACTTACAGAAGAACTATTTTTTAAATAATCTCTTGAAACATTACAATACTCCTATGCCTGTATTTATTCAACAGTTCCCTCCAGTACCTCACTAATCTATTTTCACAAATCACACATCCATTTGTTCGATTATTTTAATCAGCATCTTCACATATTTTCACAAATCACACATTTACTTCAATCTTTTTTATTGTTTGAACCAGCATTTTGACATATTTTCACAAATTTAACAATTAGTTCAGTACTTCACCTTTTCCACTGTTTTTGAGCAATGTTTCTTACATATTTCACAAATTTAACCTAAGTTTTGAGATATTTTCACAAATTACACTGCTTTCGATATTTTCCATCATTTGAACCAGATATTCTGTGATGTCCCGATATTAAGGCATTGTTTAAATTAAAGATTTAAACGTCATAGTCCATTTTGAATGCTTCTAACAATAATTAATAAACCAATATAATATTATACATATATAATATTACATAATATTATTATATGAATATTTTAATTAGAATATAATATATTAATCGATATATTATTATATAAATAACCAATATAAATATTAATAATTTAAATATTATTATAATCATTTATTATAATAATATAATACTAATAATAATAAAAATATAAATATTATTAATTTAATATTATTATAATTATTATATATTATAAATATATAAATATTAATAACATAAATTTAAATATTTAAATAGATTTATAAAGTAGTATTATAAGACAAGAAGGTCTTATGATAAAAATAAATCATATCATATATTATAAAGATAAATCATATCATGTATTATAAAGATAAATCATATGATACGTAACTAAAGGCAATGTTTAATTAATAAAGGCAGCGATGTATATAGAAAAAGCAACAAACCATTGATAAAGGAGGCAGCCATTAAATATTACAAGCAGCGATATCATTAAGAGGAGAACTATATATTAAACAACCATTAAACTATTGAGACACGTCCCTAGGCAAGGAGGTGCAAGGAAAGACCATGTCTTTCAACCATATCGGGGGTATTAAAGAGAACCCATTTCATAACAGATGAGGGGGAAGAATGGGAATAAAAAGTAATGATTAAAATACAAGCAGAAGGTAAGAAGGAGAAAATGAGTAATCAACATAATATATAGAGAAGGCAGGAATATATAGAAGAAATAAGAGATCGATGAAGAAGGATACAAATCAGAAACATAAAGCAGTAAGAAGATAAAATAAATAGCAATTAAGGGACTCACAATACAGCAAAGTCAAGGATAATGCAAGGTACAACAGTACCTTAGGAAATCTGAGCAACCTCTAAGATAAGTAATGTCTTAATGTTGTTTATATGATTAGTAAATAAAAAATATAAACAATTCACTATATATATATATATATATATATATATATATATATATATAGATAGATATAGATATAATCTGGAATAGATCCATATGTCATACATCTCATTAGAATTACACAAGTCTATGAACAATAAATATGTATAAATATATTAGGAAACTTGGTAAGAAATGACATAACCATCTCATCACTTCTATTTCCCATAACCATAGGAGAGGCAGTCTTGTTAGGGAAAGGCGAGGTAATTCCATCACGATGGATTGGAGAGGGTTTAACGCGCCCTAGACAAGGATGCTAGGGAGAGGCGGAGTAATTCCATTCCCAATCGCATTGGAGAGGGTTCAACGCGCCCTAGACATATAATTTCCCCATCCATGGTTAAGGAATAGAAGGAAGATGATATGGGAAGATGAACTTAGATTATTACTTCATCCTTAAAGGAATGTTAGGTATTGTGGGGAGAGGCAGAGTAATTCCATCCGTATTAAGGCCCGTAGGCTGGGACATAGTTTCCCATAGGCTGGGTCAAGAGATGGTTTCAGTGCGCCCTATACATGTAAAGCCTAGTTCCATGAGGAAGAATAATAAGGAAAATATGCATGATTGAATTATCGAACGTATTATAAAATAGTTATCAATAGCAAGTGACAATTAGGAAATAAATAATCTTTCAACAAGGAATGATGTAAATACATTATCATTGTTCTTATCATTGAAATTTATTGTTCTCTAACGTACTAATGTCTCCTTGAGAATTATTTTGAATGTAGATTCGGGTTTAAGTGTTTCTTTTAGAAAGGGGACATTACATATTCAACATATGATCACACCACAGCTTATATCTTTTCGAATGTTTTAACCTGATTTACACCAACTCTTCACAAATTACACTGTTATTTCCATCTTTCTATCATTTTAATCAGGGTTTCAGACATTGTTTCACAAGCTTATGAAGTCTTACTATCTGCATGCTGGCCATTTTACAGGTGTTTACATAGCACTACTGAGAGGTATCAGGATTCCATGCCTTGCTTAATAAATGCATAATCGGAATTTCACTGTTTATTCTTGGATGTAAATGGTTGACTAGAATTGCCTGTATGAGACAGATAAACAATACGTTGTATGCTGTGGGTGTGGTTAGATGGTACGGGCAACAGACTACAATCAGGTTGGTTAAAAGTTGATATAACCCATGAATCAATAAAACAAGAAATGAATAACTGGAAAGATAACTATAGCAATTTAATGAACAACTTAGAGGTAGCTTTTTTCATCATAGCCTTTGAATAACTACGTTTATGATTTCATCAAGTTTCTGCTTGTGCAAAGCAGCTTTTGACGTTTCCAATAAAGCCTGACTATATGCAGATGAACACGAGTTACCATTGAGTGTGCAAATGATTGGGGCTGATGATGATATATTGAACTTGCCAACAAAATTTGGATTAGGCAAGTTCAGCATATAATGAATTAGAGAAAAAAAAACATATAATGAATTAGAGGAAGGAAATAGCAGTTACCGTTTGTTTATTTTTTTTTGCATTCAATGTCTATCTTCTTCATTCCTTGGACAGAGTTTCATTCTCCCTGCAAGGAAAGTAGGATAATGTTTTAGAATTATTCTATTGTGTATGACTATGTATACTGTCAATATTGCCTCCACATTGTTTCTAGTATATTGCATTGTCTTAGACACTTCCACGTGTATTTTTGTAAAGAGCAGGATGCCATGCACGTGATATGCTGAGATGCAACTGCCATCTCATAACAGATTGTCTTTTACAATGAATGGTGTGCAAGTCTCTTGTATACACAATATATCAGAAATCATTAGATCATGATCACTGAGTGCATATTCCATGTGTGCTTGTAGGCTCCACGTGTTTGTAACGAGGAAACTATAGTGTGCATGAATCAAAAGGCATGGAATTGAAATCATTTTCTAATTCCCATCAGCTTTGAGGCTAGACATTTGTTTTACAACTTTTTGTTCAGCTTTGAAGTTAAGATGTTCCAAGAGGACTGACAGTGATTATATGTCTTTTACACATGAAAGGATCATATATGCCTAGTCCATGCTGATTTGCTCCTGACAGCTCAATTGTCTTGATGAGGAAACTACAGTGTGCATGAATCAAAAAGCATGGAATTGAAATCATTTTCTAATTCCCATCATCTTTGAGGCTAGACATTTGTTTTACAACTTTTTGTTCAGCTTTGAAGTTAAGATGTTCCAAGAGGACTGAGTGATTATATGTCTTTTACACATGAAAGGGTCATATATGCCTAGTCCATGCTGATTTGCTCCTGACAGCTTAAATGCAAGACAATTGAGCATAAATCCTTGTGATTTGCATATAGTCCATACACATGCTAATTGTATTGGAAGCTGTTTGCGTATTGTCAGTCCTCTTTTCTATTGAATCACTATACAAATGAGCCAGTCTTGTAATGTCCCCTTCTAGTAAGCCGAAATTTTTCACCACCTTGCACAATTTCAACTTCGTAAAAGAGGGCATTAGTAATCTATTTATCATTTCTTTCAACATATAATCATTAAGACTATAACATATTAGGTCATATTCACATTATATTTCATTTAATTCATTTCATCATCATACACTATATCATTCTCAATTCATAAACACATTCACATATATGTTATTCATTTTCATCATTTGTTCATGGTATGACTTGGGAGGGACTTATGGTAGACTCTTGCGTTAACCAGCTCTAGATCACCAAGTATGATTTCATTAGGGAGATAGTCCAACCATCTCTTACGGAGGCCCAAAGGCTTCACTCACACACGGAATCCCTCACCATTTGGCTTGTGGGATTTCACTCACACACGGAGTACCTCATCCAGACAAGGGTCACCATCTGTAGAGCAAAATTGACTTTTACAAGTTCTTCTAGGCCCAAGGATTTCACCCACACGTGGGGTTCCTCATCACTTGGCTCGAGGGACTTCACTCGCATCCGGAGTAACTCGTCCAGTCAAGAGATACCTAGGCTAATTCAAATTATTCCCAACTACGTCATACTCAAGAGGTGATAGAGGGGTTAAGGGAAGAGTCCTAGTCAACTCCAAGCATCCCATAAACTTGTTTTTCCATTGATTATGTTATTCCTCATAAATAGCAGATTTGTTCTTATTAATATTTTACACATGATGCCTTATAATAGGACATCTTGGCCTATATCAGAATTGGCAAATCATGCCATTTAACATCTTTGATTCCATACTTATGTTCATTTATCATATGAGCTTATTCTTTATGCACATTTATATTCATATCTAAATTTAGCTCATTCATTCTTTTATGATTAACATTATAACTGTAAGCATTTGACAGTCCATTCACATTTGTAACCAGAAATGACAACACTATTATATTCTTTCATTAATCTAGATCATCTTAATTCTATGCACATATATATACAATACTCTCATTACCTTTCTATTATGCTATATATATATATATATATATATATATTCTTATCATGAATAATGCTAAAGAGATCATTTATATATCTAACCTTTTATCTTATGAGAGACGACATACCTGGTGTAATCGATCTGCTAGATTTGTAGTATAACTATACGATGATCTTCAATTCAATGTTTGCTGCTATGAGATCTGGTTCGATTCAGATACGCAGGTATATTTCTTAATTCTTTTTATCCTTCTTTTAATCTGCTCTTCGTCCTGATTGTTATGTAATATTCCTTATAGATTGAAGCTTTTAATGATCAATGTTTAATCGCTGATGTCCTATTTCATTTCCCAACGATTCTCTTTTATAGCTGATGATCATGGCTTTGCCTCAATCGACGCTCCTCTTGAGATGATGCCGTTCCTTAAGTGCTGTTATCATTATAATGATAATCTTTGCAAATCATATCATACTTATACGCAGCTTTTGTATAGTGCGTCTTATTTCAAAGGTAATTTGTTTGGTCTTGTCTTTTTATGGACTGCCGCTGCCACTTATGTGGTCTTAAAGTACATATATTATATTATAGTATTTAATCTATTATATATATTATTTAATTCATAATCTTTATTATTATTTTATATTTATATTTATATTATATCCTATATATATATTATTATCATATATATTTGATAATTATAATTTATTGTCATATAATAATAATATTTGGTATTAATGATAATCATAACTCATTACGAAGATAATATATTATTTATTATTTAAAATATTCATATGATGTATGTATTTATTTCTATCACTGGAATGATGCTTAACGAGACCGGCTTTGTCACGATGTTTAAATCTTTAATTTAAACAATGCCTTAATATCGGAACATGACAGCCCTCCCCACTTGAAATTGATTGTCCTCAAGCAATTACAGTAAGTTCTTTCACTTCCTTATGCTTCCTTCCGATGTGTTGAGACGAAGTCATGATCATGCTTCAGTGAAGAAAGAAATGATTGTGATTCCATGAAAGAGAGTTTGTGACCAAGAATACTTGAAAGATAAATGTATAGGTAAGCATTTGCTTGATGTTGTGAATAACAACAATGTGATGCAAGTATCACAAATGAAGAGATGGTTTTTGGTAATGAAAATATTTTCAATGCTAAAGAAGATTCGAGAGAATTGAAATATCCAAGATTACAATGAATGAAGAAGAGATTTTGAGAATTTGGAATGAATCTAATGATATTGTAGAGAAGGTAGATTGTAGAAGTGTTTAATAATGATGATAATATTGCGTAATCGATACGATTTTTAGAAGAGAGAAGATTCATGTTGAAGTATATGCAAACATATGTAGTACATGAAGCATACACAAAGCTTATACATTTAATACATGATACACAAAAGCATACAAAGTACATAGTATGTAATACGCAGGTATACGCATGTAATACCTGAAACATATAGCGTACACTTGATAAAGCATGAAGCATGCACGTAATTCACAAAGTATACGTAATACATAAGGTATGAAGCATACATGTAACACGCAAAGTAATACATGGATATGAATATAAGTAAGTCATGAAATGTGCATTTGAATGTATATAAGTCATGGAGTACACACATGAATATACGCAGTTATAATTATACAATTGAATGCACAAAGTCATAGTGAATACATAGAGTATGCGTTCAAATAACCATGGAGTAGTCATTCAAATCTCATACAAGCATAAAGTATACACTCAAAATATAATTACAATCATAAAGTACAACTTCAAATGCAAATACATGTCATGGAGTATGCATTTGAATACATATTCATGCTTGAATACAAGTCATACACAATCATACTGGGCATGCGCATATGAATACAAGTCATACAATTACAACTTCATACAATTGCAAATACAAGTTATAGAGCATATACAATCATATACAAATACAAAGTCCTTGAGTACCAGTCATAAAGTATACAATCATAAGTCATAGAAGATATACTCAAATTTACAAGGCGTGGAGTATGCAATCACAATCAGACCAATACAAGTCATAGAGTACACAATCACTAATTATACAAATACAAATCATAGAGTATACAATCTCAAGGCATAGAGTCATACAATTATAGAGTATACACCCAATTACAAGGCATAGAATTATACACTCAAATACAATCATAGGGTATACACTCAACACAATTACAACCATAGAGTACACACTCAAATACAAATACAAGGTCACAGAGCATATATTTGAATACAAAAGCATACATTTGAATACAGATGCATACACTTGAATATAAAAGCATACACTTGAGTACAGAAACACTCACTTGGATAAAGTCTTAGAGCATGCACTTGAATACAAAGCATACACTTGAATACAATTGCAAAGTCATAGAGCATACATTTGCATACAAATACACTCAATGAAGTATACACATTAAACATACACATGAATGTCTAATTAGCATGCGTATGAACACCTATAGGGCTCGAAGTATACATGCCGAGAATATATATATCAGATATAAGAAGCACACATTCATCAACATGAGCAAGCATACCAATAGGAAGCATACAAATATGAAGCAATACACGAAAATACACAAGATTACACAGATAAGAAGCGTAAATACAAGAATATGCAAAAACACACACAGATAGAAGTAAAATATGTGAAAACACACAAGAATATACGTAAATACACACACAGGAAACATACAAGTAAGGTTAAAGCATGAAGAAATACCCATAAAAGCATGCTACATATAAAGAGATGTAATGTATGGAGTATACACATGAAGCATAAATACATGGAGCATACTCGAGTACATAAGTCATAAGGTAATGAATACACAATTTGCACTAATACATATAAGTATACTATCGGACAATTGGAAAAGGGATTCGGTGCATCCCATACTACACCGTGGACCCGTCCACTGTTCCAAGGTCACCAAGTATACATGTGAGTACACGCAATACAAAAAGTATTCACCTTAACATATGTTACAAAGCATACACCTAAGTCACAAAGTAAACCTTTGAATACACTTGAAATCACATATATCATAAGTATACACTTAAATGCATGTAAGGCACACATAGTACACATAGGATGGCAGGATGACTGCTCTAATACCACTTGTAATGTCCCCTTATAGTAAGCCGAAATTTTTCACCACCTTGCACAATTTCAACTTAGTAAAAGAGAGCATTAGTAATCTATTTATCATTTCTTTCAACATATAATCATTAAGACTATAACATATTAGGTCATATTCACATTATATTTCATTTAATTCATTTCATCATCATACACTATATCATTCTCAATTCATAAACACATTCACATATATGTTATTCATTTTCATCATTTGTTCATGGTATGACTTGGGAGGGACTTATGGTAGACTCTTGCGTTAACCAGCTCTAGATCACCAAGTATGATTTCATTAGGGAGATAGTCCAACCATCTCTTACGGAGGCCCAAAGGATTCACTCACACGCAGAGTCCCTCAACATTTGGCTCGTGGGATTTCACTCACACACGGAGTACCTCATCCAGACGAGGGTCACCATCTGTAGAGCAAAATTAACTTTTACAAGTTCTTCTAGGCCCAAGGATTTCACCCACACACGGGGTTCCTCATCACTTGGCTTGAGGGACTTCACTCGCATCCGGAGTACCTCATCTAGTCGAGAGATACCTAGGCTAATTCAAATTATTCCCAACTACGTCATACTCAAGAGGTGATAGAGGGGTTAAGGGAAGAGTCCTAGTCAACTCCAAGCATCCCATAAACTTGTTTTTCCATTGATTATGTTATTCCTCATAAATAGCATATTTGTTCTTATTAATATTTTACACATGATGCCTTATAATAGGACGTCTTGGCCAATCATGCCATTTAACATCCTTGATTCCATACTTATGTTCATTTATCATATGAGCTTATTCTTTATGCACATTTATATTCATATCTAAATTTAGCTCATTCATTCTTTTATGATTAACATTATAGCTGTAAGCATTTGACAGTTCATTCACATTTGTAACCAGAAATGACAACACTATTATATTCTTTCATTAATCTAGATCATCTTAATTCTATGCACATATATATACAATACTCTCATTACCTTTCTATTATGCTATATATATATCTTCATTCTATCATTTCATTCTTATCATGAATAATGCTAAAGAGATCATTTATATATCTAACCTTTTATCTTCTGAGAGACGACATACCTGGTGTAATCGATCTGCTAGATTTGTAGTATAACTGTATGATGATCTTCAATTCAATGTTTGCTGCTATGAATCGCAAGTATATTTCTTTATTCTTTTTATCCTTCTTTTAATCTGCTTTTCGTCTTGATTATTATGTGAATATTCCTTATAGATTGAAGCTTTCAATGATCAATGTTTAATCGCTGATGTCCTATTTCATTTCCCAACGATTCTCTTTTATAGCTGATGATCGTGGTTTTGCCTCAATCGACGCTCCTCTTGAGATGATGTCATTCCTTAAGTGATGTTATTATTATAATGATAATCTTTGCAAATCATATCATACTTATATGCAACTTTTGTATAGTGCTATTACAGAAACTTCGAATATATTGATCAGAAGAGAATGATTTACAAGATACAGCAAAGCTGTATATATAGAATGTACAAAGGCTAAAAATAGCCATAAAGAAAAAAAGCAGAAGGGATAAGATAAGAGATAAGAATTGACCATTAGGAAAACTAACACTAGTTTAACACCCTCCCTTAATGGTCAATCGGTCAACAACACCAAGATGTCTCCTAAATTTGATAAACTTATCCGGGCTTAGAGACTTGGTGAGAATATCGGCAGTTTGGTCCTCTGTAGGAACATACTGCAACACAAGAGAGCCATCTTCAACAAGCTGGCGAATAAAGTGACAATGAAGATCAACATGCTTTGTCCGCTCATGAAAGACAGGATTTTTGGCAAGTTTCAGCACCCCTTGATTGTCACAATACAGAGGTGAAGGACCTGCTGGAGACATGTGGATGTCTAAAAGCATCCTTCGAAGCCAAACTACCTCACAGGCCGCTTTAACCGCTCCCCTATATTCAACTTCTGTGGAGGAGAAAGCCACTGCTTGCTGCTTCTTGCTGGTCCAAGTGACTGCACCTGTGCCCAAACTGAAAACATAACCAGAGGTAGATTTTCTATCATCTACAGAACCTGCCCAATCTGAATCTGTAAAACCGATCAGTTGAGGATCTTTGCACCTGCCATACAAAATGCCAAAGTTAGAAGTGCCATGCACATACCGTAACACACGTTTGGCTGCAACCCAGTGTTCAGTTTTAGGGGTTGTCATGAATCGAGAGATGTAGCTGACTGCAAAACTAAGATCAGGTCGAGTGGCAGTGAGATAGATGAGACTGCCAACTAATTGCCTAAATAATGATTCATTCTCTACAGGACAGTCTAAATGAGTAGAGAGTTTCAGGCCTTTCTCCATTGGTGTAGAAGCTGATTTGCAATCTGTCATCCTGAATTTGTCCAACAGACTCCGAGCATACTTCGATTGGGAGAGAAAGATACTGTCAGATTGCTGCCATACCTCAATACCGAGGCAATAATGCAAGAGGCCCAAGTCTGTCATGTCAAAAGTGTGGCTGAGATCATGCTTGATCTGATGAATCAATGATTCTGAGCTGCCAGTAATAATCAAATCATCAACATATACAACAATAAGGAGTCTATCATCAGCATACTGATTGACATACAGATTGGAATCAGATGGACTCCGTTGAAAGCCCCGATCAACAAGATACTGATCAATCTTGAGATACCATGCGCGTGGAGCCTGTTTGAGGTCATAGAGAGCTTTCACTAGTTTGCATACTTGATGTTCTTTCCCAGCAACCTTGAAACCAGGAGGTTGCGTCATATAGACTTCTTCTTGCAACTCTCCATTGAGGAAGGCACTCTTGACGTCCATTTGATGGACTTTCCACCCAAATTGAGCTGCCATAGCAAGGACAAGCCGAATGGTGCTCATTTTTGTTGTAGGAGCAAAAGTCTCCTCATAGTCAACACCTTCTTTTTGAGAGTAACCTTTGGCGACCAACCTAGCCTTATATTTATCAAGAGTCCCATCGGCCTTGTACTTGACTTTGTATACCCATTTGCAGCCAACAGGTTTCTTCCCAGGAGGGAGATCAAACAAAACCCAAGTATTGTTCTTCAGAAGACTCTGATGCTCAGCATCCATAGCCTGTTCCCACTCAGGTACACCTTGAGCCTCAGAATAAGTTTGAGGCTCTAAAATGCTGTGAAAATTGGCCATAAGAGCAAAATTGACCGAATTTGACTGCTTGCTCTTCTGTCAAGCAGATCTTCCTTCGAGGAGTTCATTATCATGAAGGTCACCAATGGTTTTGGCCCACCATTTCGGCCGGAGAGCAGAGGAGCCAACATCTGGAAGAGGGACAGCAGAATCATCATCTGAAGGAGTCGAAACAAGATCAGGAGGATCCAGAATATCCTGAGTTGAGGCAAGTGGAGATCCAGGCTGAGATGCTGGCAGAATAGCAGGAGCCCTCCCATCAGATGAAGCTAGAGGAATGCAAACACCTGAATCTGAATCCGTCAAAGGTTGATCCTCAAGAGGAATAGATGAAGTAGATAGAAGAAAGGGCCCAGTAGTCTCATCAACGACTACATCATGACTGAATATAAGACGGTCAGTATCTATATCAATTAGTCTGTAAGCCTTATGATTTTCACTATACCCAGTGAACATGAGTTTCTGACTTTTGGAATCCAGCTTAGTGCGCTTGGCAACTGGGATCCAAACATGAGCAATGGAACCAAAAATTTTTAGATGGTTGACACACGGCTTACAACCAGACCAGGCTTCCTCAGGAGTCTTCTTTCGAACGGCATAGGTGGGAGATCAATTCAAAAGATAGACGGCAATGTAGACTACTTCAGCCCAGAATTTCTTAGGGACACTTTTATGTTCCAACATAGACCGTGCCATTTCTGTAATAGTGCAATTGCGACACTTAACCACACCATTATGTTGAGGTGTGTCTAGTGTAGTCAGCTGGCGTTTAATACCATGTGAAGCACAGAAATGAATGAAGAAAGAAGAACAAAACTCCCCTCCATTATCAGATCAAAGAGTGATTATTGGACAACCGGACTCTTTTTCCACCAAAGCCTTGAACTGCTGAAATGTACTAAATACATCTGATTTCCTTTTTAGGAAATACACCCACATCTTTCTGCTGAAATCATCAACAAGAAGCAGGAAATATCGACATCCAGTAATTGAAGGGGTATTCATTGGTCCACAGACATCCGCGTGAACTAACTGCAAAACTTTGGATGCTCTCCATTTATCACCATTTGGAAATGGAGTACGATGCTGCTTGCCAGCCTAACATGCATCACAAACACCAAGAATTAAAGTCTGAATTTCTGGAAGACCACCAACCAGACCTCTCGAGCGAGCTAAGAGAGATAGTACATATTGAGATGCCCATAACGTTGATGCCAGAGTTTGCTGATGGAGGTATTCCTGGCTGCCATGGCATGCTTGTGAGAATCACCAGAGTCCACGAGCCTATAAAGACCATGATCCTCAAGACCCTTGGCAACAACAGTACGTGTCTCACGATCTATTATATTGCAAGTATGCATGCTGAAAACGACATCCAACTGAGGTGAATGTCGCATTATCTGACTGACAGAGAGAAAGTTCAGCTCCATTCCAGGTACGAAATATACATCGAGAAATATTAAATTTCTCCTGCCAAACTAAATTTGTACGTTGCCTTTTCCAACAACAATGTATTCTTCACCTCCACCAAAGATGACAGAATCCTTGAAAGGCGTGTACTCCGTAAACCAGTCTCGTCGATGTGTGAAGTGTCGAGAGGCACCAGAGTCAATGTACCAAGCAGAAGATTTGACATGATCTGCAGGTCGCTTGGTCATGAAGGCGGAGACTGCAGAATCGTTCTGCTCAAGATACGCCATTTTCACGTTTTTCGAGGCACGAAAAACAAGATGCTTGAAGGTGTATAAGCACCAAATAACACAAATGTCGAGGCAAAAAGGTTGACATATAAGCCTGAACACAATTGTTGAGATACAAAGAAAAAAATGTCTGCTGAGATCAGACACTTTCTGCACAAAGTTCAACATAAATAGAGACATATTTTCTAGGAATGAGAATGATAGCCGCATTTTGACAAAATCGTAACAAAAGAGAACTCTTGTAGAAACATCAAACCCATGTTCAGTAAAGAGGACACCCGCCAAAGATGCAATACACCCATACACCCGTGATGTAAAAAAATGCGAATACCCAATTACCCAAAAAAATTGTTGTTGAAGCCGTTGACTCAGGGATCTGTCTATATCTGGTCACGACCTTTTGTCTTGGGTGGATTTGAATCGTGGATTGGAGGCCGCGTGTTTCTGCAACCCAAACATGCGTTTTTAGCAGACAGAGGAATCGCAGTTTGGAAAACCCGTCAAAGATTTTCAGCGACTCATTTTATAGGGTCTGCCAAAGGAAAACGCCGCCAAAACACTATAACCGACGACCTCCAAACATGCCTTCAGCGACGATCTAGGTACAAAACACGACCCACGACCTCAAATCCATGAGCACACAAAGATGGCGCCTTAAAAAGACGCGTTTTGAAGAAAGAAACTCGAACACGCGACTGCTTTCAAATCGCGAATTTCAGAGAGAAAAATGACGTCTAAAAAATAGATCCGTACATCGTACGGATGTACGGACAGACGCAGGAGGGAACCCGCTCTGATACCATATTACAGAAACTTCAAATATATTGATCAGAAGAGAATGATTTACAAGATACAGCAAAGCTGTATATATAGAATATATAGAATGTACCATAGTTTAAAAACTCTTCCAAAACTCGGCGGACTCCCGAGTCCTAAGGCTGGCCGAGTCCACTCGCCACGGACTCGCAAGTCGAGTCCTGAAGAGTCCTACCCTGGGACTCGCGAGTCCTATCCTAGGACTCTCGCGAGTCCCAGGGTAGGACTCCCGAGTCCCAACCCTGGACTCTCACCCTGTCAAATGAACGCCCAGAAACACTTAAAACTATTTTTTTTTTGTTTTTTTCTTCATTTTAACACTCTTTGAGGCACACAACAGGTCTGCATAGTGGATTAGAAGCTGGAGAAGAGAAGATTATGAGCTAAGGAGATCGAAATAGAGCCAAGTAAGTGATTTTAATTCTCTTTTTTTTTTGTTTTGATTGATTGAAAATTGAAAAATCTTCAAAAATAAGGGGAAATGCTAGCAATTTTTTTTTCATTTCCCTTCATAACGTATTTCTTAGTAGTTTTAGCTTGTTTTTGAATTCTATTTTTTTTCAAATGATTGATTATCATTTTTTTGCTGACTTTTCACAAAATTGAAAACCCTACTGATTTTTTCTTCACGTGAAAACAGCAATGTCAACTTCAAGGCCATCAAGAAGAGACCCAGCATGAAAGTATGGAGTACAAGGAAATAAAAAGGGTGATGTCACTTGTACTGAATGTGGTAAATCGATGACAGGAGGAATCAATAGATTAAAATACCACCTTGCCAAAATACCTGGACAAAATGTGGAGATATGCACTGAGTCAACTCCGGAGATCGTTAGAGAGATGAAGGCCCTTCTTTCTAGTTTTGAGATGAGAAAAGAAGAAAGGCAAAAAACAAAGGAAGCAATAGCAGCAGTGATGTCTCCGTCTCACACTTCTACGCAATCGGATCCAAGTCAAACCATTCGTCAAGCACATTCATCTTTTGGTGAGACTCCTGGTGGTTCTTTTTCTACTGCTAGTCAGATGCCTCCATTAGGATCGAATTACTTTATTCCACGCAATGTTCCAGGAGCACAACCTTCACTTGAAGGTACCGGTTGGAATAAAGAAAAACATCAGGAAGCTAGGATGGCAGCAGCAAATTTTTGGTACTAGAATAATTTACCTTTCAATGTGGCGAGCAGCCCATATTGGGAAGGTTTGGTGAATGCATTGACAGTTGCAGGCAAGGGTTTTAAGACCCCAACAGCACACGACTTGAGTGGGCCATTGCTAGAGGATGCAGTAAAAAATACACGGCTTGTGGTTGAGGAACAAAAAAAATTTTGGAGAAAAGGATGCAGCATTTTATCAGATGGATGGACAGATGGACGGAATAGAACTCTCCTGAACTTCTTAGTGGCTTCTAATGGTGGATTGGTGTTCCTGAAGTCTGTAGATGCCTCCTATGAAGTCAAAAATGCTGCGACTTTGTGCAATTTATTAGATGGGGTGGTCCAGGAGGTTGGTGTTGAGAATGTTGTCCAAATTATCACGGACAATGCAGCTGCATATGTAGCTACAGGTAGATTGCTTATGGAGAGGCATCCTACAATTTCATGGAGTCCTTGTGTTGCACATTGCTTGGACTTGTTGTTAGAGGACATTGGGAAGATTGGGTGGGTGAAAAGTGTGGTTGAAGATGCTAAAAATATCACCAAATTCCTCTACAACCATACTTGGGTCCTTTCTTTGATGAGACAACACACAAATGGCAAGGATCTTGTGCGACCAAGAGTGACACGATTTGCTAGTCACTTCCTCACATTGCAAAGCATTCTTGGTGCCATTCCTCATCTCATACAGATGTTTGTGTCTGATACTTGGATGCAATCTCCATTTTACAAAAAACCTGAAGCTGAGAAGATTGTAAAAATTGTTTTTGATGAGGCATTCAAGAAAAATGCAGAGGAGTTGGTTAGGGTAAGTAACAAACACAAACATAAACTTTATAAATTTAAACAAGATACTCTAGAGTCCATTTGCTATTTTTTTCTTTAGGTTAATTTTGTAATGATTTATAATTTGTTTTCATTTTTTTTAGATGACAGAACCTTTGGTAAGGGTTCTTCGTATGGTGGATGGAGAGGGCATGCCAATGGGTTTCATTTATGAGGCCATGGATAGGGCCAAAGAGGCCATTTCACATTTCTACGGCGGAGACAAGAAGAAATACGCAATCATTTGGCGCCTCATTGATCGTAGATGGACAAACCAACTCCACCAGCCAATACATGCCTTGGCCTACTTCTTGAATCCAAAATTCTACTTCTCTGATTCACTTAAGGTTGATGAGGAGGTCATGGCAGGTGTTATTACATGCATTGATAAGATGGCACCTGAACCTGAGTTGAGAGACAAGGTTTTTGATGAGTTGGAGGTGAGATTTGCTATATCTTATTTATGAATTTGGCAATGTTGAGTCATTGACTATCTAGAAACATGCATTTTACATACATAGTAACTAATTTTCTATGTTTGATTTAATTTTATTTTTTATCCTTTCAAGGTCTATAAGGGAGCAGAGGGGAGACTTTTTTCTTCATCTCAAGCAATTGATAGGAGAGGAAAACAACAACCAGGTAAAAAATTTAGTTCAATACTACAAGAAAAAAATTAGAAAATTGACTCTTATATTTCTTTGCTTAATTCTTATATTTCTAAATATTTTTTGTAGATTTATGGTGGGAGAATTATGGTGCTGCCACGCCTCATCTTCAAAAGATAGCCGTCCGTATTTTGTCCCAGCCATGTAGTGCTTCTAGGTGTGAACGAAATTGGAGTTTATTTGAGAACATTCACACGAAGAAGAGAAATAGGTTGACCCGGCAGCGGCTCAATGATCTTGTCTTCGTCCAGTACAACCTTCGCCTTCGAACTAGAAAGGTGGAGGGCATTTCACATGAGTCTATCGACTTAGATGATATTGATCCATATGGTGAATGGACTACCAATGAACAAAATGATGATGATGTCCTCCTTACTGAAGAAGATCTTGCAGAATTGGAGAGAGGAGCAACAGAAGCAACAGAATTGGATGAAATGGAGGATGACGAAAACAATTTTGATTTTGAAGAACAAGAAACAACTGTAGCACCTAGTTCGAGGCCTCAAAAATTGAGTTACATTAGGAGAGGAAAGAGGAAGATGTAGATTTTATTTGGTTGTTTTTCTCATTTTGACATCATTATATGTAAACATTTATAAACTTATGATGTTGTTACTTGTTATACATTTGAAAGTTTGAAACTATGAGTATGAAGTGTATGATTAAGGTTCATGAATGATGAAATTTCAAATATTGAGTGTTTGAAGATCATATGACATGTGTAATGTTTGAATTATGGTTCTTATGTTCTCTAAATGCATTAATTTCTTTTTTTTTTTTTGTAAAACTACGGTTTTCTTCTTTGCCGAGTCCTAGCCGAGTTTTTTGCCGAGTCCCGAGTCCGAGTCCTATTTTGGGCTGCTGAGTCCGTGCCAAGTCCGAGTCTTTCAACTATGGAATGTACAAAGGCTAAAAATAGCCATAAAGAAAAAAAGCAGAAGGGATAAGATAAGAGATAAGAATTGACCATTAGGAAAACTAACACTAGTTTAACAAGTGCGTCTTATTTCAAAGGTAATTTGTTTGGTCTTTGTCTTTTTATGGACTGCCGCTGCCACTTATGTGGTCTTAAAGTACATATATTATATTATAGTATTTAATCTATTATATATATTATTTAATTCATAATCTTTATTATTATTTTATATTTATATTTATATTATATCATATATATATATATATATATATATATTTGATAATTATAATTTATTGTCATATAATAATAATATTTGGTATTAATGATAATCGTAACTCATTACGAAGATAATATATTATTTATTATTTAAAATATTCATATGACGTATGTATTTATTTCTATCATCTAGAATGATGCTTAACGAGACCGGCTTTGTCACGATGTTTAAATCTTTAATTTAAACAATGCCTTAATATCGGAACATGACAAGTCTTCTCACTTATCTTTGGCCAATATGTGGATCATAGATGAAAAACCCGCAGAAAACTCGCCTGACTCGCGAGAAATCGCGTGGCATTTTTCACCACGGGTTTTTGGAGGAAAAACGCGGCCCGAGTTATAGGAAAAACTTGCCGCCCGTTTTGTGATAAAACTCGCCTGTAACTCGCGAAAAATCGTGCGTCATCTGAGAAAAACTCGCCATTGGCGGAAACTTAAAAAAGGTAAATTAAAAACTAAAAAAACTAAGCAGTTTTAACTCGCCATTGTCAAACGGAAACCTAAAAAACGTCATACTACCACCGGAGAGCGTGACTGCAATCAGTGAAAGGAGAGATTTTGAACGAACTGTAAAAATTTATAAAAAGACTATCATATGAAAGGAGAGAATCGAGATTTTGGACAAACT
Source organism: Cunninghamia lanceolata (assembly GCA_027924645.1). Classification (NCBI taxonomy): domain Eukaryota; kingdom Viridiplantae; phylum Streptophyta; class Pinopsida; order Cupressales; family Cupressaceae; genus Cunninghamia; species Cunninghamia lanceolata. The sequence goes on from BSBN01001207.1 coordinate 430,130, forward strand.
GTCAAAATTTAAATAGGATTATGATGAATGGATGATAAAGTTATAAATTATTAAATTTTGGACTTTCAAGAGGCGATTTTGATGTTTTTTATTTTATTTTTATTAATAATAAATAATAATATATTAATGATATTATTATTATTATAATTTATATATATTAATAAATATACATTATCATATATTATGATTCTTAATAATAATATTAATAATAAATATATATTATCATTATTACTATATTATATATATTAATATATATAATAATAATGATAATATTAATATATTATTATTTATTATTTATTATATATTATAATATAATTATATATTATTATAATATTAATATATAATTATATTATAATATATTATATTATTATATTAATAATTATTAATAATATATAATAGCACCTTGTCTATTATTAAAATTTAATATAATATTATATATTATTATAATATTATAATTTATTATATATATAGTATACGCATACCAAGGAAAAAAATTTGCAACAAATCCCAATCCGAGCCCATTCTAGGTAACTTAGAGGAAATGTATTGAAGGAAATGAATAATATGGTCCATAAATTCAGTAATATGCATGTTTTTAAAGCATATTTTTAAAAATTAATGTATTTTTTTTATGTTCGATAACATTGCCGAGTTTTCCCCCGAATTTTTGGCGAGTCCCGAGTTTTTTAAATTTTTGGGTCTGCTGAGTAATTGCCAAGTTCGAGTTTTTCAACTATGATGTGGATCATTGAATTTGATCCAAATTATATCTTTCAATTTGCTTAGCGTATGTTTTGAATGTTCCATTTGATTTGTTTACTAGGCCACCCTATGTGTTGTACAATCATTTCTCAATGAGGTACAAAAATCAACCACCTACCATGAAGTTTCATCTATGGATGCAACTTGTAGTTTCTTTAAAGCTAGGCTCAGCTTCACAAATTTCTGTTGTAGTCTTTCCCAAATCAGCCAGCTCCTCTATACATGCCTCTTGATTTGTGACGTTGTCTTCATCATAAATAGACTCAAAACCAGTTTTTTCAACTATAAGGTCTTCATCTTCTCCTTGTTTTGCTGCCATGTAAACTTTCAATTTTTCTTCACATTGGTAAGCAACCATTTCAGCTAGCACATTAGCAGTTGCTAAAGAATCTTGATCATCCTTCCTGATGTTGTTCAATAAGACTTCTAAAAGAGGATGGGGAATATCATTTATGCCATTAACAACCAATGTCATGATATTTTGCATTGCTAGCATAATGCCCATATCATGATCTTTCCTGATTTTAGCCAGGAAATTGCCAAACATTTGAAGTATTTGGGTTTCACATTCATAGTCTAGCATCATCACACAAGCTTGAACCTTGGCAATAGTTTTTAAGATTTTTTCCCTCTTAGCAAAAGAAGGGCTTTTGATATCTCCCAAACCCTGAAAGCTTTCCACGAACAACTGTAATATGTCCATCTTTCCATCATCATAAGGAATTTCAGGAGTTGATATTCTTATGATTTCACTGATGCATGCGATAACTACAAGTCTTACCTCCTTATCTGGATGCCTCAACAACTCATGCTTACCCAACAAAGTCACTGAAAGAATCAAAGCCACCCGCATTACCTCAAAAGGTGACTAAGGAACTTCAGACAAACATTTCTCAACTTCTTCCAAAGTGCTGAGAAGACTCTCACCTAACCATTCCAGAGATTTCAGCGTCAACCCTGCATCAAAAAGTCTTTCACACGGATCATTTTCCCTGAGAGATGCCATGATCTCACATCCACTAAACAAATTCTTTCAACTGTCAGATCACTATACACACATGCGAGTGTTGATCACTAACATGTAAGGCTGAAAATTTGTTCCCCAACTGAATCTGCAAAGAGTGAGTAGCAACCCAAACAGGCTGGCAAGATCACCAGCTCTGATACCACTGTAATATGCTCCTCCAATTTTTTTTTTTCAGATTTATACAATTTATAACAGCAAGGTTAGAACAATGCATGCAACTAAATAGAACACGTCCACACTTTCTGATCACCAAGTTCCCAAGATGGGCGAGGTGAGAGCAGATAGTGCTTTCGCTGATCAATTAAATGCTTTGCAATGAAACTAAATACAATCTTCTGCTAATAGCAGGCATCCACTCATTCAGTGGGAATACTCCGCTTATTCAATGGGTGATTAAGTAAAGAAATATAAACAATGTATATTCCTCCACACTGGCGGTAAACCATTCAGGGGTTATAATGTGTTTGCAACAATAATTTAAATGATTACAATGGATAAAATATCCTACAACACACACAGAAATTAAATTAAATCAACTCCTCAGTACTCATGAAAGGAGGGTTTCTTGGAAATCAACTTGCACCAACATTAGCAACATCAAACAAAATGATATCATCTGCCCAGTTGATAGATGTAAGAGGATCACTGCCGAAAGTGGCTGCAAATAAAACTCGGCCTATACTCTGTTGTACGGACGGCCATGGAGGAACCTACTATCATATAGATGCACCAAATATTGATGAAACCATTTTCAAACTCCCATAATCCAAAGACATTATCCTTGGCGTCCACAATGAAAGAGATTTCAGCCCCCAGAGGAAAGCATTCTGCCCTTTAGGTCACACGCCCAACCTGGACATGGTACGGCCCTATAGATGTACGACCAGCTCCACACTCATCAAATCTTCATGCAAACTCAGTGGGAACAGCTCAAAACAAGGTGCCCAAACATTACTTCAATTACCATTACAATATCTTGCAAGCGTAATATATTATCCTCACTCCAAATTCAGTCGACCCTATGTGCTGGTACGGCCTGGGGAAGTACGACCAACATAGGAAATCACCTTCCTTCACAAGCTTCAACTTAATATCATCAATAACACCATCAAAACAAGCCAAAATATATTCATATTCTCAATAGATAAATCATCAAATCAAAATACCACAGAATCCATGAAAGCCCAATGTGATTTCTGTGTGAAACCACCATTACCAACTAGGGTGGATCTCTCACCACTGACACTGATCATCTCCAAGAGGGTTTGCGTCCTCAAGAAGGAAAAATGGAAGAACACGCAGGTTCAATCCAGCAACATAGCAATATCAAATCCAAAAGCATCCCTTCAAATGAGCTCTCATCCTCTTTATAAAGGCACTTTCGAAGTTACACAAGAAAAGAATTATTTCTTGGAAATAATAACCTTTTTCCCTCCAACTCGATTATTTTTTTTTCCCAACTTGAGCGCTCAATTTTAAGTGCCTAAATAAAAGAATATCTTTTAACCTTTCCAATGAGCTATAACACTTAGTCACTTTTTAATTATTTCCACCCTTAGGAGACTTAAGTGAAAATATTAATTAAAATAGCTCATTTAACCACCAAGTTTGCAAAAAGTCCCAAACTAAAGCAAACTGCAAAATAAATCATACCAACGTGCTCCAGGAGGTTTGGGATGAAAAACGATGTCATCCGGTTGACTTACTATAAATAGACGGCTCCTCCAAGAATCTTGGAGAGCAATCCGGAAAGCCAAAAAAAACATCTAAAAGCATCATTGTACTCCAGAACACCAACTGAGCTCAATGCCATAGAGAATTAATCCACTTCCAGAAGGGAAAACCACTTTATAATTAATATCACACTAAGTTGCTAATAACTATTCCACACCTTAGGCAACCTTAGTGTCATATTAATTAAACTGCTAGATAATAGTCCCAAGTTACATAAAGCATAGAAATGCATTGATTGAACAACTTTGACGATACCAAAGTGTAATAGAAGACTTGGGACAAACATCGAAGGCCGTCGGGTGACTATTCTAAAAAATAGCATGTTTCTCCAAGAAAGTTGGAGAGCACCCGAAAGGACGGAACCGGATTCTGAAAGCATCAAAGAACTCCAAATGACTAGCCGAACTTAAAACCACAAACCACTGCTCTGCAAGACTGAGCCACGACCATTCCGAGAACCTTGGAGTTCTCCCAAACATGAATGATAGCCTCCGAAAGACCAGGAACAAACATAATGCGCACAAGAAGTCTATGCGCCAAAAAGGGAACATTACAGTGACAATGAATGTGTGGTGATCAGCTGAACAAGTATGTATGAATATGCACTTTCTTGAACTGTTGTTGAAATGGGAATGACAAAACTATGTAGTTTTTTGAGCAAACATTTGTTGTGAGTTAAGTAGAGTTTATTTCCAAGTTAGTATATCATTTGAATAGTACCAATATTTTGTGCTTGATGTCCTTTTCCACTTATTTTAAAGGCATTAGTCTTTAACTTGTCAAATTTTGTCATAATATAGCTAACTTACATTGTTGCAGGGTATGCATTGAAGGCAAATCGTGCATCTGTATTTGCTCTCCACAATTGTTGCATGTTTCTTGCAAAGCTATTATCTCATATTGTGATGGTTTTCTTTGCAAAAATATTGATGGTTGCTTTAGCATACTTTCAATTCCTTCTACAAATTCACTTTTGTTCAGTTGGAGTTCCTCCTAAAACATTTCAAAGGTAACTGAATGGTCAGAGTATTTGCATTCACGAAAGGAGAAAATTCATTTTACATTTGCAATTTCAACATCATTGTCTTCATTACATGGTTCCAGTATCTTAGTTCTCTTCGTTGGAGGAAAAGCCACTGTAGTCGGTCATAATTGTAGTCGGCCGTAGTCAGCCAAGTAAATAATCATGAATTAATTAATGTTGTGCACAGTTAAGTTTAGGAGTGTTATCGGGAATTAACCCCGACGATTGGATAGTTATGGAGTCGTTGCCAACGATTGGTATCTCAACCAACCTTGACATAAGTTATATATTGAGTCAATACTTGTAATCGAGAGGCAGCATTGTCACATTGTAGTGTAATACTGATATATTCAATGAATGAAAACAATGCTTTATTCTGTGCAATGCTGTTATAAATTCATGTTCTACATTATGCACTATACTACTACTGTGTAATTTTGTTTACTCCATGTCTGTGTAAAACACCACATTGCTAGTAAACATTTGGCGTCGTTCCCTGTTCGAAAACGGGTCAAGGGTAACAAGTCGATGACGAGGAGTTGTCGGTCGATGACAAATTCGTCAATCAATGACAAGAGGAGTCGTTAGTCGATGACAAGAGGAGCCCGACGACAAGTTGTGTTGTCAGAGACAAGTGAATCGTCAAACATACTCGAAGAAGAGATGATGACAATGGCTGCATAATGGGTCAACCGATCCAGTCAGAAGAAGAATCATACACCCGATATCAAGTTGAAAGAACAAAGGAGGAAATACGAAGAATACAGGAGGTCAGTGACAACGAACGAGAGCCGAACAATCGGGAAGACGATCTGACACAAGACCTCGTCTTCCTGTGGGATTTATCACTGAAACAACACATTATAAACGAGGCTATTCGTCGAGATATTCCCGAAGATATCATTGAAGAAAACCTAGAGGTTAATTCTAAAATGCAACGTCTCCTGAGTCGTATACCAAGACTATTGGCAAGAAATTTTTTGATCCTACAAGACCTCCGAGAGGAAAGAGACCGAGAACAGTGTAGACAACAAATTCTCAGGAGGTATGAAGAACGTATGAAACAAGAGGAGCGCGACGAGAGCCGCCATCGCACACCACACAATCGACAATAAAAGAAGTATTGATTCATGCCCATACAGCTTAACAAGGATAAGAATAAAATAGCGAGTGGGCAAGAAAGACCTGAAGAAATATTGAGAAGATCATGAAGATTAAAAGAACAAGAAGAGCGTAGAAAAAGGTTAAAACATATTATTGAAAAAGGGAATGAACAGCATGAAGAAATAAATCAAGACAATACCGAGTTTCACAACGAGGGAGTTGATGAACAAGACTTTATAACACCAGCGACAAACAAAGAAAAAGAAAATGGAAAGAAATTGACAGAAGAGCTTGAAGATAGTATACGTCGTATTGTAGCATTGTCAATTTCGGAGGAAGGGCCGAGAGTTGGAAGATCTGAGCCTAAGACCCCAGGGCAGAGGGAGTACCGGAACAAACCTGGGGAGACTCGAGGTGTAGAGGACGCCGACAGAGGACACGGGGAAGACTCGAACGTGGTTGAGAGTGCAAGTGATGCACCGGGACGTTGCGAGAGAACCAGTCCAGTTAGGTCCAACGCACAAGGAGGGCATCGAGGAAGGATGGCGACTCCGCCAACCGAGAGGCAGAAGCTGCCAAAATTTACGGGGAATGGGTCAGAAGATCCAGTACGGCACTGCAAGACGTGCGAGACGATTTGGATAGCCAATGGGCAAGATGATGTTGACTACTGGCTGAAAGCATTTCCAGCGACACTGAGAGATAGTGCCATCGACTGGTACACAGAGTTGGACTAAGTACACAGGGCATCATGGAGATCACTCAAGAAGGCATTCCAAGACGAATTCAAACTCCTGAAGGATGACAATGAAATTGTAGCAGAGATCTACAATACGAAGCAAGGGAAGCACGAGAATGTGCAAGCCTACAACCGGAGACTGAAAGAATTGTTGGGAAAACTGGAGACTCAGCTGGCCGACGGGCAGAAGAAGCGATGGTTCATCGAAGGGTTGCGCCCATCATTGAGGAAGAAAATGAAAGTCGTGCCTCCGTCGTCGTACAATGAAGCATACAATTGAGCGATGGATATAGAGAGTGAAAACAAAACATCCTTCCGAGGGAAAAGGAAGACGAACGATGAGGAGAGTACGGACGACAACAGCAACAGTGAGTCCAAGACCGTGCAAGCACTCAAAAAGGACATGATGAGAATGATGAAAGAATTGAAGGCCGACAAGGAGAGTACAAGGGAAGCCAGAGAATTGTGGTGTACTGATTGCAAGGGGGAAGCTCACACAAAGGCAAACTATCCGAAAAAATTGTTTTGTGATATCTGCCAAGTGATGGGACATTCCATCAAGGAATGCCCATTTAACCTAAAAGCAAAGAGTACACAAGTACTCTTCACACAAGGAGAGTAGTCGACTCTGCCAACCACACCACCGAAGCCCCAGTGCAATAGCAATGCATCCCCTGGAGGTTACCGAAGTAACAGAAGCCCGAGAAGCAAGATACAGTACAATGGTAAAGGGAGGCCCATGATACAGTGCCGACAATGCAACGAATGGGGGCACTTTGCAAGAGAATGCCCGAACAACAATCAGAACAAAATAAATGCATTATGCAAGTGGTGTGGGCTCGGAGACCATGAAGAAAAATATTGCCCAAAACAAAAAGGGTGAACCTTATCAATGTCGAGGAAAATGATGAAGAGATCCTTGCTGTCACTCGAGCACAATGGAAAAAGGCCACTTATCCAGACCCCAAAACCAAGAAGGAGAGACTCCGGGATGCCGGAAAAGAAGTGGAGATGGCGATGGAAACAGAAGGGAAGAACAGAAAAATAACCACTGTACGATCAGAGTCAGACAAGAATATTGTAAATCAGGTGTTGCAGACCACTGTATCCATCAGGATGGCAGATCTCCTACAAAGCATGCCACAATTGAGGATGGCAATTTCTAAGGCAATGGAAGGAAACCCAAGCGGGGAAACAAAAGACGAGGATGTCATAGTGGAGCCACCGCCGAAGGGAGAACAAGTGATCGACCCGAGGCTGTTGGCAGTTAACATGGGGAAGAGACCAGCCATCGTACACATGTCAATCGGTGGATGCTACCTGACAAACACAATAATCGACGGAGGATCCGAAGTGAATGTGTTGACAGAAGATACATGGAAGTGTCTGGGAAAACCTACTTTATGGCCACAAAATTTCCAGTTGGTGAGAATAGACTAGCACGGAATTAAAGTGCTGGGAGTGCTAATGGCTCAAAAAGTGAAGATTGGCACCCAACCCTTTCTGTTAAACTTTGTAGTCATAACAACGGCCGAGGGTGGCTAATAGCCGCCAAAGCCAACCACAACTGGAAAAAGAACACCTTGTCGATAGAAAACAAGGGTAAGAGGATCATCATGGATCTAAGAACACAGGCTGTAAGTGAAGAGTTGGCATCAGATTCTAATACAGACGGAGGGGAGTCAATTGGCAGAGGACCAATAGAACCTGATGAGGAAGGAGTATTAAAACTGCAAGAATGTTCTGAGGATGAAACTAATTCCTTTAGTGGGCTCTTCTACTGGCAGATGGAAGACTATGAATTCTTCCAACCGGAGTGTAATATGATTTCAATAAGAGGAAGTGGCAAATGCTCTCGGGCGACTAGTGAAACACTCGGCAATATTGGGCCCAGTGAAACATTGCTGATGAATGAAGCACTGGATGGATCGACAAACACTCAACCACTTGGCAAGAGGGAACCAGTAATGCGTGACAAAAGGGAGGAAGGTAATAATCAGGAAGAAGTAACGCTTTTCCAGAAGCATATGAGGCTATAATAGACAATACACCAAAGCAGCTAGTGGCAAAAGCAAGTCGACTAGAAAAGGCACATTAAGAATATACAAAGGGTGATGCCAAGATAGATGATACATTTGCACATAAAATTGAACCATACAAGGTGATCAGGTATGAGAAGCCATTGGCAAGCAAGGTGAATCAGGGTGATGGAACTAACTACGGGAACCCAGTATTGAAACCACCGGCCAGAAAGAGACCATATAGAAGGAATAAGGACTATAGAGTAACTCCGCCGACTTGTAGTTTTTTTACGATCGGTGAAAAGCAACAGAGAAAAAATGATGTTAAAAAGTCGGACAGTTTGTCGAACGTAGTACGCGGCTTCCGAAAGACAACAATTCTGGTTCCAAGAAAGACAACAATTCCGGTTCCAAGAAAGACAACAATTCCGGTTCCTGCCGACGATTACAAAATCAATAAAGGTACGTCTCCGAATAATAAAGTTAAAATAGTTAAATTGGAGGATATGGCACAAAGAAATATTATGCGACAATTTACGCGACAAGAAAGTTCTACAGTCAGAGTTGCAGATCGAACATGGACCCCGTCAAAGAAAAATAGAAAAATCCGATTCAGGTTAACATGGATGAAAAATTGGAAAAAAACGGAAAAAATAGAGAAAAAGAGAGAGAGTGAAAAAAAAAAGTAGTAGTGAGCCGTACGACCTAAGTCGTACGACTTGGGACCCGTACGACCCAAGTCATACGACTTGGGACCCGTACAACCATGGTCGTACGGCTCACCTCACCCCCGCCCCTTCGCACAGAAATTTTCATTGCAAAACAAATTATTTTTTACAACTCTTGGTCGTGCAACTCAGGCAGCCGTACGATCAAAAGGGGAGGTTCAACATGCACGAAGGTTCACTGACGACTGTTCTCTACCGACCGTATGGATTGTTTTCTTCACAGAATCCTTACAAATTTTTGCCGAGTATGGGAGATTCTTAGCACCGTACAAGAAAATAAGAGGTGAGAAGAAATGCAGGAATAATCAGCCCACAATTTAGAAAAATGATGTGCGCCATGAAGGTCCGAATGGTTTTGAAGGTGTTATTTTGGGCTTGGCGGCGGGGGCGCTGCCCCTCGACCCTGTTGGGGGCGTTGCCCCCAAACCCCCATCAAACTAGTACTATCTTGATTCAATGAGCAATGGGGTGCAGCATTTAGTGTGCTATCTGATTGGGTTCCTTGGTTGGTTGGTCTACTGGCAGGTGTTCCGAATGTGTTGGTTCTACTTTTACACAGCTCCTACTTCAGCATTGTCGTCAATTTGGCAAAGCTTACTTAATGTCACTTGATACTTCATGGTTTTCTGTCATCTAGAAGACGACTAATTTTGTGGGGGGGATGATGTAGTCGGTCATAATTGTAGTCGGCCGTAGTCGGCCAAGTAAATAATCATGAATTAATTAATGTTGTGCACAGTTAAGTTTAGGAGTGTTATCGGGAATTAACCCCGACGGTTGGATAGTTATGGAGTCGTTGCCAATGGTTGGTATCTCAACCAACCTTGACATAAGTTATATATTGAGTCGATACTTGTAATCGAGAGGCAGCATCGTGACATTGTAGTGTAATACTGATATATTCAATGAATGGAAACAATGCTTTATTTTGTGCAATGCTGTTATAAATTCCTGTTCTACATTATGCACTATACTACTACTATGTAATTCTATTTACTCCATGTCTGTGTAAAACACCACATTGCCAGTAAATAGCCACAATGCAATTTTCATGCATTCCAATGTCTTTTAGCATGGTGATGTTTATGGACTTCGGCTATATTTGGTTCAAGCATCTCAGAGTCACAAGTAATGTGGGTATCTACAAAATTTTCAATACCTTGAGTTTTTTTATTCTTTCCATATATCAGTGCAATTTTGATCCACTGCAAGAAACACCCGTGCTTGTTCTTCAATTTTGGAAATCTGTACAAAAAAATAATTGACAATCCTTCCAAACATAGATTTGTCATTACAAATCATTTGTTTCAATGCATTGATTCTGCATCTATAGTAGCGTGTATATGTGATAGGATCTTTCCATACTACAATTTTTGTCACGTGTATATGCTTGCATAATTTTCTCCTTTTTCTCATATTTTTTTTACAGTTTTGTTAACTGTTAAGCATTAAGCAGTGGTTCCAAACAGTGGTCATCACTTCTAAAAGTAACAAATAATGTTGGAGGTCCAAGTCCTCATATCATGGCAAATACAGTTTTCTTTAGTTGATGAAAATAATGGAATGAATTCTAAATCCGTTTAAAATCTACACGTCTAATATTATATCATAGTGTGTTTTTGGGGAGAGCTTGTATTTAACATCCTTTGCTAGCAAGCTTTCTTCCTTTTAGCTGTCCCTTTCGAATTCTTATCTGCTTGGTTGAAACCACTTGATCTATAAGGATACTTATTGCTTTAGAGAATAAGTTTGTTGTATGATTTGTAAAGTTAATGTAGCAATTCCCAATGTGCAATATTTTGGTATGATAATCTTTTAGTTATATCCTCATTGCAAGGATTAGCCAAACAAAAGTGTGGGGAAGTTTATTTCATCTCAGTACCCATCCTTAAATATTCCAAGTGGTTTTTGCCCTTCTACTAGTGCCACTTGTATTATTTTGTCTTGCATATGATGTACACAACTCAACTCTGTGAAGCCATGTATTGAAGTATTTGTCATGTCCCCTTTTTCCTAATACAATCAATCATTAATATTATTAAAATAAAATAAAATAAAGTGTTTTTTAACACTAGTTAAAATAAATTAATTAATTAATTAATTGATTAATTAATATAAAATATAAAATAAAGTATAATAAACTCAAATTCAAATTTTCAAAAAGAAGCGCCAAATTTGGGTCCATGAGACCAATCCATGAAGGGGTATAATTACAAGTTTCATTCTTCATTTTGAGCGTCCGAATTTGTTTTGTTACAATTGTAAATTTTGAGTTTTCAAGCACTCAACTCCCTTAAGGACGAAAACCCTTGAAGGTGAACTCAAAGGTGAGGACAAATATTAAAATATTATTTAGCTTATTTAATGGTCAATAATGTATCCTATTAAATAGTTTCTAATTTTGTTCTAGCTTAGTATGTTTCTATTTCTTTTGCTTTATTAGCTGTAGTTTCCTTTATGGAACTCCTGTAGTCTTTTTAGAAACATCTGTTTGTAAGTCTATTTAAGAGCATCACTCTTTTGTAAATAACATATCATTGAGTAATATCATTCTGATTTATTTCATTACATGGTATCGGAGCGGGAATTTTTTCTCTGGCTTCCGTACGGGATCATACCATCCGTACGACCCTCGACCTCTGCATAGGGTTCGCTATCTTCTGGCAGTCGGATTTTCAACCCTTGGTCCGAGTTCGCCATTTTTGGTCACGATTTTCTGTGGTCGTGATAATTTTCTAGGTCGCATTTTGATTTTTAACCTTTTTGAGGTCACGCGTTTTAAATCTGGTTCGAGGGTTCTGCAAGCGGCACCCAACTTTTTCCTTCACATTTTTTCCGGCGATTCCTTGTTTCTAGTCACAATTTTTTGCAAACGAGTTTCATTCAGTCATGGTTGAGGCGACTCCTATTCCTGGTCGCGATTTGTGTCTCTGAAAGCTTTCCTAGGAGGTCGGGATTTGTTCTTTCCGGATGCGATTTAAAAGTTTTTGTTCTTGGCGCGCTCTGTTCTTGGTCCCGTCGGCATTCTTCATCGTGTTTTTGGACGCGATTCTGTTTTGTGAAGCCGCGTTTTTTGCCTTGGTTGATTTCTTCTGCTAATTGTGAATTCTCTTTACTCCTGTGGTCGTAGCTTTTGTTTTCTGACGCTAAACCTCCAGCAGTTGGAGATTTGTGACGTCAATTCTTCTAAGATTGTGGGTTTTTTTTTTACTGCTACGAACCATCTTGCAGGCACCTTTCTTTTTTGACGGGTCGTGTTTGTCTTTTCTCTATGGTCACGACTTTCTTCTTAATCGTGGTTGTTGTCTGATTGGAAGGGTTGTCACTTTTGTTTTTAGCACCCAGCTCCCACATCAAAAACAAAACGTTGAATCTGTTGACGCCGTCCCAGCAGGCGCCCAACATTTTGATCAAACATTCGTACTCTCGGGATTTGTGTCTCGAAATCCGTGTTCGGGTTTTTTTGAGCCTGTGTTTTCCGTACTCGGGATTTGTGCCTCAAAACCCGTGCTAGGGTTCTGTTCTCTATATGTGCCATCAATCTGCCTTGGTTTTTGTGCCATCAACTTGTAATATGGTTTCTCGTGCCTCGAAAAACATGAAAGATGGCGTCCTGGTCCAACATGGAAGGCAGTCAGAAGTTCAACGGCAGCAACTACAACACCTGGAAGCAGCGTATGTTAACCATATTCGAGTATCGATGCCTTGACCAGTTTGTTCTAGGCAAAACTACACGCCCTCCAAAGGCGAGTAAAGATCAGGATAAATTTGATGAGCAGAATCGAGAAGCGGTTATGCTTATTAAATTATCGGTCACCGATGATCAGCTGCCTCAAGTTTCGTCTGGGAAAACAGCAAAAGAAATCTGGGATTCATTGAAGGACCTTCATGAAATGTCCGACAAAAGCCCAGCATTCTTTCTGAAGAACATGCTTTTTTCGATCATGATGGATGAAAAGATGTCTCTATAGGAGCATCTCACCAAAATCAAGGACATCCGTGATCAGTTGGAGGCGATTGGTCAAAAGATGGACGAGGAAGATACGGTAGTCATCACTTTGAAAAGTCTACCACAATCTTATGAGCACTTTATCGAGACGCTCAACATTACCTCAACTAATGTTGACTTGGAGTTTCCAGAGCTGTGCAACAAACTTCTACAACAGGATCGATCGAGACAACAGTTCAGTAGCAGTGCTAGTTCCTCCTTTACAAAGTAGGCATTTACTGCCAAGTCCTTTCAACAGAATAAGGGCAACAATCAGCCCTCTCAACCATCCAGTCAGGGTCAATCCCAGGACCTTCCAAGAAGAAAAATATTCAGTGCAATTACTGCCATAAGTATGGCCATATGAAGAAGGATTGCTGAAAACGCTTGGCTTCTGCACAGTCCAAGCAAGGAGAGTCCACACCATCAGCGCATGTTGCAGAGCACATTGAGCAGAAGGAATCTGCTTTCTACACCTTTACGGCCAAGACACCAACAGATCCTGTCAAATCTTCTGCCTGGTATATTGATTCAGGTGCTCGTGGACCAGACTGTAGATCTTCTCACCAAGTCTCTGAGCCCAGATAAATTTGTCAGATTTAAGGGGCACAGTGGTGAAGTTATTAGATTGACCATTATGGGGGGGTATTAAAATATTATTTAGCTTACTTAATGGTCAATATTGTATCCTATTAGATAGTTTCTAATTTTGTTCTAGCTTAGTTTGTTTCTATTTCTTCTGCTTTATTAGCTGTAGTTTCCTTTATGGAACTCCTGTAGTCTTTTTAGAAACATCTGTTTGTGAGTCTATTTAAGAGCATCACTCTTTTGTAAATAACATATCATTGAGTAATATCATTCTGATTTGCTAAATTCAATTGAATTGTGATTTCCAGGAGGGTAACATCGATTGGGGAATTCCAAGGAAGTTCCAGGTCTGATCACTGTTCATCTACACCATAAGATTACATAATCCATTTGCAAGCAAATCTGATCACTATACCATTGGACTGAGGATTGGGGTAATTGCTGGAAGATTTTAATCACCCAGCTCAGTTCACAATTGTTACACAGCAGGAATCGCTCAGGTTCGGGCGTTTTGGCAGCGAGGGTCTTTGTTGAATGGTCATATATCGTCCCACATCCTTTGCTGGTCACAGGGCATTCCAAGGATCACCCGATTACAAGGCATTCACCCAAGGAGGCTACAGGACGCAGGGTTTACATAAGAGGAAATCCCCAAATCTGGAATCGCGCCTTCAGTCCTAGCGCAGGGTGAGAAGTTACTACAGATCAGCAGTTTGCAACAGGTCCACCCAGGGACCATTTCACATATCATCAAATATCAGAGCTGCCTAGAGTGGAAGTCAGGTTCTTTCTCCCTGCAGACGTTAATTGTAAATCAAATCTGAATTTGACAATCATCAGGACTGCATTGTTTGTTTGCACAATTCTGGAGGTTGATTTCAAACGATATCTATCAATACATTGCAACTCTGAATTGTTTCCTATATTTCATGATGGCTAAATCTGAATCTGCCAGGTAATAGATTGTGGAATATTTTTGCTACTCATACACACCTGTTCTAAACCCTAGATAAATTGCAGAGCACATTAAAGGTCACTCAGAAAACCCTAAATCGGTAAAAGCAGATCAATACAGTGGTATCGTCTGTGAGTTTGAAGTGTTGTATACATTATACTGATGAAAGACATTTGAATGAAGATCATATATTGTGAATTTCCTAACTGGTTATTATCAGATCTGAGCATGTTTTATCAGTATTTCATTCTCTGTATTGCTACAGTCTTGGTTGTTTATATTCCATAATCCTTGATGATGTGTTTTAAACGGTGAATGCATTAAACTGAAAAGTATAACAACTAATAGGCATATTACAGTATCACTAGGCATTCCCTCTTCAATGTCTTTGCCTGTTTTGACTTCATCATATGCAGTTTCATCTTCTTCCCTATCTTCATCATTGATATGTAAGAAATTTCAATCATTGTCAATACTTATTTATCTGTCTATTTTGCATTTTGTATGAATTTCTTTTGCATTATTGTTTTTTACTTTTTAAGTCCATCATAATAATGTTCGAATGACTCTTCCTCTTTGATATGCATTATTCTACAATGATCATCTTTATCAAAGCCACAACATTTGTGGTTGTTTCAATTATAGGGTGTGGGGATGCTTTCTGTATTATGCAATATTTGTCAGTATGTTGATGATTGCTCTAGTCAATCGCATATGAGGTTTTCTATAACCCAATTGCCCAATCTGCAGAAATGCAATTCTTCGCAACACAAGTCTTTCTTCAAGGTCAATGAGCATTGCAATGTCTTATTTAACCTAATACATTTGGATGTTGTAAGTTCGGGTATATTGTCCTTAATAATTGTTTGCAATTGGCACTTTTTTTTTCAAAACTTTGCTTTCTCATTTCCACTCAATGTTATGTATGCATCCTTATATTAGCTAGTTTTTTCATGTTGTGCTTGAAATGCAATTCTTTGAAAATTTACAAATGCATCTGTGGGCATCTTAAATTTGGTTCAAACAATTTTGTATTGGGGTAGGATATGAGCATTCTAGATAATATTTTATAGTCATTTTTGTGGTAGGCAATTTTTTAAGGGCCCGAAAATATATTTTAGATTGTTTTCTCAAGGTTATTATTGTTTACCTGGAATTGATAATGCTAATTTGATTGTCAACAACTCTAGTTAACAGTTCATAGTGAATGTGTGTGGTATTTATTTCAAGGCAGATAATGTTGTATGTTCTTGGAGATTCGACAATAAAAATATGATTTAACAATACCTTTGCCACTTGATGACCACACATGTATCCATACTTGTAGGACATGAGACAGCCATTCAAGGAAAATATTCCCACCTTCAAGTCCATTTTCTCCATATGCCATACTGATGCTAGCAATATATGTTTTCCAATTTTAAATCTTATCTATGCTAATTGTTACATCATCTTCTAAGTCCATGTACAAGCAAGGCAATGTTTTTTTCATTTTCACCTAGGATTGCTTTACAAAAGGACTGCTTGTATACCGCCTTAGGGATTCAAATTCAAACTCATCTTTTGTTAGATAGGAGAGAGCATTTAGCAAAATTGTTTTACAAAGGCCATGAACTCGCATTTCATAGGAGATGTCCCAATGATACACAAGATGGTTGCAAGTAGTTGACAATTTTTTGTGTGGAAATCCAGTGACATGATTGCTCCATTTTTTGCAAAAAAAGAAGTTTGTAATTGACAACTTATTGGATTAGCATCATGAAACAGGAGCGAGAATAAAGGAAGAGGAGACTTTTTATTAAAATGTAAACTTACGCTTTCTTGTCACAGACTAATCACATATTCACTTTGAAAGCAAATAAATGCAAAATGTCACCCCACAAAACTGTTTTCTTTTTTATTTGTAGTTGGTGTTGTAGATAGGCACATTCTTCGCATAAATCACTATATGGTTCTATGTCACATACTTTATACAAGACATAAAGTCATATGTTTATACCTTTCCCTGTTTTATTTTAAACATTCACCACACACACCCTAAATGCAGCTCAGAGCCACTTGGTTTTAAATGCCATACATCATCTCACAAAGTATAGTGTCTTTTCTTTTTAATAAAAGGTAAAAAAATGGAGGCGCCATCAAACCAGAGGTGTATGAACAATCGCAAGAATATGAAGAATATTAAATTCAGCAGCTCTTTAATTACTCAACATATCATCTTCATTTCTCCTGCTCAAGATATCTTCAATTGCTTGGGTGTACAAATTTTGGCAGAAATGAATTGCCAGAAAAGAATCAAACTGCTCTTTAGGTAAAGGGGGAGCTGTTTGTGGGAATGTTGATCTCTCAATTCTCGATTCCAACATGGCAGTACACATGTATAAGGAACAAAGAGAACCCAACTGACTCTCATTCAGCCCATCTATGCATTAAACTACCTAAGTACACATTTCCAGAAAATAATAACATTGCTGTGATAGATTTTATCTTGCATTCCTTAGGTTATAGGATATCTATGCATACCTGTTATAAATGCAACCAAAGCAGCAAGTCATTCCATCCTGATTACCTTCATATTGGGAGACAAATAATTACCTTCATATTGGGAGACAAATATCCATAAAAAATCCTAGTAGGAAAAGCGTACGCATACTTTCTAAATATATTAAAAAAGAAGTAGATTATTGCAGATGTAAATGTCTTCACAAGCAACTTAAGAGCTATATAAAAGTGCAAAAGGACACTGGCAAACAAGGCATCAACAAGACATATAACAGCAAGCAAGAGCAAATTGCAGTGACGAAAGATGAAGAAATCATAGCCACTGTACAAAATGCTAAAGGAAAAAAATCTATTTTGATGCTCCTATCAATTCCAAAAGTGCTCTTCTATCAAAAATGTCTGGAACTCTCTCTTTCTCCAAATTCAGATTTCAGGAATGTTATGACCTCAAATGTAAGAAGAGTCTTCACCCCTACTGATCTGTTCAACAAGGATTGCAGTTCTAATTTGGCCATGTTAAGCCCACCAGGTCTTGTTAACATTCAATCCATCACCACCCCAATTTCTTAGAAGGCTATGCCTTTCAAACCTATTCCATCTGCTATTCCTAGTCCTACTACCGCCCCCCCTTGCAGAACTCCTAGATCAGAGAAAAACGCTAAATAAATACCTCTTAACTCCTTTCTGATAATCTACTTGGCAATTGTAAATAACACCCTCTTTGGACTTGTCCAAAGAATTGAGGAAAATGAAACAGATATAGACAACCTCCAGCAATGTATCTCTCATGACAAACCACATACATTGGCAAAAAGAGAACCAAATTATCTTGCAGCAATTTATGAGGCAACTGATGAAATGCCTCAAATCACTATGCATCAACTACAAACACCTTCTTAACAGGAAAGAGGCAATTGGTGAAAGTTCACAGAGGAATAAGACAAAAGACACCTAGCTGAAACAATGCAGCAAAAAGCTCAGAAAGGAGCCACAAAAGAGCATCAAATGGTTTTTTCAGCCACCATTACCATGGAAGCCTGCACTTCAACGGGGGCAGTATCCTTAATGCCCAAGGGTGTTCCAATTGATGAGACAACTCAACAAAACCAGCTACATCAATCTACAGAAGAAAACATAAGGAGCTTGCCTTATTTCTATGGAAAAAATCATCATCGGCCATAAAGGGATGGAAGAGAAGCACACTGACAAAACTCTAAATGACAATCTACATTAACCATCTGTAGATTATAAGTCTTATCTCCTTGCTTAGGTCTCTAAAGACTTTGCTTACTATGTTATCATCTCTATGGTCGTTTTTCTTCAAAGATCATAGTAATGTTCTGCTTCTTTATTGAAGTTTTTTGTAATTAACCACCTTTGTCCTTCAGCCTCTTTTTGCTTTCAGAGAGCAGCAGGCTTTTTGTAATGAGTTCTCGCATTAATGTTTATTATCTTTTATTAAAAAATATAGTATCTCACCGTCAAGTTCGTATTGTACAATCTCAATGCATCTTTGTGACTTTGAGGTAAACAGATCTACAAATAGTCTATGGCTCCATCTCTGACTCTCAGTTCAATATTAATGTAACATAAGTCAATAAGGCTTGGACTGCATCAAAGAGGCAGTCTTCAAAATCGTAATGAAGTGATTTTAATTGGATTGCAAGGTCCTGTGTAAAGTTTCATCAATGCTATTATATTAGACTCGTGTCTTTGATTTGTATTCCTCTACATCTATTAACTCACGCATTGTTTTGATGTTTTATGTTTGATTTTTTTTTGTTTTACTGCCGCCTTCTTTTCATGTGTTTTATTTTTAGGTTGCAAAAAATGATGTAAATAAGAAAATCAGAAAGTGGATTCTACTTACTTTGGCTTTGCTGCATTAACCTTCATTGGCTGGCCTTCCTATTATAACCTGTGACATCAGTGGAGTCCAGTATTATAACAAAAAGATATGCATATCTACAAAATATATACATATGTCACATTGCAGTGAGAGAAAGATTTAGGCAGCATGCATGAAAAGCAGAATATGATTGGTATACATGTTGCAAGCCCATGCAAACCAATAGAAATGTACAATATGTAATATCCCTTCTTTGATATTTGCTAAAAATCTGATTTATAAGTAAGCTCTGATATGATTTGCGGAATCTTGCAATTTTTATAATGAAACCCTAGGACTGTTATATGAATTTATTATCTGCACTTCAATTTTCTTTTTCAAACCCTAGATCAGATTTCTCTTTTCTGATTTAAACAATGATGAGCAGCGGACACATATGCACACCAATTGCTCAAATAACATAGCAATAATGAATCCTTATGATGATGACTTCAATTATGAACCCACTCAACATTATATCACATCAAGACACAACATATAGATGGCACAATTTCGAATGTCTGAAGTAAACAGTCTGCTGCTACAACTTGGCATTATTATATGAGAATGCAATTACATCAAGTCCATGGCTCCAACGTAGCCATTCAATCATACAAACACTGCTACTACAAATCAGAAAGGAATGATGAATAACACATACCAATTTCAATGCCCAAATACCACTACAAGATGAGCGAACCTATCTCAATAGATCTGCCTTCTAAGATGGATGAATGATGTCAAAGATGACCCAGATTGTTGGTAAATGATGCCAATAACTGCTGTTCAAAACTCTGCTGATAGATCGACCTCTAAAGATGATAATGCAAGGTGAAATGGCCTCTAATGCTGATCGGATCACTTCCAAGGGTGAGTGCTGCCTGGGAAAATCACAAATCGCTGCTCCAATGAATCCAATACTCCTTCAAATGCAGATCACATCTTTTCTATGAGCCGCTGCTGTTAGGAAGATACCTATCAGCTATCACAAATGCCTAAACTTGTCTTTAATGATGGGCGATGTTCTCTAATCCACAGTGAATTCTCCTAAACCAATATCACTACTTCCTTCATGCAAAAATATTCGCTGCTGAGTGAAACAAGAATGTAATACAGATCGCCGCTCAAGACCCTCGATATTGATGATGCTTCTTCTAAGCTCAACTCAGCTGTAAAATCTGCAATATATCTCCATTATGGCGCCACCAGCCTGCAATATAGTTTGACAACCATCTTCACCAAAATGGCAATCCAATATGCAGTTGGTCTTCGACAAATGGTCCTCAATATAGTCTTCAATTGAATCAAAGATCTTCATTGAACTCAAACCTACAACAAGGATCTTCAATAATATGCAAATGATATCCAAACTTCAAGTCTCCAATAATGGTCTCCGACCCAATGACGAACATCGATCTATAAACAAAACACAAGAAATGTGAAACAATGCTTTGAAGCCCAAATGTGAAATCTGAAGTAATTTCACCTCATTGATGAAATTGGGTTTTCGTCCAATTCATCATATTCTCCATGAATGCAAGGGAACATCTCCTTGAACTCAAGCTGAAACCAAGAACTTATCTTCAAGCCAAAAAAACATAAACTCAATGATGAACAAATGATTCCCAGTTGCTCCTTATAAAACCTTCTTCAATTAGGTCTAACCTAATTTTATTAAATGAAGGTTTTTATGTACACGATCACACTTGAACTTTATTAAATAATTGTTTTTGTGTACACAATGTCACTTTATGACATAAAGTGTTTTTGGACCCACTTAAGTGACTTTATAAAATACTTTTATAAAGTAATTCAAAATTAGAACACTTTATAAAGTTAACTTAAAAATAGAACCACTTAAGTCACTTAACTTCTTGTTCCATCCAATAATTCCCTTGGAATATGATAGCCATATCAAATATGACCATCACATAAATCGGTACATCACACAGTATCTCACAGGCAGGCCCATAAGCAATAACAAATGTAGATCAAAAAGGAGCATATCAATATTGTGATATAGAGACTACAAATTTATTTATAATTGTTCTGGGTCTTGCACAAATATTTGGCTCCAAATTCCAATATCATTTGTTGATTGTAAAGGCTATATTACTAAGGATACAAACAAAAAAAATATTATGTGTGTGCAACATTTAGTTTCTTGCTCAACATTTATTCACTTGGGTCCCAATCATATAAGTTATTTAGGTTTTGCTCTTAATTAAATTGTGCACAATGATGTTGTGCGACATTAGTATAAAGTTATAAACCATATTATTGGTGATAATGTTAAACTAGGGCTTCGAATGACATTTCCAATCACAATGTTGTCATGGAGTGTTATTCATATGGAAAGCAACTGACCAGCAATGGGGAGTTGAATCGTGCAATGGAACCTACTGAGCGAAGAACTGATTTTATGATTATCTTAAGAAAGTTCATCCAGAGCGTATTAAAATAAATTAGCTAGTTTCTATAATGGTCAATCTTTGTTTCCTATTAGATAGGTTTTGTTTCCGTCTTTCATTCTGCTTTGTTAGCTATAGCTTTTTACAAGCTGTCAGTCTATTATTAGTATGTAACCTCTTTAAATAAGAGCATTCGCTCTCTCTTTGTATGACATTCAGTTTTAATAATATGTTTCACATATTCTGATAACATGGTATCAGAGTCGTTTCGGTCTTGGTGCCTTCCGTACGCCGTACGACGTACGGATCTGATTTTGAGGCGCCATTTTTTTTTCTTTCCGAAATCACGTTTCCTGTTAGGAACCCTAAGTCTTGAAATCGTGTTGCTGGTAATTGTGACTATGAAGTGTTGGCGTTTGTTTTAAAAAGGCGGTTCATTTCTAAAAATCGGAATCCGTTAAACACGATTTTTGCAAAGACTTTCATCTTCTGGGTCGAAGTCTTTTGGTTGCGGGCTATTTTTTTCATTTGCAATCGCGTTTTTTCTGCACACTATTCTGTTATTTGTCTGCTCACGTCTCTGAAATCAGTGGAGTTGTGTTTATGCCCGTGGTTCCTCCTAGTCGCGATTCTGCTAGTCGCGTCTTGCTTTGAAGCCACGATTCGTGTTACTTTTTTTTTGGCATGTCTCGCCTTCTGCAAATCGCGTGTGGAGTCGTGGATTAAGAACTGTTGGTATTCTATTTGCTTACTGATTTGGCGGCAATTCATGGTTGAGTGTTGCAGAGACGCATTTTTTGAAGCGTCGTTTCCCTCTTTTTTGGTCGCAGTTCCCAGACCATCCCTTGGTCGCGATTCATTTTTCTACTAGGACTTGCAATTTGAAGTCGCCAATCTGAAGGATCGTGACTCTATTGTTGCCCTATGTTTTTCCTTTCTGGCCATTCTCTGTCTCTATGTGAAAGCGGCAATTATCTTGGTTGCTGCATTGGCACATTCTACAGAAATCCATGAAGCGGCTACTTCCTTTTTTTACCAGCAGTCACATTGAGTTCTTTTTGTGGGTCGTTTTTAACTATCGGTTACACTTCTGGAGTATTCTGTGTAGCAGTAGTTGACCTCTATGCTCACAGGTCCCACTTTCAATCTTCAGCAGTGCATGAGTCTTTTGTTTACAAGCCAACATGCAATGTTATTCTCCTTTCTATTTCGAAATCCGTATTCAGATGTTCTGAGCCCAAGATTTCCGTAATCTCGAGACTTGTCATGTCCCCATATTAGGGCATTGTTTAAATTAAAGATTTAAACATCATGGACAGAGAAATCGCTTTGGTCAAATATATTTAATCAACATATATAATAATATTAATTAATATTATGAAAATACAATATATTTATTGTATTATTGATTTAAGTATTATTATATAATATAATAATACTATTATATAATTTATAATATATAAATATAACATCATTATGACTATTTTATATTATAAATATATAAATAAGCATAAATATTAAATATCCAATATTATAATTTAAATATATATATATAATCTTATATAAATAAATATTATTATAACATTATAAATATATATAAATAAACATATTTATATATATAATATAAGACTTGACTTTTGGCAGCAAATATCTCATATAAGAGAATAAAGTAGTAATTGTTAAGTAACTATTAATATTCCTTACAAGCAGCGAATACGAGAGTAGACACTCTAATAAAGGAGTGATTATTATTAAATAATATTAACTAAGCAGTGAATGAACAAATAGGTCAACGATCACCATATAAAGTGGTGACTATTGATGAAAAGGCACCGATCAAGATATAAAGATAATATTGGTGGATATTGTGAAGATATCTCATCAGAATAAAAAACACAAAACAGAAATGCAATGGAAGTTAGATCACCATAGATCATCATTCAACAGGAAAAGGATAAAGGAGAATAAAATACTTTACTAAAATTAAGAGTATATATATTCTAAAGTGAAATACATAACTAAGCATACCAGCATCAAGAGGGAATAGTTTAGAATATATATATTTATATTTTCTTGAGTTTAGAATATATATATTTATATTATGAAATTAAAGACAATAATTGCAGCATATTCATATGAGACGTAAGAAATTGATGATGTGTTCATCAAGGCTCAGGTGAGATTCCTCACTCAGTCCTAGCATCTAGTTCCCTCTATTCAACAATAATATTATTTCATATGCTTTGTCTTTCTTATTTAAAATGCATAAACCTATCCCTGACATGGTTTAATTCATTCCGCTGTGAGGAAATCGGGGCTAGGAAATAAGGGAACTGTGTCATGGCAATTGTGACTTTCATTAGGATAATAACTGTAGATCATTATGATATGTCTAGGTACTAATTTCCATCTGCAGGTGTATATAAATGATGGCTGTTATATTGTATAGTAGTTTGTATCAGAACTGAGCCATAAAACTAGAAAACTATAAGAAGGATGACTATGAATAAATATCACTTCTCTGATTATTGTTTTTGTCCTGTCATCTACATTTCTGTTTGAATCTCTTATAGCATAATGAAAGAACAATGAAAATAGATTAAAGAATAACTGCATATTTGAAATTGGTTAGAAACTATTTGCACTCTGATATATCGTATGCTGCATCATATACTACTATATGATTCATTTTGTAGTGATTGTATATTTTGGAACTGTGGAAACTGCATATATTTTGTTTGTGATTCAGCCAGGAGGGGTGAATGCATAGACCTTAGTAGATTGCCTAAAAACCCCATCTAGGTTCCATCTCCATAGGCCCGAGACCAAGATTGGGCGTTATGCCCCTTTGGCCTGAGTCAAGGGATTGGATCATGGAGGGATGGGGGTCCCACATTGTAATATGCCCCTTAGGCCCGAGACGAGGGATTTGGCAAAAGGCCTAGCCACCATAGGCCCGAGTCAAGGGATTGGGCAATAGGACTGTGGTAGGCCTTAGGCTACTAAGGATTTATGACTTCTCCTCCCTAGCATGTTGAGTGACTCTTCTTTCTTATGTGTTTTCATTTGTAAGTTGATTATGTTGAATTGTTGGGTAATTGATATTAGAACTGACGTATGGCAATATGGATTTGTACATATATATATGTTGTTACAGGTACTATACCAAGAGAATATTTAAAGAGAAGAAACCCTAAATCTAATCCACAAGCGAATTCTAGGGCAAACCAGGTAAGGGACATTACAAGATCTATGCCTTGAAATCCATGTTCGGATTTGTCTCGAGATCCGTACCTCAAAGTCCGTGTTCAGGATTTTTTCGAGTCATTCTATTCTAGGTTTTTGGAATCTGTGCTTCGGTTCTATTTTCCCTATCTATGTTGTCTATCTGCTTCGGTATCTATGCCAACTGCTTATAATTCGGTTTTTCGTGTTTCGAAAAACATGAAGTATGGCATATTTGACCAACATCCTATGGGAGAGCAGTCAGAAGTTCAACGGCAAGAATTACAACACCTGGAAGCAGCGAATGATGACAATCTTCGAGTATCGGTATCTTGACCAGCTGGTGTTGGGCAAATCTACACATCCTCAAATGGCAGGTAAAGATCAGGATAAATTCCATGAGCAAAATCGTGAAGCGGTGATGCTTATCAAGTTATCAGTGACCGATGGTCAGCTGCCACAAGTTCCATTTGGGAAATCTGCGAAAGAAATCTGGGATTTGTTGAAGGATCTTCATGAAACGTCCGACAAGAGCCGTACGTTCTTTTTGAAGAACATGCTCTTCTCGATCATGATGGATGAACAGATGTCTCTGCAGGAGCATCTCACCAAAATCAAGGACATCCGTGATCAGTTGACGGCGATTGGTTGTGACATGGCCGAGGAAGATATGGTAGTTATCACTCTGAAAAGTCTACCACTCTTACGAGCACTTTATCAAGACACTTAACATTACTTCGACTAATGTTACCCTACAGTTTTCAGATCACTGCAACAAACTCTTGCAATAGGATCGATGGAAACAGCAGTTCGGTAGCAGTGCTACTTCCTCCTCAGAGCAGGCATTTACTGCCAAGTCCTTTCAGCCTCAGTCATTCAGTCAGGGTCAGTCACAGGACCCTTCCAAGAAGTACAACATCTAGTGCAATTACTGCCATAAGTTTGGCCATATGAAAAAGGATTGCTGAAAACGCTTGGTTGTTGCACAGTCCAAGCCTGAAGAATCACCTCCATCAGCCCATGTCGCCGAGCACTCTGAACAGAAGGAGTCTGCTTTCTATGCCTCATAGGCCCACTCTTCAGTCTGTTATTTTTAGATGCTCGTGGATCAGTTATCAATTTTTGGGAGGGGCAACTTGTTATAGTTAGGAAATTGACCATTAAGGGGGGGTATTAAAATAAATTAGCTAGTTTCTATAATGGTCAATCTTTGTTTCCTATTAGATAGGTTTTGTTTCCGTCTTTCATTCTGCTTTGTTAGCTGTAGCTTTTTACAAACTGTCAGTCTATTCTTAGTTTTAATAATATGTTTCACATATTTTGATAACAGAGCCTAATGAATTGTAGATATGTATTGCAAGTTGTAATCACAGGGATCTGTAAAAAAAAGATTGAGTTTAACCTGCCATAATCATGCTTACAATAATGTTGTGTGTGATTTATGAATCTATTTGCAGACCGAAACAAATGAATTTTGAATGGTGTGTGAATTGCAATATAAATGGGTGTGATAACTTTAGTAACATCAAATTTGGGCCTCAGTGAAGACTTTCTTATTTATACAACAGTAATAAGCAATGGATTTATAGATGAATGGCAGATCTGGAAACCTGTTTCTTCTTCTACTTCTTTTAGCATTGTATATTTAGTCCAAACAGACCTAAACCCCAAATGGAAATCTTGGTGTGGGTTTAACATATGCACCTATGTTACAGGATTCGCAAGGGAACCAACCGGATCTAGGTCCGGTTCGAACCGGGTCTGCAAACCAGTCCAATTCGCCTATGGGTCCGGACAGGCTCCAGGGAAATTGGAATGGGTTTGTCCCGGACAAACCCGAGCCAGAAAAAACGAAACCATAGTGAACTCATCGCCAAACCACTATTTTGAACATTTTTTTTTAATATTTTTTGACTCTTTGACTTTGACCAACTCACCCTAAAATTAATTCCTAACCCTCAAACACCAAAACAAAGTCATTTTACCTCATTTTGTTTGCAAAAGACAAATAGCATTCCTTTTGGCTGAACTTTCATTTTTGCTTGTGATTCAACAAAGGGAGTTGAAGATTGATTGTTGAAGGTTCCAAATCCATTGCACAACTATTCCTATTCATTTGCAAGTGTTTATTGGCTGCCAAGAAGATCATAGGAGGATATTTTTGCAAAGAAGTAAATTTTATGTCTTTTTTTTCTTTGCATTTTTAAACAAACCAACTCTTTTCATTTTTCTTAGTTTCTATGAATGTATCACGATGCTTAACAAGTTAACATATTAAACGAGGTAGGTTTTGTTTTTTTTGTTTTAAATGTCTTGTTTACAGAACTTATTGCCACAGGAATTACAATGGCAGCTAGTTCTAGCTCCATAGCCCAAACCTAAATTCAAAACCAATCCAAATTCACCTCTATGGAAGTATGTTGAGATGATACAACCGGTTCCAAGTGGTGGGATGTATATTTGGAAATGCAATGGGTGTGATGTGAGATATTCGAGTTCATATAGTCGGGTGAAAGCCCATTTGTGTAACACTCCTCGGATGGGAATCAAAGCTTGCCCAGGAAAGAATGGTAAGCCTATACCACCAAAGCAAGTGATGGCATATATCAATGAGCAACAACAAGTAGATGAAGCAACAGGTCATAAAGCAAGTTTATCAAAGAGAAGACCTCATGGAATGAAGCCCCCATCTAATCCACTGTTGTGGTAGAGAACCACCCATTTTTGGTCACTCCTCAAGAGCAACCCACTAGTACTACAAACAAGTGACCAAAGGGACCTTTGGAAACAACATTTCAAAATGAGGCTCGAGATGTTGCTGACCAACACATAGCCAAATGTATTTATGCAAATGGGTTGTCATTCAATGTTGTTCACTCACCATATTGGAAAGAGATGGTGAAAAAAAGTAACGAGGCTTCAAAAAGGTATAAGGGCCCGGGTTATGAGAAGGTGCATGGGACCTTATTGGAAAATGAGGTCAAAGCTGTAGAAGATTCATTGAAGCCCATAAGGGATTCATGGATTGAGACAAGGGTGTTGATTGTCTCCGATGGATGGAAAGATGCAAAAAATCAGCCTTTAATCAATGTCATTCCAGTGTCCTCTAAAGGAGCAATGTTTTTGAGAGCTATGGATTGTGAGGGGGGGATGAAGGATGGGCAATTTATTGCTAACATCCTCATTGCAGCCATTGAGGATGTGGGACCTCATAATGTTGTTCAAGTCATAACAGACAACGCAAAAAATTGTAGAGCTACTGGCTTGTTGGTTGAGGAACGATATTCACATATCTTTTGAACACCTTGTGCTGTCCACTCTCTCAATTTAATGCTACGAAAGATTGGGAACAAAATTGATTGGATTAGAGAGTTGTACGCAGAGACCAAGGAGATCCAAATGTTCATCACCAACCACCACATGTCACCAAACATATTTAGATCATTTTCTACATTGGAGTTGTTGAAGGTAAGTGAAGCAATATAAAATTCTATGCTTTAATTTCACATATTCTAATTCTTCTTTAAAGTTTGTTTTTAAATTTTTTAATTTTAATTATTTTATTTTTTATTTTTGAATATCAATAGGTTTCTGAGACCCGTTTTGCCTCAAACACAATTGCCTTGAGACGACTTGTGAAGGTCTGAGAGGCACTTTCGAACATGGTTATTAGCCATACTTGGTCCATATGGAGGCAAAGCAACACTGAGAGGGCATCAAATATTAAGAGGATGATCCTAGATGACTCTTGGTGGGATCGTGTGGAGTTTCTCCTTAATTTCACCAAGCCCATTTTGAGCATGATTCATTATACTGACACGGACACACCTTGCATGGGGGAGATATATGATGGCATTGATTCAATGATAGAGAAGATAAAGACCATCATGAATGAGAAAGAGCAAGATTCTCAAGCAATTTTCTTCAAACAAGTGCACAAAATTATTGATGATGGATGGAACACAATGACCACCTCGTTGCATCTTCTTGCAATTGCATTGACTCCAAAATATTATAGTGTTGAGATTCTTGTTGTGCCAAATAGGATTCCCCCATGGAGAGATTATGAAGTGTCTGAAGGGTACAAGGCAACATTTCATAGACTCTTTCCTGATCCAGATTTGCAAGATATAGTCATGAATGAGTTCACTGATTTTATACACTCCAATAGTCGAAGCATTAAGGCTCTTCGTGGTAAATTCAAGAAAGATGCTCACAATTGGTGGTACTTTCATGGCCAATGTCATATCCCTATTTCCGGAGTGATCATCTATGATGGAGTTGGTTGGCCTATTCACCATTCCCATAGGCTAACTCTAGTGTAACAGAATGATTTGGGTTGAGCTAGTACCTTGAAGGCTTGGAAACCAGAAAGTTGGCTCAACACTTGATTTTATTTGTATTTTTGGCTAGCATTATTTTATAATATTTTTATAAAAACCCAAAATAATGATATTTTAGCCAAGGCAAAATTCAAGGGCTTGGAGACTTGAAAGTGGGAAAATAAATAAAAAGGCAAATTTTATTTATTTATTTTTCCCAAGGATAAAATCGATGCCAAGGAGAATTAAAAATAAAATAATAAAAAAATATTATTTTATTGGCAAGTAAATGGCGA
Organism: Cunninghamia lanceolata; assembly: GCA_027924645.1. Taxonomy (NCBI): domain Eukaryota; kingdom Viridiplantae; phylum Streptophyta; class Pinopsida; order Cupressales; family Cupressaceae; genus Cunninghamia; species Cunninghamia lanceolata. The sequence continues at coordinate 459,444 of BSBN01001207.1, forward strand.
CACCCAAGGAGAGAGAAAAATAATTAAAAATTATTATTATTTTGCCAATTAGAAATCGACGCTCATGGAGAAGGCAAAAATAATAATAATAAAAATATATTATTTGCCCAAGAAAATTGGCGCTAAAAGAGATAAGGCAAAAATAATAAAATATTATTATTTTATTATTTTAAATGATGGCGTCTAGAGATGAAAGAGATTTAAAAATATCAAATTAAATATTTGATATTATTGGTGGACTTGAAAATTGTCTATATTTTGTCTAATTGGGTCGCCCTGGAAGACATGGTTTAAAAGGAGGTCATTGGCATCAATTTTGACATCTTCTGCTTATGGTAAACTTTGCATTTTGCATATTGCTCTTGGCTGAAAGTGAATTTCAGTTGATTCAAGGTGGTGTTCCCTTGATATTTTGTGATTTGGTGATGTGCCCAATCCACCATGAGAGGTGAATTCATATGGAGTTCATCATTGGGCTTTATTGGTGACTATTGATGGTGTTTTTGCTACATTTCCAGCTAGGGTTTGACAGGGATCTTGATTTTCAGCTAGCTATGGAGTTTCATATTCAGATTTGGGTTTGATTTTGATGTATTTTCATGAATAAAGGCTTGGAGAGGATTTATATTAAAATAATATCTTTCTATTTATGTTATTAATGGTCATCCAGTAGTTTCTAACCTCGTCTTGTGTTAACGATTGTTTCTTTTTAAAAACATCGTCCTTGTAATTCTATTTAAGGAGCCTTCGTCTCCTCTGTATAATGAACAACATCGATCCTTCGTAACAATTTAGACATGGATCACTTGGCAAAGGAGATGATTTTTGATGATTTTCTTCATCCATACTTGGTCTGATTTTTGTAACAGCAGTCTGCAATTTCATTTCAGTTTCAGATCTGAGGTAGTTTTGAGATATTTGTTGGGCATTCATCATTCATTTGGCATCCCAGCCCTAATCGCTTCACTCTAGAGCCAATCACTTCACATTTTGAGGAGTTTTGAGGTATGCATTTGTGTTTTTCAGTCACTAGGGTTTGTGACAGCAGCTCACAGGTTTATGACAGCAGCATACAGGGTTGTAACAGCAGCATACAATCATTTCCAGATTGATATATGATCATTGGACTTCAAGGATTGACATTGTACTTCATGTGCTACACTTTGTATTAGGGTTTGGTATGATATTTTGGTGTGTTTGCATGTATTTAGAAGTCTGAAATTTATATCAGACTCACCTAATTGTAATACCCAGCCATCTTCAAGTGTAATCATCTCTACATTCAATAAAGAAGACAAGCTTGCTTTCCAGGTATGTTCATCCTTGTTCTATGTGAGTTATTTGGTTAAGTTTTATCATCTTTTCATGTTGTTTGGATGTGTATCTGCAACCTTTCCATCTCTATGATATTTGAAACACATTGGTGAAGAAAAAAACTTTAAAACCCTAAGTACTTTTCAAGTAATTCAAATCAGAAAATTCAGACCAGCAAGGAAAAAAATTTCAGTTAGACAAGACAAGGTTCTTACAGCCAACAATTCCGGCACCTACAACCTCTAGCAATCAAAGTTTTATCACAAGTAAGTTTAATAAATTTCTATTTTTTTATCTTTAGTCTTTTAAACTTTGAAGTTTCATTTATAATTTTTTAAATTTTTAAAATTATTTTTTGTAACTTATAAGTTTATTACTTTTTCTCTACTTTGTCTTCATAGGTTGCTAGTTCATTTGCATCTAAGAGGAATTGGAGCACATACTCTTTCATCCCCTCAATAAAGCACAACCGATTACACTCATAAAAGGCGGAGAACTTAGAGTATGTGCATTCCAACTTGCACCTCCTTCTGCGCAAACAACATGACAATAAGGAAGGGGAATCAAAGTTGTGGGATGTGGAGCCAGAGCATATTGACTTGGATGCTTCCAGTTCCCATTCCCAACATGTTGCACTTGAGGGGTCAGAAAGCGAGCACACTTTTACAAGTGGCAATGGCACTACTTGTGGTTCTTCAAATGTTCCTGCGCCAACTAATGTCCATGATGTTGATGATGATGATGTGGAGGATTTAGCAAATCCATATGATCGATGACATTTGTCATTTGACATTGAAAATTGATTGTTGAACTTGATATTATTATTTTGATATTGAACTTGAAGTTCGAGCAATGAATATTTAAATTTTTATGTTTTAAATTTTAGATGATATTCAAGTTTATGGTGGTTTTGTTGATTACATGATGCTATGTGGTGTTCTACACTTATATATATATATATATACACACTAAGTTATCGAGTTCTTCTCATATGCCCGTCATGCCCGTATGGGACCGATTCGAGTACGGGTATTGGTACGGGACGTCGGGGGGTTCACCTAGGGTTTTGCCCAAGGTGCCTGGGCAGAACCCTGGAAGAACCCGGGCAGGACCCAGGAGAACCAAGTATGACCAAAAATGAAATAAAGTTTTTAAATGAACATTTTAATGCTTTGGCATTCCAAAATAATGAAAATAAGATGTTTTGATAAGAAGTATGAAATTGGAATGTAAAAGAGATATCATCTAATTTTTTTGGATAATCTTGTTCTTATAGTTTAATAAAGCAATTGGGAGGTATAAATCCAATCTCCATAACATTTTCTAGCATCCTCCAAGCCTGTGAAAAAAAGGGAGCTTTAGAATAGGATGTGGAAATCTATCAAATCAGAATGGAAAGAGAATTTTTGTCTGACATAGTAGCTGCAAATGCCTTGGTACATATATATGCAAAATGTGTAACAGTGGAAGCATAAATAAGGCAAGTGAACTATTTGACAAAATACATCAAAAGAACATGGTTTCATGGACTGCAATGCTTATAGAATATACACAAAATTGGTTTGTGCCATTAATTGCTATATATGTACCAAGTGTTTTATTGTTAGGACATATAGTTTGTATAGAGTGTAACATTGATTTTTAGTTTGAATAAATTAGATATAGTTTTAATGGTTGGTCACATAGTTCGAAAACTCAGACTCGGAGAGTACTCGGCAAGCCAGAAATTTCCAACTCGGAGAGTACTCGACAACTTAAAGAACACTCAAAATTTTATTTTTTATTTTTAATTTGAAAAAAAACATAAATTTTATGCAAAATACAGCTAGAAAATGTACCAAATGAGTTTGGTTGGGGGTTTGGGGGCAACACCCCAGTGGGGTCAAGGGGCAGTGCCCAAATGAAGACCTCCAAAACCACACAAACCTTCATGGTGCACACCATTTTCATAATTTTTTAAAAAGGCAAAAAACAATGCTTATAATGCAAAAAAAACAAAGTTTTGGAGTGTTTTTTTCCACAATTTTAATGCATTGCTAACGCAACAAGTCAAGTTGTGAGTACTCGCGGAGCAAAAAATCTCACGAGTAATCAGCGACTTGGAGAGTTTGCAAACTATGGTTGGTCAGATCGTCATAGTCTTTACAATATTATATAGTCCTCCATTAGATGGACTTTTTTTAATCAACAACACATATATTACATAATTGGAACTTGATTTCTATTGCTTTGATGTTGCTTCTTGGATTCAATTATGACTTTGAAATCACTGAATTATGAATTTCAATTCACGAGTATTTTGAATTTTCATTATTACAAGTTATGAGGTATTTAATATGTGTGTGTGTTGTCATACCGTACCAGGCCAAAAAAATTGTAGTGTTCGCATACCCAAACCTCGTACCCATACCCGTACCAGGATCGACAACTTAGTATATATATAATAAACGAACCCAACCCCCAATTAAATTTTGGGCAAACCCGCGAAGCCGTATCAAGATCCAAACCAGAACCGGCAACTTAGATATGCACGCTTGTATTGAGGATAGAGACTTTTGACGTATGGCCAAGAATGATACAGGCCCTGTTAGTAATATTCCATCTAGAACTTACAGCCTTTTGAATGTAGCAAAGGCTAGGGAATGTCCACTATTGAAGTAGTTTGTTTCCAGCATGTGCATAGATGCAAACAGTTGAAGGAAGAGTCTTAAAAAGATGCAAGAAATGATAGTTACTATTGTCCTTGGTTGATCTGATGAACCAGCACAATGTCACTTTATGACTCCTATAAAAGCAAAATAGCCCATTACTTTGAGTTCTTGAATGTGGATATAGCTGTTCAATGCACTCGATAAACAAATGTTACTTGTAATTGTCATACGATAAAATGGTGGCTGTCAAATGGAAAGAAGTTAGAACAATTCGAATGGATTTATTCAAAATTATGACCAACTTTAGAGAGCTCCTGGAGAATGCGATAGCAATTATGTTCTGGGATGAAAATCTGGCTTCCGTGATCATCTGCAGAGATTATTGATGAAGTAAACACTACTGTAGATTGCTGCGATGAGTGATTTCTGAATTATATAGTCTATTGTAGTGAATTGATTAATGAATTGCAAAAGACAAAAGCGGTCTATTGAAGTGAATTGAATAATGAACTATAAAGACAAAAGGGGTCTATTGTTGTGAATTGATTAATGAATTACAAAAGACAAAAGGGAAGAGTTTAAATGAATATTGTCTCAAAACAGTGAAGTCATTTCTAGTAAAGAAGCAGTTTTAGTTTCCTCCGTTACAAAACAACAATTAGAAGAGTTAAAATGAATCTTGTCAACAGAACAGGGAGATTGTGATTCTCATAGATATTTAGGAATGCTAAATATTTCACAAAGAAGTCCATTAGCCTTACATCCATAACATATATATACAGTCATACTAGGGTTACAAAATAGCTGTAATTGACACAAGATTTGAGAAAGCAAATTGCAAAACCAGATTTATGCTATAAATGGCAATACTGCTGGCAATTCTTACAATTCTGGAGATATAAAATTTATTGCTCTAATCACAAGGTCTAGGGATTAATTACACATACATCAGGTTAGTATTGATTCAGATGCTAGTAGTAATTAAACAATAAAACAGCATAAGCCTTAAAATGTTTCTCCACTACCCAAACTTACCTTCAAACATCTGTGGTTGAAACGAAACACAAATAATTTCGCTCTGTAAGTCACGGCCACAGAAAATTTAAAAGAAAAATCAATCTATTCTTGGTATGAATATACAACACTGTGTATCTTTATCACGGGCATCACAGTGGGCATCTAAAGTTACAAAAATGGTTGGGTGGAGAAAAGTAAATATTATGACACTTCAAATGTTTGTCTGACGGCATTGTCCAAAAAAAAAGAAAAAAAAAATAGACTAAAGTTGCGCAACTTTACTGTCATAAATATTGTACGGGACGAGTACATGCACTCCGAGCTCTATGGAATGAATCAGTACCGTACACGTTTGGTATGTCACACTGCATTTAGGTACCCGAGTGCCCATGTGACACAAAAGCTGGAAATTAATATTTTATATACAAGCGTACCTATTAGGGCTCTGTTCTTTTTATTTCTTAATAATTTATAAAATCATTGAGAAACCAAAATTATTATCATAATTTTGTCAATGAATGGTGTCAATAACAAATTCTCAAGGTATTTTTTCTTAGTGCATTAAATTATGATGTTTTATTAGGAATTAACTATGTAGTGTTTGAGTCAAACTCATTGACCCATGTTTCATGAGTAGTGGTTCACATGAATCCATTTCTCATTTCTATAGTATAGTAGTCGAACCACTCTCAAGTTTCTTTTATAATCAAAATGACCTTTCTCCCCTTGGGAGCTTGATTTTTCGCTTTATCCCTTTACAATTTATCTCCCCCTGTCTATAATAGGAGCTTTCTTTATATGGTAGGGCAAACTACTCAACTAATAGTCTTATCTATGATAAGGGAGGGAGAGGGACTTTGACTTTAGGATGAAGACGAATAATAAGTTTTTAATGTCTATGGAGTCAAAGATACTTTAAGGGATAATTGACCTGATTATTTTAGCTTTCTATATTACTAGTCTTCTACTATTTATTTCGATGATGAACTCCTCTGTGTTCTCAACTTTCTCCTCTTCGAATAGATTTTGTAAAGAAATCTTAGCTAAAGTGCCCTTGTATTTGGTCCAAATGTTATTATAAGTTTCACACTTGAAAATAAAGTGTTTCTCTAACTTAATTGTTCGAGGTGTGCAAAAGACACGTACTCTCTCCTCTCATTCTTATTTTGGCCTCTTCCATCTATTTGTTTCACATCGAAGATGATATGAGCTAGTCCTCAATTGCACTATGAGCATCTTCACTCTCCAAGCGATATTTGCCCTCCAAGTGATATTTGCCTCTATATATGTCTTTTGGTGATGATCATACATGAGGTTATATTCATCAAGATAATATTTCCTCTTTATCCCTAACGCCTTTTTCAACATAGACTTGTGAAAATCATCCATAACAAATGTCTTTATTTCTTTGTTATTATTGAACATGCATTCAAGTTTGAAAGGAAGCTAGGTGTGCGGAAATTGCTTCCTACACTAATCTAATGAGGGGAGATGTATGCAAATTCTTTTTAACCTTTACAATTATAGTGTTATTAACCCAACAACGGAGATATTGCAACAATACACATACACACAAAATGTAGAGAGAGAGAGAGAAGATATACCGTGGGGAAAACCCTTTCGGGAGAAAAACCCCACACTCCAAAACCTGCACAATGTGTTATCAAAACTATAATGGTTTACAATACACTTACAATGCAAGCTCTCAGGAGTCTTCGACGGTCGTATCTAGAGTTATTTCGGCAGCATAACAATACCTGTCAAAAAACTATACAACACTCCACTCCAGGCACCTATTTTATAGAGATATGAAGCAAGAACGGAACCTTCTAGAGGTTGGGCATCCAAGAGGCCATATGGCACAATATCCAACGCCTCTTGCATGCAAACATACTTGTCTACATCAAGGAAAGATGTCTTACAACCTCTTACAGCTGTAAGAAGAATCTATCATTCTTATAGGACTTACAGTTGTAAGAGAATCGTCATAAATGACTATATTTAGAATATGCTCTTACAACTTGTCCTTATCCTTCCTTGGACATCCAACTTTGACCTTTTTCTCCATGCAAAGATGTTTTACAACACTTGTCCAACTTGTCATAGAATCTGGTCCTTACGCGTCATAATTTGTCATAGGAATCTGTCATAAGGACTTACACACCTTACAACTAGCCAACACATGTCACAAATGTCCTATCTCAAGGTAGAATGCCTACATCCTCATGTGAGGACAAAAATACATCCTTGTCACCTTCCATGTCACCTCCCAGTAATTGACAACTCGCCATGTCAAATTTACTAGATGATGGAACACGGTAAACAAGAAAAATTATGACACAGTAAAAAATATTTACCACATTAAAAAAGTCAATGCTAGGAAATTACCAAGGTTGAGACACCTTAATACCCAACATTCTCCCACTTGTCGAACACCTTGTAAGAACCAATAGAATAACAGGATTTAACTGCTAGAAGTCAAGAGGTCCATAGACTCCGAACACCATCTGAACTTATATGTGCTCACAGGTCTCGTCAATGCATCCACAACATTCTTCAAAGTGTCTACCTTCTCCAATGCCACCTTTCCATCCTCTACCATGTCTCGCATGAAATGAAATTGTACATCAATATGCTTTGTTCTAGCATGGAAAGTTGGATTCTTTGCTAGGCAAATCACACTCTAACTGTTGCAACAGATAGTAATATGTCTTGCATCAACACCAATATCTGAACACAATCTCTTAAGCCAAATGGCTTCCTTATAAGCATGAGTAGCTGTCATATACTCAGCTTCTATCGTGGACAAAGCGACCACAAGTTGCCGCTTACTCATCCAACTAATTGCACCACCGAACATAGTAAACACATAAGCACTAGTGGATCTCCTATTGTCAATGTCACCTATCCAATCAGAATCCACGAATACTAACAGAATGTGGAGGTCCTGTAGGATGACCATGATAACATAGGGAATACTCAGAAGCACCCCACAAATATCTGAACACTCTCTTCACTGCATCCCAATGTACCCGTCCAGAATTAGCCATAAACCGACTAAGGACTCCCACTGCTTGGGCAATGTCTGGTCTAGTACAGACCATAGCATACATCAAGCTACCAATAGCACTAGCATAACGTACTATGCTCATGTCCTCCATCTCAGAAAGAGACTTTGGACAATCATTAATAGATAACTTTGTCCCCAAAGAAACAGGAACACACAATGGTCTACAATCTGCCATGTTGAATCTGTCCAACACAGTATTCACATACTTACTCTAGCTTAACCAAAGTTTTCTATTTGCTCTGTCTCTTCTTATTTCCATTCCCAGAATGTACCTGGCTGCCCCTAAGTTTTTCATCTCAAACTTTGCTGACAACTGAGACTTCAAATCAGAAATCATATTCTTACCATTCCCAATTAACAACATATCATCAACATACAATGCAATAATGAGAATGCGATCATTGTCAAACTTGTAATACACACAATGATCTGATTTCGATCTCAGAAATCTAATGGACAACACAAAGGCATCAAATTTCATAGACCACATCCTAGGAGATTACTTCAAACCATACAAAGACTTCTTCAGCTTGCAAACCAATTTTTCTTTACCTTTTTCTATGTAATGCTCTGGCTGTGACATGTAAATCTCTTCCTCCAAGTCACCGTGAAGGAATGTTGTCTTCACATCCATCTATTCCACTTCTAAGTCATAAGTTGTTGCAAGAGATAATAGGAACCAAATAGATGTCAGCTTTGCAACGGGAGAGAAAATTTCACCATAATCAATTCCCTCCACTTGTGAGTACCCCTTCGCAACCAATCTGGCCTTGTACTTTTCAACACTGCCATCTGCACCGAATTTATTCTTAAACATCCATTTACAGCCAACGGGTTTTCGTCCTTCAGGCAAAGGCACCAAGTCCCAAGTTTTATTCTTCTCCCAAGAAGCCATCTCATCTTCCATGGCCTCCTTCCAGAAACCTGCATCTTTCATGCCCATAGCCTCTATCACAGTTCTAGGCTCATCAATGTTAGTAAGCAAAGCAAAACCACAACTAGAATCAAGTAGTGAATAACCAAACCTATTAGGTTGCTTCCTTGTTCATGTAGACCTCCTCAAAGGCTGAGGTTAAGGTTCTACTTCTTCGTCTGATATTTTAGAGCTGCTAGAGGTCTCCTCATTATCAGGTCTGTCAGTTCAGTCTTCTCAGGGGTAGAAGGAAACTGAACCACATCCTCTTTCTTTTCTTTCTCTTCTGGTTGTAGAACAATGGAAGAAGGTGTTAGCTCTCTAAAAATAACACTTCTGCTATACAACACTTTTTTCGGCCACAAGATCCCAAAGCTTGTATCCTTTCACACCGACACCATAGCCAATGAAGATACACTTAACAGCATTGTTCTCCAATTTTGACCTCTTCTCCCTAGGCACATGAGCATATGCCTCACAACCAAAAACACAAAGATGTCTTATTGAAGGCTTCTTACCAGATCACACCTCCATGGGTGTCTTACCAACAAGAGATGATGTAGGAGACTTGTTTACCAGGTAGCAAGCAGTGGCAACAGCTTCAGCCCAAACTTTCTGTTCAAGGCCAACTCCACTAAGCATACTCCTAGCCTTCTCCATCAGTGTCTTTTTCATCCTCTCTGCAACTCCATTTTGTTGCGGAGTGTATGGAGTTGTCTTATGTCTTTCAATCCCATGTTCTTTACAGAACTTATCAAATTATGTGGAACAAAACTCACCACCGTTGTCAGTTCTCAAACACTTAATCTTTTTACTAGTCTAATTCTCAACAAAAGCTTTAAACGCTTTGAACCGACTAAAGACTTCAGATTTGCTTCTGAGAAAATAAATCCATGTCCTTCTACTATAATCATCTATGAAAGATACAAAATATACAGATTTAGAGATCGAAGGAAAATTAACTAGACCAAACACATCAGAATGAATAAGATCCAATACACCAGAAGACTTATGAGAACTTGAGTAAAACTGAACACAGTTTTGCTTTCCATAAATACAATGTTCACAAAAGTTGAAATCGAGATTACAATCATCTAACCCCTCAACGAGGTTTTTATTTTTTAGGGTTCTAAGACCCTTCTCACCAATGTGGCCAAGTCTCTTATGCCATAACATTGTCTTATCAGCAGGAAGCTTGACTTCCAAAGCATGAGCACTCTTAGGTACCCAAAATGCACTACCATCAGAATTTGATATAACAGATCTTTTCACTGTTCGTTCCAATGGTGGGGATGAAGTGACTACAACTCTTTTCTTTGAGTCAGAAGAACTATTGCATTATGAAATGCATGCCTCCAACTGAAATAGAGTACCTCTCTGAGTACCCTTCGCAAGCACCATAGCTCCTCTAGTCATCTTGCATCCTTCTTTCAAAAAGACAACCTACACACTTGCATCATTCAACTTACTTACAAAGAGCAGGTTCTGTGCCAAGCTTGGGATGTGCATGACCCCAGAGATCCCCTTCACTCGTCCATCAGGGAATCGGATTGTGACTCTTCCATGGCCAACTATCTTCAAATGAGAATTGTCACCAAGGTACACTCTTCCACCATCAAACTCTTCATACTTTATAAACCAGTCTCGATGCGAGGTCATGTGGAAAGATGTACCAGAATCAATCAGCCACACATCATCAGATGCATGGGTGGCCAAGGATGCGATGAAAGCATCACCATCATCTTGTGACTTGTCAAAATCTAAATCTGTGACCTTCTTCTTCTTCTTCTTCTTTTTCTCCTTTTTGCATTCCTTTCAGAAATGTCTAGATTTACCACAATTCCAACAGAGAGCCTTGGACTTTCTAGGAGATTTGAATCTCCCACGGGATTTGAATCTACCCTTCTTAGTTTCCTTGTCCTTCTTTTTCCCTTTCTCCTTGGGTCTTCCACGAGCTACAAGAGCCTCTTTGACTGATTCAAAGGACTTTCTCTGCATCTCTTCAGATAACAAGGAAGATACCACTTCATCCATTTTAAAAGTGGATGTGGTACTCCCAATAGCCATAACAAGATGATCCCACAAGTCCGGCAAAGAACAAAGCAAGGTCATACAACAATCCTCCTCCCCCCTCTTCACACCAACGGAAGTCAACTGTGCAACTAACATGTTGAAAACATTCAGGTGATCTGCAACAGATCCTCCATCCTCAGAGAATACAACTTCTTTCTCAAAAAAAGCTTGTTCACCAGGGATTTGGCCTGATAAACATCACCAAGTTTCTTCCACAACTCCTTCGCGATCTTCTCCTCACGGACATTTAACAAGACAAAGTCAGCCAAACAGAGTCTCACAAGACCCTTAGCTTTCTGATCCTTGAGATCCCAATCATCTTGCGACATTGCCGCTGGTTTTACACCGAAAATTGCTTCCTATAGATCTCAATCAATAATCATGTCTTCCATCTTAAGTTTCCACAACTCGAAATTGGTGCCATTAAACTTCTCCACCTCTAATATTCTGGATGTGCCTGCCATCTCCTTCCTACAACAAGATTACAGAATACTCTGCACAGACTCCCACTCAATCTAAGATCAGCTCAAAAAACCCCTACCCAACAATTAGGACCAAAGGTGATCAAGCTCTGATACCAACTAAAAGGAAGCTAGGTGTGCGGAAATCGCTTCCTACACTAATCTAATGAGGGGAGATGTATGCAAATTCTTTTTAACCTTTACAATTACAGTGTTATTAACCCAACAATAGAGATATTGTAGCAATACACATACACACAGAATGTAGAGAGAGAGAGAGAGGATATACCACGAGGAAAACCCTTTCGGGAGAAAAACCCCACAGTCCAAAATCTGCACAATGTATTATCAAAACTATAATGGTTTACAATACACTTGCAATTCAAGCTCTCAAGAGTCTTCGACGGTCGTATCTAGAGTTATTTCGGTAGCATAACTGTACCTGTTAAAAAACCATACAACACTCCACTCCAATCACCTATTTTATAGAGATATGAAGCAAGAATGGAACCTTCTAGAGGTTGGGCGTCCAAGAGGCCATACGACACAATATCCAATGTCTCTTACATGCAAACACACTTGTCTACATCAAGGAAAGATGTCTTACAACCTCTTACAGCTGTAAGAAGAACCTGTCATTCTTACAGGACTTACAGATGTAAGAGAATCATCATAAATGACTATATTTAGAATATGCTCTTACAACTTGTCCTTATCCTTCCTTGGACATCCAAATTTGATCTTTTATCCATGCAAAGATGCTTTACAACACTTGTCCAACCTGTCATAGAATCTGGTCCTTACGCATCATAGTTTGTCATAAGAATCTGTCATATGTCATAAGAATCTGTCATATGTCATAGGAATCTATCATAAGGACTTACACACCTTACAACTAGCCAACACATGTCACAAATGTCCTATCCCAAGGTAGAACCCCTACATCCTCATGTGAGGACAAAAATACATCCTTGTCACCTTCCATGTCACCTCCCAGTAATTGACAACTCACCATGTCAAATTTACTAGATGATGGAGCACGGTAAACAAGAAAATTATGACACAGTAAAAAATATTTACCACATTAAAAAATCAATGCTAGGAAAATACCAAGGTTGAGACACCTTAATTCCCAACAAAGTTAATGTTCCATTTGTTCATCCATTTAATGTTTTATTTCATCTAAGTCTTATTTCTCTCATTCAAACTTAATTAGTGACAACCTTAAGCCATCTATTTGCCTCCATCTGTTTGATTTTATTTGGCATCCTAAGAGACAAACCATAACTGTTTCCTCGATAAGGAAGGTGCTTGTTTTTGCTTATTGTCCTCGTTTTTTACCTTGGCAGTTTTTGAGTTTTTCAATGTATTCATTAAATGGCATGTATTGTTGAGTTGTCTTCCTAAAGGTTGTGTCAAATTTTCAGTTGCATGTGAGGTCTCTTTGTCATCATTGACTTGATCAAGTAGAAGTCATTAATATCTGCATCAATAGGTCTTGGTTACAAATGTTCATTTAATCATATTGAAGTGTTGAATTTATTATCAAGTCAAAGTAATCAATTTATGGTTATAGTTGCAAGCAATTTGTAGTTAAGTTCAATCTCCTCTAAGTTTCACAAGTTTATCTAAGTCAAATCCTCTCAACCTAGTGATTTGTGCGAAGCGATTAAACGTTGGATTAGATTTCAGTGGCAACAATATAAGTTTTCAATGCAATTTGATAGGTGTACTATCTTGATGTACTTTTTGACAACTTTATTCTTTCACAGTTCATAGCTTTATGAGGTCACAAAATGACCCAAAAAATTATAAACATGTTTTAAAAGGACTATTGGGGTTTGGACACATTCATTTCAGAGTTATTTAAAGTCTAGATGAAATTATAATCAATTTGTTGACATGAATTTTCAATTTCGACAAGTGGTCGCAAGGGTTGTCACACATTACACATGTTTCTCGGAGAGCTTGATAATTGATTCACATCATATTTTAACATATTCTCATCAATTAGGAATCAGATAATGCATAAATAAAATGGCATCAATGAATAAACAAGTGGAGTCACAAAATTTTAATGTAATTCATGGTTCACCTTTTCAGAAGTCTCATTTGCACTTCATAATCTCACATGGTCACAAGTCTATTTCAGAGTTCAACTTTATTAAGTTTAGCAAAATTTTAATTAGAGAATCAATTAAAGTGTTTAATTGACTTGTATGTGAAATCATAAGGATAATTTTCTTTGGCAACAAAATTTTAAAAATGTCGGCACATAGTTGTTGGGAAAAAATCCAAAGTTGGCTTATGTGGTTTGGGAAATAGTCCCTCGACCCCTCTTTCCTTGCACTCTTAAAGTCTACAAATTCCTATGTTAAGGACAAAAGTAAAGAATAGAATAGAATAACTTTTAACATCCACAAGGCTAAAAATAGCCTATGAGAGATCCAACGTTATCAAATTTGCTTCTACCTTTCAATTCTTCTTTTATTGAAAGAGATAATGAGCTCTCCAACTTTCTTAAAAGACCCCTCTATAAATAAACTATACCAAGAGGTTGATGTCAGGATGCTCGCATATTTTGCCCTAATGTCCATGTAAGTGTCACACTCCAACATAAAGTGTTTTTTCTGATTCCACTACCCCAGTAGTACAAAATTCACACACCCTCTCTTCCCAAGTCTCATTAGGTCTTTTCCACCTTCTTGTTTCACATCGAAGTTGATGAGAGTTAGTTCTAAACTGAACAATCATAATCTTAGCTCTCTAAGGGATATTCGCCCCAATGTACACTTTTTGTTGATGGTCACAAATAGGGTTAAACTCCTCAAGGTAATATTTCTTCTTTCTCCCTAGGATACCACCCCACATAGACTTAAGCAATTTATCTATGTCAAAATTGTTTTTATTTTTTATTCATATGCCATCCATAGGGCAAGGGTTCAAATACCAAAATAAAACAAATAAAATCCAAAAGTAATGTGTAGAGTTTTCATGCTCATGCCCACATGGGAAAAATCCAAACCTCCTTATAATTTCAGCATTCCTTCTTTCATTCGATCGGGGACTTTTGTGATAGGCCGTGTCGTTGGTATAGTTGATGCCATAAACTGTTTGACTTTGTGGACTTAATTAAAAATCTTCCTTCATTCATTCAAAAATGGAGAAAAACACTTTCAGAAAATGTGACTTCAATCGGAATGCCATGATTTACAGGAGGATATTTTTTGGGCAAAAGCATTAGAATTTTTCAAGCAAATGTATAAATCTGAATCCCACAACCTAGGCCAACCCTTTCTCTACTCGCACCATGATTGTTGGGCACCTAAGGAAAGGTACAGAGATCCATTAAAGCATAACACAATGCAGATTTACGTTCAGCTATGGTATTTGGGAGACAGATGCATAATATATATATATATATATATATATATATATATATATATATATATATATATATATATATATATATATATATATATATATATATATATATATATATATATATATATATATATATATTGCAAACTAGGAATTAGCCATCTACCCGTTTCACACCTAAGATGGTGCGAACTCGTCCTAAGTTGGGCAATCAACATTTTTGCTTTCCACTTAATATCTACTCCAATATAGGCTTTTTCTTCATGATCAACCATGGGGTTAAATTCTTTGATATAGTAATCCTTTTTACGGCCCATTTATTTTGTCCACATGGCGTACCTAAATTTTTCTCTTACATATTTTTTTTATTTCTTCATTAGTATTTGGACAATCTTGCATACTAATATCCCACTTCTTTGTCCATTTGTCATTTTGCTTCCTCCAAGTGTTCTTTCTTCTAGTTAACTCTTCCTTTATAATCAGCCTAGGCCACTGGTGACTCCATTTTTTGAATCTTCTTGAGGTAGCTTAACAATCGAACCATCGTCAATGCCTCCAAGGGGAAGGACCCCATTTCAGCTAGTAAGATCTCATACGGAACAATATTCTTAACTTTGAGACTGCTAATGATGAAGTGCTTCTGAATTCTTTCTATATGCTTCCATTTTTGATCTGACATGTCGCTACCCCACATTTCACACCCATATAGAATCACCAAAGTAACTAGCAAACCAAAGAGTGTTCTCTTGGTTTTCCAATCCCATAAATCTGCAATCCTGCATCTATTTTAAAGAGAGTACAACGCTTTCCAACCTCCTTGAATCCTTTTGCTCTACACATTTCCCAACTGAGTTTGTAGTGGAAATCAAGCCCAAGGTACTTGTACTCATCCATTATCACCAATGGGCCTCCTTCAAAAGTAAAGTTAAATTGCTTCTTTTTTCTTTTCAAAGAGAAGATCATCACTTTGGTTTTGCTAGTGTTCACCTGCATCCCCACCTCATGACAAAAAGTTTCAAGTGCTCTCAAGTGTTCTCTTAGGCTATTGGTCATTTTGTAGAATAATATGAGGTCATCTGCATAAACAAGCAATTTTATGACATACTTAGCTAGTCGAATCCCCTCCCCACTAGCTTTATTTATCCATTCTTCTAATTTATCTATGTAGAGTCCAAATAAAGTTGGGGAAAGCAGACAACCCTGCTTGATGCCTATATCGCTGCCAAAACACTCTTTCCCTCTCTAGTTCTGATTTTAGCCTTGACTTGCTCATATAGTCTATGGACAGCAGCTCTAAGCCCATTCGGAGACCCCAGCTCCTTCATCCTACTCCAAAGTTTGTCGCGAGGAACCATGTCGAAGGCTTTTTGAAAGTCAACAAAGCAACAAAGGCCTTGTCCCTCTGGGTGTTCCATATTTTTTCAATCAAGAACCTAAACCTAGCCCCATGATCGATAGTAGAGTGCTTCGGTCTAAAGCCAGCTTGTCCCTTAGTTCTTTTTCCCTCTTTTTCTGCCCACCTACTAATTCTGTGCTCTACCATGCTTTCAAAAAGTTTACCAAGAAGGGGATTAACCATGATAGTGCAGTAATTTGACAGGTTATTGATATCCCAGCTTTTGAAGATATGGATAGTCACACTAGTCGTCCACTCTTTCGAGAAGCCCTATTGGATGACCGTATTGAAGATGTGCTTGATACGAGGTGCAAGGACCTCTATACCCCACTTTAAATGCTCAGCCTACAGCCCCTCAATATCCTGTGCTTTCCCACTTGCTAACTATTTTATGCCTTGAATGATGTCTTTAATGGTGAAAAGTTTCGTATTTGCATATATCACTGGGGGTCTATATGCTTGGTTCCTCTCATACAACAACTTCGCATATTCAAGCCATTGATCTCATGTGATATTGTTTTCCGTTTGTTTCTTCTTTTGACGCAGCTCTTTCCAAAAGCTTTTAGGACTATTTTTTCCAAAGGCAATCAACTCTATTCTTCTTATGTTCACATACTTCTCTTTCTTATTTCGTAACAACTTTTCGTACTCCTTATGCTCTTTGTCCATACCTCCTTTTTGCAGATTTCTTTTTGCTATCTTGCATTCCTTGTCGAACCATGGGTTTGCCGGGAAAGTATTTTTGCTCCCCTCTTGGCCCTAGCTCTCTTACACCCATTTAAGGCCTTGTGCATTAGGGGGATCAGCATGGTCTCTCTTATAGAATGATTCTTTATGTTAGCTATTTTTTCTCGTGATCCCTGAAAAATTGTTTGATTGCAGCTCTAAATATTTCATGATTCTCTTGATTTAGGAGGATTTCACCTTAGGGAGTTACCTTCTTTTGGTTAAAATGAACTTGCTCTTCTTGTTGTTTATTTATATGAATGTGTAACTTAATATAAACTGGATTATGATCTGACTTCAGCTCTATGGGGTTGTCCCCGATCACTACCTCTATCAACTTCGAGGTATAGCTCTGCAAACAAATGACATAATCAACAACAGTTTGGCCATTGTATGTTTTGCAGGTGATGTTTCCTAATCCTGGCCATGCTCTCATACCATTGCAGATGACCATGTTGTAAGAACTACAGAGCCCCAAGAGTTCAACCCCGAAGTGTGAGACTAAACCCTTACTATCTTGTGAGACCCTGCCCCAAAGTTGATCACTCTCTTCCTCTAACCATAGAGGGTTATATTTCTCTATGTTGATGTTTTTCAAATTGAGGCCTTGGTTGTTCGTAGTTCTTGCATTAAAGTCACTGATTATTACCACTTCTCCCATGTTACTGAAAACAGAAGTGTCTTTTTTAAGCGCTGCATATGGGTCTTCTCGATCTAGATTCTTTTTCTTATAAGATTTTGATCCCTTTGGGGCGAAGTAGCATGCTGCCATCCTTATCGTGACTTGATTTCCTATAATTTTTAGCCATATGAACTGATTGTTTGGATCTTCTTTCTCCACTTTTACGAAGCTGCCCCATTCCTCTTTAATTAGAACTGCCACTCCACCGTGTCCCTTGCCATTGTCAATTCTTTCATTCCACACTGAAGTCTTTTTATACCCTTCAAATTTTGGAATCTTACATCCATCATGCTCATGAGTCTCAATAAGGATGATAATACCATTTCCCTCGGCTATGGGCCCCAGTCCATGTCCTCTTCTCCATGGATACCCTCTACAGTTCCAACTTACCACTGTCAAATACTCCTGGGGGGCCCCGAATTCCTATTTCTTGTATACCATTCTGTCACCTATTTGGGCTTTGCCATTTTGTAGCCAAGCCCATTTTCCTGCATCTCTTGTTGCCTTTACTTTTTCCCATTCTTTATGCCTTTCTTCTTGCTGCATTGTGGTCAGGTCCTCATCAATGTAAATTTGTGTACCTTTATGGAATCTTTTATTCCTTAGTATCATGTTTTTGTCCTCTATGTTCCTTAAGGCGACTCTCACGTGTCTATTTTTGTCGTCTCCTATCCATCATCCAATTCTATTTGCTTGTTGTATGATTCTTGTCCATTGCATTTGATCATTAAAAAAGTTTCTTGTCAACTCTTTCGTGACTTCCTTCTCACCATAATCTTTAGTCCTTTTATGATGATATTGATAGCCCTATCATTTCTATCCTTCTCTTCTCTTATTTGTCTTCTGATATGTTTTTCTATGAGTTTCCTTTGCGTGTCCGAAGGTCCTTTCACTACTTGAGCCCAGGATTTAGCTTCCTCTATTTGTTCTCTTAACTATTTTTCTTTTATCTCCATGTTGGCCATCACTGATTGGATCTCTTTTATGTGACAATCAGTCTTCCTTCCACCATTTTTGCCTTAACTTCTTCTATTTTCCTTTGGTCTAGTAGCTACCTTATTTCTATCAGCTCTTTCTCGCCTCTTGCCACGGTATTTTGTAAGTTATTGACCTACTCTTTAAGAACTTCATTTTCCCTAGCTAATATCCTCTTAGATTCTATTACCTCTTTCCACTTGTTGTCCTCAACTTGGCTCCTTTTTCAAGGGACTGAAGTCTTTTTTTCAAGATAATTAGCTCAATAACATGCAACTCGGAGGACCATGTCAGTGGTGTCGTGTTAAGGATATAAATATCATTGTGGTCTCGAATACCTTCAGTCCTATCCTCAATACCTACTGGTTGGTTTGAGCCCCCGGCTTTCTTTGTATCTACTTCTGATCAAAATGTTGAATTCTCCTTTCCCTTTCCTTTATCTTGCTCATTTTGCTCTTCTTGCTTTTACTGATTTTCTGTTGTGTCTCCTAAGATCTTAAGTGTTGGTTTGGGATAGATAGTTGTGGATTTTCTCTTTCTTGCATGCTTCAGGTTTCTAGTTTTTATGTGCCTTGGTATCCCATTGTATTGTTTCACATTTATGTAAACACACCATTCTCATGCCTTTGAAAGGTTAGCTTGAGGGTACCCTACCATGTAAGCCCACGCATCATTAGTTGCTCCTGCATGAACAATAAGACTGGGATACAAAAGGTTTTTTGAAGGGTTTGCTGGGAAGTTTGTTGCAAGTTTAAAAGGTATTATAAATCCCCCTAGGTTATCCTCTCCACCATAGGCCTCTGAGTATGCCTACCACCCAGAATCTGCACTACAGTTTCATCCTTCCCTGTGCTATCCCCCACTGAGCTTGTAGTTTCCGTCTATGAAGTATAAACATAAAATGCCATCACCATACAGTAGGTGGAGAGGACAGAATGGAGGAGGGTGCTGCCGCCAATTATTGCAAACATGTATTTTCCATGACACGCACAACCTTTCATAATAAACTTATTTACATGTATCTTTAGTGTGAAAGCTTGGCAAGTGCCCATAAGATGTAGGGGAAAGGACCCAATAGATAATCATATCCCAATAGTCATTATGGTGCCACTTAGACCCCTAGTTGAATATATGAAAAGAATAATAGTCGAGAAATAATATACTACTAAAAATTTAATAAGGAACCAATATGTGTGCACATATACATGTGTAACAATACATTTCACATGTCACATCAAAGAAACAACCAATCATATGGTGACATATAAGTCAGTCAGTAATAGGTGCCTTGGTGCACATGTTTCGGTCTAACTCTTTTTTTGGGGTGTTTTGGGACAACTTGGTGAAGTAGTTGATTAGGCTAGATCGTTGATACCCAGAACCCCAAACAATAGCTTTAAGCTCTTAACTCAAATACGAAGGTATGTTGAAATTTTCATGAAAATCCGATGTACCGTTTAGAAGCTTAACATGTACAAAGTGAGGGTGTACAAGTATTGGATCCTCTCCCCTAGACCACATGAAAAATGAGACAACACCTTATGGAATCCCACGACCTATAACATCTTGTAGTTCTGAATAGAGTATCAACATCCATCAAGGCATAATTGAAGGTGGATTTATATTAGATTTTGTTGCTTCCAACTGATATTGGAAAGCATCTCCATACAAAATTCTCTTGTGATTTCTTGATGAAACCATACGTGCTTCTCGGCTATTCTTAAACATCATCTACTTCAACAGTTAAATGTTAATTTTGGCCAATAAAAATAGGATAAATATTTACCACTTTTTGGTGTGGATGAGGTGTAAAATTGCTATTGACTGTTTGACCATTGAAGTGGATGATGTTTAAGTAGAGTGGCGCTTCTCTATGCAAGATAAATTTTACCATTAAATAAACATGAGCAAACTAAAGTTGCAATCTTGGCTAAAGAAAATGAGAGGAATGCAAATAACATGAACTATGTAAGTGAAATTGAAATTTTCAAGAGGATGGATATAATAGAAATTTTAGATGAATTCAATGACTCCATTAATGAAAATAATGATATAACAACTATAGTTAAGGAAATAGAAGACTCTAAAATGAGTAGGAACATATCAAAAGTAATAGAGGCCTAGATAATAGACAAAGATGCCCTACATAGAGCATAGAAAGCAGATTTAATCCATTTATTTGGCATCAATATCGTGGAAAGCTATCAATTGGTTGAGAATTGAATACAGAGATCTCTATGATAAAATGTCAATTACTAATAGAATCAACTATTTTAAGTGTTAGTAGGAGATGACAATAAAAATGTCCAAACATGTTTTAAATTAAAGGAAAATGAAAGGTAAGGAAGAGCAATGATGCAAGTCATATCCACAGTGCAAGAAGTAATAAGAGTATCCAGCATCCAAGCTCATTAGTATATACAAATTATGAATTTTCTTGGTGTGTAGCTTGTGGGTTTTCCTTTGACTCCCAATGTAAGGAAAATGAAAGGAAAGGTAGCCACCTTTGTAGTGAAGCAACAAATTGTAGAATCAAGGTTTATGATGACAAAGCAACTTATTACACAAAGTCTTTGTTCTATTAGTGAAATCTCAAAAATAATGAATATAACTAGCCATTACTAGATGGTATTGGGAGAAATGTGTTTAGCAAATCCACAAGACAAATAGGGATTTAAAAGAAGAACCAACCTTAAATTCAAAGGATTTAATTGCAAGATATTACAACTTTGATCACACTTCATAAGCCAAGTACAATAGTAAATAATTGATCATGTCCTCAAAACGATATAAAATCCTTCAGATGCCTTATGCCAACTATAGTACCTCAGGAATTTGGTCCATAGTCATAAAGAGTGGGTGGCCATTATGCAAGCCAAGTATTTACATGGAACTGACCATCTTAGTTTCCTTCATCAGGAGGGGCTTCCTCAGGGCTCTGTTATTTGGAATAAAATGTTGAAGTCTAGAAGCTTACTTAAACAAGGGCTTAGATGGAAACTTGGGAATGGTAATTCTATCAACTTCTGGGAGGACATTTGGGTGGCTAATAAGGCCCTTGATGCTCAGGGAGATTATGGAATTGTTGCTGGTATTGCTAAACAGTTTTTTGGGTCCAAAGTTTGTCATTATATTCATAGTGACAATGGTATCAGGCTCTGGAAAAATCTTCTAGATTGTTGTGCTCAACGCCTTGAGCTTACCCCTAGGATGCGTTCTATTCAACAAATACTGCTGGGGGCCAGAATTCCCCTCTTTCCTAGGGAAGATGAGTTGTATTGGTGGCCGGATAAGAAAGGTTGGTTTTCTGTTAACTCTGCTTACTATCTATTGATCCCTGATGTGCATAAAAATGAGCTTTCGAGGAAAGTTTGGAATCATAAGCTTATTCCTAAAATTAATATGTTTTGGTGGGTTGTTGTTCATAACAAAATTTTAACTCAAGACAATCTACATAGGAGGGGTTTCACTCTGGTGAATAGGTGTTTACTGTGCCTGGAGAAGGAGGAAATTGTCTCTCATTTAATTCTTCACTGTGATTTTGCCAGAGAAATTTGGAATACTATTTTAAGGAACTTTGGTATTTAATGGGTTTGTAATCCTGATGTTAGGGAAGTCATTGCTAATTGGTGCCCTACTTTCTCTCATCCTTGGCTTGTAGAGGTTTGGAACCAAACACTTCCTTGTCTTGGTTGGACATTATGGAAGGAACGAAATAACAGAATATTTAGGGAAGCTGTCAGGGATTCCTCTCAAGTCTTCCAATCTTTTTCCAAGATCCTCATGGAAAGTGTGATTAACTCCCACATGAAAACTGCTGACAAACCACTTACTCAAGAGGAAGAACAAATTGCGATCAATTGGAGAATTTTAAACCAAATCTTGACTTATGATAATTCCAAAGAACTGCAGAGATTAAATACTAGATGGATTTCCCCGAGGCCCCATTGGCTCAAACTTAACTTTGATGGAGCCTCTAAGGTTAATGGTAAGGCTAGTGGTGGTGGGATTATCAGGGATGACAAAAGGTGGCTGGTTACTGCCTATGCTGGTGGGATAGGTTTTCAAAGCAATAATTATGCTGAAGCCTCTACTCTTTTATGGGGGTGAAATTGTCTATTTCACTTGACATTCCGCAGTTGCATAAACAGGGGGATTCTAAACTGATCATTGATGCAGTTACTAAAGTGTCAACTTGTGGGTGGAAACTCAAAGACATTATAGTTGATATCCAAATCCTTCTGCAGCGGATCTCTGGAGTTGAAATCTCTCATATTTATAGAGAGGGGAATGGGGTTGCTGATGCCCTTGCTGATTATGGCCAACAATTTTCAAATTGGCGATGTTGGCGCCAATTTAAAAACATTCCTATAAACATAAGGGAGTTGATTCAAAAAGCACTAACTTGTCAAGGATGACTCATCACACTAAGAGAGACAACTTGTTATGTCGGCTTCTTTGGGCGCTACTGACGTGTATCTCAAAGTACGGGTTATTTTGTACTTCTTTGTTCAATGTCATCTCAGCATTATTACTTTGTTGTGTTAAGGTGAGTTGCTTATTTGATAATCATAAGGATTTTATGATTATTATGCTCGAGCATGGAAAGGGCAGGCTTCAATTGGTTTTTCGGAAGGCGCTCCTGATTAATGATAATTCATGCATTCTCGTTATCATTATTCCTTATCAAGCTATTACTTTTACCTTTCACAATTACTCTGTGAATTTCTGGCCTTGGGTGTTCTGTGTTATTGCGAGGAAGACTAAATGGGAGGAGATAGGATTCACACGGAGCCAATTTCCTGCTGCGAATTCAAGGATAATGTTGTGGTTTGGCATTACTGCAAGGAAGGTGGAATCAACCCTTTTTTGGAATGCCTTAATGGATTTGACAAGAATCTGTCTGTGCAATTTGCTCAGTCCTAGCAAAATCGTAGAGTTACTGTTGGGAGAATTGGGCTCGAGATCTCTGAGAAAGTAATTGCTACGGTGACTGGTCTGTTTACTAAGGGTACAAAGTTGCAAAGGAAGGCGAAAGTGGTGGACCATTCTAACCAGAAGTTGTTTTTGGGGGAAGGAGAAGAACTTGTTGCCTACCAGGGAGGGTTTGAATGGGCCAAACTGCCAGAGCCGTGGAATGAAATGTGCTTCCTCCTCACAAAATACTTCACTTTGGAGGGTCGGTTTACAAGGTTTTATAATTACCACCTCCCTTTGCTTAATCATTTTAGGCGCAATGTTCATATCAGTTTCCCTTTCTATTTATTGTCGTCTCTTGAACATTCGGTCTTTAGGGCTAAAGCTAAGATGGATAAGAAACCTTCCAAGAAACCCGTTCCTTTGCACCAAGGTCTTATCCTCTACTTATACAATTTTCATCTTGCTTTGGAGCCACCTAAGCCTATCCAGACCCATAGTGGTGAGGTTTCTGCCAACCCTAATGATATTGCCGTTTATGAAGAACCTTGCCCTTCCCCTGCTTCTCATAAAATGAAAGGGGTTTCTTTTTCTCTGTCCACTGAGGAGACCACCATGGTTACAGTTACTCATACTCTGACTTCCAAAGGGAGTGTGAAAAGCAAGAAGAGGAAAATTAGGGAGTTGGAGGAGGATATTGTGGGGGACGTTGTGGGGACCCCTAAAAATCTGAGCAGTGACCCTATGGGACCTGACAGTAAAAATAAAGCTAATCTGTCTGTTAAAGAAAAGGAGGGTTTCTCTTCCAGGGTTAGGAGGTCTGGTAGGATTGCTGGTAAGCCTGCGCCAAAAGCTAAATTGATTGAATACTCTGAAAGTGCTTATGATGCCTCCACTCAGGGGGATGATCAACTGAACGATAAAGACCTTGAGGTTCAAGAGATCTCTGAAGATGAAGAGGGTAAGAATGAAAGTAAACAGGTTGATGATTCGAGAGGCGTTGACGGTGATCCAGAGGACAATGCTGGCGAAGGGGAGAGGATGATTGTGGAGGAGGCTGGTGATGAGACTGAGGAAGGTGATGACCACAGGCATGATATTGCTATCCTGAGGGGTCGTGTGGAGGAGATGGAGCAGAAGGTTTCTTCTATGGGAGAGCTCATAAGCAGCGTGCTTCATCGTACGACATTGCTTAATCTTTCTCTGTTGCAGGATCTTGGGACTAATGCTGATGATGAAAAGGAGGAGAAATTCAAAAAGCTGGATGAATTTGTTGAATTTCTGGCCAAAGGATGGGAGAATGTTTCTCCTTAGTTCTATTTCTTGTTATGCTATCTATTTTTTGCTACTTTCTATCTATTGTCTATAGGTTGTTCATGTTGTTTATGTTGTTTATGCGGGTTATGCTATGGTGGTTCTGAGGCTCTTTTGTTCTTAAGCCTCTAGGGTCTCTTTTTGTCTTAATGTAAGGGTTCGGCCCCTGGTTTTTGCCAACTTATATAATCAAAAACTATAGTACCTAAAATACAACCCTTGATGGTGATGAATTGAATGCACACTTTCTATAAGATTGAATTTCTATATCAGAAGCATATTTTTGTAAGGAGTTGAAGATGCAAGTGCCTAGATAGACATGTATACTAAATGTAGAAACAAAAAACTTTGGAAATATAAACAAAACATATGAACAATTTGATTGATATAGGTGTCATGTGAAGGCAAAAGAAATATACTCATACTCGTCAAAATTACAAGAAGAGCTAATACTTAATTATAAAGTTCCTATTTCTAATGTTTATATAGAAGTCAATTCAAGGGAACTTATTATATTATATTTACAAGACATTTGTACCCAAAACAAAGGGTATTGAGTGGTTATGGGAGGAAGGGAAATATTTCCCTATAAAATGTAAATTTTGAACATGGTAAAATATATTGAACTCATGGCAAATTTTGTAAAGTTTACTCAAAAAACAAAGGGCTCAAAACTTTGAGATTCCACAAAAATTTACAATTCCATTTCAGTTTCTTATGTTCTATGTGGGATTGTTGTGGTATCCTTTCTTATGTTGGATGCAATAGTGATGGTGTCTCTCTTATGTTAGATATCTTTGCTATGTTTTTGGAATCTTCTTGTAAACTTGCATATTTGTTATAAGTTTATCTATCTCTCCATTTCAAGACTATTGTTGTGTGTACGTTTATCAAGCCACACTCATTGAGTTCTCCCAAAGACCTTGTTGGGACTCCTATTTTCATGCATCATAATTGCAAAATCTTGTCAAATTCCTCAGAATTTTCCTAGGAGATCCCTATGCCTTTACCTTGACGCATGTTGTTGAACCCCTGAATTTGGCTAAGTCGGAAACACTAAAAATTTGACTATGTATAAAATCTAAAGGATCCTCCAAATTCTAGATTTTGCATTTTAACTCCTATGGATCTGAAACCACTCTCAAACATCCTGTCAGTATATACATAAAATATAACTTAAAGTATAAGAAATTAAAATACTACCACTTATACTTAAATGTTATATCAGGATATCCTGTAACCTCTTAAACCTCCGCCCGTCCTACAACCTCTTAAATTTTTGCCCCCTCTTTTGCATATCTTCCTTGGTGCGCCTCAGGCCTGAAACAGGAAACATTCTAACCATCCTCCAATCCTCGCCATATCCCTGTCACTCCATTTCTTCTGCCAACTTTTCTTTCCCTATCTAGGCAGAGATTCCATGTAAATCTGGATATATCCAGTACACACCTTCTGACCCACAATGTCCAGACCACCCCAAAAGTCTCGCATCGAGTACCACCTGAATTCTTGCAATTCACCAAAAAGGGTGTAAAAACATGAAGTGACAGTTTCCTAGGATTTCTAGATGGGCGCAGAAACATACTAAGTCACCATTCATGAGAAATGGGTAGTTGAAAATGATGTTTTTAATGCAATTGGTGGGGTTGTTAGGGTTTTCCCTCCCTGCATTCTTCCATTAGATCCAAGTTGTAAAGGTTATAAATACAGGTTTGAAATTTTGAAACACAATAAATTATGAATGGAGTAAAAAGAAAAAAATTGAAAGATAACTCAGGAATCATAAACAAAACTTGTGCAGGTTAAAGAACACATTGTGTTTTTCAACCTACATTTTTCATGACCAATAATCAACTAAATAATCTTTGTTTTTGCAATTTAGGAATCCTAAATTTTGAAACAACAAATTATGAATCAATTAATTAAGTGAATAATTTGAAACACAAGTTACAACTCATAAACTAAACTTGTGCAGGTTGAAACATTTTTCTTCAATTTAATAATCAACTAAACAATCTTCATTTGACAATTGAGGAATCCTAAAATCTTAAACACAACAAATTATGAATCAAATAAGCAAGTAAGAATTTGAAAGACAACTTAGGATTGATAATCTAAACTTGTGCAAGTTAAAAATACACAGTGTGTTTTCAATCTGCATTTTTCTTCACCAACAATCAACTAAACAATCTTAATTTTTGTAATTCATGAACTCCAAAATTTGAAACACAACAAATTATGAATCAACTAATGATGACAACTTAAAAGAAAACTTATGACTCATAAACTAAACTTGTGTAAGGTGAATCACACAATGTGTTTTTCAACCTACAATTTTTATCACCAACAATCAACTAAACAATCTTTGTTTTTGCAATTTAGAAGTCCTAAATTTTTAAATACAACAAATTATGAATTAACTAAACAAGTTAAAAAAGTTAAACACAACTTAAGACTTATAAACCAAACTTGTGTCAGTTGAAATTCACAATGTGTTTTTCAACTTGTGTTTTTCTTCACTAATAATCAACTAATCAATCTTCATTTTGTAATTTAGGAATCCTAAAAAAAAATTAATTATGAATTGAATAAAAATTTAAAAAATTGAAAGACAACTTAGGAATCATAAACAAAACTTGTGCAAGTTGAAGAACACAATGTGTTTTTCATGACCAACAATCAACTAACCAATCTTTGTTTTTGCAATTTAAGAATCCTAAATTTGAAACACATCAAATTATGAATCAATTGATCAGGTAACCAATTTGGAACACAACTTCACCTCATTAACTAAACTTGTGCATGTTGAAATACACATTATGTTTTTCAATGTGCATTTTTCTTCACCAACCATCAACAAAACATTCTTCATTTTTGTAATTTAAAAATCATAAAATTTCAAACACAAAAAATTATGAATCAACTAAATAGGTAAAAAATTGAAGCACAACTTCAGACTCATAAACTAAACTTGTGCTGGTTGAAATACATAGGGTGTTTTTCAGCCTACATTTTTCTTCACTGATAATCAACTGAACAATCTTCATTTTTGCAATTTAGGGATCATAAATTTTGTAACACAACAAATTATGAATCAAGTAAAAAAATTGAAAGACAACTTAAGACTAATTAACTAAACTTGTACAGGTTGAAATATATAGTGAGTTTTTTAACCTCCACTTTTCATCACCAATGATCAACTAAACAATCTTCATTTTTATAATTTATGAATCCTTAAATTTGAAATGCAACACATTATGAATCAAGTAAAAAGAAAAAAATTGAAAGACAACTTGAGAATCATAAACAAAACTTGTGCAGGTTGAAGAACACAATATGTTTTTCAACTGGCATTTGTCATGACCAATAATCAACTAAACAATCTTGTTAATGTAATTTAGGAATCCTAAATTTTGAAACATAACAAATTATGAATCAACTAATCAAGTAAAAATTTGAAACACAACCTACCACTCATAAACTAAACTTGTGTAGGTTAAAATACACAGTGTGTTTTCAACATGCATTTTTCTTCACCAATAATCAACTAAACAATATTTATTTATACAATTTAGGAATCTTGAATTTTGAAACACAACAAATTATGAATCAAGTAGAAGGTAAAATTTTTGAAAGACAACTTAGGAATAATAAACAAAAAATGTGTAGGTTCAAATACAGTGTATTTTTTAACCTACATTTTTCATGACCAATAATCAAATAAACTATCTTTGTTTTTGTAATGTAAGAATCCTAAATTTCAAAATACAACAAATTATTAATCAACTAATCAAATAAAAAAATTGAAAGATAGTTATGAATCATAATCAAAACTTAAGAATCTTTATTTTTGTAATTTACAATTTATTTTAACTATTGTAACCTTTACTTGCCAAAAGACGTGACATTCATTTCATTTTTGATACGATGAAAAAAAGAATAAATTAGAGATTATCATCAATCTCACCATGGTCAAAGATGTAGGAGATGAGGAACCCCATTTCTCATTCAATGATTTAAAATGTAGTCTAATTGGTGATGAAAATGAGATGATTGACATTTGTGCAATAATCCCTCTTCACAGTCTTGATGCCTTCCTAAAGGGTGAAGATTTGCTCAATAGCATAGAGACTAAATTCTTCTGTAATTATCAGAGTAAATTAAACTGTGAATCAAATATGTACTCATGGTTTGTATCTAATACCATTAATGTCATTTATGAACATTTATCTTTTGTGATTTTTTATGCTAACACCATGACTGTGTTGTTGTAACTACTGGTGTGCATATGGTCCATAAGACAATAGAAACAAACCTCTAACAAAAGAAAGAGTGCATAGATTTAAAAAAGGGGGTTGATAGTGCCACACCATTATTAGGGTTATGTATATGAGACCTGATGTGACAATCCTTGTATATAATTAGATGTTTCATTGTGACTCCAATAGCAATTTTTTCTATGGTGTGAATGACATGAGCAATGAGCCATGTGCTGCATTTGCTCCAAATTTATCAATGAAATGAAAATTTTATGTCCAACCCATTTTTCTAATGAGTATCTCTATGGACACAATTTTGGAGTGACATATCATAGATCTTGTTTTCCTGGGCATGTTGAATAAGAGGAATGAATTCTTAACAAGAAAGGATGTCATGAATGCTTTAAAAAGAGGATGGACATAGATGATTCCATGAGTATCGAACTTGTGGCATATAGAGGAGGGGAATATTTTTTCTATTTTCAATAGTCTCATGAAAGCAATATTCCATTCATTGTGGTGATTCAAACTCCTTGGGTGCATGAGATGATGGTCCACCACTCACACAATTCTATCATTTTAATAGACTCAACATTTGCAACCAACAAATATGGTGTAAGCTATGAAATTGAAGATATTATATACTTGATTTAAATTTCATAATTATGTCCTCACATTATTTAGATGCAAATGATGATTGGAACATGTTTTTTTAGTAGTACTAATTGTATTCTTTGCTTTTTTTTTAAAGAAAAAGGTTGGGGTGCCTATTGCATGGACTATTTTATCATGTAACAAGGTTGAAGACATATACGTATGGTTGGAAGAGGTGTAGAAATGGGGAAATAAGCTTTGAAGTGATGAGAAAGTCAATGCATTCTTGATTGATGACATAAGTGTTGAAATCCAAGCCATATAGTAAGTTGATTTTCTCTAGATTGTCTTTCTCATGTTTAAGTCTAAAAATAATCTTTTCAATTGCCTTATAACATTTTCATTTTCTTTATATCAAAGCCATTTTTAGATGTTATGTATTTATTTGAATTTGACATGTCTATAGGGCATGGTTAATGAATGTGTACATAAATATTTTTATAATTAACTATGTATATTTTTATGTGTATTAACAATTAATAGTATTTGTGTTTTAGGTATAATAATGAGATTGGTATGAAGATATTTTAAAGGTTAGGCATGATCATGATGGCATTGTATGAGAGTGAATGTAATGAAATAACTTGCACAAGAGAAGAATATAATAGGAAATATGCTACAAATATATGAGAATACTTGAGAATAATAAACCACTTCGAGGGGAAAACCTCCAAATATCTTCAATAAGAACACAACTCATAATATGATGATAAAATAACACTCACTACCTCCTATATATACCCTACTTATGCCTTGGATATTCCCTAGGTCAACTTGGATACCTAATTATATCACCTAGGTTGACTTAAATATCTAAATAAGACTATAATAATGATCATATAACTTAATTAAGAGTTAAGGTATCCACAAACTAACTAATCATAACTCTATACACACTATAGGATTAAAGGTATAGCATGACCCCCCTCTTTAAAGAAGCATTATCCTCAATGCCAATCAACTATCGATGCTTTTGAACAAAATTTTCATATTCCCATGTGGCATCTTTGATTAGTAAATTCTTCACTTTTTTGTGCATGTCTGGAGAATTAACTCTAGATCCAAGATGATTCTTTCTTCTTCGTCTAGCTCTAGTATACTATTTGTGTAGGGATCTATTGTCCAATCACCTTCTTTAAACACGAGACATGCAAAATTGGATGTATCTTGGTTGTTGGAAGTAACTCAAGCTTGTAGGTTACACTTCCAATCTTCTGTAGAATCTGGTATGGACCATGTAATTTTGGTGAAAACTTGTTATTCATTGTTTGTTGCTTCAAGAACTTTTACTTATAAGGTTTAAATCTCAAGAAAACCTAATCACCTACTTCAAAACTTCTTTCATTATGATGTTGGTCAGCATATTGTTTCATTCAATTTTGTGCCATGGCCAAATTCTCCTTAAGTCCTAAAAGCACCTATTATTGATGATTCACGTGGTCTTCCATAGATTGACCTCTTGGTGTCACCTTCAATGATGATGTGATGGATAGGGAATGGTATCTACATAACATCATAAATGGGGACATTTTTGAAGAACTATGGAAGGAAGTGTTTTCCCACCATTCTAGTATGAAGTGAAAGAACATAGATACCCTTCCAAGCACTATTAACTACCTTAGTTTGCCCATCTCACTAAGTATGGTATGAAGAGGTGCGAGCCAATTGAGTACCCAAACAAGAGAATAAATCTATCTAAATTTTACTTGTAAAGATAGGATCACGATCACTCATAATAACCCTTGGGGTACCATGTAACTTTTGTATATTCTCCATGAATTATTTTGCCACTATACTCATTGTTAAAGGATGGGATAATGCAACAAAATGGGCATATTTGGTGAGGTGATCCACTACTACCATGATGACACTCTCACCTTCAGATCTTGGAAGATTTGTGATGAAATCCATTGAGACCTATTCCCACCGTTGACTAGGAATAACTAAGAGTTACAAAAGAATGTGTGTATTAACTATCTTCCCTTTATTTCTTTGACATAACAAACATTATGTCACAATTTTTTTAACATAACCTTTAAGCCCATCCCAAAAGAAATCTTGCTTGATTTGACAATATATCTTCAAAAATCCTTAATGACCTCGATCTCATTTTTTGTACATAAGGGTACTTGTAAAGCATAATGTTGGGTGGTTGGATCCTTGGTACTAGATGAATGGAATGATCTTAATCCATTTTAGGAGGTAGTACCTTAGGTATATCTCCAAAAACTAATAAGTGACTATCTATAATTGCTTGCAACTCTGGCTGGGTAGGAACATTTGACTGATAGACTACTAATAAAAATAATTGGGTCACAAATCCATTAGACCCTTTGTTAAGTACCTTTTGCATTTGATGAGAGCTTACCATATGTGGGGGATTTGCATGTAACCCTCTTAGTTCAACTATCTTTCCCTGTGAGTGAAATCCCATGAATAGCTTCTAGAATTTCATCATAATTATCCATAATTTAGTGAGCCGCTCTACTTCCAACATGATATTTGTGCACCCATGGGAATATATTTTTTTTGAAAATCAAGTAGATATTCTCCCATGCTCAAATTAATGTTATGGCATTTTCCTAAACAACTGATAGTACCCCCATCTACAATTTGGACTTGAAATTCCGGAGCAGGATATATAAAACAATTTAAATGAGTAGCTAACTTCTTGTTGATGAAGTTATGGGTGCAAGCTAATTATATCCACTAGTACTCTATCTTTTTCAAGAACCCCACTATCTCGAGAGTCCACGATGTGCTAATTCTAAAAAGTGCATGATAAGAAATGGTTGGTACGGTATCTCCCAATTCCTTATCTATCTCATTGTTGCCCACTAACGTTGGTTCTTCCTCTTTTTCCTCACTCAGCCCTTCAATTTAGAACAATTTATTTTTAGTACATTTATGTCCTCGACTGTATTTGCTATCATAGTTAAAACATAACCCTTTGGCTCTCTTCTCTTCAATATATTGTGGAGTCAATCTAGTGACTATGTAGGAGTGCTTCTATCTCTTATGTTTACAAAATCTTGCCTTCTATTCTCCACAAATTTTTCCTCTACTTGCCTTGCCATAATCAATGCTTGGGACATAGAATTCAAACAGAACATACGTGCCTCATATTTGATGTGTTCCTTTAAACCCTCTAGGAATAATTCCTTCAAATTTTCCTTTCCCACATTCTCCACTCTTAAAGATAAAGTTTGGAATTAATGAATATAATCCTTGATTGTACCTATTTTCTTTAATTTGGTAAGTTGGCTAAAGTAGCTATCCATAAGATTGTCACCATAATGTGTAGTGAGTTCCTCTTAGAAAATAAACCATGTAACAATACATCCCTTCTTTTTCTTCTGTTCACATATCCAACAATACCAAATGAATTGGTCAAGATCCAAGTATAAGGAATCCATTACCACCTTTTCTTGACAAGGTACATGATGAACATCAAATAATTGCTCCATTTGGTAGAGCTAATTGGTTAAATCTTTTCCATCAAAATTTTGCATATCCATCTTTGGTGTGAAGTGCCTAGACATATAATTACTTGGGTGACAATCCATCTTTGGGTCTAATCCATTCCCCCGAGGAGACTCCTATTCTTCCCAAGTCTTGTTGTGTGACTCCATATGTTTGGAATCTCTAGAACCTTGCCTAGAAACCATTTGTTTAATCATTTTCTCAATATCACTTATCTTAGCTACCCCTTGCATTTGCTCTGCCATTATTGACAAGATTTAATTGTAATAACCACCCCAAAAAAAATTCATTTTTACAACTAAAGTAAAACTACAATACAATGTCTTCATCGCCTTTAGATCACCCAGATCCCAAAGTGGGTAAGGTGAGAGCATACAATGCTTAGGACCATTCCCAACAATCTAAAATGATTGCAGCGGCATAAAGAGATTGTAACCAGCACACAAGGTGGCAGGGCCAACCAAGTCTTCACTTCTTCAATGGAGTGTGCTTGATGCAAGAAACTAAAATGACTTGCAGCACACTAGGCCGTAGAGCCTGCCAAGTCTACGCTTATTCAACAGAGTGTGCAATTACAAATAAGAAAACAAGCACACAAGGTGGCAAGCCATTCTTATCTACGCTTATTCAACGGAGCATTCTATGATACGATGAAACGTAAACATGCAAATATGTTCGGTGGTACTACCTTTCGAGCTTTACAATATTAATGTAGTTGCATTACAAAGAGATAGATTTACAAGTAAATAGCTGCAACATAATAAATATATAAATTGAAACATTAAATCAATATGCTGCAACAACCAAGTTATCCCATAAATCAAGGATATAATTGCAACCAAAGCTTCATGAATAAATATTGTTGATGAAGTGTTGAAGTCTTATATAGAGGCCCCAAAAGCTGATTACACATTGAAAGAACTAAAAATAATGTTGTCACTATCTTGGAACATTTCCATGTTTGTCCCTCTGAGTCTTTTTTAAGGGTTTTCGTTGAGCCACTGTGCTAGGGTTTATCCCTAGTTATGTCCAAAACCCTCAATGTTACAAAACCTTTTACCCTGGCTATAGTTGTGTTCTATCTTTTTGTTGACTTGCCTAGCCAGTCGTGTCTACTTAAGTCATCTTATAAAGCCTTTATGAATGTTTTTTGACCAATCCCTTATGATGTGTTACCTACTAATCCCCGTAACAAGTATTTTAATAAGTCTCGATCCTTGTATGTTAATGTTTTGGGCAGATTTCAATTGTCATATACATGATGCTTTGTTATTACATTGCAAGCTTTTAGTCTTTTGTGTGCTTATTTGTTTAGCCCAATCCAAGTTTGCAAGCACGCACAGTGTTGACATGTGTCAGATTCCCTTGTAATATTTTAAATGTGTTGTTAGTAAGCAGGTCTTTGCCAGGTGGCATTTTGTTACTGCATTGCGATTATTTTCCACTTCACAAACTTAAGAGGCAGGCTCACCACAGTGTTTACGAGATGTGAAATCTGGTTGAAGAACTATTGATGCCTGACGTGGAGTACACTTGGCGTCATCCTAATGCATTTCATGGATCTATTCCTTTACAAACTTCACAAGGTGCATTCGAGTAGCATTTATGAAATGCGATGAGCATTTCTGAATAAAAGGAACTCATGACTGAAGTCCTCATTATCAATGGTTGATTAGTCCACATGTCCAATGCTTGAACAAGCAGTCCAATGTGTCCAGACTTGAACCTAAATTTGATGCATGTCAATGGTCTTTTCAAAATTCACATGGAGGTTAAGTGCACCATAGATTTTCTTCAGGATCAATGGTCCAAATTTAAAATTCTCAAGAGATAAAATACCCTAGCTTTGAAGCACATATGAGCATTAATTCAAAGGTGGCGAAGAGTGTTTTGCAGGTAAATTGAGATCTATGAGAATATTTCGTGTGAATGCCCTAACCAATAAGGGGAAATATTGCGAGTGACTGCCAGTCCAGATTATCCAAATTTAGTAGGAGCTTGTATGAGGAGCAATTGGAATAGTATCATTTCTCCAACAAATTATAAGGTATGAGCCCCGTGACCTTCTAAAACTAATATATATTAAAAGAAGCTAGGGTTTTTATATGAAATTAAATTGAAAGGGTTTGTGTAAGAAGGGTTGTAAAAATTGTGAACTATTAGAATTTTGTAGGAGTGTATCACCATGAATATGAGCCAAGTCTCAGGTTAGTTAGGCACTTCCAAGAGGGGTTTAGACAAAGATATCATTAAGTTACTGTTTGAGTCTTCCAAAAGGGCAAAGCAATCTTAGGGCATGGGTATCCTTTCCAAGAGTCTGGTAGATAAAAAGGAAGATATAAGGGACCATATTATCCCATGGATGGGTTGGAAGCTATTCAAATACTATTATGCCTGTGCTGATAAGCGTGCCCCAATATGTAATATATGGTGGTTTAACTTGGGCAAACTTGTTGTGCCCAATATTTTTATCGACCTTGAGCTGATGTATGCTGTCAGTAGGAGATATGACCCAATTACCAGGCAGTTTAAAGATGCCAAGGGCACAAAGATATTCACAATAAATAGAGATTTGATTATAAAAGTTTTAAACTTGAACCCTCATGCACATGTCAAATTAGACCTGAATGAATTATGCCGGGAGTATAGGAGGGATAAGAGCAATTATAGAGTAAAGTGACTTCCCATGCATGGGAAGGTTGATCAACAAAGAAATAAAAAGGTTCACCGTAGTGAAGTTGAGCCTCTGGATATCAGCCTCTTTTTTGAGTATTTCAAGTGCACTTACATGGATTTGTGTCAAGTCTTAGGACTTGATCATAAGATATAGATGCAAGTTGATCTTATGATGTTGGCTTCTAATATTCAACATTGGGAAGTGAATAGGCTTTTCGACTATGCCTCCTATGTTGCAGAGAAAATACATCTAGATTTAAAGAGGTTGAAGGAATATGAACATATCCCCTATTTCAAATGGTATTCAATGTTATGTCATATCTTGTTGTATCAAGGAGGAAAAAGATGGCATCCTTCTCTTAGAATGGCATATAAGACCTATGATGGTAGGTCAATGTCAATCCAGATGAGAAATTACATATGGGACTCCCATTAGACTTTTGACTACTCCATCCTTGAGACCTTCTTTGTGAGAATGGTACTACATCTCCTAGGGTATGATATATGGAGGTTGTCTCCCACTTTCATGAGATTCTTGAGGCCTACGTAAATAGAACTAGAGGGTAATTGGAGCCAAAATTTAGGAGACTAGTTCTTTCATGAAGATTATACAACAAGCAGGGTGTATGGAGCTAAAATACAACCTCAAATATTGCTTATTTTTGTACCTGATAGAGTTGCATTCCTTGAGGCATTATGGAAGATGAATGAAGCCGATAAGTTACACATGAGAAGTCGTAAGAAAGCTTCACTTTTGCCTTCCACAATCAAAATTTCAAACTTTCTTTTCACTACCAAGGATGGTCTTGATTTGTTAGGATCGAAACTGATGACCTACAGGATGAGACTAAGATTGAAGAGAAGATGTGATCCTAAACATTCCATTGATGAATTAAGAAGATCGGGGTATGATCATCAATTCAACCTTTATGAAGATATGATCAGAAATTATACAACTCCAAGGGAGATAAATAGAATAATAGAGCTTTGGAAGAGGATTGATAAGTGTGAAAAGAAGGGGCTTTCTCTTCTATTGCAGATCCTTTGATCGGGATGGAAATGATGATGAACATTGTTGACATCCTAGGAAAAATGCTTGAAGAAGATAAGATAGAAATAAGACCAATGGCTAATTTGGCTCCAGTATATCAGGTCCCACTCGCACAAGTTCCAATGTTAAATATTGCTAAAAATGAGGAGGGAACAAGCCTAAACAGAATTGAGAAACAGGGTATGATTCCACCTCTAGTGGATTATGAGGTTATTGAGGATATTGGAGAGGACAATGTTGAGTATTAAGATATGTTGCCAATCATCCCTTCCCCTTGAAGGATGGAAGCAACAAGACTCCTCCTGGGATGGTCATTGCTAAATTTAGAAGAGGGTGATAAAGTTGTGCAGGATGTGAGAGCTTTAGCATGTGAAGAGTTCTTGGCTGATGATAAATTCATTAAAATTGAAGCATTAAAAATGTTTTTGATGAAAGAAAAAATGAATGCCAACTTGCAAATGAAAAGAGAGGCCTCCCAATAAGAAATTGAAGGCAGTAAGGAAGAGGTTATCCAAAACATCCAAAGCAAATAGAGTATGATTTATCAAACATGACACCGTAAGAGGGAAGAAGAATTGTTAGGGAAAGTGGATGTTTGTTGCTTCCAGCATGGGATATTGCTTCTGCTATAGCCTTGGATACTATAAGGAGGCAAGATGTTGATGAGGATTTTTTTGATGAAGATCAAGCAGAGCAGCTTTATTTTGGGTTTGGTTTTAGTACTAGGAATGAAACTCTAGCCATCTGGGTTATGGCACCATCAGATAACAAACCTCAAGTCATCAAAGTACTACTTTATTCAGTGAAATTATAGCTAGGAAGTTACAAGCTAACTATGATAGACAATTAGTTGAGAATACAAAGTTGATGCAGGAATATAACAAGGTTAAGTCATTGGTCGATCTACCTCAGATCACTCTAACAAAATGCATAACATCATCTGCTTCTTTCAATACTTCATCTCAGTAGGTTAAGGATACTCTTAGGATTAAGAGTCTTAAGGAAGAAATAAGGAAGAGTAGAAAAGTAGTGGAAGCAGAGAAAGTCAAAGGGATACAAGATGCATCAAATTTGGTAAAGAATCTATTTGAACATAGAATATCCCAGGTGGTGGGGAAGGCTAATGATGCATGGGTTTGTTTTTGCAAGTTGAAGGAAGCAAAGAATGCCTAGGTTAGACATGAGTCTACATTAAAGCAAATTGTAAGTGTGTGGGTTTTAAGACTATCATCCCTGCAGGAAATCCAAGATGTTGTAAAGTTTAGTCCTGATGCTCTGCATGAGATCTTGGGTACTTTTGAAGTGTCAGATCTTTTAATCTATGTTTCATCTTCTCAAGGCATATATGAAATGGTAATTAAAAGTAAAATTGAAAGTTTCAAATCTTTGGAGGAGTGTCAGTTGCCACCAATTATGGATACCAAGGGATAAATGAAACCATTAGATCTATGGAAGTTGGAATTCCAAGGCATCATCCCAATGCTTGTCACATCAACTATGCATGAGGGGAATGTAGACTTAATTTTATGTAATGCCAAATTGGATATTTTATTAAAATTGGAGTCTGACCTAGATAGTTTTGTAAATACTGTAGGACACAAGGTATCAAGCTCACATGAAAAAAAATGACAAAGATCTTAGAATATCCCTAGCCTTTAGGTGAAATGTTCACTGAATGGATGCTCAAGTATCCTCTGAACATGATATGAAATGACATCTTGGCGGTGAGTGAGTATTTTGAGATATATCATTGGTTTTTGATAGATTGATAAGATCTTTTGGCAGTTGAGTGATAAGTGTTGTAATGTATTAAGCCAAGTCAATAAGTAATCAGAGAGTTAATCAGCATCAGTCAGAGTTATGAAAGGAGAAGTAAATGACATTCTACAAATAGTTTTGAATGTTTGTTTCATTTGTGAAGTCTCTCAGTTAAGATGAGTTTCTTGTTCTCAAGGGAGATGGAAGTGAATTTGGGACGGTTAAGTTGTTTTAAGTATTTGGAGGGGCCCAACTGATGCAAAATGAAGAAACAAATTTCTCATTATTGAGGTATGGGAAGATTAGGTAAGATAGTTATCTCTTCTCATGTGCAGAAACCTTAGTAAGGGTAAATTTTCTCACTAAAGAGAGCAATTGGAGGGGTCCTACAAAACGATACTTTCAAAAAGAGCTGAGGAACCTCCTTCTATGGGACATAAAGAGAAATCTAAATAGTTTCCTAGAAGAATGTTGTTCTTCGATGGTGGCTTACAACTTCTCAGTCCCGGATAGCACAAGAGGATATCAGGCTATAGGGTGGAGTCCTTCTCCCATTATGATAGAGACTAGAATTGGTGTTTTCTCCCAATCCACAACTAGTCCTCTCTTTCAGCCATATTGCATATACTTTTCCTCTCCCTGCCTCTATATAAAGGTCAGGAACACATGCTCGTTTTGTGATGGAATTAGTTTTCAACATGTGTGGAGCAGTGAGAGCAAACATCACTTCTTTTAGGTGAACAAGTTGGATTGTTTATGCCTTATTATCCAGAAATGCAAGGGTGCATACTCATCTCAGCTTCTACAAATGACCACCTTATCCACATCAGCAAATGGTTGGAAACTTGTCATTTCTAAACCACCTATTCAGATAGGTTGTGAGAGGGAGAAGTTCTCTCAAGTGACACCCATGTGTTGTCATTATAAGATGAGTAAAAAATAGTTAAGGTAATTGTAAAAGGTTGTTCATAAAGTTGTTGCAAAGTGACAATGTCACTCATCCAAATAGGTTTTGTTTGTAACCTTTTATATAAAGGTTGAGGTCATTATAATTGTAAAAGTTGATGGTACGAGGAAAAACTCTTTGAGAAGTGTCCAAAATTGGAAATACATTGTGATTATTTTATGTCAAGTTCATAATATTGTAATCTTTCTTGAAATGGAATATATGAAAGAAAGCTTTCTAGTTCACATTATCTCCATCTTATGTATCTTTTTTCTTTGAATAAAATAGCTAAGGGTTAATTTGTTCTTTGAAGTACATTTTCTATTTCAAGTTGTTGTCTCTGTTAGTCACTATTCAAGGAATAGTATAAATATTTCATAGACAATTGTGGGAAATTTTAGGTACAAAAGGGATAACTAAGTAGAATGTCAGTTTAGTAAGTCACATATGTTGGTTGTGTTGTTGTAAGACAATGATATTTCAAAACCTCCAAGAAACAACATTATTACAGAATTATGAACGAATGCATAATGACTCTGTAAAGCCATTAAGGCATCGATCTCAGAGTGGTAAACCTTTCTATCCCACCAGAATTAAACAAGAAAATCTGAATATGAAGATAACTTAACTCTTTAAGTTTTGACTTGTCGCAATTCACACTGGAAATCACAAAGAACCTGAGGAATATTATGTAAAGATCGACCATCTTATACATCCTCAGATCATGTTGTGTGAATGTTTCATCTGCTAGTATGTGTTTTATAGCCATTTTACGTATCTTGATCCAGTGTATTTCTATATGGATACCCACCTTGGTTTTGTAGAGCCTAAAGTGTTAGGACGTGTAACTAGGAACCTCCCATTCATTGACCAATCCAACTGCAATCCTTGATCATAAGAACTAGTCACTCTTTAGAGATTATAGTCTATTGATTGGAGAACCGACACACTATTCTGATATAAAATGCAGCTCTGTAGAAAAACCCCAAATCAACAAACACATAAATTCATAGTATGATGAAAGTTCAACTCCCAACTGATTTATATGAGTTGAAGATGATT
The DNA here is from genome assembly GCA_027924645.1 of Cunninghamia lanceolata. NCBI lineage: Eukaryota > Viridiplantae > Streptophyta > Pinopsida > Cupressales > Cupressaceae > Cunninghamia > Cunninghamia lanceolata. The sequence goes on from BSBN01001207.1 coordinate 500,223, forward strand.
AGGTGCCACCCAAACAACACTTAGACACATGAGAAAAGAGGTGATTCACCCTTACACTCCCATGCTCTCACCAAGACCGGTACGACTTGTACCTAAACATTACGACTTGCAACTTAGATAGCTTAGTACCTCCAAAACTTAGTTTAAATAGCTCTTAAACCTTACTACAATAGGTAGCTCGATGTTAGGAGTGGTTTCAACCTATCATTATGATTATTTACATGAAAAACTTCAATCAACAATACTAAACTATACGACAAACTTAGAACAAGTAAGTATGGCCAACAAGGATAAAAGATCTTCACACAAGCCCAAAATTTCTATCAAACAAACTCAAAACACTCTCACTATCAAAAACTCCAATCCACACTTCAAAACACATCAAAATATTTGTTACCAAGAAACAAAATAAAGGAAACTCTATTGTAGCAAATCTGTAATTTCTGTATGAAATCACCAAGACCAACTAGGGGAATTTTGTCCCTGAAACCAATATTTTCGAGAGGGTTTTCATTCTCAATAAAATAAGAGAGGAACATAGGTTCACTCAAATGCAAAAGCAAAATATAATATCAACTCTAACCTCAACAATGAACTCAACACTTCCTTTTATAACTTTCCTTGAGAGAATAAATTATTATTTTCCCTTATCTCTCCATATTCTCCTCGAAATAATAAGACATTTCATGTTATTATGTGCAAAGTCCCCCTTATATCCCCTTGAGCCCAATGCCATCTAATGCACAACTTAAAGACCTTTTTATTAAATAATTACACATAAGTTGTCTTTTAATATATTCACTTTTGACAACTTAAGTAATAACTATTTAATAATTTTAATTATCACCCAATGTTGCGGAAAGCATCAAAATGAACCAAATATGAATTATGATCATACCAAAGATACCCTTAGGATTTAGGGTGATGAAATGTATGCAACTTAGCTCTTTCCAAAAATAGCAAGCTTCTCTAAGAAGTGTGGAGTGCTCCTAGAAAGACAGAATTGCATTCAGAAAGTGCCATGGGGCTCACTATGATCTTGTGAACTCACTACCATAACTAAAACCATTGCCTATTCACACTCGTGCTCTCTAAGAAAATTGGAGTTCTCCCTTGCCCAACCAATTAACCTATGGGAAAACTCAAAAAATAGGCTAATTGATTTCAAATTGATTATGCACGAGAAGGGGACATTACATCAATCATTTATATTATTATTTTCTTCCCCTATTAGATCCCTTATAGATTCATTATTGATGGGACCAATCTCCTCAATTCCCACATCATCATTGCCTGAAGATTTTCTAGGTGTAACCAAATTATTTTTGCCTCTTGTTGTAGGCCCCACAACGATGGAGAAAAATAATTTTGCAATAAATCACACAAAACAAATCCAAATGATCTAAAAAATTATTATAACTTAGTTGGGCCTAGATCTCACCTCTTAGAAAAATCTCTAATAAATTCATTGATTTGCAGCCTTAGGAATGAATTTATTGGAAACCCTAATTTCATAACAACTCCTCCAAATCTACTTCAAATGGCCTCAAATATGGATTGTAGCAACTTTAAAATGGACTTGAAAAACCCTTTAAAATTAGGAAAAAAATCACTAATTTCAAAAAGATATGTGCATCACGGTTTGACCCCTTGTGCTAAATTGTTTTGCCTTGATCCTTGGCCTCCAAGTGTCGAGATCGTACTTTGATACCAATTTTGTAATGAAATAACTTGCACAAGAGAATAATATTATAGTAAATATGTTGTAAATACTTGATAATACTTAAGAATAATAAGCCACTTCGAGGGGTAAAACCTCCAAATATCTCTAATAAGAACACAACTCATCATATGGTGATCAAATAACACTCACTACCTCCTACATATACTCTATTTATACCTTGGATATCACCTAGACTGATTTGGATACCTAATTATATCACCTAGGCCAACTCGTATATATCCAAATAAGACTATAATAATGATTATATAACTTAATTAAGAGTTAAGGTAGCCACAATCCGACTACTCATAACCCTATACAAACTATAGAATAAAAAAAGTGGTAGGGAATATACAATTATATGCTTGATTCATGATTTCATAGAAGAGTTGAATCATCAGACATAGTTCATGGACTATTTTAATAAGATTTGGTGTGATGAAAATGGACGCATTTGTGAGTTGAAAGTTCTAAACATGTTTCCATTACAAAAAATTTCTTATTATGAGGTTCTTTCCTTTACACAATGTAACTGATTTTGTTGTTCTATAATTATGCAACTATGTCCAGGGCAGAAACTTTGGGAACTTCACATATGCTAACTAAGATACCAATGCATCTATCGAGTCATACCATTGTTTTCTAAAGACTTGATACTTGTGTGATTGACAAAGGAAATGCACAAGGAGAATGAATAATTTATTTTATACCCTCGTGTATAGAATGTGTGGCACTTGTCCCAGAGGTCAAAAAAATTCTAAGTCTTGTGTCATCTTTATTCCCTTGGATTTCCTACTAGACCATGTTGAACCTTTGACCCAAAACCCTAAACCCTAAAAGATTTTGAATATCTTTATCTTTCTAGGTTTTTTGGGGTTTTCTTGGATCTTTCTGGATTTTCCTATAACTTTCTAGGTTTTTCTGGGTTTTCCTGGATCTTTATGATTTTTTTCTAGGTTTTTTTATGCTAAACCATTACTTTACTGATCACTAAAAACTAAGCAAAGAATTATTAAACGGGTATCCTTGGTCTTTATATGCTTTGTCTTCCTTCATTATTTTATTGTGAGTCTAAACTTCAAAAAAATCTAAGTGTGGAGGTTTTTAACTCAATTTCTTCGCATGGTTAGAATTTCAAGGTATAGGGGTTTCCCATCCAAGCATGCCATTTCAGAATTTCCTTTTCCAACAAGCCATTCCTTCAAAGTCCCCTTTTCCCATTTCCCTCTAAGTCCCTTTTCCTCATTTCCTTTAATTTTAGGATTTCATACTTACCCATCCTGGTATGCCATTCCTTCAAAGTCTGCTTTTCCCTCCATTTTAGGATTTCAAAGTTTCCCATCTCGGCATGCGATTCCTTCAAAGTCTCATTTTCCCTCCATTTCAAGATTTCAAACTTTCCCATCATGGTTTGTCATTTCGAAGTTTCCCTTCCTGGCATTCCTTTCCTTTCGAGTCCCCTTATTCCATTTCCCTCTAAGTCCCTTTTCCTCATTTCCTTCGATTTCAAGATTTATAACCTTCCCATTCTGACATGCCATTATTTCAAGTCCCCTTTTCCCTCTATTTTGGGATTTCAGACTTTTCTATCCCAGCTTGCCATTCCTTCAAAGTCCCATTTTCCCTCCATTTCAAGATTCCAAGCATTCCCATCTTGACATTCCATTTCAGAGTTTCCCTTCTTGGCATGCCTTTCCTTCAAAGTCCTCTTTTCCCCATTTCCTTCAATTTCAAGATTTCAGACTTACCCATCCTAGCATGTCATTCCTTCAAAGTCCTATTTTCCCTCTATTTCAAGATTTCAAACTTTTCCATCCTGACATGCCATTCCTTCAAATTCCCATTTTCCCACCATTTTAGGATCTTAGACTTTCCCATCTTGGCATGTCATTTTATAATTTCCCTTCCTAGCATGCCTTTCATTCCAAGTCCCCTTTCCCCATTTCCTTCAATTTCAAGATTTCAAACTTTCCCATCCTGGCATGCCATTCCTTCAAAGTCCTGTTTTCCCTCTATTTTAGGGTTTCAGACTTTCCCATCCTAGCATGACATTTCATAGTTTCCCATCTCGGCATGTCATTCCTTCAAAGTCCCCTTTTCCCTTCATTTTGGGATTTCAAACTTTCCCATCCTAGCATGTCATTTTAGAGTTTCCCTTCCTAGCATGCCTTTCCTTCCAAGTCCCATTTTCCCATTTCCCTCTAAGTCCCTTTTCCCTATTTCCTTCAATTTTAGGATTTCAAAAATTCCCATCTTGGCATGCCATTTCTTCAAAGTCCCCTTTTCCCTCCATTTTGATATTTCAAACTTTCGCATCTTGATATGCCATTTTAGAGTTTCCCTTCCTAGCATGGCTTTCCTTCCAAATACCATTTTTTCATTCCCTCTAGGTTCCCTTGTTCCCTTTTCCCTCCATTTTGGGATTTCAGACTTTCCCACCCCAGCAATGCCATTTCAAAATTTCATGATGATTTTTACTTCCTCTTTGGTATGCAAAGTCTCAGAACTCCATTGTTCAAACCAAAAACCCTGCTTACCTCCCTACACAACCTAGTATGCCATTAATGGTCTCAAATGGATGCGATTAGACATAGGAAGAATTTCAAATGCTTCTCAATACTTGTGGGCCCATCAGAGACATGGACCATGTACAAAGACATATGGTCGTTAATGCAAGGGGCATGGTTTCAAGTGCATGGCCATGTAAATATGATGCAATAAACATGGGTAACCTACAAATTATTTGTTGACCACTCTTGTATTCCTACCAAAACAACAAAATTGAATGTAATGCTATATATATTTTTGCAAGATGTAATAAGGGTTGGTAATTGAGCTAGTTTTTTATTGTCTCAAGAAAGTTCTAGGGTATCAAATGATTAAAGTCTAGCTTTGTAAATGGTGAAGCATGTTTGTAAATTAGGGGAAGGGGTAGTCTAGTAAGGTATTATCTATAAATTTATGTCTCTATGATAGGTTGTATTATCTCAGGAGGGGTTTTGAACCTAGTTGTTATCTCTCACTTGCAATATTTGTTGGAATGATTGTAAGATTTGATTAATGTATGATAGGCATTCTAAAGCATTAAAATCTCTTTTATAATGGTCTTCTTTTATTGCATGTGGGTTACTGTTGATCTATAAGGGATAACCAAGTATGTTCATTTGCAAGTTTTCTCATCTTTTGGGGTTTTGTATACACAAACTTTGTTCCATTTATTAATTTGTAGACATGTTCTCATCCTTTTGTAAGTTGAGACTTTGTTACCTAATGGAGTAAGCACCAATCTGATTGATGAAGGGCTAAACATTTTTTTTATAACAATCTCCCTTGTTAGTTGTAGGAGTAGTTTAGGTCTCATCATGCTTGTATGATTCAATATTGTCCCAAAACTAAAATATTATTGGGGTATCATGCTGGTATGTTCTCCCTCTTATCCATGTATATGCAATGTTAAGTGGATTCATTTGCTAAGGAATAATATAGTTGAATCTTTTGATGCATGGTAAGAGTGAATTATTATTTGCTTTCTTTTAGATTTGTAAGTATTCAATGTTAACATAAACTTAGTGACAAATCTTAGGGTTCATATTATTTTGGGTACGACTACTTAAGGGCCTTGAATATATATTTTTTATTTCTCTTTAATTGTCCTATTGTTGAGACCTTAGGGAACACCCCCTTGGCTTTGCAGAGCCTAAAGCTAAAGGTGAGTTTACCCACTCACAAGAATTGGTCCATTCATGTCACTATTTGAGCATAAGCCTCTCCCACCACCTTTGTTGACATATCTCTAGCCTTAGGCTTTGGTACTAGTCTTTAGTATAATTTGTAGAAATACATGTTTGAGCACAAATAGAAAGAAACCACTTTACAAACATAAGAGGAAGTTACAACAGTCTAGTTTCAAAAGTCAAAGTTCAAACAATTGGTATCTAGTTAGAAGTTTTTGATTGCACTGGAATCATGTCTGTAATTCTCTATGGGCTATGAGAAGAAACACGTGCAAGCATGTGTTGAAAGTTTTGCAAGTGAATATGAGAGACGGGTAAGGTTTATCTCACTAGACATAGATGGTGGAAGGTAAGTGAAGTTCCTTTGTATCTTCTCAATTTTCTTCATCAAACAATTTTATGTTTAACTATACTAGATAATGTAAACATGATACATGTGTAGTTGATGATACATGTGCAGTTATAGATCATACATGTGTAGTTGGGAAGGTCTAGATGAATAGTATAGATGGTGGCATGCCTCAACACAATCATCAAAAAAGGCACACTATTTCTATGCATTCTCAAGCTATGCACGTGCCTAAGAAGTTGAATGACTTCTTGAAGTTGTTGTTGGACATGCCACCATGAATTAATGAGTAGATACATACTTTTGGACTGTGTTAAGATGTTTAGGATAGATATTGAAGAATTAAGTACACTACCATTTGATTTCATCCCAAATTCCAATATAGTTAAGAGTACTTTTGTCTAAATTTTGTCATGGTTTAGTGCAAGTAGGGATCATGCTTGTTGTAGGCAAGTCATCATAGAAGACTTGAACAACCTAAGGGGAGACTACAAAACATTTGCATTCCCCAATAATAATCATGCAAAGAGGAAAGATAAGCACCAATCACAACTATTAGGTAGAACAATTGTAGCTAAGTGTGAAGTGGTTGCTCATAATATGGGTGAGTGTGAATGTTAGAAAAAATACTTTATTTTTTACAACCATTTAATATTTTTTTGGAAATATTGAGTTCCAATTTTTTTTGGGTTTTGATGCAAACATTCTTGGGTTCTCCACAAAGAACTCCTCCTCATCAATTGTCTCGCAAATTCTATGGCCCCCCAAGTATAGTTATAAATAATATTTCAATGTCATGGCATCTTTTGCAAGTTTACTGACTTTGTTGTTATATCATGCAAATTTTTCGATGATGGTAGTCCTACATAAATTAGATTATGGTTTGTCTATGTGAACATGTTCACACTCCAATCTAGACAAATGAATCAAATTTTGCACTTGAAAGCATTAGGAAGAGAATGAAATCTCTACAAAATGGTATTCAATTTGTTGTAAATGTAAGTTTGTTCCTTAACAATAAAAATTGCTAAAGGTTCTCAAACATCTAATTTAGTAGAGGGAAACTTTACTCTCTTGGACGTGTTTGGTATGAAGTTATAATATTCACCTTTAGTAATTTAGTAGGAAGTGATTATTAACACTAATAACTTTTGTATTTGTTAATATGGGACCTAAGGGAGAAGGAAGATTGGATGATACAACTAGTCAAGGTCGTAGTTTAGGTGACATAACCCATAAAGAACAATCCAAAGTTAGCCTTAATGTTGACATTCAAGATAACAAAGACAAGGTTGACCGAAGCGTACAAAAGGTTCATCAAAAAGTTAAAGGTGGAAAAGGGAGGAATTTGTTGCTAAAAAATTATGAATAATCTAAAACCTCCTTGTTATGTGTAGTTTACACAAATCTTGTAAAGAGCTTATATGGGGTTGTTGCTTTAAACATAATGATATAAACAATCAAATGCAAGGTTGAAGACTTCTCAAGTGCTATGCAATTTTATCAAATGTTTTAAAGAGCTTGTATGGGGTCGTTTCTTTAAAAATAATGATATAAACAATCAAATGCAAGGTTGAATACTTCCCCAATGTATGTATAGTGTTATGAAATCCTGTAAAGACATTGCATGGGGCAATTGCAACAAAAATAATGATATAAATAAATAAATAAATAAATGCAAGGTTGAAGGCTTCTCGAGTGTTATATGTACTTTTTATCAAATTTTGTAAAGATCTTGTATGGGGCTATTGCTTTAAAAATAACGATATAAATAATTAAATGCAAGGTTAAAGACTTTTTGAGTGTTAGTGTGTCTGCCAGGTTTTTACAGAAAATGCATCATTTTTAGGTTTTGAGGCTCATCGTGGTAATTTATAAGTCTTTAGTTTGTTTTTTGTTTGAGGTTAAATTAGTCTATCAATGATCTAAGCACAAATGTTATTCCACTAATTAAGTATTTTCAAAATACAATCAAATCCCATAATCTACTTCATACATATGTAAGAGGACAAGATTAGGAATCATGTGATTTACACCCTCAATAGCTGGATGTGATGTAGTTTCAGTAGCAAACTTAAAATTAGCTTGAGATGTTCATCCAAAAATAGTAATGTGCATTAGACCCTAAAACTAGCTCAAAATTTTCATCCAAATATAGTAATGTTTCAGTAGCAAACTTAAACTAGCTTGAGATTTGCATGACCCCTGATTGCATTGAGTTCCTTTTATTAAGGTCAAAAATAATAGTTGTAAAAAGTTTCCTACCGATGGGTTCAACCTTTACTCACTCTATACATTTGACAGTTCATCACATGAGCCCTTAACTTACTTATGTTCAATAGACATATTTAGTTTTGTTTTCCCATTGCAAACATACCAGCTTGTTTCCAAAAGATGACATATATTCTCCACATAGCAATAATATCCTATAATTCATTTTTTAAAGAAAAATACCTATGCTTGATACCTTTATTTCTAAAATACAACATACCTTTGATTCATTGTTTAAACAAAATCATAATAGTCTAAAGTTTTGTCATAAAGGATGCAAACATCTGATACACCTCATTCTCAAAGATAAATTACCAAGACATTTAGAATTCTAACTATCCAAGACTTCAAGATTTAACTATGTAATAGGTTACAGGTTTGCAAGACCCTTGGTCATTGTTGCAAACCTCTACTATATCCTTTCATAACATACACAGACCACAAACCTCTAATCAACAATTTTTACAACCTCTTTTCTTTAGTAGCCCACTAAAGAGGATAATGAGATCTTCTCCAAGGATGTGGATCAACCATTTTAAACAGTTCCATTAGATTAGTAAATACACGACAAAACAAATATACTCGAGTAGTATTTCTAACTCATCTCAACATATCAGACCACTATTTCCATTACAACCAAAACACATACAATATAAGTGAAGACCATGATCCAAACATTAACAAAAGGTTAGTTGAATTCAACCAAACTAAAAAGTTTATCATGATCCCTTAAGTTATTTAAGTTGAATTAACAAATTTAGTTTTGTTTTCCTATTGCAGACATACGCCAACTTGCTTCTAAAAGATAACATACGTTCTCCATAATCAACTAGTGATAAGCATAATGGTTCATTATAACAAGATTGAATAGGAAACATGTAATACATAGAGTACATTACAATTCTCATTATAATCCTCAACATTAGTATGTCCTCTCTACCTTATCAAGTTGTATTGGGGCCATTGTTTCATTGCTTAAACAAAATCATAACAATATACAATTATATCATAAAAGATGCAGATATCTAATACACCTCAATCTCAAAGATAAATTACCAAGACATTTAAAATTCTAACTATCCAAGACTTCAAGCATTAACTATGTAATAGGTTACAACTCTATAAGATCGTTGGTCACTATTGAAAACCTCTACTAGATCCTTTCATAACATACATAGACCACATTCCTCTAATCAATAATATTTACAACCACTTTGCTTTAGTGGCCCACTAATAAGGATAATAAACTCTTCTCTAAGGAGGCAGATTAACCATTTTAAATGTTTCCATTAGAAATTAGTAAATACATGGCAAAAACATATGTACTCAAATTGTATTTCTAGAACTTATGTCAACATATCAGACCAGTATTTCTATTACAACCAAAACACATACAATATAAGTGAATAACATAATCTAGACATCAATGGACCTCACTGATCAAATTTCCAACTTCAAAGACCATCATAACTTTACAACATAACCCATCCTACCATACATTGTTCAACATATGCCATAAAGACAAATAACATAACAATTAAGCATAAAGACACTATTAATCATTTCACAAGGAGATAATGAACATAAAACCTAGAATAGCTCTCTCAATGCAATGAAACCTTGACAAGTAAACAAGTTCAATATCAAACAATGCTATTTCAATAGTGATAAACTATATACTCTCTACAAATCCAAACACATCACATTGTCATGTCCCCTTTTCAAGTTAAGGAAATAATTTAACTTAAGTTAGCCAAAAAGTAACTGTATGTTATACTTTAAAAAGGTGGCTTATGTTTTAATATTAAAAAGTTATTTAAAAAAAAGGACCAATATAATAAAGTGTTTTTAAAAGAGGGCCTAAAGTTATGTTGTAAATTGTCACTAGGACTGTGGTCCAAAAATGATGGATCTTTCTAGACATATTTTAATTTAAGTTGGAGGAAAAAGGAGAAGAAAGAAAATAATATTTTATTTCCTTAAAAGTTCCTATAAAATAAGGAGTTGTGCATAGAAGAAATATTCCAGCTTATTATCAATTTCTTATTTCCTGAGAATGAGCAAGAGTTCTTCATTTTCCCTAGGATGAAAACCCTTTGGCAAGATGGTTTCTAGGATGAAAACCCTCCTAACCATTTGAGTAATTAAATCCAAAAACTACCTGTGCACTATAAGGTTTGGATTTCAAGATGAAGACCCTGATCTCCTTTAGAGTGATTCCATTCAGGGGTCACCTTTGGTTCTGAATGTTTCTAGTTTTAGCTAGATATGTTCTATGTGAATGGGTGTTGCCACAATAATGGGTTACACTTTCTGGGAGATCCTGATTTTTTCTGAAATCACATATTTTTAGAAAATATAATGATTTAAGCCTTGAAAGATTCCATTTAAAGGATTTTAATTAAAGAGGGTTTGATCAAACCCCCTTAGATTCAAACCCCCTTGGATAGAACCCCACTAGTTTTAAACCATACCTATAATGGAGTCTCCTCTACACCTATCAAAATGCTGATAAAAAACCACTTTTGATTTACCTTTTGGGGGATCAAATGAATTCATTTAAAATTTATGTTTCGTAAGTATGTAGTCCTTATTATAAACTTCCCAAAAAGTATAATTTTAAATATATTTAATTTGATTATTATATCTATTTTTTATTTCTTGTGAATGTAGGTTTTTCACCGAACATCAAGTTCTCTGTTCTACACACATGGAAAATTAGTAAATTAGTGAAAAAAATTCTGAAAAATATCTATGCCCTAGGTATCGATGTCATTTCAACAAAAAAAAATTGAATTTTGATACATACAGAAAAAAAGTTATGTTTTACGAAATACGCCTATGTCTAAATTATAATTGGCTTGACTTCAAAACTTAATTAAAAAAAATATTCAACAAAATATTATGAAACCAAATGCATGCCCTATATATCAGTGTTCCCAATCTAAATTCAAAAAAATCGGAATTTTATCCTTTGTAGAAAAAAGGTTATGTGCTACAGAATACACATCACTCTAAAAAAAAAATTGTTTACTATTAAAACCAGTTATCAAAGGAGACACATAATTTTTTACAATTTAACTCCAATTTTTTTAAAAAATATATTTAGAATCTACAAACAAAATCTCACAAATCACTAGTTCACATCATCTTCAAATTCCTAATGGTTTAGCAACTATAGGTGTCAAAAAGTGAAGATTTAGTTCAAAATGTTGATTTCAATGTCAAGTTTGGCCAAAAAGTGTAACGCATTATGGTGGCATGACCCAAATATTTCTAGTTTTTTAGTTGTTTGGTTATGGTGTGGAATTTTTTAGGAATAAAAAAAAACATTCCAATTTCGGTGTGTTACCAAATTTTTTTGGGTTTGAGGTTTATTGGTTTTCAATGTGTTTTCAAAGGATTCAAATTTTTAGCATGTGTGTGGAGGTTTAATATCAATTTGTGCTATGGCTCTGTCATATTTTATGTTGCATTATCTATCAAAGTGTTGTTTGTATATAACATAATTCCTATTTCTATTAATGTTGATTATTTATGCTTGGTCATACTAATTCTTACTCAAGGTCGTACTTTATTTTGCAAACCATATAGTTTTAATGAGGAATTATCAGTCTATTAGCAGGTCGTATAAATTTGTACAACATTATTAGAGTCATAACAAGTGGAGTGATTGATTTATATGGTGTGATTCATTTCTTGCAAGACCATACAAATTATAAGGAGGCTATAAAAATTAAATATGAGGTCTATGAAATATAGAAGGTACAAAGATTATTTTAGTTTATCGTACATATTACCTTGCAACAATTAGGGGAGACAATTTATGACTTATGGGTCCCACGCATCATTTTGTCTGTTAATACAAGGGATCATTGATTTCTTTAGTTTGAGACTACCGTACAGTACCTTCTAAGTTGATACACATTTGCTTAAGGTGTTGAAGTAATGTTAAAAGTTGTCGTACCATCTTGGGTATAGTCCATACCATCATCTACAGGTAATATCAACTATAATATCTATTGATCTTGCTAGTGGATAGAATTTCCTTATTATCAACAATAAATATCTAGGAAACAAGTGCTACATTAAATATTAATTTCCTACTTAGTATTCTATTATATGGTTGTTATATATGGAAGTTATATTAAAACAAATTAACAAGTCTGATGCATTGTTAGAGCATGGTTGTATTGTAAAATCTAGATGGTATTACCACTAGATAGTCATTGAATTTAATATTGTAAAAGGATACTGGAAGGTTTACCACCACATCCTACTATATTTTCATATGCATTTTATTATCCGCCAATTTGGCATTGACCCAGCTCTGTTTGTTGTCTTCTAGTTTGACATTAATCAAATATGTAGTTTTTAATTAGCTTGTTTGGTATTGATCAGGTTTGCTTGTTATCTACTAGTTCAACATTGATTGGACCTACTTATAATCTACCGGTGGCTTTGATCATATATGCATACTCATCTGTCAATTTATTCTTATTTGTAAACTATGCAGCTTACTGCTAGTGAGTTTGAATTAGCTACATATTCTCCACATCCTAGTCTCTATATCCTTTCACCTTGCCCACATCGGGATCTTGGTGGTTAGAAAGAGATCTGGTTTGTATTGATTTTGAAAATTTGGTCAAATTGTGCTAACAGTTTGGTTAGGGAAATTTCACACATAATATTGTTAAATGATTTGCTACAATAGTTATACACCATTTTATAGAAAATATTAAATTATTGACTATTATATTCTTAGACAAGCAAGTCAATCCCTTAGGAAAATCATCAATTATTTATATAAGTCAAATATCATCATTAACTAACATAAATCTCTAAATATCATTAATGATCTTAATTAGTGCCATTTGTAAGTCTTTCATTTATTTTTTGCATATAAAAACCATTATTACGACATTGTAAAAACATAAAAAATAGGAAGATCCAATGTGAAGAAGACATAAGTTGAAGAAATATTGGTATTTGTATTATTTTATAGAAACATTCAAGTTCCAATACTCGTCCACTACATTATAAATTATAAATTTCAAGTGTCGACAATTACAAATTTTTGTCTTTCACATTTGCATCATTATTTTCAGATGAAGTTGCGTCAATGGTATCTTGAGGGATACTAATTTCCTCTTTATACAATACTTTCCACTATTTAGATTGATGCTCCAAAACATCAAGCATAGTATTAGTTGGCTTATAGATTTTCAACCATATTCTTGTGATGTCATGCATTACCTATTTATCAACTCCAATCAATGAATTTCAAGGTCCAAGACTATATTCTTCCCAATCAACATTGCAAACTTCTCAATCATATCTAAAATTCTCTTCTCTAATTTAGTTTTTTGGAACATCAACTTTTCATTTTCTCCTTCATATAGGTCAACCTTCTTTGATAATATTTGAGCATGCATGACCTCGATGGCTAGGCAACCTTGGAGTGATGTCATCATTTCGAAGGTTCTCCCTTCTATGTTGCAAGCCTCCTATTTGGCTCTTGCCCCTCAAATATTTTGTTGAATTGAAACGTGTCACTATCAAATGTTTCAACATTGGCATCTAGGATATCAATTCGAATACTCTTCCTCTTTCCATTTGTAGATTTTGATCTTGCCATGCCAGCAAAGGATCAAGGATCTGCACAAATAGATGGCATGACTTAAGTGGCTCTTCTAACATATAGAAGAAGAAATATCAATATCATAAAATTCTAGAAAATATATAATGTAGATAATCTAATAATTCGAGACAATCACAAGAAATTTTCTTCAATGTTGAAAGCTACCATATCAATATCCAAGTATTCCAGTCACAAAATTCATACAAAGTTCTCATTACCTTGCTATAACTCTTACAATGATATAAGCACAACAAACAAACTCACATGGTCTTGATGCCAACTATGGAAGATGTGCAAAGAACCAGTAATACAACCTAGGAAGAGTGCACATGTAAAACACCTCAGAAAAATATCTAAATTAGACATATTAAGTTTTAAGTAATATATACTTTTATTTTTGTATAAAGGAAGAGATTCCTTCCCCATACGTGGAAGTGCATAGGTAACAACCTGATTTCCCAACAAACATGAAGAGAAAAATATTAGAGTGGAATATAAATAAGACTAAATTGAAATCATGTGGGCATTGAAATCATAAGAATCACATTCTAAAATCATTGCATTGACATGACAGTGATAGGTGTGCATTGAAGTCGTTACAATCACATGAAAATGGCTAGTCTATATTGATATTGTTACAATCACATGATAATGACTTTTGTGTATTGAAGTTATTAAAGTCACATGATAATGTTAAATATGCATTGAAATCATATCATAAACTTTAAAGCTAAAACATATTATTTTAGGTATGACACCATCACCATGAACTTAAAATATAAGAGATATAATTTCACTTATGTAACCATCATGATATATGGTTTGTGATTTCTAAGTAATGATTATAAATAAACCAAAGTCTAATTAAAATCATAGACACACTCTCCTGATTGCTTGACTCCCTAGATATCCTCCATCTTAGGGCATGCCTACCTACTTGTTTCCATGGGATCAAAGTCCAAGGTAGTTATACTACAAAATAACCTTTATCACAAAGCATAATATAAGAACTCTCAGTGTCATACATAGGCACCTTGTAATAGACACCATCATCATTTTGAATTCCATAATCATGTAGAAGTGAACAAAGGTAAATAATTTATTTCAAAACTAACTAAACTATTGAATTCGTTGTTACTTACCTTATACTAAAGGTTCAACTTCTAAGATTAAAGACATGAACTCCTAGATTACTAGTCTTTGAGCCAAATTGTAAGGTTACAACCATAATGAACATAATAGAATGGGGCATAATATAATATACACATAGCAATAAGAATAAACTTGTTCCAACATGCTCATTTCTAATAAATATAGAATAACGTCGTCATATCCTATGATATTTATTTGTAGCAAGAGAACACAGGTTTTCATAAAATTTAGCAGTTTCTTAGGGTCCCTGTGCACTAAAGGAGAGGTAAATCCAAGGGTTCACAAGTTGGTGGATGATCGGGTTCAAAGGCGGTGATCATCTCCTTTTGGCAAGTGGACACCTATAATTTGGACTCCTCGGTCTTAAAACAAACCATAAAATTAATCATAAAGATTAACCATTACAAACAAAAATATACAAAGTGATAAATTGTTAGCTTGTACCATTGAGAGTGGAAGTTTCAAGTTTGTGATGTTTCATATTTTAAACAAATTTATGGAATTAGACAAAACCCCAACAAAAGGACTAGTATAAGGTCAACTACTATTCAAATTAATGATAGCCTCAACAATATTCACTTTAACACAACTTGGTAGGATTGGAATGATGTGGCATAATCATGGTTGCTCACATCAACCACGATATCTTGTCCCACTAGGATGTCATTCACATAGAGGTCCACATCATCTCCAATGATAAGAGTGTTTCCATCCTCCTTTCTCTTCTTATCCTCCAAGCAGATGGCTACAATAAAATGATTGATAAGTTAAATGATGATTAGATTTAAATGAAATATTAATTATAAAATTATAGATTCATTATAAAATTTGAAATGAATCATCAAAACACTACCAATCTAGAATGTTAGCCAATGTCATCCCCACCCCCACCTCTCTCATCATTACCCTCTCCCACTTCCTTTGCTACAATATGTCAATAAGGTCAAGCCCCAACTTCTGATGAGAAGGCACACATAGGTGGGACAAGTTTCAAAAGAGTTAATAATATAATTGAATGTTTCATTTTGAAATTGCACTTTCTAATTATACTTGTGTTTGCGATTCCTTCACCATAATTTTTCTTTCATCAAAATTTTTCCTCTATTTTTCCAAACTTTGCAAAGAGAGGAATGTCATCATCCTATGGAAAAGATTGTTTCCAGCCCATTAAAACTAGTTATTTTGTTTTGCTACAAAGACATAGATGCTAAATCCTTCATATAATATTTTTAGAAACATATTATATTTCTATTAATGTACATGATAAAATAGACTTCAAAATGCTCAAATCAAAAGCTTATAGGTTTTACCTATGGCCACACATCCTTGTCCTTAAATTTTCTTTCATCAAGAATTCTTCTCAATTTTTTCTTGAACCTTGTAGAGAGGAATATTATCATCCTATAGAAAAGATTTGAAATGTCTATGGAAAAATGGTACAATCTTTACCATTTCAAATGTATGAATAAAACATATTGCTTTGTCTCCCAAATCATTGCTACTTTGGTGAACCCCACCACTTCCACATTCACCCTTGCCATGTGATGGCATGCATGATGAAGTTAGATGGGATTTATATGCATGTAAGCATACAATCTTTAAAAATAAGACCATCTAAAACTATAATATCATTTCCTCAGGTTTTAGTTTCTCCTTCACTTCTCTCAACCCTATCAATTTATCCCTCCTTTCCTCCCTCTTCTCATCACTATCATAAGGACACATTGCAAAATCAACCTCTTTCTTTACCTTTCTAGGGAGTTGTTCAAAAGTTTTCTTTTTTACACCTTTTGCATCCTCAAACATAGTTGACACCTCTCTCTCATGTATACTTTTTCATTCTTTCATGGGAAAGAGGCATATGTTTTCCCATGTACTTTCAACCACACTTTTGTGACATAACAAAAGGCATGTTGTGCTTCACCATTCTATGCACATTTGGTTTTTGTAATTCTTAAAATTTCACCCCCAACTAGGCCATATGGACCATACTCAAAAAAATATATCAATTTACTACTTGCTCATTTAATTTTATAACGAAGAGGGTCCTACTATAAATCATTCAAAAACGAATGTAAGATACCTAATAAAAAATAAATACTAACTACAACATTTAAACAATGGCAAATAAAATAATAATTACAATATTAATTTCACCTCCTCACCAATCAAATCATCCTCAACATCAACCTTGTGAACCTCCTCATCCTCATCCTCAACCTATTCATCCTCCTATAGTTAGAAAACATATGATTTGTGAAAACTATTTTGTGAATTACATGATTGATATTTCTAAATCGATGAACAAAAATCAACATTGACACATCACAACAAAACAAAAGTTATAAGTTGACACTATTGGTACCCATCTTTCTTATCGTCAAATTTATGCAATTATGCTCCCATGCTCTTGTAACCTTGTGTTAATAGCTAATCTGAGATATCTCTTACTTGGGTTTCATGCTTGTGGGTTGTGAGTCATGTGGTAGGCCCTACCATGTAGTTTTAGTTTTTATATTTTAAATACACTAATGTTTTAAGGGGGAAGGGGGCATATGTGACTTATACGAGTTTTTAAAATATCCTCTTTAGCCTTCATTAAAGCTTGCATGGATTTTTTTCCTTCCTTAGGGCAAGACTTAACTAGTTATGAGGGACTACATTAAAAGAGAAAAATGCCATGTATAAGGGCAAATGTTTGCTTAAGAGTTTAAGTAATCTAGCTTCTCTTACGTGGCACCTAGTAATGTTTTACATGAAGAAATAAATTAGCCCAACACATCTTTTGTATTAGGGTTGAATCATAAATAGGGGTCCACACATTTTTTCCATGAAACACCTTCTTTCAGCATAGCCATGGATTAGGTGCGGTTTTTACTTGTTTGTAGGTGATTCCTTTTCTTTATGTTGATATTTTTTAGTATTATACACTTCTATTAGAGCTATTTATTTTGCCTTGGTGCTTTCAATGTCTTGCATGTGGATGTGTAGATAGTCTCTTCCTCTTTTTAAAATCCTTTTTATCTCTTTCGCCTTGTTTTCAAGCTCTATCATCTCATCTCCATGTGTTGGATGTGCTACAAGGAGTCTATAAATAGAGGAAACTCATGTGAGTGAAGAGGATAAAGAGATTAGCTACAAGTCTGGTTATATTAGTAGTTTTGTCCTAGCTAGTTGCAATGAGCTCAAAATAGAGAGGCAACTTGAAGGGCTTGGTCCTTCTCATGAAGTGCCTTAGAGAGATGATTGTATATTGATAGTTCAAAAAATGACATGAGTCATGCTTGTGATATGGGAGAAAATATTAGCACTTATAATAGGGAAGTATGTTAGCTATTAGTTGTTAATAACTCAAATGTTTGCACAAGTGACTTGGAAACTTTCTACTTTAATGAAAGTCATGTATCATCTCTTGAGGATGTGTGTATAACACCTAGATTTGAGTCCTCTTGGGATCAGTATACTGAAGGAGGCATTGGGCTACAATGTTTGGATGAAGTTTAAGATCAACATGATACAGTCCAACTTGGCTATGTGCCTAAATTGGAAACATTTGAATTTAGTTCTCATGAGAAAATTTTGTATGTTAGTTAGGAATGTAATCAAGTCTTTTCCTTTGGGACATGTGAGCTTGAATTTTTTACTTTCTGTCTTAATTCAAGCATGGAGGTTAGTTAATATGGTAAAACTACATTCATGGGTTGTAATTGTCTCCACTCTCTTATGTGCTTTAATATTGGTACTACATTCATGGATTGTAATTGTCTCCACTCTCTTATGAATTATCACATGCTACCCTATAAATGCATTACATATATAACAAAGAGTTGAAGCTTGACTCATTTTATTCTGGCCTTGGTTTGCATGATGGCTGCAATATTCATCATGGGCAATTTTATCATTCATCTAACATCAGAGGCGTGCATGCCTAGATAGCAGATGTGTTTTGTGTTGCATCTAAACAAAGAATACTTCATCATGCCAAGGGTGATCAACTAATTCACTCATATTATCTTTGATAAGGGCAAGAAATATGGTTTATTTTTGCCTATGGCCTTGTTCCATAGAGCTTCCTTGCAATGTTTGACCTATAACATGATTCTAATATCACTTGTCTACCATATAATTTATGTCCTCATTTATGCATAAATGTCGTTGGCTACAAGTTTTTGTTTTCAATGTTTTTGCCTTTTATTTCAAGTCTTTTGTTTCCCTCTATTTTTGATTGTTTGTCTTGTGCATATTTAGGTGTTTGTAAATATGTGTGTATGTTTATATTGGCTCTGTATCCTTGGTCCCCATGCTCATCTTGGTTTGCAACCTAAAGTTGTCCTAGATTCTCATCATACCCACTAGGGATACATGTCCCCAACTAGAACCTATGTTGGCAACCATCCTTGTTGAAAAGTTTATGCAATTTTACTCCCATGCTCTTTTAACCCTCTTTTAATAGTTGATATGATATATCTCTTACTTGGGTTTCATAATTATGGGCCATGTGTCATGTGGTGAGTCCTACCATATGGTTTTAGTTTTTATATTTAAATACACTCTAATGTTTGGAGGGTAAAGGGGGCCTATGTGGCTTATATGAGTTTTTACAATATCCTCTTTAGCCTTCCTTAAATCTCGTGTGACTTTTTTTCTTCCTTTAAGGCAAGACTTAACTAGTTATAGGGGACCATGTTAAAAGAGCAAAATGCTAAGTATAAGGGAAAATGTTTGTCCAAGAGTCAAAGTGAGCTAGCCTGATGTAGCCACAAGGTGGATGATCTAGTGAAGGATTATCCAACCATACAACCTAATGAACAAACACATAGTGGAATTCAAAGAAACAACAATTTGATCATTATTGATTCACAATCATAATTGATTACACTCTATTGTAAGGGCTTACAATATGGGGTCACAACTTTTAAAGTATTATGGGTACAACTATGTGTGAATTATAGAATTTGAATGATATTACAATTTAGTGCTCCTTAAAAAAGGATCTAAAGACTGAGTTCTAACTTTATTGATTTCAAATGATCGTGACTGATGCTTATATAGTGAGCCTTCACCTTTGGAGTGATTCGTGTCAACTGCAAGGAGGTGCAAAGCTTGATGCAAAGTGAAATGTGTAGTCAGCCGAATGTGTTGAAGGAACCTTTTGGAATGGATGCAACGATGATGTTTCAATGAATATCTATGTGGTTCATGCCATAAGATCTCTTGGGAGCGTTAAATTTGGAAGTATGTTCCTTTGTTGTCATGCGCTTCGTAGAGGTGCTACAAGATTTGTACAGTGAAATTGGATGTTATCCTATTATGCTCGGTAATAAGTCTAAAACTAAAATATCCCTTTAGAATGATTAAAATATCCTAAAAATTGGATGAGATGTTGTCAACTGAGTAGATCACGTGTTCCCAGCCAAAAGGTGAAATGTACAATTGTGATGAAATGTGGTAGGAATTACTATGCCTAGATGATGATTAGAATGTTATTGAGAACTTGTAAATAAACAAACAAAGTGAAATAATATTTTTGGGTGATGCAAGATTGCTCTTACACCTTGGGATGCTCCTACATTAGACACCTATGGTAATTTGAAAAGTGAGTCCCTCACTTTCTAGTGGCTAGAGGAAAACCAAGACACTCTACCTCATCCTTAGAAATCTAAGATGAGTCTTCTTTAGGCATTCCTTTCCACTTCACCATATACTCCTCATATTGTCTATTTTTGGTGCTTCTGCTAATCCTACTATCGAAAATCTCCTCAATCTCCTCTCTTTGTTGTTGCAGTGTGTGATTCTTCCATTATGCTTTTGTACGATCTTCTCTTAGCTCTCTTTCATGATACTAATATGGATCTATAACATTGAACATTGGTGAAATGTCTAAATTTTCTAGTAACTCCACTTCATATGCATTTCTTGAATCAAACCTTTTGGTAGTTTTGGAAGGACAAAATTTCTTCATCTTCAATTTATTGTATGTCTCAATTAGAAATATTTATTTTATGAGATACACCATTACTTAATCTCTGACTAAAAACTCCTTATGTCTTCTTTTCTTATCATCCTTCTCCTTATATCTATCATTCATCCTTTATAGGCGAGTTATTACTTCTGTGTGTACTTCATGTTTTCTAAAAATTCATCCACCTCTACACTCCTCTTCTCTTCATTGTGATATCTCTTAATTATGACACATTTCTTGGACTACTGCCATATATTATCACAAATGGTGTTTTCATGTACTCCTATTTACTAAATTATTATAGGTAAACCCTGCTTGCACTAGGACCGTATCCTAATTTCCTATCTTCTCTCCAAACAAACATCTTAGCAAATTGCCTAAACCCCTATTCACAACTTCTATTTGCCCATCAGTTTGTAGGTGATATGTTGAACTAAACTTCAAATTTGAATTCATCTTTTTCCACAATGTTTTCTCTAAAAGCATCTAACAAACTTAGTATCTCTATATGATACAAGACTCCTTGAAAACCCATGCAATCTCACAAATTCCTTGAAAAATAGGTCAACTATATGTACAACATCATTTGTTTTCTTACATGGAATGAAATGTGCCATTTTAGAAAATTTATCCACACCTACAAATATAGAATCATGTCCTCTTTGTGTTCTAGGCAACCCTAATACAAAATCCATACTAATATCTTCCCAATGTCTCTCTAGAACTACTAGTGGATGATACAACCCAGTATTCTTACTACTTCCCTTTTCTACTTGATAAATCCTATAACCGTGAACATATTTTCTCGCATCCTTATATAGTTGAGGCCAAAAATATTTTTTTCTTATCAATGCCATTGTCTTATCTGCTAGAAAATGACTAGCTAAACTACCACTATGCTTCTCCTTGATCAAAATTTCCCTTATTGAGCTCCTTGGAATACACAATTGATTACCCTTGAACAAAATTTTCAAGTAATTAAGCCACTTATTTCTATCCACACTTATTGGTTACATGCCTTCCATGCTTTTGCAAAATCAAGACTAGCTTCATACAAATGCATTATTCATCAAATTTTACTACCTCTCCTCTCATTTCTGTCAACAAATTTTGTATCCCGCTCAATGCATCTACAATCTTGTTTAATTTTCCACTCCTATCCTTCAACACAAAGAATAGCTTTACATGAACTCTACCCATTTCACATCTCTGTTCAACTTACCTTGATTATTCAAGTATTGTAATGCTTGAATATTTGTATACAAGACGTATTCATTTGGTAGTAAATAGCATCTCCATTTCTTAAAAGATTGCATTATAGCATAAATTTCCTAATCATTGACTGAATATCTCTTCATGACACCATTCAAATTTTCACTAAAATAAGCTACTAGTCTACCTTCTTGACTTAATATTGCTTCTATTACACTTCTACTTGCATCACAATCAACCTAAAATACCTTGTTAAAATTTAGCAATGCTAGCACTTATTGTTCAGTTATCTTCTTCTTTAGCAACTCAAAGTTCATTTTGGCTTTTGATGTCTACTTGAACTTTTTCTCGTATCCTCTCATAGTCTCAGTTAATAGTGCACATATGCCAATGAAATCTGTAATAAATTTCCTCTAATAGCTTTATGAACCATGAAAATATCTTACCTCTCCAACATTCATTAGTGTAGGCCACTTAACAATAGCTCTTTCTCTAGATCCATCTTCAAACCTTTAGTTGAGATTACAAACCCCAAGTATACCAATTCTAACTTAATGAAACTACACTTCTTCACATTTATCAATAACTTTTCCTCTCCCAATCTTTACAATACTAATATTATATGTTCCAGTTGCTCTTTAGTCTTACTAAAAATTAAAATATCATCCAAGCAAACAATCACAAACTTACCCAAATATTTCTTTAGCACTTCATTGATCAACCTCATAAATTTACTAGGTGCATCAGTCAACCCAAAATGCATAACCAATCACTCATACAATCCTTCTTTGTCTTAAATGAAATCTTCTATTCATCTCCTTCTTTGATTTTGATATAACAATAACTACTCTTCAAATCAATCTTGGGAAAATATTTTGTTCCACTCAAATAGGATTCCATTATGTCACCCATCTTGATTGTGATCTTGTTGATTGCTTTATACATCCTCCAATCATTGTCATTTTTGGGTGCTAGTACTGCAGGTACCACACATGGGCTCAAAATTTCCCTAATCAACCCCTTCTTCAATAGTTCCTACACTTGCCTGTTTAGTTCTACATTTTGTCGGTGTCATTCTATGTGAAACCTTATTTAGTGAAATTGCTCTTAGAATTAGATCCATGTGGTGACTAATACTTCTCCCAATGGTAATCCATTTGGTATATTGTCTAATATAATGTCATTATACTCTGTCAACAATTCTATTTCTTTCTATAGTGCTTCCTCCACCTCTATAATGCTGTAAACTCTACGGATCAATGTAAAACACATATTTTCACGTCTTAGACCATTTAAGAACTTTCTTCCATCCACTAAATAAATTTTGGCATCACTGCACATGTGCCCTTCTTTCTCATTCAATGGCACTAAAGTATGTCTATTGTCATTGTTCATCACAATATATGTATTCTCTCTCCCATCATGTATAGCTTTCTTATCATATTTCCATCGTCTACCTAAAAACAAATGACATACGTCTATTAGAGTAATATCATGCAAAACTTCATTATGATATGTACCTATTGTTACTAATTTTTTGTTCACACTTAAAATTAGTTGGACCTAAATGTATTTGTTTAGAAGGAATAAAAGAAAACTTTGAAGTTATGCATTCATTGAATAGTTGATGCCTTGACAAAGTAGAGATGATATCCAATTGTCAGGATAACCCACCAGTCTAATCAATACTGATGAGTTATCATGACAAGAGAATAGATTGTTACGAAATCAAAGATTCAAGAAATACAGTTGTTCTAACACAGTTTGATCTTTCAGGAGTTATAAGTTAGATTGATTATTCAGTTAATCAATTTTGAATAAAAGAAAGAAAGATATTTCTATTGAACTGTTATTTCATGTCATGTTTTGAACATGCATTCAAGTATCTGTTACTTTATTTCATGCATTGATTGAAAAGGAAATACATATACATCATATGCATAAGAGAAATTAACTGATCATGTTTAAAAGAAGTGTTCAAATGTGTCCCACACAAGTCGCTCGAGTAACTAGACAGAGAAATTGCGAACATGCAATCTATGCATCTGTTTGATAAAAGGAAAAGAAATGAACACATGATAAATTTAAACATCCATCATTCCCTGATGATGGAGATGGTTGTTGATGCCAGCCTTCAAGTCTTAAGTCTTTAGTCTTCACTTCAAGCTCCATCATAAGTTAAACCTACAAAATTTTGGGGACAACCCTGTTAGTGCTCCGGATGTTTAAAGTTATCACATGCTTTTATCAAACAAAAACATCTACTTATCGTATCATGCATTCATATGAGAGATCAGATCAGATATATGACACAAACCAGGAACAAACCATGAAGAAGATCAATCAATGCTATCAGGTACATTTTTATGCTATCTTGTTTGTTCACTATGTAGGTATAGGACACGTTTTGTTGCTGATTTGAAGACAAATAAACATGTGGATTAAATGTGGCTCCCACAAGGGTTTGAGCCCAGCATGTTTCTTTTCATTTTTGAAAAGAGTATCAGAAAAGACAGGATGCATCATTCCAAGCTATATCATGCATCATCTAATCAACTTACAGAAAAGATATGTCATCATGACATTATTACAGTTGATTGGAGCAAATCAGATTAACATGACTGAGTCAAGATTGACCAAAACAAAGTGCAAAAATCAGATTACAGTCATCCAGGCTACAGGAGCCATCTGAAGTACATAATCATTGTGAACACTTATATTTATTTCATCACAAGTAATGAGAACAACTTACAGAGTACAATCATAGTACAAGGTTATGCCACAAGTGTTCAAATTAAGGTGCCTGATAAAGAGAAGAGAAACAAAATAAAGCTTCCAAGATGCAAGAACTTGCGTATCATTTGAACAAGTTACATGATAAATCATGTGAAGGCATCATCTCATTATGACAAAAGAGCAAGAAGTAAAACATCATGATACAGTCAACAAATGCCAGAAAGAAAGATACCTTGCAAGAACAGGGACAAGTGCAGTCACATTCACGATGGACAGTCAGGACAATGATCAATGAAGTGGCTTATACAAGCAAATATAGTCAGAGTAGATCACATTTTCCTTATCCATCAATAGGAGTAGAGCATTCTTGCAAGAGAATACCACATCAAAAGATGAAGGAGAATCAGTAGAGGGCAGACATATACCAAATGCTATAGTGATGGTGATTAACAAGAGCATAAAATTCACAAGGTAGGTAGTTTTCTTTCTCATATACCATTATTTTGAATGATACAGTCATAGTAAACAGTTGCCATGATCAAAGACTGAAGAGAAAAGCTTGATATGTATGCTACTATAACATCTAAATCATGAGATAAGCAGTGAGCATGCACAGAGGCAGCTAGAAGGAGTACTTAAAGAATGGAACGACCAGATGTAAATAAAGAAAACAATGATTCCACAAATCACATACATAAGGCAACATTTCTCATGGAGCTAGCCAAAGCTAAAAGAAGCAGATGTTGATGGACAATGATACAAACAGAGGAGCCTCAACATTCACAAAGCATTTGAAAATAAAATCTATATGCTACAGAATTTTAGACTTGTTGCCACAATCATCAAACATTCATACTTTGCAATGAGAAATGAGCTAACATCATGTGATACAGTTACAAGATGGAGATAAAGAAACAAATAGTCATACTTTTTGAACATCAAAATCTTGTTATCATATGATGCCTTGGAACTGCAGTGGAAAGCAGATAAGGTAAAGTATCATCATCAATAGCCAAGGTAGTCACAATCAAAAGGAGGAGAAAGCTCTGTGCAGGAAAAAGTGAAATATCATTTATTGATACTTTCAAACCCCAGTGTCTTTTACCTACAGGAAAATACGGCCAAGGAAGTGCTATTCAAGAAAGACATTTTTCATGTCAAAAATGTATGCCCATCTGTAAAAAAGCTAAAGCCCTTATTTCTTTTCTACATACAGTTGAAATGAGTACCATAAAATAGAGCTAATACCATAGCTGTGCTAAAGGAAGACCTTGTGGTGCAAGAAAGAACAAACCCTTGAAAGAAAATTTCAAACCCTAGTGCCATCTTGCACTTATAGATAAAAGAGGGTGATAAAGTAAACCTACTGCCATAGCCATGCCAGAGGAAGACAATTTTCATGCAAAAGATTGAATACCCATCTATATATAAAGTGAAAACCCTTGTTTCTTTTCTGCACTTATAGTAAAAAAGAGAACAACAGTGAATACTACAAGGAGAATGGCCGTGACAGTGAGAAAGTTTTGTGCAGAGAAGGTTGAAACCTTTGTTCCATTTTTAGAAAACCCTTAGCAGTTATCACATTTTTGGGTGCCTACATACATATAGAGCACAGTCGTGGCAAAATGGAGGTTTGTACGTGCAAGAAAGAACAAACCCTCATAATAAGATTTCAAACCCTCAAGGTTTCTGAAGCTACAACCAAATAAAAGATAAAAAGAGATACATACAGGCATAACTGAAAGGGATATGTCATTTTTTGTTAAAAAATGCAATACCCATTTCAACTACAGGCCCTTGTCATTCTTCAGTTGTAAAAAGATAAATGAAGCTACAGAAGAGGAAGAAAGGCAAGTGTTTACCTTGTTTTCTGGTAGGAGGAGACACCTATCCATGGCCTCACAGCAGTATCAAGCTTTCAAATACAGGTAATAGTTGCAAAGAAGAAAGATGTAGAGACAAGAAGGATTGTGTTAAAGAAAGAGCAATGTATGGAGATAGCCATGAAAGAAGAAGGAGGCCACAACCATTAAAAGAGAAAGAAGCTACAGATGTCAACAAAACATCTCATATGAAACTCAAAGCAAGTGTTACCTTCTTCCTTATTATGCAGAGTTTCGAAGATTCAACCAACAGAAGCCATGAGAGGCAGTGAAGACCAGAGATATGATGGAAACATTCAAACCCTAAGTCAGCAGAATGCAGTTGCAGATTGTTGAAGAAGAATGCCAAATGAAGAATGAGCAACTTTTAGGGTTATCCAGTGCTTTTTGTTCGAAGGTTCTTTCTCTCAAGTGAGTTTTTTGACTTCAAAAAGACAAAAATAATTACCTTATCCAAAATGCTGTGGTCAAGACTTTGGTCTTGAAGATTCCTAGCTATCATAACATGGAGTGGCCGACCAACGTTGTTGAGGCTTGATTTTACTAAGTCAAAAAGGGTCAGTATGATGAGAAAGCAAGGCTTCATGCCTTATGTTATTCGAAATCCTTGGTGGTCGAATAGATAGCATGGTCAAAGATGCTTTATATGATACCCATGCTCAAAGATTCCTTGTTTTTTTTTTGCAAACATTCAAAGGTAAAGATCCTTCCTGATTATGCGTGGTGGCCAACAAGGTCAAAGGGGTATTGTTTTAGACATGGCATGCATGAGGACAGAGCATGGAGTTTCCAAGGTGGCAGACAAGGTAAGCATATATAATGGTGCATTTTTTTTATGCATGGAGTCATGGAGATGGAGTCATGGAGTTGTAGAGTTTTTCTTGATATTGAAACTGCACATGGAGATATAAGGTGACTTCAAAATATAAAGACAAATGTATGCACTAAAGCATCAAAGGGAGTTATATGGATATTAATGCATACTATTTTGTGCATGGAGATATTAAATGCATACGATGAATTAAGGATTTTATCTTGCAGAGAAAGAATAGTTTTTCTCCTTAGTGCATGTGGAGTGATAAGGGTAAAATTTTTTGCCTTAATGTATATGCATCATATCATGCAAATTAGGCAAGTGTAATTGGAGTGATAAGGAGTGATATTTTTCTTCTAGTCATGCATGATTTTATAAGGATATTAATTGTAAATAAATAATAAAGTAGTATTTTCCAAATTACTTTATTATTTTTCACAAAATGTAAAATCAAAATTAGAACAAATTGTAACCAATAATAAAGTGATTATTTTATTACTTTATTATTTACTCACAATCAATTTTGCTAATGCAAAATCATGCAAATTGATTAGTTGAGTTAACTAGGCCACCTAGGAGGTTTTTTGCATGATTTTAGGAGTATTTTTAGTGTTCTTGGTCAACTTTTTGGTCAAGCATATGGAGAGGCCCAAATTAGAGCTATTTTTGCTAAATTTGTGGCAATTTTAGACCCTAATTTTGAGGATTTTGGAGGTCGCTCGGGAGTGATTATTTTTAGAGCCAGTAGAGGTAGTTATCTGCAAGTCCATTTTTTGCATGCCTCTTTGAGAGACCAAACCTATATATTGTAAAGCAAAAGTTTGTTTTTGCTAGTTTTTGATTCTCATTTTGATTCAGACATATTGGAGAATTCTTGTAGCTCATTTTTATAGTTTTATTGCGAGATCAGCAGGTTACAGGTTCCATTTTTTGTTTTCTTTGTAGAGTTTTCCTTTGCTTCTTTGAGATTAGTTAAATTATCTTTCCATTTAGTGCTAATTAGTGAAGTGATTTTGATGAAATTTTGATGTGTTTTTGTCATTAAACCTTTAAAATTATTGTCTCACTTCCTTGTTTGCAGCATTAAGCATATAATCATCACAGTTCTTAGGTTGTGTTAACTAGAAATAGTCTTTTTGTGTTGTGAGAAAATCATTTCCTTCATAAAAACCCTGTTCTCAAACCTTCCTTAGAATCATTTTTGTGATATTTATGCCAAGTACGGATTGTGTAAAAGTTAGATTTCTGGATAAACATTGTGGATCAGATTGCATATTTTTATCCAAATCAGGTGCATCACCAATTTTTACCTTTTGTATTCACTTAGTTTCTTTCTTCCCTTTTCAAAAATAGTAAAATCATACATCTCAATAGAACATCTGAAGGGAACTAGCCCATAATTTGGAGGTCTAATTTCACTACAGGGCACCCACAACCTGAAATTAGTCCCATGTTACATGGAATTGCAGAGCTTTTCCAGCCTTGCATATGGGTGCAATTCCTAGTGATAACACCTATCTTGAATTCACCAAACATTTTTCACTTACCAATACCTTGTGTTCTTTCTGTAACCAAGCAATTTTATATGGACTGGGATGTTCTAACCTCTTTAGTTTCATCTCGTCAAACATTTCATCAAAAATCAAATTATCTATACTACCACTATCAATGATAACTTTAGAACACTTGCCTTTAGTATTGCACACTACTTTGAGCAAACTTTTCCTTTATACTAGTTCTTCTTCATCCACAACATCTATTCTTAACAAAGCTCTTTGCATGACCAATGACTCACCCTTCTCCAATTGTTCAACTGGTCTTTTAGGTTCTTCAACTACATATGTAGCTCTTGTGCTACCTTTAGGCCTCTTGTTTGTTCTTCCTTGGCCTTGTGAACATTCACATGCTCTATGACCCTCAACACACCAAAAACAAGTTCCTTAGAAAGCTCTTTCATCACTTTTTCCATATCTTTATCTGCCTCTTTGGTATTCATTTGTTCTATCATTGCATTTTGAACTACTTCCCTCTCTGCTATTGTGGTGAGAATTATTGCTTCCTCCTTCATTGCGGTATGAACCACTATGATTATGGTATGTGTTCTTACCTTTTCTTGCTTTCACATCTTCATTGCAAGACCTTCTATCATCAAATTGGGATCTACCAAACTCTATAATCTTCCTCCTCTTCCTCTTTGTTAGTTCTGTCTATCCTTAAATCATTTGTTTAATTTCCTTTCTACTGTTAGAGCCAACTGATATGTTTCTTCCACTTTTTGGATATCCACAAACTCAACTCTATATAACAAGACTAGTCCACATTTATAGGTTTTTGTCACTATAGACTATACTATAGGTGTGGATATGTCCCTTGGACAAGACTGTACCCATGGCTAATTCCTTCCAATTCAAAATCCTTTTCACACTTTCCCAACCTTACCCTTTCATAGAATATGATCATCACATGTTAGTTTGATCACCAAAACACTTCAATTTGAGCACCTAGGATCTTGTATTTAAGGACAACCCTAGGTCATTAATTTTCATTATATAATCATATTATCTTATCAAATCTCATTCACATCACACCATATAAATAATTAGAGATTACATAAGTACTAACATCAAAAGATACTACACATCAACTTATCATATATGCATGTTTACATCTTTGCATGGTGTGTCTTCAAACCTTGTTCATCAACAACAAAGACCAACTAGTTATCAAGGAAATTTCTACACTTTCCTCAGCATACCAACAATCTCCTAAGGTGCTTCTTAGAACCACCCATCTTCATGCAAATAGGTAAATAGGTTCTTCTTGATTCACAAGAGAAGAGGACATTTCTTCATCTCTAAGATGAAATCGTGCTAGGAGGACTAGACCACAAACTTCCTGGGTAGGTCTATAATAGTCAAGATGGTCTTGATTAAATAATAGATTTTATATTATGATTGTCTACTACATTCGAAAAGCTAATCATCCATCATTGACTACCAAAAACCAACAATAACAAAGCTAAGTCGTCATAACCCTATTAATTTCATTCACATCACATTCTTAGCAATTTTATTAAATTTAATTGTATTTATTATTTTAACTCAACTTATTAAACCTAAATACCATAATGCCATGTTTCATTTCCTTACCCAAAAATCCATAAAGAAAAATGTGCCACGTATATATTTGTAAGGGTGAATAGTGCATGTATTACACTTTTCCCCATTCATTTTGACCAAGTTGTCCCTAACGCAATGTCTAGTTTACATGTGCCATGTTTCTACACAATAGTTGGTAATTAACATGAACCTATCTTGATTATGCTATTATAAACCCACAGAGACTAGTCTTAATTTGTAATTTATCCATACCTTTACTTGGTTTGAATTTGTGAGAACAAAATTGAACTTGGTTTAGATCCACGATATGGAGTTGACCCTAGATTTTTAAATTCAAAATGGGGCCAAGTCAACCCCTTCCTAGCTAGTCATTACCTACTAGCTTGAGCATGAAATATTCAAATTTATTTTCTGGGGTGTTTTATAAAAGGATGCACCCTAGTTCACTTTTAGGCATTTGGTATCTATTAGCTCTTATTCAACTACTTGCATCATAACTTATAGAACACCATAAAATTACATCAACATATCCATTTAGTGATAGACTAAGGTAATATTGGATGGTTCCTTGTGTTTTGAATCATTGTTTCAAATTGTTAGTTTGGATCTAGGGCCTCGATATAGGAAGAAGATCCTCACTAGGTTCAAACTATTAAGATCTTAATAGTTTTGCTTTATTTATAAATTTGTGTACCCATGTGAAAAGTGTTGAGTTAAAATTATTAGCATCTAATACACTCAAGATTACGGTTCTTCTCATGCTCCTTCCATGCCTTCCTACCCTTTAAGTTTCAAAATCAAAATAATATTTAAAAGGGCAACAATAAACAAGAATAAAAGCCTACTACTCATTATAAGGCTAATGCTTCAAATGTTCTTACTTTCGAGCCTCTAACTTTTAGAATGTTTATGTAAGATTGAGTGAGCTTTTAGATAATGTGTTCAAAAGTCTAACTAATGTTAATGTGATTACACTTCCTCCTATTCATCCATTGGATAGATCTAGAGGGATAACTAATGTTTAAAATGAGAGTGCATTTTTAACTATCATAAAGTTCATAGGCATCATACACAATGTTGTATAGGTTTGAAATATGTAAAGTACGAGATTTGATTGATAACAATATAATACATGTGGGGGTGTCAATAATGGGGATATCATTCAGTGGCTCCTCTTAATCAAAATTTGAAGATTTATATAAATCATTTTCCTTCTCATGACCAAGCTATCAATACTGATTTACTTGAGGATGGTCATGGGGTGCATGAATATATGGATAGTGATGAGATGTATGAGCATAGTGGTAATGATGTTGATATTAATTTATGTACACTCAAGGATCTTTTTGTTGGTATGCTTGGAGCTGCTACTTCTTCTTCTCTACTGTTGATCATTTTTTGAGGTGACTATATCCCTTATAATAATTACCATGGACCATTGTATGTTAGTAGATATGCATGTGGTAAGCACTTTGGCAATGTTCTTACTGATCCAACTTGTTAGTATAGTGTACGCATAGAGGAACTTTTGTATCATAATCACATTCATCAACAAGTTTATGCTCATTCAAGGGTTTCATTGAAAATGTCCAACGAAATATTGATTGAAACTTTAGGTTGTATTATTGTACCTTTAGAGGTGGGTAAAAAAAGTGCTAGTTTTATGCTATACATTCTTTCTACAAATATATTTTTAGTTCTACAAGTTGGTAGATCATGGATAGAGCAATGTAGAATGGTATCATCTATGTTACACCATTACATTAAATATGTACACAAGGGTAAGGTGGTTAAGATTGATAGAGATCGATATTTACTAAGAGCACTACCTTGCATGACACGAGGAGATACATCTATGTGAGTGTGATATGATAGAAGAGGGAGACACTGTAATTCATGATTGGGACGAGGATGATATGCTGGAGGGAGATTCTTCCCACATTACTTGTTAAGACTTTGAGCATTTGATATTTGTGTGTCTTTACTTTTATGTTTATTTTGTGTTCATGCTATTAGTTAGCACGTGGATGATGCACACACATCTTTAACAGTGCATGTTGACACAAATAACTTTGAACATGTGATGTTATTCATGTCACATTTTCCTTATGTCATGTCATGTTTTATCTATAGATTTATGATGATAGAAATCATGAAGTAATTGGCAACCACTATCATCATATTAACTAAAAACATAGATTTGTTTGTTTGTGTTTTGTATCCTTGTCCTTTTTGATCAAGCTATGTTTGTTATGCTCCCCCTTGTTCTGTCTTCCATTGCCTTATGTCATGTTCAAGCTTATGACCTTTGTTATGTGATATTTTCATTCTCATCTCACCTTCTATGTTATGTCTTGTTTACTTTATGTCTTTCACATGTTATCTTTGTCTATATGTTTCATGTCATGTTTTCTCGTATGGGGCCATATCATTCTTGATTACTTATCTTGGATGTTACATGCTTTTATCTTATGATGATATTGTCTTATGATCCTTATTCTTACGGGCTTGTCTTATGGTTCACAATGATTATCACACTTACATGCTTATTTTATGATTACATGTTGACATTTTCATATGCTTTCCATGTTACATCTTATGATACAATGCTTACATGGTTACCATGGTTATGCTTATCATGTTTACATCTTATAACTTATATGCTCATGTTTATCACACTCACATGTTATGACACTTATTTATGCTCACATTATCTTATCTAGCACTTATGGCTATTATCATTTCTTTATGACCCTCGATGGGGGAATCATTGGGGGGACCTTGCTTCCCCCTTTTACATGTGCTTTCATGATCATATCTTGTTATCTTAACACTTATTTGTCACATGGTGTCATCTACGACACCTATTACATGCCTATACGAGTTTACATGATCATGTCTTTTTCTCCTCTTTTGCATTTTCTTGCATGCCTTGAATGCAAATCAATATGAGGGGGCATATAATATCACTAATGCTCTTTGAGGAGTATAGTTAAAATGATTAGCTCATGATTATGATGGCTCCATCATGCCTAATAGATATTAGTATTTTTTTGATGGCTCCCACTGTGCCCAATGGATATCGATTTCATTTTAATGTCTCCCATTGTGCCTAACAAATATTAGTTTCTTTTTAATGGATCCCATCATGCCTAATGGATATTAGTTTCTCTTTGTAGACTCTCACCATACATAACATATTTCAGTTTCTCTTTGTATAAAAGGATAAACCCTAATTCATTTATAGGCATCCATTATCCATAGCTCTTATTCAACTACTTACATCATCACTTATAGAGTGTCATCAACTTACCTCATCTGCATTTAGCAACAAACTAGAGCATATTGCATAGTTGCTCGTGTCTTTGATCATTGTTTCAAATGACAATTTTAGATCTAGGGGCTTGACATGAGGAGAAAATTGTTGCTTAGTAAGCTACCAAGGGTGTTCATCAACACTGTCAGTTTCAGACATTAAGGCGAGCATATTCCAAACATAAAAAGGTGCACATATCATTTGATCAAGTACACGTGTAGAAAATAATTTTATAACTAGAATTATACTCAAAGGAGAGAAAAAACAAACAAACAAACCATTTATTAGAGCTTATCAAATATCTAATTTAGATCACTAAATGCAATTTTCATCAAAATACTCTATTCCCATATTCAAAGCAAAGTCCTTAATCCCTTTTTTAAAAAAACATATTAACTGTTATTACTATCTCAATTCATAATCTTAATTTTTTTCTTCTAATTTTACTTACTACCTTTATTTACCCTAAATTACATGAAAGGTTTTATTCATTTCCTTTTAATATTATTACCATCTTAAAATAAAGATACAACGCTTACCATCATTCACAACAATTTTACGGGGGCATGTCCAACCTGCGACGGGACCTACAAATTGGATCTCTATATTATAGCCAAATAAAGGCGCTCCTTAGTATTTACAAAATTATCTTTGATGGAGAGCGAGGAAGCAGACCTCTTGACAATTGTTCGCCTGGACATTGGTACGTCACCTGGACTGAAAAACATCACTTTTTCTTATTTATGGCACAATGATTAGGTAATATTTCTGGCACAATGATTAGAGTGAATCGAGGTAAAACATTTACTAGATTTGAAATGGATTAAAATCCTGTTTCATTCCCAGTGGACTCAGCAATTGTTCGCCTGGACATTGGTAAGTCATCTGGATTGTAAAAATCACTTTATCTTATTTATGGCACAATGATTAGGTATTATTTCTGGCTGATGTTTATTGAATCGAGGTAAAACATTTACTAGATTTGAAATGGATTAAATCTTGTTTCATTCCCAGTGGACTCAGCTGCTTTATAAGTGCTTTGCACATGATGCATAGTGTTTAGAGCGTCTCAGTGTTTATGTGGCCTTGGAAGAAACAAAATTAACTTCACACGATATAAAAGTGAAATACCCTTGTTCTCAAATTCCAATTCGGAATGCTGTCTTGGCTGTAACTTTTATGTAATTTGAATTCTGGTCACTTTGTGCTTTTCTCGTTAGACCTGTTATGATGATTCTATGTTCCACTCAGTCTGCTTTTGATGGATAAAGAAACACAGGAGTTGAAATGATCCACTATAATTTTTTTTTTTTTACAATATAGAAAGATGCAAATGCAAGACCTTGCATTTTTTGATCACCCAGATCACGAGGTGGGCAAGGTGAGAGCATATGGTGTTCTCTTCACACACCCTAACTAATTGAATACATTGCTGAAAGTAAAGGGTGCTAGCCAACTAGAAGCATACAGGCAACAGACCCGACCCAAATCAACACCTGTTGGGTGGACAAGTATGCTTGAATGCAAAGCCACTGGCAGATTTCTACAAGTCTGATCAAGCCAAATTAGCTGATTGCTAAGCAAATTTGATCAATGCCAAAATGGGCTATGAATATGCAAACAACCGGTGGTATACCATCTAATTTTACAATATGACCAATATGAAATACAAACACCTTTTTGATGGTACTATCATCCAGAATTACAATGATAAGAAGTATGAATAACTGACAACTATATTGAAAGTAAACTAACCACAACAGACTGATATATTATTTGAATAAGAAAATCACACTGCTGCAACACAGATTAGTGCATAATATTTAGCAAATCAAATGACAGTCAACTCACGTAAACGAGTAAGCTTGAGTACTCTGAAACACACTTTATTTGCTAATGAAGATTGCCACAGAGGACAGAAAACTAACCCAGAATCTGAAATTGACTATTGAATCTCAGATCATTGGCAAATCAGAATTGTACAGTCCCCTTAAATGCACTTATATGGCCTCATTAGCACTTGTACAGCCTGTTGGAGTTTGCACTCAGTCTGCTTTTGATGGATAAAGAAACACAGGAGTTGTAATGATCCACTATAATTTTTAAATTTTTTTTACAATATAGAAAGATGCAAATGCAAGTCCTTGCATTTTTTGATCACCTAGATCATGAGGTGGGCAAGGTGAGAGCATATGGTGTTCTGTTCACACACCCTAACTAATTGAATGCATTGCTGAAAGTAAAGGGTGCTAGCCAACTAGAAGCATATAGGCAACAGACCCGACCCAAATCAACACCTGTTCGGTGGACAAGTATGCTTGAATGCAAAGCCACTGGCAGATTTCTACAAGTCTGATCAAGCCAAATGAGCTGATTGCTAAGCAAATTTGATCAATGCCAAAATGGGCTATGAATATGCAAACAACTGGCGGTATACCATCTAATTTTACAATATGACCAATATGAAATACAAACACCTTTTTGACGGTACTATCATCCAGAATTACAATGATAAGAAGTATGAATAACTGACAACTATATTGAAAGGAAACTAACCACAACAGACTGATATATTATTTAAATAAGAAAATCACACTGCTGCAACACAGATTAGTGCATAATATTTAGCAAATCAAATGACAGTCAACTCATGTAAACTGAGTAAGCTTGAGTACTCTGAAACACACTTTATTTGCTAATGAAGATTGCCACAAAGGACAGAAAACTAACCCAGAATCTGAAATTGACTATTGAATCTCAGATAATTGTCAAATCAGAATTGTACAGCCCCCTTAAATGCACTTATATGGCCTCATTAGCACTTGTACAGCCTGTTGGAGTTTGCACTAACTACTATAGACATCAATCAGACTAGTACAACCCCTCTTTGCATCATTACGACCCTAATATGAGCCTCCAAATGGTACGGATCAACAACAGTAAGGAACAACAATACCCTCAAATGGTATGACCAGCATATCCATTAGTTTAGACTTTGGAGTCATTAAACTGAGGCGTTTCATCTTGGACAACACATGCCTTCCTTTAGCATGCAGTAGGGCCTGTAGGAAGAGCGAAATATGCAAACAATGATCGTACGACCCCTTAGGAAGTGTATGGACAAATAGGAGCAGATGATACGTCTCCTCACGGGCACCACAAATAGCTGCAACTAGGTCCACATAGAAAAATAGAGATTAAATTCAGTCATGCACTCAGAAAACATCAAAACCTCCATGATCAAACAAAGTTTGGAACTAAATTTCACACGATCAGTTTGAATTGCAAACTTCACTATTAGCACACGGGTGATTTCTGAGTGAAATCACACAAACCCGCTAGGAGGGTTTTCATCCTCGAAATTGGATTCACCAAAGGGTTTTCGTTCTCATCGTCCTCAAGCAAACAGAAGAACTCATGTTCATTTTCAGAGCAAATGGAAAACGAATTAGCCAAGAGGAGTTCTTTTGTGCACAAGTTACCTTTTTATAGAGCCTTTTGAGAGAAAATAATTTATTTTTAATTTTAAATTACTTATCCTTTTTTCCCTCAACCTAAGTGTCTGAAAGTGTCATCACTTTTTTGTACCCCATTCTTAATGCCACTTTATAAACTCACTTTTTAAAAACGACCTTTTTAATAATAAAACAAAAGTTGCTCTTTTAAAATCTAACTTAAAATTAATTTTTGGACAACTTAAGTTTAATTATTAAAATATTTCCTTGATTCCACCCCTTTAGCCTATGGGAAAAAATAAAGAAATAGGTTAAGAGTCTTTGTTAGATTTACGCTTGAGAAGGGGACATGACAATCCTTCCTTCTCAAAATTGCTTGCCCTTAAGCAATTGCAAGTTTGGATGCTAAATAATTTGATCCCTTCCCATGTGGCATCCTCTGGTGGAAGATCCTTCCAACGAATCAAGTACTCTGAAATGGTTTTATTTCTCAACTTCCTTTCTCGCACATTCATAATAGCTTCGGGAATCAAAGCCAACTTGCCTTCATCATCAAGTGGAGGCAACTTTGTTGAGGGTGTGATATGCTGTCCAAATACCTTTTTGAGGCACGAAACATGAAACGCATTATGTATTTTGCTTTGTTCTGATAGCTCCATTTCATAGGCAACCTCACCGTCCTTTGCAAGACCTTGTACAGACCATATAAATGCGATTTGAGCTTTTTAGCTCCACTCTTCTTGAGGGAAGATTGCCTATAAGGCTTCAATCTTAAACAAACCATGTCACCAACTTCAAAATTCCTCTCCAATTTGTGTCAATCATGTAATATCTCAAAATGGGATATTTTGGACAATTTTGAATTTACGGGCTTTCCAAACTTCTACACTTGGGAAACTCTGATTTTTCTTAATTTGGAGTTCTGCCCTAATTTCTGCAATTTAGTTTTCTGCTCAAACCCTAACTTCTGAACTTCAAATTAAACTTAAATAAATGCATACAACAGCCCATAAATCATGCCAAACATCATAATATCATTGCCGATATGTTTACCAATAAAATACTTGAATTTCACAACCAAATATGCAATGAGTCCACTTCAATTGGCAACCACAAATGACTGAAAATTAAATCAGAAGTGTGCTGCTATAAAAATCAGAATATGACAAGTCTTCAATTACATCAATTGTCTTGGGCAAACATGGCAAACATGCCCAGCAATAATCTACCCTAAACTCTAAGGTTGTACATACCAAAAAACAATGCAAAATGACCTCCGAAGTGATAGCAAAGTCCTCCAATGAGTGCTGCTCCAATTAGGGCATGAAACCCTAACCCTAGAACCTTCAATCACCAAAGAATTCTGCTCCAAATTATGG
This sequence comes from Cunninghamia lanceolata, assembly GCA_027924645.1. Taxonomy (NCBI): domain Eukaryota; kingdom Viridiplantae; phylum Streptophyta; class Pinopsida; order Cupressales; family Cupressaceae; genus Cunninghamia; species Cunninghamia lanceolata. The sequence continues at coordinate 538,969 of BSBN01001207.1, forward strand.
TTCTTAGGTCTGCTAGGTCTGCTGCTCCAAAAAGCGTGATCAATGATGCCACGAATGCCAACAAACCACCACAAAATGATTTTCCAATGATGGCGCTCCAAAGAGGGATGAAACCCTAAGATAATGTTGATGCCCACGCCAAGGAATTAGGGTTAAATCTGGCCTGCACTGCTGCTGCTATAGAATTCTGCTCTGCCCTAACCCTAATCAACAATGACAAACTCTAACTTCGCCTCCAAGAATGCAATCAACCTTCCTCGAAGGTGGTGTCCCAAATCTAGGTCAAACCCTAGTCAAAGATGCAACAATCCACTCCAAGGGAAGCCTCAAAGATGATCTCCAAATCTGATTTAGCAATCTGCTCCTCTTCTCCACAAATTATCAATGAAGCACAAGTGAACTCCCGTCACAGAATCCTCCAAAGGAAAAGCTAGGTTTTCGTCCAACTTCTCCCAAGAACTCAAGGTTTTCGTCTCAAGTCCTTCTCCAAGAGATAAACTCCAAATGATGTGTGAATGAGTGAATGATTGATGTTTCCAAATGCCAAAAACCAACTTATATTTTGTTGTACCCATACAAAATTTTTCATATATGTGCCCAAACATACCTCCTAAGCACCGTGTAGTCTTGTCATTACTACGCTAACCCTACAGGTACAAAGATATATCGAAAGATATTGATCCAATGCCCGAATGAAGGAGATTCTGACAAGCTAATCAGGCACGGAGCATTGAAAGATTAACTAATTATTTATAATAGAATTTCAGCAGAAAGATTAACTAACTATTTATAAAAAGAATTTCGATTGCAATAAAATTCAAATTTGCAACTTTCATTTTCAGCTGAAATTATCTTTTCAAACATGCAACAATAATAAATTAACTAACTTTCTTCAATAAAATTCAAATAATAAGAGAGATTAAGAAAAGTACAACTTGAATAGCTTTCTGTTGATTTTGTTTGTAGATCCTCCTCTGGATATTTGTAAAAAGAAATATCAACAAGGGCTTTAACCACCCAACCAAGACCAACTAGTCTCCCGTGCTTCTTCAACTGAAGAAACCTGACCCTTCACAAGGGTGATGACAGGAATCAATTAACAACAATATGCCTCTGAGCTTGGTGTCAAGAACTATACCTCTTGATCGATTTTTTCCCTATAGGTGCCTCCTAACTGAAAAGATCACTCTGACCAGTGGTATATCTGGTACTTGATCGCTGACAGACGCCTAATCTGCATCGTAACCTTGGCCAAGGATTTCTAATATATATATATATATATATATGACACTACTGTGTCGTCAGCATTCACCCTTACTCGGCATTGTTATTAATTCAGTGTTTTCTTCTCATTTTGTTTATGATTGCAGGTTTTTGCAAGGATATCATACATGACTCACTTGACAACTTTCAGTTTCAAAGGTAAATGCATAACAGAAGTATATAGATAGAAATTACTCTTTGATATAGGGACTGCAGTCCTGTATTTTAGTGTAACTATAATACATGAGCTGTAGTAATAGAAATGATTATATATAATCATATATATATGCTTATATATATATATATATATATATATATATAAGTTAAGTATCAAGAGAATCTGAGCTTCAGCAGATTAAAAAAGTTCGAAGAATGAGATGCATATACAGATTTTTGAAAACTGATCAAGAAACTCAGAACTATGAACAAAGAGAGATAGTATGATACGATTTACTTCGATCATCAAGTACTATGACAAAATGAGCTATAATAAAGATATATGATCTTGCCTGAACAAGACTTTCTGTGTCGAGGTTGACATAGCCGCGATTGCACTAACTACGGCCGCTCGGCAATAACACAAAGCAGAGTCGATAAAAGGATCTCAGAAGAATGTTAAATGAAAATCAACTTGCGGTTTTTCCCTTATGACAATGCACAGACAGAGATGCTTCAACTCGGTACCTCCTTCTTCCTCCAAACAACGACTTCTTTCTTATGAAAAATAAAGCTTAATAGAATGTGCGAATGCTTCTTTGTTCCAAATATAATGTAGTGAATGCATGCCAAGAAAGAATGGACGCCAATAAGTAACCGCTCCTCCACTACATTTGAGTGCAAGAAGGAGCGTTCCCTCTTGCACTCCAACGGAGTGGAAAAGAAAGAAGAGTTACAAACAAGATTCCAGCTCATACACTCCAAGCACTCCACAAGGTAAGACACTATATAATTTATTTAATAAATATAAAAGATAAATCATTCTCACCACTATATATATATTTATACTCATGTGCCTTGGCCAAGGCTACGGTGACTTAGGTTTTGACTTAATTATTGTTTTTCAATTCCTGTAATCACCCTCTCCCTGTTGATATCCCTTTTTCCTTGCCACCTGTTTTGTCCTGCAACCACTTCGACAAGTAAAGAAGGTTAAATCATTTCCATGATACGAACAATAATTTATATCATTTCCAAAAATCCATTTTCACATATAATTAAGAAAATATTCGCATATAAAAGAAAAGTCATTATATACATTTTCCAACGAATTATTCTCACATTCACATGAAAGCAGTTGTACTCAACTAACCACATAACTAACATTTCATTGTTCAGACAAAAGGGGATGTGACAACAAGGATATGACAAGCTAAAGAGTAGTTTATTTTGCACTTGGTAGCAGCTCTGCAATAGTGTAATTTTTGTTCCCCAAAATGAACTCAGAGAGTATACCTAGATTTAGTAGCAAATAGTCAAATGTATGTCCAATACTAATGGCTAAACTAACTGATATGTGCACTCGGGTGGAAGACTTTATAACTTAAATCAAATTCCAAAGCCTGGCAGGAATGACCAGTGGCTTAGCCAAGGGAAAAGTGCGGTGGAGAAATGAACTGTTTTGGCCATGTTTGAAAACTTGGGTAGAGGATTTTAGTAGCAATGCCATGTCTGGCACGTGCGTGTCTACTTAGGCCAATTTTCCAAAACTCAGCGGAAAAAACCAATGGTTGAGCTAGTCCTTAGGTGTGCTTAGGTTACTTAGGTGGATTTTCATAAGACTTGAACTATTTTGAACATGTTGGTGGAGAATCAGGCAGAACTTGCACTCATTGTCGCTGTTTCCTTTCCTAGCCTTTAATGCCTTAGCCATTTCCACACTCCTTTTTTTGGTGTAGCCACCGATCTCTTATTTCATTTTGGAACAGCTGCAACTCTGATCATCCTGCAATTAGACGAAATAGAAGACCATGACACGGCAACGTTGCAACCTGATGGAGGAAGATTATAACCAAACTTGGATTGACACGCAAACGATGATTAATTGATGACAAAATGGACAAAATGTCGTACGAACGTTGAGTTTTGTATAGGTGCAACAAACAATACCATCTATTTTTCTGTCCTAAGATGAGATTCCCTGAAGCAGAAAATAGAGCATTGAAGCTCACATGTAGCACTCCCTTTGCCACAACATTAATATTTTTCGTACAGAACAGGTTGTGGTTTCAAATCTATAAACTGAAATTTGCATGGTGTCTTGAATTCTCATTCATTTCGTTTTCTCTGATTTTTCCTATCATTGGTGAATAGTCTAGTCTCTTTCAAAGTTATTTTTATAAAGTTCTTTGGTACATCATGTGTTCAATTCTGCTTAGTGTTGGTGGAAATCTTTATCTTTAGTAATTTCCTTCATGTCAATCCATTCCTGTAGGTCAAGAGTTTGATGCTGGGTAGTGCAATGCTCTCATTAGGATTTTGTTGTCTTTGAGTGCATATGAAAGTGTTCTAAGTAGGACACAAGATTGTGTCTTAATAGATTGAAATCCTTGGAGCTGTCTTCCACTCCAACAGTGGCCACCATGGCCCTAGTGGTTCTCACATCAAACCACACGAAATACTGTTGTGGAAATGTATTTCAGGGTGATATTTACTTACAAAGCTAGTCAGCATTATGCCTCTGTTGTCATTCAACACTTTGCATCAATACTAATAAACATATCAAATGCTGCAGTAGAGAATCCCAATTTGATAGGCTCTAGAAAGTTCTTCAAAGAGCAAAAGGCCCACAAGACAAGAGTAGCTTGAAATTATGTGCATTTTCCTTGAAATAATGATGGGTCTAATTGTACTTTCTTGCACAGATTAAAACTGCCTAAAATAAGATCTTATAGAAGGTTAGAGAAATTGTAATTTTTGGGCTCATTGCAAATGTACCAGATTGCCTCTGTTTTTATAAAATAAAGGACAATGAGGACACAAATATGGTGATTTTCAAGGCAAGCCTCTATCATTCCATTTCTACCAATGCGTCCAGGAGGAGACTGGCATAGTCATGAATAAATTCTCGATTATTATTTATAGATGCAGATGGTTCCTAAGATAGGGAAGGGGTAATTACGTCTAATTGCTGTTTTTTTTCTTGTAGCTAAAAGCAATACATATTGAGTGAATATTGTATATCACATTTGTTTCCCTACTAAGTTTCAATTGAAATATAAAGCATGAAACTAATGTTATTTATCACCTTCTTTCTTGAGTTTAGTGATAGATGGAAGCCATTGTGCTGGATGACAAAATCATCTATCACATTACATAAGGCAGGGACCAGTCCTTATGCAGCCTTAATCCCTTAAAAAATACATATGTTCAAGCCTTAACATATTTATTTCGAATATAATTTTTCATAAGCCATACAAGGACCAAATACCTTTGATAGTGAAGGTAAGCACTTTGTCAAATTAAGGTTGACTTGCTCATAAATGCAACAACTATTCTAATTATAAGTTATAAATGCACTCTTTGAAAGAGACATAATACGTCTAAGCCAACACCAGCCTCTTTATAGAATGCTATTGTTTTTCACCAACAACCTCCTATCAACTATTTGTCCCATTATTCCATTACAAGAAAAAGAACTATACAAAAATATACAAATTGCTATATTATAATACTCCACAACAATTCGTGAACGGGGTTGTGCTTGAATGGCAAAGGCCAAAGGTTCTCACGATGGAGATCCAAGTTTGAAACCCCCAAGTAACATGTGGTTTCTATGTGGCTTGTAAGTTGATTAAGTTGGTTAAGTGGATATGTTGATGGGGAGGAGGTCCCCCTTGTGACCTCCAACGCTTACGGAAAAAAAAAAATACTCTACAACAATTCTCTTTCCTCCTTTCTCATTCATGGAAAGAGAAGCATTTGTGTATGCATTACTATATTACTGAATTGACAGAGTCCAAATTCGATGGATTATAATCTACATGTCATGAAATAAATCACAAAGCAAACATTAGGAGTGACGCTCTTTTGGAGTGTGGATCCTAGTCATAACTGATACATTAAATCGCCTGTCCTTGTATTTGAGTTTGGACATTTAAATGACGTAGTTGACCCACTCTTATAGTAACCTTCTACCTTGGCACACGGTGCAGTGAATTCCTTATCTCTACATGTTTGCTCCTCTGTCTTGGCAGTCTACTTTGATGTTGGATGAAACTCTTCTAGCTCAATGGCCTCTATGCTCCCTTGTTCTACATTGCAATATGGAAGATTATAGTCCATGAACATGTGCAACTCTAAGGCTGTCATTGTGATTGTCTCCCATCCTGTTGGTTCAGGGTCTCTAGGCCAAGTTGAGGAGGCCAATGGGTTTACTATGCTAACACCTTGTGGGCTCTTATGTTGAGCTTGTTGATGATTGTTTTTAGACAACACAACAATAGAATAAAACACTAAGTATCCTATTCCCTCTTGAATAAAGTCTCTCAAAGGCTAAGCTATGCGATCCAATGAGACAACTTCAAGGTTCCTTATTCGTGATTTGCATTGGATAGATTCAGTGATTTGATGTGTCTTGCTAATTATCACAAAGGGACTTACGCATACTTCTTACTTCGTTCAACTTATTTCTCCTTTCAGTGTGGATGATATATGTACAATGCTTCAATGATAAAGAAAAGGAAAAAAGATAAAGGTTTAGAAGAATTAATCTAAGGTCAATGAAGCAATGATGATGCATAAATAGACAAACTCTTTAATAAACCTAACTCCACTTCGCCAAGGATGCCTACAACTACATGGAGTTGGTGCAATCTCCTAAGTATAGCAAAAGGTTTTCAAATCATGAAAGCCTACAACTACATGGAGTTGGTGCAATCTCCTAAGAATAGCAAAAGGTTTTCAAATCATGAAAGCTCATATAAGCACCCATTAGACAGCGCAGCTAAAACTAACATTCACAACCGAACTTAAGCAAATTATGATGAAGCTTAGACTAGCTTTACACAACACTTCACCAACGATAAATGTCAAAAGCATGAGCTAGGAGTTGATCAAATATTCAATACAACATACATTACATCAATGAGCTACTACTCTACTTCTAATCTACTTAGAAACATCTCTCCATTCAATCAATATACAAGAAACCATGTTATTCCATATGACAACACTTAACACCAAACAAGCTCCAATGTCATTGCATTAATCTTGAGAAATATTTACAATAACTTCAAGTACTCTCAGAGAATATCGAGAGTCTCTTCTACTCTACTACTAGCTCATTTCTAACTACCAACTTTACAAATGAGGCAACAAGGCCTTTATATAGAGTTCTAGAATTACAATGAATGGCTTGGATCAATTCAAGTAGCCAAGGGTCCAGATCATGCCATCTCAGCAATTAGTTACAACAACTTGCTATTTTTAGTACATAAGAGAGGCAATGAAGGCACATTTTCCAAGAAGATAAGGATAAAATGGAATCTTTAGAGCATCTTCCACATGGACGTCCTCTTTGGCTTCTTGCTTATTGAATGATGTGGCGAGTTGTGATTGGTGAATATGTATATGCCACGTAGGTGCCACCTCAACATATTCCCAAATTGCATCATCTGGGTGATGTCTTCGAACATGATTGCTTTGAACTTGAAGGCTTGGGAATGTATCCTTGTTGAACTTGCCTTGTTCATTGTAAGTTGAATGTATATGATACATGTTGCTCATTTGTCTAACTTTGTGTACTTTTCTCTTGCAGGATATATGTTGATCTTCTTTGTAGAAAGTAGCGAGGATGATGATGCTTTCTTCATAGATACTAATGTAGATGATGATGATGCTTCATGGAGTAGGAGATCTCTCAGAGACTTGAATATGGAAGAGTCTTGAAGTTCAATGGATGAATGTCTTCGAACGTGATGCAAATGATGAAGTGCTCTAGCAGGATGATCTTGAAGTGCTCTCTTGGCATAGTAGCATGATGTTTCCTCTGCAGTGTCAACCTCTTGACTTTATTCCTCGCATGAAGGTGATTCCAGGCGCTTGCTCCTTGAATGACTTCCTAGCTCCATCCATTCTCCTGCAACACAGAGGAAGTAACAATTAAACCATTGATAAATATCAAATCTCATAGCAAATAGGAATCATTTTGAACACTTTTAGCCCTTTCGAAGCTTAGGAGCAAATTTAGGTATGTAGAAAGGTGAAAGTGCGCCTAACTTGACTTAGCTTGTTTTCATGATCTCAAACTCATACTGATGATTACAATGTTCAACTTTAACAAAATGAGGTCTTTCATCCTTGATTCGTGCCTTCACAAGGCTAGGCCCCAGTTGAGGGTTGCTTAGGTGCAAAAGTGCACCTAGCTACTCAGGAGCTTTATATTGTCACTTCTATGATTTCAAACAATTAAACATGACTCAACATGCTTCTCTTCCACAAGCGCTTACTCCTGGATGTCAATTCATGTGATTTCTCCCTAAGGCGCTATTTGAGGTTTGCAGAGACAGGGAAATGCGCCTAGGAGACTTAGCCTCATATTTGCCATTTCAATGATTACAAACAAGTGGAAATGACTTAAAATGATTATCCTCCTCAAGGAACCCAATCAAGGTGTCATTGCATGCAATTTTCTCCTAGGCGCTCATTTTGGTTTGCAGAGATAGAAAGTGCGCCTAGGTCAAATTGGGCTCTACTTGCTATTTTTATGATTCCAAATGATTGAATATGTCTTAACATGACCCCCCTTATCTAGGCGCCCATTTAATGATATGAGATCATGCCTTTGCACTTGAGGCTCAAATTGAGGTTGTGAGAGATAAAAAGTGCGCCTAACTCAAATGGCTTCAAGTTTGTCATTTTTATGATTTCAAATCATTGGGAAATGACTTAAAATGCTCCTCTTCTTCAAGGTGCTAGAATGGTATTCTACAAGTAACAATGAGCGCCTAACTTCTCAATGAATGGATCTCGAACTTGGGTGGTTGAAGGGGATCTTAGTAGATCAAAACTCTCCAAGGCACACTTTTGGTCAAGTTCAAAGGCCTATATGCGCCTTCATCTCCATTAGTGTTCCTCAAAAAATTCGAAGTCAAACAACTCCTTAGGCGCAAATTTAGATGTCTAGATGATGTTGTTCTTCTTCTATCAACCTTAGGCGCATTTTGATGAAGGTTGAGGTATGGAATTGCGCCTAGACTTACTTAGTCTATTTACCTGCAAGATTTTAATGTTCAAGGCACTTTGAGGGTACTTCCTATCAAGATTCTTCCTTAGGCGCAATTTTCTATAGTTTAAAACATTCACTTCATGTTAAGGCGCTCATAGGTGACTCTACAAGAGCAGACTTGCGCCTTGGACTCTAGGATCATTTTCTCGCAAAATTTTCTAAGTTAAGCACTTGTTGAGGATCAAAATGTTAATTCCTATTAGGGCACCACAATTTGGAGTGTTTTGAAGCTTGTTCTCCTCTAGGCGCAATATGACATCTCTACTTTAGGCGCATATTTGAGTCTCAATCTTAGGCGCATATTTGGGTTTGCAAATATAGAAAGTGCGCCTAACTTCTTGGAGCAAATTTGCGCCTAAGAAATGGAAGTCCCCAGGGTTAGGTATATTGAAAAATATATTTAAGTATAAGTTTATACTTTAAATATTTTTCAATATAGCTTCCAGGATGTTTGAGATAGGTCTCGGATCCATGGGATTTAACATGCAGATTCTAGATTTTTGAGGATCCACCAGATTTCAGACTTAGCCAATTTTTAGGATTTTTAGGATATCAGACTTAGTCATTTTCAGGATCTCAGAACATCAGGATATTATGGTTTCTACCACAAAGCTATAGACTCAAACACCACTGACTTCATCATGAAATAAACTTAAGACATCATCCAAAACTAAAGAAAAGCACTAGAGCTCAAAAAAAAAAGGGGGTCCCCATTTGCAATGGGGCGATGTGTGATTAGGTCACAACATCTAGCATCAACCCGAATAAATGTTCCTGAACATTTCAAAGACAAAGACTCAATCCAGACCCAGAAACTTCAGACACTCCTCCTTTACTCATCAACTAGCTAAACGACGAACTCAAAAAGGAAAAGAAGCATAGATTGGATCAAGACACTATATCTCTTGGTGTGTGATTAAAGATAGATTTCAATTAAAACAATTTCTTAAGTATTCCAAAGATAAACAAAAGTCAAGTTTCAACATTTCCATGTACACCCACACACCAGGTCACATAAACATAACTACATGATCAAAGAATCAAAACCAATTGCCAACGCGACTATCCATATTTCGAGGATTCAAAGTGCGTACACTTGCGTTCATTTCCATACCTTAGAAACTAGGATCATCTAAGCTCACCTGTCTCAAGCTAGGTAAATTCATGGAAAGCGGATGAATGAAGAACATACATATACGGATGAAATGGGCAATGATGGTATGCAACGGTATTGAACAGAGTAATGATGGAATGGGTATGATATGGAAATGGAAATGAAATGAAAATGAGACAATGTGTCTCTACGCATGACGCCTGTTTGCCAGGTTTTCATCATGGTACTTATCCAAGGCGCCACCAAAGGTGGTTTTCACCTGTGGACGAAAAATTTTTCTTTACTATTTTCATTTTTTTTTTTTTTGAAATAGGATGACCATCGCACATAGCGCCTGTTTGCCAGGGTTTCACCATGGTAACGAATAGAAAGAACTCCAGAGTCTGATTCTGCAGACAACACGATGGTCCATTCATAAACCATGTCGAGTTATTGTACTTACTGATGTTGGCAGGAAATGACAAAATGATACGGAAAGAGTGGATAAAGATGTGGATTATATAAAAACAAATAGATAGGCATATCCAAACATAGACCAGGTGAGTGGTGAGATATGTTGGATGACGGGAAACGGATGATAAATACTGAAGTGAATGGAATGAAACCATAATCAACGTTTGCTCATATCGACCTAAACTTTGAATCTTACAAGTGCAAGGGAGGTGTATGAAAGAATAGGAATGATGGTTAATGAAATGATAAATTTAGGACCCACACGATATTAGAATTTTCTTTTTTGATTTCATTTCGTGGGATGAAGTAATGTGGAACTTTGAACGGAATGGAAAAGGAATGGATGGATGAATTTCCTGGATGCGGAAGCTTCTTTAGATTTAGCTTCTTAAACTTAGGTACCCAGACTTTTATCTTAGCCTTTTCTTTTGAAAGTATAGAATGAAATAACCTTTCGGAAATGTTTTGCTTAGATTTCTTGCATTTGTGCTCTAAGGCATAAAGATCTGTAGGATTTTCAGGAATTTATTTGCTTGGTGGGAAAAAGCATCCAGAAATTTATTTCGTGAAAATATGGAATGGAGGAATGGATTGCAAGCTCCTTGTCTAGGTGGCACTCACATTCGCTGACCATGATTAGAAAATGGAAAACAATAAGTAAAAGGAGATGGAGGATAAAGAAAATGAAGGTAGAACGGATGGTGAAAGGCGAAGGTAGTTACCTGCTTTTGAATTTCTGCATGGTAACGGAGATGGAATAACCATATGATAGGTGGATAATGGAAAATGGTAGATCAGTGCGAAATGGATGGGAATGCCAACATCTCAACCTTACTTACCTTGCAGTGGCCAAGGTTATATAAATTGCTATTGACATGGATGAACTCCAAATGATTTTGTTTCTAAAGGACTCAATTTATCCTTTTGGAGTATGCAACGAACAACAGGATTATATATATGATTCAGACATCAGACTTGAATTTATTATTGGATGGAGAAGATAAAGTGGATGGAAACTTTATTGCTTTCAAATAGGGTGATAAGCGGAACGAAATGGATGGAGGTATGCAAAATGTTTATTATGGAGCGGAGCGGAAACATGAATTACCTTGAGATTTTCACTTAATCCAGGCTCACAAAGACTTTCCTAGCAACTTCGGAATCATTAAGATATGTAAAGTATAAAACCTCAAATACTTCAAGCAATACCGAACAATTGACTTATCTCCCAAGAGCAAGCAGTCATGCTATCTGACACTAGTGATGGAATCCACGGAAATCCATCAATCATGACCCAAGTTTCTCAAAGGAATACATAAGAATTCGTAAAATTAGATTTAGCATTTTAAAACATTATGATCAGAAGCTAATAGTGTCAAGACACAATATATGATTAGTTTCCGAGTTAAGTTCAAAGTCTAACAAGATGATAAATTGAAAGAAAAACGTCTTCGGATTCTAAGACCTTCATGAATAGATGTCTAAGAAATGAACTAACATGTTATCACGAGTTGGAACTAGAGTGTGTGTTTAAGATAACATCACCTTCTTACAAATAGGAAACCTGACACGACAAACCAAAAAACTAAACAACTAACACCTAAGAAAAGCAAACAACAACAACTAAGGAAAGCGAACAACCAATCTACGAAGCAAGACAAACCACTAAGCTAAGGAACATGATAGCAAAACTAAGCTAAGACAAACCAACACTTGAGTCAAATGACCTCAAGGGAGCAAATCTACTCTAAGACGCAACATACCTTCCAGGATGTTTGAGATAGGTCTCGGATCCATGGGATTTAACATGCAGATTCTAGATTTTTGAGGATCCACCAGATTTCAGACTTAGCCAATTTTCACGATTTTCAGGATATCAGATTTAGTCATTTTCAGGATCTCAGAGCATTAGGATATTATGGTTTCTACCATGAAGCTATAGACTCAAACACCACTGACTTCATCACGAAATAAACCTAAGACATCATCCAAAACTAAAGAAAAGCACTGGAGCTCAAAAAAAAGGGGGGTCCCCATTTGCAATGGGGCGATGTGTGATTAGGTCACAACAGAGCCTAGCTCTGCAATGAGGCCAAGAGCAGCACACCAGCTCACACTTCTGTATTGAACAAAGGGCGTTTATGCACTCATTTGATAGGACGAGATAATTTAGGCACTCTCCCAGTGAGTGAGAGAGAGGTTCTTGCGGCTATATACAGGGCCCCTATGATTACCAGCATTTGCAAGAATTTTCAAGAATGCTTCCTTTTAGGAGAAAATGAAACTATAAATGTATGACAATTTGTTTGCCATGTATATTTTATTGTTTGTAGCCAATGCTTAGTGAAATTACTTCTCAGCTGCCAAAAATAGGGGATCATATCCTTAGGTTACTATAAATTGTGACACAATTTTTGCAGAGTGCTTACTTTCTTAGTAATGGACTTCATGGATGGATTTCCTTCTTCCCTTATTGTCTGTTATGCTTCCACCAGTATTGATAAACATGTTTTGGTTTTTGTGAGTATGCATGATATCATTTCTGTTTATCTTAAAAATGTTGGGACATACAAAGGAAGATTCTACACATATCTCAGTGTTTCATTCTTTCAAATTTTGCCTTTGGTTGCTATTTCTTGTATAATTATGTTCTTTCTCTCATCACCTTTTGTTATTGTTTTCGAAGTAGTAATTTATGCTGAAGGCACATAACTCAAAATAAATAAATAATTTGTATCACTGTTTGCTTTCTACTTTTCAGTGGAGAATTATTTGGAATTATTTTTTTATTTTGAGTAGAGGAAGAATTATCAACTTAACATCAAAGTGTAAGACATGCTGCTTGACCATATAGGTGGGATGAAATTTACGACTACAACATGCACATTGACTCAACGCGATCCAGATTCAATGCTAGCTGCAATGTTTAGTGGTCGACATTCTATTTGTAAGGATCCCCAAAAGGTGACTACTAATTTTTTTTGAGAAAGCTTCTATGGATTCATGCCATTTGCTTTTATGTTGGTAACAATATATCAAGGATATGTCTTTTTTCTTTATTGAAGTGATTAGTTTTCAATTGGTTCTTGCAGTTACTATATTCTTTTGATTAATTAGTGAGGGTTGTATTGGGGGCCTTGGCTAAAAATTAAGAGCAGTGTTACAATAAAATGGTCATAACGACCAACGAACAGACAACATAAGAGCTAACACCAAGCCAACCAAAAAGCAAGAAGCTTCAGGAAACCACCAACCAAGTCCAAAACCTTCAAACTTGTCACCACTAGCTTACTCAAAGACACCCCAACCATCAATACTGCTATTAGGATTTATTCCACAACCCTCCAAGTTGACCACTGCAACCTTTTCTCTGCCATCTTGTCCATCCACAAAAGCAATACCTAGCCTCTATTTTTGTGGGATCAATCTTAATCTCTCCATTATCAGCCACGTGTCTAAGATAGACAAGTGATGTTTGTGCAAATTCACATTTCTTTCCATTTAATAATAACTTATTCTCCCTCAAAATTTGTAGAACTTGCTTGAGATGGGTTAAATGCTCCTCATATGTCCTACTGAAACAAGGATATCATCCAAGTAAACAATCACACAAAAGTTTGAGTGGTCTAAGCACCTCATTCATTGATCTAATGCAGGTAGCTAGAGTGTTGCACAACCTAAATGGAAGCACAAGCCACTCAAATAGCCCTTGCCTAGTCTTATATGCAGTTTTCAAAAAACTTATTTCATCCTTACTTGGTGATACCTAGATTTGAGATCTAGCTTGGAAAAGTACTTGGCATGTTACAGTTGATTGAAGGGATCATCTATTTGAGGTAGTGTTTGATTATTTGTCATTAATGTCAAAGGCATATGGGAGATTGTTGGCAAAGTTTATCGTCATTGATGTCAAGAAAAATGTCATGGATGTCACGATGAAATTTGCTGGTCCAAGAAGAAGATATAAAGACAAACTTATGATTGCTCAAGAATGCAGGCCGATTTCCCTTACCCTTGGCAGCTAAGTCTTATGGAAAATAAATTTAATATTAATACTGGCAGACTTCCTAGAGTATAGCGCCTAGAATTGAGATTAAAAATTATACATGGCCGACCCCCTTTGATGAGGCCAACCTAGTTTGTGAAAAGACACATGCTTGCATATAAATAGAAGAAGTCTGGAGGATTTCAATCAAGTAATCCAATGCAAATCATTTTGCCATTTAGAGCAGACCTAAGGAGAAGAAGAAGAGCAGAAATACAATGATAAATCAGACCACTTAGAGTAGTCCTAGAACAGAAAATATGAAGGATGTTGAAGATTTATATTGAGGGAAGTTGGAGCAGATTTAGCATGGAAGATGCAATGATATTCATGTGAATTTGGAGCAGATCTATGGTAGATTTGTAGCAGAACTTCAAGGTGAATCAGAAAGTGCTTATGAAAGGGGTGAATCAGTATAAACCAAATGAAAGGTGGTCTAAATATTTCTGATTTGTTTTCTTTGAATTTGGTTTACAATTTTGACATGTGGTTTTCAATGATGTATTTGTATTACAATGAAGATGGAAAGGTTGTAAACATACATTCAAATAACCAGATATGATGATATTATTGAACTAAAACAACTCATACAAAGCATATGTAAACATACCCAGAATGAAAGCTTCACTTCTTTATTGAAGTCAAAAGCTGATTACAAATGTCACTGGCTGTAGATTACATCACAGACCAATCTGATTTGAAAATCAGATCTCAAACAATATGCCAATGTGCTTAAATATTGCACCAAATCCTAGCCGCTTGGTATGAAATGTTGTCTAGACAAGGTACAATGATGAAGTTGATGATATGTGACTGAAACAACACCTGTAGATGAACAATAAAGGTTTGATATGACTGATAAACAATGCTGATGTGACTGATGAAAAGTTTGATCACAAATTCCAGCCAAACCAATGCCAAAACCTCCAAAAAGAATCGCTCTATGGTAGGTGTTGATGATTGTTTTTCGACAAGTCAACAATAGAGTAAAATATGGAGTATCCAACTCTCTCTTGAATAAAGCCTCTCGAATGCTAAACAGAGTGATCAATCAAGACGACTCCGAGTTTCCTTTTCTTATGATTCGTGATGGATAACTCAATGACTTGATGCAATTTTACTGATAAACACAAAGGGACTTACATTACACAATTGTTCAAACAACTCGTTGTTTCAATGAAAGAAGGCAAACACTTAGAGTATCTAAGTACTACAACTTATGACGTAAGATGTGGCAATGAAGTACTTGATCCTAAATTCTAACAAGATGGAAAAAGAAAAGACAAAAGATAAAGGGTTAAGTGAAACTAATCTAATCTTAGATGTAAGATGATTACTGCTTAGGTGAAATCAACCAACTCTGCTTTGCCAGGTTAAACAACTACACAAAGTTGATGCTATCTTCTAAGGTTATACAAGATATTCAAATCACTTATGCTCATGAAGATTCAACAAACATAAACGATCAAAGTTAAGCTCACTTCGTTCAGACTAACCATACACTGTAATTTGCAAGCCACAAACTACAAATGGTGTGAACATAAAGATTTCACCACGAAACAATAATAAAACCTTCCACCAACTAACATAACACTTTAAAGGAAACTTAATCTAACTTAACATTCACTTGAAGAGATCAGAAACCATGCAACACTTAGAAACATATAGAGAATCACCAAACAATGAGTCTTATATTATTTCAGAGAGCTCTTGCAACAATTTTCAGAGTCTTCAATCTTACAAATGGGAGCAAAAGGAGCCCTTATATAGACCTCAAGAATACATGAAGGGTTAAGATCGATTGGCAAAGCCAATGGACCAGATTATGCCACCTCACAAGTAGTTATAACAAACTCCTATTTTTAGTATATGAAAGAGGGAACAAAGGCACGTTTCCCAAGAAGATAAGGATGACAAATCAATAGCCTATGAGGAATCTCCATGTGAATAACCATCACTAGTATTATGGAATTCAATGAATCTGGACACTATTTGCTTGATATCATCAAAAGGTACACTTGGCGTATTCCTAGTGGTTCCTTCAGCTTCAAGTACATCAGCTGCATAAAGGCCAAGTGTCTTCTCCCAATCGGTCATTCTAGCTTTGTTGACGCCAAGGTGGACAACAAGTGAAAATATGTCGTCAAGCTTCTCATCAGAAACATCATCCTCTTGGAAGTAGAATGCTTGAACTTGTTCTTTCATACTTTCAATAGTCATCTCTCCAAAGGTATTGCATACTTTCATCAAGGATGCATGTATTCCATCTTGGATTATTTGAATCACACTCCTTACTCTTGACATATCTGTTTCAGCCTTATCAAGTAACTGTCCTTTATTACGAAAGCAATAGTACCAAGAAGAGAAGTTATATGTTATGCCTTCAATCCCTTCAGCATGTATCAACTCATCAACTGAAGTCTCCATCAAACTCTTCAAATGTGGCATATATTGTTCTTTGATAACCTTGAACTCAGCACAAGCTGTCAACAATGCAAGCACCCTTTCCTTGAGATCAGCAATCTTATCATATACTTGCATAATATCTTCTAGATGTCTATATGTTGTTTCCCTTGACCTTTTCATCCAATCTTTCAACCTATGAGATGAAGACCTCAACCCCTCAAGATGTACAACTGTTTCTGGAGGAAGAAGAAATGGAGGTGTAGAAACTCTCTCCTGCTGATGGATAGGATGAACTAAGTGTTGAATATACTGTTCCAATGCTTGGCACCTTTGCTCAGCCTTAATCCTACCTTCTGTTTGTTTTCTGATTACAGCTCGAGCATTATCAATTGAATCCTGAAGTTCTTCTAATTGTGCTCCAGTGAACAAACCCAAGTCAATTGTATTGATGTCATAATCCTCAGGTGTAATATCTGCTACATTCTTCTCAAGTCTTAGAACATGTACTCTCCTTACACCAGCTTCATCTTTGGTTATCTTTGAAAGAGTAGTTGCTTTCTTCTTCGGTTTTTCAGCAGACATGTCCAGAAGCAACTCTTCAACTGGAATAGGATGATACTTTTCCACTTAACAGCTTTCTTTAATTCTATCCTGTAGCCACTCCGGCAATGATGAAAGATTCCCTGACTGTTGTACTTGCCTTCCTTGCATAAGCAATGATTCTTCTTCAGCTTCATCTTTGTCTTCAGTGTTAGCTTCATGAATAATTTCAGTATTATGTGGACTTGAAGGCACCTCTTCAAATGGAGTATCCGGGACTGCATCTTCAACAACATGTACAACTATATCCTGATTCATTGGAGTATTTCTTGGTTGTCGAGATGAAGTAGTTTCAATACTTATCCTTTTCTTCTTCTTACTTGATTCTCCTTGTGTAGATTCAAGCTGTTTTCTTTTCCTTGCTTGACTTGGATCTCTTTCATTATCCTTACTTCGTGAACTTCTACCCGGTGCACTATGTTGTTCCTTCTGTTCAACTTCCCCCATTTTGGTGTAAGTGAGGCTCTTCCCTTCATCCATCAGTGCTTGTTCTTGCTCCTTTGCATGTTCCTTAGTGATAGCAATGATAGGTTCTATCAACTGTTCATCATATACTCTTTCTCTATCAGTCCAGTCAATGTCGTATGGCAGGTTCTAGATTTTATTGTATTCATCACCTGAAAGAGTTCTGTCATCATCTAGCTGATCAGGAATCCTCAATACTTTTGTAGCTCTCACCATGTCCCATCTTAACCTTGAGCATTTCTGCATCCTTATATCATCATCATCAATAGCATTTGCCCAATGATCTTCAAGCTGCTCAACATGCTGGTAGGAAGAATATGATTGCTTAATAGCTCCATGTGGATCGAAGTTCTCCCTCCTTGAATCGTGAAGATGTAAATGATATGCTTGAAGCTCAATCTATGAGTGCTCAATTGCTTGAAGTGATGGACATGAGTAATATCTCCCCAGCTTGAGAGGAAACTGAACCCCGGCCTCCTTTCTTGTCCTTCGCATCTTATGGAACTCCAACAACTGTCTTGAAACTTCCAGCAACACTATCCTATTGGTAGGATACCTTGGCAATCGATATGGAAAAGATGTGAAGCCTTGAATTCTGATATAAGTGAACTTGTCATATTGAATGTAGTATCTTCCATATTGTTCAATGAAGTTCCTAGCAGCACCTGTCAATCTTCTATGTAGTTTTTCTCGCAACTTTCTCACTATGTACATGGCGAAGGCATCATTAAACCTCTTATAATGATTGATGTTCTTCAAATGGAGCTGTGAATAGCACTGATGTGATAGAATTTGGCAAGACTTTATGCCTACTTCACCTTTAGCTATCAATCCCTTGTATACCACATTTCTTGCCAGTATGTAGACAAGATAGGAAGTCATGAAGGACTTTGACTCATCAAAATTTTCAAATTGTTCATCAAGACAATGACTTATAAGCCCAGCCCAATCAATCATCTTATTCTTTGTAAACACATGATCAAAGTATGTATACATCCATCCTTCAAAAGTCGATGATTGAGGCCTACCTGTTACTCTATTCAAGAACATGATGAAGTAACTTATTTCTTGTTTGAAATCTGCCTTGTGAAACTTCGGATCTTCAGAGTTATATATCTTGATTGAAGAATCTATCATCCACTTCTTCCTCACTTCTTGCATGCAGTGCTTGGAATTGCCTTCAAAGGTACGTTGGGCAGTTGTAGGACAAATGAACACTGCCTTCCGGTTTGGAATGTTGAAGATCTCCTGAATGGCTTCTCTTTGCAAGTATGCGAGGACAGTCCCGCCTTTAGCCACAATTTGTCTTCTCTCCTTGTCATAGTGTTGAATGCATTCCAACACTAACTCGGTGCTAGATAGGGTAGGTGGGAAACATGCCGCTTGAATGATTCCACTCTTTGCAATGGCCTTGATGTCTTCATTCCTCATGATAACGAGCAAGAAATCCTTCATCTCCTCCAAGTTGACGTGTCCCATGTTGGTGTCTCCCACATTCTTCCAATGAGTCTCGAGCTTGGAGTCAGGTATAGTAGACTTGGCATCCATCTTGATCATCCTTTGCCGTCATGCCCATCTACCTACAAAACAATACTTCAATAAGTGACTTGAAATAATGAAATTTACCTTCAGAAACCTGATTTTTTGGATGATAAAAGTATAAAAAATTGCAATTTAAGTAAATAAGAAGGCAATTCTATGAATTAAAAAGTGGCTGAAACATACCTTACACCAATTTTCAGACCTAGAAAAGTGCAGATTTCTGTAGAAATGATGGAAATCAGTTATGAAATGACAAAGATTAGTTTCAAAAAGTGCAGATCTGCCTTCAAAAACTGTTGCTCTTCCTTCCAAAAATCGCTCCTTGGATGAGTTGTGAATGAATAATGCTAAAATGACAAGGAGCGCCTCTTCTTTATAGTGAATCTACCTTCATTTAATGCTGTCGGCCAAGGTTAAGGGTTGGCCAAGGTTAGGTTTTTGTAAAATTTTCAAAATTTAAAACAAATTTCTTATACATATAGGCGCCAAAATTGGTAATTAAAGATTTAGGAAGCGCCTAGACTTTAAAGCTTTTCTTGATTTTAATGCCCTTATTCATTCAATTACTATCTAAGCTTTCTTTATTCACTCGAATGCTTGATTGCATGATTGCAAACCCCTTACCTCTAAGGCGCCAAAATGAACTGATTTTGATGAAAAGCGCGCCTATGTTACTTGACACTTCAATTGCTAAGGTCTCTCTCTATTCAACTTTCCTCATCATACACTTAGGCGCTAATATGACTTGATATGCTTGATGACCCAAGATGAATTAGCTTTCTTCAAGGCGCCAATTTAAGTAGTATGAACTAGGAAGTGCGTCTAAACTTGATATATCACTGACAAGTTTTATGTTGATTCCTTCTTTAGACACCTACTCCTCACATTCAAGGCGGTCTAGGTGATTATTAATTCAAGAAATGGTGCCCCTCCTTCCTTGATCATTCTTTAACAATCCAACTCTTCATTCTGATTTGTTTAGCCCTCTCATAATTGATAGGCACTCAAGATGATGATTTCTAACTTCTAAGCGCACTTTGTAGTTGCTTTGATGTTAGAAGGGCGCCTAAATCTTTCTTTACCTTCCTCAAGCTCCAATCACTAGAAATCCTTATGAGGTTACTTTGAATTGAATTAGCGCCTAAATCTTACAACATATTCTATAATGATCACCTTACTCTCCCTCAAGGCGCTTACACAAGGTCATCTTAACATTAAAGTGCGCCTTACTACTTTAACAAGATCTATCATCATCACCCCTATAGGCGGCCATAATGGACTTCTCAATGACTGAAATGCGCTTATACCTCTCCTTGAATGCATTTGATGATAGTTTGGGTATAATCTGGCGCCTAGCATCAATTTGACTTAAGTTTTAATATTCCAATGACTTCAAACAACAGAAGATGACACAAAATGGTCATACTTCTCAAGGAGTCCACTCAAAAGGGTCGTTTCAAGTGAAGTCCTAGGCGCCAAAGTGAGGTGGTATAAATTAGGAAATGCGCCTAGATGCTTATACTCCTCCAAATTGGCCAATGAAATGCCCTTTAGTTTTTAGGTGCCAAATTCATTTCTCAAAGCAATCTACTTTCTAGGCGCTCATTGAGGTGCACAGAGGAGTAAAAGAGCGCCTAGAAGACTTAATGGCTTCATACTTGTCATTTCAATGATTTAAACTCATGTAGAGACCTCCTCACTTAAGCGCCTATTCTCAAAGTTTTCAACACCACATTTCCAATCCTCATGTCTTCTAGGCGCTATATTGGTTTAAACATGCTAAGGCGCCAAAAAATGAGGCTACAGAGAGGCAAATTTGCGCCTAAGTTTGGATGTAGTTTCCATCACAACTAGGGCACCTTTATGATGATAGAAGTGACCAAAAGCGCCTAAGGTCTTAGGTGGTTTCTTTAAGCTCTCAAAGATTCCAATCAAATGTATAAGTGACTTGAAGAGGTTTTTTTTTTTTTTTATAATGATCAAATCCCAAGGTTCAAGTCTTTCTCCTTGCAAGGCGCGAAATGATGACTTTGTTGATAACAATAGGTGCCTATGCTAAATGAATGCACTTTGGACTTGAAGACTTAAAGGTATTCTCAATAAATCAAACTCTCTTCAAGGTGCTGATTCCCTCTAGGAACACCTAACCTTTCCTTCTCAAGGCACTTAAATGTTGTTTTGACTTAACTTCCCTTAGGCGCCCATATAAGATGGTTTTGACCATACAATGCGCCTATGTCTCTAATGATTTATTCCTTTATTTAAGGCGTGTTCTAGTGATGATTAGAAGATAAATTGGTGCCTAAGTGACATGCTCTTTTACTTACCTTGCCCACTTCCATAGTAGTTGATCTCACAAAACAATATCTTTTCATCTAGGGAGCTCAAGGTGATCATTCAAGCACAAAGTGCCAGGGCGCCAAAATTGATAAGAATCCACATGAAGGGCACCAAAATTGGCACAAAGAGGCATAAGATGCGCCTAAAGCTCCAAACATTCTCAATCACTCTCCCAAGCTTCTAGGAGACCCCTCCACCATCTACATGCTAACTTTCAATTTTCCATGTCTTTATATCAAAGGCGCCAAAATTGGGTGAGAGAAACAAGGAAATGCGCCTTTTGTCTTTTGATACATTACTGACAAGCTTTATGTTGCCTCACTCTTCACATACATGTTTCTCACCTTCAAGGCGCTCCAGATGACTAACTCACTGTTTAACACTCCAATTCCACATTCTGATTTGTTTAAGACCCTTAGGCGCACATTCAAGGTTATTATGGTGACAAGGAGCGCCTTAGACATACATTGGGCGCTCATTTGAGGCGATTCTGGTGACAAGGAGCGCCTAAGGTCTTCATGTTTAGTATTAGGCATTTAGAGGCTCTTAACACTAGGCGCTACCTTTTGGGCCTTTGCCTTAGGCGCTAAAAGGATGTTCTTCCATTGTCAAGGTGCTAAGATCAGATTGGAAAGATGAAAATATGCGCCCATACCAAAATAGCCTTATACTTTATGACTACTATGATTCCACACCATTTAAGAAGTCATAAATGCTTCTAAGTTCACTTATTGATGTCAACTCATGTTTTCTTCTCAAAGGCGCCACTATAAGGTAGTATGAACTAGGAAATGAGCCTAGATGCTTCTGAGTATTTCCTCCACTTTCCCTGTGTTTGAAGGATCATAGATGCTCTACAGAACTTCACCAGTCAATCCCTTTCAAAACTTGTGAATTCAAGCTGACTTTTCCCAAGGCGCAAATGTGAGGGTATGGCGCAAATGTGAGGGTATACAGGGAAAATTGGCGCCTAGCCCTTTGAAGCAACTTTTTGTTGAGTTTGAACATCCAAAATGGCTCCAAGTATGATCTTATCAATAAGAATGATGATTTCTCAAGTTCTCACCATAGGCACTTATTGAGGGTTGTTTTGAGTTGAATTGGCACCTAACTCTTATACATGTTCTATAATGAGCATATGACTCTCCTTCAAGGCGCTTGCACAAGGTCATTTCAACATAAAAGTGCGCCTCAACTTCATAAGGACCTATTTCATCTCTCAATGCCTCCAAGCCCTTGTGGAAGACTTGTCATCACCAATACTAACTTCACCTGTTCTTGGCTTAGGCGCCCCTTTGAGGTTTCACAGATGACAATCTGCGCCTAATAAACACTTAGTCATTTTCCATCTTCAAAGCATATTGAGGTTTAAAACATCATTCCCACATACAAACCCTTCTCAATTTGACCTAAGGAATGCTCTACACTACCTCAGCAGGCTTATCAACTGACTAACTCTGAGATGATATAAACAACTATCCTAAAAACGACTAATCCTATGAAGAAAACTGGGGGTCCCCATTTGGAATGGGGCGATGTGTGATTTGGTCACAACACTAGGAATGAAGCGATTTGACCTTAGAGCAATTGGAAACCCTTACACCTTCAATGTATGATGATCAAACCCTCTAAATGTGCGCTGATAGAACCCTGATGAAGTTTGAAAATGCTGATCACAACCTAGATTTCACAAATCATGTCAAAAAGAGTCACAATAAGCGAAATTATGAAATCGCCTAGGTAGATATGAAGGGCGATTTGTCCCAGCAAGCTTATAAACCTCAAATGATGTCAAATTATGATGATATCAACCTCTGAAATACAATTCCAGCCTGCTGTAGCAAAAATCAGAATATCAAATTATGAAGCTGTAATGTCCCCTTCTACGCAGTTCAACTTTTTTCGTACCTTGCACACAAATTCAACTTGCACAAAGAGAACATTAGGACATAATTCATTTCTATATCACATAAATTCATATTCTTCTATTATTCATTAAAGTTAGGATCATATATCTTTGCATATTCCTATCACATTCATCATAATAAACATTTCTTCTTCTTCATAAGGATAGTGAGATAGGTATGAGTGACTATCATGGGCTTGGTATTCCTTTGTCTTAAGTCGGAATAATCCACATCTTGGGCAAAGGCCTTCATATATCTTCGGGTGTGATCCCAAAGCCTTCATAAGTAATCCTTAGGTTTTACCCTAAGGCCTTCATATATAATCCTTAGGTTTTACCCTAAGGCCATATTAATCTTTAGGTATTAACCCAAAGCCTTCTCCTTAGGTTATTAGTCTAAGGCCATTAATAATCTTTAGGTGTTACCCTAAAGCCTTCTCCTTAGGTTATTAGCCTAAGGCCTTCTCCTTAGGTGATCAGCCTAAGGCCTTCTCTTTAGGTTGTTAACCCAAAGCCTTCATATCAAGCTCTCATGATAAATCATCATCCTCATATCCTTATTTTTATCATATAATATCCAGCTTCTATGATAACATTATTCATACTGGTTGTTTTATCATACTAGAGACAGTTTATTTTCATAATTTCTTATTCTATTATTTCTTATGATATCTTTATTCTTTCCCTATATAATGACTTGTTCATCCTCATCTTATAGAATCAGTTGTTTGGTTACTTAATAACATATATATGGATATCTATAATGACAAGATAATTTCTGATTACAAAAGATTTCTATCTATGCTAATTGCTTAATTCCATTATTGCTTATTATTCAGGATTAACAATTGTAAACCCCTAGTATTCTCTATTGAGTAATAATGAAACATTGCCTTATACAATTAGTGGACTGCTATTTCCATCATTTCAACGTGTTATCATGTTTAATTCAAATGCAACGTGATTAGACATAAGAGAATGGGCCGATAGTTTCATAGCTTATGTACTGTGATAATAATTCTTGTAATGCTGGTAAGTTTATTGCTGCGGAGGGCTGGTGTATGTATATTATTTATGCTTCTGGAGGCCCGTAATGGAAATCTGATGATGTTTGACTCAGCTGATATTATCCTCTGTGATGGCCAGTAACATTCAAATCTGAATCGATGATGACTTTGCTGGTTTGTGCAGATGAAGAGGGCGCTGGGAACTTGAGCCTTGTATCTTATTCTCCGAAGGATGTTCGTGTAAGATACCCAACTAGTTCTACGAAAATTTTTCCTTACTTAAACAATTATACTTGCTGTCAATTCATCAACTACTTCAACAATACAAAGAGATACATCAAAGATAACTACTTGAATGAGAGTTGGGTACTTGTCTAGTTATTTGATTCAATCAACTTGCAATGTCTTATTACATGGATAATGCTTTCAATAGCATGAAATACAACTTATTCAATGGAATTACAAAGGAAAGGCCTTGAAGCCCAGATGTTTACAATTGCGACTACACTTGATCAACGCACTCTAACTCAATGATGTCAACTGAATGTCAACACCTCACAATATCACAAGGGAACATCACCTTGCTTGTCAAGGGAGCATCACCCCAACACTTGAAACTCGCAGGCCTCAAGATTACAAGCTCAACAGCTTTGCAGAGAGAATTTTGTCAAATGAACAGATACCAAATGAACGAGAGAGCTCCTCCTTTTATAGGCCTTCCAAAGGCAATGAAGGCACGTTTTTCAATGCACAAAGAGGAACCAAGGCACATTTCCCAAGAAGCATATCCAAGGGAATATTCCATCTGATGACTCATTCTGAGTTGGCAAGCTTATCCAAAGACCTCGTCGCGGATCCCAAAGTCATCCTGTCGACCAATGAGAGCTTAGGTAGTTCCAACTACCTTATCTCTGACTAGGCGCCCATTCAAAGCAATGCGATCATGGAATGGCGCCCAATGTGGAACTAGGCGCCCAACTGAGGTAGCAGAGGCAAGGATATGCGCCTAGAGGAACTTGATAACTCCATATGCCCTCAAAACACTTAACAATGTTCAATGAAGATCTCTTAGACTTCAGGCGCAAAAATGATATCACATTTGCAATATTTTCAAGGTTAGGTGCCAACTGAAAGGTAGTGGGGACTAGAATAGGCGCCTTTCCAAGCTAGGCGCTTCCCTGAGGTGGCAGAGACTAGGGAGTGCGCCTTAACAATAGAACTTGTCTTTTTTGATACTTAACCATGTATCCCTTATAGGTGCAAACTAGAATACTTTTCTTTGCAGGTGGATGAAGAATTTAGGTGAGGTGCATAACCAAGGTGGCACAGGAGGCAGAGTGCGCCTTGGCCATTTTGATGTCTCCTTGTCATTTGATCAAGATCTTGGCTTGATGAAAGAACCCTTAAGCCAAATCAAACTTCTCCAACAAAATGAAAAGTTAAGTTGTAATTCAAAAAGCCTTGACTATCTTAGGCGCATTTTCAAGGTTCTAGAGTCATGGATTAGCGCCTAATATCCTGGGAGCAAATTTTAACTTTATACAAGTCTATCAAGGAGTTTCCAAGATAAGATGCCAAGGTAGGGTCACAGATGAGTAGAACTGCGCCTTCTGGATCCTAGGCGCCATTTTGAGCTGGCAAAAGCTGGGATTTGCGCCTAGTGGAGTTTAATACTTTCAAACTCTTTCCAATCTACACCCATCAAGCTTAGGCGCTCAGATGGAGAATCCCTAGAATCACATATGGGCACCTTGTTGCTTTAGGCGCCTAATTCACTCATAAGACTTCATTTTGGATACTGATCAACTTTCCCTCCTGAAGCGCCAATCCATAGTCATAGGAACTTCTTCTAGCGCCTTAGGCGCTCAGTCTGGTCTGCACAAGGAGGAATTTGCGCCTAGGTCATTCTCCACTCATTTTGAACTTAGAAAAATCAAATCAAGTGGTTGGAGGTCATTTCATATGTCAGGCGCATGCTAAACTGGAGTCCAAGCAACAACAGGAGGTAAGAGAGAGAAAGATTTGCGCCTAACTCACTTAGGCGCCTGTGGGAAGTGATGGGGATCTAGAAGTGCGCCCTCATCCTTTCCATTCATGGATGATCATTTCAATTGATAGAAGGTTAAGTCAACAAACAAGAATCCTTTTAATGACCACTTCAACCTTCCAAAACATCTCCTTGCCAAGGCGCCAACTGGATGTTGCTCTGGCAAGTTTGAGTGGAGAAGTGCGCCTAGAGTTTACTTAGTCAAGTTCTTTGAAGAACTACAATGTATGAGTCCCTCTGATGATCTAAACATTCTTTTCTACCTAGGCGCCCTGGTGGATATGATAGAAGTACTCTGTAGCTTGATGATGCTAGGTTAGGCGCTCTTTTGGGAATTTTGATAGAGGATGTGCGCCTAGACTCCAAGAGTCCATTTCCTGCATTTCTTGTCTTTTAGACTTAGCCAAACTTTGGGTTTTCTGACTTTAGAACCTGCAAAACAATCAAACGGAGTTAGTCAAAACCCAGTTCATTCCCTTGTCATTCTGAATTAGCCTCCAGGAATGATCAATAGGCTAATCCATTCTTTACTTGACGATCAAGCCGGAAACGGGGACATGACAGTTCGATGGTTTAATCTTTACCGCTGCTGCCTTTTAAAGCCCTGAATGGGGTGCTATGCCAATGGTTGCGTGTGTTTAAAAGACCTCTGGCCATTCATAAATAGATTTATCTCTTAATAAATCGCCTGTGCTAATTGGCGCTTCAATGATCGGGGGTCCTTAGAATGATTTTGCTTTAATCTTTATTTGTCTTATATGTTTTTTTTTGTCTTCTAGTGCCACATCCACATTGTCTTATTCACTTGTTTTGTCTTATTCGCTTATGAGATGAACAAGATGACTTCTACTATTTTAAGAGTAAGGAATGAATGATATGCATATTTCCAATCTTTAATTAAAAATCATCGGATCATGACAGGCCTTAGTGGAAATATCACAAAATTATATATATATTATCATATATATATAAGTTCAAGAAACTATTATTATAGTGTATATTACAATATGCACATAAGGAGCGATTCCCTTAAAGAATTGCCAAGACCATAATAATATAGAAAGCATGCGATTGTTAGAAGCTACGGAATAGATTAAGAATTATTATAAACAGCAATTCACTACCAACAGATACATCCCTTTTAGGACAGAAACTATTGCAAGTTGCAACCGTTGAATAAGAAAGTATGTAAGGGAATCATCGATTGATCAGCATTCATTATTAGAACAGCAGACATGCGAATGGAAGGTTGTCATTGTTAGAGGAAGAAAGATAGTATCGAAAGGATCGATAGGGCAATGGTAAGCAAAAAGGATCGATCAAGAAGATCATTAGTCAGCAGTCAAGAAGAAGAAAAATCAGAACTGCATAATCAAGTTCAGATCTGCAGAAAAAAGGTAAAGGTACAGCAGGTATGCATTACTTAATATGTTTACTTTATAATTATTAAATATAAGATTTGTAAAATGATATGTATGTGTGTATATATATATATATATATCTAAGTATGCGTAATTTAGAATAGATCTATGTATATGTCAATCACATCATTAGTATTACACCAGTATATGAATCTATGTGAATGATCATAGTTTATAATGAAATGTCTTCTTTATTCATAATCGAATTGATATCCATATTTAGACTCAAGATGTAACAATGATGAACAATTATAAGGCTACCATATGACGGTACTTCTAATTGCAATATGAATGGCTTTAATTAATCATTATGATGATAATGGTATAATAGAGTTCCATCTATAGTACAAGGGAATATTGCATAAGGATCATATCTCTGTAGCCCCTAGTACTTCATCCAATGAGGAATCATTGGTATTGTAGGGAAAGGCAGAGTAATTCCATCTTCTGTATAGATCCCAATGGTTGGGATATAGTTCCCAAGGCCGGGTCCAGAGATCTCGTATTGATTCCAAAGGCTGGGACTTAGTTCCCAAGGCCGGATCCGAGATTCCGTGTATAGACCCCAAGGGTTGGGACTAAGTTTTCTGAAGTATGGTTTCAGCGCGCCCTACTCATGTAAATCCCAATTCTTTGGTGAAGAATAGAAGGGGAAGATATGGATCTTGAAATATGTTTAATATTCTCCCTAATGTACTTATGAAAAACTATTATAGATTAGTCATCAATATTGAATGACAATAAGGATATGAATAATCCTTTGTCAAGAATAAAATATTTATATTATCTTTGATCTCATTAGGTATTATCACTGAAATTTCTTGATCTTTAATGTTTCTAATGTCTTCTTGAGAATCACTTTGAATGTAGATTCAGGTTCAAGTGTTTCCACTAGAAAGGGGACACTACAGTATCAAGGCCATCCCATGCTGTTACAGGTGCAAATGCAATATACCTGTCTTGTGATCACCAGAAACTGTTTCCCATCTCCACCTCATCATGTACAATATACTCAACAATGCTATGTGTCTTCCCAGCTCTTCGGGCTCATGAGCATTTTCGTCATCAAACAGCCCTGCCAACCCAAATTCTGCTACCTTGGGATTTAAATCTTCATGTAGATTTGATGTTCCGATGTATAATTTTAAAAATAATGACTCGTGAAGATAAGCAAGTCTGCGAGCAAATCCCAAACAAAACCTATACCGAGTAGGCCAATCTAGCTTAATATGAGGTTCATCACAATCAAACAAAGCTTGTGTGAGATTGCTGCTCTCCATGTATTCATAAATCAGGATAAGGTCGTACCCCTCTGCACATCAACCATAAAGTTTAATGACATCTGGATGTTGCAATGCAGTTCAGAAGCTTGCAAATCCTTGACTTAGATTCAAAGATGAAGAGATAGTTGATTCAAGGATACTGAATACAAGTCGTTGCATCCAATATCCATTATAGGTCTGACAGGCAGATAAACCTTCATTCTGATGGATGGACACTAAATTGAGGTTTACATGGCCCCGGTACAGGAAGCAATGCATTGGAGCATTTTTGACAAACCAATCTTTACACGTTGCCATGATCTTTAGATTCACATTCACTTTTTATCATTACCTTCTAGAAAGCCAAGCACACATATTCCTGAGGCATACGAAAATACGGACATAACTTCAAGAGCCATGGCTTCGAGCTTCTTCGTAATAAAAGATTTTTCATTCCCCACTGTCCTCATATGGAAGGCTTTGTCGAGGTCATGGTATTTTTACAACCAAATACGCTATTATCTCATTGCTTCAGCCAGTGAGACCTCTCTATTTGTCTGTTCATCACTTAAAAGATCTGTAAATGACTTTGGAGCATCCTTGGCAGCCCATATTGCTTTAGGAGCCACATACATGTCTGCGAGAGTGATTGCAACCACAATATCTGACTAGAATTGCCATTTCGCTGTGTATTGATGGGTGTCCATAATCTGTTCCAAAGCTTCCATATGGTGCGGGCTGGAAGGATACTGGCAAATGTTGTGAAGTCTGGTTTTATACCATATCAATTGCATTTGCCTTGAAGCTTCTAACTTCTATTCAACAAACCTATTTTGTGCACTTATTACAATCATTGCGTTCCCGGTGACAACAATCTCTTTGAGGCCTTCTGCAAACAGCTCATGTGCCTTGTCTATGCGTCCACATTTTACATACATCTCTGCTAGGGCGGCTGCAAGCACAACATTTTAACAAAATTCCTCTAACCTTTATGCTTTGAGGGAGATTCATGACTTGTTACGAGTTTTTCATTTTGGCATGGGATGAAAGGATGTTGGGAAAACTTGTAGAAGCCGATTGCATTCGCTCGAAGGTTTCAAGCCTTTCAACGAATCCATTGAACACATTCTGCAATCCATGAGACCACGTCTCATTGAGACATCCATCAAAGTGTTTTTTTTGCAACTTATTAACGCCTTCATAAATTGCATACATTTCTGCCTGAGTGTTTCCGATCATGACATGATTTAGGAGGCCTGGAATATGTGCCTTGTATAGAAATTCACAGGCATGTCTTCTGCGGCACTTACAAATACCACATCTGACAAAAACCATGAAAGCTTCTGTTTTGGCATCGACCGCGAGGATGCTGGCAAAAGGCTATGGAATTTGGCTTCATAACAACCATTAGATAGTTTCTCAGGCCTTTCCAAATTATCTTTTTGGTGCATATCCTGCAATCGATGCCTTTAGTATTATCATATCTGCCTTGAACCGCCATGTCAAAATGTTCACAGATATTGCCTATGCTTTCACATTTGCATATAGATCAATGGGGCGCTCACCAATAGCGGGTGGCACGATTTCCTCTTTTGCCATATCCAGCTTTTAATGGTCTCCGTGCTCTCTGTGTAGATGTTTCTTCATTATAACGGGATTGAGCTTTGATGAAGGGATGTCGGCTTATCGGATATTTCAAGAAAATTTGAACCTTCAACATGGAGTTCAAAAGTTCCTAAAACTCCCGACTCACTGATTAGGGAAGAGTTGGGGAAGAGTGAGGTTTTTGAACTTTTAAAATTACTGATATAGAAAAGTCGGGTCTTTATGGGGTTCAGGAACTAACAAGACTCCCGACAACAAAGAGCTCCATATCAAAAATTAAAGTCATTCTCCTTTAAAGCAGCCGGACTTCCAAACTTTTCAACATGAGAGGTAAATAAAAACTATTCCCCATAACAAATATCTTTACTCATTCTCTGACCTTGGAAACAACATTAAACTTCATCATGACGAAATTTTAATCCGTGAATAACTTGAAAGCTTTTTGAAAACACACTTTAGGCTGAAGACGAAAAACCTTATTTCTTCCTCATAACAACATTCGCTCTAGCAACCAGGAAACCAAATTTAACCATATTTGCGAATCACCAACGGGAAAATGTGAAGTTTAAAATCTTTCAAATGGCAAGGTGTTTCGGCATGAAAACTGACCAGATAGGGTAGAATAAGGTTTGGATTAGGCCCATAGAAGGATTTTGTACCAGCTGTTACAGATTTTCAATTTTAATTGTTTTCGTGACTTGGCAGTGTCAAGGGTTCGGGTGCTTTGGAAATTTGAAACTAGCTAAGTTCAAAATTTTCGAGTAACAACCATGAAACCTAGCTGTTTGAAGCCAATCCTCCATCAAAAACCTCCAATGATGCTCAATGATGAACTCTTAAGTGAATTCATCTCTCATGGTGGAATGGGTTTTCGTCCAAATAACTAAAATTCAAGGGTTTTCGTCTTTGAATCAAGCTGAAACTCAATTACAGTCAAGAAAAAACAATCAATATGCAAAATACCAAATGATCAAGATATATCAAAATTGCTCCAAATGACCTCCTTTTATACTTTTCAACTTGAGCGCCCAAATAAAACATTATTTTATTATTTTTGAAGTCCATCGCCAAAAGAAAATAATGTTTAATTATTTTCTTTTTTATTTTATTTTATTTTCCTCCAACTTGGACGTCCCACATTAAATAATAATAAAATAATATTATTTTATTATTTTCTCCCTTGAGTGCCGATTTTCTAGTGGGAAATAATAAAAAATATAATAATAAAATAAATTGAATTGCGTTTTTTCTAAATTGGCTTTTTTACTCTTGTACACTTTGGCCTTGCCTTTGTTTAAAGTAGTGCCATTGCATCACTCACTCTTCTTCATAGCAAATAGGATAAAATTGTTTCTTTAGCAGCCCCTTAAAGTCAGTCGTTCTAGGTTGTAAGCTACCGGCAAAACATTACAAAATTTTAAGGAATAGGCATAGCTTTCATACCACTTGATTGCATGTTTGGATAGCTTGAGTCTAGCAAACAAGATTTGTTGGTGAGGAGATAACTTGAGCATATTGAAATGGACCTCCATTGAGAGATCCGTTGGTCTAGTTTCTCGATACATCTCATCATAGGGCTGTATGTCTATCTTCCCTTCAGCCTTGAAGAAGCCATTGAGATGACTCTCCTTGTTCATGCTCAGCCGCCTTGGTCTCTTATCTTTTTTACTCTTTATTTTCTTGAGCAAACCCTGTTTTTTGGGCACGGCTAGTATAATATTTTCCAGCCTATCCAACTTTCCAACTGAGAGAGATATGAACAACATTATCTTCTAGCCTTTTGGACTGTGCTTCATCCTCACCCATTTCTTTGTCTAGGTCTCTTGCCATTTATCTCGATATCCTATTCCACTCCCTTCTACCAGTTTCGGGCTCAAAAGGAACCAAATCATCGCTTCCACTTGACCTTATCACAGGCATAACCAGCCAATAATCTTTTCTTATCAGTCACACTCTTGCAAGGATAACAACATCTTACTCTGATACCACTTGCTTTGTAAAATGTCAGAGTGAGTCTTTAAAACAATTACTAGTTACATATTTCTTAAAGTTTTAACTCTACAAACCTCCTATAAACTCAAAAACTCAATTGAATCTATTTATAAATTCAGTTTGAAATGTTGAACTATGCAAATAACATGGAAAACAACAAAACACATCTATACAAGAGCAAAAGCACACCAGCAAAAAGATTGAACACACTGATACACCTGGAGAAACCCTCAAAAGAGAAGAAAACTCCAGAAGAGTGAGCTTTTATGCCTTATGCCACAATTACTTGACCTTGTCACAGGCATAACCAGCCAATAACCTTTTCTTATCAGTCACACTCTTGCAAGGATAACAACATCTTACTCTGATACCACTTGCTTTGTAAAATGTCAGAGTGAGTCTTTAAAACAATTACTAGTTACATATTTCTTAAAGTTTTAACTCTACAAACCTCCTACAAACTCAAAAACTCAATTGAATCTATTTATAAATTCAGTTTGAAATTTTGAACTATGCAAATAACATGGAAAACAACAAAACACATCTATACAAGAGCAAAAGCACACTAGCAAAAAGATTGAACACACTGATACGCCTGGAGAAACCCTCAAAAGAGAAGAAAACTCCAGAAGAGTGAGCTTTTATGCCTCATGCCACTAATATACAGTCATAAATAAGTGCTTACAATGTCAAATGAATAAATTGGATCTCTTTCAACAAGTGCAATGGGCTACTAACACCTACAAATGGTCACAACACCATGGAAACCCTTGTTCTCCTCTTGCAATTATCAAATTTCGAACATACAAAAGTTAGACATGAGAGCCAACCCTCGCACAATGACTTTCATGTGTTCTTTGTTGTACTCCTATGAAATTTTTTTATAGTTATTTTTTCAATAAAAACACTATCATTTTCTGTCTAGTTGGTCATTGAGCAATCCTTGTCTCCCATGTTCATGATTGTCATGTTTTTGAGCTTTAATCAGTGTCATTGCATAGCCAACAGAAGATACTTTCCAATGCATCAAACGAGACAAAGATTGGAGCTTGGATACAAAAAATAGGTCGAAATTTTTTTAAGATATGGAAAATTGGCATGCCAATGGTGAGGTCTATGCCTTCTCACTAGACTGCCAAAGTATTCCATGTGAAAATGGGCAAAAGCCAAAAGCAAACACCTGCCATTATCATGTCAAAAATGACAATGTAAGCAAAAATGAAAAGTGGCACTCTCTTCAAAAGTGTGCTCCATTCGATTGATATGCCGAAGAATACGGAAAATTGATATCTCCTTCACAAGGCGTGTACTAGGACATAGTGATGCAAAAAATGCAAACTTAAAAACTCAAAAATGACAAGCAGAGGCAAAGTGTGCGCTCCTTCACTGGCAAGTTAGAAGTTTAAAAACACAAAAAAAGGGCGAAGGAGACCAAAGCAGGCGCATCTCCATAGGGTCACCAATTTTTGGGCAAATGGTAAAAGTTACCAAAATGTCACTATGGCACGATCTAGGCGACTATATATAGAAAGACACAAAACACAAAAATAGAGGATGTGTGTCTTATACATAAGGGCGCTTTGGCTTTTGGTTGCTGATTCCTCTCATTGTCATGCAAAACCATCCATTTGCAAGGGTAAATGAAAGGACTTTCAGCAGATTCAAGTGCCATTCGAGTACCACAAAAGGAGTTTGGTAGTGCTTTATTACAGGTTTTCAGTCCTCCTTGGCCACAGTTTCCTAAGTGTAAAAGATTGCTTCCAGCAGTTTTCAAAAACTTTCTACAAGCATCTAGGGTTTTCATCTCCATCTTCCATTCTACATTGAAGTGCCTAGAGTTTTATGATCAGCTTTTAAGCAAAAGAGGACTGTGCAGCATTTGCCATTCTAGGTTTCATATTTGCCAAGCTCTAGGGTTTTCAAAACACTAAATATTGCAGAATTTTAGAGGGGGCTAGGGTTTGGAGGTTGAGTTTCAGCAAGGCAACTGTTTTTTTTCAAAAGAAGAAAAATAAATTAGTGGGGGATCTATAGAGGGCCCTGCCCAAGGTAAAACTAATATAGATAAAACAACCCAAATGGTCAAAAGAGATATACAAATATGAAACTACAATAGGGTCAGACAATCCACACATAGCCAGCTGAGAACTACCATTAGAACAAAATGCTAAACAAAAGAGCTAGGAAGACCACCAGCGACACCCAACTAGATAGTACCAAAGACTGCCACATGCTCAACAATAACAATCAAAAGGAGTCTAATAGACTCTCCAACCATCAACACCACGATCAACATCCACACCCCAGCTTGCAAGGTCCTGAACAATCAATGCATTCATTCCATCACCTCCAACACTAGACAAGGGACTTGGAGCCGAGGGGTCCATAGCTGGGAATTTCACTCCATGGAAGATTTCTTGATGCTTTTTCATCCCAACCAACTTGCCATTCACAAAGGAAGAGATTGTGAAGGAGCTTGACACCTTCAGGTGACTGCAATTGCATTTGCGTATAACAATCAATTGCTTCACCACCTTGCCAAGTTCTGCACAAAAATATCTTAACTCCTGGAGCTCTTTGTCAATAGTCAAGGACTTATTTCGAACCAAACTTGGCTCCTCTTGGGTGGCTGCCATAGTACAAGACTTTTCTTTTACTTCCACTTCCATGGGCCTTGCACATAGAGAATCATCAATCCCAAACTGAAGGGGGAGCAAGAGCCTCAAAATCTAGATGTGGTGAGCCGTTGAAGGCACCACCTCCTCCAATTTGCATACAAAATCATTTCTCATGGAAGCTATAGACCTAGGATGTCCATAAATGCCCAATCCCAAGTCTCCCAACATAGCCTTAATAAACCCCAAACCTGTCATGTCCATACAATTGGAAATGGAATTAAAGCACTTATCAAAGACTTGACCTAGGAGAAAGGGATCCCTAGGCTTCAAAATTTTTGGCCTTCGAGTCATTGCTAGATATTAGAGCAGAGCAGAAGAAAAAGCCTAACACAACACCACCATTCATAGAAGTAGTCTTAAACCTTCTGCCACCCACACCTGTGATGTCCCGATGTTAAGGCATTGTTTAAATTAAAGATTTAAACATCATGATAAACAATGAAATTGCTTTCTTGAAATATGGTGTTAGTAGTGTCCCTTCCATCGTTAATTTGAATGATAAATTATGTATATATATCAATAAAACATATACAATATTTAATTGTTAACATTTAATAGATGATATTAAATAATATTATTCAAATATAAATATAATATATTATATAAATACAAATAACAAATATAAATATAAATATAAATTTAAATATTATTATATTATATAAAATAAATATAAATAAACATTGATAATATGAATATAATATAAAATTAAATATTATTATAATTATAATATATATATATATATATATATATATTATAATTATAATATAATATATATTATACTATAAATATATATAAAAATAAATATATTTATATATAGTATATAAATAATATACAGCAGCGGTTAACATAGCTGCGATTTGAAAAGAAGTTAAGGCAGCGATCATTAAAGCAATAAGTGGTAGCTAAAAGCAAACAGCGATTAATATGCCATAAGAGGTATCAATTAATATATAAAAGCAGCGATCAAGAGAATTGCCAAAGGCAGCAATCTGTTGGAACCAAGGGTTATATCATTTAGGAAGAGACATAACCATAGCATAGAAGCCTCTCTAGAAGGGCTATAAATTAAGGAAGAAAAATAAGATCGGAGGGAATATGAAGAAGAATGATTATTTTCTGAGTTAAATATATATCTTCAGATATATTTTCTGAATATAAAAGTAGGAGAATAATATAATTTTCTGAGTATAAAGAAGAAGAAGATATGTTTGAATAAAATATATATATCTGAATTAATATTCAGATCTTCATAAGTATAGGAAGGATCATACAGAGATATAAACCAGTCACCCTCACTTATGTATATATAGCAGCAGATTGGAATTATCAATCAATCAAGTCATATAAACAATTGTGACACAGCAAGAGGATATATTGCCATCTCTGAACTGAACTATATTTATTGATCAAGAGTTATTCTTATGTGCAGGTTAAGAAATCAAGAATATCCAAAAAGGGGACATTACAACACCACACCACAAATAATGCGAACAATAATGCAAGGATCTGCCATCAAAAAAGAAAGGTTGCACATGCCAACAATAAAGGTTGGCGATCTTCACACAAGCTACATGAAACATCTGCTTAAAATGGTCCTTCTAGCCATCAAAAGCTCAACTCACACTCCAACTGATGTAAGCCACATGCCCCTGCCAAAGCAAAAAAGAAGTTAAGAAGGTTTCAAAATTAAAAACTCCTCCAGACTTGACCAAGATTCAATACGGTCGCTAAAAAGGGTTGTTAGCAGATCTTGCAACACCCCATGATTGGTCAATAAATCTGTTGTAGAATTTGCCTCTTGGAGCCAATGTGAGAAACTAGTGTCCTCAAAAGTCTAACATAATAAGGTTTGAGCTTCTTCTAAAAATCTTTTGAGTTTGCAATTGGGGCAAAAATCTTTACGAAGCCCATTAATCATAGCTTGGGAATCACCTTCAACCCATAAATGTTTAGAGCCAAAGGAAGAAGCAAGCACAATACTTGCAACTGTTGCTTCCTATTCTACTTCATTATTAGTACATTGTCCTAAGAAGAGAGAGTCACATTGAATAAAACCACCTTCTACATCATGAAGAATCATACTCGCACCAGCGTTTCCTAGGTTAACCCTTGAAGCACCATTAAAATTCAATATAGTGAAGCTAGACGGTGGTTTGAGCCACACCACCTTGTTCCTTTTAGATTGTTTATCTCTTATCCTTTTAATGAGGGGTAAGGTAATTGGTTTTCATCAGATTCAAGTCACCAAGATTCTTCCTTATTTATCAACTTGTTTTCTAGGGTTTCGTAGATGGCATGCCATTTCTATATGATGGAACCTTTTTTAGTCTTATCATGTGATTAGTTGAAGGTCAAGGACATTGAACTAGGGCACATAGATGTGCAAGAGCTTAACTTAGATGAAAAGATTGAGTTGAAATAAAATTGCAAAGAGGCTCAGAAATAGTGGGCTTATCCAAGCTACAGTGTTTTCAATTTTAGCTCAAAGCCAAGAATTGGTCATTGCTTGTGCCAAGCAATATCACCTAGTGAAGTGGAAAATCCATATGATATGTAATGACATTGTTGGTGCCCTTACAAGCTCCCTAATTTCTGGTAAAATTAGGGAACCCCTCAGTGTTTGTCCTCTTGAACCTTTGATTATGTATAACAATCCAAGCATGATGAACTTTGATGTGCTTTTGGTGCTTCCGGTTTAGTTCTCTCTCCTGTGGGGTCCCCATTGATATTCAATCCGAGATCCATCTTATTGGTCCTTGTATTTGTTTTTGACTTTGTGTCTATGCCCATCCTCTTTTTAAATGCCTCGTTGCTTTGCCTTTGATGTTTGGTTTTCATCCCTTAAGAGGTCAAGTCAAAGTTGGCCAAATTGAAAAATTCAAGTTGATGACTCAAACTTATGATGTTCAAGTCTTAGGTGGCCTTGGTGTGGACACACATTCCAAAAATGAGGAAATTTGATGTTAAATTGTGTAAGTTATGCTTGGATAGAACATCAAAACCTTCATGCAACTTTGCAATTTTGCAAACTATGCCCTTGCTTCCCCATAGCCTTAGCTTCCTATGGAATTGCGGAGTCTTTATGCGCTTTTGCAATTTTGCCAAATTGCTTCCTTGTTGCGCACCTTTGCTTTTCTGCATTCCTTAGCCTTGACTGAACTCTTCCCTCCCCAAGTAGTTTGCAAATTTGCAAATTGCTCTGCGCCTCCACCTTCTGCTTCTTTCGTAGACTTGCAGACTCTTTTTGCAGGTGCATAGGTGCTGCAAACTGCACTTCTGCTTCCCACCTCCACAATTCTACATATTTACTTTATGGACTTACCTACTCCATTTGTAGTCTTGCAAACTGCTTCGTTGCTTCCGGATCCCGCATTTCTGCACCCTCTTTGCTCGTAGACTTTCTCCTTTACTTGCAACCTACGAATCTTCTCTTCATCATCACTTCAATTCTCTACAAGGCTTTTCTTGCAGACTTGCGAACCTTTCTCGCACCCTGGAAAATTGCTCATATGCATCTAGGGTCCGCACTTCTGCCTTTTGCTAGTCATATTTCCTTGACCAATGCCTGCTCGCTACGTGTCTGTTCATGCGCCCAACCACTTAAAATGAGCGGGAAACATATTTTTCATGCAATTAAAATTGATGGTCGACTCAATGAAGCGATGACGTTCCTGTGCACGTCTAGGGCATCGTTGATGGTGATTTTGCGAGTCTAAGACCTTGGTTGACCTAGCCATGCATATGATCTCACCTTTTAGCATGTGCGAGTCCTGTTGCGACCTAACTCATGAGTTTTAAAGGATTTTATGCTCTCATAATGCATTTAAACTCGGATTTAGTTGATTATTTCATGGGTTTGACCCTTTAACTCATTTATGTAGGATTTGATGGCATATTTGCACTAATCTTGTGGATGGATGACTTGGTAGATGGAGAAGTAAATGAAGGCAGGCTTGTGGTACCTTGGAGATCCCAAATGCAGAAAAAGGAGGAATGACATCGCTCAACCCAACAACCTTTTGATAGATCATCATACCTGATTGGTGCTTCTTCAATGGTGGATTTACATGCTCATGCTCATTCTCACCAGATTAAAAGTACAAAATTGAGAGATATGCATGCGGGTCTGGTTTATGATTGCAAAAATCAGAATGACCGGCGAATTTAATATTATTTTTTGGATTTCTTGTAAAATGTGATGCAATTAACGAGGAGGCTTCCTCCATTGAAAGGCAATGTAACTAAGCTAAGAAGGCATCTCCTTAGCATAGAGAGAGAGGTAGAGGAGTAGCTTTCCTAGGATAGAGTTCTACAACTTATTTTATTTTTAGGCTAGAATTTTAGTGGAGGTTTGTTGTCTCAAGGGTTATCCTGTGCTTCTTGACGTAATGGACTCATATTTTATATGAATGCAAAGAAAAATCGTTTGAGTCTTGTCAATTTTTGGTGTTCAACCCTCTTATTGGGCATGTAAATGGTGTTTGGTGGTCTTGGAACTTTGCAATTGAGTTTTCCTTTGAAGATAACACTACTTCTTGTTCTAGTTGTGCAACTGCAGATTGGGAAGGAGCTTGGTCAACTAATGGTTTGTTCATCGTGCAACACAATGCTCATTCTTGGGACCCCAGGCTTGATCTCTCTAACCATTATTCTTTTGTGCCTTTTTTATCAACAGTTAGAGTAGAATATAGTTTAGTTGCTGCAAGTAGTTCAAGTATGTGTAATGTTTA
The DNA here is from genome assembly GCA_027924645.1 of Cunninghamia lanceolata. Classification (NCBI taxonomy): domain Eukaryota; kingdom Viridiplantae; phylum Streptophyta; class Pinopsida; order Cupressales; family Cupressaceae; genus Cunninghamia; species Cunninghamia lanceolata. The sequence goes on from BSBN01001207.1 coordinate 579,070, forward strand.
TCCAGTTTAGGTTGCATTGTAATGCATTGTTCATCTTTCCATGCATTGTAATTAAGCAGCTACCCATCAAACTGAGCTTTAAGTTGACCATCCCAAAACTTTGTAGAGAATTCTTACTAGGCCCCTTGTTACATATTGTTTCATCTCCCTTGAGTCATCCTGCAAAATTGAGAACTGGTACCCCAAAGACCTTGGGGAGATCATTAATCTCCTTTCAAGATAGGAATCAACCCTTTGATTCCTGATTGTTGGTCCCATGCCACTTTGAAACCCAACAACCTTGGCACTAGGAGTGTACGCTGGAATCCTCTTCCATTCTTCCTAGGTCAAGTTCTGAGAGTTCACTTGAATCTTCAGACTCAAATCCTCATATCAGCGACTCTCTTGATAGTGAATGCAAACCATTTGATCCTATAAATCTCTTTGTTGACTTGCAAATCGCTACAAATAATCAATTTTTAAACCCATTTGCAACCTCTTTGGTAGTTAGTCCTATTGCAATCTCAACAAATCCACCTTCAAGTCAGGTTGTAATGAACCCACAACAAACCATGGTTGCAAATCCACCAACTAGGCTTGGCATAAACAATCCTCTTAATGTTCTAGGCCTAGGGCATAACCTACCTAAAAATCCTGAAACCTACCTAAAAATCTTGACAAGTTTATACCTAAGTTTCAATTCAACTGAGGTAGGATAGTAGAACACATTTATGCCTACAAGGATGCCTTAATCTATGAACAAATTCATGAAGAGGTTGTGGCATGCCAATTGTTTTCTTACTCTTCATGAGGCTGCATAGCTTTGCTAGTAGGGTCAATCACTTTATGGCAGGGGCTGGACGATAGTTTCCTCAATCATTTTAGGGTGCCTATTGACCCTACTGTGGTTTACCATCAAAGCTAAGTTCACTAGCTCTGCCTCTTCCACCTTTTCTCCAATTGCTGCAAGCTAGTCACAAAGCTGAGTGACCTTCATCAGGTAGTTGGTAACAGTGTCTAAACTAGACATCTCAATTGATCTAAGTTTGTTTCTCAATATCATTTTCTTGTAAATGTTCTCACTCTGGAAAAGACTAATTGGAACATCAAACATCTCCTTGGCTATTTTCTTCTCTGAAAAATGTGGAATTAAATGATCCTTCACCGCATCTAGAATAATCCGCTTGGCTTTAATTTCTTTCTTCTTGTAAACTGCCAAATCTTACGGATCTGTTGGCAAAGCCACTTGATCCTTTATGATATCCCTGAAATCCACCAAAAACGACACGATTTCACCTTCTGCCCGCGTGCATTTTTTCATCTGCTGTTGCCTTGTGAAAACAATGAAAATAAGTCACGATTTTCATTTTAAAAACCTAATGAAAAACCTGCTAAAAGAGTGCAATTTTTAACCCAAAGTTCTGCTCGAAATGATTTTTTCAGGCCACAATTTCACCTTCAGAACATGTGCGAAAAATTATCCTATAGATGGCATGATAAAACGACGCTAGTTTCCCGACAAATTTCCTATGAAATTTCCTTCTAAAATTTGCGATTTTTTAGCATAAAAATTGTTGCACGATTTTATCAAAAAAACCTATGATTTTCCTTTGTCCTTGGCCAAATTCGTACAACTGCTACTACAATAGGGTCTCACTTTGATACCATGTTAAAATTCCAATCATGATGTATAATCTCCTATGCTCCACAGGGGCATGTCCCCTGCCCTAGACCCCCCTACCATACCCGGGACGTTTCGGCGATGTGGGGACGGGTAGGAAACGTCCCCTACCTGTACCCCTTCCCCGGGGACGTCCCCTAAAAAATCGGGGACTTCAAGGGACAGTTAGCCGTCCCTGGGACAACTAACCGTCCCCTACGACCCAACAACATGTTGGATGTAGTTTAAAAAAAACACTTTTTTAAAAAGAAAAAAAAGGGATGGGGGGCCCACAAGGACCCCCACATCCCTTCAAAGTTCAAACACAACCTAAACCTAAAACATGCATCATATCACTCAAAAAGAAAAAAACAGAACTCATTTTCACATTTTGCATGGTGAACAACAACAGTTTGAAAGGAGAAAGAGGAGCAACAATAGTTTGAAGAGGTTAACAATAGTCAAGAGAAGACATTAGGGCATCAGCTAGAGATTAGATTAACAGTAATTTTGATATAATATATATGCATATTGTCATTGAAAACAATTAAATTTTGTTAATTTGTTTGCCAATTCTCATGTGACAAGTTGAAAACTAAGTTCAAATGTAATGTTATTGTTATGTATTCATTTTTTAAGGTTCTATAATGTGTATAATGAATGCCTTATCAATGTTATCATATAAGTATTTGAAATTTCCCTATATTTTAAAAAAATTCTTATTTTTTTAGTAGCCGTCCCTTGTCGTCCCCTAAAAAATGGCCAAAAAGAAATGCCGTCCCCGAAACTTGTCCCCCCTGTCCCTGCCCGTTCCCGTCCCCGAAATTGGGGGGAGCATAGATAATCTCCTAATGCTACAATAACATTAAATTAAACATACAAATCGAAAATGATGAATAAAGATAGATATTTTACACCTTTCAGTTTGCTTCACATTCCTTCGAAAGCTTAAAAGGCAACCTCTACAACTAGCCCTTCAGTTGCACGGAAATATTATACTGCTCTAAGTTATTAATTTTCTATCTTGCCTCTATCTTTATATTATTCAGCTAAAAATCTAATCTTCTAATAAAGCGATCTTATCTTTTAAAAAGAAAGCAACCTTATCTCACGCAAGAGATGACTTGGAAGATAAGTCTAAGTCATTAGTGCTTTCACACTTTATTAGACTTAATTAACTAGATAAAAGATTTCACTTTATAACTTAAGTGAATTACAAAATAGAAATAACTCGAACTACTTGCACGTTCACATTGTACCTGTGCAAAAGTTCCGAACTGAGGAAAAAAACTCAACATCCACAAGGTTATGGAGTAGGACCAGTCCCTTCTCTCGGACAACCGGTAGCATACAACGAAATATCCATGCTGAATTAGGTCCTCACTCAACATACACCACTCTTCAATCCGATTCTTGGGGTCACTCATCAACTTCAGCAACAACCATTCAACCAAAATCAAGTCTTCAACCCGAATCAGGTAGTGAACTTCCCTTCAATCAGTCAAGTTATGCCGACCCCACAATTGACAACACCTTCATATTTGAACAATCAATCTCCTCAAGTCAATGCAACTAATCGAGCCAACCTCATGGGAAATCAACCAAGTGTTCCATCGTATCCGAACAATCAAACACCTATCCACAACCCTCAAACTCAAATCCATGCAATGCCACAAAATCAACCTTCTACATCAAATGTGGAAATATACAACAGTTCTCAAATGTTCTCTCTCCTAGATGGTTACTCGGGCTATAACCAAATCTTAGTGGATCTCCAAGACAGATATAAGACAACGTTCACTACAAAATGGGGAACCTTTGCATACTGTAGGATGCCCTTTGGACTCATCAATGCCACATTCCAAAGAGGCATGGATGCAGCAATTGAATAATTGATTGGAAAGTGCCTTATCATTTATTTGGATGATCTTACAGTCTTTTCCAAAAAGTGTGGTGACCATATAGACGACTTGAGGAAAGTGCTGCAATGATGTAGAAAAGATGGAATATCACTTAACCCAAAGAAATGTTTATTTGGAGTAACAAAAAAAAAACTCCTTGGGCATATCATTTCAGAGAGAGGAATTGCTGTGGATCCTGAAAGGGTTGAAGCAATTTTAAAAATCTCATTACCCGAAAGTAAAAAGGAGCTCAAGTCATTTTTTGGAAAGATCAACTTCATGCACAAGTTTATATCTGGTTTTGCAGAGATTGTAAGACCGCTTAACACCATGCTTAAGAAAGAAGCTCAAATCTCTTGTTCTCCTGAAGCCCAGTCAACATTAAAAGAAATAAGAAAGGCCATTGCTAAGATCCCTGTCCTTGCTAGCCTCAACAATATGCTACTATTTATGATCTACTCTTTGCTCTGGAGCATTCCGTTGTAGCAGTCCTCACGCAGAGAAAAGAAATAGGGGAAGAACAGCCTGCAGCTTTTATGAGTTCCCCACTTCATGGAGCTGAGCTTAGATACCTTCTCCTTGACAAACAAGTGTTTGCACTGGTCAAAACCATTAAAAGAATTTGTCACTACTTGTTACGTAGCAAGGTATGCGCCATAGTCCCTGACCTTGCGGTTGAAAACATGTTGATGCAAAGCGAATTAGGTGAACATAAGGGTAAGTGGATTGTTGTCCTACGAGAATATGACCTCGAAATCAAGCGTATGAAGATAGTACGTGGCCAAGGACTTAGTAAAATCATTACTGAATTTGACACGCAACTTGTTTACCATCAATACAATACTGAATAAGTCACTAACAATGAATGCTATGAAGACATAGTCTTCTATCTTATTCATGGCCAATGCCCAAACCATTTGCATCCCACTCAAAGGCATGCATTGAGACTTAAGGCCGCACAATACATGGTCAAATCTGGGATTCTTAAGGAAAAACCATTAAGGCCTTTACCTGAGATGTGTAAACAAACAAGAAGCCACTGAGATTATGACTAGTTTTCATGATAGGCTTGGAACAGGGCATGGTTTTGGGAGGGTCATGGTTCATCAAATCATTTGGGCTGGTTACTATTGGCCCCAAATTTTTAAGGACTCATATGTCCATGTAAGAAGTTGCCACAAATGTATAAAATCCTGAATGGATATTGCTCTGAAATTCTGAAAGCTATGATACCACTGTAAAATACCCTACTAGATATGACTGAAATGTTTGCCTCAATTTTCTTTCAAAACAATCAATTCCAAATACATAACAATATCAATGAACACAATAACAAGTGAATGCCGAAACTCCAATGCTTTATTATTGACTTCAATGATGATGATTACAAATAGTCATTGGCTGTTCCCTATATTAGTCTGGGACTGATTTATATCAGACCTTAATACAAAGCAAAATGAACAGCAATGTACCTTCAAACCCTAGCTAATCAATGTCAATACAATGTGGTATGATCAACATGATAATCTGTCATTGATATGACCTTGTATGTACACAAATAAATGTCTGATATGCATGTAAATACTGTTGTAACAAATGATCAGACTGCTGCAACAACTTTATACAACCCAGATTTCAACAAAATGCCAAATCAATGCCAAAATGAACCTCAAATGGCTAGTGATAGGCTCTAGGAGTAGAGCGACTAGGCTAGAAGTGTCCTCCAATGATATACGCCTCTGCAATACTTCAAACTCTGATGTTATCTGATCTGGATTAGACCTGAAATGCTGATATGCAAACCCATATTTCACTAGAAGACTGAAAATGTGCCACAATATGTCTTCCCAAGCTAACGATGGGTTCCCAAATGCCACAAATTGATCCTATGATGTTCCAATTGCTTCCAATCTTCAAAATCATCAATGTAATGCTCTCTAAAACCCTGAAATGAAGGTTCCAGCTCATTGTTACAAAATCAGACTTCCATATATTATCAAAATTCAAGCAAAATAGCTCTTCTATACCAATCGACAACCTTGGTAGTCTTCAATTAGGAATAAGAGCTTCAAATTCAATGCAAATATCCTTCCAACACATCAATGTAACCCTGCAAATCCATAAACATGATGAAATCCATGTGATATCATCTCACAATAAGATATGGGATCATCTCCATATCACAATCAAGGGATTATCTCCTTGACAAAACACTGAAAATACAATTTCCAGCCAAAACAATAATATGAAAAACTTACCAAGGGAATCAATGAATGCCAAATTAATGGCCAGTGGCTCTATTTATCCTCTCCTTTTGGCTGGTCGACTGTAAGATACCCAACTAGTTCTACGAAAATTTTTCCTTACTGAAACAATTTTACTTGCTATCAATTCATCAACTACTTCAACAACACAAAGTTATACATCAAAGATAACTACTTGAATGAGAGTTGGGTACTTGTCTAGTTACTTGATTCAATCAACTTGCAATGTCTTATTACATGGATAATGCTTTCAATAGCATGAAGTACAACTTATTCAATGGAATTACCAAAGAAAGGCCTTGAAGCCTTGATGTTTACAATGGCGACTACACTTGATCAACTCAATCAAACTCAATGATGTCAACTGAATGTCAACACCTCACAATATCACAAGGGAGCATCACCTTGCTTGTTGAGGGAGCATCACCTCAACACTTGAAACTCGCAGGCTTCAAGATTACAAGCTCAATAGCTTTGCAGAGAGAATTTTGTCAAAATGAACAGATGCCAAATGAATGAGAGAGCTCCTCCTTTTATGGGCCTTTCAAAGGCAATGAAGGCACATTTTTGAATGCACAAAGAGGAACCAAGGCACGTTTTCCAAGAAGCATATCCAAGGGAATATTCCATCTGATGACTCATTCTGAGTTGGCAAGCTTATCCAGGGGCCCTGACACGGATCCAAATGCTACCCTTCTGACCAATGAGCTTTTAGGTAGTTGTAACAACCTTAACTCCTTCTAGAGACCCTTAGGCGCAGATTCAAGGTTCTTCTGACTTGGGCGCCAAGTTGAGGTGACCTCCTCCTAAAGTTGCGCCTTATCAACATTAGGCGCCAATTAGAGTTTATGGATGCTTTGGATTGTTTCCAAGAGTAGGCGCCAAAACATCATCATTAAGAAAGTGTTTGAAATGCTAGGCGCCCAAATGAGCCCTTTGGAGTCTAGGCGCTCCTTTCATGCATTCTGTGTTCTAGGCTCCAATTGAAAGGAGTGGAGAACAGGGCAAGCGCCTTCCAAACTAGGCGTTTCCTTGAGGTGACAAGGACTTAGAAAGTGCGCCTAAGGTGAGCGCCTTGATCATAACTTGATCATCATCTCACCTCCTGATGGAGCGCCTTATATCTAGATTGGTCTTGAGGACTTGCTCCCACCCTAGGCGCACATTTGAGGAAGTTTCAGTTGGTAACTGCGCCTGGCACCTTTGTGAAGATGTTCCACATTATTCAAACTTTCAAACACTAGTAATCATTCCTTATTGACGCACCTTTAAACTAGCGCCTTGCTCAGAGTATCTATACCTTGTCTGGGTCTTCAATTTCATCTAGGCGCACTTATCTGGAACAAGATTCTTAGGCGCATCTGGATGTCTGTGGAGAGGTGAATTGGCGCCCTAGTTGAAATGTTTAAGGTGCTTCAAAATATGATGTTTCTCTGCTAGGCGCTCATCCAGGAAGTATGTTTTGAAATGGGCGCCTAGACAATTTCCAGCTTATTTGTCCCCAGACTTAACCAAATTTTGGATTTTCTGACTTTAGAACCTGCAAAACAATCAAACGGAGTTAGTCAAAACCCAATTCATTCCCTTGTCATTCTGAATTAGCCTCCGGGAATGATCAATAGGCTAATCCATTCTTTACTTGATGATCAAGCCGGAAATGGGGACATGACAGTCTCCCCTTCCCGGAATTGCTTGTCCTCAAGCAATTGAAGGTTAGCATCCTCCATGGGCAACCCTTTCCATTTCACTAGATATTCTCTTATACTTCGGTTGCGAAGTTTCTTCTCCCTTATATCCACCACATTTTCAGGTTTTAGTGCGAGCATTCCTTCTTCATCAAGTGGTGGTAGTTCATTAGTTGAAACCACATGTTGTCCTAGTGCCTTTTTGAGACATGACACATGAAACACATTGTGGATGCGGCTTCCTGCTGGCAAGTCAAGTTCATATGCCACTTCCCCTACTCTTCTCAACACCTTGTAGGGTCCGTAGAACCTTGGTTTCAATTTTTCTGCACCTGACTTTTTCAACGTACTCTGTCTATATGGTTGAAGGCGCAGAAACACCATGTCACCTATTTCGAAGCTTCTTTCAACTCGGTGTTTGTCGGCATACAACTTCTGTTGATTTTGAGCTCTTTGCAAATTGTCCTTAAGGACTCTCAAAATGTCTTGAGTATCCTTCATCAATTCACTTGCTCTAGGAGCTCTACTGTCATCCAATGCCAGATCAACAAATGAAACAGCTTCATATCCATACAAAGCTCGGAAGGGAGTCATGCCAATTGACATATGAAAAGTGGTGTTGTAGCAGTATTCACCCAGATGTAGCCACTTAATCCAAGCACGCTAATGATTAGACACATAGTTTCTCAAGTATCCCTCAAGCCATTTGTTTACAATTTCAGTCTGTCCATCGGTTTGAGGATGATAACTAGTGCTTGGTGTTAAGTCAGTTCCAGCCAGTCGAAATAGTTCTCTCCAAAACACACTGATGAACCGGCTATCTCGATCACTGACTATGGTTTTAGGCAGGCCATGTAGTCGAAAGACTTCTCGAAAGAATTACTCAACTACTTGCAATGCTGATGACTCAACTGGGATTGCAAAGAAGTGAGCAAACTTGGTTAATCTGTCCACAACTACATAGATACAGTCTCTTCCATTCGCCTTTGGAAGACCTGTGATGAAGTCCATAGAAATACTCTCCCACTTATGTTCAGGAATTGGTAGTGGTTGGAGTAATCCTGCTGGAAATGTATGTTCTGTCTTATTTTGCTGACAAGTTAGACACTCCTGACATACTGAAGAACTTCTTCCTTCAGACCTTTCCAAGTGAACCTTTCCCTGATCTGTCTGTAGGTCTTGAAGTAACCAGGGTGTCCTGCAAGTGGAGTATCATGGTAAGTCTGCAAAATCTGTTGCTTCAGCTCCGATTCAGGAGTCAGATAGATTCTGCCTTTGTAATAGATGATTTCATCAATCACCTTGTACCTATCATCCTGAATGATTCCATCCATGATCTCACAAGCAAATTTAGATTTGGAATACTCAACTAGAAGCTGAGCTTTCGAATCCACTGAAACTTTGCTTAGGGCACAAACAACAGGTTTTCTAGACAGGGCATCGGCAACCACATTCTTCTTGCCTTTCACATATTCAATATCGAAATCATATTCCTGAATCTTCACAACCCACTTCTACTGTCGTTCATTCAAGTCTTTCTGCCCTAGAAAGAATTTCAAACTGTTGTGATCAGTCCTGACCACAAACTTAGATCCAACTAGATATTGGCGGAATTTGGCCAAGGCATGCATGATTGCCAGCATCTCTTTGTCATAAATTGAGTACAGTCTTTCTGTATCCTTCAACTTCCTACTCTCGAATGTGATGGTATGTCGATCTTGCATCAAAACAGCTCCAATGCCTTCTCCTGAAGCATCACATTCTAGAACAAAGGACTTAGAAAAATCTGGCAAAGCCAGCACTGGTGTTGTACTCATTACTTCCTTCAACCTATCAAATGCAACTTGAGCTTCTATTGACCAAATGAAAGCTCCTTTCTTTGTTAAATTTGTCAAAGGTGCAGCAAGTTGTGAGAAACCTTTAACAAATCTTCTGTAATAGCTGCAGAGGCCAAGGAAACCTCTTAGTTCAGAAACGTTCCGAGGAACTGGCCAGTTGCGAATAGCTTCAATCTTTTCCTCTTGAACTTTCACACCATTTGCTCCTATCACATGACCCAGGTACAGAATTTCCTTTAAGCCAAAATCACACTTAGACATCTTTGCATACAAAGATTGATTCTCCATGATATTCAATACTTCATCTAAGTGTTGGAGATGTTCTTCCCATGTCTTGCTGTAAATCAAGATGTCGTCGAAGAAAACCAACAGGTACTTCCTCAACTGCTTGTTAAAAACATGATTAATGCAGGACTGGAAAGTTGTTGGTGCATTTGTCAGTCCAAACGGCATCACCATGAATTCATAATGCCCATAATGGCATCTGAATGCTGTCTTTGGAATGTCCTCTTCTCTGACACGAATTTGATGGTAGCCAGATCGAAGATCTATCTTTGAGAAATAGACTGCTCCATGCAGCTCATCAAGGAGTTCATCAATCCTAGGTATTGGATACCTATTTTTGATGGTCTTCTTGTTCAATGCGTGATAGTCAACACACATCCGCATTGTTCCATCCTTCTTCACTAGCACCACAGATGATGCGAATGGACTTGATGATGGCCTTATGTGCCCCATACCGATCAATTCTTTGATCATCTTCTCAATTTCAATCTTAAAATGCCGAGGATGCCGATAGGGTGCAATATTAACTGGTTTAGCCCCATCCTCCAATTCAATTACATGTTCAAAACCTCTATCAGGAGGTATCCCTGGAGGTATGTCCCTAAACACCTTACCATGCTTGTCAAACATTGCCTGAATATCTGCAGGATAAATTTCTTCAGTAGAGAGGATTTGGTTATCCTTGATGCAAACCTGTGCTGCCCATTCGATGTCATTATGCCTGAATAATGCTTCCATTCGTTTTGCTGAGACAACTTTGGGATTTCCATCAGACACTGACTTCAGTTTGATCTTCTTTCCTTCATGCATGAATTCTAACTCCATCTTCTGAAAGCCCTGGACAATTCTTCCAAGTGAATGCAACCATTGAACTCCAAGTACTACATCAATATGCCCAAGTCCAACCACATAGAAATCATCTTGTAAAGAACAATCTCCCATTTGAATTTGCAGTTGGGACACTTTTTGGGTACAACTCATTAGGAATCCATCTGCAACAACTATTTGAAATCCTTCGAAGTCTTCAACTGTGAGACCCCGCCTTGCTACCAAACCTTCATCTATGAAGTTGTGAGTAGCACCACTGTCAATGAGACAGGTGACTCTCTGACCTTTCACAACTCCTCTTATACGGAAGGCATGATATTTAGGTACTCCTGAGATAGTTGCTAATGTTATTTTGTCGGTTGTTTCTGAAATATTCAAAGTTGGTTGCTCCTGAACTTCCTCTTCATCCTGAGATGATTCTTCTTCACTCAGTGACTCTTCTTCACTTCCATCATCAAATACAACTTCAATCAGATGTGCTTTACCTTTACCAAGGCACCTGTGTCCTGGTTCTCAAGGTTGCTTGCAAGAAAAACAGAGTTTCTTCCTTCTTAGCTCGTCTCTTTCGGCTGCAGATGGCCCTTGAGTCATCTTTTGAGGAAAAGAGGGTCTTCTTTGAGTGTAGCTGACACCTTTATAAAATTTCTTCTTAGGCTGGTAAATAGGAGTAGTATCAAGATCAAGAGCAAAGTCAATCGCTTCTTCCAAATTTGTCGGCCTTTGTACCTTTACCAATGGCTTGATCTGATTGTTTAATCCCTCAATGAACAGCATAGTGATTCTTCGGTCAGTCATATCAGGTACCATTACTGCGATCTTCTGAAAAGTCATTAACATACTGCACAACCCTTCCTTCTTGCTTGAGTTGAGCTAGTTCGCGATAGTACGCTTAAGTATCTTTTCTATCAAACCTCTGAATCAGCTTGGTTACAAACTCATCATAGGAAGTTATCCTATCATGATGTTGAGAGACTAGGCCATGATGCCACCATTCATAAGCCAATCCTTCAAGATGCATTGTAGCAAATTGAATTGCCTTCTTCTCTGTCAAAGGCTTAAGGGAAAGGTATGTATCCAGCTTGTTTACCCAAGCCCTAGCACTGGGCTTACCACTTCCATCAAAGGTAGGAATGGGAACTCGATTTAATGCTTCTTTATACTCCTTTGTATCATCATCCTGTCTAGGACGAAAGCCTCTAGTTCTACCTCGCCTGTCTCTATCTTCCCTCTTCTGTCGGCAATATTCATTGAAGGTCATCATATCCCAAACACGTTCCGGAAGTCTGGCATAAAGATCTGCAAAGAGAGCTATCTCATCTTCAAAATTATTTGGTTCTTCTTCATCAAATTCTTCATCAGCTTCATTGTCCTGTTCAGGTGGTGGTGGAAGGAAAGTTGGTCTTAAAGGCCTATCAACTGTTGGAGTTCGTGTACGAACCCTTCTGCCTGTTGCACTAGCAGCATCATCATCAACTTGTCTTTCTTGTCTCTCAGGTCTAGCTGCATCTCGACGACCTTGTCCAGCTACTTCACCTTGATGCATATTTTGAAGGGATTGTAGGACATGTTGCAATATTTGAGCGGTTTGTTGTTGTTCAGCAGCAATATTCCTAAACATCTCCCTTGCTACACGTTCACCATCAGCAGGTGGACTTCTACTTCTTCCTTCCTCAGCCATGTTAGCCTGTCTAGCCATAATTGCTTCTGAAAGAGTATCTTGTTGTGGGTAAGGATGAGTCCACTGGAACTGCCTTCGTTGTTCACGCGCAATGTATCTCCTTGTTCTATCACTTTGTTGATCACCTTCTTGCATGAAAACCCAAAGGCTGGCAGGATCCAAGCTCTGATACCACTGTAAGATACCCAACTAGTTCTACGAAAATTTTTCTTTACTGAAACAATTTTACTTGCTATCAATTCATCAACTACTTCAACAACACAAAGTTATACATCAAAGATAACTACTTGAATGAGAGTTGGGTACTTGTCTAGTTACTTGATTCAATCAACTTGCAATGTCTTATTACATGGATAATGCTTTCAATAGCATGAAGTACAACTTATTCAATGGAATTACCAAAGAAAGGCCTTGAAGCCTTGATGTTTACAATGGCGACTACACTTGATCAACTCAATCAAACTCAATGATGTCAACTGAATGTCAACACCTCACAATATCACAAGGGAGCATCACCTTGCTTGTTGAGGGAGCATCACCCCAACACTTGAAACTCGCAGGCTTCAAGATTACAAGCTCAATAGCTTTGCAGAGAGAATTTTGTCAAAATGAACAGATGCCAAATGAATGAGAGAGCTCCTCCTTTTATAGGCCCTTCAAAGGCAATGAAGGCACATTTTTCAATGCACAAAGAGGAACCAAGGCACGTTTCCCAAGAAGCATATCCAAGGGAGTATTCCATCTGATGACTCATTTTGAGTTGGCAAGCTTATCCAGGGGCCCTGACACGGATCCAAATGCTACCCTTCTGACCAATGAGCTTTTAGGTAGTTGTAACAACCTTAACTCCTTCTAGAGACCCTTAGGCGCAGATTCAAGGTTCTTCTGACTTGGGCGCCAAGTTGAGGTGACCTCCTGAAGTTGCGCCTTGTCAACATTAGGCGCCAATTAGAGTTTATGGATGCTCTGGATTGTTTCCAAGAGTAGGCACCAAAACATCATCATTTAGAAAGTGTTTTAAATGCTAGGCGCCCAAATGAGCCCTCTGGAGTCTAGGCGCTCCTTTCATGCATTCTGTGTTCTAGGCGCCAATTGAAAGGAGTGGAGAACAGGGCAAGCGCCTTCCAAACTAGGTGTTTCCTTGAGGTGACAAGGACTTAGAAAGTCCGCCTAAGGTGAGCGCCTTGATCATAACTTGATCATCATCTCACCTCCTGATGGAGCGCCTTATATCTAGATTGGTCTTGAGGACTTGCTCCCACGCTAGGCGCACATTTGAGGAAGTTTCAGTTGGTAACTGTGCTTGGCACCTTTGTGAAGATATTTCACATTATTCAAACTCTCAAACACTAGTAATCATTCCTTATTGATGCACCTTTAAACTAGCGCCTTGCTCAGAGTATCTATACCTTGTCTGGGTCTTCAATTTCATCTAGGCGCACTTATCTAGAACAAGATTCTTAGGCGCATCTGGATGTCTGTGGAGAGGTGAATTGGCGCCCTAGTTGAAATGTTTAAGGTGCTTCAAAATATGATGTTTCTCTGCTAGGCGCTCATCTAGGAAGTATGTTTTGAAATGGGCGCCTAGACAATTTCCAGCTTATTTGTCCCCAGACTCAACCAAATTTTGGGTTTTTTGACTTTAGAACCTGCAAAACAATCAAACGGAGTTAGTCAAAACCCAGTTCATTCCCTTGTCATTCTAAATTAGCCTCCGGGAATGATCAATAGGCTAATCCATTCTTTACTTGATGATCAAGCCGGAAATGGGGACATGACATCGACCCAATTAGCTCCAATTTTGCAAGTGTTTTGAAGTCCACCAATGAAATGCCTTTCTCTTGAAGAATTTTAAATGCATTGGATCAATGAAAAACATTTAAAATCATCCTTGATTTTATTAAATGAATTCACCTCTAATTCCCACACCTTGAGCAATAACAAATTCCTTTGCAATTTTAAATGATATCTCCATGAGCGGCGGCCATGATGAAATGCTATTTTATCATTTAAAAATCCTTTTCCTTGACTTGGGCGGTGATCCACATCAGCAAATAAAATATTATTTAATAAAATTCCTTCTCCTTGAGCGACGTCACCTTGGGCATTGGAATCGTTATTTTATTCTTTTTTATCCATCCTCTACATAGCCGTTGGCTCATGATCCAAAGCATGACAATATTTTATTGATATTTTGACAACTACCTCTAGGCATTGGGCGCATGATCCTAGGATGAGTAATATTTTATTATTTTTGCATGTCTCCTTCCAAGACACCTAGCACATGGTCCAATGGACAATTTGAAATCATTTTCGCTTTTGAGCGTTGGCACCAAACTCTATGCAATTTGCCTTCTCCTCCTGCATTGGCACAAAATCCCATATGATCGTTGGACTTATAGAGAAAAATAGATATTTTGAAAATGCAATTGAAGATTGACATTTTCCTTTGGCGTCCACTTGGCATCAATTTGTCCAACCAATGAAATGATGAAAATAAAATTTAAATATTGCATTTCCCATTTTCCCGTTCTCTATCCTCTAGAAGAACATGATATTTTGGGTAGATAAACTATATCACTTAGCAACACTTAGCCAAAACCTAACCAAAAATTACTTGTTGAGCTAACATTATAGTTTTCCATCCTTTAGAACCAAGCTCAAACCACAATCATGACTTAGCTCAAAATGGGGACATTACAAAATGCTAAATTGCACCCAGTCGAGAAATACACAGGTATGCCTTTGTAGCCAATAGTTGAGGTGCGTCCCTTTGCTAGATGGGCATTAGACTTCATTGGTATGATAGACCCGAGTTCTTCAGATGGGCATATGCTCATTCTTATTGCCACTGATTATTGTCCATGTTGGGTTGAGGCTCAAGCTCTTAAAAAATGCACAATGGACACAGTCATAAAATTTCTTGAAAAACATATCAACACTAGGTTTGGGTTGCCCTCTAACCTAGTATGTGATAATGGCGAAGCCTTTGTATCTTCAAAATTCTTTGAATGGGTATACAATCATGGGATAATTCTGGATTTTTCATCCAACTATTACCCATAAGGGAATGGAGTGGCTGAATCAACAAACAAGAGCCTTCTCACTGTGATAAAAAAACTATTGAACAATAACCCTCAGGACTGGCAAAACCAATTGAAGAATGCTTTATTGGCTGATCATGTCCACATCAAAGATTCATTAGGTACATCGCCCTATCACTTAGTTTATGGCCAGCATCCTATCTTCTCTATGAATCTGAAATCACCCACATTGCAATTTATGAGAGACTATGCAGAAGGTAGTGGCAGTTCATTGTGTGAGTAATTCTAAATTCCTTTATCATCATTGCTGTTGAATATATGTTCATTGAATGGTGTTTGTGGAACAGCTGTCCTATCGCAGCCATTTATTGCAATAGCATTTAATTGTATTTTGTTAGGGTTTATATTGGTTTCAGTAGCAATATCTGCAGTTTATATTGCATAATAAGTTGTGGTTTGGGTCTGTGTACTATTTCTGTTTATATCAAAAAATATTGTGTTCATTATAATCCAACATTGCATAGAAAGGAAACACAAAAAATTTCAGAGTTAATAAAAATATTAAAAAGAGACATCACACTTACATGGCAAAGAAAGTATCTTTGTGTTATAATAATTGAGGGTCAAAGCAAATGCTAGATGATGCAAGGGTGTGGTCATCTTGTTCCACCATTCAACTATGATTATTTGCACCTATTTAAAAATTGGTTCTGAGGGGTTTTCTCCTTAGCTGCTATTATGCCACTTTTTCTTTTAAATTTTATTTCTGTTAGAAGTCAATGTTATCATATATCTTGCCCAGACATAGATGATCCATATTGGCACACCTAATCATACTCATGATGGGCTTAGTGAAATTCAACATATATTCCACATGAGCCCACCAATCATCATCTAGGATCAATGTTTTGATCTTTTGGACCCACTTTGTATTAGATTGCTTCCATACACTCCAAAGGTTGTTGATTACCATGGTGCTCAATGCCTCTTGCACCGTCACAAGTTGTTTCAAGACGATTTTGTGAGGTGAATTGAGTCTCAACAACCCGATATGGTGTTAAAAAAATAAAACAAATTAATTAAAGTAGATGATATAAGTACTAAGAAGTAAAATAAAATTATAAATATTAAAAAAATGATAAATGTAGATAATTTTTTTTATAGTAAACTTAAAGTAAATAAAAAAATAAAATATTGAAATTTCTTTATTTTTTTCCCCAAGTTCGATAGCATTGGGTTTTGCCCAATAATATAAATATAAAATATTAAAAAATATATAAAAACACCCATAATTTGAAAAAAAAATTGAAAACATAGCCAATAGTGATAAAGATAATTGATAATTCAACATTAAATTTCATATCAATACAAAATTACAAATCAATAATCTTCATATTATTCCTCATTGAGGGCATCGATGTTATCAATTAGTTTGTTAGGACCACAAGCAACCCCATGCCACTCACACCAGTTGCACCATGCAAGTCTTGTGGAGCCCTCATTCTCCATAGAGATTGAGGAAAGATATACATCTCTCGTTGCATTCAACTTGCTTATGTGAGAGGAGGCACAAGTTGGAATGAACATAGATCAACACCTTCCTTTTTTGCAGCCAATTAGTTGTGCTTAATTAGGTGGATAAAAGAGTATGTACTCCAATTTTGCTTAGTTGAAGAATTTGCAACTTGTGGAGAATGGAGACAAAGTCAATACAACATTCACAATTATAATATATAGTTGTGAAAGAAAAGTAAGAAAGTAAAAAAATTTAAAATGCATACTTGTGATAGAACTTTGATGGCAAGAGTTTGTAGTAATAAACGCCTTGGCCATGGAGGTACCACCATGTGTGAGCATCCTTGTACTTGTCTCAAAGACCACTAATATTGTGACTTGTTAAAGTTGTAAAATTGCCAAACTCACCCGCAAGCATGTTCTCTACTTTTGGATTTGGGAAGATTTTATCGAATGCTGCCTTGTATCCATCATTTACTTCATCGTCTCTGTATTATGGCACCCTATTGTCATGTCCCCTTTTTAGGAATAAAATATTTGAGAGACCCATAGCCTATCACTTTATTTCCTGTAGACTAAGGGATAAAGTTAGGGAAATACTTTAATAATAATATTTTTAGTTAGTCCTAGTAATATTACTTTATAACATTGTAAAAGGTCAACTTAAATATTATTATTATTTTAATAAAGTGGGCCATTTAAATGGGACATAATAAGGTCTCATGTAATATAAGTGAGCACGTTTGGAGGGGAACTTTTGGAGGGAAAAGGGAATTCAAATTAAAAGGTGCCAAAATAGTGTTTATAAAAGGAAGGCGAATGCTCAGAGAAGATGTAATGTCCCCTTCTCCTAGGTAGTTATCAGTTGCAGAGGTTAGTCCATCACTTGGTCTCTGTGGACTAACAAGGTGGTTAGGGGGCCCTCTGAGGGCGTTTGTGGACTTGTTCAGTCAACCATTTG
Organism: Cunninghamia lanceolata; assembly: GCA_027924645.1. Lineage (NCBI taxonomy): Eukaryota > Viridiplantae > Streptophyta > Pinopsida > Cupressales > Cupressaceae > Cunninghamia > Cunninghamia lanceolata. The sequence goes on from BSBN01001207.1 coordinate 596,708, forward strand.
AGCTCAGTTGGTGTTTCCCAGCTCAATGTTACCAGGGTTTTTGCTGTGTACCTTTCGGAGCTTTATTTGGATACTTTGTCCATACTATTTTTAGTAAGTCACAGGGGGTCAGCAACCTGGTCAGTTGGCAGTATTTCTATTTCAGGAAAGTTGGCGGATTCTCACCATGAAGTTATCCTAGCATTTATCATGGTCATGAGGATTAAATTTAAATAACGTTAATAATAAAGTTAAATTAAATATTTAACTTATTGCGTTATTTATATATTTTAATGACTTATGATAAAAAGGCGTTATAAGGAGTTTTAAAAGACTATTTTATAATATAAAGTTGGACGCCAACTTAAGGGAGATATAAGGTGGGAAATAAATAAAATAAAATAATTTAATTTGCCAACTTGGGCGTGGGAATTGGAGGGGAATATAAAAGCCCATTTTTGAGCTCATTTGCACATTGATGTTGAGAAGAAAATTGTTAAGGGTTTTGATGGTTGGACTGGAAAGTCTGAAAATCTTGGCTTCATTGAGGATGGAAACCCTCATGCGGAACAACATGCTACAGGAGTGAAAGATCTCCTAAGGCTGCTAGCTAACAACTTCGTTCAGGGGTTGTGCTTGTGCTTCAATTTCAGTTTTGAGGACTTGTTGCGGAGGGCTTACACGATGCAAATCTCCTATTTTTTGGCATGATAATTAAGGAGACATGGTTGGGAAAATATTGTAGGTGTTGTTAATGTATTTGATGAAATTTTGTTGAGGGTTTGGACCCCCCAAACAGGCCGTACCATTCTGCAGCAGGCTGTACCACTTTGGAGGCAGTTTTGTGTGTGTTAGAAGGCATTTTCAATGGGTTTCTTCCTTTCACCTTGGGCGTGAGATATTGCAGGGCAGATACAAAGTTTCCAAGTGCAGATTTTTGGTATGTTTTACAAGTTTCTGCTGCTGTTCATGAATGCAAGCAGGCCGTACAACTTGAACCCAGGTGTGAGGGTTTGCCTATGCCAAAACGCTTAGATTATTGGCTTTCTGGGAGGCGTCTAGCTATGGGCTTTGCTGTATGCAGAGTTGTATGACAAAAAATAAGGGTTTACATCCATTTTGTGTAGAACTAGGGTTTCTGTAAGCTGTACTTTGCTGTTACAGACTTGTAACTACTCACCAAATCAGCTAATGGGTATGCTAGTAATTTGATGCTTTTGCTTATTTCTCACATGGGTATTGTTCATTGTTGTTATATTATACATTTTTCACATGAATAAGCATCTGGGTAGTTTAGAATGCTTTATTTTCTGAATATATGAATGCACGCAAAACCCAATGTTATGTTCAAGCACATAAAATGCACCAGGTTCAGCAAAACTCAGAAAAAATTTGGGGTAGAACATTACAGAAGAGCTCCATTGTTTATGAAATTATAACCCTTTTTCTCATAGCTTGAGCATTCGTGTTCATCTATTGCACTTGAGGGCAAAAACCCTTGAGTGCGGGAATTTGGAGGACGAAAACCCTTTGTCCTTCGAGGTGATTTTATCCAGGAATGACATTGGTGCTGATAAGTTTGCAGTAATTCCAGTTTGTCAGTCAGGTTAAGGAGCATTTTGAAGGATTTTTATTGAAAGTGTGGATTTTTAGATTGAGTCGCTGCTGTTTGGTGATTTCCCTTACATCTGCTATTGCGCAGTAGTTATTGATATTGTTATGTTGACTTTTCTACTGCTGTACACTTCAGCAGGAGCTGTGCCATTTTTTGCTCGCCGCTGTACTTTTTGAACCCTACTGCGGTCCTTCCAGTAGTCACGTGCTAATTTCTTGTTGTCTATCACACCATACAGTCCTCCTTCAACAACTATGAATTAATATTGAAGTCTAGTGCATCCATATAGTTCTAGAGTAGGCCATACTTGCTGATGCAGTCCTTATTATCTGAGGGTTTATGTGGTAGTATGGAATAATTATTTGTCTGACATGTAGTTTGCAGTATAATACATATATATATCAGGTTTTGTAGTTCATTGTGTGAGTAATTCTGAATTCCTTTATCATCATTGCTGTTGAATATATGTTCATTGAATGGTGTTTGTGGTGCCGCTGTCCTGTCATAGCCATTTATCACAACATTTGATTGTATTGGTGTTAGGGTTTATAATATTATATTGGTTTCAGTAACAATATCAACAATTTATATTGCATAATAAGTAGTGGTTTGGGTGTGTTTACTATTTATGTTTATATTAGAAAATAGTATGTTTTCATTATAATCAAACATTGCATAGAAGGGAAGCACAACAAATTTCAGAGTTAATAAAAATATTAAAAAGGGACATTATAGTGGTATTAGAGCTTTGATCTTGCCAGCCTGCAGGGTTAAAAACTAACATTTTAATGCAGCCCGGTGATAAAGATAGTAGATTTTATCAGAGAGAACGAAGAAAGTTGCAAAATCAGGGTGAAGAAATAGAGGAAGTAGAAATGGGAGAAAGAGGAAAAAGGGTTCCAAGTTTCCAACAAATGAAGAGAAGGCAAAGATTCAGTATAATGCCATTATCAATATGAGTCAAGGCCAATAGTAAATAATGAATCTCATGGCACAGTTATTGCAGACAATGCAAAATCTGAGTATCTCGAGGCCAACTCAAACTCCTACAGGTGAAGGGAGTGCCTTTGCAAATAATAGAACTGTGATCGTATCTGCATCCAGGATTTTCTAGCCTAAGTTTCTACAAAGAGAAGAAGAACAACTAGAGGTAGAAGAGCCAAATCAGACCGGCGATAACTTCGCAGCCTATTATGATGAATATAGGGCTCTTGGACCTGAATTTCTTGCAGAAATGTCTCACCAATTTCTGCAACTTGAAGATTTAGAGGTGACAAAAGAATGAGAAAAGACAAAATACAAATCAGCCTCATAGAGATCTGCAACATAGATCAGGTAAGCTCAGCATTCCTACTTTTGATGGTTCACATAAGTGAATGACTTGTGCTTGGGTTAAGAAATTAGATACATATTTTTCACTAAACCCTATGTATGAAGAGGAAGCTATAAAATTTGCTACCCTGCATCTAGAAGGTATAGCACACGAGTGGTGGTACCATGGATTGGTTACCTAAGGGCACAGTCTCATTAGCACATATGATGAATTCAGTTAGAGGTTGATTGACAGGTTTGATAAAAAAAACCCTAAGATCCATTTCAGAGAGTTGACTCAGTCGAGGCAATACAACATGGTGGACAATTATGTGGCATAATTCTAGAGATTATTAGTGATGGTTACTGATGTCTCCTAAAGGAGGCTTATTGTTCTATTTATGGAGGGTTTAATTGAACCTCTGAAAGGTTGGGTGAATGCTTTTGATCCACCATCTTTGTAGGAAGCTATTAAGAGAGCCTTAATGCTGGAGGCCTCTGTAGCCAAGAATAAATTCTACTCACAGACACCACCTTTGGGTCAACGAAAGAAATAATTCTAGAAGGGAGTATCTTATTAGAACGATATGCCACAAAGAACAAGGAAAGAAGAAGAAGCTAGGAATGAGCTTAGAAGAAAGAAGTTATGTTTTTCTTGCAAGGAGCCATGGGAACTTGGTCACAAATGTCTTGGCTGAGGTTAGGTGCATTATATAGAGGTAATATTCAATGAGGATTCAGGATCACAGGAACCTAAGGGTATGCACTAACTACATTTGAGACGTATTTGGAGTGTACCCACAGTCCCTTGGATGTACCCTAGGCATACCTAGGGTGTAAAGGGGTTGGAAGCCCTACTTGGGCCCATTTAGGGTAGGTACTTCCCCAGATACTACTGAACCTTGCGACATATGTTTATAGCTTCAGGTTTAATCATCACTACGCTTGTGTATCAATGCTTATAGCGAGTTAATAATTTGGACAGAATAATTGGAGCACTTAAAGATGCTTGGTTAGGCTATTGATAGTTTTAGTGGCAACGAAAACATCATTGGTTAAAATGAATGGATGTTAATAAGCCCAACTAGACATGTCCTATTACAACTCTCTTTAAACACTTCTCAATTTTGCCAATGTAGATGCCAAAAAGAGTAGGAGAAAGGAGACACAAATAGATAGAAGTTCCAAATGGTTTTGCCTAGCTTTGAGTTGAGGACCTTTAGTATGTAAGACTATGTAATAATTAGTTACATCAAAGTTTGAACCATGGACCTTGAGATACAAGGTTTTAAGGCCAAACTTGTAAAACTAGAAAAATATTCAAAAGCTGCTTGGCCATGGATATGTTATGGCCAAACCAACAACCTGTAAACTACAAAGTATCTAGATTGCATGGCTTCAGATCATTACTAGTTGAATTTTATTTATCATAGTTAGTTTACGCGGTTTGAGATCATTACACAATTTTTGTCACTATCTTATTTTGGAGTTCTTAAGTTGAGATGGGCTCACAATCGATTAAAATCCAAAAGCTGTAAAGTAATTGAAAAAATTGTTCTAGATTGTATTGGTTTCCATCAATTTTATGGGAGGTAAATTCAATTAGTCCTAGGCTTTAATAATCAAAATTTTAATTGAAAGTCATCCAATGTCAACCCTTGTCAATTTGATTTGAAATCGAGCAGCTGATTTGAATCTATTTGCAACAGTAGGACCATTTGAGTCATGTCCTAAGTTTGCCCTTGTTGCAAAATTTGACAATTGCTATAGAAGTGGCTTTTTCCTGTTGCTGTTACCCTTGTTGATGAAGTTGAGAGGTTGTTGTAGACGATGGTGGCTATTGAAGAAGACCCTTTGCTGCTGAAGCCATGGTAGCTTGGTTGTAGAAGTGGCAAGATGCTATTGAAGTTGGTTAGAGGCTAACGAAGTGTGTGACAACTTGCTAAGCAAAATGATTGGTCTTTGGGCGATTGTTAACTTGGATGAGGCCAATTGGTTGGCTTATCCACATGGCAATGACAAGTGGCAAAAAACATCAGATGCCAATGTTGTGGGCGGTCGTGTAGTTATAGTTGTTGAAGATTGCATGTTGGGCAGTTATTTGAGGTGGCATTTCCTTTGCTAGAGTTGTTTTGGCTAGAAGGCGAAGTGTTAGATTGTGGTTGCATGGCATAGTAGTCAAAGGTTGGCTGTTGCTATTCCAAAGGACTGCTTGTTTTCCCATCACGATAGAGAAAAGGTAGGAGTGATAGTTGATGGAAAAAGAATCTTGGTAGGGGTGGAGAGGCAAAAGAGTCATGCTTGATTGTTGTGATCATCCCATCTCCCCTTGTGGTTGCGTTGGAGAAGGTAGGGGAGGGGGTTGATGGATGGTCCATTGCCTGAAGGCAACTGTCTGTCCTTTCCTGAGGCCATTGAGTCTCTTTAGTAGGCTCAGAGAGGCAGAAGGGAGTACTAGTTGGAGATTTCTAGAATGAGATTGTCTAATGGAAGAGTAGGCTAAAGGGGAAGGTGATGGCTTGAGGGATTGGTAGCCCTTGGAGGTCGTCCATAGTTCCTCGTATTGGGGATCTTTCCAAAGATCAGATAGAGAGAGAATTAGTGAGGACCTAGTGTGCGGCCTTAGGGAGCTGTAGTCCTTGGAGGTCGTTTGTAGTTCTTCAGATTAGGGAGTCTCTCATATCCATTCTAGAGTTTAGGTTTTGGTTCTTTGGTGGCTGATCATAGAGGTGGACCATGTCGTTGTAGGTGCAAGCTTGGTGCTCGTGTTAGTTGAGAAAACCATACGAATTGGAGTGAGTAGGCTGTTATGGAGATGAGACATGGCAGTGTTGGTTCATGCAACAGTTCAGTGACTTGGTGAGTTAGTGCATTCTTGGTGGTGTGATTACTAGTGATTGCAGTGGGACTAATGGAGTCAAGTGATGACCCAACTAATCGGAGAGCTAATCTGGTTGGTTGAGATAGAGGCTGTTTCAAACATCCAGATTTAGTAGAGTGTTGCATGCTGAGCTAGTGGGGCTGATGCAATGAATTATTCTGGACTGTTGTAGTGTGGACAGCAAATCCTGTGTTTGAGGTATTGTCCTTCATTCCACATAGCAAAGGAGGTGTAGGTCATGTTCATTTCAGGATTGTATGTGGGTAAGATTGTAGTCCATTGAGGCAGCCCATAGTGGCAATGTACCATGACGATAGTGGATTAGTGACACGAGGATCATAGCTCACTCTTATGGGACTTTTCCACCCATTTGAGGGTTTCTCCTATGTTATTTGTGTTGCATGCTTGTTTTGTGTGTGATGCAAATATATGTTCTGCATTTGTGATGTTTCTGTTTTATTCCTTTAATGCATATGCATAGGCAGCAATTAGAGATGGTTAAATGCATGTAGAGGAGGTTTGAAGCATCCCATCTAAAATGCATAAGTTAGTGTACTGGAGTGCAGCATAGCTGCCCCGAGTTTATGGATCACAATCCTAGTCAAGGAAGTCGATGTTGATCAATAGTTCTTGGAGTGTGACATTTATATAGAATTGATTCGAGTTGATGCAATTTGGTTATGATCTATATTTCTCAACTAGGTGAGGAGCCCTAAATGCTTATTATAATAGCTAACACCTCATCAAGTCTCAATTACTTCTTCTGACAGAAAATTAAATTAAGTTGATTATTTTGGGAGCTACCTGGTTTGCAGGTTTGTGCAGAAGTGAATGATATCTACTCGTTTGGCTTTACAATTCATTATTGTGATTATAATTGCTTTCCAATGTTGTGTGCTCGTAAGATACACTTCAGAATACATGGTATTTGTGGAGGTATTATCGATGAAATATGATCAGAGCTTAGAGCAAATGAAATTTGTACTTGTGCTAAGACATGAGATCTTGCATAAAGGTGCTTGTAGCAACCAATTTGCTGACAAAGCATAGTGGGAAATCACTCAAGCAGCAAGAAGTTAGAACTTAATGATTGAGTTTCACTATTTTATAAAACACAATAACTGAGTGTATTTGAACTGTTTTAAGTTCCAATGTATTTGTAACATCAGTATATGTATAAATATGTACTCAACTGACCTCCTTTGGCTCAAGGCTAAAGTACTGCCAAATGCCTTGCTTGGCCAAGTTCTTTTAACATCCCATCTCTTGGCTCTTCCTGGCCTTATGCAACTTCTCAATATATTTAATTATTAAACTTGTTACCCTTCCTGTCTGCTTTTACATATCGTTCTCTGTATCTCCTTATATTGCTATTCTCAATTAATATTGTGCATTACAGGTATGAATATGAAGTTCTCTTGTTGAAAGTGCATGAACATTGTTACAACATTGTCTGTTACATTGCTTCATAATACTGTAGTTCATTATTTTGACATAGCTAGATTATTATGTATTGCACAAGGTACTGGACTGGTGTTGCACACCCATTATACTGCACAATGCATTACTCGCATATTATTAAATATTGAGCTAGGAACCATTGCTGAGCCATATAGTTGAATTTGTGAATTTCAACATCCTAGAGGTGACAAAAAGATATCTATAGAAAGATAAGACAAGCTATAATATTCACAATACTTCATGAAATTTTGCAATGTATGAGTTTTAAACTTTTTTGTAATAGTTTCTTTACTTAATGTGTGGTTATATTTTGATGGAAACATGGATGGTTTTCAGGGAAGTGTCTTCATTGAAAGGGATGGAACACATTTCAGACATGTTCTAAATTGGTTGCGTGATGGTGTTGTTCCTACCTTAGATGCCCCGGGATATCAAGAGCTGCTGCGTGAAGCAGAATATTATCAACTGCTTGTAATGCTTTCTTTCTTTTGGATATTTAAATTTTATCTCTTGGTACTAATCTTTCTGTCTCTGTTTTATACTTGGTTGATTTTCCTGTTTTCTTACTTTATAAATCTAATTAAATTACATTGTATGGACAAGGTACTTAAAAAATTGATATTTGTCATGTAGAAGTTAGAATCAATGAAGGACATGACCAAGTAATCAATACATTTTGGGTTTGGTAGCTAGAAAATTCAGCACTTGAATTCCTTTCAATCTGAAAAGCTCTTAAGCATAGAAGCAAATATCTTTCTTGGGAATATCTCAGCAAACCAAAAGATAAAGGTATTTACAGTTTCTCAGGATATTATTTGGAAAATATCAGGAACCCAAAAAACCTATGCTCCCTGTGGACACCTCCCCTACAAAATATGACCCTGTCCCCTATTTTGGAAAAATATTGGAAACATCCTCGGTACGTGCAAATGTTTTTAGGGGATGCCTGGGTACATTAGGGCACATCTAGCCATTCCTGGGACGTCCAGGGGTGTCCCCCAATCGTCCCGGGGCCCAGGCACATTTTAGTTAACTTCAAGAAAAAAAACTTACAACCTTTCAATGCACGTACAAAATACATATCCCCTATTGCAGATCTCTGCATCTTCACACTGCATAGTTGAAGTCACAGTCAAAGATTATCTTATTTCATACATTGGTAAACTTGTTCAGTATACAAGGACTGCCACAGACAAAGTTGGCATGCTACAGTCATCATACTGCTGAATATGAGTTAAGTCATAGTCAGCAGGAAATGCCACTTTCATAATGCAAAAATATATCAATCATGCCTTTCATGGACAACTCATAGAACAATCCCATCTATTAGTATCCCGATTGAGGTAAAATTGGAACTTTACTGGTTATCTTAATAATAAGTTTGACAGCAGGATATGCAGTTTTGAAGGCTTCAGGAAAACTTCAATAATAAATCCCTCACCTAAATACACACCGGTTAGACATGTCTTTATTAACTCATGTTCATATGTATATAAGAACATCATAGTTCCTATTCAATTACCCATGCTTACAAAGGATATCATATGAATATTCGAAAAATGAAATTTCCTTATATTTTAAATTTTCCCTATTTTTATAATAGCCGTCCCTTGCTGTCTCCTAAAAAATGGCCATAAAAAAACCTGTCCCAGAAACGCGCCCCCCCGCCCCTTGCCATCTTTATCTTGGAAACTTGGGGGAGCATAGCAAAAAACAAAGAAAATTTCAAAAAATGAGAAATAATTGATTTTTTCAATATTTGAAGTCATCTTAATTGCATAGAGAGTGAGTGAGTGTAAGTAAAGGAGAGTGCACCATGAACTTTGAAATATGGATTTTTCGCATGAATTTTGATTACAGTGCACGTTGCATAGTGTGCTACTACATAGTTCAACTTCAAAGTTCGAACCCACAAAATCAATCACAAATACAATTTACAAAATACAAATGTCAAGCTACAAACTACAAAGTACAAACATAAGATTGCATTCAAGTGTCATTACGGGCATTATGAGTTTTTGGTTATGCCCTTTGGTCTTACTAATGCTCCTGTGATTTTCCAGTCCTGTATGAATGACATCTTTAATAGGCAGTTGCGGAAGTTTGTATTGGTGTTCTTTGATGATATCCTGATATACAGTAGGACATGGGAGGATCACCTTAGGCACATTGATGAGGTGTTAGGTATCATGGAGGCACACTCCTTGTTCGCTGTGGCTTCCAAATGTGAGTTTGGAATGACAGAGATTTTGTAGTTGGGACATGTGATTGGCGCTGGTGGAGTGAAGGTACACCAGGAGAAGATACAGGCTATTTTGGATTGGTTGCCGCCAAAGAACATTTCAGACTTGAGAGGTTTCTTCGGGTTTGCAATTATTACAGGAGATTTGTGAAGGGATTCTCACAATTGGCAGCACCTCTTACAGATCTCACCAAGAAGGGCGCATTCAAATGGTCGGATGAGGCTCAGGCGACATTTGATAAACTCAAGGAGGTAATGAGCACTTGTCCAGTATTGGCTCTTCCTAATTTCTCTCAATTGTTTGTTTTGGAGTGTGATGCTTTAGGTGCAGGGATAGGCGTTGTTCACATACAGAATAGACATCCCATAGCCTATGAGAGTAGGAAGCTGAGGGATACAGAGCGCTTGTATTCCACCTATGACAAAGAGATGCTTGCCATCATGCATGTGTTGGTAAAGTTCAAACAGTACTTGGTAGGTGGGAAATTTGTGGTAAGGACTAACCACATTAGCTTGAAATACTTCATGGAGCAGAAGGACTTGAATGAGAGACAACAAAAGTGGGTAAGTAAGATTTAGGCATATGACTTTGATATTGAGTATGTTAAGGGTAAGAATAATGTCGTTGCCGATGCACTATCTACGAGGCCCACACTTTGCTCTATGTTAGAGATTTCAGTTGATTGGAAGGCTCACCTTTTGGTTGAGTATTCCAAGAATTATTTTGCATGCGAGCTCATGGATGGGAAGATCCATGATGATAGGTATAAGGTAGTTGATGATGTGATCTACTACAAGGATAGGATCTACTTAGTACTTGGGTCGAAGATGAAGGATAAGATTTTGAGAGCTATTCATGACACTCCTTTAGCAAGGCATCCACGGTTTTTCAAGACCTACAGGTAGGTGAGAGAGATTCTCATGGAAGGGTCTCAAGGATGATGTCTTGCGACAAGTTCGAGAGTGCATGACTTGTCAGCAGAACAAGTCTGATCATACTTTCCTAGTTGGTTTTCTTCAGCCATTGCCTATTCCAGAAAAAAAGTGGGAGAGTATCTCTATGGACTTCATTATAGGTCTTCCGAAGGTCCACGACAAAGATTGCATATTTGTGGTTGTTGATAGATTGACTAAGTATGCACATTTCTTTTCTACTTCATTTGAGTATAAGGCACCTTAGGTTGCAGAGTTGTTCTTTAGAGAGGTATTTAGACTCCATGGACTTCCCAAGACTATTGTCAGTGATCAGGATAGCAGATTTCTCAGTGCGTTTTGGCAGGAGCTATTCAGATTGGCTGGTACAGAGTTGATCCCAAGCACTAGTTACCATCCTCAGACAGATGGACAGACTGAGATAGTGAACAAAGGGGTGGAAGGATATCTACGCAACTATATTGCGGTGCAGCAAAAGGCTTGGGTTAGGTGGTTGTATTTGGGAGAGCATTGCTATAATAACACCTATCACATGTCGATAGACATGTCACCTTTTAGAGCCTTATATGGATATGACGCTGTCTTTTGTAGACTTAGCATTTGATGACAACAGAGCTCCTAGAGCTAGAGAGATGATGCAAGATAGCCAGGACATGCTTAAGGCATGTAAGGATAATCTTCACCATGCTTAGAATCAACAAAAGATGTATGCCGATAGGCACAGGGTGGAGAGGACATTTGAGGTTGGTGACTTAGTTTTCTTGCGCTTGCAGCCATATAGATAGTCTACACTGAAGAAGAGTGATGCAAAAAAGCTAAAACCTTGATTTTATGGCCCCTACAGGATTGTGAGGAGAGTTGGAGATGTTGCATATGAGTTGGAGTTACCCGAGGGTAGCCGAATCCATAATGTATATCATGTGTCTTGCCTCAAAAGGGCAATTGGGTAGCATGTTACATCTTCTCCAGAGCTTCCACCATTGTATGAGGAGGGGAAGTTGGTACTGGTTCCTGACGCTATACTGGATGTTAGGGAGTGCAAGTTGAGGAGCAGGGTGATCAAGGAGTACTTGATTAGATGGAGAGACTTGTCACTTGAGGATGCTACTTGGGAATATGAACAGATTCTACAGCATCTTGGTTTGCAATTGCTTGAGGGCAAGCAATTCCGAGAAGGGAGGATTGTAATGTCCCCTTTTCCCGAGTGATCACCTAATGGAGTCGGTTAGCCTATCCTATTCCCGTAAGCTAAGACAGAAGGGTTAGGGAATAACCTAATTGGTCAAATACTATATTTAATTAATTTTATTGGGCTAAATTGAGATGAGAAATGACTTAATATATTTTTGTGAGCCTATTGGTCAATTAAAAATAAATAAAGAAAATTGCCCAAGAGGTGAGCGACCTAGGAGAGAGAAAAAAGAAAATAAAAATAAAAGAAAAGAACACTCAGGGAGGTCGGCCAGGTAAAGGGAGAAAAAGACAAATAAAAAGTAAAAATAAATGCCAAAAGGAGGCCAGCTAGGAGGTCGGCCAGGTTTAGTTTGGGCAATTATTGGCTATAAAAGGAGGACATTTGGAGGTCATTTCCATCATCCATTCACATCTGATTTATTCATGAAGTTTTTACTCTTGTCTACACTTTTAGTTCAGCTTATTCCAAGGACGAAAACCCAGTTCCATCTTGGAGGTGAATTCATACGGAGTTCGGACTGGCACTTCATTGGAGATTTTGAAATCTTGAGCTTTCATGCCATATTCTTTGGAGCAGATTTGAGTGCCCATTTTGGAGGGAGATTTCACATTTTTTGGAGCAGCAAACCCTAAGCGCTTGCCATGGAGGATTTGCCCATCTAGGGTTTGATGCTTGAAGACATTTTTGCTATTTTGTGGTATGTACAAACCTATTTTAGGTCTGATTTGTATGAGCAGAAATCTGGGCATATGTTTGGCATGTTTGAGCCCATGAATTTATTGTAAACTCAATTCAGAATATTCAGATTTGTAGCAGCAGACTTCTACATTTAGAACTCAGGTTTATTGGTCATTTGTTTGGCACTTGGATGGTTGTATTACATGGTTGATGTTATCTAAATGTTTGACATATTTATGTGAATGTTTGGCACATGTTTATTCCCTGCCCATAAGTATTTATACTTCAGAAAATAAAATCAGAATTTAGTCCTAGGGTTTGAGAAGAAAAATAAATCAGAAAATTAGGGCAGAAAATCAGAATTCTAGGGCAGATCCTATTAGGGATATTACACTTCAATTTCACCTGTGACACAAGTTCGCAGATTCATTGAATTGAATTAACCTTCAACATAGATGCACATTTCAATGGATACCTAAGCAAAACAAACATAATGAAATCCATTAAATGGACAACAAGATCACAAGAATGTTGAACACTAGGTGACTAACAACTCCAACATAATGAAGGCATGAGAATTGCCATTTTCATTGAAGCTCATTCACTAGTACAATTGATTTATCTACTTTGAATACTAAAAACTGAAAAATGCTAACCCCCTCTAATCTATGTGCAAAAGCACTTATTTATACTATTTTACAAAGACTTGCATGGAAATAAAAAATTGACTCTAACCTAGATAACTACTGTTTGCATGACATGCAAACTTATTACAAGTTATTTGCTCCACTCAAATTAAAATTGAAATCTTGCAATTGTCGGCTCAACTGAAGATTAAAACATGCAAACATGCGAGTTTGTGCTCACATCTATTGCATGACTATTGAACAAAAATTAACTTCTAGTTTCAAAGTCATTAATATGATTTTATCCTTTGAAAGGTCGCCTTATCTTGCATGAAGGAATGCCTCCTGCTGACTGAAGTGATCTTGTTGTTTGTGAAAAAGCTGTTTGTAAAAGAAGAAATCTTCCTTTACCGCTGAGCACTGCCCTCTTTAGATATGCTTTTATTATTCTCAAATTTAGAACTCAAGTTTGACTTTTATTTATAGCCTTTGAAAAGGCAAAAGAGATGCATGAGAGGATGCATCCCATTTTAGAAGCAAGTCGGCTTGTTTAATTGGAGTTCTATATCTTGATCATGCGCCTTTAACTAATGACAGGCGTGCTTTTTTAAACTGGACGCGCTTTTTGATTAGGTATGCTTTTCTTTCCATGGCCATGCCTCTATATTGATGGACTCGCCTCCTCCATTCTGAGCGTGCCTTTCTTGGACTAGATGCGCTTCTCCTTTTTTGAGGCGTGGCTTCTTTATTGAGGATGCGCTTTTTCTAACTTGAGCACGCCTTTATCTTGTGAGACGTGCTTTTCTGTTTCAATCATCTCCTTGTTTGAGCGCTACTTCGCTGCTATGGACGCGCGGTTGTGCTTCTATTGAATTTGAATTGCCTTTAAGAGGCGCCTATCCCATCGACACGCTTCTTCACTTTTTGTTATGGCACACTCCTCACATGCTGGATGCGCTTTTGCTTTTTGGTGCATTTTTAGACTTATGGATGCACCTCTTGAGTTTTAAACGCGCCTATGTTGTAAGAACCCCTTCTAGATTCTATACAAATTTTTCACAAAATCTCTAATTCTAATGTGCAGACATTTCGTCAAACATTTGGCACTCTTGCATATTCAGTGGTAAACTCAGATTTTGCTGTTTGAGAAAGGTTGGTTTCCAGTTTTGAGCATAAATCATTCAAATAGAATCATACAGATCATTTATAAAACCTCAGACATTATAACAAACAGTTTGCAGCCTTTGCATGATTATAAAATCAGAATTCAGAGCACAGTAAGTCTGCCGATATAAAAATCAGTATTACAAAGATGATAAATTCAATTTCTAACCTCAGAAATGGAGCTAACAAGCTTGTTGGTGATGCTGTGATAAGTTTGAGGGCTCTAGGTAATAGTATGTTCAGCTTTGGTAATTATGAATGCTCCCAAATATGATCAACACTTCACAATAATATTTTTTCAGACCTCTGATATTGCTGTGACAGCAAAATACCCCTTATTCCTCCAAGGGCAGACCACCCACATACTTGAATGTTGTTGCAAACTCCACAAGAGGGGAGCGACCCAAATCTGAATATAAAGTAGTGATTAAAGAGGCAGCGCGTCCCACATAAATCCTCACATGGGCCCCTAAAACCCTTATGTACCTTCCTTAATACTTATTAAAGCTTGCAAAGGGTGTGCTCCTTTATGTGATGCTCATGTACTCCTCTTGGATGCTTATGTGGGTCTTTTGAGGGAGAAAAGAGGTACGCCCTCTAGCAAGGTACTCTCTCCAATGAAAATACTAGGGTTTTAAACCCTACAAGAATTCCAATCTGCAACATTTATTTCTATCACTTCCACACACTGCACTTGCTATAATCTGATTTGCAGTACAAACTCACACAGCACAGCTACCGCTGGATTTATCTGTGATTCCTTCACTTCACACATTTCACAGAATTTTCAATAAAATCTCACACAAATTTATTCAATATATTTTCTTGTAAATGCAAATATTCAAACTTCACAAGAATACATCATTCTGGCACAAGAACTCCTGCAAATCGAGACCAATAAGTGCAATTGCGAAATCTGAGTGACTCGGCCAAGATTGGTTGAATTGGGTTTTCATCCAATCCACCAAGAACCAAATCAATGCACTTGCGAAACCTAAGTGATTCCGCCAAGGATGGTTGAAATGGGTTTTCGTCCAATCAACTAGGAAACCATTGGGGTTTTCGTCGTGCTGGTAAGAGTTTGGCCACAGGCACAAATCTTCAAATCTCCAAAGAGAAATAAACAAACTTCTAAATAATGCAAATGAGCTCTTACAACCTCCTTTTATACTCTTTTCCCCACCGAACTTTCCAGAAGCTTTTATTTTTTTCACTTTTAATTAAATAATACCTTTTTGCTCCAAAAGATCCATTTTTTTAAACAATAAAATATTTTCATGAGCAAGGTCCCTCTTTCAAGCGTTCATGATTTAAAACTTTTAATTCTCTTTCCGACGAGCTATTACACTAAGCTGCTTTTTAATTATTTCATTAAAATTAAGCAACCTTAGTGAAATAATTAAATTAATGCTCATTAATTCACCTGAGTTGCGGAAACCACCAAACAACACCGGAAACAAAATCTGACTATACTGGAAGGATACTGATGATGAATAATAAAAATCGGGGTCGAGGTCCACTAGGTGACTTTCTATAAATAGACGCTCTCTCCAAGAATCTTGGAGAACACACCAGAAGTCGAAATTCACTTCAGAAAGTGTCATAGGAGTCCTCAAGACCAATTGAGCTCATTGCCAACAATAAACAACCCTTCTAACAAGGCTAGCGCTCATCGAGAAACTCGGAGCTAACTACAATGCTGAAATGACCAAAAATGGGGACATTACAGTCCTCCTCCCCAAAGATTGCTTGTCCTCAAGCAATGCTATCTCAACCTCATATTTCCCTGATTGATTCAGAATGAAACCAAATATGATCCCAGGGTCCCAAGTCAACCTAGGAGGTCTGTAACTCCATGTGCTCGAAGCACTGTCCTGCTGGGCACCTGCACAAGTGACCTCCTAAATTCCTCTTGTAAGAAGAGTAACCAAACACTGCAAGATTTTAGTCAACTCCTGAGAAAACTGCTCTCCATAATCACCAATCCGTGGCACCATAGGAGTAAGCTCGAGAAAGTCAATGTTTACTCTCTCATCTTCAACACCTTGCACTTCAACATATTGGTTGTCACTGAAGATAAATCTGCTGTCCCAAACATAAGTGCAGGCTGATAATAAGAAATAACAATTGTTTGGTCCCTGAACACCCATCCAACATTGAACCTGTTAGCCAAACTTGTCAATCCCTCCATTTGAGGCCATAAACTAACCCTATTGAGTGGCTAAATGGACTGAAATTGTATAGATCTGCAACTGTTCAAGTCTGATTTTTCAAAATACAACACCTGGAAAGAAGAACAATCACTGCAACATTGAAAAACCTCGGCCAAAATGAATTTTCCGATCATTCCCTTGGCTGAAAACACCCCTCCAAGAGTCACCAACATAGAAGATTTCCGAAATTTGCTTAAAATCTCCCTCTAGTTCACTTGCAGGAGCTCGAATGAACTCATGAGATGACTGAAAAAAGAGATAACAGCAGCATTATGATTGCTTTTTGGGTTCATAACCTTCCATGGGATGCTTCTTCCATCATCATTCGTCACCAATAGCCCATGGAGATGATCTTTTGCATAGATACTTACCCAAAAAGAAACTCCACCATGTTGATGCTGCGCTATTCTGATCTTCATGTGGACTCCATCTAGAGTGTATTTGATGATGCTTGAAGCTTCAACACTGATGGTCTCCACCCCATCAAACTCTAGACCACAATAGTACTCCCCTCCTTGTGTTAAACTCACAAGGTCAACCAATAAACCATGATGATCCAATCCATTTTGGACCACTGTAGGAAGCAAACCATCGACGATCTTGGTTGGTCCAATAGGCAATTGAATTGGTTCCACCTCATAATTACACACCACATTTGGATCCCACATCTCACTTGTGTTATCAAAATCAAGAGGTGCTCCATCATCCAACTCAAAGAGTGGATTATCAAAAGATATTTCAGCATCCATCTCAAACAATGGGTTATCAACAAACTAAATACTATCATTATCCTCATGCTCAACCCAATCTTTCTATTGATTTAAACTTCCACTTTTTGATTTTATGGAAAAATGAACTAGATCAAAATCCTCCTAGATGCTATCAAGCTCTTCAATCACTTGACTAATTTCCTTAACCCTTTCCTCATTCTCTTTCTCCTTGAATTGTTTGGCTACATAAAGCTAATTTTCTTCTTATTGAAGGGGCATTTGAGTACTCTCCAAGGAATCCTTAGTAGCCCTAAGCTCAAAGGTGAGCTCATCAACTTCTTTTCCTTTCAATGCATTAGAATACACTTCAGCAAGCTTGAAGATATGATCCCTGTCTGAAAGTAATTGCAAATAATCTGATTTCATTGCCCCCAAAGTTTCTTTGACTACCTGCAAATCTGCAAGAGAAGTTACTCTTTCAATGCCTTTTTGTCTCCTCTCAATCTGGGCCTTACAAAAGAGCTCTGCAATGAACTTGTGAGTGTTATCAAAATGTGTTAGGCTGCAACAATCATATCTTCTGTGACCTTCAACTGATTCTTCAAATTATGTGACTCATTGGGCCTATGATCAAAATCAACCTCATACAATGAATTTTTTGATTTGGCTTTGTAATGTCCCTTCCTTAGACCGCCCAGACTTCAGCAGAGGTTGACCTACTATTGGGTTCCCGTAGGTCAATAGGTTGGTTAGGGAACCCGACCGAGGGTGTTGGCGCTTTGCAGGGAACCTTCCGAGACCTTCAGTTTGATGTTAGATGAGGATTTCAAGAGTTAAATTGAAAACACTAAAGGTTTGCCTTGATGTGAATAGGGAAAGTGAACAGTAACAGCAAATTAGAAGGAGAATAGTGAAAAGGTTCCCATTCCTAGTAGAAAGAATGTTGTTTTTAAAAAATGGTGTTTCTTTTTCATGAGGAGGTGACCCTCAAGGTGGGCGTACCCTTTAGTGGGAATATTTTATTGCTGTGAGTAGGAAAAAGGAGATGGAATCTATAAAGTAATGAATGGGGCTCTCTTTTGGGCATTCATTCATCATTTTCTAAAAATACAAGTGCAGGTTTGGAGCTCTGGATAGAGTTTCAGCAGGTTGCAGCTCTTCTGAGGACAAAAACCCTTAGAGGACAGTGGATTGGACGACAACCCAGTTCACATTACAGGGAAATCTACACTGGGTTTCCATTTGGACGTCATTGGACTTATTTACAGGTTGTAATTACAGCTAGAGTGATTGCAGCAGTGGATTAACAGGGTATAAGTGCAGATTGGGTCTATTTATCAGCATATATCCTCATTCCAGTACCTATACTAGCTGGCCGTACAAAATAGGAATCATATTCACTCAAATCTTCGCTGGAAATTGGGGTTTCAGCAACTACATATGCCATAAAGTATGCGTTGGTTCCCGGGTATGTGATTATCATTGGGATAGTTTAATATTGCATTTAATAGAAGTCTTTTGGTTGCTGTTATAGTCTGATTTAGTGGAAATCAGACCTCTGAATTTGTAATCAGATCTGATATAATCAGTTTAAAGGTGTTCCTTTGATGTGCAAGTGTTATCTTTTACTTATGCAATAGTTCTCTTCCATGTTTCTATGGTTTCCTTATGATTTGGTCCTAAAACAAACAAACATTTAAACACAAACATCAAGCAAATCATCACTCAAGCAAAAACACCAACTTACACTTCGCTGGTCAAAGACAAAAATTGAAACAAACAAAGCAGCAGTTTCAAAAAAATCAGAAAATTCAGATCAAAATTGGTTAGGGATCTTTCAGGCTTCAAGATCATGCCTTTCAAAATCAGCTACCTCGACATTCTCTTTGCATAATTTTTGCTTTGAGGTTAGGACAACACTTTGTTCAAAAGGAAATTCATCCCAAACTGGCTCTTAATCATATTTTGGTGCCAAAACACTTGGATCCCACGGACTTAAGAGCTGATAGCTTTGATCAGAAAAAAATTGTTCATTGTGTTCCTCATGAGTGGTTGTTTCCCTAAACAAATCACTCTCTGAGTCAAAAGGGCTGAAACTATCATGAACACTCTTCTCCATGGGTTCTGTTGGGAAGTCAATTTGATTCACATCTGAACTCCCATCATTGAAATGAGATAAAAATTCACCATTATAAGCTGATTTGGAAGCTTCAACGTACTCACCTTCATGTTTTTTTTTCCAACAACTTTATCATTTGCATTCATTCCACTTGTGTCATCAAGGAAGCTAATAGTCTCAGAAACTTCATTGGATAGATTTAAATTTGTACCCAGAACTGCTGTTTTGTCATATTCATTAAACACATCCTCAACATATGTAGATGCATGCACTTCAATGGACTCTTTTTGGGGCTTTGTCATACATACCTTTTGAGATAAGGCATTTTCTTCAAGCTCTATTGTCTCAGTTTCTTCTTTGTTCTCATCATCACTTGGCTGCAATAAACAGGTGGTAGGAGTTACTAATTCACTTTCTTTGTTGTTCCCACATATGTGACTAGGTGTCCAAGCTTCCTGACATGTGAAACAACATTTCTCTCTTCTCAATTGATTCTTGCTCATCTCATGAGGTGTTGTAACCTGTAAACCATAAGAAATTAATTCCTCTTCTGTTAATTGATTTCTAGTTTTCTCAATTTTCTGCTAAACCAATCTTTTTGACAATTCATGTGCTGTAGGTGAAACATCTTACTCCTTTCTCCAAACACTCAACAAGTTAGATAGCAATTGCTTAGAGATATCATCCTTCTCATTCAAAATTAGAGACAAGATAGTTTGCATTGCTGTTATGACATTTTCGAAATAATTTTTTCTGATTTTGGTGAAGAAACAGTGAAACATTTTGAGAATTAAATCATCCAAATCCAAATCTAACATGATGTTACCCAATTTGATTGTTACAAATGTTTCAAGTATGGTAACTCTCCTCGTAAAATGAGAACCTAAGACATCATCCAAGCCTTTGAAACTATCCACCAACAACTGAAAAATCTCTTTCATTATGTCATCAGTGTATGGAGTAGTAGGAGCTGCAATTCTCATGATTTCACTTAAACAAGAAGCAACAAGTAGTCTTACATCATTATCTTTGTGTCTCAACAATTTTCTCTTACCCAAGGAAGTCACTACAGGATTTCAGAAGATGGATTTCGAGTGGCAGCAATCCTAGTAACCAGAGGATTGAATCTTTCACCAAACTCCCTCATAGGTTTGCTACATCTTTTTTGGCATTTGAGAATTATGCAAACAACGTATGAATATCTTCTACTGGCATTTTGTGTGTGCTGACAACATACTTATGCGCGTGTTCTGCTGTCTTATGTACAGATGACTAACTTCACAATAACTATATCTGTTGCCTTGCAATCACACTGTCAACAACAAGGTACTCACATACTTGACCTCAGAATGTATCCTTGCAAGCAATGATATTTGCATTTGTATCTTGCCAGCACTCACCATTATTTTTGACACTCATTTGTCTTTATCCATTAAAGAGGATCTCACCTTCGCTCAAACAAGCATTTGGCTTAGGGGTTTCTTCAAAACCCCTATATTGTCTGTTGTATATAATTAGAGTGGGCAATATTGTAATATCACCTCGAGAACTATGTCCGACCTAAACATCTTTCTCTGATTTCGAAACACCATTCTTTGCATCTGCTTGTGGATCTCCCATGCATTCATCTATTTTCTTATTGCCCAGACCTAAAGAGTTTTTCACTTTCTCTATATATTCCTTGGTATATATATATTTTATTGGACATCTAATATGATGGTCAGTCACATAATTCGACTAGACCCACAACTTTCTTTTTATTTTCCATTGCAACTTTGAAGACACAATTTCTTCAGATTTTCAATTACCACATCTTTGGCATCATAACATTGGTTCAAATCATATTTTGGATCAAGGGTATAATGCCTTCCATGATTGATGCATTGAGATTCACATTGCTTGCTCAAAACAAAGGCTTCACATTCTAAAGAAAATAGATTAAAATCCAAATTTATGCTCTTAACACTTAAATGTTCTGCAACTGTTGCATACAAAGGAGTCATTGTATCTTTAAACCTTTGAAAAATACCGTGTGTTGTAAGTGATACAATTATTGCTGGATCACCAAGTGCACACAAATTTAAATACTTCTCTGCAAGAAGTTGTATTGGTGATTTCACATTTATTCCCACAAAACTTGTCAAATTGCATTGGAAAGTGCACACTTCTGACATTGGACTCTGTAAGAACCCTAGTGGTTCTATCTCTGGCTACTGAATGCTGAAGGTGAATATTTTTGTTTTATTTTGTTTGTTTTGGTAATTTTTTTGCTTTTTTTAAAAATGTATTGCCAGGTAACAGTGCAAAAGGAAATAACATCTAATGAATGCAATAAACTGAAACTTAATAACAACAACATATTAAGGATTCTTCATTGATTTCCATAAGCTCCAAATGATTACAAATTTATATCAGAATTCTGGAAATTCAAGATAGCAATCTAAAAGAACCTGTAGATGGTTGATTTAGTATCAAGATGAAGCCTCTTCAATCCCTCAATGGCTGCTAATGACTGCAGCAACTTGGATGTTGCAAATGGAGGTGATAACTGCCTTGAAACTTGTTTACCCGCAATACGATGTTTCAGACAAAACTTGGAGTAAACGGAAATATACAGAAATAACTATAAGGCGTATGATTCATACTAGAATTGCATAGAATAAGGCATTGTTTCCATTCATTGAATATATCAGTATTACACTACAATGTCACAATGCTGTTCCCCAATTACAAATATCAACTCAATATATAACTTATGCCAAGGTTGGTTGAGATACCAACCGTTGGCAACGACTCCACAACTATCCAACCGTCGGGGTTAACCGGATAACACTCCTTAACTGTGCACAACATTAATTAATTCATGATTATTTACTTGGCTGACTATGGCTGACTACAATTAAGACCGACTACATCCCCCCCACAAAATTAGTTGTATTCCAAACGACAAAAAACCATGAAGTATCAAGTGACATTAAGTAAGCTCTGCCAAACTGACGACAATGCTGAAGTAGGAGCTGTGTAAAAGTAGAACCAACACATTTGGAACACTTGCCAGTAGACCAACCAACCAAGGGACCCAATTTGATAGTACACTGAATGCTGCACCCCATTGCTCACCGAATCAAGATAGTATTGATTTGATGGGGGTTTGGGGGCAACGCTTCCAACGGGGTCTGTCATGTCCCGATATTAAGCCATTGTTTAAATTAAAGATTTAAACATCATGTCCATTTGAATGCTTCTAACAATAATAATATAATATTTAATAAATAATATTACATAATATTATATGAATATTTTATTATTATTGTATTTATAAATAATAAATCTAAGAAAACAATTATGATATTATATATATATTTATAATATAAAAATAAATATAAATAGATATTATTATAATATAATTATCATATTATATATATATATATATATATATATATATATATATATATATATATAAGACAAATGTCTTATGATACATAAATATAAATATAATTAATAATATAAATATTACTTGTCTAAATATTATAAGAAACATGAAATAGAATTAATCAATAAATATTATTCATCATAATATGTATATGGATTCATTAATCCATATAATATTTTAAATTATATTAAAAAAGGTAATCGGGCTTCTTAATAGCACCAATCTCATATTTATTAAGAGATAAAGAGGTGTATCTCTTCAAATGAAAAGGCATAAAGAGGTATAAAGAATAAGAGAAGAGTATGGGGAGAAATATATAGGAGAATCATATCAGATTTTAGAGAAAAGGAATAATAAATATGTTTGGAATATGTTATATCTAGATTAATAATTCAGACTTGCATAAACATAAAAAGGATCATATTAAGAGATATAAAGGAAGAAGATAAAGATCAGAAAAGTATTCAGCAGTAAGAACAATTCAGAGATTTAAAAATAAAATCAGATCTGCAACAGGAACTAAGGGAAATAAAGGTACAAAGTAAGTATTATTAAATCATTGATAGTTTAATGTAAATAATAAATGTAGAGAGCTATGATATCACATATTTATATATATCTTAATATGCACAATTTAGAATAGATTTATATACATGACAATCACATCATTACACAAATATATATTATGAAACTTGATGAGAAATGACATAACCATCTCATCACTTTTATTTCCTATAACCATAGGAGAGATGGTCTTGTTAGGGAAAGGCGGGGTAATTCCATCACGATGCATTGGAGAGGATTTAACGCGCCCTAGACAAGAATGCTAGGGAAAGGCGGGGTAATTCCATTCACGATGCATTGGAGAGGGTTCAACGCGCCCTACACAAATAATTCCCCATCCATGGTTAAGGATTAGAAGGGAGATGATATGGAAAGATGAACTTAGATTGTTACTTCTATTTTTCCTCTATTACTTCATCCTTAAAGGAATGTTAGGTATTGTAAGGGAGGGGCAGTGTAATTCCACCAGTGATAAGGCCCGTAGGCTGGGACATAGTTTTCCGTAGGCTGGGTCTGGATGGTCTCCATGCGCCCTTGACATGTAAAGCCTAGTTCCATGAGGAAGAATAATAAGGAAAATATGAATGTTGAATTATGGAATGTATTATAGAATAGTCATCAATAGTGAGTGACAATCATGAAATGAATAATCCTTTAACAAGGAATGGTATAATTATATTATCATTGATCTTATTTGATCTTATCATCAAAATTTATTGATCTCTAATGCCACTTTGAGAATCACTTTGAATCGAGATTCAGGTTTAAGTGTTTCCACTAGAAAGGGGACATTACAAGTGGTATCAGAGCAGTCATCCTGCCATCCTGTGTATACTATATGTGCGTTACATGTATTCAAGTGTATTCAAAGGTTTGCTTTGTGACTTATGTGTATGTTTTGTAACATATGTTCATGTGAATACTTTATGTTTTGCATGTACTCGCGTGTATGCTTCATACTCATGTATACTTCATGACCTTGGGATGGTGGACGGGTCCACAGTGTAGTATGGGATGCACCGAATCCCCTTCCCAATTGTTCGATAGTATACTTTATTCGAGTGTAATTGTAATTGAGTGTATACTTATGATTGAATTATAGTGTATACTCTATGAATGTATTTGTATACTCTAAGCTTATAATTGTATTTGAGTGTATACTCTATGATTGTAATTGTATTTGAGTGTATACTCTATGAATGTATTTGTATTTGTATACTCTATGCTTTGTAATTGTCTACTCTATGATTGAAATTGAGTGTATACTCTATGAATGTATGCTTTGAGTGTATACTCTATGATTGTAATTGTATTTGAGTGTATACTCTATGAATGTATTTGTATTTGTATACTCTATGCTTTGTAATTGTGTACTCTATGATTGAAATTGAGTGTATACTCTATGAATGTATGCTTTGAGTGTATACTCTATGATTGTAATTGTATTTGAATGTATACTCTGAATGTATTTGTATTTGTATACTCTATAACTTTGCAATTGTATTCAAGTGTATGCTCTATGACCTTGCAATTGTATTTGAGTGTATACTCTATGAATGTATTTGTATTTGTATACTCTATGCTTTGTAATTGTGTACTCTATGATTGAAATTGAGTGTATACTCTATGAATGTATACTTTGAGTGTATACTCTATGATTGTAATTGTATTTGAATGTATATTCTATGAATGTATTTGTATTTGTATACTCTATAACTTTGCAATTGTATTCAAGTGTATGCTCTATGACCTTGCAATTGTATTTGAGTGTATACTCTATAACTTTGCAATTGTATTCAAGTGTATGCTCTATGACTTTGCAATTGTATTCGAGTGTATAATCTATGACTTTGCAACTGTATTCAAGTGTATACTCTATGATTGTATTTGAGTGTATACTCTATGACTCGTGATTGTATTTGTATGCGAGTGTATACTCTATGCCTTTGTATTCCAGTATGATTATGTATTCGAGTGTATACTATGTGACTTGTATTTGTATTCGAGTGTAAACTCTATGATTTGTCTTCAAGTGTATACTCTATGACTTGTATTTGTACTCAAGTGTATACTCCATGACTTATATGTATTCAAATGTATTCAGGTGTATACCTTGTGAATTATGTATTTAAGTGTATTCATGTGTATAACTTATATTCGAGCATATTCAAGTGTATATTTGGTGGCTTATATGTATTCAAGTGTAAAATTTGTAGCTTATGTATATTCAAGTGCATTCAAGTGTATACATTGTGGCTTATCTATATTCGAGTGTATACCCTGAGGCTGTGTACTCATGAGACTTATGTATTTAAGTGTATACTTTACGACTTACATGTATGCTTTATTTGCTTCTTGTATATACTTGCTTGAGCTACTTGCTTGTCTACTTGAGCTGGTTGCCTATGTGCTTGAGCTACTTGCCTATGTGCTTCAGCTACTTGTCTACTTGCTTGAGCTACTTGCCTACTTGCTTGAGCTAGTTGCCTGCATGCTTGAGCTACTTGTCTACTTGCTTGAGCTGGTTGCCTATGTGCTTGAGCTACTTGCCTACATGCTTGAGCAACTTGTCTACTTGCTTGAGTCGGTTGCTTATGTGCTTGAGCTACTTGCCTATGTGATTGAGCTACTTGCCTACTTGCTTGAGCTAGTTGCCTACATGCTTGAGCTACTTGTCTACTTTTTTGAGCTGGTTGTCTATGTGCTTGAGCTACTTGCCTACTTGCTTGAGCTAGTTGCCTAAATGCTTGAGCTACTTGTCTGCATGCTTGAGCTACTTGTATACTTGCTTGAGCTGGTTGCCTATGTGCTTGAGCTACTTGCCTACTTGCTTGAGCTACTTGCCTACATGCTTGAGCAACTTGTCTACTTGCTTGAGCCGGTTGCCTATGTACTTGAGCTAGTTGCCTACTTGCTTGAGCTAGTTGCCTACATGCTTGAGCTACTTGTCTACTTGAGCTACTTGCCTACTTGCTTGAGCTGGTTGCTTGCATTCTTGAGCTACCTGGTTGTCTACTTCAATTTTATTATGTAATTAAATGGCAATGCATGTAACCTACAAATTGGTGTAATCATTTCTATAATTTAACATCTCGAGGAAATCGATAGTTTTAGAGGCATCATAGTTATGATTGCTTGAGGACAAGCAATCTTGAGTGGGGAGGGCTGTCATGTCCCGATATTAAGCCATTGTTTAAATTAAAGATTTAAACATCATGTCCATTTGAATGCTTCTAACAATAATAATATAATATTTAATAAATAATATTTCATAATATTATATGAATATTTTATTATTATTGTATTTATAAATAATAAATCTAAGAAAACAATTATGATATTATATATATATTTATAATATAAAAATAAATATAAATAGATATTATTATAATATAATTATCATATTATAAATATATATAAGACAAATGTCTTATGATACATAAATATAAATATAATTAATAATATAAATATTACTTGTCTAAATATTATAAGAAACATGAAATAGAATTAATCAATAAATATTATTCATCATAATATGTATATGGATTCATTAATCCATATAATATTTCAAATTATATTAAAAAAGGTAATCGGGCTTCTTAATAGCACCAATCTCATATTTATTAAGAGATAAAGAGGTGTATCTCTTCAAATGAAAAGGCATAAAGAGGTATAAAGAATAAGAGAAGAGTATGGGGAGAAATATATAGGAGAATCATATCAGATTTTAGAGAAAAGGAATAATAAATATGTTTGGAATATGTTATATCTAGATTAATAATTCAGACTTGCATAAACATAAAAAGGATCATATTAAGAGATATAAAGGAAGAAGATAAAGATCAGAAAAGTATTCAGCAGTAAGAACAATTCAGAGATTTAAAAATAAAATCAGATCTGCAGCAGGAACTAAGGGAAATAAAGGTACAAAGTAAGTATTATTAAATCATTGATAGTTTAATGTAAATAATAAATGTAGAGAGCTATGAGATCACATATTTATATATATCTTAATATGCACAATTTAGAATAGATTTATATACATGACAATCACATCATTACACAAATATATATTATGAAACTTGATGAGAAATGACATAACCATCTCATCACTTTTATTTCCTATAACCATAGGAGAGATGGTCTTGTTAGGGAAAGGCGGGGTAATTCCATCACGATGCATTGGAGAGGGTTTAACGCGCCCTAGACAAGAATGTTAGGGAAAGGCAGAGTAATTCCATTCACGATGCATTGGAGAGGGTTCAACGCGCCCTACACAAATAATTCCCCATCCATGGTTAAGGATTAGAAGGGAGATGATATGGAAAGATGAACTTAGATTGTTACTTCTATTTTTCCTCTATTACTTCATCCTTAAAGGAATGTTAGGTATTGTAAGGGAGGGGCAGTGTAATTCCACCAGTGATAAGGCCCGTAGGCTGGGACATAGTTTTCCGTAGGCTGGGTCTGGATGGTCTCCATGCGCCCTTGACATGTAAAGCCTAGTTCCATGAGGAAGAATAATAAGGAAAATATGAATGTTGAATTATGGAATGTATTATAGAATAGTCATCAATAGTGAGTGACAATCATGAAATGAATAATCCTTTAACAAGGAATGGTATAATTATATTATCATTGATCTTATTTGATCTTATCATCAAAATTTATTGATCTCTAATGTCACTTTGAGAATCACTTTGAATCGAGATTCAGGTTTAAGTGTTTCCACTAGAAAGGGGACATTACAGGGTCGAGGGGCAGCGCCCCTCGTGGGGGTTTGGGGGCAGCGCCCCCGCTGCCAAGCCCAAAATAAGACCTTCAAAACCATTCGGTCCTTCATGGCGCACATCATTTTTCCCTTCGTCCTCCCCAGTCTTCTTCGTACGGCCTGCAATTTTCTATGTGCTATTTTTCCTTCTCTTTCTTCCTGACAAGCAAAAAAAATGAATGTGGTTTTTGGTTTCTTTTCTTTCTTTTCGTTGGGTTTTATACATGAGGGGACGGGGAGGGTGGGTCGTACGGCGTACTTTTTTTTTTTCAATCTCTTCTCTATTTTTTCTGTTTTTTCCAATTTTCCATCCACAACAAACTGAATGGGGTTTTTCCATTTTTCTCCGACGGGGTCTGCGTTCAATCTGCAACTCCGACTGTAGAACTTTCTTGTCACGTAAATTGTCTTGTATTACTTCTCTGTGTCATAATATTTCTCTTTTTGGAAATTTTGCTGCGAGGGTGATTTCACAATACAACAAGTAGCCATATCCTCCAATTTAATTATTTTAACTTCCTTCTTCGGAGACGTACCTTTATTGATTTTGTAATCGTCGGCAGGGTCAGGTGCCTTTTTGGGGACCCGAACTGTTGTCTTCGGCAAAAATAAATTATCATCATTTTTTCTCTGTTGCTTTTCATCGATCGCCAAAAAATTGCAAGTCGGCGGAAATACTCTACAGTGCTTATTCCTTATGTACAGTTTCTTTCTGGCCCGTGTTTTCAATGTTGGGTTCCCGTCGTTAGTTCTATCACCCCAATTCACCTTGCTTGCCAATGGCTCTTCATACCTGATCACCTTGTCTGGTTCAAATTTATGTGCAAGTGTATCATCTATCTTGGCTTCACCCTCTGTATAGTCTTTCTGTGCCTTTCCAGGTCGACTTGTCTGTTCTGGTTGACTTGTCTCTGCCACTCGTTGCTCTGGTGTCATGTCTATTCTAGCCTCTCCTTATACTCTTCGTATGCTTCTGGAAAAGCGTTACTTCCGGCTAAGTATTACCTTCCTCCCTTTTGTCACTCGTTACTGGTTCCCTCTTGCCAAGTGGTCGAGTGTTTGTCAATCCATCAAGTGCTTCATTCGTCAACAATGTTTCACTCGTCGGCCTAGAGTTGCCGAGACTTTCATTCATCGGCCGAGAGTTGCCGAGAGTTTCACAGTTGCCGAGTGTTTCACTCTTCAACCAAGTTTTGCCAAGAATTGCACTGCCATGACTTGCATTGCCAGGACTTGCATTGTTCGTCGGAGAGCTCTCGCCGACTTCTTTTATTGAAATCATATTGCATTCCGGTTGCAAGAACTTGTAATCTTCCATCTGCCAGTGGAAGAGCCCACTAAAGGAATTAGTTTCATCCTCAGAACATTCTTGCAGTTTTAATACTCCTTTCTCATTAGGTTCTATTGGTCCTCTGCCAATTGACTCCCCTCTGTCTGTATTGGAATCTGATGCCAACTCTTCGCTTACAGCCTGTGTTCTTAGATCCATGACGATCTTCTTACCCTTGTTTTCTATCGACAAGGTGTTCCTTTTCTAGTTGTGGTTGGCCTTTGTCATGTCCTGATATTAAGACATTGTTTAAATTAAAGATTTAAACATTATGATTAAAAAAAAAGGTAATTCACCTTTCGTGAAATACGATATTTAGTCAATCTGAATGATAGAAATAATTGTGTATATTTGAGCAAACATATATTATTAATAATATATTTAACAACAAGAGTATATTATATTTATAAAAGACAAATATAAATATAATATACAATATATAAATAAATATAATAATATAAATATATATAAATATTATAATCAATACAAATATTATATTATTACTATATAATAATATAATGATCAATATAAAATAAATGTTAATATCATTATTGTTATATAATAGTATCATTAATAAATATTGATATAAGTATTAATATAAATATTAAATACTTATAATTATATAATCCAAATATTATTAAGTGGCTGTATAAAAGCAGCGGTCACTTTAAGAGTTTGGATCAATTATAATAATGCAGTGATTATTATTATCATAGCATTATCATATATAGATGCCATTGCATATTAAAGTAAAAGGATATGATGGTCAGTAAAAAGGTTGCGAATGAGTTTAAAGTTAAACAGATATTAGTGTAAGGGAAAAGCAGCAATCTTAAGAGGTATGTCTATTCAATTGGAAGTGTGTGTGTCTCTTTAGGGAGATATATTAAGAATTTGTAAATTGCTTATGAGAGGTATCTATCACATGAAAATAGGATCTGATTTTAAAAAGAGAGAATAGAATAAAATATAGAATGAGAATATTTATTAAAAACGAATAGCCTAAGAATATTATAAGTTAACTTAGTAACAATCTAAGATTAGTCTTAGAATTGCATACAAGCAAAAAAGATACATTCCTCTCTGCAATAGGAAATAATAGGAGCAACATCATATACAGCCAAAGAATAATTCTAGGGCTCTGCCGCAGCCAGACACCATACACAGCAAGGTACATCATAATACTCTTACTCCATTAATAAATGCTTTACCTGATTTGCATGCATATACCTTGCATCTAACGAATAATGTACTCTGATAACTGTGTAAAAGATATCTTGGTTCAGATTCGAATAGGCATTAGGATTAATAAGTGTATTTCATGACTTAGTACTCTAAAATCGGCTCATTATGTTAATTAGAGTAATTCAAAGGTATGCCATATATCATTATTGTATTATATGCTTCATGATTACCTGAGATAGGCAATAATGCTTGGAAAACATGTTGAATCATGAGATTAACATATAACCTCATATGAGATGGTGAGTCTGAGATGTATAGTAGCCAACATGGGTATGTTTTGTCCCTTGTCTCAGTAGGTGCAATGGCACCCCTTGGACAAGTGGAAAGTGGCCCTTGTCTCAGTAGGTGCAATGGCACCCCTTGGACAAGTGGGAAGTGGCCTTTGTCTCAGTAGGTGCAATGGCACCCCTTGGACAAGTGGAAGTGGCCCTTGTCTCAGTAGGTGCAATGGCACCCCTTGGACAAGTGGATATGGCCCTTGTCTCAGTAGGTACAAAAAGGTACCCCTTGGACAAGTGGAAGTGGCCCTTGTCTCAGTAGGTGCAATGGCACCCCTTGGACAAGTGGATATGGCCCTTGTCTCAGTAGGTACAAAAGGTACCCCTTGGACAAGTGGAAGTGGCTTTTGGCTCCAGTTGGTGAAGAAGTCACCCCTCGTGCCAAAGGATTAATAGTGAACCCATGATTGGCCAAAGGGCATCCTTTCACCTCATCTCGTATGAAGTTAAGAGTTAATGCATGGATAGTGATGACAAATATATATATACTGATAGAGATCAGGACATTAATGATAAAGAATATCATAGTGAACTTAAGAGGAATATATGAAATATAAGTGATAGAGAATGCGTATTGAAAGTAATCACAAAGATTATGGAAGCAAGATAGAAAATGATAATTGATGTTAATTATTGAAAATCTAAAGGCAATGTTCTTATGTAATTGAATATATCATTTATCTATTGCTATAATTGAAATTAAGAAAGTTTGGTATAATAACGTTCTCTTTGCAAGTTGGAAATGTGTTCAAAGTTTTGAAAATGTTGACTTGTGACAAGGGGACATTACAGTGGTATCAGAGCAGTCATCCTGCCATCCTGTGTATATTTTGTGATTTATGTGTATTCAAAGGTACCTTGTGGCTTATGTGTATACACGTATTCGTGCGACTTATGTATTTAAGTGTATACTTTAAGACTTACATGTATGTTTTATGACTTGCCTACTTGCTTGAGCTACTTGCTTGTCTACTTGAGCTACTTGCCTACTTGCTTGAGCTACTTGCTTGTCTACTTGAGCTACTTGCCTACTTGCTTGAGCTAGTTACTTGCGTTCTTGAGCTTCTTGGTTTGCTACTTCACTCTTAGTATATAACTAAATGGCAATGCGTGTAACCTATAAATTGGTGTAATCACTTCTATATTTAACATCCTAAGGAGAAGAAAAAGAAACAAAGTGAAGAAAAATGTTTATGATTGTTCGAGTATAAGCAAATCATGTTAGAGACATGATAGGTAGGAAGTGTGCCCTCCATCATACTCTTGTCAAGATGTGATAGGTAGGAAATGTGCCCTCCATCATGCTCTAACTTGCAAGCATTTCTATGGATTCCATCAAAGGATCAACTTGAGGTATGGCTAACTATATGTAGAAATTAAATGTTATTTATGTTATATCATTAATTATGTTATGATGTACTGATTTCATTGTTAATTTATGGATCTTTAATATTGCTAATGTTTCTTTCTAGTAGTTATTCTTGTGTGTATGTTAATAGACCAAGAATATCCCAAAAAGGGGGGAACATTATCTTATCATCAACCCCCAGGATCATGCTATACGTTATCTTATCATCTACTTGCTTAAGCAATCAAAGTTTTACTTACAACATCATTAGATTCATTTTTGGGATTTTCATCAATATTATTTCATTCCAAATCTCCAATCTCGGATTATAAATACTCCCAAAGTTTTCTTTAACATTAAAAAAATTCTTCCTTCCTGCATTCATTTGATTAACTACATTTCCTCAATCATATTGCTATTCAAAATCAAATCAAATCTTATTTGATCATAACATCATATAATCAATTACTCCTCAAAGAACATAACTTTTCTTGATTTTGAGGTCAATAACATATAAGACCGAATCTCGTAACCAAAGATCAAGATGCATTTTGGAATCTCAATACTCTCAAATCTTCTTAGTCTATGATACTTGCATCCCATCATTATAATTTAAAAACATCAAACAAATGCTCTTTTGATCACAAATTCTCTTTCATGGAATCACAATCAATCTCTCTTCACTAAAGCAATATTCGTTCTAGATCAAATCCAAATTTCGTCTCAACAAGTAGACGTTAAAAGGTGCAAGCTAATGAAAGAAATCGTTGTGATTGCTTGAGGACAAGCAATCTTGAGAGGGGAGGCATGTCATGTCCTGATATTAAGACATTGTTTAAATTAAAGATTTAAACATTATGATTAAAAAAAAAGGTAATTCACCTTTCGTGAAATACGATATTTAGTCAATCTGAATGATAGAAATAATTGTGTATATTTGAGCAAACATATATTATTAATAATATATTTAACAACAAGAGTATATTATATTTATAAAAGACAAATATAAATATAATATACAATATATAAATAAATATAATAATATAAATATATATAAATATTATAATCAATACAAATATTATATTATTACTATATAATAATATAATGATCAATATAAAATAAATGTTAATATCATTATTGTTATATAATAGTATCATTAATAAATATTGATATAAGTATTAATATAAATATTAAATACTTATAATTATATAATCCAAATATTATTAAGTGGCTGTATAAAAGCAGCGGTCACTTTAAGAGTTTGGATCAATTATAATAATGCAGTGATTATTATTATCATAGCATTATCATATATAGATGCCATTGCATATTAAAGTAAAAGGATATGATGGTCAGTAAAAAGGTTGCGAATGAGTTTAAAGTTAAACAGATATTAGTGTAAGGGAAAAGCAGCAATCTTAAGAGGTATGTCTATTCAATTGGAAGTGTGTGTGTCTCTTTAGGGAGATATATTAAGAATTTGTAAATTGCTTATGAGAGGTATCTATCACATGAAAATAGGATCTGATTTTAAAAAGAGAGAATAGAATAAAATATAGAATGAGAATATTTATTAAAAACGAATAGCCTAAGAATATTATAAGTTAACTTAGTAACAATCTAAGATTAGTCTTAGAATTGCATACAAGCAAAAAAGATACATTCCTCTCTGCAATAGGAAATAATAGGAGCAACATCATATACAGCCAAAGAATAATTCTAGGGCTCTGCCGCAGCCAGACACCATACACAGCAAGGTACATCATAATACTCTTACTCCATTAATAAATGCTTTACCTGATTTGCATGCATATACCTTGCATCTAACGAATAATGTACTCTGATAACTGTGTAAAAGATATCTTGGTTCAGATTCGAATAGGCATTAGGATTAATAAGTGTATTTCATGACTTAGTACTCTAAAATCGGCTCATTATGTTAATTAGAGTAATTCAAAGGTATGCCATATATCATTATTGTATTATATGCTTCATGATTACCTGAGATAGGCAATAATGCTTGGAAAACATGTTGAATCATGAGATTAACATATAACCTCATATGAGATGGTGAGTCTGAGATGTATAGTAGCCAACATGGGTATGTTTTGTCCCTTGTCTCAGTAGGTGCAATGGCACCCCTTGGACAAGTGGAAAGTGGCCCTTGTCTCAGTAGGTGCAATGGCACCCCTTGGACAAGTGGGAAGTGGCCTTTGTCTCAGTAGGTGCAATGGCACCCCTTGGACAAGTGGAAGTGGCCCTTGTCTCAGTAGGTGCAATGGCACCCCTTGGACAAGTGGATATGGCCCTTGTCTCAGTAGGTACAAAAAGGTACCCCTTGGACAAGTGGAAGTGGCCCTTGTCTCAGTAGGTGCAATGGCACCCCTTGGACAAGTGGATATGGCCCTTGTCTCAGTAGGTACAAAAGGTACCCCTTGGACAAGTGGAAGTGGCTTTTGGCTCCAGTTGGTGAAGAAGTCACCCCTCGTGCCAAAGGATTAATAGTGAACCCATGATTGGCCAAAGGGCATCCTTTCACCTCATCTCGTATGAAGTTAAGAGTTAATGCATGGATAGTGATGACAAATATATATATACTGATAGAGATCAGGACATTAATGATAAAGAATATCATAGTGAACTTAAGAGGAATATATGAAATATAAGTGATAGAGAATGCGTATTGAAAGTAATCACAAAGATTATGGAAGCAAGATAGAAAATGATAATTGATGTTAATTATTGAAAATCTAAAGGCAATGTTCTTATGTAATTGAATATATCATTTATCTATTGCTATAATTGAAATTAAGAAAGTTTGGTATAATAACGTTCTCTTTGCAAGTTGGAAATGTGTTCAAAGTTTTGAAAATGTTGACTTGTGACAAGGGGACATTACAGCCTTGACGGCTATCAGCCACCCTCGGCCGAGTAATGCATCGTACGACGCATTCTGTGCTATTATGACTACAAAGTTTAATAGAAAGGGTTGGGTGCCAATCTTCACTTTTTGAGGCATTAGCACTCCCAACGCTTTAATTCCATGCTGGTTTGCTCCCACTAACTGGAAATTTTGTGGCCATAAAGTAGGTTTCCCTAGGCACTTCCATGTATCTTCTATCAACACATTCACTCCGGATCCTCCGTCGATTATTGTGTTCGTCAGGTAGCATCCACCGATTGACATGTGTACGATGGCTGGACTCTTCCCATTGTCAACTACCAATATCCTCGGGTCAATGACTTGTTCTCCCTTCGGTGGTGACTCCACTATGACATCCTCGTCTTTTATTTCCCCGCTTGGGTTTCCTTCCATCGCCTTAGAAATTGCCATCCTCAGTTGTGGCATGCTTTGTAGGAGATCTGCCATGCTGACGGATATAGTGGTCTGCAACACTTGATTTACAATATTCTTGTCCGACTCTGGTTGTACAGTGGTTATTTTTCTGTTTTTCCCTTTTGTTTCCATCGCCATCTCCACTTCTTTTCTGACATCCTGGAGTCTTTCCTTCTCGGTTCTAGGATCTGGATAAGTGGCCTTTTTCCATTGTGCTCGGGTGATAGCAAGGATCTCTTCATCATTTTCCTCGACATTGATAAGGTTCACCCCTTTCTATTTTGGGCAATCTTTTCTTCATGGTCTCCAGGCCCACACCACTTGCATAATGCATTTGGCTTCTGGTTGTTGCTCTGGTAATCCCTTGCAAAGTGCCCCCACTCGTTGCATTGATGACATTGTATCATGGGCCTTCCTTTACCATCGTACTGTATCTTGGTTCTTGGATTTCTGTTGCTTCAGTAACCTCCAGGGGATGCATGGCTATTGTACTTTGGCTTCGGTGGTGTTGATGGTTCTCCCTGAGTGAAGAGTACTTGCGTACCCCTTGCTTTCAGATTGTATGGGCATTCCTTGATGGAATGTCCCATCACTTGGCAGATATCGCAGAACAGCTTCTTCGGGCAGTTTGCCTTTGCGTGACCTTCCCCCTTGCAATCCGTACAGCACAATTCTTTGGCTTCCCTCGTACTCTCCTTGTCGGCCTTCAATTATTTTATCATTCTCATCATGTCCTTCCTAAGTGCTTGCACGGTCTTGGACTCACTGTCGCTGTTGTCGTCCGTACTCTCCTCGTCGTCCGTCTTCCTTTTCCCTTGGGAGGATGTTTTATTTTCACTGTCTATATCCATTGGCCGATTGTACGCTTCATCGTACGACGACGGAGACATGACTTTCAATTTCTTTCTCAGCGATGGGAGCAACCCTTCGATGAACCATCGTTTCTTCAGCCCATTGGCCCGCTGAGTCTCTAGTTTTCCCAACAATTCTTTCAGTCTCTGGTTGTAGGTTCGCACGTTCTCGTGCTTCCCTTGCTTCGTACTGGAGATCTCCGCTACAATTTCATTGTCATCCTTCAGGGATTTGAATTCATCTTGGAATGCCTTCTTGAGTAGTCTCCATGATGCCCTGTGTACTTGGTCCAACTCTGTGTACCAATCGATGGCACTATCTCTTAGTGTCGCTGGAAATGCTTTCAGCCAGTAGTCCACATCATCTTGCCCATTGGCTATCCAAATCGTTTCACACGTCTTGCAGTGCCGTACTGGATCTTCTGACCCATTCCTCGTAAATTTTGGCAGCTTCTGCCTCTCGACTGGCGGAGTCACCATCCTTCCCTGATACCCTCCTTGTGTGTTGGACCTGACTGGACTGGTTCTCTTGCAACGTCCCGGTGTGTCACTTGCACTCTCGGCCATGTTCGAGTCTTCCCCGCGTCCTCTGTCGGCATCCTCTACACCTCGAGTCTCCTCGGGTTCGTTCCGATACTCCCTCTGCCCTGGGGTCTTAGGCTCAGATCTTCCAACTCTCGGCCCTTCATCGTCCGATATGGATAACTCTCTGATGCGGCATATGCTGTTTTCAATTTCTTCTATCAATTCATTTTCATTCCCTTTTTCTTTATTTGTCAACGGTGTCTTGAAAATTCCTTCGTCGGCATGACGATGTTCATTGGCAATTTGTCTCAGTGTTTTCCTTCGTTCTTCTTGTTCCTTTAATCTCAATGATCTTCGTGTTCTTTCCTCTGGTGTTTCATGCCTACTTGGTACTCGGTTCTTATCCTTATTGAGTTGTATGGGCATTAATTGCTACTTGGGTGAGGAGATGGTCGACCTCTTGGTTGACGTGCAATTGATCCCAGATGACCGACTGAGGGATCTCTCGTCCAAGAGACTCCCTCCGTACGTTGTCCTTCAACGAGTTTTCCCACAAACTACAGAGGTCTTTTGTCAAAGCGTCTTCATGATCCTCGTTTGCTTGTATTGGCTCTTCGGTCGGCTGCCCCATCACGACGCCATTCTCTCGTCTGGATGTTCACCGGATTCACTTAGGCAACGGCGCCAAATGTTTACCCGCAATATGATGTTTCAAACAAAACTTGGAGTAAACGGAAATATACAGAAATAACTATAAGGCGTATGATTCATACTAGAATTGCACAGAATAAGGCATTTTTTCCATTCATTGAATATATCAGTATTACACTACAATGTCACAATGCTGTTCCCCGATTACAAGTATCAACTCAATATATAACTAATGGCAAGGTTGGTTGAGATACCAACCATTGGCAACGACTCCACAACTATCCAACCGTCGGGGTTAACCCGATAACACTCCTTAATTGTGCACAACATTAATTAATTCATGATTATTTACTTGGCCGACTACAACCGACTAGAATTATGATCAACTACAAAACTGAGGCATTTTGGCTAATTATGGACCACGTGCTGCTGCTAAGCCTTGGAAGGCTGGCTGAAAGCATGAAAGATGACCTGTAGGATGTGGATAAGACGCCCAGCTAGCTGCAATACATGCCAAATGCACACAACAGTATATACCTTCAAATGTATATCCTTCAAACCCTTCTACTCTTGCAGAAATCCTCACAATTAAGCTCAGATTGAACCTTTGAATGAAGCCCACTATCAAGCAATGAAGAGTTTTCGTTCTCCAATGCTGAAATTGACTGAAACCCTTGTGTATTTCTACACACAGCTCTCATATCATAAGCACAAGTCATAAAATGTCTTCAAGAATGAATCTAATTGCTTTTTGATGCCCTTTTATAACTTCTCCAAGTAGGTCGACCTCATGAAGTGTATTTAATTTGCCTTTGAAGTCCACTTTTAGGTTTTTAATAAATACTTTATAATATCTCCAAGTTGGGCACTCACTTTTATGCAAATATAAATGTACTTTATTAATGGCTTTTAAAATAAATCATTATAAACCCCTTATAATATAAGGTCTATTAACCACATGATGTCGTTTTTAATAATAATTTATTATTATTAAAGATTTCCTTTAATAATAATTAAAAATCACTTATCTCCATAAATAGACATCATTTTTCAATTCTGTCTGAACCTGGGGGTTCACCATGGTACCCTCTATGCATCCAACCGCCTTACCAAAAATAGCAAGGGTCCCTGTCTACAACCACAGTCTTACTACAAATAGTGTGTCAAACTGAGTCCAACGAAGGCCAAACCTGAACCAAAACTGAGCTCTGAGAGAAATAACACATTGATGTCGACCAAAAGGGACTCTCTAGCCATTTGCTTTAGCCTACGAGGGCCAAATGATAGGCTAATCCTCTAAAACTGATGCTTACGAAAATGGGGACATTATAGACTCCTCTAATCATGTCGACAAGAATTTACAACTCAAATTTCAACACTTGTAATTACGACCACAATTGACAATTGAGACTTAATAAACAAAACGATGCTATGAAACAATTGAGAATGTTCATGAATGAGGCTCGATGATGTAGACATCGGTGTCTTCAATATGACTAAACCAAGGTGACAGAGAGAGCTCACATGTGACTCGGAAGATCAACGCGACGTACAAGGAGTCGACTCAACAAGACACATTGGTTGATAAAAATGAAAAGTTTAAATGAGTCGGGGTTAAAAATGCATACAACACAAGGCCATAACATTTTTTTGCTCGTTAGAATTGAAGCATTGCCTTCAATCCTTTCCTTGACGATGGGTCCAATAGCAGAACCCAAAATGTAGGAACTGAAGAAATCTACACTGTTGATCTTAGAAGAACATTGTAATCTAATCCAATATGAATAAAACACTCTTAAATATGATTATTGTGTGTTTTGTGTGCAAGTATATATCAAGAAAATTCTTTTGAATGGTTAGTCCACATTTCTAACTCAACTTTGATCAACTTGAGTTGTTAATATTGATGTGGAATGTTCCCCAATCTCATCATATAATGAGTTGGCCGCTTTCATATGATGAAAATATGTTAACAACATGCATTATGGTGGCAGATTTCACCTTGTAATAACAAGAATTCTCTCTCAAATACCAAGTGCCATCCTACTATGGCTAATTGTAGAGGTGTCGAAGCTTTACAAACCTTTGACTAAGTTCTCTCTATCGCACCTTATGTTCCATAGAATATAACCCAAATGATGAATGATGACGACAATGCATGATGAGGAGAGGACGACCTGTTATCTTACTATTTTTGTCATCAATATGGCCAATCATCTATCTAGGGAGGTGTAATCTAATATCCATAATACAGGTATGCATAAATTTACTAACCAAAGGTTAAATTAAGGTGATCTTATGCACGGTTTAAGGTAGTCAACTTCTGATGTCTATCATGTGTGTCGCTCCTCTTTTGCAGGGTCTTTTCTATACAGTGTGGCTTGAAGTATGCTCTCTCAGATCTCGTTGCATTGTTTTTTTCCCCGTTTGCACACTTTTTTTTAATTTTTTTGTTTAATTGTTTATTTATTGAGGTTAAAAGTTAAAACAATGTGTGAGATAGGCAGGCATTGATCACAATGATGATGACAAAGTAGAAAAATATACATGAACCAAAAAGGCGTCCATATTTAGAGTCAAGGCAATGTAGAAAGACAACAATCAATTAGACACAGACTTATCGAGTAAAAACTAAAATACACTTTCTTTTATTCTTTATTCGCATGACATCATATCCTAACACATACCCTTGCATCAAAGGCTCTTGGAATATTCACCTTAGGCAAGACAGATTAAGATGGGTTATTTAGGAGATTCTTTAGGTGCTTTTGGAAGAAAAAAAACTATAATTGTTTGGCAATCTTGGTTGCAATATTAAGAAGGCGTTGGAGTTGGCACAATGCTAGGATTTTACTAATCCAAGCTTTAAAAGCGGGTGCAAATGTCTTAAGTACTGATTTAAATTAAGAGACTCAGAATGGGTTTTTGCTTGCATTATTTATAGAGTAGATGCGAAGATAGAAATTCTTTGTGGCAAAGAGTGCCCTAGCCTTGTGCTTGAAATTAAGGTTGACACAATAAGTTGAGAGATCTGGGTTTTTTTGTTTGTGAAATTCAAGGGTATTGGCCACTGAGGTTCCATTCTATGTGCTCCACTTGTAACATCATACTATATATAAATCATCCCTCAATTTCCATATTAGCAAACACACCTTGATTTGTGCTCAATCATAGTTTCAAGACTCACTAGGACTCGCCAAGAATTGGCAAGTCTCGAGGCAAGCAGGCCAAAATGAGTCCCAGGGATTCATGACCTGGGTACCCGATGAGTCCTGTTGGGAAGACTCGGCGAAGTCACTGAAAATCCGGGAGAAAAAAGATTAAAAAGCAGAAAATAGTTAAATGTAAAAATGTGAAATTCAATTGTATTTTGAAGGGTTTGGAGGACTTTTGAAGGACGGTTAAAAGTGATAAAATTATGAAAAATGACATGCACCATGAAGGCCTATGTGGTCTCAAAGGCTTTAAGTTGGGCTTGGTGGCGGGGGCTCCACCCCTCAACCTCGGCTTGTATTGCGATAGGGAGCGCGCCAAGGGCGCTGCCCTCGACCTTGCTGTGCCCCCAGACCCCTACAAGTGGTGTTGCCCCCAAACCCCCGCTCTAGTTTTAGAGAGCAAAAAATAAAAATCATTTTGGGCCATGTTGGATGGAAATGTAATGTCCCCTTCTCGCAAGTCCAAATTTTCATAACCTTGCAAACAATTTCAACTCGCAAAAAGAGAACATTAGTACACTAAACCTTCTTAATTTCATTTATAGCAATAGGTACATGATATATTCAATTCACGTAAGAACATTGCCTTTATAATTTCTATGATCAATATCAATTATCATTTCATATCTTCTATCCATAATCTTATGATTACTTTCAATACACATTTTCTATCACTAATCTTAAGATCATTATCATTATATTATTTCACATGTTCCCGAGTCTTAAGTTCACTATCAATGTATCTTTCATATTCTCTATCATTAAATGTCATGATCTCTATCAATATGCATTACCATTCTCTATCACTTTCCCATGTATTAATCATTAGCTTCATATGAGAGAGGTGAGACGATGCTTGCCACTATCCATCATGGGTCCTCTATCTCTATCCTTAGACTCGAGGTGTACCTTCTGTACCCTTGGAGTCAAGGCCTCTATGAGATTCCTTGGTACTAGGGATGCCTTTTGCACCATTGTAGCCAAGGGCACTATATCAATATCCTTTGCATTATGGGTACCTTTTGTACCAACATGTGACAAAGGCCTCTATGATAAATATCCTTTTCACTATGGGTACCTTTTGTATCAACATGTGACAAAGGCCTCTATATACCCATGATTGGCCTCTTAGGCATCTCATGCTCACTTTCCCATATGAGACTAATAGATTACATTCATTGCTCATATGTTTCACAATTATTAAATCTTATCTCATGTAATAACTAACACTTTCATTATTAGAATTTCGCTACTTAATAACCTTATCATTTATATCTTACAAATTATAAATTGAACAAAATAAATTCTTATAAATAATAAGTAAATATAAATACTTACTTACCTGCTGTAGCTTTACCTGGGATTCCTTACCTATTGCTGCCGTCTTCTTTCTATTTTCCAATGTTTTCCTGGCTCGATGGAATGACTAATATAATTTTTATTGTATTGTTGCTGCTGTTTATATATTTTATAATATATATTTTTCACACCCCCCTTTTCCCATCATACTCCTTTATGCCCTTTTATATATTTTCAAGGGTTTTTTGACCAAAGATCGTGACTTTTAGTGATTTTGCTGCTTATTAATAAACTTGTCTTATAATTGTTGTAATTATAATAGCGGCATACATACTTTTATTTATATTTGATTGCCTTATATAAGATCACTGACTTTATCTCATGGGAACTACTTCTCTCACTTTATATTAGTTTATATAATTATAGTATAGGATAATAATAATATTATTTATATTTATATTTATGACTCTTGTCAATTAAAATAGATATATTATATTTTAATTATAGAAAGAATATTAGTATAGTAATATTATTTAATATTACTTATTAGTTAATA
The DNA here is from genome assembly GCA_027924645.1 of Cunninghamia lanceolata. Taxonomy (NCBI): domain Eukaryota; kingdom Viridiplantae; phylum Streptophyta; class Pinopsida; order Cupressales; family Cupressaceae; genus Cunninghamia; species Cunninghamia lanceolata. The sequence goes on from BSBN01001207.1 coordinate 639,238, forward strand.
AGTATTAATAATAATATATATTTACTTAAATATATGTAATTATCTCTATCGACAATGTCTTAATATCCGGACATGATAGACTTTATAATATTTATAATAATTAACTTATAATATTATATTTATGTTTATTCTTATATACTATAATAATATATATATATTACAATAATATTTAAATTATCATTATAGGGACATGACAACCTTTCCACTCAAGATTGCTTGTCCTCAAGAAACTATAATTAGGTGTCCTAAAGTAATATTTTATAACATTATATTTTATTAGGTTTCCTTTTATAACATTACACTCACCAATAATATAAAATAACCTCTATAAAATGTAACAAATGAATATAGCTAATAAACTATAGTGCCATAAATAATATAGTGCCCTAAAATAATAATTTATAAAATAGGGTTTTATCTTTTAAATTTTCAGCACTATATTCTATAAATAATTTATTTTATAACTATATTTTATTAAGGTTTATGTGCACAATAAATACTTTGGGTTAGTTGTTTACGTATATTTTATTTTATTTTATTTTTTTTCACCCTGTAGGTTACCCATAGGTGAAATATATTACTTTTTTTTTTTCACCCTGTAGGTTACCCATGGATGAAAATAACTTTGTGAAATATATTAGTTATAAGAACGAAATAGAGATGTCTTAATATATATATATATATATATTAAGAGTTGTTTTATTTCTATTTTTATTTTTTCTTTATTTACTCACTATTTATTACTTATTACATATTTGTAAGTAAATTTTAATTTTTTAATGTTGCATCATAACATATTTAGGAGATTTTAAATTTTTTTTTTTTTAATGTTGCATTTAGCAATGTATTAAACACCATTATTCTAGCAATTCATGAAATTCATACTTACAATTTTCATTGATTCTTATTTTTTTATTTTTATTATTTTTATTATTTAACTATTATTCACAGGATGGCAAGATGATTGCTCTGATACCACTTGTAATGTCCCCTTCTCACAAGTCCAAATTTTCACAACCTTGCAAACAATTTCAACTCGCAAAAAAAGAACATTAGTACACTAAACCTTCTTAATTTCATTTATAGCAATAGGTATATGATATATTCAATTCACATAAGAACATTGCCTTTATAATTTCTATGATCAACATCAATTATCATTTCATATCTTCTATCCATAATCTTATGATTACTTTCAATACACATTTTCTATCACTAATCTTATGATCATTATCATTTTATATATTTCACATGTTCCCGAGTCTTAAGTTCACTATCAATGTATCTTTCATATTCTCTATCATTAAATGTCATGATCTCTATCAATATGCATTACCATTCTCTATCACTTTCCCATGTATTAATCATTAGCTTCATATGAGAGGTGAGATGACACTTGCCACTATCCATCATGGGTCCTCTATCTCTATCCTTAGACTCGAGGTGTACCTTTTGTACCCTTGGAGTCAAGGCCTCTATGAGATTCCTTGGTACTAGGGATGCCTTTTGCACCATTGTAGCCAAGGGCACTATATCAATATCCTTTGCACTATGGGTACCTTTTGTACCAGCATGTGACAAAGGCCTCTATGATAAATATCCTTTGCACTATGGGTACCTCTTGTACCAGCATATGACAAACGCCTCTATATACCCATGATTGGCCTCTTAGACATCTCATGCTCACTTTCCCATATGAGACTAATAGATTACATTCATTGCTCATATGTTTCACAATTATTAAATCTTATCTCATGTAATAACTAACACTTTCATTATTAGAATTTCACTACTTAATAACCTTATTATTAATATCTTACAAATTATAAATTGAACAAAATAAATTCTTACAAATAATAAGTAAATATAAATACTTACTTACCTGCTGTAGTTTTACCTGGGATTCCTTACCTATTGCTGCCGTCTTCTTTCTATTTTCCAATGTTTTCCTGGCTCGACGGAATGACTAATATAATTTTTATTGTATTGTTGCTGCTGTTTATATATTTTATCTAAGTTACCGGTTCTGGTACTGGTTCGGGTTCGGGTTCGCGGGTTCGGTCAAAATTGTTTTTGGGTGTGGGTTCGTTTTGGGTTCGTCCATACAAAAACATATAAAAATCTGAAATATATTCATATTTGCAGCAGTAATTAAGTTCAGAATACCATAGCATCATGAATATGATCATATAATAAACAAAACCACACTGGTATTAGAAATTAAAAACACTACAATGTCAATTAGTCAAACATGAATGTCGAATGTCATGATATATATAGTTATTACAATTCAAAAATCAAAATTATAATGCCAAATGTCAACAATCAGCCAATGCCATCACTAATTAGGCATCACTGTCATATGGGTCTTTAAAAATATCATCACCACAATCCATATGAGCATCAGCAGGTGTTGGTATATTAGTAGAACCACAAAAAGTGGCACTTGCACTAGCACTAGCACTCGCACTAGCAGCAGCACTGGCAGTGGCACTCTCATTCCCACTACCAATCTCAACATCAACATCAGCTTCAAGTGCGGCAAGGTGGGAAATGGTAGCATCCAGGTTAGTATGCTCTGGCTCGATATCCCACTTCCTTGAGTCCCCTTGTAGTCCTTGTTTTTGTGTGTAAGGAGGCGCAAGTTGGAATGCACATACACTAAGTCCTTCGCCTTTTTTGAGTGCAGCCTGTTACGCTTTACTAAGTGGATGGAGGAGTACGTGCTCCAATTCCTCTCAGAAGTTGATGAACTAGCAACCTATTAATACAAGACAACATTAGACAGTTAGAGTTATAAATTAGAAATTTCGAATTTAGAAATGAAACTTAAAAATCTAAAAGATAATAGAACTTACTTGCGCTAAAATTTTTATTGCAAGAGGTTGTAGGTGTATGAATGATTGACCATGGAAGTACCACCACATATGAGCATCAACCTTATATTTGTCAACAAGAGCATCAACACCCATGTCCGTGGAGCTCACAAAATGCATGAACTCGGCTCTAACTGCTTCTCGTATGTCAGGATCAACAAAGAGTCTGCAAAATGCTGCCTTGTACCCCCGGCTGACTTTAACATCTCTATATGGGGCAACCCTTGTCCCCATAGAAAGCTGAGTACTATAATATTTGGGACTCAGTGCAAAGGCAAGAAGATGCAATGGGGTGGTCATTTTGTCTCATCTCTCTTCAATAATTTGGTGTATTTGATTGAAGAAAGTTTCTCTAGGATCTCGCTTATGTTCATTTATGATGGCTTTCATCTTCTCAATCATTGAGTCGATGCCATCATATACCTCTCCCAAACAAGGCCTATCCATGTCGGTATAACGGATCATACTAAATATGGGCTCGATAAAACTGAGGAGATACTCAACACGATCCCACGAATGGTCATCTAGGATCAGTTGCTTAATTTTTGTTGCCCTTTCAGTGCTAGATTGCCTCCATATGGACCAATTTTGGCTTGTGACCATGCTAGAGAGTGCCTCTTTAACCTTCACAAGCCGTCTTAAGACAATTGTGTTGGAGGCAAAATGGGTCTCAGCAACCTATTAAAAAAAAAAAAAAAAAAAAAAAAAATATAAGGCTTCTTAAAAAATAAATTTACCAAACTCAAAACATAAACTTAAGAAAAAATAAAAATTGCTTGAAGCTTCACTTACCTTTAGCAGCTCCAATCTTGAGAATGATCTGAAAATGCCTTGTGACATATGGTGGTTGGTGATGAACATCTGGATGTCTTCTACCTCACTATATACCTGTTTGATCCAATCAATTTTTTTGCCAATTTTTTGTAGCATAAGGTTGAGGGAATGGACCGCACAAGGTGTCCAAAACATGTGTGAGTAACGCTCCTCAACCAATAAACCAGCTGCTCTACAATTTTTTGCATTGTCTGTTACCACTTGAACCACGTTTCGAGGCCCCACTTCCTCAATGGCTTGACAAAGAATATTAGCAATAAATGGACTATCCTTCACCTCCCCTTCACAATCGACTGCCTTCAAAAACATAGCCCCTTTAGGGCACACTGCAATAACATTGATCAATGGCCAATTTTTTGAATCTTTCCATTCGTCAGAAACGATGGATAAACCTGTCTCAGCCCAAGATTCCCTTATGGGCTTCAATTTATCCTTTACAAACTTCACTTCCTTTTCTAATAAGGTGGTGCGGACCTTCTCAAAACCTGGGCCCTTGTACCTTTTGGAGCATCATTAATTGCTTTCACCATTTGTTTCCAATACAGTGAGCAAACAACATTGAAAGCTAAGCCATTCGCATAGAGACATCTTGCAATTTGTTGATCAACAACCTCACGAGACTCATTGTGAAATGCCGTTTTCAATGGTCCCTTTGATCTCTTGCGTGCTATAGGTTCTTCAACTGTGGGCAAAAATGGGTGGCTCTCTACATGTTCTCGTTCAAATTCTGATGTTGATGCTAATTGAGGGGGCTTCATTCCTCAAGAACCTCTCTTTAGCAAAGGGTGACTTAGTTTACGACCTGATGCTTCCTCTGCTTTTTCTTGCTCTTGGATATATGTAAGGACTTGAGCTTATGGGATGGGTACACCATTTTTTCTAGGGCAAGCTTTGATGCCCAACCCAGGTATGTTACACAAATGGGCTTTCGCCCGACTGTAAGAGCTTCTATATTGAACCCCACAAACATTGCACATCCATACATAACCTCCACCGCCTGGAAGTGGTTCTAACATTTTTACATATTTTCCAAAGAGGTGAATTTGGATTTCTCTGAGGCGGTTGAACCACTTGCCATTGTAATCCCTATGCCAAAAATTTAAAAAATCAATAAACAACACATTCCATGAATTCAAAGTTTCAAACAAATGAAATTGAAAACAAAAAAAATAAATTAAAACCTAGTTGAGTTTAAAAGCTTTACACGTGCCATTGATTTATAGTAGATAGAAGAATTTAGAAAAAAGAACAAAAAAGATTCAAAACAAAACAAAAATGTAGAAAAAAAACACCAAAAAAACCAACCTTTTTTGCAAAATCTGCCTCTAAAATCCCCTTTGTAGCAAACGAGCTATTGCACACCCGTAGGAATAGCAAAACAATCGCTTTAGATCCTTCACCAATCGATCTTCAACTCTATAGATTTGATGGCAAGAAAAAAAATAGCTCAGCTCAATATGGAAGAGTTTTGTTTTTTCATTTGGAATGAGGAAAATAAACTGTTTTTGGTCTTTTAATTGTTTCCACATTATGCTTTTAGGGTTGGAGGAGTGTCAAATAAAAAAAAAACAATTAAAAAATGTCTCAATTTATTAAAAAATAAAAAAGACATGATTTTTTCGCTTCTTGACGCGGGTTCATCCCGGGTTCTTTTTGGGTTCGTAGTGGGTTCGTTGTGGGTTCACTCGGGTTCGTCCCGGACGAACCCACAGTCAAATGGAGGGACCCCGGCCATATCCTCGGCCGAACCGGACCCGGACTCCCGGGCCGGACCGAACCGGGACCCAGGGATTTTCCCTACAGAACTGGTAACATAGTATTTTATAATATATATTTTTCACACCCCCCTTTTCCCATCATACTCCTTTATGCCCTTTTATATATTTCCAAGGGTTTTTTTACCAAAGATCGTGGCTTTTAGTGATTTTGTTGCTTATTAATAAACTTGTCATATAATCATTGTAATTATAATCGCGGCGTACATACTTTTATTTATATTTGATTGCCTTATATAAGATCACTGACTTTATCACATGGGAACTACTTCTCTCACTTTATATTAGTTTATATAATTATAGTATAGGATAATAATAATATTATTTATATTTATATTTATTACTCTTGTCAATTAAAATAGATATATTATATTTTAATTATAGAAAGAATATTAGTATAGTAATATTATTTAATATTACTTATTAGATAATAAGTATTAATAATAATATATATTTACTTAAATATATGTAATTATCTCTATCGACAACGTCTTAATATCCGGACATGATAGACTTTATAATATTTATAATAATTAACTTATAATACTGTATTTATGTTTATTCTTATATAATATAATAATATATATATTATAATAATATTTAAATTATCATTATAGGGACATGACAAAGCAACATTTTTTATTCTTTTTACTTTTATGATTTTTCCAATTAAATCCCAAGTAATTGAATTACATTTATACTTCGGGTTTGCTAAGTCAATCCCTATACTAAGTAATGTTCCTATGGCTGTAGCAGCATTTGTAGACTTATCTGAGATACAAACACGACTCCACATAGACATAGCAATGCTGGATTGAGCGATACAAGCTCCTTTCTACCATAGTTCATGACTCCATATTGTGATTTTTGTTTTTGATGCCATGGATATCATAAGCCATGTGTTTTGTACACCTAAAACACTTAACAATATTTATATATCTAAAAGTGTTGTTTCCTTCAGCTAAAATCCACTTTTATACTCGTGATTGATGTATACTTGTGTATGTGATGTGTCTTTAAAGTTTATTTATTAAAAGGGTGCATGAAACAAGTTTTAAATACTTAAAAATCTCTATGTTTCATGGTTTTTTCAATTTGCCGAGTCTTTGTCAAGTTTGAGCGCTGAGTCCGAGTCCAAGTCTAGGTCAAAAATCAGCTTGCCGAGTTCGAGCTGAGTCTGAGTCTTGTAACAAATTTTTGGTAAGTGTCTTTACAAATAGAGTTAGTGTCAAAGATCTCGATTCCATAAGTTTATGACAGCATTGATGCTATTCACCTCAAAGAGTAGTGTAGGTTGTTGCAAACCCCGTTTAAATTGTCTTGCATTAACTAATTATACTGATATCTCATTCCTTCTAATTTAAATGTTTTGATTAAGCTGTAATTTTGAACACCAGGACTCATTTACTGTTGGTAGACTGGTTGTTGACTAATCATTAACTATTCATTATGTTTGTTTAATTTGCTTTAATTTATGTAGGATGAACTGATCGTCTGTTTATGTGGCACATTCTATTGTATATGAATATAGGCAGTGATTTCATAAATGCTCCACAAAACGAACTTAGTGCATACTAACTTATAAATATTTATTTGCTGGCTGTTTTTATTTTGGATAATGAATTTCAGTCGTTAGAAATACCTGTGGAATTAAATTCTATCATCTGGAAGGGTACAGGGTTCTGATTTTTGTTGAATGGAAAGATGAATGCTTGTTAACTTTGCATCTAATGACTTGTATATTCTGTTCCTTCACGATTTTTGATAGTTTTATCTTTCTTGACATTTTTCTTAATTAATATTGAAAACATTTTTATAACATACCGAATCCAAGGTGTTTTCTGCTAATATGTTTAAGTTTGTTTGCAGGGTTTAATTGAGCAGATAAACTTTTGTATAAATAAGAAAAAAGAAGACGATGAGACTAAACCTGAATTGACACGGAAAGAAGTTATCAAATGCATACAGGCAAAGCGAGTGAGATTACGAGGAATTAATCTTTCTGGATTGAATCTCTCCAAATTGGTAATGAACTGCAGAGTTTCCAAACTAATTAGTGTGTCAGTCTTTTCTTTTAGGAGCAGATTTCTATGCTATTACGTTATGTTATTCTGGGATGTATCTTACACTTTTGTCAAACATGTGATTGTTTTATTTGTGTTTCAAAGATCTCTTTGTATCTAATTGATGCAATCAATCAATGATATAAAAATGTCTTCTGGGTAGTCAATCTAGAACTTTCCAAATTGAGGAAAGGTTTTAGAGGAAAAGTAAATTAAACATGTTACTTCTAAACAAGGTTGCCAGTAGACTGGTACTGGTATTGGTATGGGAGATGAGTACTGGCACCAAATGCCATTTAAAAAAATAGGAGACGGGTACTTGGAGACACCATATATATATATATTGTTGTACCCATTCCAAAACTTGATTGTGATACATGAAACTTTACATCAAATTGTCATTTGTGGCTGTGTCTCGAATTGTTTGTCAAAAGGGTAGAAATAGTCAATTTCCAGTCAAGTGTCTGGTCAAGTCCAAGTCATGTTGTCAAGGTTCGGAAGGTCATTCTTCAACCGAATATTGAGTTGTCATAGTCCAGTAATCATTTTCAGTCAAACTCAAGTTGCCGCAAAATATCTTGTTGCTGAATGTTTGTCATTTGTTCTTCATTCTAATTTTAATTGTTAATTTTTTATTAAAATTATTATAGATTATTAATTATTTAATTTACTTTTAAAATTAAAATTATTGTTATTGTTCAAAATCCAAAAATAATAATAAAAAAAAATTATTATTAATAATAATTATTAAAAATAATAAATAAAAATCAAATCAAAAAAATCATAAAATAAAAAATAAAAGAAAATTGAAAAAAAAAAATCATAAAAAAATAAATCCTTTTGTTAAGGCGCATGCTTGTTAACAAAGGTGTCAAAAGTAAAAAATAAAAAATTAAATGCCTTTGTATGGTGCGCGCCTATACAAAATGTCACAGGGACCAAAATCAAAGACAAAAAAAAGAAAAAAATGATTAACAAAGACTTTACAAGGCCGCAGCCAAGGTGTTGGAAAAGAGGACAAAATAATTCTAAGTTAGTAGTCAACAGCAATGAATCCAGTCAGCATCTTAGGCAGCTGGAATAAAGGCAGCAGAAAATACAAAAATATCAAAAGCCAAAGTTTATGAAGGATTGCGCCGACCAAGTCATGGAAAGAGAAAACGGCCTTAAAAAAAAGGCACCATATGATGTGGCAGCCAGCAGGTTTCAAAGAAGACAAAAAGACTGGTTAAGATCATTGCCAAGTCAGCACAAACCTCCAAGTCAGCCAGCAGTCAGCGCCATCTGCAAAAATCACAAAGGCAAAAATAAAAAAGGAGGTTAGTGATAAAAAATCAGTGGCAGGTCAAAGACAAAAACAAAATAAAGTTTATTGAAAGGGAATCACAGCTAGAAGGGCGACGGCCAGCTTGGAGGATGAGACCGCAGCAACAGGTTCAAGGAATAAATTGTAATGTCCCCTTTTGGTAAACTGAAATTTTTCACAAACTTGCACAATTTCAACTTAGTAAAAGAGAACATTAGAATCTACTCAATCATTAAGACTATATCATGTAAGATCATATTCACATTATATCTCATATAATTCTTTTTATCCTTATTCATTATAACATTCCTAATTAATAACTACATCCAATTATGTGTTATTCCTTTATATTATTGGTTCACGACATGTCTTGTGAGGGACTTATGGTAGGCTCTTACGTTAACCAGCTCTAGATCACCAAGTATGATTTCATTAAAGAAATAGTTCCATCTCTTACGGAGGCCCAAAGGTTTCACTCCCACACAGAGTTCCTCACCATTTGGCTCGTGGGATTTCACTCACACACGGAGTACCTCATCCAGACGAGAGTCACCATCCGTAGAGCAAAATTAACTTTTACAAGTTCTTCCAGGCCCAAGGATTTCACCCACACACGGGGTTCCTCATCACTTGGTCGAGGGACTTACATCCAGTCGAGAGATACCTGGGCTAAAATAAACTATTTCAACTACGTCATACCTTAGAGGTGATAGAGGGGTTAAAGGGAGAGCCTGAGTCAGCTCCAAGCATGTCATAAACTTGTCTTTTTGTTGGTTTCTTAAATGGCATAGTTGTTCTCATTAACATTTTACAAAATGATGTCGTATATTAAAACAACTTGGCCTTATCAGAATTGGCCAATCATGATCATATGTTATTAACATCTTTGATCCCCTTGTTAAGTTCATTTCTCATGTTAGTTTTCACCTTCAAGATCAAATCAAAGAACCATCTATTATTCTATATTTATTCTTTCATTGTTAATCATCCCTTATGATTCATATATGCGATCATTTAACTTGAAGGTCTTGCTATAATACAGAAAGTCAGAAATGAAAACACTACTTCTAATGCATAATGTATTAATACTACAGACAATCATAATATTTACTGTGATTCCTTACTATCCTGGCTATTTAGCATTATTGTTCACACATTAATACACAGAATGTATCAATTTATGAAAGGAAAGGTCAATAGTGCATACCTTGCTGCTAATCCGCTGCTCAGATATTTGCTTGATTGGCAGATGTTCTATATCATTGTTCCACAATTAGAAATAAAACCCTTGTTTGATTTGTATTTCGTTGATTCCTGATCTTTTCCCCACGGTTTCCTTTATGTCTTGTTCGATGACTTTGCTGTTATGCTCGCATATGATATGTGACGAATTTCTTTTGCTTCGTATTCCTTATTTGCTGCTTCCGATGTCTGATCCTGGCCTGTCTAAAGTTTGTGTTTGTTTATCCTTATTTATAATGGTGAACCCGCAGTCCTCCAACCGTCGCTGCCTTTTCACATTCGTTTTAAATAGATATTATGTGTTATCTTTTGTTAAATGATCTTTTGGGACCGCCGCTCCACATATGGAGATTAATATTTATTTTGATGCAATTAGCTTTTACCCCTTATCGGGGATGTTGCCTTTATTAAGGCTTTTAAATATTAATTTATAATACTCACTTATGTTTATAATATTTATTATAATATTGTTTAATTCATAATTTTATTTATATAATACCGTATATATATATATATATACACATATATAATTTATATAATAATAATATTTGGTGTTGTTGATAATCATAACTTAGTACTAAAATAATATATTATTTATTATTAAAATGTATGTAATTATTTCTATCAACTAGAATGGGGTCGGCTTATTGCGATGTTTAAATCTTTCAATTAATTAATGCTTTACTATCGGAATATGACATAAATTGCCAAGTCAGCATTATAGCCTTTCAAATAAGACAAACGACAAAGTAAACTAAAGAATTATGGTGCAGAGAACTGGGTATATTTCTTGATTAATGCAGGTTTGTGAAGCATTTTCAGTGTCATGATAAAGGTTATTCAAAGACAATGATGGAAAATTTCCTAGCATTCCAAAGATTCAAGATAAAAGGAGGAGTGTTAAGGAATATCAAAGGTTTGAGAAATTCAAAGAATTGAAGAATTAAATCATCATCCAAAGCTATCAGTGGAAGAAAGTTTCGTCAAAGTTGTGAAGACATAAGTTATGTGCTGGAAGAAAAGTGGTTCTTGTTATTTTCTTGACAACTACAGTTCCATTGTAATTTTCAATGAAGTTTCAAAGTGAATTTTTCAAGCTTCATCAAGGGTCTTAGATTCGATTCACCAAGATTGGAAAATGTTAGAAGTTTCATCAAGGAGTTTGTTAGACTTCGTCAAAGAAGAGGAAAGCATCATCAATATTCTTCACAGACCCTTCCAAGAATTTCTATTTTTAGCTTGCACTAAGAAAAGTCTGTCACCATTTTAAAAAAGGAGAGCATATTCAAAGATTTTCCATTTTTAGCCAAAGCTATTTATAGCTTGTGCTATTTTTGTCCTCTCACTATATTTAACGTTTGCTATTTTTAACCTGAAGTTGACTTTTGTTTGATCGTTATGCGAGAGATGTGAGCATGAAGTCATAGTTTGCAATAAATTTGATCTACAACGTAACCAAAGGATGCATGATTGTAATATTTTAATCGTCAATTGAATTGATAGTTGCATGGTTTTAGTTTTAGTATTAGTGGATTAGATAATTTGTAATAAAACTGCATGTCATGCAAGCAGTCGTAGTTAGGATAGAAGTCCAGTTATTTATTTTCATGCAATTGTTTGTATATGGTATAAATAAGTGCTTTTTTGCACACAGAGGAGTTAGTGGTATCAATTAGTTATCAAGAGAGTTGCATTATCAATCAATTAATCAATGAATAGAGATCAATGACAATTCTCATGCCTACATTACGCTGAAATTGGTATTTGTTTCGTATTCAGTGTCATTGTGATTTTGTGATTCACTCCATAGAATTTATTATGCCTATCTTTCTTTTGAGTATGTATTGAGATGTGTCGTTATGTGTGTTGAAAGTTATGTTGCTTCAATGAATTTGCAAGCTTTGTATTGCAAGTGAACTTGAAGATGCAGCTTGTGGCTTTGTACCGAGTTTTACTTAACCATAGCATTTGTGTTTATGTATTTATTCAATTCGTGTGTATTTTCCCTGCTCAATCTCTGTTTCTAATTGAACGGTGTGAGCATTTAGTTGCAGGATTTAATTCAAGTCAAAAAGTCTAAAACTCTTTACCTTGTATTGAAAGAGTGTTTTAGCCCACCAGGGAAACCCAAAAAGATTGCATATTTATGTTTTATCTAGCATGAACATGAAAACACCTCCGAATCCACTGTAAAGTTTGTAAATTGCAAGTACATATTGTGCAGTTTAAGGTTAAGTTTTTTTTTTACAGAGCTTCTGCTTCTAATTTGAAGAGCGGTTCTACTGCACATTTGTTCCATTTTACGTCACACTAAAAGGTGCGAATAAAAATGCTAACATATATATAATTTAGTAAAAATGAAAAAGTGAAATTTCAAATATATAAGTTCAAATTTTGAAGTTCAAACTTATAAGTTTATAAATTTAAATTTTAAACTTAAATTCTAAAGGTAAAACTTAAATATAATTTAAATTTTAATGTTAAAACTTATAACTTTATAAATTTAAGTTACATGGAAAAACTAAAAAATTATTAAGTTTTAAAGTTTTAACCTAAATTTATACTAGGTTATAAGTTTTAACTTTTAAGAGTTTTTTTTACAAGATTAGCATTAAATTTTAGGCTTTTATCGGCACTATAGAGAACAATGAAAAAAAAATTGAAAGTGGAAAACCTACCTTTGCAGACATTGCTTTTGTGAGATCTTCTGCCGCTAGCCTTATTGCCCATGGCTTTTGATAACTGTGTTTGTTGTCATTTCTACTCTTAGAATGAGAATAAAAATGTAATCCTTTGTGCTCAAAATGGGAATAAATCAGTAAACCTTTATCACTTCTGTTCGCTGTATTTTTAGGTTTTTTTTTGTGTTTAGGGTTTTTAAAAAGAGAAATGAGTTGAGATGCAGACATGACATCTCCTGCAACAGGAGATGTTTTTGTTCCTATCTCTAGTACTAAAGACACTTCCCAGGGGGTGGGAGACGTGTCTCCCTGCAACATTGCTTCTAAATTTTTGTGTAAGAGACCTTATTTTGAAAAATTGTAAATATAACCAAATTTAGATAAGATTTCTTGCAACAATGAAATCCCAATTCAACATACAATCAAGTAGACATGGAATAATGATCAACCAATAGATAAATGATGAAAAGAGCTTCAAATAACTTTATTTATTCACTGCTGTCACAAAAATCAGTCACTCAGAAATTCTGATCAGTCCATTATACATCAAATTTTTCACATCAAAATGACATCCAAATGTCTCTTCCTTCATATAGGATCATGTACAAATACGTGGCAATTGATTCCAAGTCAAAGATTGAACAAAAGAGCCCTGGAAATGAAGAGATAATTGACTGATATAAAATGACAGTTTGCTGATGCAATTGCTGAAAGTGTACTTTTCGCCCAGCCAATGCAATTATGTTTTCAAACCCTCAAATCTTCACTCCTAAGCCAAATGATGATGTTCGTATGCAGTTTCCAGCCTTTGGAATCTTTGTAGAATGTCCAAGAAGCCCTGAAACAAAATGAATGTCTCGCTGTTATGAAATTTCAGTCCTTGCAACATATAATTACTCACTCCAATGATGCAATAAGCCCAATTGCTACCTTGATAGCGACACCAATAGATCAAGGGCTTCAATATATCAATCAAATAGCTTCCAATACCTGTATAAACCTACAATATTAAGCTCAATGGTAGATATTAGAACAATATCTCCTCACATATTGTATGGGGTCATCACCTTGCTAATTAAATTGAAAATCGGAATTATCAGCTTAAAATGAAAAGATAAAAACATACCAATGCATCAAGAATCCTGAATTGAAGTTCAAGTCCACTATTTAAGCTCCTCTAGCATGGATGTCCACTTCTATGGTGTTTTGAATTGGAATTTGGAATCCACCAATGGAATTAGCTTGACTTGAACCTTTGTAAATGAATTGCAATCTAAACTCACTCATTGAAAACAATCTTTAATTATTTTAAATGAATGGTATCATCTCCATATGGATTGATCCTCTATCTCCTTGCTAGGCGGCGGTTGCATGAGTGCAATCATTTAATATCCATGAAATCGATTTTCCTTAGCTACAAATATCTTCAAATGGTATGCTTGCATTTAAAATTATCTCCTTCTAAGGCTGACGCTCATACAATCCTTAACGCGAATGCAACAAGGATGCCGTTGGGCATTTAAAATATTGATTTGGCATTTAAAATATGTTTAGCTCCTTCATTGATCACCGATCCTTAGCATTGGCGATTGATGCTCCTCCATGGTAGCATTATCAATGATCCTTCAACCGCTCAAATGCAATCATTAAATATAGCACCCTTGCATTTAAATCGATTCCTTTACCATAGCTGCCGAACCTCTACTTAGGCGATTTGCATTAAATGTTATTGTAATTGTTTTAAATGCTTTTTTTTTTCACTTTGGCGAATGCTCCTTCACAAGGCGTCGATCCTTTCTTGCACATGATCCAATGATAATTTGAATTCCACAATAGAAGTTGACTAGCACCTAGCCGTTGGCTCTTTTAGCAATGCATAAATGATCTGTTGCAAGGTGTGGCCCTTGGTCTCCTTGTTCAGCGCTGCGCTGCGGTGGTTTGTGATAAGGGCTTAACCGCCTCCCGTGCTTGTTAAGTCAAGTGGTTGTATCGGGCATTATAAGGTCGATCTTTTGGTGCAACGGCAACTATAGTTGGTATCAGAGCCGAGGTCACGGGTTCAAACCTCGCGCTTGCGCTGGGGGGTGGATTGTTGCAAGGTGTGGCCCTTGGTCTCCTTGTTTAGTGCTGCGCTGCGGTGGTTTGTGACAAGGGCTTAACCGCCTCCTGTTGGCTCTTTGAACAATGAAATTTGAATGCCTTGAATTTCAAACCAATCGATCCTTATGATGACCGTTGGAATTTAGCCTGGACCTATGTTTGACTTGGGCGAATACCCTTATTCAAATGCACATCTCAATTGCACTTGATTAGAGAAAATCAAATTAAAGACTTAATTTTCTAGAATTCATCAAATGGAATGAAAATACAATTTCAATATTGCATTTTCCAAATAGCTCAAAATTTGGGACATTACATTTTGTCATTTCTTTGCAATACGAAAAGAAAGTGCATATTGGTCAGGATGGGTTTATTTGCTTATATACGATGCCAGATTATAATTATGCACTAGCAAGATGTGGAAGTGGAACTTAATAAGGCATGCCTAACTTAGCATATGGCCTAACACTTTTTGATCCACTTGTCTTCTGAGTCTTTTAAACTCCATCTTCTCTTTAGTGTTGGAGCAATGTGGGTGTCAGTATAATTGGAGATCTTCACCAAAGCACTGGGTAGGGATAAGTTTATAAAGTTTTAGGACATTGACTGGGAGGGAGAATCATGGAATAATAAGGGTTATTTCATTTTCATTTTACAGAACAAAAAAGCATCATTAAAATTTTATATTTTGGAGTTAAGAGTCTATAAATAAATAAGGCATGTGAATGAAAATAACAACAACAAGAGATTACCTTAACTGCAATTGAGCCATGCTAGTAAACGGCCTCCGGTCAGCTATCTTCAATCTCCTCCTTCCTTTTTCTTGCCAATTTTCAAATTTTCAACACTGATCTTGTCTGGACCTCTACTAGAAGGAGCCTAAGACTGAGAAGGCCATGGCCTCCTGCACATTGCCTCTGCCTTATCTTCAATTCTGCATTATACTAGATACCACAGATTTCCAGTGAGAACTTGCTAAAATTCTTAAATCAGCATGCTCAGAAGACTGTGTGGTACCTTAAAGAAAAAAACCCCATTTGTAGACTCATGGGGGCCTATCCAGGGCCAAAGATCCTAAAGTCTTTGATATGTGAAAGTGGCAAGCTCATAGGCTTCATCCATAGACTGATGATGCTAAATGGGTATTTAATGGCAATCTTTGCCTCCAAAAAATTAGCAAGATACTATCTTCAAGGGGGGTCGTGGTTCTTGAACAAATATGATCTCTTCATAAAACCATGGTCCCCTCCCTTCAGTGCTACTGATGATCTTCCAATTACTGTCCCAGTTTGGGTAAGGATTCTTCTCATTCCAAGTGAATTCTCAGGGGATGTCTCTTTGAGATGAACCTGAAATACAATAGGAGAATATCTTATGACACAGATAGGAGTATTGCATTATGCTGGGATCTGTGTGAAATTTGAATATATATGTGGATAATTCTTTGCGAAATATACTTTTCCTAGAATTGGGACGAATTGAGGGGGATGAACTTGTGGATTATGAAAATATTCCCTTTTGGTGCAGACCCTGGTAACATCATGGTCATCTAGCAAGGATTTTTTCTATGCATCCACAAAACCATGAACCCGAACATACTCCAGATTATAGTGCAGAGGTTCACAATGACACATCTGTTTCTAATTCAAAAGACAGCAAAGAAGTGACTGGAAGCACTTTTGCAAGGAACACTTCTATAGAAAATCGTTTGAGAGCTTCAGTTCTTGATCAGTCTAGCCAAGGGTATGCACGTAAGGCTAAAACCCAACAAAAGAAACAAATAATTCTTCAAATCTCTAACTCTGTGATGTTCCAATTTCCAATTTAGTAGATTGTTAAAAAAAAGGTTGGTGAGGTAAACTCTTAAACTTGGGATGGGATATCACATTATAGCAAGGTTTAGAGCAAATAAAGCAAACTCCTTTGCTGTCAAAGTTTTGTCCTGGAATCTTTGAGGTCTTTTCACTAATAATAATCACAAATTAAGAACCTATATACTTCTTATTTGATGTTGATACACTTTGAAACAGCTCACTTGTCTAGTGCTGATATAGCTCTGTCTAACATAATTTCAGGGAATCTTAAAGCAAGTATAAGCCTGGATGCAAGAAAAAAGTCTCAAGGAGTTGGTATCTAAGTAAGCTTGACATCAAATCTTCCATTCACATCCCTGGGGACTGTCTGTTGAATTTGAATCTTATTAATTTAGCACAGTTTTTCTGTTAGCATCTGTGCATATTCCTCTTCTTGGTGAGTTGAAACAGCAAGCTATGCAAAGTATTTCAGCTTGGTGATCCCTTATAAGCCATAAGCTATTGATATCTGACAGAGACTTTAAATTACTAAAAACTGCAGAGGAAATGGGAGGTGGGTATTTTATTACTTCTGGATGGACAGATGATTTTGAGGCTTTATTGAGAACCATATGCTCTGATTGACAATTCGCATGGTGCAAATTCAATAGAAGGGTTTACCAGTTACATTGGTGAGAAGCTAGATAAGTTTTTAATTTGAGAGTCTTGGGTAAATAATCTTTTGCAGATTTCAGCCATTGTCCGCTACTCCATCAAGCAACTAGGCCATTCAACTTGGAATTCATCCAATACAATGTCTTTAGCATCCATTCAAATTCCAAAGTGTAGAGCTGTCAAATCAGATCAATAATACTAGAATGGTTGGAAGAAATCAATTTCATTCAGGGTAATGCCTTGTATTGCTTTGCTGGTATGCTCAGTTATTGAACAAAATTGAAGGATGAAGTGTACATGTTTTTGATAATATTGTCCATCAATTGACAGAGACTAGAGAGTGTGGAGCATTGGATTAATAATGTTTTATTGTAGCCGACTTGTTATGTTTTGTCCGCATTAGGTAGTGAGGTAACTTCTTGTGTTTTTGTTTGTTGGTGGTTGTGTAACCAATAACCATAAGCCTTGCCATTTAAAAAACAAGTCTTATGTCAGGGAAGGATGCTGTACTTTGAGTCCACCATGTACCGAACGATTGTATAGATACTACATATATGAAAAGATCTACTTATCTGATATTCATTGTTATTTATGTTATCATTTACATTGCTGCAATCTGGTAGTGTACAATTTATGGCAAACATTCTGGCACTGTTGCCTCTGTAAACTTGGGTCATCCAAAAGAGTTTTAAAACTAAAGGAAACATTGGTCAGTAATACCTATCGATGGCAATGCTAAAAACATGGCAACATAAATGGGTTGGATTATTGAAGAAGCAGTTGAAAGATGTCATGAGGAAGACCAAAGATCAGATCTCAGAGGACTGACACTAAACTGAAAGGAATTAAATGCCATTGATCCCCAAAAAAAGGCGGCAAAAATAGACAACTCAGTGAAGGGGTGGGCCAAACTATTCGATGGCCTATCTGATTACTCAAACAACAAAAGAAGAAAAGGGTTGTGAGAAGCAGCCTTCTACATGAAGTCAAGGCCACGAGTATGGGATGTTAGTGGCAGCCGAAGCCGAAGTGTGAGTAGGAGCCAAAGCTGGAGCTGAAATGAATGGAGAGTTCAGCCAATACCGAAACATTGTACACCACCTACAAGTGCTGAGTGGGTGGAGATTGCATGACAACTACCCATTCCAAAGGAAGTGTTGATCTTGCAGATTGAGTGAGGTTGGCCACGTAGAAGATTCTATAGATGTTAGGGTTGTATTAAATGATTCTCTAGAATTTTTGGTACGCAATGTCTGATATGTTCCTACCATGAACAAGAATTTAAAATCTATTAGTCAACTTACTGAGAACCCTAACATTCAAGTTAGGTTTTGTGGAAGGAAATGTATTGTATCAAATGTAAAATACGACAAGGTTGTTGCCATAAGCATTGGGCAAGGAGGTCTGTATAAGCTCGTTGATCCTGCTATAGCTAATTTGCATGCCTTAACTATCGAAGATAATGCGAGGGTCTTTTGCATGAAAGGTATGGTCACTTGAATCTTAAGTATTTGGCCAAACTCAGTAGAACCCATATGGTTCACGGGCTGCCCCCTATACAGGAAAAACAAGATTTGTGTGCTGGGTGTTTGGCTGGAAAGTAAAAGAGGAAGCCTTTTCCTATAGAAGGTGCATGGCGTGCTAAGGGTCTTTTGGATCTCATTCATGCAGATCTTTGTGATCCTTCTTGGAAGTCTCCCACCGTCAATAGATCAAGGTACTTCTTGTTATTGGTGGATGATTTCTCTAGAAAGATGTGGGTTTACTTCTTAAAGAAGTTTGAATGCTATGGTGCCTTCCTCAAATTCAAGGCGTTGATAGAAACATTCACAGGGCGTTGGATCAAGACTCTACGGTCCAATAATGGGGGGGAATTCACCTCCATTCAATTCAAGGAATTATGTGAAAACGAAGGTATTTAGCGCGAGTTAACACCATACATTCCGCAACAAAATGGAGTGGTTGAAAGGCATAATAGGACCATCATGGAAATGGCACGATGCATGATGCATAGCAGGAACGTTCCCTACCAGTAAAGGGGTGAAGTTGTGAACACAACGGTTTACATCTTGAATAGATGTTCATGTAAAGCTTTGCAGAAAATCACACCAAAGGAAGCTTGGACTAGTCACAAACCTGAGGTAACTTCTTTTTGTATTTTTGGTTCAGCAGCATACACTTTAGTTCTTGAATAGAAAAGGCATAAACTAGATTCCAAAAGCATCATGTGTTTCTTTGCTGGTTATAGTGAACAGTCTAAGGCATACAGGCTTATTGATATTTCCACTAACAAGGTCATTGTTAGTCAAGATGTTGATGTAAAAGAAACAAAGCTGTATTTTTCAAATGTTCAACAGGAAGTCAGTGAAGACCTTGAATCTAGTATTATGGTACCTTTGAAGGAGGAACCCTCCAGTTCATCAGGTCAGCTTGTAAGTCAATCTGTGGTTGGTTCTACACTGC
Source organism: Cunninghamia lanceolata (assembly GCA_027924645.1). Lineage (NCBI taxonomy): Eukaryota > Viridiplantae > Streptophyta > Pinopsida > Cupressales > Cupressaceae > Cunninghamia > Cunninghamia lanceolata. The sequence goes on from BSBN01001207.1 coordinate 659,046, forward strand.
TTGTCTATCAAAGACGTAGAACTAAAAATGCTTCCACTCCAAGTAAGACTCTAGTTGAGAACTTGCCTTCGCAGCATTCGTCGGAGACACACTGGAAACCTAAATGGTATTATTCCATTATGGAAGGGGTACGTGTGGATGAACTTCGTACATCAAATGAACATCCTTGGAGAAAAGGCCAAATGATAACTAGCTTAGCTATTGAGCATAGTCATTTTGCCCTATCTTCTGAACTTTTTCAGGTTTCTGAACCACAAAAGTTTTATGAGACACAAGGGAAACCAGAATGGAAAGTTGCTATGAAGGTTGAATATGATGCATTGATGAGAAATCAAACTTGGGAGTTGGTTGAATTGCCTCCAGGTAGAAAGCATATTGGGTGCAAATGAGTCTATAAAGTCAAATACAAAGCTGATGGTTCATTGGACAAATACAAGGCATGTCTTGTTGCTAAGGGATATTCGCAACAAGAAGGTATAGACTTTGAAGAGAGGTTTGCTCCTAGTGCAAAGATGGTCACATTTCGGTTACTTCTCTTCATTGTTGCTCAATTTGGTTGGAAGGTATATCAAATGGATGTCAAAAGTGCCTTCTTGAACAAGGACTTGGATGAAGAAGGCTACATGGTGCAGCCTGAGGGTTTTCAGGTTCTTGGATGTGAACATTTAGTTTACAGGTTAATCAAGTCCCTGTACGGACTTAAGTAGGCTCCTCGAGCTTGGTATCTTAAAATTGATAAACATTTAAAAGATATTGGATTTAGGAGTTTTTTGATCCAAATCTTAATGTCAAAAGCAATGGCAATGATATTGTAATCATTATTGTATATGTTGATGATCTTGCCATCATAGGTAGCACAGACATTGCAGTTCAACAAGTAAAATTAGAATTGTGTGCAACTTTTGACATGTTAGATCTGGGCCTCCTACATTATTGCTTAGGGGTTGAGTTTTGGCAATTTGATTACAGCATCTTCATGGTTTAAATCAAATATGCCACAAGTCTTTTGGAGCGTTTTGGGATGGCAGATTGTAACTGCTCTTCTACACCTATGGAGGTCGGACTAAAGTTGTTAGCCTCTGATTATTCAGCCCCGATCGATGAATCACACTACAAATAGTTGGTGGGCAACTTGATATATCTTACAACCACTAGATTGGATCTCTGCTTTGCTGTTAGCTATCTCTCTCGGTTTTTGTCGAAACCGAAGCTCTCTCATTGGATAGTCGTAAAGCGAGTTTAAAGCGAGTTTTGCGATATGTCAAAGGTACTTTGACTTTGGCATACTCTATCAGGGGGCATAAGATTTTGGATTAATTGGGTATACAGACTCCGATTGGGTAGGATTTGTGGATACTCGGTGGTCTACAATTGGATACATTTTCTCCTTGGGTTCAGGAGTAATTTCTTGGTAGAGTAAGCTTTAACAAACATTAGCTCTATCCTCCATTGACGCTGAATACAAAGCAGCTGTGAGTGCCAATTGTGAAGTAGTTTGGTTACGCAAAATCTTGACAGATCTTCAGCTTCCTCAACATACTCCTACATTGCTTTTCTATGATAATTAGGGAGTATTGAACTTGGTGATGAATCTAGTGTATCACGCTCAAACCAAACATATCAAGATTCATCATCACTATATTCGACAACTGGTGGACTGTGAAGACATCTCCCTCCATTATTGTTCTTCTCAGGAGCAGATTGGTGATTTAATGACTAAACCACTTGGTCTTGGTTACTTTGTCAAATTTTGGGACAAGCTTGGCGTTGTTTCTGGTTTAGTCATTAAGGGGGTATTAGTATATTTATTTTAATAAAGTGTAATTAATTAGCATGTAGTTATGTGTAGTCATTAATGCAGGTAGTTGTAGTAGGTGATGTACCATTAAATATGGTAGCTGTAATAGTAACTTTTATAACTTTATATAATGCTTCTTTCACTCATTATGAAGCAAGCCTTCTAACAATTTCTCTCATCTCTCTTCTTTGAAACTTTGCTAACAACTTTATCCCTTAGCCTATAGGAAATAAGGAATAGGCTATGGATCACCCAATTAATTTAATTCTGAAAAGGGTACATGCCAAAGAAGCAAATTATGGCATATATTAGAGATCAAAAAGTTGATAGTGTGACGAGAGAGCAAAATTAAGATCTCATCCTTTAGCAAAGAAAGGAGCACTAAAGCCATCTATAGGGGCTCTTCCAATAGTGGCTGCCCCACAACCTTTCTAGGAGACACTGGCATTCCAAGAGAAAATGATCCCTCATTATTCCTGCAAAAGAGGCCCATTGGATAAGGTATTTTAGAATGCTGATAAATAAATTGCGTGTTGAATTTACACCAATGGTCTTCCTTTCAACCTAGTGAGATCACTATATTGGTGGGAAATGGTGACAACAATTAGTCAAACACCCTTAGGTTACATAGGCCTTGGGTACGAGAAAGTGAACACCACCTTATTGGCAAAAGATTTTTAATTTTCTTTAGAAATATCACTAAAACCAGTTAGGGATTTATGGGTTGAAACAGGAGCGTCCATCATTTTTGATGGATGGAAAGATTGTAAAAACTGACCTTTAATAAATGTCATTATAGTGTCCCCTAAAGGGGCAATGTTTTTGAAAGCGGTTGATTGTGAGGGGCATGTGGAAGATGCAAACTTTATTTACAAAATCCTCATTGAGTCCATAGAGATGGTGGGTGTTGAATGCGTTGTCCAAATTATAATGGACAATACAAAAAATTGCAGGGCAAGCTTTGGTTGAGGAAACGTACGAGCACATTTTTTGGACACCATGTTTTGACAATTTCCTCAATTTGGTGATGCAAAAAATTGGCACTTAGATAGAGTGGGTGAAAGAAATATACATCGAGAGTTAGGAGGTTTTGATGTTCGTGACAAATCATCGTATGTCATAAGCATCTTTAGGACCGTCTCCAATTTGGAGTTGTCGAAGGCAAGTTTATGAAATTTCATTACTTATTTTAAATTTAAAACTACCTTAAATTTATAAATTATATGGCATTTACTTTTTAAATTTAATTTTTTTATTTTTTACACTACATAGGTTGCTAAGACTCTATTCACATCGCATACAATTGTTTTGAGACGACTTGTGAAGGTGCGAGAGGTGTTTAGCATCATGGTCATTGGCAACCAATTGAGTGTGTGGAGGTAGTCAAATTCACAGATGGCCCAAAAGGTCAAATCATTGATCTTGGATGATGATTGGTGAGCTCATGTGGATTACATCTTGAGTTTCATTGAGCTCATTATGGGTATGATCAGGTTTATTGTTACAGATTGACTGTGTTTGGGAGGAATATATGATGGCATGGACTCCATGATAGAAAAAATAAAGGCCATAATGGTAGAGAAGGAGAATGACCGCAGAGAAACATTTTTGGATAGATTAGTGAGGGTTCTATGGGAGACATCACCCTTGAAATAAAGCTCATTACATAAAACCAATTGCTCCAACTTCATGATTGGGCCTAAATCCTGAAGTTTAAAAGACTAACATATACAAATATTAATTGTCCTTTAGCAAAATAGAAAGAAGAACAATACATTGCTATATGGTCTCTATGAAACTACTTGGAACTAATTAACCTCTTTTACCATATGATCTCAACTTTTTTTGATTATTTGCTTTTTGTTTTCTTTTTTTGAAAAAGCATACCAACTGTCTAACATGGGAGAAATCCTATCTAAACTTACATCTTCATAACCTTGATCCCCTAGGGGGGCTTCCATCTAAGCACTCTCCCTTTCACTCCTTAACTAGTCCTTATATCTTGCTCCTTCCTAAAGCTTTAACACTGGCAACTCTCCATCCCTCTTTATTTCTTTTCTTGAAGCTCCCAAAAGCTTTTAATGAGCCTTTGGAGGGATATTCTCTTGATTCTGAACTAGGATATTGCTATCAGATCCAACAGAAGTAGAGGATATTTGAAATGGAACTTGTTGTAACGTACTTCCTTCTCCACATTAAGATTTTTCTTTGTCTCGTTAATACCCATTGAATCCTTAGGTGTTGCTAACAAATCCTTCTCATCAGGAGAGGGCTTTTGCTCCATGCTCAGGGAATCATTCTCCAGTTTCTGTAGTTTTTCTTCACTAAGCCACCAAGATGCCTTTCCAAAGCATTTTCTGATTGAACCTGGCCATGCTATAGACATATGCTCAATACTAAAACAATTTCGACATCTAAAAGCCAACTTTTCATAGTCGAGATGTTGCTTCCAAATATTATTATCTACTTTCAACCAAATTTTTGTTGGCAACACCAAAGATAAATTCTTCTCTACTAAAATATGAGCATAAGTTGAATGAGAGAGTTGTTTAGCTTTAGGAGCAATAGAAACAAATTTTCCCAAGGTTTTACCTATGCTCTCCAAGGCAGAAGGAATCCAAATGTGTAAGGGAAGATTAGGATGTCTTACCCGAATTGGCAAAACTTTGTGAGGTTTTCCTTGAAAATATTGAAATATGATAACCAAGGTTTACGAAAAAAAGATGCTTTGCCCCAAACCCTTGAGCCTTTAGCCAATATTTCATTTTTGTCTACTTTGGAAGAGAAAACCAATATAAAAAAACCTTGTGCACAAGGGTGAATTGCCATATTACTAGATAGCAATGGTTTTCACTCTTTGAATATCCATTGTTCTAGGCTCCAGCTCCTGCAAACTTGGCTAAATATTATTGAATCTTTATATAAGTGCCAGGTCTCCATAATGCATAGCTTTCTTCCTTACATTTCATTCATCTCCACCATTGGAATCTTCACTATAGGCTTTACCATATTCCCTAAAGCGCCTTTCAATCCATTAGCCATAGATGCAATTGGCCCACCATTCCTTCCTCTTGTTACATCTGCATAGGAACGCCTAGAAATGTGTCCATCTTAGCTGCCATCAACAAAAATAGATAATAGCATTGCACTAGCACTATTAGTCATCCCAATCTCTTGATTCAAATGATGAACAGATAAAGCTGCTCCTTGAGATCGTTGCCCTATTGCTACTGGGGAAACCTTGGCCTACAACGCCTCTCCTCCATTTGCAACCTTAGAAGAAGCATTAGGGTTTTCCAAAATCTTTTGCATCCAACCTATTCAGAAAGGCCTTTGTTTATTCAACACCATATCAACCTCAAAGAAACATTTTTACTAAGGGCGAAAAAAATCATTGTTGAACTTTGGAACAAGATGACCACACCCTTGCATCTTCTTGTATTTGCATTGTTTCCCAAATATTACATGGAGATACTTTCTTTGCCTAGAATAATGGCACTATACAGAGACATTGAAGTTGCTATCTGCTAAAGGGTACAAGAAAGCATTCCGAAGAATCTTCTCAGATCCAAAAGTGGAGGATAATGTTAGGATTGAGTTTGGCAAGTTCATCTCGTCACAAGATCATGGTATTTGTGCTCTTCGAGACAAGTAAAAGGATGCTCATACATGGTGGTACCCCTTGCAATCAAAATTTTATCACAGGTAAGCATTTCTTTATTTTTTAACATTCTTTCTATTCTTTTGCATTTTTAAGTTGTATTGACTTTGTCTCCAGTTTAAATAGGTTGCGAGTTCTTTGGCTGAGTAGAAGTGGCGTACATACTCCTTTATCCACTCAATTAAGCACAAACTATTGGCTGCAAAAAAGGTAGAAGATTTGGTCCATGTCCATTCCAACTTGTGCCTTCTATCACATAAGGAAGTTGACTACAAGTAAGGGGTGATGAAGAATTGGGATATAACCCTTGAGTGTGCCAACTTGGATGCATCTATTTTAGAGCTTACTAGAGTCACATTAGATGATGTTGAGGCTCCTACAAATGATGTAGCTAGTGGGAGTGGCACTACGGTTGCTTGTGGTTCCAATGAAGATGAACCAAGTGATGACTTAGATCAAGATGCTTTTGCTAGAGAGCAAGATACATATTTTTTATTGCATTTACTATTTTCAAATTTTGTAATATTTGACATATATGATATAATATTGAATTATCAATTATTTTTATCACTATCATTGTATCAACTATCAAACATGTTTTCAATTCTATATATTTTATATTGACATACCCGAACCTCGATCCCATACTAGAATTGGCAACTTAGTGAAGCTATTATTCTTGTAGTTATAATTCTGAATCTCGATCCCATACTAGAATTGACAACTCAGTGAAGCAATTATTCTTGCAATTGTATCACATATTGAGTGTGTAGTGTCCCTTTTTAATATTTTTATAATCCCTGCAATTTTTTGAGATTCCTATCTATGCAATACTTGAATATATATGGAATTTTGAACAACAACTAAACACCGATATTTATTATAGGAACCTTTTGCAAATCATAAATTATTATTGCAACAATTTGAACACTTATAATGTAATGTCCCCTTTCTAGCGGAAACACTTGAACCTGAATCTGCATTCAAAAGTGATTCTCAAAGAGACATTAGTAACATTAGAGATCAATAAACTTTAGTGATAATATCTAATGAGATCAAAGATAATATAAATATTTCATTCTTGACAAATGATTATGCATTTCCTTCTTGTCATTCACTATTGATGACTATTCTATAATATATTTTATAAGTACATTAGGAAGAATATTAAACATATTTCAAGATTCATATCTTCCCCTCCTATTCTTCATCAAGGAATTGGGATTTTACATGACTAGGGCGCGTGGCAACCATCTCCGACCCAGCATCGGGAACCTTGTCATGTCCCGATATTAAGACATTGTTTAAATTAAAGATTTAAACATCATGATAAGACGGTGAAGTTACTTCCATAAACATGGTGTTTAGAATGATAGAAATAATTGCATATAGACATATATTACTAATATATAATAGCCAACAAATAATATTAAATAATATTATTATATGGATAATGTTTAATATAATTTAAATTTAATATATTTATTAACAAGGATATATTATTATATTTATAAATAACAAATATAAATAGTATTCATATATTAATAAGGTATTATTATATATATTTCAATAAAGATATTATATAAGATATCCTATATGTATTAATAAAAATATTATAGGATATTATATTAATAAAATATTATTATATATATTAAATCAGGTATTAAATATATTAACACCCTATCAAGCAGCATCAAGACAATAATGCTGTAATAATTCATGTATCTTAAGGCAGTAGTTAATAAAGACAAAGGTATTACATTGAGAAAGGTGCGATTCCTTGTAGGGGTGTATCTTTTGGAAAGAGATGCAATCTTTCATAAAGAACATATCCATTATGAAGGCATAGAAGATGGGAGGAATTGAGAGTAAAAAGGGGACCAGGAATACGGGGAAAAAAAGAGTCAGCCCTATATGTGATAATTATTATATATGATAATTAGTATGGATAAAAGACAGCAATTAGGAATTAAGGCAGCATGTCCCTACTTTATAATATTAACGAAAAGGTATGATCTTAAAGGTGGGTTTGTGACTTTTGGAAAGAGGTGTATTCCTTGTTACTCTAAGAATATATATATGGAACGGATAGGGAATGGAAGGGGGATAGATATTGATCAGGAACCATATAGAAATTCAGTACTCAGCAGCGATTACAATTAGAGATTAAATATAATTCTGATCTGCACCAGGAATTACAACCATCAAGGATATATGCATCGAAGAAAATAAGACTTTGGGAATACAACGATAATCATTGGAGATTGAGTAGAATGATGAAATGCATAATTATAAAAAGCAGATCATTCAAGGAGAGAAGCGGAGCAATGAAGAAATAATAAAGAGTGATGAAAATATATATGATCATTCCATGAGATAAGAAATAGAAGTAATAAAGAAATATCAATTGATAGAGTGTGTGGAACGATGAAAGTGTGGAGATCAATAATGGAGTGTGGAATGTAGAAGAAACATCATACAAACACCCTTATGAGAGAAAGATGACATGATTATTATGTTGAATATGATCTTAATGTGCATAAATATATGGTTTTAACACTAATGGAAAATAGTAGAATATGAATGTGATGAGATGATTAAGATATGAAAATGAATTATGTACTAATGTTCTCTTGTTGCAAGTTGAATTTGTGTGCTAGATTGCGGAAAAATTGGACTTGCTAGAAGGGGGCATTACAAACCTATATCCCAGCCCTTGGGGTCTATTCACGAATCTCGGACCCAGCTTTAGGAAACTATGTCCCTAGCCCTTGGGGTCAATACGAGATCGCTGACCCAGCTTGAGAAACTAGGTCCCTAGCCCTTGGGGTTGATACGAGATTTATGATCCGGAATTACACCCGCCTTTCCCTACAATACCCATGATTCCTCATTGGATGAAGTAATAAGGGCTACGGAAATATGATCTTTATTTCAATATTCCCTTGTACTCTAGATGGAATTTAATTATACCATCATCATCATAATGCATGAATTAAAGACATTCATCTTGGAAATCGAAGTACCGTTATATAGTATTCTTGTATTTATACAATTGTTCATCATTGTTGGATCTTAAGTCTAAATATGGATATCAATTCAATATTCATTATAAACTATAATCATTCGCATGGATTCATATAAACTATGAGATGACACTGTTATTATAATATGCATACACACACACACACACATATATATATAGATATAATCTTACACTCCCTATATTTACCATTTACTTCAACAATCAAAGATTAAATAAATTCTATAATTCTTACCTTATCTGTTGTACCTTTTATTTACCTCTTATTTCTTTGTGCAGATCTGATTTTATTATGGAGCTTGATTTATATTTGCTGTTTTCACTGCTGAGTCTTTCTTTCCTTGATCGATGGATGATACTTTCCATGCGCATCAATCCCTTTTTATGCTTCCCTATCCCCATTCAACGGTTGCAACCTTGCATGGATCGCTGCTATAAGAATCGCTGCAATAAGGAATACTATAATCGCATCCCTTTCTAACAATAATCACAGCCTCAATAATTTATCACTCTTTAAGTCTTATGAACTCGGTCATATATATTAATTTACTTAAACTTCTTAATATTCTTTATAGAATACATTCGCTGCCTTAATACATGCTGATCTTGTCTTGGACTTGGTTGCTGTATTAAAACTAAGTCAGTGATGCCACTTTCTGCCTTATACGTGGGTCTTAATCCATATTTAGTTTATTTGATTTATAATATGCACTTTATAATAATAAAAATATTTAATTTATATTACTTCTAATATTTAATCTATAATATTTTAAATATAAAAGATAGTATTTGATTAATATAATAATAAATATTAAATGTCATTATTATTACCATCAAATATAAGTATTATTATTATTATATGATAATACAAATTATCAATATATATATTGATAATTTGTATTATCATATAATAATAATAATACTTATATTTGATGGTAATAATAATGACATTTAATATTTATTATTAATATATGATATTTAATATTAATATTTATATTTATATTATTATATATATATATTATTATAATTATGATTACAATATAATAATATATAATATTTATTCATATTTATATAATATAATAATATATATTATATTTATATTATTTATATTTTACATTTATATTTATATAATATATATTATATATTATATATTATATTTAATAATATATTATATTATATTATTATTATTATGATTATAATAATATCTAAATCGATGATATTTATGTATTATCATTTGAATTGATCAAATTTCAAGAACGCAATCGTATATGATGTTTAAATCTTTAATTTAAACGATGCCTTAATATTAGGACATCACATATAAAATATTGATCTAAACAACCATATTACAGCTGAAACCCTAATGCATACATTGTTCAAAATAACACAGGTGAATAGAAGCTATAACAGAAACTAAACTCACAATTATATTGCGACAGTGAGCTGAATAGAGGAAGGATTGTTGAGGAACACCAGATACAAAGAACACAACAAACGATAATTTTTGTGATTGAAAAATAATGCCAGACCGTACGACCACTGGGGAAAGAGATGTGGTATGGTGGTAGCAGAAAATGATTCATGGCTGTTGAAGAAGGTATGGTAGGGTGTCTAATGGTACGATGGCTCCCAAACAGTACGGCAACATATATAACAATTGTGCTAACTGCTGTGCAGTAGGAAACACAGTGACCTCATAGAATAGTAGTGACCATGATGGGAAATAGATAAAATTCAGAATACATTAGACGAACTTCCAAAAAATACTCCAAACTAAAATAAACACACTACTTTGAAAAATGTAATTCTTAGCACAAGCGCAATTCCTGGGTGAAAGCGCCTCAAAGAACAAAGGGTTTTCGTCATCCGAATGTCCGCACTCCAAGGGTTTTCCTCCTCTAGTGCAACAGTTGAACAAAGATGCTCAAGCTATGAAAGAAGGGATTTGATTTCATAAAAAATGGAGGATCTCCTTGAGTGAATGCCTTTCTTTTATAGACTCCAATTTGGCACCCAAATTTTGAATTCCATTTTCCCTCGAAAAGTGCTCACCCTTTTTCCTCCAAAGTGCTCACTTAAAACATTTTAATAAAATATTACAAAAGACCTTATTATGGCCCATTTAAACGACCCGCTCTATCTAACTAATAATAATTTTTAAGTTGTCCTATTATAATGTTTTCAAATAATATTATTAGGACTAACTTAAAACATTATTATTACAATGTCCCTAACTTTACCCCTTAGCCTATGGGAAATAAAGAAATAGGCCTTGGGTTTCCCAATTATTTTATTTCTGAAAAGGGGACATGACAGAGAGGGATCTTTAGATAACATTTGGGAATTTGAGCTATGATTTTGTTGCCTCCACTATGCAGGGTTTCCATACTACCATCTCTTAGAGTTCTAGGGAGATCTTCTCCCCCACCTAAAACTTCTTGCTAAATTCTTTCTTTTTGTTGTTATTGTTGTTGGAAGGGACTCCAGATTTTCTAAAAGGGGGGATAATCTAGACCGTTAGATTAATAATGTTTTTTTGTACTTGACTTGTTATGTTTTGTCAGCATTAGGTAGTAAGGTAACTTCTCGTGTTTTGGTTGTTGGCGGTTGTGTCACCAATAACCATAAGCCTTATCATTTAAAAAGTAAGTCCTATGTTAGGTAAGGATGTTGTTATTTGGGTCCTCCCTATATTGAACAATTGTATAGACACTACCTATATGAAAAGATCTACTTATCTAATATTTATTGTGTTTATTGTTACTTCTGTAATCATTTACATTGCTGCAATCTGGTAGTGTAGAATTATATCAAACAGAGAGCAATTAGATCAGCCGTAAACACAAGTCGGGGCTAACAAATTCACACATGATATGGAGAGACAAGCAAAAGCTAATAGCATGCATTTGGAGGTTCAAAAAAGTGAAGAATTCTTTTGGTGGGAAAAAACTCAAGCTTGCCAATTTTGTTCATAAATTAATCCTCAATAGACAACATAAGATTAACATTGGGAATGTAATCTCCAATGGCACAATTTTTCTGAGCACCTACTAAGTGAGCCGTTAAAAAATGTGCAGTAGCTCAATCACAGGTATTGATACATATTCTGTTAGTCATAACATCAGTTGATGGTGCAGATTTCTCATCTCCAGTGACAAAAGAGGAATAAAAGAATATATCTTTTTCTTTTTCATGTGATTGAAAGAAATAAATTATACTAATGGCCACAAATGACCAAGAATAGGTGAAAGGGACTGGAACGAATATCAAGTATAGTAGTAAAGAACTAGGGGAAATGGGGCCTAAGAGTCAAGATACAAAAGGTAGGAAAAAACAAAGAAACCCCAAGCTAGTACAAGTATAAATAGTTGTGCAAGAGGAAGACCCCACAAAGCAAATGAAGATCACCCAGGTGGGCAACCAAATCCCCAGGTGTTGGTATTCTAGGATGTGTTGGAGGAGTCAACGATATTATCATCGATCACTATATGAATACCAACATAGAATTTAAGAATGCTTGTTGGTCAAAGTGTAGGATTAAGGGGGTTGGGCTAGACATTTCTAGGAGATAGTCAATTCCGGATAGAACTTCTCTCAACACTTAAAGCTGAAGAATTACCGGTGGTAGGGAAGAAATTAGTAATTTGAGCTTACCCTCGAGATTTTTGTTGTGAAAGAGGGGTGTTAAAGGGTCCATAACATCAATTTGGTAGGTCTAGGATCACCATGTAGAGATCTATGCTTGAATATGGAGACCTCTAGAAGAAAAAGGGCCAAGCATCTTTGATTAGTGTGGTGGAAGAAAGTGTATAGGACCATTCAAATCTTTGTATAAGCAACAATACCTTCCCATGGATTTCATAGTAGACTAGAAACCAAAAATAAAATGCTCCTTAGACTCAACTTCCTGGAGAGAACAAAGGTGGCAAATCCTTTCACTTTGTAAAATATGGTTGTCTGTCTCAACATGTAGTTGATGGGAGCGCACTTGCAATTTGGTAGGTTTGGGATCACCATGGAGAGATCTATGCTTGAACATGGAGACCTCTAGAAGCAAAAGGCCAAGCATCTCTGATTAGTGTAGCAGAAGAAAGTGTATAGAGACCACTAGAATCTTTGTATAAACAATAGTACCTCCCCATGGATTTCATAGTAGACCAGAAATCGAAAAATAAAATGCTTCTTAGACTCAACTTCCTGGAGAGAACAAAGGCGGCAAATCCTTTCACTCTGTAAAATATGGTCGTCTGTCTCAACATGAAGCTGATGGGAGCACACTTGCAATTGGCCAAGGGGAATCCTCAAACCATGAGACCAATGATGCTGAATGGTCCCATGGACCAACAACTTGTAACCTAGATGTATTGACGATAAATGTCCTCTTTGACGGATTGATTAAGCACATATTTCCCTGGAAGAATGTGATGAGGAGCACATAATGGAGCACCTGAAAGGAGGAAGCTTTTCCAAAGAAATGCTGATAAGTTGGAAGAGTAGATGGACCTTAGAGATCTAGCAACACCCACATCTGGGGGGACTTAAAGGGGCAATCTCCTCCAAGGAAAAAAGTGCTAAAAAGAATATCTCCCACATGGCAAAGCAAACCACCCATGGATCTAAGCCTATGTGTAAGCCAAGTGAGTTTGAAGATACTCTTGAGATGAAGGGGTTGGGTGGAAAATTCGGGTTGGACAATACACTGAGGAACCATCCGTTTGCATTGGATCATACATTGAAGCATAACTGTATGAACCCTCTCAATTCAATCGTAATCACAAAAATCCAAGCTAAAGCCCCACACCTGACAACTATACAGAGCTCCAAGGTTGGGTGATAGGGCTGTGGACAAAAACAAGAATATTATCTCTAATACCTAGGTTTATGAGAACTTGCTTTGTCAAAAAGTTGAGGACCAGAAGTAGCCCAATCTCAGATATTAGAACATATCCCTTCAATCATTATATTAGCTGATAATGCAACTCACTCATCTCTGGTAATAATGGGAATTGAAGAATACAACTTTTTCTTACACACAACAAAGCTCTAGGGCCAAATGGTTTTCTGTTCCAAGTTTTCAGGACTTCTGGGAAGTAATAAAAAATGATCTTTTTAATGTTGTTGAGAAATATAGGAGGAAAAGTAATAAGCTAACCCATCTCTCTATGCAATATGGCAGATGAAATTATCTTGAAAGTTATTGTCTTGCTTCTGAATAAAATGCTAATTTAATGGTGACTTGGATTCACAAATTAGGATGCTATATTCATCCAAATGAGTGCAAGAGAAAGTTCCAATGAATTATGGCATAATTTGATCCACTTTTTTAAAGTGGAGATTGGTTTTGATGGCCTGATCTACTTGCACTTTGCTTTCAAAACATCTATTATTGAAATAGTATGTGACTAGTGATTTTATTTTCTCATATTTGTTATTTTGGAGCAAATTATTTAATATTTATGTAGAATTTCTTACGAAATGAAATAACTGAAACATGAAAATGTGTGCATATATAAGAATCTTTAACATAGACCAGTTACAGTCAGTCTCCCTGAGAGCAATGGGGTCCAATGATTAGATGTTTTGATAAATGATTTCCTCAAGTTCCACATTCCTGGAAAGAAAGATTCTGCCTACAAATGAGTTCTAATGTCCAAGGGTCATGTTTTCAAGCTTTGCTTGGTTTTCACATATAGGCTTCTATGCATTTTCATCTAGAGGAATCCCCAAAGAAAATAATTTCAGTTTTAGATAAATCAAAGAATCCATAGATAAGTGTAAAGTTTTACTATACTAGCTGTTGATTGGTCCATGCAGTTGTTCTCCATTAGAATGGCCTTTTAGCTACTGCACTGGCACTGAACTTTCTTCCAACAGCGACTAGCTGTCATAATCTGCATGGATAATATTTTTTTGAGTTGATAAAGTATATTTAGAATATTATTTTTTGTGTGGTCTTCAACAAGTTTAGAACTGGTCCCAAAAGTTCTATCATTGATTCATTATGTTATGATTGAATGCATGATTCATATAGCGATTCCTGTCTGTCTTGCATCTATTTTTTCTCTTCTGTGTATCCAATATAATTTATAAGATGGATTGTTGCAGTCAAGTGTTTAATACCTCAAAAGTATTACAAAAAACGACATTCACCAGATTTTTAGATTTACGAGTGCATGGTTGTGAATTTAGTGCAAATTTTAAAAAGAATACCTCTAACTAGAGTGTCATAGGGATGATAGAGTTTGGAGCTTTCAGAACTGTATTAAAACGGTTGCATTCCTGTATTGATCTCAATAGGATTTATCGGGTGTGGACTTCAGCCATGCACGACTTCAGAACACTTTCTTTTCAAGGGCCAATCTCCAATGCGCCAAATTTCGGGTAAGTTTGTCCTCTAGAAGGTAACTTATATATATATATTTGTGAAGTTTCTTTCTTTCTACTTCCTACATACTAAATCAGAGTGAATAGTTTGAAATTAGGATATATAGGTGGGGAACTTTCATATTGTAACTTGTTCTTTTGAAGTTATATTTGTCAGTTAAAGCTGGGATGCTAATTGCTTCTTTCCGTTGCAGGATTCTGAGGCTGATGGTTCAAACTTTCATAATGCTATCTTGCGTGAGTAAGTAAATTGTGGTGGCAATTCGGTCCTTTTTCTGCATTGTGAGCCATGTAAATTCTTTAGTTGCCTGTGATTCCATTGGTATTCTAGGAACTATTTTCCAGCATTCTAGTATAGGACTATAATCTAAGGGAGTAAGTCACTAGAAGAAGCTTCCATGGGACTCCATATTGGCCATGTCCTTTATAGCTAGATAATAATATTCACAAGCACGCACCCATACATGCTTTAAGTTTAAATCACATCAATGTAAAGTTAAAAATTTTTACTCTTTAATAATCTGTGATGAATGATTGGTTCATGTTCACTTAGCTCGAAGATATAGGATAGGTTTATGATATTCTTTAAGATTTATTCACAAACCACACATGTATATAACTCTAAAAGACTAAATGTGAGTTCTGGGAATGTGCATTTTGTTTGCAAGAGCGGCTGTTGACTTGATTTTATCTCATTTAGCAGTGAACCTATATCTATAGGATTTAATCATTGCAAAATTCCACATTTGACTGAAGTCCTGAACTGTGGGCTGCTGCTAGAGGCACTGCACTTTGGTATTCCATTCTGATAAAGAGTGTTGAAACTTCAACTGCATATTTATTTGAGAGTCTGAAGGACGCAGATGCAGTAATCACACGTAATGTATAGAGGAGTTAGTAACACCCAGTTCTGGGTCTTGAATTTGCGTGGTTGGATTAATGATTGTGAAAAATAAACTTTAGGACATGTATATATTTTTTTCAAAAGTAAGATTACACATTTAAGGAATCAATAATTTATATATAAATGTAATGTCCCCTTCCTAGACGACACATAGATGAGCAGTGGTTGGCCTATTACCAGGGTTCCCGTAGGTCAGCAGAGTGGTTAGGGGACCTATCCAGGGGCAGTGGAGCTCTGCTGAGAGTCTTATGAGCCCTTCAGTTTGGTGTCAGTTGATGAATCCAGGGGTTGAATTGAAAATATTAAGGTTTGCTTTAATGGAATAGTGAAAAGTGAATAGTAACAGAAAATTAGAAGAGGAATAGTGAAAAGTGAATAGTAACAGAAAATTAAAAGAGGAATAGTGAAAAGTGCCCCCATCCTAGTAGCTCAATGTTGTTTTTAAAAAGTGGCACTTTATTTTTATGAGGAAAGACCTTCGAGGTGGGTGTGGCCTCTTGGAGGGAATATTTTATTGTTTTTTATGGAAAAAAGGTCATGGAGGCTATAAAGCAAGGTATTGGGCTCATTTTTGAGCATACTATTCTCATTTTCACAAAAGTTCTTTGTAGGTTTGAGCTCTGGAAGAGGTTTTCAACAGCAAGCAGATCTTCTGAGGACGAAATCCCTTGGAGGATAGTGAATTGGACAACAACCCAGTTCACAAAACAGGGAAATCTACTATGGGTTTCCGTTTGGGCTTCATTGGACTTCATTACAGGTTGATATTGCAGTTGGAGTGATTGTAGCAGTGGATTATCAGGGTATAATTGCAGATTGGGTCTTCTTATCAGCATATATCCTCATTTCAGTACCTTTACCAACTGGCCGTTCAAAACAGGAGTCATTTTCAGTCAAACCCTAGCTGGGAATTAGGTTTTCAACAACTAAATGTTCCATAATTTAAGCGTTGGCTTCCGGGTATGTGTTTACCATATTAGGTATTCAAATCTTTTATATGTATTGGGTTTAATAGTGTTGTTACAGTCTGATCAAGTCTATATCAGACCTGAGCTTTTGTAATTAGACTTATGTTTAGTGAGAAATAAAGCTCATTTTGGTGTGGTATTGCAATGTTTATTTGTTGGTTATATTTCTTTTCATTCGGTATATGAATATTGCAGTCAAAACCATTTCATATCCACACAAACATCAAATAACAAACTGAGAAAATCAAAACAGCAGTCAGGAAATCATAATTCATTAGTTTGCACAACAATTGTTTGACAAAATGCCAAGGGGTCAAAATTGAAAAGTCAGGGCAGATTTAAAAGGGATACTTCAGTGGTATCAGAGCCATAATCCTGCCAGCCTGTTGGGTAATGATTGCATTCAATTGGTGTGATATCAGTTGTGCACAAGTCAGTTTGGATTTGGTTTTTAGTCTGGGACAGTGAAAAAGGTCATTATGGCAAAGTTGTTTAGCAATAAACAGGCATGGAAGGAATTTGAACAAACACAACACAAGATCATAGGTAAATTGCAGTGTTTAGATGATTCACTTTCAAAGTTTGGACTTTCTAAAGGATCATCTCCTTCTACTAGCAAGGGTCCAAGGCCACAAGACAAGGAAGTAGAAGTGCTTAGCATATTTGAGGAGTATAGCATTCTTCCTCAACAGGTTAAGGAGAATTTTCCTTTCAAGGACTATATGGACATGCATCCCAAACTTTGTCACAAAACTGAGCAAGCAAGGAAGAAATATCACACTATAGCTTATGAACTATTTATACATGGAATGGATAGAGAATCTTCACATATGGGTGATACAACTCTTCATGAGAATGATTTAGTGTCTTCAAGTTCCTATAAGGTATGCAAAAATTTATATTATGAATTTGATAGACATGCTGATTTGACTCAAGAAGACATTAGGACAGCCTTGGGTAATGATTTGTCTACATCATCCTTGCAAGAGGTTTCACAAGAGGCTTCTACATTAGAAGCTAGCATAGATCATGTTAGCGATTTGGATAGCAATGGTATGGATTCTTTGGGTGATCATAAGGCATCTTCTAGTGTGATAGTTGATTCCCATAATGTCACATCACCTACGCATGATGAAAAATCAGACTATGGCAACCAAGGATATTTGGAACAAAAGCCTTTGTTTTGGGAAGACTTGCAAGACTATTCGGTGGTGAAGGAAGATAAAATAGTTCAAGCATTGTCAAGAATGGATAGCACTCACAAACACCTAGAAGACCTCATTTGGACAGCCCAAAGAGAGGAAAGACAAAAGGGAATGGGACATGTGATGCAGAGCATCAAGGACAGCAGGACAGTAGTATTCATAGACTGTCATAACTTGAACCAATCAACTTCATACTAGCATTTTACATCACACAACTTGACCAACTCATGGTCTTTGACCCAATAACCTCAATCTACACCTTCCAAGATGTCTAATTCCCAATAAGACTCCCTCTAACCCACCAAACAGGGTTTGTAGGACAGCAACCTTGTCAAAGTCTTCAAAAGACAGTCATAACATTTCTCTGCTCCATGAGAAGGACAGTCACACTAATCTCCATATGGTGATCTCTATCAAGACAAACTCATCTTCATTGTAGCATGCCAAACCTATCACATGCCTAACATGCCTACTGCCCTCATTGTCAAAGTAAACAAACTCACCAAACTTACCTAGTTGCTGCTGTCCTTTCCCAATCTTCCAGTATAAGGCTTCTGCAGGGTCATCTACATGCCAAACTCAATCCAAACTATCCTCCTGCCCTCCCAATCCTTTTCAAGACCATGCATTTATTAATATGTAACCCATTCCATTGAGTGAAAACAGAAAAATGCCAATGAAATGACAAAAAAAATCCATGGGACTGTCAAAAGAAGCCTAAACTATGTTTCAGAACAGCTTATTACAAACCAACAGTTTTCTCACTCCTAACTTGGTGTCAAACCTCCAAACAACTTGTAAAGGCTAGATGACTTCCCCTACTAACCAACCAACACAAGCTTCATCCACCACCATGCCGTACAGGTACGGTTTATTGCTGAAAACAGTGAGTTTTTGAAAGGAACAACAGAGTTTGGGACAGCCTCCAGAAGAACAGCAATTTCTTCCTTCTAACTCAATGTCAAGACCTCACATAAGCTGCACAAGATAGGTAACACTCCCCACTAACCGACCATCATCAGAAACCTCCCTCTCCAGGCCGTACATGTACGGATTTGAGCATAAAACAGCGAATTTTTAAAGAAGACAACAGACTTAAAAAAAAAAAAAAACAGTTTGAGGTTCCACAGTGATTTCTCTCCTCTAAGTCATTGTCAAGGCTCCAAACAAGAACCAAAGCAAAGGTATTTCAACACTCTTTCTATCCATCACAAACTTGTACTATGATAGGGCCGTACAACAGTACAGTACGGCAGAAAACAGCAGCTAAAAACAGGAAAATCAAAAAATTAGAAAAAACAGTTTGCTTTTTTTTTTCTATTCCTTCCAAATCCTCTGAATATCTTCCACAATACAATCTCTCTTGGCTTAATACAAGCCTTCAACAAAGCAAAAAATGTTTGGCATTCCCAAACCATCGACCTTTCTTGTCTTCTTGCTGATTTGTAACTGCTGTTTTTAAAAGATCAATAAGGAAACTGTCTTTTTGGACAGCAAGGACTGTTTTTTTCTAAAATAATTTTTTGTTTTAACTTTAGATTAACCTTCTCCTAACCTTTGACAAGGTGTTAACACATCTACACCCTTTGACATGCCTTTAAAAGGCTAATAAACATGGAGAATATTAAATGACTAACCTATTTAAAATTTAATGACTCCCTAAGACTACCTATGCAATATGACTGTCCTAACTAGGACTTGCAACAAGACAATAGTAGAGTCTATCTATTTGGACATAGTCCATTACAAGAATGGCATTCGAGCCTTAGACAACATTGAAGATGGTCTTATAGACCTTATTTAACCAAACAACTACTTGTAAATCTAATCAAAACCCTGATGTCTATGATGCTCCTGCACCAACATGGTATCTCTCATTCACATTTGCAGTCTTACAAGGAAGCATTGAAATTGATGGAAGATGACTACTTGCAATTGCTTAGAGATAGAGACATGGCTGTCAAGTTGGTGAAAGAAAAAGATAGAGAGATTGTTGATCATTGTCTTCTTTTGAGTATGTCCAATAATTCCTTGCATAATTCAGAAAATCAGTCCTTTATAGCAGCTACTCCTTGGGTACAAGATGACAAGGCAAATGGTGTAGGAGTTGAACAAGTTGAGAAAAGGATTGAAGAATCATACAATGAGGTACCTTGCAGCCTTGTGACATTTAATGATGAAGAAGCTTCATTGGAGAATCACATTCACTATGATCATATGGAGGAAGAACATGCCACCACGGAGGTTATCGTTCATCAAGGTATGAGTTCATTAGATAATATTGTTTTATTCCCTCTACATCATATTGGCATGGAATCAATTAATGGGGTAGGTATCCTTGAGATGGACTTGGTTCATAAGAAGGGAAGTGATCAAGATATGTTGGACATTCCATCCATCAAATCTATTCCTATGGAAGGAGAAGAAGCAACACTTATTGAAGTTCAGTCACACATGGGAGTAGTAGACTCCACTCACTACTTTGATGGAGACCCCTTGTCCAAGCCTAATGTTGACGTCACTCAATGGAATGATATTCCTAAGATGGCAGCTAACATACATGGTGAGAAGGTGGAAGAACCCTCTACTATTGGCACTCATAATTTGAGCACTAAAGGTGGTAAGTTTGGGAAGAATTTAGGCTATAACAGTTTTGATTTTGTGCATCAGACTTGGGCAGATGTGAAGAGGACACAAGCCTTGTGTAACTACTGGGTACAAGGAGCAAGAGAAGCAAAATCAGTGGCTACCCAAGCGAGACAGCACCTCCAAGAGGTCAAGGCAAAACGTGAACAGCTGGAGCAAGCAAGAAGACAAAGGGAAGCACACCTGAGATCTTTGTTCCTTCCAAAGGAAGAGTGCATGGAAGCAAGCAAGCAAGACAGAGATGCAGATTTAGATAAGCAAGAACAGAGGTACAAGTCTGAAAATTTTGGTACACCTGATTTGTATCATAAGGATCATGGTTTGTCTTTGTTTGAAAATGCTTCAAGGATTCAAGTAATGTAGATGGAAGGAAAATTTGAGTGAACACTTTGTGAATCGGCCACAATCATCAGGATTTCACTTGAAGAGGAAGACATAGGGAATTCAGAATATGATGACTCCTTGATCATTCATAATAAAGACACCTATGATTAAGACTCCCAGATAATAGGGACACGTGTGCATGATAATTCAATTGCTAGTCCTAGGACAACATTGATGACACATGGTACACATGATTCAACTTGTGAATCAACCCTTGTTGATAGCCATCCTTTCATAGGAGAAGATATGATTAAATTGGTGGAGGATAACTCACTTGAGTATGAGGACGTGTTTGACTTTCTGAGGCATAATGACAGCTCTATGCCACACCATGATATGGTAGCGAAGAGGATCAGCATTAAGACATTTCATGGAGAGACTCACGTAGGACCAGCATTTGATGAAGAGCATGCATCATGGAACATGAAGGTCTTTGAGAGAGATAAAAGGACTATAAAATGGTATGATAACAACTCTAATTTTCTGGTTGGGGACAGCAGCGTGATACTCTTTCATTTACATGAACTTGCAACCCCTATTCATGGAGTAATTGGTGACAATGAGTTTCCAAATGATAGCTTACATGATGCATTGGTTAAGCATGGCTATTTTGATGTCGCTTCTTCCAAGAGGACTAAATTTGTTTACTTTAGAACAACAACCATAAATCAGTCCAAAGAAATTTGTAACATACACCACTCTCTACATGATGAGAAGCAGGACTTCTTTAATTCTGAATTTGTAGATGATGTTTTCAACATTAAGGAGAATGAAGTGGTGTTAGGTATTCAATGGTTGAAATCTCATGGAAAATTTGTCCAAGACTTTAGCAAGATGATATTAGAGTTTACTCACAGGGATAAACACATTGTGCTTAAGACACTAAAGAATGAGACAAAGGATGGGACAATTAAGAGCATGTTTGTTTGCTCTAACATTGATGACTTCAAAGGCATGGGTAAGAATGAAGAATTCAGTCCTAATTTTCTGACTTTGAACAACAAGGATATATCCTCACTTCCTAATTATATTGCAGCTTCTAACCATTGGGAAAGGAGTGATATTGATTCTACGTCGATTGGTACACAAGTTACATGCATTGGTCATGATAATTCAATTGATGCAACTCTCTATAGGACTGATTTTAGACACTTTGGGGCAGCTGATATAAAACAGTCCCAAAAGATGATTGATGGTTGGTTAGAGAGAGCAAAACAAGCCAAGATGAGGGCTCAAAAGGCCAAGCTTCATTTACAACATATTCGTGACATTCACCATTCTTTAGATGATGATGAGCAAATGTTGCCTAATTCAGAAAGCTCAGTTGTTGTTGGTCATTTTCCTGATGGTGATGATGATGATGTTGATGACACTCTTAGTGAACCAACCACTCAAGAGTTATCTTGGGTGAGTAATGACGACATCTACACTACACATTTGGGTTTATCACGAACTCCTTATGAGGTGGCAACAGTTTATTTATTGATTGGTGACTTCATATTCTTGGATTCATCATGGGTTAGGGACTGCCCCAGTTGGATTCATATGACACTTCTGGTTTCCTCTTGTCCTACTTCAGCTATTCAGTTGCTGGGAAGTGTGTGGAGTCATGTTCATGGGTTGGACATGGAATATGAGATGGATTCCTTAGGTTTGTACTAGTTTGATGATATTTTTGATATCACCTACATTGCTGGTCTGAGTTATGCCAGCGAGATTTGGCGACCATTCATGTGGGTTGTTTGGCACGTGAGAGTCCATGACTACATAGTCTTGCTGATCTGCTTAAATGGATGGATTCTTCATGGTGATAGGATGAGATATCTCTTCTACATCTTTTACAGCAAGCTCTATATTTTTGTATGGAATCTAGGTATTGATTTGATTGGTGCATTATTTCACATGGATTTTATTGAGGTTGTTTCATGGCTTGTGGTACGAAATTGGTTTCATCAGAGTGGAGCAGCGGGTATGTTGGTAGGATGGACACATTTTTGAGATGATATCTTTTGTCACTTGTTCATCTATATTGTGTTGTTGACATGTGTAACCACTTGGGTTATGATTGGATGGAGACTCTTGTCATTGGGCAATAATTTTCAGTATGCAGATTTGTTATTGCTTGAGGGCAAGCAATCCCGGGAAGGGAGGACTGTAATGTCCCCTTCCTAGATGACACATAGATGAGCAATGGTTGGCCTATTACCAGGGTTCTCGTAGGTCACCAGAGTGGTTAGGGGACCTATCCAGGGGCAGTGGAGCTTTGCTGAGAGTCTTACGAGCCCTTCAGTTTGGTGTCAGTTGATGAATCCGGGGGTTGAATTGAAAATATTAAGGTTTGCTTTAATGGAATAGTGAAAAGTGAATAGTAATAGAAAATTAGAAGAGGAATAGTGAAAAGTGAATAGTAACAGAAAATTAAAAGAGGAATAGTGTAAAGTGCCCCCATCCTAGTAGCTCAATGTTGTTTTTAAAAAGTGGCACTTTATTTTCATGAGGAAAGACCCTCAAGGTGGGTGTGGCCTCTTGGAGGGAATATTTTATTGTTTTTTATGGAAAAAAGGTCATGGAGGCTATAAAGCAAGGTATTGGGCTCATTTTTGAGCATACTATTCTCATTTTCACAAAAGTTATTTGCATGTTTGAGCTCTGGAAGAGGGTTTCAACAGCAAGCAGATCTTCTGAGGGCGAAATCCCTTGGAGGATAGTGAATTGGACAACCCAGTTCACAAAACAGGGAAATCTACTGTGGGTTTCCGTTTGGGCTTCATTACAGGTTGATATTGCAGTTGGAGTGATTGCAGCAGTGGATTATCAGGGTATAATTGCAGATTGAGTTTTCTTAGCAGCATATATCCTCATTTCAGTACCTTTACCAGTTGGCCGTTCAAAACAGGAGTCATTTTCAGTCAAACCCTAGCTGGGAATTACGGTTTCAGCAACTAAATGTTCCATAATTTAAGCGTTGGCTTTCGGGTATGTGTTTACCATATTAGGTATTCAAATCTTTCATATGTATTGGGTTTAATAGTGTTGTTACAGTCTGATTAAGTCTATATCAGACCTGAGCTTTTGTAATTAGACTTATGTTTAGTGAGAAATAAAGCTCATTTTGGTGTGGTATTGCAATGTTTATTTGTTGGTTATATTTCGTTTCATTTGGTATATGAATATTGCAATCAAAACCATTTCATATCCACACAAACATCAAATAACAAACTCAGAAAATCAGAACAGCAGTCAGGAAATCAGAATTTATTAGTTTGCACAACAATTGTTTGACAAAATGCCAAGGGGTCAAAATTGAAAAATCAGGGCAGATTTAAAAGGGATACTTCAATAAATAAAATATCTTCTTATTCACAGTTTATTCTAGCATGGCATTGGAGATTGGAGGAGCAAAACTTCTTGAGAACAGCCTCTTAGATAGGAACTGGGGGACAAGACCAAATTTGGATGGTAAAATTGTGCCATAGTATGAACAATAAAAATGAAAATGATTTAGCATTTACATTCCAAATTCATTTCCCCAACTTAGTTAGGCTTTGTGTTGAATGAAAGGTAGGCAAAATTTTGACGATATCATCTTGGCAGAGGAAATCGTACATAGTGACATGGAAGAGTGCCAGAGTATTATTCAAATTGGATAGAATAATTTGATAGGAGTAAATGGACACTTATATCAAAATCACTGATTCACCTTGGGGTCTTGCAAATGCTTCATTGAATGGATGTCAAGCTGCATCACTACTATCTTCTCAGTTTTAATAAATGGGATGCTGGGACCACACTAAATCCCTACAGTGGGGCTTCAGCAAGGTGAAAATTTAACGGCCTATCCATACATCATCATGGCAGAGGGACTCAACATTCAAAATTTGCAAAAAGAAAACATGAAAAAATTGTTCACACATACACACACATATATCACTAAAGACACAAACATAATATAACAAAATAAATATTATAAACTAAAATATAAGAACCAATATCTATATATATATATATATATATATATTTTAAAATTGACATTCTATACCTTTAACTGTTTAAATAATTGGATATATGGATATTTTTATAATTTCATTATCTAGCAATATCCATATCAGAGGATCTTGAAAATTCGTTGTATCTGTATCTTACAGGATATCCATATCCAATATTGTATCTCTTGCCATGCAGCTTTGGTTATTGATGGGGCATGTGAGGGTTGCCCTCAACTAACAAATATGTCATAGCCTAGCTATATGCATATCTTGTGCTGGTCCTTGAAGGATGTCTTTGCAACCTCCCCATGGATTACATTGCCAATGTCATTAATTAATAATGAAGCCATTTCATTCCCACAAATACTGTTCTCACCTATCGTCTCATCATAGTTTGTGTTGCTTATTGCATAGTTGTCTTTTTGACTTACCATCCTACTCAGGTGAGAGGTGGCATGTTGGATGACTGCACTCCCTATCTCATAGTTTCTGGCTTCTTTAGGTAGTTTCATGAATGGTTATGTTCTACCCATTCATTTTTTTTTGGTATTGAGTTATGTTTTAAGCTAAAACCTTGTTGTTTCTTCAATTATGAGTCATCTTTCAACCTTTGTCATGGTTATCCATGTTGTTTTTGTCATCTCTAGTCTGTGTCTTTGTAGGGCCAATGGAATGAGCTTCCCAATGTATCTGACAGTGAAAGATTGGAGCTTGGACAATGGAGAAGAGGCAAAAATTCACTAAGGAATGAAAATTTGTTTCCTAGTTAGAGGGTGTGTGTCTCTCTAAAGAGATATTTGAAATACCAAAATTGAAAAATGTTGTTCAATGCATGGGAGTGCACCTTGTAAAAATGTTGTTCTCCATAAGTCTGGTGTGTGCTTTTGTGAAAGGGAACATCAATTTTGAAAAGTAAAACTACAAGCATATACAGGAGCGCTTACCTATCTTAAGGAGTGCATACAAAGTTTTTGAAGTGTAAGACTGCTAGTCAATAGACGAGCATGCACCACAAAAAAGGAAGACAACTTTTTCAAAACCAAAAAAGATGCGATTGTATACAATTGGCATGCCATTTTGAAGGTTTATCAAGTTTTGCAAAGTCTTAAAGTGCAATACCATACATATGGCATGCCATTTTGAAGGTTTATCAAGTTTTGCAAAGTCTAAAAGTGCAATACCATACATAAGCGCACACTCTATTGAGGGGTGACAGTTTCTAAGTTTTCAAAATGCAGGCATATTCATGGGCACAAGCCTTATGAAGAAGAAAACAGATTTCAACATTTAAAAAAGAAATTTGCACTGCCATAGACTAGCACATGCCACTATAAAGGCCGACCAGATGGTTCAAAGTTTGAACTCATATATACAAGAGCGTGCTCTGTATAAGGACAGACTTCTAAAACAAAAGGAAAACATTACCGTGTATGCAGACTATGCATAAAAGTTATGGGACACAAATTGGAGCAAGTACCCATGATTGGAAATGCTATCTTCGTTGCAATTTTTGTGACTGCAACTCGACTGGATGCATTCTTAAACTCGCATGACTGCACAAGCCCATAAAAATGCAAAAACATATACCATGTTTTACCTCGCGACTGGAAAAGCCTGTATTCTAGTGTGTTTGTGACTTCAAAAACCCTCACAAAGAATGTCTGCAGAAAACGTGCCTACACGACTGATATTGATGAATAAAAATCATGTGCCCTTCCTCTAGTATCTTCATAATACTTTAAATCACGAGTCTGATGGTTTTGTTTACTATGTACTGCAAATTGCAAATGCAAATTGTGTCCGAACATACTCTCTATGGGTCATGATTTTTAGTTGTGATGTTTTTCTATTTAGCTTCACAGGGCTTCTTCACACAACAATGATGTCTGCAATTCCATTTTCTCTCTTTTTCCAATCTTCAAACTTCATATGGTTGGTGTTGTACCCATTACTAGGCGTCCTCAACACTCCTTGATCTAATACCAATGTTGGGTAAAATTGAAGAAATGAGATTCAGAGAAATTGATGTGTTTACTCAGAGAGGGCACAACCTTAAATTATTGAAAATAGTCTAAAAATAGAAAGTAGTTACAAACTAAAAATCGACAGCAGTTGCAACAAATGGCGGTTACAGTTATAACTAGAGATACCGCTTATTATAGCAATCACTAATATTATTCTAATATTCTAATATTTTCTTCACATTGAGCTGGGTTTTACATCACCAAAACTCAGATTTTCAAGTGTTGTTGCAGCACCTAGGGTTTTGAAGACAATTTTCAGTCATTATTATCAAACATTAAGCCGTTCAGGCTCTTCAAGGCTGCCTAGGGTTTTGTCACTATTTCAGTGAGAATTTTGATTGATCAAAAGCAAGATATTGGCGTACAATAGTGATCATATTGGAGGGTTTGGAGATGTATTTTTCCTATTTCTATGACTGATTTTCAAGGGTTTGATAGCTGTTGTCATCATAACAGTTTTGTGACAGAATTGTAAGGATTTTTGTCTGATAAATTGATCAATCAAGAGACAAACTAACAGCTTCTTACAAACCCTAGGGTCGTAAAAGTGCAGTTTTATTTCTAAACCGTGGTTGTTTCATCAGTTTTGGTCACTGGATTTCCCAAAATCAAAGAAACTGACTTATGTGATGTGAATGTCGAAGAATTGAAATTGGATGAGAAGATTAGAAATGGAAATGAAATGACAAAGAGGTTGTGGGATGGTGGTCTTATTGAGCAGGTTCTTTTTCTGTTTCCATCCAAAGTCAAGAATTCGTTCTTGCCTATGACACATGGGGATGCCTTCCCACTCCCCAACCCCAATGCTGTCCTGGGGACACAAAGACGGCAGGGGACATCCCCTGGCTGACCCCTTGCCTCTAGGGAAATTAGCAACTTGTCCCTTTTTTTAATTATAAAAAAACATTTTTTTTTTTCAAAAAAGAGTCATTTACAGTCAGTTTTTTGCAACTATGGAAAGAAAATTTACATTTTTTGAATGCCTGCATACAACCATGGAATGAAAATCTACCGCATTGGATGGCAACATACAGCGGTTACCCTTTTCATCAGCAGGCAATTCTGTGATTGCATACAGCTGTAGGAGAGAAGACAATTATAAAATGAGAGTATATGGGTATGGAATGACCAAAAGCATGATTGCATACAGTTGTAAAGTAAAATCATGCATATGTCAAACGAGTCATTACACTTTCATTTATGATTTTGTATCCTTCGGGCCTGTTGTCATTATGACAACATTGAACAATGATATTAGAAATTTTTATTTTTTATTGCTGCTATACTCGAATCAATGAACATGTTACAATGTTACATTGAAGATCAAATTTGATACATTATATGAATGTCTAAACTAGAATTTTGTAGCTTATATATATATATATATATATATATATATATATATTTCTGTCCCCCATCATTCCCCAAAAATGCGCCCCCTTGGATTGCTGTCCCCTAAATGTGTCCCGCTGTCCCCTATTGCCCCCATCCCTGAAATGCCCTGGAGCATAGGTTCTTGCATTTGTTAAACACTGTGATCCCAAAAATAGAGGAATTCAATCAATGAATGGTCAAGTGCTTTGCAAACATGATCCAAATGCAATAGAAAGTACTTTCTCTTTGCCATTTTAAGAGGAGAGACAAGAAGTTGATCTTGAAGAATGTGAAAAAGTGTGAGATATTAGTGTACGTGAGTGTCAGAAACACATCTGCAAGTGTTGGCTTGAAGGAAATAATCATGAGTGCCCAATACATTGAAGAGGGTGAATTCTCTATTATGATAATTTTTCTTAATTGAGTTATAGGACAAGAGGAGGCAAGGACTTTCAGGCCTTGGATGTTCTACATCATGACTACCATATGTGAGGGAGAAGTCTATTTTGATTGGAGTATCCTTATTAGTGAGCGTATTAATAAGTAGTTATTAGAGTTTGAGTAGACTCATGAGTTCCACATGACTTCTTATTTGGTCTATGTCATGGCCCATATAGGAATATTTCTAGGTTTGAACACAGTTGAACTTCATGACACCACTCACAATTTTAGACACTTGCCACAGTTGGAGTATAGTGAGTCCTTGAAACACTATAGAAGAGTAATGATGCATTCTAGATGCACTTGGTGAGAAAGATGGATGAACACATGCATTCCTGCATTTTAGAGTATGCCAGAGTAGTAATTTCAAATTGGGCCAATTGCTACATATATTTTCCCACTTTACACCTACATTAGAGTGTTCGTTTTTTCTTCCAATCCATTTATGTTGCCGAGATAGGCAAATTTCAGAGGTCCACTTCCTCTTGAGAGGGTGACAAAAGTTGGGGTAGGTTTTCTAATCCAACTTGGCATATATAGGTGTAAGACCGCCATAGACTCTGAATATATCACTAGTGAGATTGCAAGATTCAACTTCAAGCCTTTTTATGAGAAACACACATTTTATCTAGAGGGCTTCATGGTCGAGAGATTGGGTAGCAAGTATATGCATTTGCCGAAGGTTAAAGATTCTTGGGCTAGCTGTATGGATGAATACGAGGTCAGAAGAAGGGTATAGTCAAATGACTATAAGACAGTTTGCTGATCTTACCTCAGAGGACATGCTTAAAGATATCTCGGATTCCAAATCTGAAACTTTATCTCCTCATTTTGTGACAGCTAACATAGATCAGCAGCCCCCACCTTGAATTAATTGGGCTCTCAAAGACAATACTTTGAATCAAAAAATATCAAGGAAATTGTAAGTCAAAGTAGATTCTTCTTAAAAATAAAAATGGCTAAGAAAGCTTCAAGGGCAGCCAAAGATAAAAATCAGATTTCAGAGCTTCTTCAAGTGAATATGCCACCTTCTTCTTCTTCTTCATGAACAATAACAGTTATTATGATTGCAAATGGTAAAGGGAATGAAGAAGAAGGAAAATGAAAAGGAAAAGAAAAGGAAAAGAAAAGGTAACAAGTGATGTAGATGCAGCCTGAAAGATTGGGAAATTCAAGTTAATTGCCAAGACGAGTGTAGGGATCTTTCCTGTTCTTCAACATTGTTAGGAATCGGAGATCATGTCTTCTACTTCCATGTTTCCTTCTCCCATTTCTCATGCTTCCCCTCCTTCTAGGTCCCCTTCCCCATCACCAATTCAACTATGTTCACCTGATATACCTATGGATGTTTCCTTAAAATCTATACAACATGAACCTTTTGTTTCACCTCTGGTTCCATCTCTCGTTTCATCTTCACTTCATCCTCAAAAACCTTCATCTCCCTCTCATACCATTCCATCTCCCAAATTACCTCCCGTCATTGAAATTCCTTCTCCCATTACGAACTCCCCAAGAATGCAGGATAAAGGAAAAGGAGCACTAGAGTGGGTGAGATTTGAGGTCAGCAGAAAGAGAAAGATCACACCTTCCTATCAGATTAACTTTGCTACATTCTTATTCATCATTTTAGAATCAAAGCCCCAAAAGACCAAGAGAGTCTAGGGTGAAGAGAACAACAAATGGTCATTTGGTTATGAAGATTACTATTCCTCTAGAGGAGAAAACCACACAGAATGTTGAGCCAACAAACTTATAGACTCTAGAGACAGGTTTGGGGGACTAGTACATGCTAGAATGATGTTAGTTTGTTGGAGGTAGTTGTTGTGACCAAATCACACATCACCCCATTAGGAATAGGGACCCCCCTTTTTTTTGAGCTCTGTGCTTTCAATGAGTTTTCAATGAAGCTTTTGGTGACGACCTGACTCATCTTCCTCTGCCGATCCGGTAGTGATTTCCCCTTTCTATGATCATTGGTTCATGATTAGGAGGCAGATAAACTTGCAATAATGAAGAATCTTGATCAAATCCCATCTAGATAATGAATCTTGAGGTCAATCCTGAAGAATGTTTGAGACCCTGAAAAGACTAAGCCTGGAGCCTGAAATCTTGAAAATCCTGAAAAAATGGCTAAGTCTGAAATCTGGTGAATCCTCCAAATTCTATATTTTGCATCTTAAATCCGGTGGATTCGGGACCTATCTCAAACATCCTAAAAGGTATATTGAAAAATATTTTAAAGTATAAGAAATTCAATCTCTCAACTTATACTTTAATATATTTTTCAATATACCTTTACCCTCGCGATCCTGAAAAACGCCTGACTTTTCCAGAGGATTCAAAAAGCTGATCTAGTGCGACGGGGTGTCCAAGTGGCGCAAAATCTTGGCGCAAAATCACGAGGAAAAAAGGCGCTTGAAGATGATGATTTCCACTTGATGATCTAATGCGCCCATCTAAAACCTTGATCTAATGCGAAAAAAGCATAAGGATTTCAATCACTCATCTAATGCGCCCAAACTAAAAGATCATTTTGAGGGAAAAGATGAGGATTTAAAACACTCAAGTAATGCGAAAATGAAAGGACAAGTCTTGGAACGAATCTTGGAGCAAATTAAAGATGATAAGTGTCAGAGGATTTGAAAAGCTCAACCAATGCGCTAGGAAGAAGGATGGATCCCAAAATCTAAAATTTTTGAAGAGAAACTTGAGGATTTCAATCCCTTAACTGATGCGCCACCTAGAAAGAAGGAGAACTCTTAAGATTTTTGACTTAAGAAGGATCTAGTTTGAAGAGGATTTCAAAAGCTTAAGTGATGCGCCAAAACTTGAGGATTTTTATCCTTCAACTGATGCGCCAATGGACAACTCCCAAGCATTCAACGCAAGTGCTAGAACCACTTCGCCAATGTGAGACTAGAAGATTCAAAAAGCCTATCTAATGCGCTAGAAACTTGAGGATTCCAGTCCCTTATCTAATGCGCCTATCCAATGTCAAGCATCCAAGGCGAAATCTAAAGGATCTTCAATGCCTCATCTAATGCGACCTCATGAGGGGAAACTCCAGAGATTCCAAAAAGCTGATCTAGTGTGCCAAAGTAGTTTCAATGTGAAGCTTGAAGGATCCTTATCTAAAGCGAAATCCAGAGGATTCTCCATCCTTGATCCAATGCGCCCTACAAGGAGGAAAGTGGACGTCCAATGTCAAGTCTTCAAGGCTCCAGTTTCAGAGGATTTTAAAGCTTCATCTAATGCGCCAACTTCATGAATACCCCTAAGTTTTGAAGCTTCCAACAAGGTGATCTAATGCGCCCACTTCAAAGTTATCCAAAGCGCAACATAAGGAAGAATGAGATTTATTTCTAGAGGATTTTTATTCCTCATCTAATGCGCCAACACCATGCATGATTTACTTCAAGGTAAAGTTCATCTAATATACCAAAGTTTGGAGATTTCAACATAATGAAGTAATGCGCCACTTCCAAGACCCTTATCAAAGTGCTCAACAAGAAGAAATCAAAGGTCCCATCTAGTGCGCCATACATGAAGGGAGAACGAAGTTTGTTTTTGAAGATCTCAAACTACCTATCTAGTGCGCCATACATGAAGGGAGAACGAAGTTTGTTTTGAAGACTTCAAACTACCTATCTAATGCGCTAGGAACTTGAGGATTTCAATCTTTCAACCAATGCGCCACTCCCTTAAGCAAGTGAAAACTAGTTCAAACTAAAGCAATGTTGAGAGGAGTCTTAAAACATGATCTAATGCGAAGTGTTGAGAGGAATCAAAAACTTCATCCAGTGCGAAATGCTAAGAGGATTTAAAAACTTGATCCAAAGTGCCACACATGTCAAATGCTAGAAGGATTCCAATCCTTGATCTAATGCGCCTAGAAGGTTATGAAGAAAGATCAAGGTATTTCAAAGAAGAAGACTTCAATCTACTCATCCAATGCAAAATGCAAGGAGAAAATCAAACACGAATCCAAAGACTATGAAGAAGACCTCGAAGATGTTATCAAATGTAAAAGGCAAGAGGATTTCCATGTCTCATCCAATGCGCTTGAGGGAGAAGGTGTCAAAATTGCAATTCACAAGGAGATCGTCAAGGCCCCATCCAATGCGCCAATCAAAGGAAAGTATAAACATTTAATGATTTTTACCTTGAAAAACGTGGAAATTGCATTTTATTAAATGAAAATCAATCAAAATTTAATGTTTTTCACTATAATAAAGGAGGTCGGCCTAGGTAAGAGGTAAAGTTTTAAAGTAAATTATAGATATATACCTCATCTCCTTTTCATTTTTTTATCATTTCAAAGAGCAGATTTGTCTTCGCAAGAGCAGATTTGTCTTCAAGGAGCAGCAACAAGAAGGTTTTATAGAAGTACAAATTTGATTTTATCAATCCAAGCAAGTGGTGGATCAAATTTCAAGGTATCAAATTTAAGGCAGCCTATCAAGTAAGTCTGATCTGAATATTTTCTGATCTGATTTTCCTCTTTTTCCTTCTTTAGATGCATTAAAATTGTTCAAGTATTGGTAAAATTTAAGAAGGATAAGTGGATTTTGATAGATTCCTTGAGTCTAGATAGCAATACTTCATAATTATAAAGGAAAACTTCATAATTTAATCCACTAAAGTAGCTGAAGTGAAGTCTAGGTTGTGTTTGCAATTACTTATTCGCGTCAAGTTTGCAGGATTATGGCAATGACTTCCAAAGAGCGACAAGCGAAGATCCGGATGGATGCTAAGGGGAAAATTCCCGAATCAAAGCTCGTCTCAAGGTGGACAAATGTAGGAGACACGAATATGGGCAACAACAACCTGGAAGATATCAAGTCAGTCCTTGAGGAACCTAACGGAGGTAGTCTTGCTCGAGCCATCATGAGGAGTGGAGCCATTGAAGCTGCTTGTTTTCCGCCAGCTTTGCCGTGTCCAGAGATGATCATCGAATGCGTCAAGAAGTATGATGTAGATACAAGGCAAATTACAGCCAAAGATGGAACAATATTAGCTTATTTGCAAAAGGAGGCAGTTGAAGAAACTTTCAACATTCCAACTAGGGAAAGAATGATCAGTATCTCGATACAACAAGGTCAACAGGAATACGATGTTGATTCAAAGACAAAGTTGCAAGAGATAAGGAGAGAATGGATGGCCAATCCAGCTATGAAGTTCAATATGAATAATCCTCCGCAGTTTCACAAGTCAGATTTTCATCCTGAAATTGGATACTTGATTATGTTTCTAAATAGAATGACAGGGATGCCGCAATCTGCTACCTTTCAGCCTTGGATGTACTCTTTCATCAAGTCAGTTCTCAAAGGGAAGATTGATTGGGCTGGACTTATCAGTCAAAGTATACATGAGCAGTTCATCAATTTTGCTAAGACCAAGACTTGTCATATGAGTTCCTATGTGGTGTACCTTCTCGCAAGAAATGAAGTCTATTCAGGTTTGACCAAAAGAGGAGAAGTCGGCATTGGGCCTAATAAATACCTATCGCATCAGTGTTATCCTCAGTTGCACCTCAAGAGTATCAATCATTATATAAGATTCAATGATGCATTTGCTATGTTCATAATGAAGAAACTAAGGGGAGAATTTCATAAAAGGTTGTCTAATGCAGCGAGAGAGTTCATTTCAGCATATGGACACTGGTATACTCAGCATGAAAGGTACACTTACCTAAGGATCCAAGGGTTTACATCATATCCATACAGATTACCAAGATATCCAACTAACATGATGGTGATGTTAGAGGTCACAAGGCAACTCCTAGAACTCATCAGGTTGCAGAAGTTGAAGAAAAAAGGAGGGATCCAGTTTCCACTTCTTCTTGGACAAAATTTGGAATGTCCATCATTGTCAGCAGCGGAATATTCTGAGATAGAGCTTCAGGCATATCATTTGCAAACTCATGGCACCAAGAGGCTTAACTTTGATCCTTTTCAAGTTTGCTGGAAATACAACAGAGAATTCAAGCATGTCAAGCAGTTGGAAGACCACTGGGCCAGTGCCCAAGATGAAGATGATCTCCGAACACTTCAAAGTTCGAGACTCACCTGGGATTTAGTTAGAGCTTCCAAAGCATTCAGGATTCCAGACCAGTTCACCGAGGATGATACTATGTTGATAGATGAATTTGATAAGATAAAGGATTTGCCTTATATAGTTGATTGGTCAAAAAAGGATGTGTCCGAAGAAGAATTGATAAAGCCAGTTTTAGCCATGACACAAGTATGTATAAATCAACTATTGCAAGAGATGAATTATGAAGGCCGAGTTCTTACTTACAATAAGATGGATGAAGGAGAACCAGGACAGCATAGTGCACATAGCCAACCACAACACAGTGGGAATGATCAAAGTAATAATCCAGCTAGAAAGAGGAAAAGACCTAGTCAAGATCAAGGAGAATCAAGCCAGAGACCTCAAAAGAAGAATAATCCATCTACTTCATCTAATCCACAAGAAGGTACTTCAGTTGTTCAGAATCCAATACAAGAGATAGAAGTTATAGAAGAAGTTGCCTTGATTCCATCAGAGGAGATTCAGTCGAGCCCCACTGTCATAATGGAGGAGAATGATGATCTTGATCAAGATGAAGTAGGTCGAGCGGAATCTGATGAGGAAGTAGCTCGTGTTCAACACAGTCAAGCTCAAGGACAGCGAGATCTTTCCGCTTTTCCACCTTGGTTGAGGCAAAGGATTGAAGAAAGTACAATTGTAGAAACTTATCAGCCTGCTCCAGTTGAGGAATTGCTTGTAAATGTACAGAAGAGTAATCAGAAGAAGAAAGCAACAGTCTTTTCCAAAATCACTCAAGATTCTGCTGGAAATAGAGAGGTGCATATAGCTGTTCCTAGAATTGACAAGGAGTTAGAAGATATGGCACCTGAGGATTACAATATGACTACTATTGGCATGGGTCCAATCACAAGGGAACAGGTAGAGGAGGAACTACAAGAGTCAGTGAATAATGTGAGAAGCATGTTGAAACAAGAAAGAGAAGCAAGGATGAAGGTTGAACAAGATTTCGATACATTGAAGCACTACATCCGACAAGTCATGCAGCCTATCCAACAGAAGGAAGCTACTCCAATTCCTCCGTCTATTCTTCCACAAGAAACAGTATCCCAAGTTGAAAACATGAGAACTTCATCTCAGATGATGAAAAGATGGATAGAAAAGACAGAAGAGAAGACATATACTCACTTTGAAGAAATTGTGCAAGTGTATGATAGAGTCATTAAGCTTAAAGATCGAGTTCAAGCTTTATTAAGAAGTTGTGCTGAGTTCAAACCGATCAAGGAGCAATACATGCCACAGCTCAAGGGTTTAATGGAAGCTCCATTAGAGGACCTAATTCATGATAAGGTGATTGATAGAGATACTCCACATGACTTCATCACTTGGTATTTCTCCTTTCACAACAAGGGGCAACTGGTTGATAAAATTGAAGTAGATATGTCCAGAATAAGAAGTGTTCTTCTAAGAACAGAGAATCATATATACACTGCTTTGACAACAATATGTAATCCTTATGGAAATGTTACTATTGAAAACATGAAGCAACAAGTTAAGGCATTCTACTTTCAATATGATGGACTTGATGAAGGTCAGCTGGATAGTATATTCACACTTGCATATCGTCTTGGAGAAAATAAGTCTTGGATAAACGACTGGGAGAAGACACTTGGCGTCTATGAGTCAGATGTGGCAGTAGCAGAAGGATCCATTAATGTGGCGACAAGTGTATCAATGGAGGATATTGTTCAAATTGTGTCTAGATTCATTGTATCTCATAGTACTACTACATAGAGGGCACATGATGTGGCTTCCTTATCTTCTTGGAAAGCGTGCCTTTGTTCTCTCCTTCATAGCTTCTTTCATTTAATAAAGTGAGCCTCCTTTATTTAATAAAGGATAGTTTGTTACAACTACTTGTGATGTGGCTTGATCTGGTCTGCTGATTCGGCTGATCGATCTTGACCCTTCTTTCCTTTGAGGTCTATAAAAGAGCTCTCATTGCTCTCATTTGAAGGGGTTGGAAATTCTGAAATTGTTGTAAGAGCTCTCTGAGATAATAAAGGATTCATTGTTTTGGTGATTCTATTTATGTTTCCGAGTGTTGCATGGTTTCAATTTTCAAACAAACATTAAGTTATAAGTTTTCTTTAAGTTTAAGTTAGTTAATGAAAGGTTGCCTTATTGCTTTGTGGTGAAGTCTATAAGTTCATACCATTTGTAGTCTACGGCTTGTGGATTGCAGTGCATGGTTAGTCTGAACACTTGAACGTCAATTTGATCTTTATGCTTGTTGAATCTTTCATGAGCATAATTGATTTAAACATCTTGTACACCTTTGAAGATTGCACCTATCTTGTGTAGTTGTTTTATCTTGGCGAAGCAGGATCTGGTTCGATTTCACTTCAAGTAGTAAACGTCCTTTCATTTAGGATTAGATTAGTGTTTCTAAACCCTATATCTTTTGCCCTTTTTTTATTCAGTTAGGATTAGGACCAAAGAACATCCATTGCTAAATCATACGCGTCAATTGCAGTACTTAGGCTCTCTAGTATTCACTTCCATAGTCCTTGAAACAACAAGTTACTTGAACAATTGTGTAAGTCCCTTTGTGTGTAAACAGCAAAATCATACTTAAATCGCTGAGCTGTCTCTTACCGAAAACATCAGAAGGAACCTTGGAGTCATTTTGTTTGATCACTTAGTTCAGCATCCGAGAGGCTTTGCTCAAGAGGGAGTCAGATACTCAGTATTTTACTCTAATTGTTGACTTGTTGAAAAACAATCATCAACAGTAGTCACATAAAACATCAAGGGAAAAGTCTTTAAGGATGGAGAAGACAAGGCAGCTTTGAAGGCAGAAATCAAACAACTCCAAGGATCCATTGCTCTTCTCATGTAGCCTATTCCAAGCCATACAGGATTTGTGCAACAAATTTTACAATCTACTGATGAGCAAAGGCAATTAGACAACTAGTTGCACATGGGGAAAACACTGAGAAATGTTTTGATGAAATAAATCAAGGTACTAGGGTGTTGCGAAAGTTGTATGCTTTGTTGGAAAAAGCAAATGAGGTAAAATGTGAGATTTTAGTGATGGAAAAGGGTAAGCTTTCAATTTTTGAACATTTTGTAGAAAAGCTTAAACCTGCCAACACCCTTAGATCAACTAAGTTGAAAGGAAAACAAGTTTTCCCATGGGTAGGGTAGTAAAGTTTTTGATGAGGTTGCTTGATGAAAGCATTACTAATTTGGATGAGCAGAAAATTAAGTTGAACAAAGTATAGGAGCTGATTTCTTGATTTGTGACTGCTATTCCTTGTATGTTTTCTAATGAGAATGGCGTGCCCATTGAGCTAGATGAAGTGCAAGGAGAGTTTTAGGCTTCAGTGATTGGTGAAGGACACTTTTGGAAAAGCACATTTGAGCAACATGTATAAGAACTAAAATCGCTAGACATGTTTAGGAAGGTGAAGAAAGATTGGAGTTAGAAGCATCCATGATAGAGGCTGGATATGCGCTACAGATGCATATTGTTTAGATGGATTTCATGGTTTTACTAGATGAATCCAATGTTCAGGAATTTCTTCAGAGGATCCAAGATGTTGTTGCCATGTCAGGACCATTAGGTTGGGTTGTCGGGTAGCTATTTTTAGATGCCGCTATGTTTGGCTAGACGGGCTTTATAAGGTTTCTCCTATTCTTAGAGTTCTATTTTTAGACCTTTTATTGGAAAAGATGTGATAGGGTGGGTCACTTTCTAGAAGATTTATTTCAGGTGTAGTTGTCTTATCAGAAACCTATTTCATATTTTATATTGTATTTGGTAGACCAAAGTTGCATTTTGGGCTTACTTGGTGTGCAAGCGAACTATTCATAGTTAGAAGTTCTAGTGTAACTTTTTTATTATTTTCAGGCAAAATTTTATAAAACCTTATAAATAACTGCCATTTGCACTTAGTTTTCTAATAGTAATTTTATACCTACCTGCTGCTAAAGTGATTTTCATGTTTATTTGTTTTGTGAGTTGAATATAATTTGGTAATTACTGCAGGCTTTGTATTGCTATTTTATTGAAGGAAGTCTTGTAGCTTTGTATGCAATTCTTCATATTTAATTTATAGTAGTTTATGTATGTGTTTAATAACTTTAATGCAATTCAACTTTCAATTTTTAGTTTTTGTGTTTAATTGAAAAGAGTGAGCAATAGTTAGCTATCATAGATTGTTTTCCAGTATTAGATATAAAATATATAACCTCATTTAGTGTATAAGTGTTGAATTGCCTTGTGTCAAAGCGTGAGAACAAAATGATAGGTTTTAGTTAAGTTTGTTTGTATTGCATACTAAAATCCTTGTTAGTTCGAGGTATTTTTATAATTTCCTTCACTCTTTCAAAAGGGAGCTTCCCCTCATAACTTGAAGAAAAGTTTTACCTTACTCATTTCCTTCACTCTTTCAAAAGGAAGCTTCCCCTCATAATTTGAAGAAAAGTTTTACCTTACATGTTCCATTTTGTGTTGCATTGAAAAGTGCGAATTAAAATGCTAACAGGTTAACAATCTCCTTGGAGGGATCTTTTGCTAATATGTGCTTCTTTTCTCTATGTATTTTATCATTTTTGTGGTAGGAAGCCATTTGGACTACATATTGCCTTACTCAAGTGCCTTTGTTTTGTATTTGTGACCATGACAACTAGACATTGATGGGATTGAATTGTATGACAATGCCAATACTCTTGAAATCGACAGTGTAGGTAAAGCCAATGCAAAACTACATAAAATTCTATTAAATGGTGATCTGTGTTTTGTTAAAAATAGAAAGCAATAGTCACTTAGATAATAAAAATGAGCAGAGCAATATATGTGATGGTTATTGAGTTATAAATAATTGACCATCAAACAAAATGATGATAAATACCAAAGAGCATAGTTGAATAAAGTGGGTAGTGCATCATGATGTTGGGAATCAAGAAATAGTGGACTGAATCTTTTGGAAATTGTCAACAACTAGAGGGTTTGGGGATGATTACAAGCTCAATCTGATTTCCTTTTTACTGCCCATCTCTCTTGGCGAGGGCCTCTTCTAGGGAACTCCTGGATGGCCAGTGGCAATTGCAAGAGTCTTTGGCATGCATTAGTAATGGCCGCAATTAGTTTCCTTTGGAGGGCACAACCAAAGCTACTTTTTAAGAAAATACCTTCCCACTCAGTATGGGAAGCAACTTTTTAGGCAAGATTTGGATTTGATTGTGTGACCTAAGTTTGAGTTGTTTCAGAAGGATGTTAATTCGCCCACTAGAGCACATGCCCAGGTGCTTTTTTTCCTTGCCTATGTAGGAAGAGATTTTCCTTGTGATCACAATGTTCAGCTGATTTTTGGAGTAATATATGTTTCTTAAAAAAAGGATAAATATCCATTTGTTATACCGCTTATTGAGGATGGATTAGATGCTCTTTTATATATGGGTTTGGAACTTTTGTGAATATGACTTAGTATCACATTAGTTAATGCAATCAAAATCATAATATCTATGTTCCATGGCATTTTGGGGATGGGGATGGCAGTGTGTGTGTGTGTGTGTGTGTGTGAGAGAGAGAGAGAGAGAGAGAGAGAGAGAGAGAGTCAAATTTCTACAAGTTTAACTAATATTGAGTAACATGACATCAAAATTAAGACAGTGACAGCAGTATAGCAGCAATAAATATATCATGACAGCAGTATAAGAGCAATAAAATTAATCATGCAGCAGTGACAGCAGTGACAGTAGTATAACAGCAAATAAATATTAAATCTATGAACACAAGGTGGACAATGTAGTGCTAAATTCACCTCCAATGTTAGTGTCCCAGTGGTTGATAACTTGATCAGGGTTCTCAGTGGCTCCTCAACACCCAAACCAACCTACTTTGAAACAATAGGGACTTTGTTTTGGATGTTTTTGCCATATTTGATACAGTTCACTTGGGTGCATTATTATCTTACAATGAAAGGTACCATGGATATGAAGAATGTCACAATAGGCTTTACCAGCCTCAATGCTTAATTGCAGAAGTGTAATTTGAAACTCATTATTGATTGAGCTATAGACAAAATCAAAGTTTAAGTTAGTCCTAGTTGGTGCTATTTTTTTGGCACCTAATTCATTTAACCTGCATTAGATGCTTTTGCAGAGAAACGAAACTCAGTTGCAAAGAAGATGCACATTTGCATATTGAAACATTTTGGGACAAAACTGTGTCAGTACCTGTTGCGTTTTAATGCAATATTGTTCAGCATTAGTATATAATTATGGAAATTGTGTGCCACTGTCATATTAGCACTGTGACTTATATGACTTACTATATGCGATCTAAGTATACATACCCCCCGGTCTTTGGCAGGTGGAC
The DNA here is from genome assembly GCA_027924645.1 of Cunninghamia lanceolata. Taxonomy (NCBI): domain Eukaryota; kingdom Viridiplantae; phylum Streptophyta; class Pinopsida; order Cupressales; family Cupressaceae; genus Cunninghamia; species Cunninghamia lanceolata. Next base: position 700,285 of record BSBN01001207.1, read on the forward strand.
AGATGAGCAATGTAATAGATTAATTTGTTTTCTGAATATATTCAAGGTGTATGGTATTCTAAACAATTCCTAGTATGGTTGTATTCTAAACAATTCCTAGAAGTGTAACATAAGCTTTGAGTACTCTTATAAGTGCTTTGTAACTTGCAAGATCTTAACATTATGCACTTCTACATTTCATTTGCTCTAGTGTCAAGTCTAATATCAGATATCTGGGATCTCATGAACTGCAACATATGGTAATTGTTTACTGCCTAAGTGGTCTAATTATTTCCATGCAGAGTAAACGAGAAAGATACTTGCACTATCATAGTGTACGGAAATGCATTACATTGTACGAGAATAACAACCAGAATTGGTACTCAAAATTGCATATATTAATTCAGAACAGTAAGTACAATAACAATCCAAAAAACTCCCTCCCCATACAATGGCGTAGCAAGTACATATATAGTTTGTTTGACGGTTGCCAACCGTCGCCAACCATCGTACCGATCGGGAGTAACTACTCGCCGAAACTAAAACATAAACATACTTCCCGAAACCACTAACAAAACATATTTTGCCAAAAGTAATAAACTATGTAAAATACGCCTAACATCATCCCCCCCAAAAAACTTGTTGTCTTCCAGATGACTACAAACAAGAACCCAAATTAACTAGGAAGTAGGAGGGTCAGTGGACGTCCTTGGAGGTGTGGATGCCGTCCGTGCTGATCCAAGAGTCCCCTGCTGAGGTTGAACTAACTGCTGAAGCCTGTAAACCTCCTCAGTCCTTTGTTTCAGATGTGTTGAGGCAACAATATGCTTGTCTCTAGTGAGACGTACCATCTGGACAGCCTCGACCAACTGCTGTTTTGTTTTCTCCTGTGTCGCCTGAGATTCGGCCAACTCCTTCCTTGTGGTTTCTAGTTCTACTCTGAGTGCCTTGGCCTTGTTCCTTTCTAAATGTGTGAGCTCGGCTTCCTGTGCCAACTGTCGTTGGAAGTGCACCTGTTGCTCATCAATTTTTTTCCCTCAACTGCTTACTCATAACTGCAGCCTCCTCCAATCGTTTGTTGCAGCGTTCTGTCTTTTGAAAATCCTCCTGTCGAGCATAATATAATGCTCTAAACTGGTCCTCAATGCTATGAAGGGCTGCCAGTAGCTCATTGTCGGCATCTCCCACTCCCAAGTCTGGTCTCTCTGGTTTCCATGCCCTCTGCATCTCCTCTGTAACTACTTTTGGCCAACCCTTATTCCAAAATACCCGTACAAACTCCGTCTCAGCATTCTTGGCAAAATGTTCAATTCTTTGTACCTCTGCACGTATTACTGGCGAGGAGTATTGGGGGTTGACCCTGGCAGCAATATCAGATACCCTCTGAAGGATGGTTCCCATAGACCCTAAGTCCTGTGCATACCTGAGAATGGTGCCCAGTGGGTCACTCTCATCTGGCTCACCCATGTGTACTGTCAACCCAGCTGGCTCAGCCCAGTGAGAAGTATCCTTTGTATCATCAGCACTGTCTGTCATACTGGTGCCTTCCTCCCCTGAGCTATTTGTGGCTGTTCCTTCCTCCTTTGCTTCTGAGTCACTAATCGTTATGGCAACATCAACTGCTTTCTCCTCCTCTGACTGTACCATCTCACCTTCAAGTGCAGGTGGCGGTAAAAGAGATCTAGTGGGACTTAGAGGAGGAATGTCTGCCAACTCTGAAGGCATGCCTAGTAGCTGAAGCCAAGCATCTACCTGTACTGAGCTATCTGCATGTGCCATGCTCTCTAGAGATCTAGTCTCGAATGGAGTAATCTGCCCTAATGGGAGAGGAGCTGGTACGGTGTTATCTCCTTTCATCCTCATGACCTGACCCCATGAGACGTGCGTGGTACTAGGCCGAACTGGAATCTCTGCTTGGGTGTGTGTGTCTAAGTGCAAGTGGGCATGCTTCTTTGCCAGTGAAAAATCCCATCTGTTCTCCCCTACTGGTACTATAGGACTAGGGTTGACAGGGTTGCCAGGAGTGGCTGAGGTTGACGAGGCCTCAATGCAATCCTCCTCGGCACTTTGTGCACTATATGAAGCCTCTGACGAAGTCTCAGGTAACTCCTGCTGCTTTCTCTTTTTGTTGCTCCATGACTCCTCTCCCTTCCCACCTTGTGCAGGAGCCTTCAGGTTTGTCCATTTGAAGACGGTCGGCCATGTGGGGTCGTACTGCTCATCTGGCTAAAATGGGGCTCGCGCCAATAAGGGGACGTGAGTGCAGATGGCGTCCAAGAATAACGCAATGGCCTGCTGAGTCATGTAGAATGACTTGAGTCATTTTTATGAACTCGTGAATCATGTCGGAGAGAACTGCTGCCCAGTTGTACATTGCACCCTGGCTAAGGCCAATCATATAATCCGACATCCAAAATGGAATGTCTGACGAGCGTGAGGCTCCCGTCAGCCGCCCCCTGATGACATCCATTATGCACCGCCATTCTTCATTCGCCAAGTGATCTCAGCGAAGTCCTCTATTCCCTGCAGCCTTCAATTGATTCTTTTCTTTCTCACTTAGGTTTGGTCTGCAAACCTTTGCCATAATGCTGTCCTTGTGTTTTATAGTCATTTTCTGTTTGCCGACTGTAAATCCTTGGCGCGGTACACCCATTACTCTCTCGAAATCTTGTGGCGAGAATGTGATTTTGACTGATACATTCATAAATCTGATGATGGTGTGTTTTGCTCGGGGGTTGTAATTTGCCACCATGTTCTTCAATATTGCCTCGAACTCTCTGAAGTTAAAATAGGGCATCTGTATTACCTTGTCCACTTGTGCTTTCTGTAGTGCTCTCTTGAGAGGATGATCGTCAGCATGGCTATTCCACCACTGTTTACACTCGCTGGCCGTAAGACTTTCCCACTACAAGGAATCCACTGTGATTTTTTCTTTATCTTTCCCTTTCCCTTTCGGTTGCTTCTTCTGCGCTGATGAACCCACGTCAATTTGTGGTGTCTTTGCTGGTTTTTCCTCAATAATTAATTTCGCTGCCATCTTTCTGACTTCCGTCCGCTCTGATATCTGAATTTATTTTCCTCTGCCTTGTGCTCTAGTGACCCTGTTTGCTGGCGAGGATGACATTCCGGCCCTTTTATACTCTTTGTTCAGTTAGGACCGTTATTTTTCCTTCACACTTGAATTGTACGGCCTCAATGCTGCCAAAAAACCTGTTCGACGAACAAGGCAGAGAACCTAGGAGAGTTCGTACGACCTAGTGAGAAATCCGTATGGCCTATTTGTAGTTCGTACGGCAGCTAGTGCCAAGAATTCGTACGGCCTGGTGCAGGGGATTTCGTACGGTGGTAGAAACGTACGGCGGCTAAGGAGAACTCCGTACGGTCAAGAGATCCGTACCAGAGATGTACGATCACCCAGAAAATCTGTACGGCTGATCAAAGACTCGCACCAAGAAATCCGTACGGTGGCAGGGGTCGTACCAGAAGATCCGTACGACCAAGGAAGACTTTGTACATCAGGGTTCGTACGGCCAAGGGAGATTTCATACGGCCGTTTTGTACCTTCTTTCGTATTGTAGTTTTTCCGTACGGCAGCTTCTCCTTCGTACGGCTGGTTTTTCGTACGGCGGCTTCTCTTCTTCGTACGCCTGCTTTTCCGTACGACGGTTTTTCTTCACTCTTCGTACGGCTCTGCACTTTTCACTTGCACGGTTCTGACCCAGTACGGTACCGTACAGACTTATATATAATTTTTTTTTTCCTATTCTATTTTCCTTTTTCCCTTACCTGACTTGTTGATTCCAGATTTCTCGAACTTTGCCATCTCCCATTCGCTCTGTCTCTCCTCTTTCTCATCCAGGATCTCGATTTCTGTCAGCTGACGGAAGATGCAGTTTATGTAACCCTTCTATCTCAGGCAATCGTTGGTGCAACATTTATCAATTTCTTCCAATTCCCAAATCCGGTCAAATGTCAGGGACTGGTCTCTCACCCATGTCAAGTTCCATCCCATTGGCTCCTAGACCCACTGAAATGTTTTCCCGTCTCCATTCATCTTCACATTCTCATTTCTGCATCTGTACTTCGCCTTCCAGAGCCGACTCCTTGGAATCTGTATGTGGGGTAGTCCGACTGGCCAATTCTTCCTTCTTAATTCACAGACTTCGTCACAGTAGGGTGATCTTTCCACAATGGACATTGCTTCTGCCAAGTACTTCCTTCTTGGTGGTTCCGGGAGCTCCTTTGGTAGTAGGAACTCAAATCTGTCCCGTACATGGTTGCATTCTTTTATCCAGTTGTTCCAGTTTTCTTCTTCTTTCTCTTCTTCTGGATAGTTTTTATTAATCCATTTACCGCCATAGTCTTCGTCGACTTGGCCCTCCCGGGCTTCCATCCGCACTGGCCTTGGTGCAAAGAACCCCGTTACTGGTTCAAACTGAGTACCTGCAAATACCATCCCGTCAACTTTGTTTTCTGTCTCATGTTGTTTGCCTCTTTCCTCCACGCCGTGGTTTGTTAATGCGAATCCCAGCATATTGATTTGTATTGTTTCTCTTTTTCTCTCTTTATAAATCTTCAGTTTCGACCCGTTCATTGCTTCTTTGATTGGACTTCCATCGATATTATCTAGCTTTATAGCCCCATTGTCCATCAATTCCCGTATTTTGAACGGTCCTAACCACCGAACTTTGAACTTCCCAGGTTTGATTTCGTTACGGCCGTTATATTTCAGGACTAACTGCCCGGGCCGGAATTCCATTCTCTGTAGGTGTTTGTCGTGCCAATACTTCTGGCGTTTCTGCATAATCTCCGTCGACCATTGAGCCAAAATTCTTTTCTCGTCCAATTTATTCAACTGGAACAGTCTTTCCTCCAGGCTCTCCGTATCTCCTAGTCTGTTTTCCACTGCAATTCTCAGACTTGGGACGAGGTATTCTGCTGGTATTACCGCTTCTTGCCCATACATCAACTGGAAAGGTGTGTGTCCAGTCGTTACCTTATAAGTGGTTCGGTAAGCCCATAATACCGCTGGTAACCTCTCTTCCCAGTCCGATCCTTCGATACCGCATGACTTGTGGATTACCGAAACGAGCACCTTGTTCATTGACTTTGCCTGCCCATTCGCCCTTGGATAGTACGGACTTGATAGGGTGTGCAGGATTTTGAATTCCGTAGTCATGAGTCGGATGACGTGGTCGACGAAATGTCCCCCACGGTCACTCGTCAATTGAATCAGAATTCCATATCTCGTCCCAATCTGCTCGTATAGGAATTTGCCGTGCTCAATGCAGTGTTATCCTCCAGTGCCTTTGCTTCAGCCCACTTCGTCAGGTATTCTGTAGCCACTATTATGTACCGACATCAGTGTAGTTGGCTGACCTTCAGGGGTCCTACAAAATCCAGCCCCCATCTCTCGAAAAGCTCTTGAGGTTGTGATGACCAGAGTGGCATATAATCCCTCTTCAATGGTTTCCCTACCCTCTGACAAGTGTCACATTGAATTACCCATTCCCGGGCATTTGTGTGTAACGTCGGCCACCATAGGCCGGCGAGTAGGACTTTTCATGCCGTGGCGTCGGGACCCATATGCCCCCCTGCTAGTCCCTCATGGGCTTCTGCCAATACACCCCTTATCTCTTCTTCCATCACACATCTTCGGAGAATTTGATCGGGCCCCATTTTGTAGAGCAGCCCGTTTATCAGTTGAAATGTCTTACTCTTGAGTGCAATCTTCCGTCGTTCACTTGTAGACATTTCTAGCGGAAACGTTGAAGTGGACAAGTATTCACCAATTTTCTCGTACCATGGTGGCAGGGCAGCTATTTGGAATAGGTGGGCATCCGGGAAGTCTTCATTAACCCCATCTCCTGGTTCTCCTGATTTGATCCTTGATAGTTGGTCGGCAATTACATGGCTTTTTCCTGGTCGCACAATAATGGTGAAAGTAAATTCTTGCAGAAGTAACAACCATCTACTGATTCTGCCTTGAATAATCGGTTTATTGACCAGGTACATTAGAGCTTGGTGATCCACATAAAAAGTGAATGGTGTTGCCAAGAGATAATGCCTGAATTTCTGTACGGAGTAGACCATTCCCAAAGCCTCCCTTTCTGTAGTACTGTAATTCTGTTCCGCTTTGGAGAGCAACCGACTAGCAAAGTACACTGGATGATCCAACCCATGAGATCCGACCTGTGCAAGAGTGGCACCAATTGCAAAGTTTGATGCGTCCATGTGCATGTGGAATTCCTTGTCCCAGTTTGGATAGGCTAGGATAGGTGCACTGATGAGTCTTGTCTTTAGTTCTTCAAAAGCTTTCTGTTGTTCCTCCAACCAGACAAACTGCACCCCTTTCCTTGTCAACATGTCCAGCGGGTGTGATACCTGAGCAAAATTTTTGATAAATCTTCGGTAGTAACCGGCATGGCCGAGAAAGGACTTTACTCTGGTGACATCTCCTGGAGCCTCCATTTCTACAATTACCCGAATCTTGTCTGGGTCTGCTTTTAGTCCTGCTTGGCATACAATATGGCCAAGAAGTTTCCCTTGTGACACCATGAACCGACACTTCTTCGGATTTAAGGCCAACTGTGCGGCCCTGCAACGCTCCATGCATTCGGTGAGGGCTTTGAGATGTGTCTGCTAGTCGCTGTAAATTGACCAGTCATCGAGAAATGCCTTGAAGTTTCCCACCGACATTTTGTTAAATATGTGTAGGATAATCCTCTGAAAGGTGGCTGGTGCATTGCACAGACCGAACGGCATCCGGTTGTATGCATATACCCCATTTTCAATCACAAATGTTGTCTTCAGTTTGTCTTCCTCGACGATGTTGATCTAGTTATACCCCAAAAATTCGTCCATAAAAGAATATATTTCGTGACTGGCCACTTCTTCCAAAATGGAGTCTGTGAATGGGATGGGGAAAGGATCTTTGATTGTTACTGCATTGAGGCATCTAAAATCTACGCAAATCCTGATTTGTCCCCCTTCCTTCTTAAGTGATATTACAATCGGTGACACCACTCACTCGTTTCTACCTCAAATATTATTCTGCCTCAAGCATTTTTTCAATTTCTTCCTGTACTTTTGCCGCGTAGTTCTTATTCATGCGATATGGCCTTTTCCGTACTGGACGTGCTCCTGGTATGAGTGGAATTCTGTGGACGCATAGTTCTGGCGGTATCCCCTTCAGGTCCTTGTAGGTCCAGGCAAACACATCTTTGTACTCTAGAAAGATTTTGAACGCTGCTGCCTTGAGTACTGGATTCTAGTTGTCACCGGCCAGAATTATTTTCGGGTTGCTTTCCTCGCCGAGATTGACTTTCTTCGTTACCGGCTCTTCATACATAATCTTCTTTCCCGGTTCAAACTGGTGTGCCAGCGTGCTGTCTACTTCTGCATTCCCTTCCTTATATTCTCCGTATGCCGCTGGGAACATGTGGGTCACTTCCTTCCCCTTATCACTTGTCTGTTCCAATGTTTCATCGTCGTCTTTCTGTTCATTCGTCATTCCCGAGCTTTCACCGATTTCTTTTATTGAAATCATGTTGCATTGTGGCGGAAAAAACTCGTGGTCTTCCATCTGCCAATGGAATAGCCCGCTGAATGAATTTGTCTCATCTTCTGAGCATTCCTGTAATTTCAGCACCCCTTCATCATCGGGCTCCATCGGGCCTTTCCCACTTTCTGTGGAGTCCCCTCCATCCGAGTCAGAATCTGACGCCAACTCTTCACTGACGGTTTGTGTCCTCAAGTCAATGACAAATTTCTTACGTCCATTTTCTATGGACAGAGTGTTTTTCTTCCAGTTGTGGTTGGCCTTGGCGGCTATTAGCCATCCTCGGCCGAGTAATGCATCGTATGATGCATTTTGTGCTGTTATGACTACAAAATTTAACAAGAATTGTTGGGTACCGATTCTTACCTTTTGAGCCATTAGCACTCCCAACGCCTTGATCTCGTGCTGGTCGGCTCCCACTAACTGGAAGTTTTGCGGCCATAGAGTAGGCTTCCCGAGGCTCTTCCAGGTTTCTTCTGGTAGTACATTTACTCTGGATCCACCGTTGACTATAGTATTTGTCAAATTCCGTCCAAGGATTTCCATGTGTACTACGGCCGGTTTCTTTCCAGTATCAATCGCCAGCAACCTCGGGTCGAGTACTTGTTCTCCCGTTGGTGGTGGTTCTACTATAACATCTTCTGTTGTGTGGGTTTGGTCTTCGTGTGAGTTGTCCTCCACTACCTTGGATATTGCTACTTTTAACTAAGGCAAGCTTTGGAGAAGGTCTGCCAATTTAATTGGTACGGTAGCTTGCAGTACTTGACTTGTTATGTTCTTGTCTGATTCTGATCGTATTGTCTTTTTGTCTAAGTTCCTTCGTTCAGTTTTTATGGCAGCTTCCACTTCCTTCCGTGCCTCTTGGAGTCTTTCTTTTTCCGTACGGGGATCTGGATAAGTGGCCTTTTTCCACTGTGCTCGGGTGATAGCAAGGATTTCTTCATCATTTTCCTTGAGATTGATAAGGTTCACCCCTTTCTGCTTCGGACAGTCTTTTTCTTCGTGATCACCAGACCCACACCACTTGCATAATGCATTTATTGTGTTCTGATTGTTGTTCGGGCATTCTCTTGCAAAGTGTCCCCACTCGTTGCACTGCCGGCACTGTATCATCGGTCGCCCTTTGCTGTCGTACTGCAATCTGTTTCTAGGGCTGTTATTGATAAACCTTCTGTTATTCCAGTATCCTCCGGGGGAGCATTCGGACTATTTTGAGGTTTTGGCGGTGTGGTCGGCGGAGTTGATGATTCTCCCTGTGTGAACAACACTTGGGTACTTCGTGCTTTCAAGTTGAATGGACATTCCTTGATTGAATGTCCTATTACCTGACAGATGTCACAAAATAACTTTCTCGGGCAGTTTGCTTTTACGTGACCTTCCCCGTTGCACTCAGTGCACCATAGTTCCTGTCCTTCCTTACTTGTCTCTTTATCAGTTTTCAGTTCTTTCATCATGCGGACCATGTCTCTTCTCAATGCCTGAATGGTTTTCGACTTGTTTTCATTGCTGTCGTCCCCCGTACTGTCATCATCTTCAGTTCTTCTCTTACTCCGGGATGATGTTTTGTTTTCACTTTCTATGTCCATCGCTCGATTGTACGCTTCGGCGTACGACGATGGGGGTACCACTCATCTTTTTCCTCAATGACGAGACTAGCCCTTCAATGAACCATCTTTTTTTCAGTCCGTCGGTTGGCTGAGTTTCCAGTTTCCCGAGTAATTCTTTGAGCCTTCTATTATATGCCCTTACATTCTCATTCTTTCCTTGTTTAGTATTGTAAATTTCCGCTACAATCTCATTGTCGTCTCTGAGAAGTTTAAATTCGTTCTCGAAGGCTTTTCTCAGTTCATCCCACGAGGTTTTCTGTGCTGCCCCTAGGTCTGTATACCAGTCAATGGCAATACCTCTTAGCGTTGTTGGGAACGCTTTTACCCAATAGTCTTCGTCCTCTTGTCCGTTTGCCACCCATATGGTTTGACAGGTTTTACAGTGCCGAACAGGATCCTTTGACCCGTTCCCTATGAATTTCGGCAACTTCTGCCTTTCACTCGCTAGTGGGGTCACCATCTTTTTCCCGAGGTACCCGCTTTGTGTCTTTGACCCGATTGGACTGGTTCTACCATGTCATTCTGGTGTCTTCTCGACATTGCCGGCAACGTACGGTTCCTTCCCGTTCCGATTTCGGCGTCCTCTACACTTCGAGTTACCTCTGGCTCTCCTTGGTTTTCTCTCTGTGCAGGGGTCTTGGGCTCAGGTCCTCTATTCCTCGGCCTTTCATCTGAAATGGACAATGCCACAATCCGACGTATACTATCCTCTAGTTCTTCTGTCAGATTATTTTCTTTTCCTTTACTTGTTATTGGTGTTCGGAAATTATGTTCATCACCCCCTTGATCTACCTCTTCATGTCGTTCATTTTCTTTTTCCAAAATCTGTTTCAATCTTTTTCTGCGTTCTTCTTGTTCCTTTAGTCTTAATGATCTTCTGACTATTTCTTCTGGTGTTGCTTGCCCCACTGGTAATTTATTCTTGTCCTTATTAAGTTGTATGGGCATTAATTATGCTTACCCTTTTCTCAGTTGTGCGGTGTGCGACAGCGATCAGCATCACGTTCCTCCTCTTCTTGTTTCAAGCGTTCTTCATATCTTCTGAGAATTTGTTGTCGTCGCACTTCCCTCTCTTCTCTGATATCCTGGAAGGCTATCAGGTTCCTTGCCAGAAGTCGAGGAATGCGGTTCAGCAGATTATCTACTTCGCTATTGACATGCAGGTTCTTTGAAATAACCTCTTCTGGAACCTCTCTGAGGATAGATTCGTCTCGCACGTATTGTCCGACTGATAATAACCACAGTTTGACCAATTCCTGAGTTACTTCATCTTCTCGGCTTCTAGGTTCATTCTCTTCTCTGTCGCTTCCCTCGCGTTCTTCCTGAATTTCTTGTATTATTTCTTCTACGTGCTTCCTGTCTTGCACTTCTTCGTCGGTATCGACCGGTTGCCCCATTATGCTGCCATTCTCCCGTCTGGATGTTCACCAGATTCGCTTAGGCAACGACGCCAAAATGTTTACTGCCTAAGTGGTCTAATTATTTCCATGCATAGTAAACGAGGAAGATACTTGCACTATCACAGTGTACGGAAATGCATTACATTGTATGAGAATAACAACCAGAATTGGTACTCAAAACTGCATATATTAATTCGGAACAGTAAGTACAATAACAATCCAAAAAACTCCCTCCCCATACAATGGCGTAACAAGTACATATATAGTTTGTTCGACGGTTGCCAACCGTCGCCAACCATCGTACCGATCAGGAGTAACTACTCGCCGAAACTAAAACATAAACATACTTCTCGAAACCACTAACAAAACATATTTTGCCAAAAGTAATAAACTATGTAAAGTACGCCTAATAGTAATTCTGTATGGCAAGATTCCATTTTTCTGACTATAACACACAGACAGATCTTCTAGAGTTTAAAATTGGAAAGGGTTGGAAGCTCATAGAATAACATCCATAATTTATGTCTTGCCTATCTCCACTATAGTGAATATCATAGTGGATTTTTTTTAACATCATAGTAAGTATGACTATCATCAGGGATGTCTGGCTATCCCCGAGATGGTCGAGGAACCCAGACCTCGGGGACGGTCAAACCTCCCCACGGTGTTCCCTGTCCATATATTGGGTTTTTGAAACTTCTTGCCATTTTCAAAATTTTTGGGGACGGCCAGGGGTTGTGTTGCCATACCTGAAACACCATTGGGGGTGGGAATGGGGGTTTGAGGGCCAGGGATGCGTCCCTATGGAACACAACATGTTATCAATCTATTGGGGAACATAATTGAAGTAAATAATATTTTTTTTGTCTCACTTCAATGGGTTTCAAATAATGATTGGTAACATTTGATAATTGGACATTCTAGAACATTTTTCACAAAAGGCTCATTAGTAGTTAAATTTTTTGATCATGTGCGAACATTCGGCCATGTTTTAGGGAAAAATGGTTCTATTATGTTTTGATCTAGAAAATAGAAAATATCTTAAAGCGTTTGAAAATTAATTAGGGAAAATGATGGCACACAAAAAAAACTGTTAACCAGTGTTATCTTAATTTGCATAAACAAATTAAGGCCTTTTTAGAGTTAAATGGCTACAATCGAAAAAAACCATATCTCTAAATAGCTTCGAGTCTTGTTAAAAAACATGATAGAATGGAAACTGCGTAGTCAATAGAAAAAAAGCCTTTAACAATCTCATGTGAAGAGTGATGCGCTCTTCAACCTTATTATCCCCGATCCGAAGATGTTTGAAGATCGATACTGTGGACAAGGTGAAGCCACTATTGACCACCTCATCCACTTTGCATGTCAGAAACTCAATTAAATGGAATTGCATCTAGAAAGTTCTTCTATAGTTTACAACTTTGTTACTACTAGAAGTTTACATGAAATTAAGAAAATCCTTTTATTGAAATATCAATTTTATTCATATATCTTGAGTAGTTTATTCTATATCTATATTAGTCTTTTAGTCATATTGTTTTTACTAGTTCATTTTGAAGGCATGCTTTGTGCGTGTACATACACAACCATATACCCACGTGCGCATGCGAGCCTGCACACACACACACATATACACATGTATATGTGTATGCATATATCTATGTATATGTGTATATATTTGTATATATGTATATATATGTGTATATGTGCATATATATGTGTATATTTGTATACATGTATATGTGATACACATATACATATATGTATGTGCATATATATCTACAGATGTACTAATATTACAAGAATTGTTAGGTACTCGGTATACTCACAGAGTCTTCAGGTAATTGTATATTGCCGAGGCTATTAACATATACTAATGTTAGAGGAATTGTTAGGTACTTGGTAGACTTGTAGAGTCTCGAGGCGATCCTATATTGTAGAGGCCTAGGGACTTGTTATAGAGTTTGCCAGACTAGCCAAACTCATAGAGTCCTGATGGGCAGATTTGGTTGGTGAAGCACTTGGAAAACATATAAAAAAGCAAAAAAAAAAAAAAGCATGAAAACTTAATACCCTTAAACTACATACCCTAAAGCGAAATCATCAAGGGAAGTTGAAAAGCAACTCGAAGATCTAAGTCATGATCCTCCATTTATGTGTGAAGAAACAGAATGCTTCACAATTCTTACTGTTGCAAAGCAATGACCATGGACATGTACTAGAGATCATTTCACTCCAACTTTTGGTTAAAGGCAAAAAGCGTTCCAAGAGTTATAGATTATGTGCAAATGGTAGATGGAAGGGGATGAATGCATGTTGAGTATCTTTTCCATTATATCATTTGACAGTGCTTCCTCTCCATTATGTACTATAGTGCACAATGTCTATTACATTACGAGCTTGTTACCCATTGTTTTCAGTTAGTACCATTCTTTTCTATGGGTTTTAATTTAGTAACCTACTTTTCAAGTTATTGTAGAGTTTAGTATACTTTTTGTTTTTGTTTTATGCAGTTCTTTTAAATTAATAAACTACTCTTCTATAGTTTACAATTAGCAATGTAGTTTTTTATTGTCCTCTCAATCATAGTTGTACTTTTTATTTTATATTTTTGATGCCATAGATATTATAATCGATAAGTTTAGCATACTAAAACCCTTGAGAATATTTATATATTAAAAAATGTTGTTTTTGCCAGCTCAAATCGGCTTTTTTACTCATTTGCTTGATGCATACTTGAGTATGTGATCAAAGTAGCTTCTAATTGATCAGTTTATCATGTCTTTAAAGTTGATTTAGTGAAGGATGCATAAAAAATCTTTAAATCCTTCGAAATATCTATATTTCATCATTTTTTCAATTTGCCGAGTCTTTGTTGAGTTTGTGCTTAGTATGAGCCTTCAAAAATCAGCTTACCAACTTTGTGCCATGTCTAAGTGTTGTAACTATGATATGTACACATGTACATATGTGCACATATATGTATACATGTCTATGTACACATGTATACATATCAATACGTATACGTATACATAGGTCTACATATACGTGTTTGTGTGCATGTGGACGAGGGATAGGAGTGAAGGTGCATGCAAATGTGGTGTGGGTACGGGCAGGTGGGTGGGTGTGTGTGCGTGTGCGCACACGTATGCTTGCATGTGTGTGTGGGTGCGTGCATGCATGCACGTGTGTGTGATGGGTGCATGCATGCACATGCACATGTACATGTATGTGGGTTTGTGTGACTTTTTGCTGCTTGAGTTCTTCTCTATGTCTTAACCATGAAAATGTATCTGCTCATTATAATATGATGATAAATGTTGTGTTTTCTTAGGTGTGAATTTACTGGTGCAAGTCTTCGTGGAGCTCTATTAGCTGGTGCTAATTTGCAAAGTGCTAACTTGCAAGGTAAACTTATTTGTTTTTATTCTCTTCTTATTCATCTACAACCTATGTAAAACGCATCCTCTAATGCTGCTTAAATCTAATGGTAATATTGATGAAAATTCTAGTGATGGAAGATTACTTGTGTGCTCATTTTTTTTGTTATTAATCATATTAGACAACATGGAAAATGTTACAAATTTTTGTTGGTAATGGAAGAGATTGAATGATATTTTAATATTTATATGTACTTTTTGTATGCTTTTTCTCCATTGATGCCCAATTGTTGATGGACATTAGCACATTGCAAATCCAACTTGATTTAAGACAAGCAGAAAATGTTTGATCACATATTACTACAAAGCATAATATACTAATAAATAGTTATAGGGAAAGAGTTTTGTACATCTTTGGGGAGTGAAATAAGTCATGCACTCAAGTGACTTTTCTTTAATTATGATACCAAATCTAGTACAAGGCTTCAATACCTTAACTACAAGTTTGTATGGATTCTTGGTAATGCGTATGCTAGATTTTGTTACAATCCTTTTTCCCTACTCAAAAGAGGTGTTGCAGATCATCCCTCATAGGTTACTTATGCTAGATATTAAAAATTGCCTTCCCTGAACCTGTACACACACTAAATATGTGAAAAGAAGCAAGGTTGGTTAATCATGTTCATGAGTTGAGAAACATGGAAGCTTGGTATGGGGAGTGACCATCGTGTTATGGGTGCTTGTTGATCTTATTTTTCAAGCATGTTCAATTACTATAGTTACAAGATTCGCTAGGACTTGCGCATACTTGGCAAGTCCCGAGGCGAGTAGAGCAAAATGAGGCTCAAAGACTTGGGACCCAGGTACCTAATGAGTCTCATCTAGAAAACTTGGCCATGACAGTCAAGTGGAAAACTAGAAAAAAGCAAAAACAAAATCAAAATGCTTAAACCTAAAACACGTAAAATGATCTTGAACACTTGAAAATGATATTCATTTCATTTGCAAGCACAAGCAAGGAGAAAAAAAGAAAACTGAATCTCAAATACAATCCATTGAAACAAAAACCAACAAACATAGTCAGTGCCTAATTATTGCTCTATTGCTTCGACACTTGTGTTTTTTGAAGGGTTTGGAAGACTCTTGGAGCTTGGTTAAAAGTGATAAAATTGTGAAAAATGAATCCCATCCTAGTTTTAAAACAGCAAAAAATGAAAAATCATTTTGGGCTATGCCAGATGGAAAAAGCAAGTTTTTTTTGTATTATTTCGACTTTTTCCCAATTAAATCCCAAGTAATTGAATTACATTTATATTTTGGTTTGCTGAGTCAATCCCTATCCTAAGTAATGCTCCTATAGCTGTAGCAACATTTGCAAACTTGTCTAAGATACAAGCACAGGACACAACATAGAGCTAGTGATGATAGGTTGAGTGATACAAGCTCCTCTCTACCATAGTTCATGACTCTATGTTGTGATTTTTGTTTTTGATGCCATGGATATCATAATCCATGAGTGTTGTATACCTAAAACACTTGAGAATGTTTATATATTTAAAAATGTTGTTTCCTTCAACTCAAATCTGCTTTTGTACTTATTTGATTGATGTATACTTGTGTATGTGATCAAAGTAGCTTCTAATTGATAAGCTTATATGTCTTTAAAGTTGATTTATTTAAGGGTGCATAGTAAAAACTCTAAATCCTTATTTATATTTTATGGTTTTTCAATTTTTAAAGTCTGCCAAGTCTGAGTGCTGAGTTCGAGTCCGAGACAAAAATCAGCTTGCCGAGCCGAGTCTTGTAATTATGTCAATTACTAAGTAATTCGTGAACTTATTGCCCTTGAGAATTTTTATCCTCAATTAACAAATAATTAGATGGCTTAAAAACTATGGTAAAAGTTGCTTTTCCTAAATATAGAATTATATTCATTGTCTGCTTCCTCCCTACCTACACCAAACTTGGAGTTTTGTATTAGATTAATATGTGCTTGGTGCATGTGTTGGTAGTTAGTGTTTTGAGAAACTTCAAGTGGGTTTTTTAAGAATAAGACCTGTATCAGCCTTTCCATAAAACTTTGATGTTAGTGACATCCTTGGTATTCCATGAAGTAATACAAGCAAATATGGTTCATTTTAGGCTTCGTGTGAAATCCTTGAATGTTGCCCTTGGCAGCACAAATTTCTATTTTTACTTGTAGTGGGTGGTGGATGTATTAGCAAACCCCTTTGATCTATTAAAAACCATTAAAATATAATGTCCCAAGGCCCTATATAGACAACGAAGGCTAAGTACAACATAGAGTCCAACGCATAGTAAGAATATCTCAATGTACAAAATAGGTAGATAATCATAAAATAGATCTTTGGGAGAATTTACATTGGTGTGATCTTTTGTATGGCAAGTGGTGCAAATATCATCTTTCTGTCATGTCCCTATAATGATTTATAATTGAATAGTTTATTTAAATAATAAGTTATCCTTATATAAATTAAATATATAATATATTTATTTAAAATATATTATTAATATGTATTATTAAATAAATAATATTATTAATTTAATATAATATAAATATTATAAAATATATGAAATATATATATTTAATTAACTAGATATATTATAAATATAAATATTTTAATATAATATTTATGTGAATAATTAATAAGATTTATTATTATATATAAAAATAAATATTACAAAGAGTTTTACCCATTAAAACTATTACCCATTAAAGTTAGAAAGTAAAGTAATTTAGAAAGTAAAGTAATTTGGGATAAGGCAAAGTAATACGATTAAACAAAAGGTCAAATTCAAAATAAAATCATATAAAGATAAAAGTCTAATAAGACAAAAACATTATCCCACCATATTATATGCTTGTGAATAAAATAAGATAAAAGAGCTCCCATACTTAATAACAAATGTATTTATTTAAATTTTATACCATATATATTATATAAATAATATATTTTAAAAATATTAAGGGGAGGCCGAAGGAGGATATTTATAAGTGTAGCAATTAAGTTGGTTGATACTAGCGATCACATAAATAAATAATATATTATAAATATATCCAATAATATAAATACAAATATTATTATTATTATCTTATATTGTAATATAAATATAAATAATACAATATAAACCATATATCATTTATTATGATATAAATGATATAAAATAAATAATATATCATTTATTATAATGATATAATATAAATATAAATAATATAAATAAACATCTTTTAACTTGTCCTCTTATGATAAGGGAGTTACGTATGGTTAGAACTAGTTTTACCACAAAAGGGAATTAATATAAAGTAATAATAATTATAAGAGGGTAAGTATGTCTTTTACCACCAAGCATAATAAGAGATGTGCCTCTTCGAACATATCCCTTGAAAGGAAAATAAATAAAGGTTGTGAGATAGAAGGAAAAGATCATCGGAAGAAAATATAAAAGAATATCAGATAAATACATATATTTAGATCTGCATTATATATATATGTCTGAGTCATAAGTAGGAAAGATGTCATAAATTAATATATAGAAATATATATTATAAAATATATAAACGACAACAGCAAAACAATAAAAATTATATTACGGCAGCATAGGTAGAATTCCAAGTAAAGCTACAGCAGGCAAATAAGTATTTATATTTAATTTGTTCAATCTATAATTGGTAAAAATAAATGGTAAGATTATTATATATAAAAGAATAAATATATATATGTATGCGATCCCTATATCAAAATAGAACTATACTATGTGAACAAATAGTTGATTGAAAGTACATGATTGAGACATATATGAACATATGTATACATTATGAAACTTGAGGAGAAAAACATAACCATCCCATCACTTCCATTTCCTATAACTATAGGAGAGGCGGTCTTGTTAGGGAAAGGCGAGGTAATTCCATCACGATGGATTGGAGAGGGTTTAACGCGCCCTAGACAAGGATGCTAGGGAGAGGCGGAGTAATTCCATTCCCAATCGCATTGGAGAGGGTTCAACGCGCTCTAGACAAATAATTCCCCATCCATGGTTAAGGAATAGAAGGGAGATGATATGGGAAGATGAACTTAGATTATTACTTCTATATTTTTCTATTACTTCATCCTCAAGGGAATGTTAGGTATTGTGGGGAGAGGCGGAGTAATTCCATCCGTATTAAGGCCCGTAGGCTGGGACATAGTTTCTTGTAGGCTGGGTCAAGAGATGGTTTCAGCGCGCCCTATACATGTAAAGCCTAGTTCCATGAGGAAGAGTAATAAGGAAAATATGCATGATTGAATTATGGAACGTATTATAGAATAGTTATCAATAGCAAGTGACAATTAGGAAATAAATAATCTTTCAACAAGGAATGATATAATTATATTATCATTGATCTTATCATTGAAAATTATTAATCTATAATGTTTCTAATGTCTCCTTGAGAATCACCTTGAATGCAGATTCAGGTTTAAGTGTTTCCACTAGAAAGGGGGCATTCCACTTTCTTAGCCTTTTTAGTTCCTTAAAATCTTTGTACATCCTCATCCTATTTCTCCTCAATTTGGTTGTTGACACAATTTTGCTGAATCATTGTCGCCATTGTTAAGAGTCATAGATGCCTTAATTCATGCCTTTACTTTCCAACTTCATTGCCTAGTCACAACTTTCAATGTATGTTATCAATGGATCAATCTTCATCTTGGGTATGTACTTTGGCCATAAGGTGTCAATGGACAATTTCTTCCTCAATTTGTTTATAGAAGGGTTCTCTATTTTATTAATCAACTCCAAAATCCTATTATACATTTGGACTGAATGTCTAATAGGATTTTAGACCTTAGCATCATTAGTCCTACCCTTCACACCACAATCTCCTAGGCTTTGACTAGCACTTGTAGCCTCTCCCTCTAAGTTTCCACATGGTGTTGTACCAATGTCAACTTGAGTCGATCCCTTCTCCTTAGCTCTGTCATTGTTGGCTTCAGTTGTGAGGTTCACCATTCTTGTCATGCCAACAAAGGTCAATATTTATTGCAACTACGCATGCCCTTCCAATTCTTTCACCACAAACTCTCTCTTGGTGCAATCTCCTAGACTACTACCATTTGCTCCTCATACATTAGAAATGCGACTTTCTAACTATTAGGCCTTGAGCAAACTGGGTTTCTTTAATTTTATTAGTGTAATTGATTTCAAAGAATATGTCTTTAAGAGGAAGAAAACGATTAATTTCACCACTGTCGTCTTCATTGGTTGACCATTTTTCTTTTTCAATTATATGCAAATCTGTCATCAATTCTTTGAGTACCATTGAGTGCTCAAGTCGTGGTTCTTTCACTTTGTCTCATGCAAGTTCTTCAAATAATCCCTCAAATGCATAAGAACTCTTCTGATGAATCTTCTTCTATTGTGCAGTCAATGTCTTCTTGCTCTGTGAAGATATTGGGATCCTCATTATGTTCTATGGATGCTTGGGAGGAGACTTCATCCTCATCAGCAAACAAATGATATTGGTCTCTTGAAAACAAGTCACCATTGGTGGCTTCTCCCATGGATGTTCCTTATGCATTCTCCTTGTTTCAAATATTTGTTTTTTCACATATGCTTGATTCTGTGAATCATTAAATGTATTTACCTTATTATCACAAACTAGTCCATTTTCATTATACCTGTCATAGAGTCGCCATCGGGCTCCTCCCAAAGATGTTGAAGGTTATCTAAAAATCTTTGATAATCTGACTTGGAAGCTGTCAAAAGCTTCATCATGTGACGCATCTCTGGACACTTTTGAGCATCATGAATTCTTGTCTCGTGGGAAGAGCAAAAAATATGTGTTGTCCCTTTGAAGCTGCCCCTGAAATTGTTGCCAAACCTTTTTGCTGAAATTGTTTTTCCATGTTGGTCATATAAGTTAGCCATTTCGGTAATAAAGGCTTAGCGACATGAAACCATGGGCTTGATGGTATCTTTATTTATTTCACTAGTAGTGATCATGTTGTCTTCGAGTTTGACTACTCGAGTTTGGGCTTCTTCTAGCTCGTCCACTTCGCCCTATTTTGAGAAAGACAACACTTATTGAAGGAAGAGCATTGATGAAGTATCTCAAGAGAATTTGTGGAGATAGCCTTAAAGAATTATGGATTCTTCGAACAAGTTGGTTGAATCGTGCTACAAACTCCCTCATAGGTTCATTGTGATCTTTCTTTACATTTGCGAGTTGAGCAAATAGAACATGCCCATCTTCAACCGGTTTGGAGTGTGAGAAATTTTGTGTGTATAGTCTTCCAGATGGTAATGCAACTTGGAGTGAGGTGATGGAACCAATTTGCCACTGCTCCAACCAAACTTTCGACAAAAAGTCTGATTGTAACATCTTTGTGAGAAACCCCCAATATGTTGCAAGTAGTAGTAAATGCTGAGATAGGCTCATTGGGATGTTGCATGTTGTCACGATGAAATTTTGGAAAATTCTTTCTCGAGCTTAGTGGAATATCATGGCAAACTGCAAGAGCCAAATGAGCAATGATGGCTCCCCATGGCAATGAAAGTGGAGGTGGCTCTTCGTTATTGTGAACATCATCAACCATTGATTGAAGTGGTTTTGGAGTTTTTGGAGTTGGATTTCTTGCAAAAATATCGACAAGTTCCCGAACCATTGATGAAGATGAATTTTCACTTGAATGTGCTGGAGGAGGAGTCTGAAAGATAGGACCAAGAATCCCCATCTTACGCTATGATTTGGTGTACACCATTCAACCGTGATGGAAGTGATAAGATCTTCTGCTTGCGAGCATGACTCGTTTATGTCTCGTTCCCAATTCAAGGGTTTGTTGTATCTCATTCCCCAACAGAGACGCCAAAAACTGTTGGTGTTTTAATTTGTCACTTTCTTGACAACACAAAATGAAAAACTCAATATGTTAAAACCATTCTTTAAATTAGAAGTGAAAGCACCCTACGATCTGTTGGCGTTTCAATTCGCACCTTTGGAATGCGAGTTGGAAACGGACAACTATGCATAGATAAACTGCTCTTCTATTAGGAGGGGAAGTTTCCTTTTTGCTAATGATCACTTAAAAGATAAATAAACTAAATTTGCCTATCTTTTTGTATCTCAGCTGCGAGCACAAGGTTATAAAACTCTATCGCTGCAGCAGAGGTTTTTGTAATGTTCCATTTTTGGCACATTGATTATTGTGTGCATTATGCTTGTTCATAGTCTTGTGGGGCTATCCGGCTTTGTTGGGAGAACTCCAATGTTCTTGGAGTGGCCACATATTAGTTTTACAGAGCAATTGGTTATGGCTTTGAGCTTAGATGGTGTTTAGGATCGCAGTGATGCTTTCTGATGTTTGAGTGGGTTCTCAGTTTGCTCTCCAAGATTCTTGGATAGGCCGTCTATTTTTGGAAAGTCACTTGGAAGGCATCATTCATCTTCCCAAACATTATGGAGTATGTTGGTATGCTTAATTTTGCAGTTTGATGATATTTGAGATTTTCCGTAAAATCATTTGATTTAATGAGTTAAACAATTAATTATTGCACAAGTTAAAAAGGTTGGGAAATGTTCATTTAACACTTAAGTGTTATAGCTCGTTGGAAAGGGGATGAAAAGCTTTAAATCATGGATGCATCATATTGGGGCCTTGCGAATCAAATATTTCCTTTATTTTGATAAAAGGTGTCTTTGGAGTTAAAAGGAGCTTTTAATTAAAAATGTGACTTTAAGTTGTGCACACATAATGAGTTATTTTTATATTTTTTGAGGAGAAATATGAAGGGATAAAGGAAATAATATTTTATTTCCCTCAAAAAGTTATAAAAGGAGGAGATGGGCTCATTGTTTGGACATGCTTGGATTTTGTAATGAAATGCTGTTGGGATTGAACCAGAGAGTTCTTCCATTTTCTCTTGAGGACAAAACCTCTCTTGTAGAATGCTCTTGAGGACGAAAACCCTCTTGAGGTTTGGTGTGATTTCATACGGGAATTGGGAGCAAGCTCATATAGAGTTTGCCATGGAGCTTATTGGAGTTTGAAGATTGTGCAGTTTTGATGTGTGAATCAGTTTATTAGTTTTGGTGTGTGTTTTGTTGAATTATTGGTGTGGATTTTGGTATTACTTAGTGTGTTGTGTGAAGGTTCTTGCCTGGCCGTACTATTGCAGGCCGTACATGTCTGAAACTTCAAATTGTTCTTGTAATCTTTTAACCTGTGGGGCCTTGAAATAGAGTGCAAACTTATCTTATTCCTTGGGCATTTTCATCTATATCAGTTGAATTAATTAAATGCAGAGATTTTTGGGCTATGATTGATGACTTCTGTACTTGCAGTCCGTACTAGCTGTGAGGGAATCGATGGACTTTTAAAATTATAGCTGATGCTTTAGAAAACCACTTTGTGTAATTTTCATCTGCCCTAGACGCACATTTTGAGGGTAATATGAAGAGGTTTGATGCAGTCTTGTGTATGCAATGAACAGCCGTACCTTGTACTGCCGTAGAGCCCTCCTCAGAGACTTTGTTTGGCTATTGATCATATTTTATTTGTATAAGTGATACAAGTGCTCAGATTTGATTGTTTGGGATTATAAATCAGATTAGAGACAATTTGGAATGTGTTTCAGTTGTGTATGATGGTAATGTGTTTCCAGCTCTTCTTCATGGCAGCCGTACCAGTCTGCTACAGTCAGCAAGTGTAATAAATTGTGATCAGTAAGTTAACATTAGAAATTGCAATCTTGATCAGTCTTTGTAAGGATCTTTGCCACATAAGGTGCAGGGCATGCTTCTTCAAAAAGTTATAAAAGGAGGAGATGGCTTAATTGTTTGGACATGCTTGGATTTTGTAATGAAATGCTGTTGGGATTGAACCAGAGAGTTCTTCCATTTTCTCTCGAGGACAAAAACCCTCTTGTAGAATGCTCTTGAGGACGAAAACCCTCTTGAGGTTTGGTGTGATTTCATACAGGAATCACCATTGTGCTGAAGATGGATTGGAAGCAAGCTCATATAGAGTTTGCCATGGAGCTTATTGGAGTTTGAATTTTGTTGTTTTTAGCTCTTTGTGGAAGGATGATAGAAGATTTCAGCTAAAAACTACTAGTGTTATAGCTATTATTGCTCTTTTGGATGGTGAGAATTAGATGATTCATGACTGTTCGGAGTTGTTTTCAGCTTGTGATCAAGATGATTCATGTTCTTCGTCGGAAGAGCATTTTAGATTTTGGTTCACAGCAGTAGTTTCATGTTGGATAATTGTATTGATGATTGCTAACTCTTTCATCTTTGGGTTTATTGATGTCTGGGATCCAAAAAGATTTATGTTTGGAAGAATGTTTCATAGTTATAAACAAAAGTCCAACTATGCAGTTCACAATTATATCAGAGTGGCGCAGCAGAAGCGGTGTGAAGCATTTTTGAGATTGATATGGGATCCATGTATATTATTGCTAATCATGTTGATATCTTTGTTGTAAAGCATGAATTGCTTGAGGACAAGCAATCTTGAGCGGGGAGGACTGTAATGTTCTATTTTTGGCACATTGATTATTGTGTGCATTATGCTTGTTCGTAGTCTTATGTGGCTATCCAGTTTTGTTGGGAGAACTCCAATGTTCTTGAAGTGGCCACAGATCAGTTTTACAGAGCAATTGGTTATGGATTTGAGCTCAGATGGTGTTTAGGATCGCAATGTTGCTTTCTGATGTTTGAGCGGGTTCTCGGTTTGGCCTCCAAGATTCTTGGAGAGGCCGTCTATTTTTGGAAAGTCACCCGGAAGGCATCATTCATCTTCCCAAACATCATGGAGTATGTTGGTATGCTTAATTTTGCAGTTTGATGATAATTGGGATTTTCCGTAAAATCAATTGATTTAATGGGCTAAACAATTAATTATTGCACTTAAGTTAAAAAGGTTGGGAAATGTTCATTTAACACTTAAGTGCTATAGCTCGTTGGAAAGGGGATGAAAAGCTTTAAATCATGGATGCACCATATTGGGGCCTTGCGAATCAAATATTTCCTTTATTTTGATAAAAGGGGTCTTCGGAGCTAAAAGGAGCTTTTAATTAAAAAGATGACTTTAAGTTGTGCACACATTGAGTTATTTTTATATTTTTTGAGGAGAAATATGAAGGGATAAAGGAAATAATATTTTATTTTCCTCAAAAAGTTATAAAAGGAGGAGATGAGCTCATTGTTTGGACATGCTTGGATTTTGTAATGAAATGCTGTTGGGATTGAACCAGAGAGTTCTTCCATTTTCTCTTGAGGACAAAAACCCTCTTGTAGAATGTTCTTGAGGACGAAAACCCTCTTGAGGTTTGGTGTGATTTCATACGGGATTCACCATTGTGCTGGAGGTGGATTGGGAACAAGCTCATACAGAGTTTGCCATGGAGCTTATTGGAGTTTGAAGATTGTGCAGTTTTGATGTGTGAATCAGTTTATTAGTTTTGGTGTGTGTTTTGTTGAATTATTGGTGTGGATTTTGGTATTACTTAGTGTGTTGTGTGAAGGTTCTTGCCTGGCCGTACTACTGCAGGTCGTACATGTCTGAAACTTCAAATTGTTATTGTAATCTTTTAACTTGTTGTGGGGTCTTGAAATAGAGTGCAAACTCATCTTATTCCTTGGGCATTTTCATTTATATCAGTTGAATTAATTAAATGCAGAGATTTTTGGGCTATGATTGATGACTTCTGTACTTGTAGTCCGTACTAGCTGTGAGGGAATCGATGGACTTTTAAAATTATAGCTGATGCTTTAGAAAACCACTTTATTTGTTTAATTTTCATCTGCCCTAGACGCACATTTTGAGGGTAATATGAAGAGGTTTGATGCAGTCTTGTGTATGCAATGAACAGTCGTACCCTATACTGCCGTAGGGCCCTGCTTAGAGATTTTGTTTGGCTGTTGATCATATTTTATTTGTTTAAGTGATACAAGTGCTCAGATTTGATTGTTTGGGATTATAAATCAGATTGGAGACAATTTGGAATGTGTTTCAGTTGTGTATGATGGTAATGTGTCTCCAGCTCTTCTTCATGGCAGCCGTACCAGTCTGCTACAATCAGCAAATGTAATAAATTGTGATCAGTAAGTTAACATCAGAAATTGCAATCTTGATCAGTCTTTGTATGGATCTTTGCCACATAAGGTGCAGGGTATTCTTCTTCATCATTGATTCTTCAGGGGTATTTTCATCAAGTTTAATCAAGTGTTAATGAAATTGAATGTATTTAGTTTTTCATTGTAATTTCATTTAATGCAAACACACATGATAACCCCTGTATGTTATTACCGCCAGTGTGGAGAAATAATCACTCTTTATTTTCTCTCACCCATTGAAAAGTGGAGTATTTCCACTGAACAAGTGGATGGCATTGTAATAGTCTTTTCTTGTTCATTACCCATTGAGTAGTGGTGAATTCCCACAGTTTGTGGATGCCCGTTGCAGCGGATGAAGTGTATTTTCTTCATTGCATAATTGCTTATTATAAGCCAATCACTGTATGCTCTCACCTTGGCCATCCTGGGATCTGGGTGATCAGAAAGTGTGAGGCATTTAGATGGTTTATGCAATTGATGCTAACACTGTCATATCATTGTATGAAATTTTGAAAAAAGTTGGTGTAGCATCCTACAGTAGTATCAGAGCTGGTATGTTCTTGCCAGCCTGTTGGGAAGCTAGTTTGTTGCAGATCTTTCAGTTGAGCAAGTTAGTTTTCAGCTTTGCTTGTGAGTGATCAGCACTTGCATGTGTGTTTAGAGTTGGGCAGTTGAAAGATTTTGATCAGTGATGAGAATCATGGCATCTCTTATGTGGAAAAGAAGTGAGACAGATGTCTTGGATGAATTAGAAAGAGTTCTTCAAGAGAAGTTGGATCGAAGGAAGTATCATCATGAGGCCACTAAGATTATTGATGAGTACGTAGGACTATCAGATGATTGTAAGCATCAACTCCCTTGGGATGCTTTCTTGGAAATTATCAAAGAGGGGAATCCTGGAAAAGAGGGTTTAATAGAATACATTCAGGATATAAGGAAGGAAGAGGAGATGAAGACAATGTCTTTACGCAAGCCTGAATTACCTTTTCCTTTGGCTAGGACCAAGATCCATTCTAAGTCATCATTTTCCAGCCCACCGAACAAGAAGCCTCCTATTTCAAGGAAAAAAGAGGACAGCAAGAATGAACTCATGAGAAGAAATCTTTGCTTCCTATGCAAAGACTCTTGGGAGCCCAATCACCAATGCAAAATAAAGATGATGAACCAGCAACCTTTGCCACATGTTCTTTCCTTCTGATTGATGAGGAATCCAGCAAAGGAAGAGATGAAGACCTGTTAGCTGAAAGACATGAGTTTGAGTCTTTGTATGATGAAGAGGTCACTAATCAAGAGGCATGCATTGAGGAGCTTACTGATTTGGGGAAGGCTACAACAAAATTTGGTGAAGCTGAGCCTTGCTTTGATGAAGATTATGAGCCAAAGATATGGGACTTAGCAAGTCCTTCATTTGATGAAGATCTTGAAGATGCCACTACATTTGAGAATGAGTTGAAGATGATTGATATATTGCTAGCCGGTGACTTTGCAAGTGAGCTCGAGAGCATTGAAGCAAAGTGTCTTGTTGAGGATATGGGAAACAATGAAATCACAAAAGATGAAAAGTTTGATGCTGTTGCAATTTCAGAACATCACTTAATGAAGAGCATCTCCACCATTCTAGTGATGGAAGTCTTGATTATGAGTGGGATATTTCCATGCAAAGAGAAGAGCAGTTAGACTCTTCAATGATCCTTGCCGAAGAATGTGCTGATGAAGACTTTAAATCAGCCATTGGTGATGATTCAATGTTTGATTATGAGACTGCCATTTCATTTGATCTAAGTGATGAAGAAGAAGATTCAACTCCCATGCAATTTGAAGAACCTAGTGTCCTTGCAAAAGAGTCAGTTGATGAGGATGTTGAAGGAAAATTTGTTGGAAGATTTGAATCAACTTCTATTATTGATTCAACATTTGAATTTCAGAATCAGTTGTTGGTCACTGAACATAAGATTGTTCAATCTTTAACACACTTTGATCACATACATAAGTTTGTTGAAGATCACATTTGGAGGGCACAAGTTGAAAGAAGACAAATGGGCACAGAAAGAGGATCTTCACTTGAAAATTGGTGTGTAGTCAGAGAGGCACTAGAAACACTGAAATCAGATTATTTGAACCTTCTTTTTGATAGAGATCATGTCCTTGAGTTTGCTGATCGAATATGTAAAGCATTGAAGGGAAGAGATGTTGAAATTAATAAGCTTACATTTAAGCTTAAAACAACTATGGATTCTTTAGAGAGTACCTAAGTGGCTCTCTTAGAAGTTGAAAGTCAGCTTGTTGATGAACATCAATTCAAAGAGCAAGTTGGAGTTGCTAAAGTAGATGAAATCAAGTTGAAGACTGAAGAGCTTGATTTGCTCCAAGGAGATTTTGACTTAGAACGATTTCATAAGTATGATGATGCAGAGTTGGAGCAAAATGATGGGAACAACTTCCAATCATTTGATCATTTCCTTTTTATGATGGAAGTTGAGTTAATTAAAGACAATTCACTTCTCATGTTGAATGATGAAGACCAAATTGGAGTTTGCAAGATGGAGGAAGATAGTAACAGGATATGGGATCCGGGTGAGGAACACTCATGGAATGTTGCTCTTCACAAACACTTCTTCAATTGGAAGTTTTCATTAGTTGTTGAAGGTGAGCATAAGGTTAAGGTATGCAATGGGTCTAGTGCAAGGATGGCTTATTTTCATAATAGAGTTTATCTTCAAGGCTTTGTAACAATTTCATGCATGAATTTGAAGACAAATCTATGTCACAAAGCTGCTGTCCTTATTCATATCAGCCATAATGAGTTGACATTTGCATACATTTTGATAGATTGGAGAGAGATTTTGGTCATGACTTTGATATATTTTGACTGGAGATGGCCTAAATCTCTTGTTACTTTCAGAAGATTTCAATTTTGTTGTTGCTGTCCTATTTTCAGATTACTGAAATCTGATTGTCGGGAGATTATTTCAGAAATTTTCAGCCATGAGATTGATCATTTTGTTGTTTTTAGCTCTTTGTGGAAGGATGATAGAAGGTTTCAGCTGAAAACAACTAGTGTTACAGCTATTATTGCTCTTTTGGATGGTGAGAATCAGATGATTCATTGCTGTTCGGAGTTGTTTTCAGCTTGTGATCAAGTTGATTCATGTTCTTCGTCGGAGGAGCATTTTAGATTTTGGTTCCCAGCAGTAGTTTCATGTTGGATAATTGCATTGATGATTGCTAACTCTTTCATCTTTGGGTTTATTGATGTCTGGGATCCAAAAAGATTTATGTTTGGAAGAATGTTTCATAGTTATAAGCAGAAGTCCAACTGTGCAGTTCACAATTATATCAGAGTGGCGCAACAGAAGCGGTGTGAAGCATTCTTGAGATTGATTTGGGATCGAGGTATATTATTACTAATCATGTTGGTATCTTTGTTGGATAGCATGAATTGCTTGAGGACAAGCAATCCTGAGCGGGGAGGACTGTAATGTTCCATTTCTGGCACATTGATTATTGTGTGCATTATGCTTGTTCGTAGTCTAGTGTGGCTATCCGGCTTTGTTGGGAGAACTCCAATAGTTTTGGAGTGGCCACAGATCAGTTTTACAGAGCAATTGGTTATGGCTTTGAGCTCAGATGGTGTTCAGGATCGCAGTGATGCTTTCTGATGTTTGAGCGGGTTCTCGGTTTGCTCTCCAAAATTCTTGGAGAGGCCGTCTATTTTTGGAAAGTCACACAGAAGGCATCATTCATCTTCCCAAACATCATGGAGTATGTTGGTATGCTTAATTTTGTAGTTTGATGATATTTGGGATTTTCCGTAAAATCAGTTGATTTAATGAGGTAAACAATTAATTGTTGCACTTAAGTTAAAAAGGTTGGGAAATGTTCATTTAACACTTAAGTGTTATAGCTCGTTGGAAAGGGAATGAAAAGCTTTAAATCATGGATGCATCATATTGGGGCCTTGCGAATCAAATATTTCCTTTATTTTGATAAAAGGGGTCTTCGGAGCTAAAATGAGCTTTTAATTAAAAAGATGACTTTAAGTTGTGCACACATAATGAGTTATTTTTATATTTTTTGAGGAGAAATATGAAGGGATAAAAGAAATAATATTTTATTTCCCTCAAAAAGTTATAAAAGGAGGAGATGGGCTCATTGTTTGGACATGCTTGGATTTTGTAATGAAATGCTGTTGGGGTTGAACCAGAGAGTTCTTCCATTTTCTCTTGAGGACGAAAACCCTCTTGTAGAATGCTCTTGAGGACGAAAACCCTCTTGAGGTTTGGTGTGATTTCATACATGAATCACCATTGTGCTGAAGGTGGATTGGGAGCAAGCTCATACAGAGTTTGCCATGTTGGAGTTTGAAGATTGTGCAGTTTTGATGTGTGAATCAGTTTATTAGTTTTGGTGTGTGTTTTGTTGAATTATTGGTGTGGATTTTAGTATTACTTAGTGTGTTGTGTGAAGGTTCTTGCCTGGCTGTATTGCTGCAGGTCGTACATGTCTGAAACTTCAAATTGTTCTTGTAATCTTTTAACTTGTTGTGGGGTCTTGAAATAGAGTGCAAACTCATCTTATTCCTTGGGCATTTTCATCTATATTAGTTGAATTAATTATATGTAGAGATTTTTGAGCTATGATTGATGACTTCTGTACTTGCAGTCCGTACTAGCTGTGAGGGAATCGATGGACTTTTAAAATTATCGCTGATGCTTTAGAAAACCAATTTGTTTGTGTAATTTTCATCTGCCCTAGACGCACATTTTGAGGGTAATATGAAGAGGTTTGATGTAGTCTTGTGTATGCAATGAACAATCGTACCCTATACTGCTGTACGGCCTTGCTCAAAGACTTTGTTTGGCTGTTGATCATATTTTATTTGTTTAAGTGATATAAGTGCTCAGATTTGATTGTTTGGGATTATAAATCAGATTGGAGACAATTTGGAATGTGTTTCAGTTGTGTATGATGGTAATGTGTTTCTAGCTCTTCTTCATGGTAGTCATACCAGTCTGCTACAGTCAGCAAGTGTAATAAATTGTGATCAGTAGAAATTGCAAGCTTGATCAGTCTTTGTAAGGATCTTTGCCACATAAGGTGCAGGGTATGTTTCTTCATCATTGATTCTTCAGGGGTATCTTCATCAAGTTTAATCAAGTGTTAATGAAATTGAATGTATTTAGTTTTCATTGTAATTTCATTTAATGCAAACACACATAATAACCCCTGGATGGTATTACCGCCAGTGTGGAGAAAGAATCACTCTTTATTTTCTATCACCCACTGAAAAGTGGAGTATTCCCACTGAACAAGTGGATGGCATTGTAATATTTTCTTTTCTTGCTAATTACGCACTGAGTAGTGGTGAATTCTCATAGTTTGTGGATGCCCGCCATAGCGGATGAAGTGTATTTTCTTCATTGCATAATTGGTTATTGTAAGCCAATCACCGTATGCTCTCACCTTGCCCATCCTGGGATCTGGGTGATTAGAAAGTGTGAGGCATTTAGATGGTTTATGCAATTGATGCTAACACTGTCATATCATTGTATGAAATTTTTAAAAAAGTTGGGGTAGCATGTTACAATTTTTCTTTTTAACTTCTAACTACAGCTGGGCCTAAACTAAATGACGCTTTTGACCACCTAAGTAAACTTAGAGCTTAGGAGTCAAAAGTAAACAGGGAAAGATTTTTCAACACAAAGCTCAAATAAACTTGTTCCAGATTGCATCCGAAGACTTATTGTACTTTAAAGATGTAAACTGAAATTAAGAATATATAAGCAACACATAAACGATAAACTAAATGAACTTGAGGCAGAGAATCAAAGCAATGAAAGGCGTAAGATTTCTATTCTCAATATTCAGAAAACTGTTACAACTCCAGGACAACAGTATTGCAGTAAAGACAAGCATGCAACATGCGATCAAACACTGGATTACAATGGGCACAAAGTGAACAAGCACTTGAATAACAATTTTGCAGGCTAGAATAGGCACAACAAATTATGCTATCTCAATTACAGTTCCTAAACAATGGGCAAGGCTGCCCTTATTTATACATAAACCAAAGGTGTAGGGAACCCCCAAATCTCCTTGATTCTAGCTAACTAACTTGCCAACTCGCAAGCTTTATTTCTATTCTAAGCAAATATTACAACTAACACCCGCTTTAAAACAATTTGCTTTAAAGCAAGGAAAGCTCCAACTGTTACAAAGTGATTTTTTTCTATTTAAAAGATGTATAAGCTTTGAATGAAAGCAAATGCTTTAATCGAAAAACATTGAGTTAAGGCTGTTTTTTTTTCGTGTCACATTCTTATCTATATTGCTGCTCTATTGGTGACATCATCCACTGATATTTTGGGAAACAATATCCTCCAAAAAGCTAGTAACCGCATCCTTGTTAGGGATACTAATACTTCCCAAGATGATATTCTGATTCTTTAACATCTCTTCACCATCTGCAACTATCTGGGAGACGATGTAAAACATTCAAGGCTGAAATTTATTGGCCTCTGCTTGACTTGTGACCCGGCTTAGCAAAGTAATCATTATAGCGTATTCTTCCTTGAACTCTCCACGTCCAATGTTCTTTAGCAAAACATTCAGCTTTTCCTTCAACCACTTTTGAGCAATCTTTTTCCGATATTTTTCCTTGTCATTGTGCCACACGTTCTTGCATTCTTCAATAGAAATGACAAAATTCTCCTTCCACGATGGTATTGAGAAATATTTCTCAATGTCATTAGGCCTGAGGTTGCAGAGTACATGCCCATCTGCTGATTAGATTTTCCCTTGTAACTGAATTGTAATGCTTAGTACAATTGATTACGAATTCAATGCTTTGCACTGTGATGGGGTATGAAGCTACTGCAAGCAACCCAGAGTGACTCAGATTCCTGATGGCGATGTTTCCTACATCTTCTAAAGCATGCAAATTGATTGTTGGAAACACCTTCTGCAAATCTGTCTTGACGGTTCTCAGGTAATCATGAACCAACACCGTTTTAGGCTTGATTTCTATTAGAGAGTACTACATACTGAAAAACTTGAAGAATCCCTGTCAACACGCCTATGTTTGGAAATATTTTGCACAAAATGTTGAAACTGTTTGCTGAATTCTTTTTATAAAGCAGCTTTTGAGAGAAAAAGCTGGCACGTGGGTTTTATAGACAATCCCGTTTTGAAGCAACCCAGATCGTCGGATTTCGAAAAAGTAGAAGATTTCCCAAAAAAGCGGCAAAAAACAGATTTTGGGAAAACTAAAATTTTCCAATCTTCAAGAGGACGTAATTCCAGATGAACCCATTTTGATGAAAACTGAAAAAACTCTGGCTCCTTTTCTGGTAAATGATCCCCTAGAAAAATGGACCTTGAAAAAGCGTGCCTCTGTGCTTCCTAATCCCAAAACCACGATGAACACTGAAAAAACACTCCGTTTGGGTTCTCAAATCTTCATGAGAAGAAAAGATGTTTTCTTCATTTGGATGCAATCTGCAAAAATAATGAATAAAGGAGGCCAAAAGCTTGTTTTATAGAACTTTAGGGCGAAAAAGCAACTTTCTTTATGAAAGCATAAAACTTGAAGCTTATCCATGAAGAAAGCAACTTTTAAAGGACAAATCCAAGTTGATATGCTCGCATAGAATGGATCCCTATTTTATAGTTGCCTATGACTTCACGTGTGAGGATGATGAAAAATTGCTTTTTTGATGATGTCATCAAACACGTGAAGTTGCAAAAGTGTTAGCCAATTTTTCCTTCATTTTGAAGCTGTTGCACTCGTTCTGACTCTGGTGTGACCTGCCTTTGACTTCAACAAGATGGCAAACTGTCACTGTTGATTGAAAAGGCTGACTGATCATGGCATTTTGAAGTTTTATCAATCCTGATTTCATCCCCAACCTTGAATTGACGATCTGACGACGTTTGACTAACAATTTGACTTTTGGAAACTGTCGCCCGACGAAGATCGGGAAGCGGCTGCAAGAAACGCTGCCGAAACATAAAAAAACTGTCTCTGGAGAACCCAGACGCTGCTAGCCTCCATGGGCGCCTTTGGACTCATGCCTTAGTATTTTTTTGATATTTTCAACTTTGCTCATTTTTTGTTTTTCGTGCGCGCTTCGGTAACTGTGGGCCCCTATTTGGACATTGATTTACGTCTGACGGAGCAAAACTGAGACTGATGATTAGTCAATTAGGCAAGCCTGATGAAAACTGAATTGATTGTGCCTTCTGCCTACCTCGGAAACAAGGTCAAACTGATTTTCTGCGGATCCAAACGGTTTGACGAAGGAAGATTTGTCGTTTTCTGGAAAAAACATGAAAAAATGGTTAAGTCGGGAGATGATGGGCACCCCTAGCCTCCTGGGGCGCCTGAGATTCTAGACTTCAAATTTTTTTTGGAATTTTCCAATTTTCATTCCATTTCTCCGTTTTGCGTGCCACAGGTCTCGTTCAACCTTCGTTTTTGGTCGTCCGGTCAACTGTCAAGGCTGAATGAAAGGAGGACTGGATAGTCTGGGCATATCTGAGATGAATCCCTTGTTTTTTCGGGCCTGTTGACTGAATTCGACTGATTTTGACCACCTGAAAGCGGGCTGACCAAGCATTTTTGATGTTTTTCGAAAAACACAAAAAAATCTAACATTGGGACGAATGGGTATCCCTAGCCTCCAGGGGCGCTTGGATTTTCTAGACTTAGCCAAATTTTGATGATTTTCAACTTTTCTTTGTTCTTTGGATTCACCATGCTTTGTTTTCCGTTCCTCATCGGTCGACGGTCGCTTAATAGTTCTTCGTCCTCTGAACAACACTAAAAACTTGAAACTGACCCCTGGCAGATGAACTTCCTCCATTAATGACCTCTGAGCTCGTGCTTCGCCTTCTGAAAAAGCAGAATTGACTCAGTGGAGAAAACTTGACTTTTGCAGATTCCGTTCGGACCACCTTGATCGTGAAGCAATATCAGCCAATCAAAATCATGCAGGACTCCTGAATCAGAGATTCTATTTTTAGAAACTTTTTATTTTTAGAAAATTTTTGCCAGCATCCATATCTCAAGAAACCCAGAAAACCTAAACTTGAAGTCTATTTTTAGAAACTTTCTAAAAATAGAGAATTTCTATTTTTAGAAATTTTGACTTTTCGAGTTTTTGACGACAAATTTTCTACTCTCACAAAATGCCTTAATGAAGCAAAAAATTTGATTTGGCACAACAAGATCTAACTAAACTTAAACTAATAGAAACCACGAATATTTACACTGTAGACATCTATAATGGGAGTTTTGCATTTAATATAAAATATTACTTTGATTATATTTTTGCGTCAGATGCAACACTGAACTATCAATAGCTAAGGCTGTAGCAAGATTTTCAGATTTAACAACTCAAGCATGAACAAATGTAACTTCTTATTAGTTAAAACCTATGTTTACCGGGTTTTGTAGATTTGCCCATCGTGCCCGTATGGGTCGGGTACGGGGATGGTAGGCGCTGGAGTCTGTCCCGGGTGAACCTCAGGGCGTATGCGAGTGAAAATAAATGAAAAAAATGTCAAAGTGGTGTTGTTATCCAAGCATTTAAGCTCATTTTGCCATTGGTCATCACTGTTTCTGCGTGAGAATTATTATTCCGGTTCGTTTCAAATGGCAGTGTAAGAATTTTTGCGAGAGAATTATATAGTAGAGGAATTGTAATTTTTATTTTGTATTGACATTTGACAAATCATTGAATTATGAATATCTTCATTTTCACGAATTATGAAGTATTTAAATATTTTGTTTATTGACAATTATGAGTATTACTGTTTTTATAAATTTTAATTTTTAATATATATATAAAATTCTGAATTATTGTTATATTGAATATGAATATTCAATATAACTATAATTTATAATTATATATATTAAAATTATAATTTTATAACATATAACTATATATATTTTATATAACTATAACTGTAATTTACAATTTTCTATATATGTTAATTTAAATATTTATTAATATACACACACACACACACATATATATATATATAATTAATTAATTAATTTATATATAACTATATATAATATATAGTTTTTATTTATTGGTAAATTGCAACCTTGGGGGTTGCTCCCATTTATATTAAAAACCAGCAAAATAGAACAGTCAAGTTTTGAATACAAGGGCTCCATTCAAACTATCAGAGCCAACTCCAAGTAATTAGCAAAAACCTTGGATGCTATATATCCTACATTCTATATGCTATACCACTACTATAAAGCTTATATAACAAAAAGAACTAACACTGCACCATTCATCAAGTCCCTGTAGCATCCTCTGAGCCGTCACTAATGAAGTTCTTCATCCATTTGACCCCATCCATCTCAGCCATGCTCAACACCTTCTTGAGGAAGTCTACCGTTTTTTCTGCTTTTTGACGCCTCTGAATCTCCAATGCAGGCCGATTAGTAGAGATCAACAGGTGCCAATCGACCATTTCCCCCCTTTCCAGTAGCCTATGGAAATCAACTGGATATGGAACCCCATTGCCATAGCGGGCAATCTCCAAAATTTCATTCAATCTTCCCAAAAACTGTTTTTTAATTAATGCCATTGCCATAGACTTCACTATTTCTTTGAGTTCTCCTAGATCTAGAAGTGCAGCCTGTAATGTCCCCTTTTGGGACAACACTAATTGTTTTCTAAATTATCAATTTCCAAGTAAACAAGGGTTTATAGAGTACCTTGACCTGACTTAATCTATTCTCATTTCAAATCTCTCTCTCTCTATATATAATTCCACTTCCTTCTTGTTATGCTCAGATATATATCTAAAATCAGAAATATATATTTTTCCTTGCTTGCTGTTCCAATGCCTCCCTTGGACTGTTTATTCAATGTGCTTGATATGGATATGATTGATGATTGATATTTTTAAATGTTTTCTTTTATATTTCAATCTGCATATTCATATATGTGTATCTGCTGCTATATATATTATTCCTGCTGTAAGTAACTATTGCTTATATATATGTATATTACCACTGTATGTTCCTTGCAGATTTATCTCTGCTAAGATATATATGTCTTGCTGATATATTTCTTTTATGACTTCCTTTTTCCATTCTTTGATGCCTCCCTTATGTCCACACCATCTTCCACACTTTATATTTTCCTCAAGAGATATGTCTTTAACAAATGGATGTGTCTCTTACAAAAGAGAACAGCCCTTTTAAAGTCACACCCTTACATAAATTGCAGCCTTTTAAACTTTATGTAATCGCATCTCCTTGCTAATAATAATCGCTGCTCCCTTTTTGCCTTATTTACATGTCATGTTTTTGTCTTATTCATCTCTCAAACCTTTTTGTCTTTTTCACCTTTTGTCTTATTCTCTAAACAAATGATCGATGCCTTCTAACTTAGTAAACTACTGTCTTCAAATATGAATTGTAGCATGTAGAATATTTGATCGCTATTATATGATATCTCATACACATAAATCTGATTGCTGCATATCTATAAAATATAATCGCTGTTCTCATAGTCTACGAATTGTCTTTCATGGGGGCCCGATCCCCTCCAAAATAACTATTATTTATTATATTACTTATCATATATATTGTTTGATATTTATTATTATAATATATATCTATATTATATTATATATTATATTTATAAATATATAATATATTTAAATTCGTATATTATATTTATATATATATCATATATTATATTTATATATATCATATATTATATTTATATATATGTATATATATATCATATATTATATTTATATATATGTATATATATATATCATATCTTAATATATTATTATAATTATAATAATATTAAAATCGATAATATTATTTATATTTATACCATAAGGGTATTTAATAATATTATTATCACATGTATGATTTCTTAGTCTAATGATGTTTAAATCTTTAATTTAAACAATGCCTTAATATCGGGACATGACACAGCCACGAACATTGAAGATATATCTGAATTTACTTTATACCTATGCTTTGTGACAAGAAATTCCTCTCCTAACACCCACTGAACAACGAACAAAATCAATCCACTCATGGTCTTGAAAACACATTGCAACGATTTCTCCGAGACCACTCCAAGAAACGCCATTTGCCTTTGGGCGCTCAACAACCGAATGGGAGTGTCCATGCTAAAACACAGAAGAATGAGAAGCCACTTAATCCAGGCAAAGACAATGCAATCAAAATGTATGCAAGGATCGATATTAATCCTCACACGAAAGCCATGGCAAGGTGACCATGATATGATTGTTTCATTAATATCCCACACTTGAACTATCACTCTCGCCAAAGCAATTGCTTCAACTAGCTCGGAAATGATTATCCATAATGGTCTATTCGCTTGGGAAAGATTGCTTTGTGGGTCACATTGAAGCAGTCACATCCACTATTAACTCCTCTGCCCTGCCCACTGCATTGTTGGCTAATGAGTCAGCCTCCACATTAGCTTCTCTATAAACATGATTTATAGTGAAGTCTTCAAACTTCTCAAGTAATTCGAGCACCTCTGAAAGGAGAGGACTAAGTTTCCAACATTGTGTTTTCTTTGTTCTAATGACATTAATGACAATTGTTGAGTCACCTTCTATCGCAATCCTTCCTAGGTCAAACTTAATGCATATTTGAAGTCTCGAGAGGAGGGCTTGAAGCTTAGCTTCATTGTTGGTCCCTGTTTTGAGTCTCTTGGATGCCTTACAAACCACCTTCCCTTGCCAGTCCCTCAGAATGCATCCAACACCAGAATTCCCAGGATTCCCTTTAGAAGCCCCATCAAAATTCATTTTAAATCATCCCTCAGAAGGCGGAACCCATTTCGCCTCTTTTCGTTTTTGCCGGGACTCATCTCTCACAATCCCATTAATGGGAGTATATATAATATATAGTTATATATATTTAAACTAATTTAAATATTTATTAATATATATATTTGCTAGATTTATTAATATATATATATATATTTGCTAGATTTATTTATATATATTAATATTAATCTAGATTTATTTATATATATTAATATTAATATTATATATATATAGCCGTAGTCGTCGCCGTACCTGGGGAAAAATAAAAATCGTTGTATCGGCATACCCGAACTGTACCCATAACAAGATCGGCAACTTAGGTTAAAACAAAGGCCAATGTTCATCCACAAACAAGGTTTTGATTTAAAAACACCAAGATACTATTTATTGGCTAAATCAGAGACCAATATGTTAGCATCGACACAAGACAAGATAGAATGAAAGAACATCGCATGATTCCATGAAGTAAGTTGTCAAAGGAACAAACAAAGTTATCACTTTGATGAGCAACGAATATTATCATAGAGTTTGACAAGATTGTTTAGTTCAATTCAATTCCACATAATTACAAATAGGTGAATGATCTCCACACAAGCTTCTGCAACATAGGCTTTACATTGACTTACATAAGTTCATTCATTAAACATTACATGATGACTTGAGATCAACCTTCGAATGACAATTTCTACAGCATAAGTTTGGCATCAACTCTCATTACATTGTATGTGTAAATGACACATATTTATAACCTTCTAGTGGCAACTTCTTTAAGCTTCAAAAATAAATAAAAATAATTGCTTTGAAAGCAATTATTTCATCTTTTGAAAATAATATTAAATATTACTTTCTTTCTATTTCTGCTTTTCATCTTGAGCATCCATCTGAATCAAGGGCTTTGATCTTTTGATTTTTTTTAAAAATTTGCTTTAACTGATCCTCAATCTTAGCTTGGGCATCACTTTGAAAGAAAGGCCCAGATTTGATGATTTTTCTCCTTTATTTCACTTTGTTTTCCTTCCAATCTTCACTTGAGTGCATATACTAACTTGGGTGCCACTTTTGCTTTGTTTCTATCTTTGTTTTGATAAGAAAAATATGCTATTTTGGTGTCTAAAAGAACTTAGTTGCTCAATTGTTTTTCTAGCTTGATCTTAGCATCATAAAACATTCTAATTTGATTCTCATTGAGGATTTGCTTATGTGGATGCCAATTTTGAGTAACTTTGATTTTGATGCTCATCAAGGATTTTACCTAATGGATGCCAAATTGGGGATTTGGACCACTTAATGTCAAATTGGCACTCATTGGGGATTATCCTCGATGGACACAAAATCAAGAATTCCATGCCTTGAATGCCAAAAACAAAAGTTGGTGCTCATCCGTGATTTCCCTGATGGACACCAAATCAAGAATTTCATGCCTCATGCTAAAAACTGAAGATTTTAAAATGTGATGCCAAAAATGAACAAGGCATGGGTGCTTCGAGTGTTTTTTGATGAGTTTTCGAATGATTTTGCATAAACTTTTTATCTTTCATTAAAATTGCTTCATTTTTTTGTCCTCAAATGTTGTGCCATAAAGCCTCTAACTTTGACAAGTTTTCCATCATTTTATTGCCTCGTGAAACCATTTTCACTCGATGAAGCTTGACTCTATACTGTTGACCTTCTACAATTGCCATCTATTGCTTTTTGTTGAAAATGTAGAAAAAGCAAAAAAAAAAACTTTCTAAAAATAGAAAGTTGTGATTTTCGTGCTTATCTGCTCAATCTAGGACACATCGAAAAAAGAAAAAAGTAGTTTTTTCTAAAATTAGAAAGTTTGATCTCTAGACTTCACTAGAATTGCTTGTCTTGAATATTGGACCCTCTAAAGTGACAACTTTATGCTTGGAAGACGATCCTCATATATGATTTTGTATCAATGGGCCAGAGAAGATTTGTCTTGGCCTCAATCCTTCCTGGTTGTGCCTAGTATCTGCCATCATAATCTTTCTTTGAACTTTGCCCTTTCTTTCCTCTGCTAGTGTTGGAGTTGAAGCCCACTTCAGGATTCATAGCTTGATAGTCTTCGTGATGAGCAACCTACATACATCGTTAGTAGACGAAGATAAACCAACACCTAAGGACTTAACCATTATGATAGGAAAGATAACATAGTTGACATTGATGTGACAAGAATGACTTGACATTTGGCTACCAATATGATTAAATACAAAGCTTTTTAGTGGTAGCAAATTTGGGTACCAACCAGTGTTACAAGACCCGGACTCGCCAAAGACTCGCCAAGGTGATTTTTGGCGAGTACTCGAACTCGCCACCCAGACTCGCCCAAGACTCGGCAATTTGAAAAACACATGAAATTTAGAGATTTTTAAGGATTTAAGACTTGTTTCATGCACCCTTTAATATACAAACCTTAAAGACACAATAAAATCATCAAATAGAAGCTACTTTGATCACATAAACAAGTATACATCGATCACGTAAGTATCAATGCAAATTTTAGCTGAAGGAAATAACACATTTAGATATATAAATATTGTCAAATATATACAAAACTCATGGAATATGAAATGCATGGCATCAAAATCTCAAAACAAATATCAGAACAAAAACTAGAAGTCTATGGCTCAGGGGGGCCTGCATCACTCGACCCAATATTATGGTCAGTCCTGCGTGGGCGTCTAAGATAGGTCCTAGATGATGATGTAGCCATGATATCTGCCCGTGTCTCAGTGGCACTCATGCCAACATCCAAGGTGTCTCCTCGTGCTCTAGCCTCCTCCTTTGCTATGGCTATTGCCTCTGCCTCTCTATCCACTTGGTCAATCCAATCAAGGTCCTCATCACCAAAGACAAGATCTTCAGCCTTAGTGATCCACTCTGATTGTGGATCAACCTCCTCTAGTGAGATTGGTGATAAGTCACTGCCCAAAATCTGTTTGTGGCGAAGGCAAAGGTTGTAATGAACATAAACTAGATCATTTAACCTCTGCACTAACAGTCTATTGCGCTTCTTGGAGTGTATGTGCTCAAACATACTCCAATTGCATTCACAACCTGAAGCACTGCATAGTTGGCTCAAGACTCAAACTGCAATCCTTTGAAGATTTGGTACTTTAGCACCAAATCTTTCCCACCATGCATCTGAGATGAGAAAAAAGAAAAAAATCAATCTCATTGTCCCACTTTAAGTTTGAATATTTAATAATAATGTAAAAAAAGGAAGAGTTAATTTTAAACTTAAATTATGCTAGTAATAGATTTTTACCTGGCTGCAATGTCGTTCAAGTTGACTTGCATATATCTTGTGCAAAGAGATCTCCTTGTGCAAGTCTAAAGATCTCAATCTCGTTGACTATTTGTGCTCCAAGAAGAGTATTAGGCACCATCTGCTCTATGACTGTGTAGAGCCCACTTAGAACCTCTTCATTCGCCTTGAAATTAGGGCAAAATTGGAATGCCGAATTGAGGAAATAAGCAGCTGCATGTAGGGGCTTGTGAAGTTGGAGGTGCCATCGTCTATCAATGATTTCCCAAATGGGACGATACTTATCCTCAACTCTGGCATAAACGGATCTAATGGCCTCCTTGGCCCTATCCATGTGTAATGTTCCATTTTTGGCACATTGATTATTATGGGCATTTGTGCTTGTTCCTAGTCTTTTGGAGGCTATCCAACATGTTTGAGAAGAACTCCAATGTTCTTGGAGTGGTCTTAGTTCAGTCTGCAGAATAGTTAATTGGGTTTTCCTTTTGTAAATGGATAATTTTGTCTTGGTTTTGAGCTCAGTTGATGTTCCGGGTAACATTGATGGTTTCTAAAGTTTGATCGGGCTTCTGGTTTGCTCTCCAAGATTCTTGGAGGACTTTTCTATTTTTGGAAAGTCACCCGGAAGGCATCGCTGCACATCCCAAACCTTACAGAGCATATTGGTTCAGTTTATTTTGCTTTCGGAGGCCGTTTAGGATTTCCCGCAAAATTTAATATTTAATGAGCTATTTTAATTATATTTTTCACTTAAGTTCCTAAGGGTGAAAAATAATTAAAATATTATTAAGTGTTATAGCTCATTTAAAAGGGGAAAACATATTCTTTTATGTAGGCACATAAAAGTGAGCACTTAAGTGGAGGAAAAAAAGAAATAATTTAAGTTAGAAGGAAAATGCTATTATTTTCAAGAAATAATTCATTTCCTTTGTAACTCCTCTAGTGCCTTATAAAAGAGGATGAGCTCTCATTTGAAAGGGTTATGCTATGCTTTGGAATTGATTTTGTTTACAGATGGATTGAACCTGGTGAGTTCTTCCATATTCTCTTGAGGACGAAAACCCTCTTGTAGAATTCTCATGAGGACGAAGACCCTTTTGAGATTGGGTGTGATTTCATACAGGAATCACCATGGAGCTGATTGGTGTTGATGGTTTTTATGGAGTTTGGCACTATGATTCATTTTAGTATGTTGAAAATCAATTGTAGATGATATTGTGTAGAGTTTTTGATATATCTTTTTATGTTTTGGAGAGATATTTCTCTATGCCTGCACCCTGTTGGGCCGTACCTGGCTGAGTGGATAATTGGAGAAATAAAATTATTGAATATTTTTCTGATCCAAAGTTTGTTTGAAGTGTGTTTGGATGCTATTGGTGCCTCATTTCATTGCATTTTCAGTGGTGTTTGGGCAGAGTAGTTAATGCTGTGACCTTCCGTACATCTGTAGGGCCGTCCAACTAGAAGTCATTTTGATGAGTGCAAAAAGAAACATTGAGGTTTGTTTGATCAATTCTTTTGGTGGTGTCTTTGTATGCTTGGACCGCCTCATTCAAGACCAACTTCAAGGATTTTGATGCATGCTATGATTTGTGTGGAGGATTTCGTACAGTGTATGGGCCGTATTGCCTGAAGGAAATGATTTTGATTTGAATTTAATTCTAGACTCCTTTGCATCAATAGTTGTTTGGAGATTGTTTGATATGTATAGACAATCAATTTTGGACAGTTATACCAGTTTAAATGTGATTTGAATTCTCTGCAGTAATATCCGTATTGATGTTGCCGTACATTATTGACGGGTGATTGCTCATAAACTTGATTTGATTCATTTGTGATGATTATTGATTGTAATGTCATTGTTATATGAAGATATCAATATGCAGTTGCATTCCATTATATGCTGAGCTATTTCTAATGAGTTTGGGGAGTGTCCGTACCTTGACCAGCACCGTACCATGCAGGATATGATCTGATAGTGTGGAATGTATTCTCTACTGTTAGCAGCATAAATCACATGGAATGTTATTTTCTAAGGCTGTCAAACATTTCTGAGCACTTTCCTTGGTTTTTTGAGTAGTAGTTTTTGAGTTATGATGAATTCATGGTGTCACAGGCCGTACAAACCTGTAGGAAGAGCTCCCAAATTCTGAATCAATCTGCAACCTCTGTGGGTTATTGTTATATGTATCCGAATGTGCTATTGATATCATGAGTTTACATAGTATCTGAGAAGATCACTTCATAATATAAAATTGTATGAAGTTATAATAAGTTTCTGGGCAGTCGTACAGTCAGGAAGAGTTCTGAATTCTGAAGTACTGTTGATCAGCAAGTATATATCAGTTTGATCAGTTTTGGGCAGTCATTGAATGGACTTGGTTTAACAATGAAGTGCAGGGTAAGGTTTCAAAGCTCTAAATTTCATGTTACCAAATCAAAACTCTATTTTCTATAGCTTTGAAATATCATTGCAAATTGTATATTGTAATTGATTTGTTTATGCAACCCACTAAAGTACCCCTGGATGGTTCAACCGCCAGTGTGGAGGAAAAATATTGTTTATTTTTCTTTTCCCACCCAC
This sequence comes from Cunninghamia lanceolata, assembly GCA_027924645.1. Classification (NCBI taxonomy): domain Eukaryota; kingdom Viridiplantae; phylum Streptophyta; class Pinopsida; order Cupressales; family Cupressaceae; genus Cunninghamia; species Cunninghamia lanceolata. The sequence goes on from BSBN01001207.1 coordinate 744,047, forward strand.
TGAACAAGTGGAGTATTCCCACTGCACAAGTGGATGCTTGCATGCGCAGATGAATGTTTAGTTGTTTGCACAATGTTTAAAATTGTAGTCCGAAGCACATTATGCTCTCACCTCGCCAGTTTGGATCTTGGTGATCAGAAGTGTGGAGGAGTTTAGTTGTGCTAACACTGTTTATCATTGTTCTATATTTTGGAAAAAATTTTGGGGTTGTATATTACACCATGCCCTCATATATGTAGCCCATTGCGGGCTTCCCCCCATCAGCAACTTATAGGAGAACCACTAAAGGCTCTGTGAACTGCAATTATTATGAAAGTGAAACATTAACATAAGTGTGAACAAAAATAAGCAAATAAAATACAAAATATGAATAAAAATATAATGTATATTTACCTCTACGATCTCCTCGGTTGCTACCCAGAAGCTTTTCTCATCAAAAATATAATTAGCCACATCAACCCCAGCATTGGTTTTAGCATATGATGAGGAAGTCCACTCCTCACTAACAAACATGTCCTCAAACCGCCCTTTTCCTTAAGCAAGGATTGTAATGTGATAAAATTAGATGCAAAGCGGGTTATTCCAGGACGAGCCAACTCCTTCTGCCTGTGAAAGTCCTCATTAGGTTGAGGACCCAACTGTGATTATAAATGTATTTACAAATATTTCTAGCTTGGTCCACACATGATTTGATCCATGGAATCTTGCGAAGATCCTCAAATATGAGGTCAAGGCAATGAGCAACACAAGGAGTCCAAAATAATGATCGGTGCCTATCCATGAGTAGTCTACTTGCAGCAACATAATTTGTTTTATTATTTGTCACTATTTGCACCACATTCTCCTGACCCACCTCAACCAAGATTCCCTCCAAAGCTTCACAAAGGAATTCAACATTTTTTGTGTTTCCCGAAGCATCAATGGATTTAATGAACACTGTACCACCTGAGAAAGAAACAAAATCAATGATTCAATAAAGTAGAAATAAAAAATCTTAATCACTAAATCAATGCATTTCAGGAAGTACAAACTAGTTTGAAACTACAATCACCTGAGGAAGAAACAAGAAAATTTAACAATGTTCTATTTCTTTTATCGGTCCAACCATCAGTCATGATAGTGCAACCCTTTTTCCTCCATATCTCTCGCTGCTCCTCAATTGTGGCTTTCACATCAGCCACCTATTGAGTCAAAATGGGGCCCTTTATCTTCTCATCATTAGAGGCTTTGAACTCCGCCCCACAAACAGTAATGGCATCCACCATATTTTGCCAATAAGGAGACCTAACACAAATAAAATAAAAAAAATAAGTATTGTAAAATGAGAGTTTAACTTTGAATTCTACATACCTCTAAAATTAAAAAGAGACAAAGAATCAAAGTTTCAAACTATATATTTTTTTAAAAAAAAAAAGAATTACCTGGCTACGTGGAATGGAATGGTGCAATAGAACCAAAAGTCTCCAATTGCACTTCTAGTTGCATCATGTTTATCTTTGTTCCAACCCATGCTCTCAAGTGACGGTTGGGAATCCGGAGTAGTGCGTGGCAAAATATAAGAATCTTACCTGGATGCACGAACTATAGGCCCAATGCTAATGTAATGTCCCCTTTTTTGAGCTAAAGTGACTTAAAGTTTGAAGAATGTAAAGTTGGCAAATAACTCAAAGTTTGGAGAATGGAAAGTCACTTTTCATGTATCTAACTATTTTTCCTTGGCAAAATAAATTTGGGAGATGATTTTATATATTTTTATAATATTTTTGGAAAAGTCAAAATTAATTAAATAATTTGCCATAGGGAAATATGTCCCACTTGGAGAAGTGGAAAAAAAAAAGAAGGAAATGAGGAAAATAAAACAAATGACAATAAATAATATTTTATTTATTAAAATATTATATTTTAAGCCAAAAGTGGCCGCTCAAGGGTGAGAAGGAAAAAATAATAAAATATTATTTTATTATGTCTATGTTGGCTGCCAAACTTGAGAAAGATAAAAGGAAAATTAAAATAAAATATATTTCTTTGGAGGTGGACATCAAAATGAAATAAAATGGATTGCAATTGGGCGCCCAAGTGAAGGATTATAAAAGATGGTGTTTGGAGGTCATTATCATCATTCTATGTTATTGTCATTTGATAGTTGGAGAGTTTTTCTTGTCTGTAGCTTCGTTTCAGCAAGCTTCTAAGGACGAAAACCCTTAGAATTCGTGGTTTGGACGAAAACCCATCCCACATTGAGAGATGGATCCATTCGGGATTCATTATTGAGCATATTTGCAGGTTTTCTACATGTTGGAGCTTCATATCAGCTAGGGTTTGGAAAGGAATTCATCATTTCAGCTAGGGTTTGAAGTTCTATTGCAAGTTTTGAACAAATTATTGCAGATCTAAAGGTTTTCTATGGCATATTTTCATCTTTTCATCCACGGCTAGGGTTTGGAGTTGGTTTGCCAAATTTTGGAGGGCTTATTGGTGAAGGATTTAAAGCATTTACATTCAGATTTGTGTATCAGGCATCAGCATTTTCATATCAGTCTGCATATCTGAATGTTTGAGAGCATTATTTGGTGATTGTTGGACATATTTTGCATCTAAAATCCCATCGACATCATCCCAGGTTGAGCGCTAGCATTTGGAGGTCTCATTGCCATCAACAAGGGTTTTGTTTTGCATGTTTTTGTGATCAGATTTCATATCAGAGTTGCAGATCAGAAAATCAAGGTTTGACATCAATAAATCAGTCTTAATTGTCTTTGGTCATCCAACAACATTGCCGACTACATTTGGAGAACATCATTGCATCTTTGTGAAGGGTTCGTGGTCATCAAAGACATCATTATACTATCATAATCAAATCCGATTGTAATCAGTCTTAACAGTGGCATATCAGCCCTCATACATTGTATGATTGCCTTCATACCTTCATCTATTCATCCGGGTATGTTGTTGTAATAAATGACGTTTCAAATCTTTAATTTGAAATTGACTATCTTGCTGTTCCTATCATTTTCTGAGGTTTGATATAAATTTTCAGTGATCTATATCATAGAAGCAAAAATCGTGAGAAAATCGCGATTTAATGTAAAAATCGGAAATCGCTGCTGGTCGCGATTTTTTCCGTCTTAAAATCGCCATTTTTTTGAACCGTTCATTTTCCCTTTAATGGCGTCTATTGTGGTTTGGAGATTTATTAAATGAGCGCGATTCATCTGCTAGCAGCTCTATTTTCATTAGGTTGGCGGCTTCGGATTTGGGGGAGCCGTCATCCATGCCGAAACCGAGAATCCGTGAGATTTGTATTTCTGTTGCTGCAATTTCTTCTTTCATGGCTGTTTTGGCTGTTCTGTTCGCAGCATGGAGACTTCACTGCTCAAATCTGCCGTCTGAAACTTTTATGGCCTCCATTAGGGCTTCTCTCGTCAGCAGCATTTTTCCTGATTTTTTTCTGCGTTTATTAAAGATATTTTTTCTTGGTTTCTTTTTTCCTTTTACGGCCCTATCTTATTAAGTTATTAACCATCATATAATATAATCTTATATATTTAAATACTTTTATTAACAATATTATTACTATTATACATTTATAATATTGAATGTAATAATCTTATGGGTTTATAATATTATGATTTATTAAAGATGTTAATAAAATTTAATATTATGCCTTTATAATATTAATAAAATTTAACAGTATTGGGTTTATAATATTAAGGCAATTTTATAAAGTTTATAATATTAAAATGTTTAAAATATTAATAAAATATAATATTATTGCGTGTATTAAGACAATTATATAATCTTATATATAATATAAATTTTATTTTATTTTGTTTTAAATGCCTTTATTAATAAAGATTATAATAATAGTTTTGCTTAGATATATTTAAATTTTATAATATTATGGTTTATATTCTCTTTAATAAATTAATATATATTATATTATTTATTTAATTAACTTATTTAATTTATAATTAAGTTTATTTATAATTCTTAATTAATTCCATTTTTAATTTTGTTTTAATTTAATTTGTTTTATTTTTTAAATAATATTTTGTAAATATTTTTATATTATAATGTCAAAGAGTAGAATATAGTTGGATATTTTTAATTTTCCTAAGTTTAAAATATTTTTAAAATTAGAATATATAATTATTTTAATAATTATTTATTTAAAATAAATAAATTTAACAACATTGAAATATTTTAAGATTATAAAAAATTTAATTGAGCAACACTTTTAAAAATTTATAATTTTATTATTTAATAAATTATAACTATATAATATATAATTTATAATTTTGTTATTTATTTATAAATTATAATTATATAATATATAATTTTTAATTTTATTATTTATAATTATAATATTTTATTTTTTACGGTTTTTTTAATACTCGATTTTTTCCCGATCTTTTTCCGATTTTTTGAAAAAATCTTATACTTCTGGTTTGCCGATTTTTTTCCCAAAAGATTTTTGCTCCTATGATCTATATTATTGCATTTCATGTTTCAAATGGTTCATTATTGATGTGGCAACATTGCAAAAACACTTAAATAGTGAAAACACTTGAAAACCCTTGAAACCATCAAGAAAACTAAGTCAGAAATTTCAGAACAGCAATTTAGTAATCTAGGGCAGAATTGGTAAGGGTTCTTACAATGGTATCAGAGCTAAGCATCTTGCTAGCCTAGAGGGTAGAATTTAGTTTGGAAATCAGGGTGTAAGACAAACAGGTTTTGAAACAATTAGTACAATGGGTGATAGAAGAAATAGTATGAATAGACAAAGGGAAATGAATAGACATAAGAAAGTGGTTATGAATGGTATGAATAATTTCATAAAGTGTCAACCAAATGATGTTCACCTATAGGTGATACCATAAAAACTTCATGACAGCCATTGAGTTGCACAAGAAGAAGAAGAAAAGAAGAGCAAAAATCAGTTGGGCAAAGAAGATTCACTTCATGCATCTACAAGTAAGGAGTACATGGAATTGAATAAATCAGCATCTATTGGATCAACACTTGGTGAGGAACATGCAAAAAGGGAAAATGTCATGTACCGATATTAGGGCATTGTTTAAATTAAAGATTTAAACATCATGATAATAATATTTATAATATTTAATAAACAATATTAAATAATATAAATATTTCTATATAATTAAAATATAATATATTTATCTCATAAATATACAAATATAAATATTATAGATATTCCAATATATATATTATATTTATTTAATAATTAAATATATTATATAACCATAAATAAGAAATATAAATATAAAAATAATAGATTAAATATCATCAAATATTATATAAGGCCGATAGCCATCTAAGAAGCGATGCTCCTAACCCCGTTACCTTTAAAAGACAAGGCCGATAACATACAAACTGATCATTAAAAGCTGCAAATGATATGTGATTAATATGCAGCGACTAAATAAGGTAATCATTGCAAGCTAAGCCAGCGGTAACAAGAGTCATGTTTGGAAAATAAAGCCAGCGCTCCACAAAAGCGTAATATCTCCCAAGTCAACGATCCTTAAAACAATGCATACGCAGCGCTTAGTTGGTGACAATGATTAGTATTGGAAAAGGCATGACTTGTGAAGGGCTACGTCACCCTTCACAAGGGACAGCCTAGAATATATAAGAAGAATTCATTGTTTCAAAGGGGATCAGCGGACGAGGGAAAGATAAAAATAAGAGAACAACAATCAAGCAAAACATTGGAAGTTAAACAAGACAGCAGCATTGATCATAGAAGAAGATAAGAAAAACAAGGAATCATAAAGCAGAGATATCACAGGCAGATTGGAAAGAATATATGCAGATCTAAAAAGGCATATACAGATTTAAAAGAAATTATGAAGGGCAATCTAAAGGAATCTCATTTAACATATACCAAAAGAGTTGTGCATAAACACATACCAATAACATTGTATGTATGAGAGGCATATAAGCCTTACATTCACGCCTTACATTCACCCATCTAGAATGATGGTATTGCAATAGTTCCCATAGAGGAATGATATCCTAAGATGATAATTAACCTTGTGATCCATAGATCAGTAATCGAGAGGACGAGCTCCTTATTGGTATGCATTCTGTAACCTTACTCATATTGTACTAGGGACAAACAAGTCATGCCACGTCCTTAATCTTATCTATTTCACCTAGGAGGACGGTTAAGTAAGAAAGGGCGGATTATTATGATCAATCTCGCATAGGGTAGGTGTCTCTCAAGTGGATGAAGTATTACTGGGCGTGTAATGAAGTCCCTTGAGCCAAGTAGTGAGGTATTGCCGGGCGTGCAATGAAGCACTTGGGCCTATACCTATGGAGATGACTTACACGGTAGGTGACTCAAGTGGATGAGGTATTACCGAGCGTGTAATGAAGTCCTTTGAGCCAAGTAGTGAGGTATTGCCGGGCATGCAATGAAGCACTTGGGCCTATGACAGTGGAGCACGATCCTCAAGTAGCGAGGTATTGTCGGGCGTGCATTGAAGCTCTTGAGCCAAGAGGTGAGGTATAGCTGGGTGTGCCATGAAGCCCTTGGGTATTTGTCATGTCTCGTTACTTTCCAATTAAAGATTGGAAAGGCTCAATGATATTCATCCCATCTGCATTATCTTCTACCCTTGGAGATACTAAGAGTTAGCCAAAAATTATTACAAGAAGAAAAAAGACAAAATAAGAAAAATGACAAAGGTGATAGAGCACATAAGACAAAAGTGGTTTGGCTGACTTGGCAATAAGACATCATTTATAAATAATATAACTCAGCACATGGAGCGCTGATCTTGGAGAAATCGGGCTTGGTAAACAATAACTAATCCTAATTAAACGATGGAGGCACGAACAAGAAAAGACGCGACTCTCTTAGAAAGGCGCCCATTTGAAGTTATATATATACAAGAGACTTGCATCGTCTAGGGGGCATCATCAGTTTGCAATCAATCAAGAAAATAAGTCAGCATTCAGTCAAGCAAGGCAGATCACCTTCAATCAGGAATCCAGCATCGACTTCTAATCGACCAAGGAGACCACATTTAATTAGCAAATCAAGTCTGATATATATCAATTCAACATTCAGCATTCAAATATTTAATATAGTCCCTTGATCGAACTCGGTACCACAGAAATAGAAAGGAAATTAGCATTTAGCAATCTACAATCGGATATCTCATACCCACGAAGCCAACAGCATCATCTATCAATCATCATCACACACAACGCATTTGATCAACACACAATATCATTCGATTTGCATTAAGTCTGAAAACAAGTTTGTCTGCAAAGAATTCGTATTACAATAGGAGTCTAAGCAAAGCCATTAATAATAGATACCTCTTGCCAAGGCCGCGAATCATACCAGGTATGACAATTCGTCTTTATCATTGTTATTTCTGTTGACTGTTGATATCAATAAGACCATTCCATATGCGTAGGATATGAATAATGGGATGGCATAAATCATATATTATAGAATAGGAATACTCATGAATTCAAGGTAAACATGATAGATATGTTTATGTTATGTATGAATAAATGAATCTTGATTAAATTGAATAATGAATACATGAAGAATACAAGTTACATAGTGAAATAAGATGATATGATAATGCATTATAATGATCATGGCAAACATGCTGCCAATGAATGAATATGAATAAGCATAAAATGAATTATCAATAAGCCAAGTATGAGGCTATGACTAAGTAATGATAAGATTCCCAAGTGGAATAAGAAATATGATATCATGATCCGGAAAGGATAATATTATCAAAGATGGATTCATAACCCATAATCTCATAACCTATCAAGAAGGATGTCAAGCCTCACCCTTAATCATCTTACCACTTGTGAGTGTGGGATTAAGTTAAGGGTGTGATTTGGACCTAGGTGACCCTCAAGAAGATGAAGTACCTCCAGGTGTGAGGTGAAGTCTCTTGGGCCAAGTGTCGAAGTACCTCCGGGTGTGAGGTGAAGTCTTGGGCCTATGGTACGATGAGCTCATCAATGTTAAATGTGCCCTACGGTGGGTGACTCTCAAATGGATGAAGTATGCTTGGGTGTACCATGAAGTCCTTTGAGCCGAATGGTGAAGTACCTCAGTTGTAGTGTGAAGCCATCGGGCCTCCGTATGGGATGGTTAATGGCACCTTAACAAACCATGCTCATATGGGAGATAGGATTGATTAATGGTAGGGCTACCCTAAGACTCCCTCAAGATAGTGCATGAGAGTTGTGAGAGAAATAATGTGAATATGTTATGCATATGTTTATAATGTAAAGAGAAATAATGTGAATGTGTACTGTATATGTTTATAATAGTGTGAATGTATAAGGCATATGTTTATTATGTTAAGAGAAATGATGATTATGATTATAAGGTTACAAGTCTTAAGTACAAATGTGAAAAGTATATGGATTTGATTATTGGTCATTAACCCTAAATATGATATGAAAAGGAGAATTGAATACTAATGTTCTCTTTTGTAAGTTGAAATTTTGTGCAAGGTTAAGGGAAATTTTGGCTTACTAGAAGGGGACATTACAGTATTATTATTCCGCACCTTAATAAGCATACACCTATCCTCCATTAGGGCTAGATTAGATTAGTGACCAGACACTATCATTCCCGAAGTACACTATGAGGTTCCATATGAATAAGTAAGAAAAATGAGTATGAATTATATAATTGTCATTAATGATCATGTTATTACTAATCCAAATTAATGTTTTGATTTTATTATTAATTCACTAATGTTCCTTCTAAGAAGTTATATTTGTGTGCAAGGTAAAAAAATAAGAATACCAAAAGGGGACATTACAGAAAAAGATAATGTCTTACTTCAAAATGACTACAAGGTTGAAGGAGAAGCCGCCATGGAGCTTGCCAAACCAGCCATGTTGCATCAGCTACATAAAGAAATTCAATCTTCTTTGGCAGCCACACCCAAGGAACAACAAGTCAATATGAAGTTTGGACACAAGAATGAAGAATTTGATGGTACACATGAAGACATAGCTTGCAACCATGGGACAAAAGTTTTGATACGCGATACACTGGATCCCCCATTAGAGACATCCTTTGGACCTGCACTAGTTGATGATCATCCACTCATGGAAGCATAGGCGGCTAAGATCTACGAAGACATCGCCCAGGGGGATGAGGTAAGGACTGATTTTCTGATATGTAACAGCAGTCCCTTATTTTCACATTATCATGACATGACAACCAAGAGGATCAGCCTTAAGGCATGTAATTTCCATTGGGAGGCTGCCTAACTTAAGGGATTTGTGACAAGTGTCATGGAGTCACTTGTTTGGGTTTGGTATGAACCAAGGTATGAAGATGTTGTCATTGAGTTACTTGGTTTAAGTTGCAAATGTTTCTGTTTCAGCTGGACTATGGCGTATGGTATGGATATGAGCACGAGGGCATGGATGTTCTAGCCCTAATTCAGGGGTCATTACCTCATGCATTGATGAGAGATGAATATTTTACATTGCTGGTCATGAGATTTTCAGAATTTACATTGATGAGTGCAGCTGATTGCATGGATTTGTGTGCATGGAATTGTCACTACAACACTTGGAGGTTGAGTAATGATGAGTTTCAGTCAGTTTATGACAGCGGAAGCGGTCCCAGGATGAGTTTAAATCAGATTTTCAGTTTTAACATTGCTGTCATCTTTTACGCCTACAACTTTGAGGAAGTATGTGTGAGTATTATGGATGTTATGATGAGAGATGTTCCTCATTTCATTATGAGTATGTATGGTGATACAAGAAGGATATGGGATCTTGGTATCTTGTGAAAGTAATCAGCCATTTACATGTGATTGCTTGAGGGCAAGCAATCTCGGGGTGGGATGACTTGTAATGTCTCTTTTTTGAGCTAAAGTGACATAAAGTTTGGAGAATGGAAAGTTGACAATGACTTAAAGTTTGGAGAATGGAAAGTCACTTTTCATGTATCTAACTATTTTTCCTTGGCAAAATAAATTTGGGAGATGACTTTATATATTTTTATAATATTTTTGGAAAAGTCAAAATTAATTAAATAATTTGCCAAAGGGAAAAACGTCCCACTTGGAGAAGTGGAAAAAAGGAAAATAAGGAGAAAATAAGGAAAATAAAACAAATGACAATAAATAATATTTTATTTATTAAAATATTATATTTTAAGCCAAAAAGTGGCCGCTCAAGGGTGAAAAGGAAAAAATAATAAAATATTATTATTTTATTATCTCTATGTTGGCCGCCCAACTTGAGAAAGATAAAAGGAAAATTAACATGAAACATATTTCTTTGGAGGTGGACTTCAAAATGAAATAAAATGGATTGCAATTGGACGCCCAAGTGAAGGATTATAAAAGATGGTGTTTGGAGGTCATTATCATCATTTTATGTTATTGTCATTTGATATTTGGAGAGTTTCTCTTGGCTGCAACTTCATTTCAGCAAGCTTCTAAGGACGAAAACCCTTAGAATTCGTGGTTTGGACGAAAACCCATCCCACATTAAGAGATGGATCCATTTGGGATTCATTAATGAGCATATTTGCAGGTTTTCTACATGGTGGAGCTTCATATCAGCTAGTGTTTTGGAAAGGAATTCATCATTTCAGCTAGGGTTTGAAGTTCTATTGCAGGTTTTGGACAAATTATTGCAGATCTGAAGGTTTTCCATTGCATATTTTCATCTTTTCATCCATGGCTAGGGTTTGGAGTTGGTTCGCCACATTTTGGAGGGCTTATTGGTGAAGGATTTCAAGCATTTACATTTAGATTTGTGTATTAGCCATTAGCATTTTCATATCAGTCAGCATATCTGAATGTTTGAGGGCATTATTTGGTGATTGTTGGACATATTTTGCATCTAAAACTCCATCGGCATCATCCTAGGTTGAGCGCTAGCATTTGGAGGTCTCATTGCCATCAACTAGGGTTTTGTTTGGCATGTTTTTGTGATCAGACTCATATCAGAGTTGCAGATCAGAAAATCAGGGTTTGACATCAGGAAATCAGTCCTAATTGTCTTTGGTCACCCAACAACATTGGCGACTACATTTGGAGAACATCATTGCATTCTTGTGAAGGGTTCATGGTCATCAAAGACACCATTGTACTATCATAATCAGATCTGATTGTAATCAGTCTTAACAGTGGCATATCAGCCCTCATACATTGTATGATTGCCTTCATACCTTCATCTATTCATCCGGGTATGTTGTTGTAATAAATGACATTTCAAATCTTTAATTTGAAATTGACTATCGTGTTGTTCCTATCATTTTCTGAGGTCTGATATAAATTCAGTCATTTATATTATTGCATTTCATGTTTCAAATGGTTCATTATTGATGTGACAACATTGCAAAAACACTTAAATAGTGAAAACACTTGAAAACCCTTGAAACCATCAAGAAAACTAAGTGAGAAATTTCAGAACAGCAATCAGAAATGTAGGGCAGAACTGGTAAGGGTTCTTACAGCTAACACTGCCACTGCCACTACTACTGCCACTACCTATAGATGGACGAACTGGAGGAATGGGACAAGAAGACACTCCACTTGCAGTTCCATCAATGGCTGCCATCTCCTCTTTTTGCCTCTTTTTTAGTTCTTTTTGCTCATGAAAGGTTTCTAATTGAACTTGCACTTCACACAACTTCAGAAGTCACTGCATCGCATGGTTTAGCATCTCGGCATGGCATACGTGCAAGATGGTATTTCAATCTGTTAATTCCTCCCCCCTCCCAAAGGTTTTTTGCAATGAAAACAAGTTATCTCTCCTTTCTTTTCCCTAGGGATGGCATGTTTCCAACAAGGGTCCCTTCTAACCGGGTTTGACATTATGATTAAGACAATTTATAAATCTAAAGAATGCTGCAATAACATATAAAGAGAAAAAGAATTAACATTTATGGTCTATAATTAAACTAATATAAAAAAATCCTAGGGTTTGCAACTATAAAACTAAAAGAAAAATTCAAAAACACCTAGGATTTGTTCAACAACCAAATTAAACACACCTAGGGTTTGTTCTTGGGTTCACAAAAACAATATAGAAAAAAGAAAAAAAAAATGTAAAAAAAGAAAAAAGTTAAAAAAAAATGAAAAAAAAATTTGAAAATACAAACTTACCTCTTAAATCTTGCTTGAAATCAATGGTGAGCTCTTCCCAATCCTTTGTAGACTCCTCAAGATGCACCAAAAGTAGCTACAAACCTGCCCAAATGTGATTCAACCACCGACTTTAGCTAAATCTCCTTGCTGGTTTCCCTTCAATGCAATCCAATTTTTGCTCAAAACTCTCTTTTCTCCTTCTCCATTGGCTTGAAAATGAAATGAAGTTGCTTTAGGGTAAAGGAGACCAATATAAGTGTCTTTTGTTTTTAAGTGAATGTCTTTTTTTTCTTTTTCTTTTTAATGTTTTTGCATGCCCACAGCCGTCGCTGAGTCTTCCCATTGGGACTCACCTAGATTGTTGAGTCTAGGTGAGTTTGACAGACTCGGCAAGACGGGCGAGCACCCGGCCGTTGAGTTTGTAATGTCCCTTTTGAGCTATTGTTGCAAAGTGACTTAGATATTTGGAAAATTGAAAAATAACTTAAAGTTTGGAGAATTGAAAGTCACTTTGAGTGTATCTAACTATTTTTCCCTGGCAAAACGGAGATGGATTATGACTTGGAGTATTTTTGTGATAATTATAGTAAAGTAAAAAATAATAAAATAATTTGCCTTGGACTAGAGCGGCCCACTTGGAGGATGGAAAGTGGGAAAATAAGGAGAAAATGGGAATGAAGCAAATGACAAATTAAAAATAATATTTTATTTATTAAAATATTATATATTATTTGCCCAAAAGGTGACTGCCCAAGTAGAGGAAAATAAAGAAAAATAAAATAAAATAATATTATGTTTTGGAGGTGGACTTAAAAGCAAAATAAACTATATTGGAATTGGGCACCCAAGTTGAGGATTATAAAAAAGGGTGTTTGGGAGTCATTTTGATATATTGTGAATTTGTCATTTGATACTAGGAGAATTTCTCTTTGGCTGTAACTTTGCTTCAACAAGCGTCTAAGGACGAAAACCCTTAGAATTTAGTGGTTTGGACGAAAACCCACTCCACTGTGTGAGGTGGATCCATCCAGGGTTCATCATTGGATTTATTTGTAGGTTTTTGGTGTGGATTGAAGATAGGGTTTGATGGGAAATTGATCATATCAGCTAGGGCTTCATATTGGCGCTAGGGTTTTGAGTTCCTTATGCAGATTAAGGGCGAATTACTGCAGATCTTGAGGTTTCCTTGACATTTTTTCACCATCATATCCATTGCTAGGGTTTGGAATTGAAGCGCCATACTTTGGAGGGTTTATTGGTGATAGATATCATTCATTTGCACTCAGATTTGTATTTCAGACTTCAACAAAATCATTTCAGATTGCAGATATGAGGGTTTGAAGGTATTATTTCACATTGTATTGGCATATTCTTCATCTAGAGTTCAATTGCTCCATCCTAAGCCTAATCACTGCCCTTTTGGAGGAGATTTGTGGCATGTGCATGTGGGTTTCAGTCATTGGACAATCTGAAAATTTACATCAGACATTTCAGACTTGGTGGCTAGGGTTTTGATGACATTCTAATTGTGATGTCCCTTATAGGACTTAGCTAAGAATACTTGCAACCGTTAACCTACTCAAATGAAAATAAACAAGTACACATATGTTCAATTGAATCCCAACTTTAAATAGTTTTATTCCTTTGCTGAAATGTTGCAAATTACAATCAGTGATTCGCTGTCTTCTATGACAGTCACATACAATCATGAAATCAGACTTCTTAAGGTTGCCAAATGGTCACCAAACTTATGGCAAATGAAGAACAAACTATAGGCAATCTTCACTAATTGATCTCAGCTCTTAAAACCTTCACAACACCTCCTATAGGTGACTGAAATATGACTGTGGGACTGCTGCAGCAGTCTGATATGGAACAGCAAGCAAGAATCTTCTTCAATGAATGCCAAATCTTCTTCAATCGCCCGATGATAGAGCTAAGACTTGGACGATGGGTCTTGAGAGTTGCCAATGAGATGTCAAAGTGAAATACAAGATGATAACTTCTTTTCTATGGCTGCAATGATGGGATAAGGGACTGCAATGACTGTAACAAACCCTTGTAACTGAAATCTTGCAATTTAACTCTCCAATGAACTACTCAATGATGTCCAATGATTGTAAAACTTCTCTAAGACCTGCAATAATCTGGAATACCTGCAAAGTGAATACTGATGGTGATATTAGAGCAATAACACCTCAAAAATGCATAGGGGGTCATCACCCTATGTGCAAGGGCACATCTCCTTGCAAAGAAGTAAGAAGATCGGAACCTTCCAACTTGAAATGAATGTAAAAACATACCAAAACTCAGACATGCCTCAATTGAGATGCAAATCTTCTATTTATTCTTTCTCCTCATGGCCGATGGCTTGCATTGGGTTTGGCAATTCCTCTAGGTGGATGTTTTTGCATTGGATCTTGTTTTAAATGCTTTTCTTCTATCTTTCTTGGCTGGTCGAATGTGTCTTAATTTGAAATTCCTCTTTCTTTCTATGCTTGGCCGAATCTTCATTAGTGGATGTATTGAAGATTTCCTTTTGTCATGGGCGAATATACTTGGATGCCATCGAACTCCCTTGCCTAGGAAGAATGCCTCTTGCATGGGCGAATGCACTTAAGGTCTTTGAGGCTTTGGGTGAATGATTTAGGAGAATGTGAACATGCTTGTTTGGAATCCTCATTGAATGCTTCTTTCCCTTGTTTTGGCCGAATCCTTCTTTGTATTGGAGAATGTAGCATGGCATAGGCGAATGCTCTTTCTTGGTGAATGCTCCTTCCATATCTTTGATGAATTAGTATTTGTTATCCTTTGCATGGGCGAATGGCTTGATCTACCATAGGCGAATGTGTTTGGGTCTCCTTTATGGCGAATGCACCCTTCTTTGTTTGAAGTTGACTCCTTACTCAATGGCCGAATGGTATTTTACTATTCCTTGCGTAGGTGAATGTAATTTCTTCTTCCAACCGTTGGTTCTTCTCCATAGGCGAGTGCATTTATATTGGCCGAATTCATGGCTGTTAGAGTTCATGCAAATTCTTTGGGATCTTAGGAAGTCGAACCCTTTTTGAAAGACATTTCCCTCCAAAATTAAAGCAAGTGTTTTTGAATTTGAATCTCCCTCTTGTATGGAGTCGATGCCCCTTTGAAGTGTAATTGATTGCTTTTGTTAGGACCTATTTCCTTATGAATCGAATGACCCCTTTCTCCAACTTGAAATATTTTCCTTCTTATCTTGGACCTATCCAACCGGTCGCCTTTGATCTCATCTTGTATTTGAATTGGAATCTTGCACCTTTATCATGATGGTCGATCCTCTTGACATTGTCTTGGACCTATTTCTTTGCACACTTCATGACAATTGTTAATAGGTCCTATCTAGGAATAGATTAGAGAAATGTAATTAAAGATTTCATTTCTCCATTTTACAATTGATCTTTTAAGAAAACACTTATCAATTTGATCCCTTTGATTATAGGTTCTGCCTCCCTGAATATGTAAAATTACAAAGGGAATTGCAATTCTACATGATGAAAACCTCTATGACTTTGGCTAGCATGAAAGATATAATGAATATAGCTTAACCAAAATCACCTTCATTCCCTTACCATGTGGTTTAGCCTACGGGAATGATGAATAGGCTAAACACTTATGTTATTTAGTGATCACTCTGGAAAAGGGGACATGACACTAATCATCCGTGGAGTTATAGGATTCTAGCGATCCTTTGGAGGACATAGCGCTGCTTTCTTAGAGGTGAAATGTTGGCATATAAGGAGCTGATCATCTCATTGTTTCCATCAGCATTTGTGCATCAGACTTCCTGTGAACAGCTGCAATAAAATCAGACTTCTATTTGTCATTTGATTGTTATGTATGGTCTCATTTTGTACTAAGAAGAGTTGTGATCAAAACAGGTATGTTGTAAATACTCTTCTTATTCAAATCTTTAATTTGAAATAAGATCTCTTTGCTGTTCTGAATCATATCAGACTTCTGATTTTAAATTGCAGTCCTTAAGTTTATTGTACTTTCATTCAAAATTGGTTCTACATTGGCATTACAACATGGCAAAAACATTCATGCATTGAAAACTCAAAAAAGCTCTTCAAAACAAACAAAAAACCTAATCAGAAAAATCAGATCAGATTCAGAAAAGTGGCTTAGTTTTGGCAAGGGATCTTACAGAGTCTGCTAGACTCGCCTAGGGTCACCTAGACTCGTCTAGGGTCGCTCGGCTTGCAACTCGCCGAGTCTGAGCGAGTCCTGTATCTTTGGTACCAACACATTGGTGACTTGTGGACATTAATATAATTTCCTATGATTCCTCCATCCTCCTATCTCTCAAGCCTTCTAAGAGTCTTAGTCCTCTCTGGAAACTTCTTTACAATCTGTTTCAGTCGGTTCTTGTGAGTTTAAAGTTAAAATTTATTGATTCTTGTGCCTTCGTTCTTTCTCTTTTTCTTCTACCTTTTGCTCCTTCCATAGGGATTCCTCATAGCACTCCCTATTTGTGGAGTTCCTTTTCTCGTTCCTTTCTGACCTTGTGCAGTTCAATGTAATGACGTGGAGTCTGGTCAAACCGACCAGTCGTTCGACATTTACATTCCATATATGGTTATCAGTCACTTGCTGGACTGTAGTCTGTGCATCTTCTGCTTCCTGAGGAATGAAGTCATGCACAATGAATCCCAAAGGAAACTCAATTTTTTTTTTTAATTTTATTCTCATTTCAGTGATTAGTTTCTTAATGAGCATCTATGCTTCTTATCAAGATAACTTTTTATATTATCATTTAACAAAAAAAAAAATGCACTAGAGCCTTCAGGCTGCTACACTATTGACTGCAGAAGATAACTCTAGGCGACTGACACTAGATTGTCATTTACTAATCCATTTCTTACTATGGTATATGTACGAATGATGATATCTATGACATTGAAAAAAAGCCCTACAATCTAAAGATTAAATGAAGTGACAACAATTTTTGAGTACTTCCATTCATTTATTAATTCAGTCTAGAATAATGTATTGAAACAAGAAATGCACACAACTTTCAATAGGTTCATTACCCAATTGTTAGTACATGTTCATATGGAATATTATCACCAGAGAGACATGATTTTCTTTAATTACATTGCTCTTGTAGCATTAAATCATTTTGTAGGCAGATGAGGGGCTAGTGATGAGTCACAACTGTATCTTTACGCATTAGGATATGCTATTAAATTGCCATAAATTATTAGCATGGAACACATTATGTTATGTTGTATACGTAATTACTACCCTTTATGTCACTGCTTTATTGTAATATATTATAATCTTTGTTTATTAAGATTGGACTAGATTACGGATATTGATCATGAAATTGAGTCCTGCAGATGCTAGTTTGGAGTCATCTAGTTTTTGTGAGGCAGATTTACGTACAGCACATTTACAGGTATGAAGAATCTTATACTAAGTGAACGCTCCTTATTTATATTTCCTTACGATCTGGTTATAAATGAGAAATAAAAGCAAAATGTTTTGCTATAATTTCCCATGGATTTCCTATCCCAGGCTTTGAATTTGAGGGCTGCACTGAGAAATGAGTTAGTTTTCTCCTTTCAAAAATTGTTGCAGAAGAAATTCAATCTGAACTGTTCGACCAATAGCCATAACAGTTAGAGTTTCTAGGGTAGTTATAGCTTTATGAGCTTTCTCAGGTCCACTTTTTCTATCCACTTTCATCAACTTGCTTTTGCAATGAGTTTTAGTAGCAATTAATCATTGCCATTTGCCTTTTGTATGTTATATCAACTTTTTTGTTTTTTTCCACTCTTTCAAATTTCTTTATTTCACTGAAGGATTCTAGCTCAATTGATTGTGCACAATTGGAGAGGTTGATTGTATGTTCCTTGATTATGCCATCCACCAAGGTTCAAATACCCTGAAGGTGCAATTGGGCCAGGTTTGACCCCTGGGTGACTTTGACGGACTGAATCCTGCTGCTCGTGACAGCTTAGCTGAAGGATAACTTCTGGTTTAGATGTATGCTTCCTCATAATGTTGTAATCTGCTATATAAAGACAGAGATGCTGATATCCATGTAATCTGGTTGTTTCCATAAAAAAAAAAAAAAATTCTTCATTTCATTTGCTCCATTTGTTCTCTATTCTGTTATAACGTAAAGTATAAGAGATGCTTGCCAATCAATTCCTGTTCATGTTTTTATTGATATTGTTTGCAGGAGTCACACACTGGACAAATTGTATGTCAAAGCACAAATACAAAGGCATGACAATCAACGTAGAGATAGTTTTGTATGATCATTATTGGAATTGGAAATCCATAAATACCATCAAGAAGTTTCTTATTTTTACCATATTCCTTTGGTTCTTCTCTCACCCACGTTAAGCAACTTGTTGCCTATTGTAATTCAGATTGATCCTATGCAAATTTTTATTGGTTCTGACATGATTCTGTTTCAGAGTTAAACTGTTGCCCCTCGAAAAAAGTGGAATATTCTAAACTTTTTGCTGGAGAAAACCACAGGGTAGGAACATTAGCAATCTGCATAGGAAAGGTGGATGAATTACTTTGAGGGATTTTACCAGTAAAGTCAGCTCTTGTATTGATGATTATCATATTTAATTATATTTTTTCCTACATGACATCTATATTGCCATTTTATGACATGTTCTATGCACATTTATGAGAAGGTTGATTGACTCAACTAATCTATTTTTGATAGCCATAAGTGACTCCTTGATGTATATTAATCTCATTTGCATTTTTAAACATGAAACACTCATGTTTCGTTAAACTAGGAAAATGAATCATAAAAGAGTATCTTTCAGATAAATCTGCACAACATAATGATTCATATCATCTTTGGGACAAAAAGGAGAATTGTGCAACATCAGAATCATCATATGAACTCGTCAGTCCTACATGAAAGTGCAAGAATCCTTTTGCATTTGACAGATCTACAGAAAAGTATTAGTAAAGTAAAAACTTTAGAAAGAGGTGGTTGCCCACATAATTATGGATCAATGAAAAAATTGCTCTCTCAATCCAAGCATGAGTTATTTGAATAAGATTTATAACTGCTTACATTTCATGTACGGAGAACTAAAGATATATTATAGGACTGAGTCGACTGACTAGTGGGATCTTGAATACTAAAGAGATTACACCTAAAGACATGTAATTTTAACGTACATGATTTAAGTCATAGTCATGTGTCATGTCCCCATATTAAGTCATTGTTTAAATTAAAGATTTAAACATCATGATTAAGAAAACGGCGAAAGTGCCTTCGTAAAATATCAATTCGAAATAATATGTATTATTAAAATAATATTATTATTATATGAATATTTTAAAAATATAAATAATAGTAATTTAATACTATTATAATCATAATTATCATGAGATAATATTATGATTATAATTATCTAAATATAAATATAAATAAGCAATATTATTATAATATATTATAGATGATAATAATATAATAAAATAAATATGAGTATTATCAATTTAGATATTATTATAAGTATTATATATTATAAATATATATAAAAATAAATATAAGTGTAAAGTAACTTTGTCTTATTTAAAATTACCTCTAAAGGCAGCATATAAGACAAAGTGGTAATAAGACAAAACTGTCTTATAAGATAACCGATCCCATATAAGGAAAAAGAACAAATATTAATAACTAAAGAAACCCCGTCCAAAGGCAGCGAATGTTTAGAAGGGAAAAGGACATGTCTCTTGGCCCAAGGCAGCGTTTCTCTAAGATAAAAGGGCCCGTTTCATCCTCTCAAAGGGCATCGATCATCCAACATTCTCTCTGCACAAAAACTCAGGAAAAATAAGATAATTTCTGAGTAATAAGGATTACTTATTGAGTATTATAACAGCAGCTCTATGATATAGATTTTCAATAAGAAAAACATCTGAAGTATAACAGCAGCAAGAAGGAAAAGAGGAAGAATTCAGAAGTTCAGTAAGGTATAGCAGGTAAGTAAATTTTACATATTTATTTTATAATTATTGAATATAGGATTTGTAAGTATGCATTAGAATTGATATTTGATAAGCATCTCATGACTTCAATATTCTAAATTTGGCTCAGCATATTAGATATGTAGGAATGAAAGGTTTTGTTCATAAGATGAATATACAAGAATGAATGATTATGTTTATTAAATGATTATTACAATAGATGAATGAATGATAGTGATCATTAATGGTTATGCATAAGGAATCAATGATGATGATAATGGAATATGATCAAGCATTAAGATCATGTGGATATATGATTGGCCAATTATGATATAAGGCCAAGATGTAGTGTGCAAAATATTAATAAGGACTTAGAAATCATAGGATTGTGCCATATCCGAAAGGAGGATTAGCCTCATCATTAATCATCTCGCCATCCTAGGTGTATGGGTAAGTTAGGAGAATGTTATTGGACCTAGGTAACCCCAAGAAGATGAAGTACCTCTGGGTGTGAGGCGAAGTCTCTTGGGCCAAGTGTCAAAGTACCTCTGGGTGTGAGGTGAAGCCTTGGGCCTATGGTATGATGAGCTCATCAATGTAATTTGTGCCCTACGGTAGGTGACTCTCCAATAGATGAGGTGGGAAGTCTTTGGAGCCGATTGGTGAGGTGGGAAGCCATCGGGCCTCCGTATGGGATGGTTGTGTCTCCTTAACGAACTATGCCTATGGAGTTAGAGATGGATTAATGATAGGGCGACATATGATCCTTCCGAGGATAGCACTTGAGGCCTATGAATATGAATATGAGTATGAATATGAGTATGAATATGAATTATGTGATTATGGAATTATAAATTCTAGGATAAATATGGAAAGAATATGGATCTATGTTAATTATGATATGAAAAGAGAAAAATTTGGAATACTAATGTTTCGTTTTTGTAAGTTGAAATTGTGGAAGGTTGTGATCAATTTGAGCTTACTAGAAGGGGACATTACATCATGTATGTCTTTTGTGCTTGCTATGTAATCAAGTAGGAGTTATGGGGTGTCTCAAGTTGTTGTTAGAGACCCCACAAAGAATCATCAAAGAAACACCCTAAAATAAATTTTAAATCACATAGTTAATAAAGGGTTTGTTGAACTTATTTATATGTGGTGAAACAAGCAGTTGCAAGTTCCAAAATGCAAAAGTGTTATGGAGGATGATCATTCGATCAATCCAACAAGAATCATTGTTCTCCATTGTACAATCCTATTTGCTGAAATAAAACAGAGGTAGAAGTTTTTCCAAACAACAATATGAAATGGAGATGTCCACATAGTGTTGAGACTTGGACTCAGCAAAAACTCTGCAAGCCATTTTTTTGCATCAAGACTCAGATACGGCAGCAAAACCTGGCACAGCCTCAGCAAATTGAAAAGATCATTGGAAAATAACGAATTATAGAAAAACTAATTATATTACATCTCATATCAAAATAAATTCAAATACACACAAAGACTAATCAGTTAGATCTACCATGCACATGTTGCAAACAAAATAAGAGCGTTTCTTTGAGATTCTGCAATTGGGCGATGTGGGAGCACGATTTTGGGGACAGCAAAATAACTGAAACAAACTGAAAACAGCTAAAATTTTAAAAAGAAAATACAATGTGCTGCATTTTCAATGACCATCCTCCCTCTTTAAGGTTTTTAGGGTTTTCTAGCATTTTTTTCCTTAAAAAATAACAAACTTTTTAAATTTTTATGCATCAAATGGAGCAGGCTGCCCAGCCCTGAAAAAAAGCGACATCCCTCCAAGTCTTCGGGACATCCAAGGTGTTGGGGATGTCACCTGGACTGCCAGGGACGCTTACCTGTGGAACATTGGAAATAAGTAAAAATTGCCATGAACTTCATACTTGAACTCTAATATATTAAAAAATTGCTTTGATATTCTTAAATTTGTTTTGTGTACACAAATAATGGATTTAGAAATCCATATGCATGGTATTAGGAAAAAAAAGAGAGCAAAAAATCAAATGAAGGTTGAGAGGAGCCTCTCCTCCCAACATAAGATCCATGCTATTGGACCTTGTGCCTCTTTGTGTACATCAAATGATTAGTTGTAGCCATTCTATTTGTAGAAGAGATAGCAACATCATCTTGTAAAACTTCTTTGTTTCTAGGTGCATAGGATCAAAACTTCTCCCCCCATCACTACAAGCCTTGTCTCATGATCAGCTTGATCAATCCATGCATGGTCCTTCTCTGAAGAAATGGGGTCACCCTTGCTGATCTAGTTAGATGCAGGATCATACTCCAACTTCACAGGGGCCAACTCTTCTTCTATAGCTAAAACTCTCGTGGTGGAGGTGTAGGTTGCAATCCACAAATACAAGGTCATTCAACCTTTTCATTAACAATCTATTGCACTTTTTGGAGTATATGTGTTGAAACATACTTCAATTGTGCTCACAAGCCAAAGTATAGCATGGTTGGATCAAAATGTGGATGGCAATTCTTTGAAGATTAGGCACCTTAGTGCCAAAATTTTCCCGCCATGCATCTATTATGATAAAATTAAAATGTTTTAAGATTTGCAAATACTAAAAATTCAAAATTTAATAACAAAGAACAAAAATCTTTAAGTTTTAAATCAAAGTTTCAAATAATGCAAATTTTACTAGGCGTAGTAGCTGCCCTTGATATCTTGCATGTCTCAAGAAAAGAGATCTCCCAAAGCTTGTTTGTAGGTTTGAATCTTGGACATGATCTTCACCCTCATCTGTGGACTTGGCTTTGTCGCCTCTACGATAGGTATAGAGGGCTCCCATTAGCTCCTCATTAGCCTTTAAACTTTGAAGAAAATGGAAGGTTGGGTTGAGGAAGTATGCACAAGCATGAAGTGGCCTATGAAGTTTCCTTATGCAACACTGATAAGTAATATCCCAAATGGATTCATATTCATCCTCCACACTACCATAGAAATGTCTAATATGCTCCTTTGCTCAGTCCATCCACTCATAGATGTACCCCATTGTGGGCTTCTCTCCATCAACAATTATACGGAGGAGAGTAACCAACGGTTCAACTACCTATAAAAAATAAAAAATCAAATAGTTTAAAAAGTAACTCTAATTACTCTACACTTAATCCTTAATTTGTAAATAAGTAAAAAATAAATTTATAAGCTATGCCATTGGGTCCATTTTTGCTCGATGAATGGCAATAATATAGTTCGGGTCCTAGTTTTGTGTCGGACGACTTGGACCTAAGCAGGACCTGGGTGGACCCATCGGTCGCTGACCCTACAATTGGCCAAAATCACTTTGTTTTAAAACAAAAAACATTTGACTAATTTCATCCTAAAGTGCATGCTATTCACTTCTTTTGCCTAAATTCAATCATTTCTGTTCTCATTTCACGAATAGAAATGACCAAAATAGTTTTTTTATGCCTCCAAGTTGTAATTTTTGATTCTTGAAGGTTGCTAGATATTTCTTTGAAGGTGAAGGCTACAGGAGAGAAAGAAATGCACCTATAGGAGAGAAAGATTTGCACCTACAAGATTTATCTATCAAAAGTGAGTTTATCTTGTGATTTTATCAAGTTTTTCGATTTTTTTTCAAGTTTTTTTTCTCCTTTTCAAAAAGTGTTTGCTATGTTTTTTAAACCTTTTATACATAATATAGAGGTTATAATGCCATGTAAATTTTTTTTTTTAAAAGTTAACACAATGTAGGGTTGTAATGTTTTTTATTTTGTTTTGTTATTCATACAAAATGGCTAGTAGCTTTAGTGTAGCTGCCCTAGTGCCATGGAGGGTTTTCAAAATTGGTGCAGTGTCACCTCTTTGGCACATACATGCTTGATTACCACTTTCCTAGAGGTTTGAGTTTCATTGGTGTTGTAGTCAATGTGGGAATGAGTATAAGAGCTCGTATAGTTGAGTGAAAGGTCACCTATGTGCTATGACCGACTCAAGAATAAGAGTTTGTCCAGGCTTGAATAAAAATGGTTGCCAAAGTAACAAATAATGGCATATATCAAAAAACAAGAGAATGCCAACATTGTAAGTAATAGAGCAAAGGAAAAATCACATCCTCTATCGAAGAAAGGATCGCGCAAAACTCCTTGTGGCTTAATAGTATCGGTTGAACCACATCCTTTCATTCCACCACCATCTTCTCAAGAAGATGATACCCCCTTTCTTTCTTGTAAAGAGGCCCATTGGATAAGGCCTTCTAGAATGAATCGAGGGAGGTTGTAGATCAGAGCATTACTTGTTGCATTTATGGCAATGGGCTTCCTTTCAACCTTGTTAAATCATCATATTAGCAGGAAATGGCGATGACAATTGTTAATGTACTTGTTGATTACACTAGTCTTGGGTACTAAAAGGTGTGCACCACCTTATTGGCCAAAGAAAAAGCTTTTGTAGAGGCATAATTGAGGGAAATCAAGGCTACATAGTCCAAAACAGGAGGGTCTATCATTTTTTATGGATGAAAGGATTGTAAAAAATAGAGTAGTAATGAATGTCATTGCAGTGTGTGCTAAAGGGGTGATGTTTTTGTAGGAAGTTGATTGTGAGGGATAAGTGTAGGATGCAAGCTTCATGGCCAATATCCTCATACAATCCATTGAGATGGTGGGCCCAAAAATGATTGTCCAAGTCAAAATGAAAACAATGCTAAAAATTGTAGGGGAGTTGGTTTAATACTGGAGGTTACATATGGGAATATTTTTTGGACACCACATATGGTCTACTCCCTCAATTTGATAATGCAAAAGATTGGCACAGAGATTGAGTGGGTCAAAGAAATCTACACCGAGGTTGAGGAGATTCAAATGTTTGTGACCAATCATCATATGCTACAAGCCATCTTCAGGACCTTCAACAACTTCGAGTTGTTGAAGGTAATTTTATTAATATTTTTGTTATATTTTTAAATTTTTTGATGTCATCTATTTTGTATTTTTTTTAATCTTTTTACACCATGTTAGGTTGCCAAGACTCAATTCGCATCACACACAATTGTCTTGAGATGACTTGTGAAGTTGCGAGAGCCATTGAGCACTATGGTCATCAACACTCTTTGGAGTGTATGGAGGTAATCAAATTCAGAGAGAGCCCAAAAGGTCAAAGCATTGATCCTTGATGATGAGTGGTGGACTCGTGGAATATGTTTTGAGTTTCATTGAGTCCATCATGAGTATGATTAGGTATCCTGATATGGATTAACCATGTTTGGGTGAAATTTATGATGGCATTGACTCGATGGTTGAAAAAAGACCATAATAGAACCCAAGGAGAATGATCCCACAGAAGCAATTTTCAAAAGAGTGCAAAAAATCATTCATAACCATTGGAACAAGATGACCACACTCTTGCATCTCTTAGCATTTGCTTTGTCCCCAAAATATTATAGGACAAAGATACTTTTCGTGCCGAGGATGGTGGCACCATATAGAGATTAAAAGGTTGTTGTTGGGTATAAGACCACATTTAAATGTATATTCCTAGATGTAGATATACAGATTGTTGTCTTGGGCGAGTTAGGCCACTTTATATCTTCAAGGTATCATGATGTTTGTGCTATTTGAGACAAGTACAAGCAAGATGCTCATGAATGTTGGTACATACATGGCAAGGTTCTATTTACCTGCAACCTCTTGCAATAAAAGTTCTATCTCAAATATGCATTTTTTTATTTTTTAACTTCCTTTTATTTTTTTTCTATATATTATAATTTATGTTTTATATTTGCAAATGTTGTATTGAGTTTGTATGCAATTTCAATAGATTGTGAGTTCTTCAACTGAGTAGAGTTGGAGCATGTACTCCTTTATCCACTCAGTTAAGCGCAATTGGTTGGTTGCAACGAAAGTTGAGGATTTGGTCTATGTGCACTCTAGCTTGCGTCTCTTGTCACATAGGACACCTAATTACAATGAGGAGGCAATGAGGAATTGGGATCTAATTCCTAAATGTGCCGACTTAACCGCTTCTATTGCAAAACTTACCATAGTCTTTTTAGATGAGATAGATTCTACATATGACATGGTTGGTGGTAGTGGCACTGTAGCTGATTGTGGTTCAAACAAACCAAATGTTGACTTTGATGGTCTTGATGAAGAGCAATATGAAGATTATTGATTGTAATTTTCATTTTGTATTGACATTTGACAAATCAATGAATTCTGAATTTATGAGTATTTTCTTTTTTGCAAATTATAAGGTATTTTGTTTTTGGCAATTATGAGTATTACTATTTTTATATATTTTTAATATGTATAAATTATAATCATATTGAGTATTATTGTTTATATATATATGAACCTGTACTTGAACTTGAGAAAAAAAATCTGCCATTTTGTGTATCCAACCATTGAACCCATACCAAACTTGACTTAAATTGGCAACTTCGTTTATAAGCACTTAAAAAAGAAAATGATTTTTTTAAAGATTTACATTTGTAATCTCCTTTGCTGCAAGAGTCCAAAAATGAGCCTCTTTGAATACCTAATCCACCACATCGATCCTAGCAATTGTCTTTGAGTAGGAAGAATCGGTTTGTTGCTCGCTAACAAACATTGCTTCAAAGAAGCTTTTTCTTGTAGAAAGACTGGAAGTTGATGAATGACACTGCAATCGAGTGACACTAAGTTAGACCAATTCCTTTTTATCTATGAACTCTCTCATTAAAACGAGTACGGAAGAATGGTTATTTATATATTTGCAAATGTTTTGTCCATGCTCCACAATGTTGTGATTCACTTTTGTCTGGCAATGCCCTCTAGCATTAGATCAATGCAATATTTTGAGCAAGGAGTCCAAAAAATGTTAGGGTGTCTATCCATTAGCAATCTACTTGCAACAACATAATTTGCTGCATTATTGGTGACTACTACTACATTTTCCACCCCCACTTCTGCCAAAACTTCTTAACAAAACAAAACACAAATAATCTTCATTTAAATCTTTTGAAGCATCAATCGACTTCAAAAAGATTGTGTCTCCCGAAGAAGATATTAAAAAATTCAGCAATGTCCTGTTTATTATATCACTCCATTCATCAGACATGATAGTGCAATTATTCTTCATCTAGATAGCCTGCTCCTCCTCATCAAGGGATGGTACATCAGCTACCTTCTCCATCAAAATTGGTCTCCAGAGATCAACAAGAGAAGGTGCTTTGATCTTTTGACTGACTATGACAATTGCATCAACTATTGCTTGCCAATAAGGGAACCTAAAACACCCAAAAAAAGAATTTAAGAAAACAAATTGAAAAACATAAACCCTAAACAAAACTATGTAAGTAATAATTAAAAACTATAATGAAAAATGAGATTTAAAAAAATTAAAACGTTACCTCGTTGCATTGAAAAGAATGTCACAAGATAGCAAAAATACTTAACTGTATTCCTTGCCACTTTGTGGTTGTCCTTGTTCCAACTCATACATTCCAATGATGGTTAGGGACTAGGAGTATTGCATTGCACAACCCAACTCTTCAAATTACAAACTCTAGGCCCAAGGCCAGCAGCATTCGATCTACTTGCACTTTCGAGCATTGGATAAGTGGAAACTGCAACTATTTATTGGTTTTTCCTTATTATTTGTTCCTTGTTTTCTTGAAAGGACTGCAATCCCTTACAGCCTTAGGCTCAACTTCTTGGCATCATGACACATCGTGTGTAGGTACGTGGGCATGGTGGCATTTGAGTTGATTAATGCCTCCTAGAAGCTCCATGCCACAATATTTGCAAAACACTTGCCCTTATTTTGTGCTTAGCTTACCATGCTTCCAACCAAGGTCTTTCCTTTGTGGTTCAAACATTGAAACTGTAAGCCCTAAATTATGGTGAGAAAAAATGTAGGGGTTAATTAAAAAATACAAGCAATGAAGCTAACAAAACTGCAAGGAAAACTAAAAACGAAAAACAAGAATGATAAAAAACTAAAATTTAAAATGTATAAAACTAAAAGTTTGAAAATAAAATTAATAATGTAAAGAAGAATGAATGAAAACAAATTAAACAAAAAATAAATATTTTCAACTTTGACTTGATGCTTGAAGTTGGAAGTTGGAAATGTGGAACTCAAATCCAAGGCCTTATATCAGCTCCTCCTTTGCGCAAAGCTATTGTTAATCCAACCCTACAGCTCCTTGCAAAAGAATATTCAACACCTTTGAAGAAAAAAAAGGAAAATCAAGTGTAAAAATAGTTTGAAAGCAAATGGGCATGTGAAAATAAGGTCAAAATGGACAAGTGGGTGTTTTTAAGTGTTAATACTTGTTAACATTTTAATTCACATCTTTCAGTGTGACATAAAACGAAACAAATGTGCGGTAGAACTGCTTTTCGAATTAGAAGAGGAAGCTCCTTGTAAACAAAAAACTAACCTAATTTGAACAATTTGTACTTGCTATTTACCATTTGTATAGTGTTTTTTGGGGTGGTTCATGCTCATGTTAAATAAGACTAAAGGTGTTTTTTTGGATTCACATAGGGCAAAAGACTGACACGGTCTTTGATTGAAAGAAAAATATTTTTATGCTTTTTGACTAAACAAAAACTCTACAATTACTACATGCTTACGCTGTTCAGATAAAAGTAGACACTAATTAGTGCAAGTACACGTAAGTATTGAGTAGGATTAAACACAAGGACATGAACTCTTTGATAGGTTGAATCAAGGAATCAATACGATGCCACAATCTCCAACTTCGAGTAAACCAGCAATACAAAGCTTGCAAATTTGCTGAAAGCAATTTCATCTATCTTAGCACACATAACAAACAATACAAAACATCTCAATAGCAATTTAGAAGAAAAATAAGCATTACTAAATTCTATCGAATGAATAATGAATTTTGGATTGACAATAGTGAATTTGGTGAACAACGATTTAGCAACAAGTAGGCTTGAAAATTACCATTAGAGATCTAAGTGCAAATGACACTTATTTATAAGGTTTACAAGAAATTGCATGAGAAAATAATAAAAAGCTAACTACGACTTCTATTTTAAGAACAAATAGCTTGCATTGCATGCAAGCTTTATTACAAAATTCTATTCACTAAAACTAAATCTAAACTCCAACAATCTTTAGCAAATCCTAGTTGAAACCCGCAACTTTAGAAACTCCAAAAAACCTTCTTTGATGATTTTTGCATCAGACCTTAACAAAAAGTATGCCCTTAGATTTTTGAGACCCTAAAGCACATGAAGATATTTCTCTCTAAATATGCCAATATGATGATGTAATGTATCTTGATATCTTGTTTTTGGTTAATGAACATCTATTGAAAAGCAATGACAAAAAGATGAAAGTGATCGTTGTATTGATGGATATGTTGTATTGCCATATTTGGAAACCCTTAGCAGCCCAGAAGAATAGAATAGCGGTATATTGATAATGTATGACTGAAAGTTGTTTCCAAAACCCTAGTCACAAGCTGATATAAATTTGACTTTTTGAGATTTAATGAAAGTAAAACCCATAGTTACAAGACTCGCTTGGACTTGCCCAGTCTCAGCAAGTCTTGATGTAGGTAGATCCAAATGAGGCCTAGGGGCTCGTGACTCGGTTACCCGACGAGTCTTGCAAGGAAGTCTTGGCCAAGTCAATGAAAATCAGAAAAAAGAATAAAAAATTGAAAATGCTCAAATGTAAAGGTGTGAAAGTCAAGCATTTTTTGAAGGGTTTGAAGGACTCTTGAAGGTTGGTTAAAAGTGATAAAATAATGAAAATGGCATGTGCCATAAAGGTTTGTGTGGTCCCCTTGACACTGCTGGTGGTGCTGCCCCCAGATCCCTATGAGGGTCGCTGCACCTCGACCCCCTTAGAGGCACTGCCCCTAGACCCCCACAAGGGGTGCTGCCCCCAAATCCCCCTCTAGTTTTAAAAAGAAAAAAATAAAAATCGTTTTGGGCTATGCTGGATGGAAAAGCAACATTTTTTTATTCTTTCGACTTTTTTCCAATTAAATCCCAAGTAATTGAATTACATTTATATTTTTGGTTTGCTGAGTCAATCCCTATCCTAAGTAATGTTCCTATGGCTATAGCAGCATTTGCAAACTTGTCTGAGATACAAGCACATGACTGTATATAGAGCTAGCAATGTTAGGCTAAGTGATACAATCTCCTTTCTACCATAGTTCATGACTCCATATTGTGAGTTTTGTTTTTGATGCCATGGATATCATAATCCATGAGTTTTGTACGCCTAAAACACTTGACAATTTTTATATATTAAAAAATGTTGTTTCCTTCAGTGAAAATCTGCCTTTATACTCATGTGATCGATGTACACTTGTGCATATGATCAAAATAGCTTCTATTTGATTAGTTTATTGTGTCTTTAAAGTTTATTTTATTGAAGGGCGCATGAAAAAAGTTTTAAATCTTTAAAAATCTCTATATTTTGATGGTTTTCTCAATTTGCCGAGTCTTTCCCAAGTTTGAGCACCGAGTCTAAGTCCGGGTCAAAAATCAGCTTGTTGAGTGTGAGCCAAGTTCAAGTCTTGTAACTATGGTAAAATCTTCTTAATAAAGGTAAAACCCTGCTAAAAGTATGATAATTACTCAGAAAACTGGATTGTCCTGCCAAAGATTGATTGGAAATCTGCTGAAATCTACCGAAAGTTATTGCTGATTTCAGGCACCTTTGATGAAGATTGATGAGAAATTCATTGAAAAGGGATAAAGAATGCTGAGCGTAGGTGTTGGGAATGATGCTTGCTACCATAGATCCTTAAAAATCTACTTCAAAATGTTGTTGAAATGGAAAGCTCAGAGCGAGATCTGCTACTGAAGCTTTTAGAACTGATATAGGACTCATCATTGATGATTATACCTGCTGCGAGCCAGTGAAACTCCTGCAAGAACTATATAGAAATACATGTTGTAGAAGATCATTGCTCTGTTGAAGACTGATGATGGTGTTCTGCTATACCTTTAAATAGGATTCTTCCATATTTGAAAAAGGCATGACTCTCTTGAATGGGCTCACCCCCATTAATAGCAAACTCCTTTTTTACAAGTTTGGGTCAGCCCTATTATTTTTAGGTGCTTGTATGAATGATTTTCAAACTCTAACCATTTCTTCCTCACACAGGGGCATGCTCCATCTAGCAGATTTGATCCCTCTTAACACCAAACACTTTCACATTGTTGAGTGTGCACTTATGAATGTGAATTCACTTTGAAATTGCCGACTCAAAACCCCTTCACTTACGTGCGCACCTATGAATACGAATCCATTTTCTTGTAATTTAATCTCATCCTCATTCAAGCATGCACCTATGTGAATTTGTCATTTTGAAATTTGAAACACCATCCCCTTGTTGAAGTGCACATTTGTGAATAGAATTTTTACCTACTTTGAAATGTAGTCTTGCCCTTGTATAGGTGTTTACTTATCAATGGGATTCCTTGCTTGGCTTGAAACTTTAGTTTTGCCCTTGTTGAGGTGCACACCAATACAAGACATTTCTGCTTTTGATTTTCCACTTTGATTTCCTTTATCCATGTGTGCACCTAAACAAGCACTTTCTATTTTACAGTTTGAAAACAAAATTCTTTTATCAAAACATGCCCTTGTACATGTGTCTTTGAATGCTTTAAAAATTGGACTGAACTTCTACTATTAGGTGCGCCCCACTACAAAGAATTTTTGGATATTAAGTTTTACTTTTGATCTTCTTTAGTTAGGCATGTGCCTAAACAAGCAACTTGTTACTTTGAAAACAACCGTTTGGTGAAGTACACACCTTTACATGCAACTTTGAGATTTTGATTGTTTTCCCTTATTGAAGCACGCCCCTCTTAATGTTCAAATTTATTTCAAATTTGACGACCTCAATCCCTTAACACAAGTGTGAACGTAATTAGGCGTATTCTATTTTGAAGTTGAAAATCAAATTCCTTTGCTAGGTGCACACCTCACAATGTAATTTGAGAATCTGATTTTGAAAACTTATCTCCTTCATATAGGCGTGCACTTGTATATGCGATTTGAATCATAACCTTGAGTGTTCTTTTTCCCTTGTCAGATGACAATGCATTTGTCTTTCAAATTGGAAATAGAGTTTCTTTTATTGAGGTGTGTGCCTGAATATGCATTTTTGACTTAAAAACTTGATTCTTTTTCACATTAGTGTGCATCAAATAGTGAGATTCCAGACCTAGAGGTTTGAAGTTGTAGTCTCTTCATAGAGGTGTGCCCTTGACCTCTTTGCTTAGCAATTTTCTTTGACAAAAACTATCTACCTTCTAGTGAGATGTGCCTCCTCAATTAGGTGTACATTCAACATTGGGGTTGCATTTGTGATGTCCCCTTTCTAGAAGAAACACTTACACCTGAATCTACATTCAAAATAATTCTCAAGGAGACATTAGTACGTTAGAGAACAATAAATTTCAATGATAGATCAAGTAAGATCAATGATAATGCTTTCATTTCATTGCTTGTTAAAGGATTATTTATTTCCTAATTGTTACTTGTATGTTGATAACCATTCCATAATCCAATCATTCATATTTCTTATTACTTTTCCTCATGGCACTAGGCTTTACATGTATAGGGTGCGTTGAAACCATCTCTTGACCCAGCCTACGGGAACTATGTCCCAGCCTACGGGCTTTAATACGGATGGGATTACTCCGCCTCTCCCTCACAACACCTCTCATTCCTTAAAGGATGAAGTAATAGAGAAATATATATAGAAGTAACAACTACGTTTATCTCTCCATGTCATCTTCCTTCTTTTCATTAACCATGGATGGGGAATTATATGTCTAGGGCGCGTTGAACCCTCTCCAATGCATTATGAATGGAATTACTTCGCCTTTCCCTAGCATTTTTGTCTAGGGCGCGTTAAACCCTCTCTAATGCATCGTGATGGAATTACCTCGCCTTTCCTTAACAAGACCGCCTCTCCCATAGTTATAGGAATTAGAAGTGATGAGATGGTTGTGTTTTTCTCCTCAAGCTTCATAATGTATATATATGTTCATATATATCTCAATCATGTTTCTTTATTTAAGAATGTACTTCAATCAACTATTTGTTCACATAGTATAGTTCTATTTTGCTATATAGTGGGTTTCACTATTTTCTAACATATAAGTTCATTTTCCTTATTTGAGTAATATCTGAACATACATTTAGATTTATACTATGAATTTACCTTATGTCACACATCTATGTTCTTATACAAATTCCTATATATAATATATATTGCTTGACTTCTATATAAATATAAAATATACATTATTCAACATACCTGTTCGCTGCCTTGTTATTCCCTTATTCTTTCTGTTTCCTTGATTCGCTGCTGATTGTCCTTTTCTTTTCATTCAATGATTGTTCCTATTTATTTCCTTTATTCCTTTCTGTTATGACTATTAAATGATGGCTGATTCCATTAATGCATATTATCTTCTTTAAACTGATCCGATATCTCTCTATATCTATGTATTCCCCTCAGATGCAATTCGATGATATTATTCCATGATGATATCCTTCGCTGCTCTTGGATAGATTACTGATGCTTTTCTTGAATGACTCGATACTATTTGATGATATCTGATTTTGGTCTGTTTTTATGATGTGAGATGATGATATTCTTGAACTGTATTTTCTCTTATATTTTCTTCCTTGATCCCCCCCCCCACAATGTGAGTTTATTCCTGATTCCTTTATACCGTAGGCCTGTGCCTCTTCATCAATAGACACCACCGCTGCCTTTGGGAGTCCTGTCCTTAATCGCTGATCTTAATATTAATGACTAATTGATAATGATTAGTCAGCGCTGCTTTGTCTCACATGATCATTGTTTGGTATTCCATGATCGCTGACTTTACAAATATGTATCGTATCTTTTTTTTTTTTTTAAGATATTGCCTTAGTTTAATATTTAATATCTTTATTTATATTTGTTGCTAGCTCTATTCATATAATGGCCTTTTTGTCTTATATAAGTCTATGATCCGTGGGCTCCACCATGTGTGATTGCTGCATAGGGCAGCCTTATATTGTAATTTTATTTATTAGTATTATAACACTGATATTTATAATTATACTTGTAATTATATTTATTTTATAATATAATAATTATAATAATATTTAAATATAGCTTATTTGTTATTTATATAATCAAATATATATATATATATATATATATATATATATTATATATATTGAATATTATTTATATAATATGATTATTTTAATATTGTTATATTTTTATAAATACAATAAATATATTATAATATTAATTAATAATATTATGTTTATTAAATATTATTATATATATATATAATTATTGTCCAATTTGACGATGACAAATAATGCCTTAATATGGGGACATGACAGCATTTCTTTGATTAACCTACATTCTTTGCCTTGGTGGATTTTCTTGAAGGTCATATCTATTGATCTGCACAAATACAAAGAGGAACAACAAAACATGACACAGATTGATAGGGCAAAACTTTGAAATATGACTGTTTTAATTGACGGAAAGATGAGGTTTTAGCTTTGAAACTTGACACAATATGAAATTTTGTATGGATACAACAATGCCTTTTTAGGGCTGACATTGGTAGATATTTTTTCTTTAAAGTGAGGTTTTTTCTTTTATTGTTTTTTTTTCACTAATTGCCAGCCTTGCAGACTCATTGACTCCATGATCAGGACTTGCGAAACTCTGTAGGCTCATACATACAGAGGAATTGGTTTTTATTGCAATGAAAAATAGTAAAATACATACAAAAACTAAGGTCATATTAATCTTTGGAGGACTTATGTGATTTGGATTTATGTAAATATTTCACAATCTATTGGTTTAATGCCATCCATAAGTTCATTTGATTTGCATCTGTATAATCTATGCAGATTTGCATGGGCATTGAGGTTGTTTAATTTCTGAACTGTTTTGATATATTCACCTGTTTTATGTACTTCAACCCATTCGGAGAATTTTGGTTTCTGCATTGTTTGTAACTGATGAAGTTCTGGTTTTTTTTATAGAGAGAATTTTGCCTTCTAATATTGAGAATCTGCCTCAAATTCCAGGGTGCTGATCTCACTAATGCCAACTTATCAGGTGCTAATCTTGAAGGAGCAAATTTGAAGGTATGAGATATGACAAAAAAGATGATTTTTTATGTATATCTTGCATAAATGATTAATTGATATGTGAATTCCCCATGTTAATCTAGACAATATTTCTTCTTAACATTTCTAGGGAAAATAGTTCATTCATTCCTATTTGTCTTCTGTTTACGTTTGAACCTTTTACCATATTTCCTGCTTTGAATGTGGTTTTCCTTGAATCAGCATATTTGCCAATTTTTGATGATTAGAGGGAAGATATCTGTCCAAAAAGGACAGTGATTGATAAAGCTGTTAGAAGCACATGTATTAGTTATATATTCAGGTCACTTGGGGATCTGCAATTACCTTGGATGTTCTAGAGGACAAGTCATCAATAAAAAATCTAACAGATTGAATATCCATAAAAAATGCTTTACTTCAAGCTACTCGTCTTAAGGTTGCATAAATAGAGTTGCTTTGTAATCTGTAAACTCCATGGGTAGTCCATTAGAAGAATGTAATGTCCCCTTTTTGAGCAAAGAATGTTTATTGGTTGAGCTAGGACCTTAAAGGCTTGGAAAACGGAATGTTGGCTCAACTAACTTTATTTCATTTGTATTTTTGGCTATTGTTATTTAATAATATTTTTATAAAGCCAAAAATAATATAATCTTCAGCCAAGGGATTGGAGCTGCCAAATTGAAGAATTGAAAGTTGAAAGTTTGGACGACATAAAGATAGGAAAATGGAATGATGAAATAACAAATAAATTATAATGTTTTAATACTAAAATATTTTCATAAAAAATTGCCGTCCAAGGGAGGAGGAAAAAATAAAGAAAAAGAAAATTAATAAAATATTCTTTCTCTCTCCTAGTTGCCGCCCAAGGAGAAATAAGGAGAAAATATTAAATAAAAATATTGAGGAAATTTTTTTAATAAATATCAAATAAAATATTTGATATTGGCGGTGGACTTTAAAATGCATTATTTTATGGCTAATTGGGTCGCCCATCTTGAGGAAAATAAAAGGACATCATTTGGCATCATTTTGGATATCTTGGTTATTTGGTATTTTGCATATTGAGAGTTTTCTCTTGGTTGTAATTGAGTTTCAGCTTGATTTAAGGACGAAAACCCTTGAATTTTAGTGGTTTGGACGAAAACCCATTCCACTATGAGAGATGAATTCATTTAGAGTTCATCATTGAGCATAATTGCAGGTTTTTTATGGAGGATTGGCTTCAAACAGCTAAGGTTTCATGGTGATTTCATTTCCAGCTAGGGTTTGAAGGTTTTTTATGTAGGTTGAAAGAAGAATAATGCAGATAGGAGGATAAATTGATCATATTTTCATGTATTGATGTTGTATAAGGGTTTCTAGGTGGATCACCCTTCATTTGGAGGTGAATTTGTGGCTTGACATCATCATTTGATATTCTGATTTTTGCTACAGCAGGCTGGAATTGTGTTTCAGAGATAGACATCATCATATTTTGACATCATTTGAGGATTAGAGGCTTGTTGGGACAAATTGCCCTTCATTTCTACCTAGGCGATTTCATAATTTGGCTCATTTTGACACTTTTTGGCTTGATTATCAAATCTGGGTTGTAATCAGCATTTTCAGACTTCATCAGAGATTTACCAGCGCATATTTGAAGGGTTTGATCATCATAATTCGGAGGTATAAGGGTTTACAACCACTTTATGGTCAAATCACTTCATTTCTAGCATAGAGCGATTCATTTTGGAGGTGTTGTTGGGTATTGTTTGATTGGAAATTGATATCAAACTTTGCATCAGTCATATCAGTAGTGTTTATCAGTCATATCAGACTATTATTGATTATCTACAGGTGCTGTTTCAGTCATTTATCATCAAGTTTGGCATTGTATCTTGGCTAGGCAACATTCCATACCAAGTGGCTAGGGTTTGGAGCAATAATTGGGCATATTTGCATATTGTTTGAGATCTGATTTTATAATTAGATTGGTCTGATGTAATCTACAGCCAGTAACATTTTTAATCAGCCTTGATTTCAATAAAGAAGTGAAGCTTTCATTCCGGGTATGTTTACATGTGCTTGTGTGAGTTGCTTGGTTCAATAACTTCATCATTTTTTGTTTCATTTGCAACTCTATTATCTACATTGTATGTCAATTGCATTCTTGAACATCAGATGTCAAAACAATAAACACTTTTCAAATAAAAGCAATTAGAAAAATCAGGGCAGTGAACGAAAAAATTGGGTTTAGATAAGACAGGGTTCTTACAAAGAACCACCAATATGAATATTCATTAATTTGTTGTTCTCTAGATTTATGCATTAATTGAGCAACTTGGAAGGCTTACATCAATAGAGATAGGCATATTTACATCATCCATATCCACTTTTGTCTTAGTTGTTAGCAACTTGTAGAAACATAGTATAACTAAGTAAATGTGGACACAACAATACAAACAAAGATAACTCAAGATTTACCCTAGAGAAACTCCATGTGGGAAAAAATCCAGCAAAATAGTCCACTATCAAAAACAATTTGTACATGCTTGGTCCCTTCAAGGGTTTCCAAGAACGTCACTCTTCTTGCGTTCTCTCACTTGCATCTAATCTAGTGAACTCCATGGCAGCTACATACGATCACACAATCCTTCAAAAATATGGCAATGGACTTCTACCTCCTATTGCCAATAACTAGTACATACCCTAATGGGTGTATTTATACTAGAAGATGGTTATGTGAGTGGACTGAGAGGTAATGGAACGTCTTCAATGTGAAGAGACCAAAGGAGTACCACTTCAATCCCTGGATGAGTCTTCAGTTCATTCTCTTGTTCCTATATGGGATGAATTTGACTGTGGCCAAATCTGTTAGCTGCATACTGCTCCCATCATGACGAATTCATCAACATTCAAAATTGTAGGATGAGCTCATCAATAGATGAAAGTGTCATCTTCCTACTTTCTTCCACTTCTTCACCTCTGTTTCACTTGACCCTGCCTCAAGAATTCCTTACAGCATGATTGATCTCTCAACCATGTGACTATGAGTATTTATTTGATAACTTTTCATATCACACCTTCCTGATTAAAGGGCTTTTGGTCTCACAAAATCTTACAAAACTACTGAACCCTAAAAACAAGGATCTGAAACTCAGCTTTCTAAATTGGATTGCTAATCTACTCTCTTGGAGTCTTAAAATTCTGTCTGTTGCAATTATGGATTAATGCATACAATAAATCAATTCACATTTAGTCTAGAAAC
This sequence comes from Cunninghamia lanceolata, assembly GCA_027924645.1. Classification (NCBI taxonomy): domain Eukaryota; kingdom Viridiplantae; phylum Streptophyta; class Pinopsida; order Cupressales; family Cupressaceae; genus Cunninghamia; species Cunninghamia lanceolata. Next base: position 782,565 of record BSBN01001207.1, read on the forward strand.
CACTCATAACAAAGTATAAGTTTTCTCCCTACACGAGGGCCATTAAGAATACCAATAAGTACCCTTTTATGTAATGTCCCCTTTTGGGACATCACTAATTTTTTCCTTAGGATGATTTGGGGATGCACAAGTGATCCTATGATCACTACTATATTAAGTACCTTATGTATATCCTTGTCTCTCCCAAGGTTATTCCTTATATATATGCTGCAGAGTATGTCTGCTATGAATATCTTTATATATATATATTGCAGATTGTAATATCCCACCCAGGTGGAATATAGCCAAACTAATTTTCTGCCTTATTCTGATCCAAAAACTCAGTTTGAATGGGTTGTCATTCCGTCAAATACTTGGTATGCAAAGTGTCTAAGTTCTGATTGGTGTTTTCTGAATTGTTTGTTTGATCTCTTATTGCATTACTTTCATTGCATAACATATAGAAAATGACAAGAAAATAATATACAATGAAATATAATGAACTGTAATTGAAACGGATCACTTTAATTGCAAATATCAACTCTGATTTCAAAATATAGAGGTCTGATCAGACTTGTGTCAGACTGATTCAGTCATATAGGATGTATTCCAAATTGAAGATTTGGACTCTAATCATAAACATGCATACCTGGAAGCCAATGAGCATCATTCAATGGAAAACTGAAATTGATTGCAGCAAACTGGAAGAAGCCCTTTATGATCATATTAGCAGCCAATTGAAACTTCTCCACCTTTTTAATGCTACAAACTTTAACCCTTAGCCTAGCTGACCTCTTTGTTAGTGAAATGCAGCCAAGGAGATAGGCGTTTCTCCATCTACTTCATACGCCTATGACCAGGTGTTGTACGGCCTGTTGGGTGGGGTTTGTACGGCCTGTACTAGTAGCTGACAGCCCAGAAAATCAATACAACCAGCCCCCAAATTAACAGCAAACAATAATCTTCAATTTCACAATGAAATCTTCAACTTCTTCACAATTATCTTCACAAATTTGCATGATTTGGACTCCTGATTGAAGCCCACACTCTGGCAATGATTCAGCTGATCTTTCACAGCCTCAAGATTGCAAATCATTGAAGAGTTTTTCGTTCTCCAATGGCTGAAAGAAGACAAGCAGCTGAAACCCTAGGTCTCAAGCTCAAATCCCAAGAACACCAAATAGCAAAGACAAATGATCATTCAATAATGAACCTATTTGCTTTTTGATGCCCTTTTATAACTTCTCCAAATGAAGTGTATTTAATTTGCCTTTGAAGTCCACTTTTAGGTTTTCAATAAATACTTTATAATATAACTTCACTCGAGCGCTTTAATCCATGACTTAATTATTTGACTTTAATATCATTAAATGACCCCCTTTTAACATAAGGTCTATTAACCACATGATGTCCTTTTAATAATAATTAATTATTAGTAAAGATTACCTTGAATAATAATTAAAAATCACTTATCTCCATAATTAGACATCATTTCTCAATTCTGTCTGAACCTGGGATTTCACCATGGTACCCTTTGTGCATCCAATCGCCTTACTAAAAATAGCAGGGGTCCCTCTCTACAACCACAGTCTTACTGTAAATAGTAAATCCCTCATTACCTGATCAAACTAATTGAGTAAGGGATCGACACTGCAATCAAGACCTGTCCAGGTGCCCTGCTATATATAGAAAAACTGACTCTCCTGAAATGGTGACTTACTATAAATAGTGTGTATAACTGAGTCCAGAAACATCAAACGAAGGCCCAAACTAAACCAAATTGAGCTCCGGAGAAGGAAACACCCTGATAATTGCCAAACGGGACCCTCTAAACAACTCCATTAGCCTACAAGGGTCAGATAATAAGCTAATTCCCTCGAACCCTGATGCTCATGAAAATGGGGACATTACAGTCCGCCCTCCCTGAAATTGCTTGTCCCCAAGCAATCTCCACTGCAAAAAAACTCCACTCCATCGGAGGCCCAGAGGAAGATCCATGACATGTCCCACACATCTCTAACTGACTCCTGAAGCACCAGCATAAACACAACTGCGCAAGGATATCCATCATACCGTCTGTCCAATACATGCGCATGAGAAATGTGCATCGAAATCAAAACATGTACAAATAAATCAAAGATGAAACTGAATGCTCTCTGCAAACTATACATGTTGTGTAAATCACTAGTAAGCTCTGTCTGGAATCCTAATGCACCAGAAGGATCCATAACTCTGCGATCAATGCTCAACAGAGTACCGGGGTCCCAAATAAGCCTGTAGAATACTCCATCCAAATCCTGTGGCACCAACATGATACCACTATACCTTGTAACTAGGTCAACCCCGACAAAAGAAAGAAGCAATCCACCAGCCAAATCAATCCCTGGATCCCATAACCAGAATGGAAGTCTGCCATACTCATTACCCGCTGACCTCCCCTACGCAACTTTGACATAACCTTCACCATGCTGAGAGTGGTGAAGTAGTTCACCAGGTTCCAACCACACTGTTATGCCAACCCTGTCACCACCTAGATCCCAACACATCAAAACCTCACATTCATCGAACATGAGGAGATGAAAGTAACTCGAAGTACCAACATCACGACACCCCACTCCAAACTTTGCAAATCTCCCGTGGATGTGATGAGTATCCCTCATAGGTGTCGAAAACGGTGTAACAACTCCTCCTAGGTTGCTGATATAAAACAGATCAGCACCCTCTAGACTGAATATCCAACCTATGGGAATGCATACAAAACGGCCAGGATCATAGGATGCCAGAGTACCAACCCTATGCCACTCTCCAATGCTGAGGAGATGATACAACTCTCCTCCAAACTCAAGTATAGTTGCTGTCCTCCAAAAATTATGAATAAAATCCTCATCCAAATTAATAGAACAGCCGTCCCTTACCAACTTATGGAGTAGAATTCCATCATTGCGGGCTGGACTAACAAAGCCATCATGCTCACTAAAACCACAACTTCCCTGTAGCCTCGCCTTCAATGGAAATTCCTGAAACAAGGAAGTCGCAAACTCTGCCAAGGACACATCAGCATGACGAAAATTTGATCCTTGACCCTGTAAACAACCATCTGAAAATAATACAGTTGGATACCTACAATCTCTGGTTTCATCTTCTGAAGATGGAAACACTCCATCCCACAATGGATGATATGAATACTGATCGCTGCACATTATGAAGTCTTTAACCAATAGTATTTTCCTTGCAAGGATAATTCGTTGCCTTAAAGGATGATTTCTGATTACTTGATCGATCTTATGGATCAATAATTATAAATCGTATTACTTATAAATATGTACTTCCTTAGTATTTTATAATGATTGCTGAGTTTGTAGTATTTATCCCTACCTTTTTACTTGCATCGTATCATATTTATGAAGTGGATAATAAGGAATCACTTGTCTTTATGAATCGTTGTACTTTTCCTTTAATCGCTGCACACTTAATATATTTGCTTTATCATATAATAAACTAGTATTTTATATTTGCTGCTCCCTTAAAAAAGTATGACAGACTAGAATATTAAAGGGTCCCACCACAATATTGTTTTGTGATTTCTTTTGAATATATGTATTATTTTATATTTACATATTTATATCAATATAGTATATAATTCATTTATAAATTGAATTTGTAAATATATTTATTTTATATGATAATCATAATTATATCAAATCATTAATATTATTGATAATTATAATATTTAAATATTAATATCATGAATTATATTTATTTATATATATATACATATATATATTTATATATTATAATTTACAATTACTTTTATAATATTTAAATATATACATATACTTCTAGAATATTTATTTATATATATATATATACTCTATAATTACTTCTATAATATTATATATATATATATATATATACACATATATATTATCATATATACATATATTTATTTAATGATAGGGAAGGTACGAATATTCTCACCGTTTTCTCTATCATGATGTTTAAATCTTTAATTTAAACAATGCCTTAATATCGGGACATGACATTTTACCTACACTTAGTGAACTCCTCAACACTCATGATGCTTGAAATTGGCATAATCAGGCCATATTATAGTTCTTAAAAAATGCACATATTATAGTTATTAGCCCGTAACAACAAAAACATGCATGCAAAAATGAGAAACTGCCAATTACCAGCTCTGTGGCATGCTGTTAGATCTTTTTGATGTGGGAAATAATACTATTGAGTTGGAAAATGTGATATCCCGATATTAAGGCATCGTTTAAATTAAAGATTTAAACATCATGATAAAAGACAGAGAAGTTGCTATTTGAATATTAGAGATAATTATGTATTAATATTTAATAAAACATATATTTAATAAATAATAATATTATTAAAATATATTTATTTTAAAGGGATATATTATTATATTTATAAATGATAAATATAAGTATGTATATTAATATTAATAATATATAGATATAAATACTAAATTAAATATTATTATTATTATATGTAAAATCAATAGCAGCGAATGAATTCATATAGGGCTGTATTATAAACAGCGATCCATATATAGGAAGCTGTGATTCATTAAAAATGAGGCACGGGTTGTTATGAAGAGGCAGCAATCATTGGTAATAACTAAAGAAAGGGGACCGATTAGTAGAAGGAAACGGTTGAAATGAGTTTAGTATAATACAAAGGCAATAAGCCACAGTGATGACTATGAGGAGGCATCACCCTTCAAAGGGATGCCTCCCTTCATAGGGAATTAAACATATATAATTCTGAGTTTTATGGAAAAGGGGAGGCAGAGAATAGGAAATATATGTAATTCTGATCTTCTAAATGGACAACAGTTTTGAGTATTTAAAATCTGCAACAAGGAAGAAAAAAGAGAAGATGCAGAGATATGGAGGAATAAGGGGAGGAATATATATAGAGATTTAAGAAGAAATATAATATACAATGAAGGAAGCATATCTGATTCAGATAGCACAAGGAAGATGAAAAGCAGATTTAGAGATGATGAAGAGCAGATTTAGAGCAGAGATATAAAGGATAGAAGAAGGAATATATGGACTGAATATAAGAGGAATATATGTCTGAATGAAATATATATATCTGAATTAATATTCAAATCTGCATAAGTATAGAAAGATCTAGAATATATATGTAGCAGTATATTGGGTTACAGATAACATAGAAGGAAGGAATGAAATCCTTAAGAGTTCTAAAGATACAAAGGCAGGATTTATCCTCCTGGTATGATGTATCTAACCCTATGTTTCTTATTATAAATGCCATATGATAAATAATGACAACACATTTGATATGATTGTTTGCAACTATGAAGTTTGATTAGTTTATTATGCATTAATGTGGATTCTTGTATGAATGTTATGATGGAGCAAATGTGGTGCAAGAGGGATAACGGAGATGGGGCAATCTTCTAGGTACGCCACACCTATAGGGGGGATTGAATAATCCCATTGGGGCCAAGGGGGTACAAAGGGTACTGCCCTTGGGCTTAGAAGAGATGGCTTTTAGGGCACCTTTTGTGATCTCATTCTCCTATCATAGACATGTAAACTCAAAGGAACCAATCATAGAGAAAGGGAAAGGAAATGACAAGATGAGGGGATAACGGAAAACGGATGCCTCATTTGGTAGACCATCTCATATGGATGGCATGCACCATATGAGGCCAAGGGGGATGGTATATCCACTCTTGGGCCTAGGGTAGAGGATCCAAGACACCCCATCGAAGTCACATTCCTCAACTCTTTTATGGTTGAGTCTCCTAGATAGTTAGGTTTAGTTGGTTTATAATGCCATTATGAGTTGTTAATCATGTTAACTTGATTGTGAGAAATATTATTGTAAGTATTCTCTAACCTGTTTGTAGGAATTAAATCAAGCCAAGGTACTCTCTAAATCTTTGTTTTCTTGGAAATTGATAATTTAGGGAAAAATTAGTATTGTTCCTATAAGGGACATTACAGAAAACTGACACAGTGCAATCTGCATTCTGTTGTCTCATTAGGACGAGCTCGACCCTGGTCATCTTTATGATGGATTCGGTTCTAGTCAAAATAGTATGATGATATCAACTATAGCCAAAACTGTTATCTATGATGCTTTTCTTTGATGCTTTCCTTTACAACCTTCTATACTTTTCTTCCTACATCTCCATTATTCAAACTCTTTGCAACGAGTGCTACTTCTCCGAGTGCTATTGTTCTACCTTGCTTGCCAAACACAAGTGGAAGGGGATCAAAATGCAACTACACAAATCATAAACATGTTAGAAGACCTTACAAAGTTACAGGTACAAGGAAAGCCCGCTCTAATACCAATCTGATTTGTAAATTCCATGGATAGTCCATTGGATGAATCACCAGTACAAATCTTTTATTCATTTATTTGTTGCTCTAAATTTTTGTATTAATTGAGCAACATAGAAGGCTTCTGTTGACATCTGAAATTACTAGTTCCTTAAACGGCCCATTTTGCCCCAAAATCCATCATGAAATCCCACTTTGTGCCCTCTTTGTTGAACCCATCAGTTATATCCAATCAGAGACATCTTCTATAGGCTTACATTTGTGTTTGCCATTTGAAAATGCAAGGTCGAAAAGCCCAAAATTGGCTAAGTCCCAATATCCTAAGTTTCCCCTTGTGTTTCTTTCCTTTGTCAGAGGTTGGAGTTTCGGGCTTCCTCCTTCCCTCTGTGCTTCACCTTTTGGTCCAAAAAATTGCATAAGTGTTGAAAATTCTAAGCGTCTGCAGAGTTTCGGAGGTCAGAGTTCCTCCCTTCTGCCTTCCTAATGGCAAGCGTAAGGACGAAGGCTCGAGGGCCGAAGTCCGCTCAGAGGGGTGAAAATATTCTAAGTATGGAAAGTATTTCGGAGGTCGGGCTTCGGGCCTTCGTGTAATGCCCTGCCCTGGAACCCTAGAGAAAAGCTTAACTATGCATTAAAAAGGCAACTCTTTTTTTTTTTTTTTTTTGAAGTAATAATAACACAATGCAAATGATATGATCAACCATGCAAGTTAACTTTTATTCTCTAGGGTACACAGGACTGCATCACTACAATTAACATAACCAAATTAACATCCATGAATCGAATTGAAACCAAGAGCATAAGAGAGACAACACACAACTACCTCCATCAATGAGACATTAGGATATAGCATAATGATTACAATAAATATTACAATTACATTACAATAAAATACATCAATACAAAGATTACACTACTGCATCCGGGTTACATATAAAGATATACATCAATAAAAATATTACAAGGCTGAAATAGAACACAACTATCTGCCTCCTCAAGCGAAACAAGATCAAGATCTTCTACAAGATAGTTCTCCACGCATACAAACAGCAGAAAGGTGACCAATGGAAAGAGCACATCCACCCAACCATGTGGGACCCTGAGGCCCACCCCCCGTGCTAGAAGATAACGATAAGATCCCACGACCTGAAAAGTCAGGTGAACAACTAACAGAAAAGAGGACTACACACAACTACAACATAGACCACAACGACACCACAAGCAACTTAACAACACATCCAGAGGCAACCAGCAAACAAGAGGAAAGAAAACAACTTGGAAATGTTAGACTGCAGAAGGGAAAAGTGTCATCACACAGCTTGCCATGAGTTGTCCTGACAAGTCTTCCTAGGCCCCAGCTCCCATCCTGGGTTGTCCTGGTAGCCTCTCCCGACTTCCGGCCCCCTTGCAAACTCGTGCGGAAATCAACCATACCTTTCGTGGGGACAAGGTCGTTGATTTTGCAATTCCAGGCCTTCCCATCTCATCTCAAGCCTAACCTAGCACTTGAACCATGAGTGAGGCATTCACTTATCTTAATTAGTGTGCACTAACTACCCAAAACCCCTTGATTTAATATTTAGGTTATCATTTTTTTTAGACACTCTTGCATGGGTTGTCCTGGACGCCACTTTGGGCTCCGGCCCCCACCGAGAGCCACTCCCCTAGTTGCATCTTAGCAAATCCCCACTCACAACACATAGAGAGATCAATCATCCAAGAACCACGAGAGCATTAAACTCTCTTGTAACATCAATAACTCATAAAATCACTATCCCACCATAGAACCATAGCTCCCATCACAAAACCATTACAAAACCAAAACCACGACTCGCCGCCTCGCCAAAACAAAAAGAACCCAAGACCACCAAGTATAATCTTAAATTTCCACTCATAACTCATAACCCTCATAACATAGGTAAGAGAACACAACGATCATGGAGGACTCAGATATCACAGCATGGACCTTCACAATATAACAATCAACAAGAGGTCACATCCTAACAAGCTTATGCCTCTGGAAGAACTTCTAGACAACATGACTCACGAACACGACTTCCTCAAGTCATACCCAACGAAAAACAAAACATTTAAAAGCAAATTCAATTAAGGAAACTCGATTTGAAAAAAAAAAGTAAAAAGTACTAATTATATTAAAATACTAAGGTTCCAAGACAAGGTAATTGAGATCAGCATATACGAATGCAACTCGACTTCAACACCTTAATGTCACAAACCACAATGTCCATAACCGACTCATAACAACATTTACTCACATCTTCAGATAGCATCAAAACACTATCAAAACTTTAATAGATAACCTCTACCCTTAACGAGGTCACTAATTTACCTAAATGCAAGCCTTGCTCCTAAAGCCCGAGACATAGATGATTTCCAACAACAAAAGTTTCTTTATAAGGAATACTATTTGTTTAAAATTACACTACACTAATAAGTAATCGAGTAAACATATTCAACTAAATCCCAAACTCAATAAAATAAGCAGATTCCATACAAATGTAATAATAAGTACTAAAATTCTAAGCATAAAAGAAAATTCTAAAATTACTATTTATAACTACACCTATAATACACAAGATCGTAAATAAAGAATTAACCATACCAATATCCATAAACACTAACTTCCATAACACTAGATTTCATTCTATAAGAACCTTCATACAAAGAACATCAAATATGTACAAAAACATGACTCAAATAAACTATACTAACCTAGAACTATATGAACTTCCCTAACCAAGGATATAAAGTTCTATCCTCGACCTTTCTATGAAAAGAATTATTTTACAAGTCACAAATAGACAAAATCACAACCCTTAACCAATACATAAAACAAGGATACTCCTTTCCTTAAGATCAGACTCTACCACATAAAAGAAAGAACTTAGCCTGCCAAAACAACTATTCTATCGATGCACTAACACCACTACAAGATGACCTCACTGCAGACCGAAATTAATACACCTATCTCAGGGGTCCTCGAGTCTTAACATAGAAAGAAAGCAGGAAAACCGACCAAAATCTAATGATCTCCTCGGAGCCGGTTACATGAGAAAGATAGCTAAAACCTTACTAGCTCTTAACTACCCTAACATCCATACCCGACTGGGATCTAACCACAAACTATTTAAGGCATTACACTCGCAGCAATACTCACACCTGACTTAACATAGAAACTGACCACCACTTGACATTCCGTCGACAGCAGAGAAACACTGGTGGCATTCCGTCGGCAGCAGAGAAACTATCACATAATCAGATATATAAGGAAGCAAACTATCCTAGGTAGAAACATGTGTGTATTATTCTAAGGTTCGGCACACAAAACGGGAAGTGTTCCAACTTGCGGTTGGTTCCAAAGGCACTAATGACATCTAAGCGACGACAAAGAAACCGACCAGAATGTTACCTCAAGACCAAACTGATGGTTCACTAAAGAGACAGATCTACGTCCTATCTCGCCATTACAGAAGGTGACTAATAGAAAGGCTAAGCCAAAATACCAATGGGGCATCCTTTGATCCCGACCTGCACCACTCCTTCCAAGCCTTAACTGAGGTTCGACTAGAAGAGAACGTCTGGATTCTACACTCTCGAAGGAAACCTTCTAAATCGCACTCTAACTTTCTTAAGCTCAACTACCAGAAAGAAAAGACACAAAACCAGAACTAATAAATCCAAGGCTAAGCGTTCCACGGTTTCAAGCTTGAGGAAAAAGAACTCAGCTATATGCATTAATTAAAGGTTTCGCTGATTCGATCCAGAGGCTAGAAAAAGCAGATCAATGATACATGTTGAATGGAAGAGCCAAAGAACAACGCTAGTCGAGCATTTGCTTACATGGGATATATACAAATATAGCGAAGGTCAACAAATATTTCAATCTAAAAGAATTTTTCTTGTACAATAATGGCGAATGGTGAGTTTGTGGTTGATACCCAAACACCGAATCCCACAGTTAAGAAAGGCAACAGACAAGGAGGAATGCAGATTGCCGTGAGGCAACATTTTTCTTTGTCATTGGTAGCATTGAAGCCACATATCAAACCGCTGCTTCACCGGATGGCTATACAATTTGCAACAACAGTAGTGCAATGAATGCCATGATTGCCAAGGGTAAGTAGAACTATTCTACGCTAGAAGGATAGCACGGAGCAGGTTTGATTGCATTTTCCTACACTAAGCTGAGGAATCCACTAAAGTGCAAGTTAGGCTTAATGTTTCACCTTAGGTATGCAGCAAATAGTTTAAATGTGTAGACAAAAGAAAACATCCGAGTTGATTCATCATTCAGAGGCATGCAAGAAGTTGCAACAGAACACAAGGACCGAGTAGGGCACAAGGTTGAAGGTAAAGAGACAAAGGAACACATGGCAAGCATCGACCGAAGGACCCATTGAGTCGATTGAGGCAGGGTATGACAAGGGTCCTAGGAGATAGAGTATAAGGCATGCAGACTCCCGTATTGCTCACAAGAGCTTTGAATAAACAAGGATCTACAGTGTCGACTCAAACACAAGATTGATAAGGATATAACCCAAACACACGATTCAAGGTAGAAGTAATGAAGAGGATCACATCCTGCAGAAATAGAATTCCAAGGTTGCAGGGGTTTAGAGGAAATAACATGCACACAAATTTGGTCAAATTTCTCAGAAGATTACAATGACGTGGACTACCGAGCGAGACAATTATCTTAACAAGGCAACAACAAATTCATGCATTAGCTAGAACTGGAACAACAAAACATACCCGTGATTACACTTCTTCTTCCTGGTTTTGCCTCCTTTCCTCCAAAAATCTCCTTCCAAACCTACAAGAACAGTCCTCCCTAACAAAGACAAATTTTTCCCCCCGAAACACCTTTGGACAGAAGCAATTAATAGTCATAATTTTCCACTTCTCAAACATAATTGCAGGAGATTTTCCCATAATAGAATAAAATCAATATCATTATTACCCACGACAACACACTACCAACAAGACATGAATGACATCTGTTCCAGAAAATCTATTTATTCACCAAGATATCAGCTTATGATATTAATGTCCTCCAACAACAGCCCTCAACCATTAAATTATCATAATTATTTGTCAACAAGGAAAAATAACAATGTCACTAAAAAAACAAAACAATTACTCCCAATAAAGGTCACATCAAAAGCATAAGAACCCACATGCAAAACAATACCGACATCCACGCAAGATCATACTATAGAGACATACAATCATCCGACCCGACCAAAATGACAGGACTCAAGACATGATACATATCCTTTACAAGGATGGTGACAAAACAGGTGGGGGGGGCCTTTCGTTATCTCCACACAACGACTTCCATTGGTTAAGGCACGCTCAGACCTGCTTAATCAGGTGGAGTCGATGCCTGGTACCTGCAACCTGCACAAACCAGATGTTGAGCAAATATGCATATATCAACATCAAAACAACACACTGTGACAGGGAATCGCAGTGTAGTAGGGTGCTCTTCGAGAGTAATGTTACACCGTCCCTTCACAAACAAACATAACACATTATCTACATTGCCAATTAAATCCATACAAGGCATAAGCATTAAACATTTATTCATACAACATCATCATCAGAGCAATAATCAAATGGCAGATAAGAACACATAATTAATCATAACATAAGCATTTTGTACTAACATAAGCATCAGAACGTCATCATAGAAAGCATAATTACATGTCATCATCAGACCTCAAAGAAAAATCATTAGAATATACCATCAAGTCTAACCATAAGGATCTAACTAACAATAAATCGGAAAACCAAAATGAGGGGCACTACACTTCGGCCTTTGGTCTTCTTCATGGCAAGCGTCGTGAGGAAGCCCCGAAGTCTGAATGGTTTCAAAAATATGCTAAGTGTGAGGTATGCGGCGAAGATTCCAAAGGAGTGTGCCACGTGTTAGTGCGACGCAAGTTCTAAGTTGCACTAGAAAATACTTTCAAAATCTTGCGCCGACTCGCCACGTGTCCCAACTGCGAAACAAGGAAGGCCCAACGGCTGACCCCCGACAAATATAAGGTTTTTTGCCTTTCAGTGGAATCTTTTGGTGAGCCTGCAAGCTGGTTGGCGAAGTGGCGGAAAATGGGCATGTGGCAGTTGCGGTGAAGGGCGAAGGTCTGACGGCCCCCCCACCCCCCTGGTGTTTTCAAAATTTTACTAAGTGTTTATGTGGGCAGGAGTCGAGGATTTGGCTTTCTTTCTTCTTCATTGGATAGGTAAAAGGCGAAAGGCTGAAAGGCCGATTTCTGCCTAAGGGCAAGAAGTTTTACTAAGTGTTGTTGAAGGTGGAAGGCCCAATGGCTGAAAGCCTGAGGTTCGAAAATCCAACTTTTCAGAGGTTGGCTTCCTGGCCTTCCAGACTTCTCCAACCGCCTGGGATCGCGCCAACTACTTCCGACGGCGCCATTACTGTGAAGTGGGTGGCCGAATTCAATGTTTTTAATGTAGTGGTTGGGGTGGTTGAGGATTTTGGCGCCCATTTCTTTCTCAGACGTGTATGTGAATGCTATAAATAGAAGATCAAAGCTCTTTTCAAAGTTGTTGGTTGCTGAACCAATTGTCTGGTCTGGAAAATGCCGAAAGAAGATTTTAGGGCATCAAGCAGAGGAAAATGTCTATGTAGTGAATGAAGGAATGCGTCTGATATAGCATAAGAAGGATTGTAACGCACATTTTCATGCAGTGAGATGTCTCCATGGCTGTTTGTAATAATTCAGGGGAATACATTGTCGCAGCTTTGTATTTTTCCTTCACCACATTTGCTGGTGCGATTGTAATGGGATTTGATAATATATGACAGCATTTAAATCAATACAAGCTTTGTGTTGGGTCATTTCTCTATTGCAAGTGGGTTATTATAGTTTGGCTTTGGATAAATAAGTATGTCTAATGCATGAAGTGTAACCTGAGAAATATATGTGAATATATTTTAGTTTTCTATTGATGCTGGTTCAGCCCATTTCTCTCCTCATCATTGTTTATGACTCAGTTGCCCAATGGAATAGGCACCGATCCATATTGGGGATGAATCAATCATCATTTTAATCAAACTCTCATCCTGTTAGCTATAGGAGTAGGAGTAGGTTTAGTTTAGGGTTCTACATGCTGTTTATGATTCGTTGCAATAACCAGGGATATATCTGAAGCAATGCAAAATTGTTTTAATCATTTGTGAATCATGTTAGCTATAGGAGTAGGAGTAGGTTTAGTTTAGGGTTCTACATGCTGTTTATGATTCGTTGCAATAACCAGGGATATATCTGAAGCAATGCAAAACTGTTTTAATCATTTGTGAATCATGAACATGTATGCCTGCACTATGTATCTTGTGTATGAGGAGTTAAGTGGATTCATTTCAAAGAGTATAGTATTGCCATATTTGGATGCAAATGCATAGTGTAGTAATCAACTTAATATAGAGGTCTATGCAGCTAGTTTGTCTTGACCTAGTGCTAACTTTGGGGGTCAAGTGTACATTGGGTATTGTTGTGTATATTTGTGTTTTATTCCATGCCTCTAGGACTATCCCTCCCAGGTCTAGCTGAGCCTGAAGTGCAGAGGAGAACACCCACTTCTGTAGGTTGTCCAGAATTGCCCAGAACTTGTTGATAAACCTCTTTCAGTCACCTTGACGACACCCCTGGCCTTGGTGATTGTGAAATGTTTTAGGGTTTTGGGTTGTAGTTATTTTGGGAGACAACAACTTCCATAAATAGAGACAGACATATTCACATTAGCCATATTCACTTGTGTCTCATTTGTTAGCAACTTGTAGAAACACGATTTAAATAGGTAAATGTGAATGCAACACAGGCAAAGATAAGTTAAGAGATTTACCTTGGATAAATGCAATGTGGGAAACTGTAATAACCCAACTAATATTTTTTTTAAAATTTTCCAATATATATATAGATGCAAATGCAAGTCTTTGCACTTTTTGATCACCCAGATCCTGATGTGGGCAAGGTGAGAGCATACAATGTTTAGAAACACTAACTAATTGATTACAATGCTAGAAAGATAAACATGTAGCATAGCTGACCAGAGCATACAAGCGGCATGGCCGACCCAAATCAACACCTCTTCGGTGGACAAGTATGCTTGTATGCAGGAAGCCATTGGCAGATTACAACAGGGTTGATCAAGCCAAATTGGCTGATAGCATTGTAGGCCTGATCAATGATGGGCTGGGGCTAGCTGTGAACCGACCAAGAATTTATTACAATGATTTCCAACTACTAGCAGTAAACCAGCCAGTCTTACGATCTAATTAATATGCAAGTAACTATCTGGCTGAAAACCATCCAGATTTATAATAAGCACACATGAATATTCCAATAAATAAATCTAAAAGTAATTGTATGCAACACAACTAGAATGATTTAAAACTTCAAGATATTAGCTGCAACACCAATATTAGTCATCATAAATTCAGAACATTATCCACTCATAAGGTACGACCAGCATCAAACAAACTAGAAACACAGAATTATTTCTGATGTAGAATGAAATTGCAAACTTGCAGCCACAGGCAGAACTTTATGGCCCTCATACTAATTTGTACGACCCCCTAAACACCCCAAATTACTGCTGCAACCTCTGAACAGACTATATGGCTGCTGTAATGTCCCCTTCTAGTAAGCCAAAATTTTTCTCAACCTTGCACAATTTCAACTTACAAGAGAGAACATTAGTATTCAATTTTTCCTTTTCATATCATCATTAGAGTTCATTAATCAATTATCAGTTCATATACTTCATTTATCCTTAAGGCTTATAACATTATGATCTTAATCACAATGATTTCATCTTAACATTAACAAACATAGACATTTCATATTCACATTCTTTCATTCACAATCCCCATGCATTATCTAGGGAGAGTTCTTGGTTAGCCCTATCATTAATCAACCCTATCTTTCACATGAGCATGGTTTGTTAAGGCGTTAACCATCCCACACAGAGGCCCAAAGGCTTCTCCCAACACCCGGGGTCCTTCGCCATTTGGCTCAATGGGACTTCACGCAACACCCAGCATTCTTCATCCCATTGAGAGTCACCTACTGTCGGGCACATTTATTATGAGCTCATAATACCATAGGCCCAAGAGCTTCACTCACACCTGGAGTTCTTCGTCTCTTGGCTAAAAGGACTTCACACACACCCGGTGTTCTTCATCCACTTACTCATAGGTTGATAAGATGATTAAGGATGAGGCTTGAACATCCCTTTCGAACATGTCATGAGTTGTGAGTTATCAATCATATTTGCTGATTGCCATTCATTGGCATTATATGCTTTTCATCATTCTAATCAACTTTCTTATATCATATGTTATTTACATGACAGTCATATTTATCATAGAGGATATATTCCATTTATATATTGATCATTCTATATATAATCAACTTTATGCTAATCTATCCCGTATTCAGATTGGAGATATTTGTAAGACTAATGTTGATTATGTAACAGCATATTCTTATGAATTAATTATCATAATACAAGCATATTTTCATAATTGTTCATATGCACAGTAAATTAGGTCTATTTACCTTTTATTTCTACATGATCATTTATCATAATAATGATAACACTTATCTAATTCATGATTTATCTAACATGCCTTAAACTATCTACATATATATATTATATTTATCACAATCACGACTCTTGTATGTTTATTCTAATTTCGATCTGTAACAGCATATTCATTTCCTATGCTATTCATTTGATAATGCCATTCCATTATTCATATCCTACGCATATGTAATGGTCTTATTGATATCAACAGTCAATAGAAATAACAATGATAAAGACCAATTGTCATACCTGGGATGATCCACGAACTGGCGAGAGATGTATGTTATTTAATCAATGGTTATTGTTTAGATTCCTTCGCGCTTCCTGATCAGAATTATAGACGCTTTCTTGGCAGACGAACTCATTTGCAGACTCAAGGATGTTCGAATGTTATTGTGTGTGATCCGATTGATGCCTACTCCTCAATGCTCATCCACGCTCTTATATTTCCCGAAGGGTCGTGATCCCTTAGGAGTCGCTTCTCCTCGTCATCGGCGATCCTTAACAAATGATTTATTTTGTATTTTGTTTTATTCCATCTTTGTATTATATGCCAAGTCAGTGCTCTTTGAGATTTCTTTTATGATTACTTTATGCCTTGGTGTATGAGATCGACCCTTGCTTAATCCTCTTGTATTTGATAATGATGGGTATGCTATTATGGATTAATCATGCTAGCATCAATCTGGTCATTCTTATTTCCAATTGGAATGTGATCCTCAGACATGACAGCTTCTGTGAAGGAGTACGGCTGGGTATTAAGCAAAAATCACTGACAAATTAGCTACAACATAACTCCAAATTGGTACAACTGGTTAGAAGGAATTGTATGGCAGATTTGGAGTGTACGACTCCCTTCAAACTTCCAAAAAATTGCGATGCAAATTGTTTGGTCTGCATACACTATTAAATGGCCCCACACCAAAGTAAGTAGAGTTTGGAAAATGTATGACACTCATATTTATCCTCTCAAGCTGTGACTAGACAAAAAGAAATAGTATGGCAGACCAAATATGACTTGTTAGACCTTGTCTCCTTCCCAAGGTGTACGACAACCAAAATAGCACCATTTTGTCCTTTTCTCAAATGTACAGCATGCTCTTAGAGTCTTTCAAATTTGTATGGCTCTTCTTGGAAAGGTACGGCCACTCAGCAAAAAGAAATAGCTTTGACTTCAAAACAACAACTCGAAAATACTATAGAAAATTTGTGGTATTAACAACATACTAAAAAACTCACACACAAAAGTTCTGGAAAATCACACCAAACTGATATATATTTTATTTTTTAAATTCCATACCACAACCAAACAACTGAGAAACCGAAAACCTTCACACACAGAAATCTGAAAACCACAACTCCGAAACACCGAACACATAAACCAACTGGTACTGGTGACTGCAAACATTCAGCTCATTGGTGATTCTTGAATGAAATCACTTTAATGGCTAGGAGGGTTTTCGTCTCTGAAACCATTCTTTGCCAAAGGGTTTTCGTCCTAGGTAGACGAAGATGAACAAAGTTTAATCTTTGAAACAAGGGTTTTTCCAAATTCAACAATAGCCTCTTTTTGTTCTCACATCCTTCTTTCATAGACACTTTTAGGGCAACAAAATATTATTTCCTTTTAGTTTCACTTGCCCCTCCAATAATAAAATAAAGTGACTTAAGGACCTTTTAAAATAATATCACCTTGTACCCCATGCCTAGTGACATTTTATAACACCACTTTAGGTCCTCTTTTAGAAAAACACTTTTTAATAATATAACATAAGTTGCTTTAATAAAATAAAGTTACTTTTGGCAACTTCAAGTTAAATTATTAATTTATTGAATGTATTGTAGTATATAACTTCACCCCAATATATGGTATGTACTACAGTATATAACTTCACCCCAATATATGGTATGTATTGCAGTATATAACTTCACTCCAATATATGATATGTACTACAATATATGAAGTCACTCAATATATGATATGTACAAGTATATAAAAATTAATGCCCTTAGCTCGAAAAAAGGGACATGATAGAAACCTCTAGCGAAAGAAACCACCATGAGAATCAGTTTGTTCAAGCTTGCTTCCTTCAAGGGATTCCATGAACACCTCTCTTCTAGCATTCTTTCACATGCATCTATTTTAATGAACTTCAATGTGGCTACATACAATCACAGAATCCTCAAAAGACATGGCAGTGGAATTTAATTGCAAATAACCCCAAGACCAGCATGATCTTGAATGTAATTCTCTCAAGTGAATTGTATCTCTCTAATCTTTCCTTGCCTTTCCAAGGAGGAGGAATTCCCTTAATGAAGGAATAATTAACTAGTATATATGCCAATGAGGATATTTAAAATAGAGGATGGGTACATGAGTCGATTAAGAGGAGATGGAACATCTTCCATGCAAAGAGATGGAAGGAGAACTGCTTCTCCTCATTGGATGAATCTTCAGTTCTATTTTTTTTTTCTATATATGGGACAAATTCAATAACAACCAAAATCATCAGCTGCATATTGTGCCCATTACAACGAATTTGTCAGCAGTCAAAAGTGTAGGATGTTTCACTCACATTGAAAGTGACATCTTCAGACTTCGTTCCACTTCTTCAACTCTTCTTCCTCAACTCTGCTTCAAGAATCCACCACAACATGATTTATCTCTCAACCACTTGACTATGAGTATTTATCTGATATTTTTTGGATCACTTTCTAGCATAATCAATAAAAAAATTCAAATTGGAACAGCAATCTAAGGGACTCCAAATTCATGGGAAAGAACGAAGCTATAGCAAGAAAACATCACATTGACACCTTGTTTACCTTGGAGAAATCCAGTGTAGGAAAGCCATAGGGATTAAGGCATACCGTTGAACTTTCTAGAAGAATGTTGTGAAATCAAATGAACTTCCCTATAGCCACTTAGTGGAATATAGGTTATTTTGGAAAATTATAAGATGAAACTTAAGACAACTCATAAGATTTGTATCATCATAAAGTGTTTAGTAAGTGTTTTCTAGAATTATAGAACATGACCATATTTGGTTGAACTATAAAGCATAATATTAATTACAAGAGATATCCAAAATCCCTTATCGACACTGAATTGTCCTATATTTAAGACAATATTGATGATGGGCAAGTTGGACTAGGATTTGAGAGCATTTATCACTACGAAATTGCAAGAATCCATTACTGGGGAAAGGAGAATCAAAACAATGAAGTGTTCCATAGCATCCATAAAGCCTCCTTAGATCTCATGGGGAATGCATTCATCATCTAAAGCTAGAAATTATCATTTGATGTGAATCCCATTCCTAGGAGTTGCCAATCTAGAGGATTATCTAGATGAAAAGAAGGATCAGGAAAGATTTTGCAATCAAGGTTTTACAGGGTATTATGGAGACTATTATGAGGTCCATAAAGGACATGTTTTCAACATTATAGAATCATGATCTGTTCATGCATGAGCTAATGACTACTTTACATAGTTATGATCTATAACTCTTTTAGTTTGCAGCAACTATGGATATGAAAGATCTAGACATAACAACCCATATTGTTGTAAGCTATGCCACAAAGTTTGGTGATTTCCAACCAAAAAATTTGAAATTCCCTGAACATTAATACATAACCAGAAAAACATTAAAATTTGCCTTAAAAAATATTTTTTTGGATAAACATGGATTTTTTAGGCTTCTTCCTCTGCATATGATTCTTTGTTGCAGTTTTCTGTGTAGAAGCAGATTGTATATATGGTAAGAAAGGGTAAGAAAAGTCCTTGTCGCAGTGTTTACTCACAAAAACATCCCACACTTGTTTAGTAATGTCGTGCATGGTTCAGCTGAAGATATTCACACCTTAGCTTACTGTTTTGGATAGCAAAGTGTTCATGCCACAATGATACGTGATACCTGAATATTTCACCCCATGCTTGACAACTACCTTCTTGACAGTTGCTTTGATTGTGATTGAGAGATATTGCCCAAACGAATCAGACAACAAGGAAATCAACTGGGAGGAAGGCTTTTCAAAAGCCTTTTTAGTTTTAGTTTGTGTTAGCTTTTTAGGTTTTTTTTTTTAAAATATTTTGATAGTTTTGGGTTTAGCTTTTTAGGATTTTTCTTAATATTGGGAAAAGGTTACAAATATTGCTCAGTAGAGCATCAAAATATCAAGTCACCCAAACAAGAAAGATTCATGAAACAAAAAGAAACCGACAGTCTACAGGCAACATAGCAACAGGTCTGCCCTAGTACAAGGGGCATGACAACAGGACTATCATGACTACATATCCATCATATATATATATATGATATCGTATAGAACTTTTTGAAGACTACTGAGCATAGTCAAGATACCATTCAAAAAATAAAATAAAGTAGTCTAAATAGGAACAATCAATTAGAACTATCCATCTCTGCCTGCCATGGGGGAGTTAACCTCCAACTCATTGCTGGAAGTAGAACTGGCAGTCTTGATTAGATGAATAGGGGTGAAGCTGGATGGCCAACTACTCTCCTCAGAACTGACTACAGTCAGGACCTTTAAACCTTGATCACCAAGTGAAACTGAAACCTGGGGCCAATATCTTGAATCTTAGAGGTTAGCAACAGCCGGAAAGGTGAAACTCTCAACTTCAGTCAAAGTAAAATCCTATGCCTCAAAATTGTCTTTGCCTTTACCTTGCTGTAACAGACCTGGGAAATCTGGAGTATCAACATTCTTCTTGCTTGTTGCAGTCTCAACAAGGGGATCTTGATTAGCATCATTTGTAATGGGCCATCCATCATTATCATATTGCATCAAATCTGTTTCACTAATATGTCACCATCCCTATCCTTGATCTCTGTTAAAACCATACTGAATGATGGCTTTAACTTCTTCACAACTCTTTTTAGCCTGCCCAGAAATCTGCAAGGATGCCAAGTGGAGGGTGACTTCTCTTTAGAAGCTAGTGAGTGTTTAACATTTTCAAAGAAATCCTCGTTCTTTGCATTCCAAAGGAACCATAAAACTTCAGTGGATAAAATCAGCCATAATCTTTTTTGAAACTTAGACAATTTCACAGAACAAGACACATAACGAAAAAGAATATCAAACCAGTCATTATTAGCACTTTTGGATTGGAAGGAAACAATCCCAGAGACATTTTGCATATGGACACAGAAAAAATACACGACTGACAGATTCACTCATACCACAGGGAAGACATATATTAGCATTGGGAAAGATAGCCAATTTTTGAAATAATAACAACCATCTAAAGAATGACTTTTTAGGCTCCAATGACAGGACCAAACAATTTGAAACATTTGAGTCCAACAACCAACAAAATCAGATAAACCCCAATTGGTATTAAGCTTGTCCATCAATTCTTCAGTGTAAGTAGCCGATGAATAAATGTATTTGGTTGTGGTTGCAAGGAATTTGCAACCCCCTACCTAGTGAACCTCTTTCCATTTATCAAGCTCATCGTAAGGTTTATACTTAATGAGATGCTACCCAAGGTGTTCTAAACCAAGGTGAGGGTCTTTTTATGTATACTCAGCAGGTTGTATAAATCCCTCAACTGCTCCCATGGGATATGACCATCCTTGTTAGCGATGTTCTCAAAATATTTGATTCCTCTAGAAGCCCAATCCTTGGTAGAACAGCCAGTCACCAAGGCTAGAGGTTTATCTCTATGCAGCAGGTTCCACCAAATGAATCTGCCCTCATAAACAAACTTCTCAGACCTAGACTAGCCCTCATGACCCTTGACAAAGTTCTTGACAAACTCCCATGCTTTCCAAATGGACCCAAAAATAGGGGAGCCAACTGGTTTGATTTTAATAGGGGCAAATAGTATGTCCATCAATGGTAAATCCTTTCTCTCAGCTTTCTTTTTGGGGAAACTAGAACAAATATTGTTTCTTAGTAGCACTTTCAAAGGTTCATCACTTGTCAAAGACTTAATAACCCAGTTAACAACCAAAGAAACACCATCTAAAAATAGGTTCTTAAGTCCCATTCCACCAATTTTCCTAGGCTAATTGCAATTCTCCTAAGATATAGCATGCCTCTTCTTGGAGCCTCTCCTATCTGACCGTAAAAAGCATCTAATTAACATTTCAAGTTGTTTGACTTGAGCAAGGCAAACCAACCAAGAAGAAGAATAGTACACAATATAAGAGGAGAAAATCTTTTGGCAGACTTGGAACCTCCTAGCAAGAGAAAGTAGCTGGTATTGCCAATCTAAAATTTTATTCAGGATCTTATTCATTATTCAGCCCTGCATTTTTTTGGAGGAAGGATTCAAAGCAAAAGGAATGCCCTAGTATCTAATCAACTTATTATGGCCACCCTGTGACCAACCTTTGTCAATTGTCCACTTTAGAAGAGACTCAGACCTTCAAAGCATATTGGATTTTTTGGACATAAATTTTTGGTCTTGAGGCCTTGCAGTATAAGGCAAACCTTTTATCCAAATTCTCAAAAATTCTCTTCATCAAGGATAGGGAATAAGGAGGTATCATCAGCAAATTATAGCTCAATAATATCGTTATTTGGGCCCTTTGTTAGGAGGTCCCAAGGAGCAATCTCTAAGAATGTCATGAATAGCAACAACTGAGATGATGAAAAGGGTAGGGGCAGGAGGACACCCCTGCCTCATAGATCTTTGCAGTGGAAAGTTGTTAGATAGCTCAACATTAATACATAGTTGTGCAAAAGCATCAACAAACAAAACTTGAATATATCTGCAAAGTCTTTTTCTAGACCCAGGAGCATTCATCATCATCAACACAAATCTACACCCAATCCTAACATATGCCATAGTTGTGCAAAAGCATCAACAAACAAAACTTGAATATATCTGCAAAGTCTTTTTCTAGACCCAGGAGCATTCATCATCATCAACACAAATCTACACCCAATCCTAACATATGCCTTCTCAAAACCAATTAGGGCCATACCAATGTTCTGATTTGAATCCTTAGCCCACTGCATACTTTCTGAGCTTGAAATCAAGTTCTCCAAAATAAATCTCCCCTTTACAAAACCAGTTAGGGAGGGAGGTATAATAATAGGTAAGTTTTTTTTAGTCTCAAAGCTAAAGCTTTGGCAAAAATCTTATGAGAAACATGAAGCAATGCGATTGATCTCCAATTTTTTATTTGGGTGGCATCTCCTTCCTTTGGAAGCAACTTTATGACCACCCTATTAACATTTTTACCTAGGGAACCAACAAACACAACTTCATTATAAACCTTTAGGAGAACAAGAATTATCGAATCAATATTATTTTTACAGAAACAATAGGTAGCTCCATCATAGGTAGGAGCTTTCTCATTTTTTAGTGATTTGATTACTGTTTGAATCTCGTCAACAGAAATGCCATTCTCAGAGCTGTTTGCCCTTTCTATTTCCAATCTATGGGGGATAATTTTTGATACAACCTGTTTGGCAGAACTACATTCACTCCCAAGCCTCTCAGAAGTGAAGAGTTTGTAGTAGAATTCCTAAAAGCAGACCTGATTTGAACTTCTTTAACCAAATTTCCCTTCAACTTCAACAACAACAGTTTTTTCTCTAACATGTTTATACTTCAGAAACTTGAAAAAATAACTAGTTCCCTTATCACCAAGCTTGACCCATGTAAGTCTAGACCTAAGTGCGGTTCCCCTCCAATCACATCTCAACTGATGCTTGGCATCTAAAACTTTCTTTTGGAACAATTCATCATGGGGGTACATCTACAATTGCTTCTCAACATGAATAATATACTCTTTTATACGCCTATTGGTTTGACCTCTCACCTTTGCCTTATTCTTGCCATACAACCTTTAGAATTTCTGTGTAGCATCCATAGCTCTGTTCCAATTGCCAATCTTAGATTTGGAATCACCAATAGTGCACAACCATAAGATACAATATGTGTCTTTTGCACAGCTAGGGCAATTGAGTCAAAGAAACGCTTTATTTTAGAGTTTCTTAAAACAAAACTTGCCAGCCTATATACATACTGCCATTGACTACACAGCCAACTAGAGACATGCTAACATAGCCATACATTAATTTAACTATATACCAACCGGCTGCAGTCAAGGTAATGCCAAAGTTTCAAGCTCCATCATCATTTGAGCTATCAATGAGCAGCAGCACCATCCACTTGATGCTTGGTTCCTCTGTGATTCCAGCTGTCTATTTGAGAAAGTCCACCACCTGCTTAGCCTTACACTTACCATGCTCCTCACGGGTAGGAAAGTTAGTGTAGATGAAGGGCTTCCAGGCCATCATGGAGACGGATGGTGAAGAAGTCCCACCTACAATTGGGATGCCCAATCTTGGAGCCGCCATAGACATAAGATCATTCAGGCTGCCCAACACACTCCTCTTTACCGGAGCTTCGCCAACGAATTGTCTCAATGTTTTCGCCAAATCCAACATGACAGTGACGAACATGGAAGCAATGTCTGCATTAACTCGATAGCAGTGATCTGTGTCCATAACTTTGTCGCCCAATACCCACTGGACCGCATACAAAAGTAACCCAGACTTGGTTTTGAAAACCTTCTTCAATCTCAAATCTGATATACTCCCCATGAAAGCCATTTGGCAGCACTGGCATACCAATCTAACACTAGTATCCATAGCTGAAACCAAAGGCAACAAAATAATGAGGAGAAACCTGTTTGGTGGTGTGGATATAAACTTTACAACATACCTTCTCATTATGGCGTGTGAGATGGGCATCATTATTCTCTTTAATTGGCACGTGCCACAATCTCAATTCTTGATCAACCATGAGCTGAGCAGTTTGGTGATTAAATGCTTGTACTTCAAGAGCTTGGTGATAATCCATGGTGTTGGGTCGCGTTAAATGCTAATGTTATAGTTTTAAATATGAGCTTAGATTCTCCTATTCGTCAAATGTCCCTCCAATCTTCTTATCTTTAAACATTTCGAAAGAGTAATTGGCAAGATAATTTGCCACATCCTTGGCCTCTCTATATACATGTTGTATAGAATATGAGTTCAAAGAGTCAAGAAGCGGCCAAGCTTGCAGGAGTATATTATTTATTTTCCAACACACCACACACCATTTGCGAACAGAATTGACAATATTCATCGAGTCTCCTTCTATATCAATGTTCTTAACCTTGCATGAATTACATATTTGCAGACCAAGTACCAACCCCTGTGCTTTTGCCTCATTTTTCCCATCCTTCAGTTTCATTGACATAGCGATGATTAGATGTCCTTCTGAGTCTCTAATTATACACCCGGCCCTAGATTGTCTAGGATTCCTTTTAGCGGCACTGTCAAAATTCAATTTGGCCCAGTCACTAGGTGGTAGCATCCACTTTGTCTCTTTTCTCCATTTCAACGTGACATTAGCATCACACTCCCCATGAACGGGTGGAATATTTATAAATTATTATTGTATAAACTATTACTATCTAATTTATTTGGGTTAGATTTTGATTTTAATATTTTTAAACATTTAAATTTGATATAATTAATTTAAATGAAAATCAAAATTGTAGAATTATATTATTCAAATTTAATCATTTTTTTCCGAATGTTATTGGATGACAAACTTGTTTTGAATTTCTTTTCTTCAGCGAACTTGAACACGAATGTTGTGACATAGGTTGTAACTCATTTCATTGAATTTTTATGTGAGGACTGAATTTATATTATGCTTAGAATTATGATAGAAAATGCATTTCATGGACTCACAAATCCCACTTATTGCAGACTGACATGCGTTGATTCACTTCATGGTTAGAGGATCATTCATTATTGAGCTGCCATGTGGAAATGTTAGTACATATCTATGCTTGGGCTGGACATCGAGACATTGTTACTTGGTTAGGAAAGTGTATGAATTCTGAATTCTCACCAATTAATGGACAATTTAAAAAAAATAACTACTTTCATGGCACACTCTTTTTCCTAAATAATATAGCAAAAGATTGATGTTTTAAAAAAATCATGATGTCTTTGAAAGTTTGTTCATTTTTGAGGAAAAGACTCTTGACAACTAAAAACAAAAATTAATGGGGAGAGGAGGAGATTTCCTTTCAAAAAAAATTAAAAAAATAATTTCTTTTGCTAGAGCAGTCTGAGGCAGCTTCTTGGGTGATTGTTTGAGATTTTTGGGTGCCTATTGGAGGGCATCTTGAAGGGTTTATCCTACATGAACTCATCAAATTGTCTCAATAGATATTTCATATTTCTTTGTCTTTCTTGCACTTTCTTGGTCTTCATGCAATTTCCTCATTTCTTTTTTCTTCTCTAGTATTCTTTTGAATTCTTTTCTTTTCCAAGTTTCTTCATCCTCTTCAATCTTGATTTATGAATTTTTATGGTTTGAAGTTTATGATGAAATTTTAAATATCATCTATATAAGTAAAATTGTGGGTCATTAATGTATGTACACACAAACTTGAAAGAAATGAACAAACATACAACTAGATTATGTGTTTTCAAACTACTTGAAGAAAAATAAGTACATTCAAAGAATCAATGCAAGAAGAAAAAATTCAGAAGGAAAGTTTTATTCTAGAAAGCAATTGAATAATAAAACCTACTTAATAGGGGTGGCTATACCAAACCTGTACTGCGAATTGGCCTTGCTTCTTACTTGGCCTAACTGGGCCTTTTAATCAAGATTGGTATAGTTGACTCTTTTTAACTATGTTCCATAGAGTCTCGGGACGGGGGGACAAAAGGCCTAGATTTGGGGACAACAAGGGGGTGGCGACTGGTGGGGGTTTGGGGGTGGAGCCCCTAGTGGGATCGTGGGGGTCTAGGGGCAATGCCCCTTGCGAGGGTTTGGGGGTAGTGCCCCTCGTGCATTCCTTGTCGCGATACAGGGTGGGGTTGAGGGGTGGAGCCCTTGTCACCAAGCCCAAATTAAGGCCTTCGAAACCACACAAACCTTCATAGTGTATGCCATTTTTGCAGTCAACCAATGAAAATTTGGCTAATGCTCTCACTCTTGATATTGCTCTGACTTTTCCTGTTCTAATGCTCTGTAGCTTGCTATTGCAACTTGCAGCCTTGCTCAATGCTGTTGAAACTTGATATTGATTTGGAATGAGGCTGGGATCTTAATTTATTGCCTTTTGTGAGTGCTTAGGGTGTGGGTGGGGTCCATAAACCATAAGGATTAGAGTTAGTGGCCCGAATATTTTTAAAAATGCCTAGTTTTCTTTAAAAAATTATTTTTTCAGCTATTTAATGCAAGGGATGGCTAGGAGTTTCTGGTGCATTTGAGGGATGCTAACAAGTCCTTTGAGGGTCCTGGAGATGTCCCATCTCCTTGCAGTCCCCAAAACAGGAGGATGTCCCAAAAATGTACCTTGACAAGCGGTGATGGTGGCAGAATAGTGGGACAATGTTTCCTTCAAGTCCTTGCATCCTAGGTATGCCCCCATCCTAGAAACGACTGGATTTTCGGGGGGGGACATGTCCCCATGGAATGCTGCTTTTTAATGGCACATGTGGAGAACTTTTTTTTTTAATATAATGTGGCAAAAACTGTTAGTGCAATATAGATTTCAGGGAAACAATTCTTCCTTTGTCTCTCTCATTCAATTTATAGTTGGAGGATATGGGACAAGTTGTTATGCTGTTCAATTAATTCTCGTTGGTTGATATGATTATATTAATAAAAAAGAGAATGTCAGAAGTGACTTAATGTTTGGCAATTGTTAGATATTATGATTTACAAATAACCATACAAATAAAAGACAATATTTTGAACACTTTAACAAATAGGCAACTGAACTCTCCAATATGTGGGCATGAAAGAACATGAAGCCTGAAATTTGAAACTTAGAGTGATCATATCGACTGGAAACATCAGAAATAGAAATTCAAAATCCCTTGTAAAAAGAAATACGAATTCAAAAAATTTGGGAAGTAAAAAATCTTCAATCATGTGCTCAAATCCTCCATATGAATGAAATGATACTTACGATAATCCTTAAGACAAAATTTAGAATTTTTGAAAAATCTTCAAATCATAGAAATACTCAGAAGAAAATATATTTGGAAAATATTGTGAATTTGTGGAGTTTATATGTATCCTACATATTTTACCTACAAATGCATCTTTCGTGGTTTACTTGCAAATTCTACTACAATTGGGAAGAGGAGAAACTATCAATGCTTATTCTTGTTATCTGTCACACCTTGTTTCATATATTGGTCATCATCACTGTTTCTCCGAGTTTTGGGAACAAAGGAAGCGGGAATGCAGGGTTGCAGTTTTGGTGACAGCAATTTTTTTAAAATTTTGGAGATGGCTGTTAAAAAAAAATATTTGAAAATTAATATTGAACAAAAAGAAGCCATTTTAAAAAAAAAGTAAATAATACCAAATACCTAATCCATATTTCACGATCAAACATTGAAAAACATTGTCATTTGCCACATTATGTCATATCATTAATGATGAAAATGCATAAACTCAAAATTGTAAATAGAAATGTTAAATACAAAGTGCTGAAGTAAATACACATTGAGAGTCCATTGATCCAAAACTTTTTCTTACCTGTAAAATGAAATGAGTTTAGGGTTCTAGTAGGATTAGGGGTTGTGGTGGGCTCCCATTTTAGTATTAGGATATTTTTTATGTTTTAAAGTTTCTTTGTGTTCAAATTTAATTTTGTTGTTGTTGTTTATGACTGTGATGTCTAGGGACAACCTGCTTTTTTTGGCATGATCAAGGGAAGTTATAGTGTCCCCCTAGGTTGTACAAGGGACAGCAATGCATCCCTTGGCATTTTGTAAACTAGAGGACAGTCCTTAATTTCTGATTTTTTGGGAGATGCTTTGTGCTTGCCCCATGTCCCTAGGACATCTAGGACATCGCCCAACCCTTAATGACACATCTTTGTGGTACAATGGTCATCATAGAAAATTCTAATTCTTCAACTCTCCGGACTCGTTGTTTCAAAACAAAAATGAAAGAAATGATAAAGGGAAATGAAATGAAATAGATACGATGGTAAGAGAAAATGTAAAACAAACAGATTTTTTTCCGTTTGAAGCACTTCTATTTAGAGTCCTTGGTCAATAAAAGGTTAAAAGTCCATAACAAGATCATAAAAGCCACTAAATACATCATTTACATTTGTTCAAAATAGTTATTCATATCTACTTGGCCTGCCAAGTATTTTTAGAAAACTGCATAAAAGTACTCAAAATATGATTCATCATGCCCCCACCCGCACAACTTAAAGGGTCACAAGTCCCTTTTGACAAAACCTCACAACACTTCTGTATCTAAAAAACTATGACAAAAACACTTCACTGATACAGATTTCAATTTTCTTCTTTAGGCTCTGCCATGGCTGCAAAATCATTATATAGTTTTTGTTACTATAATACAAATACTTCACTGGTACAGTTTAAGAAGTGCAACAAACAGGGGTATCAAATTCTTAATTATATGTTTTTTGTCAATAAAACATTCGACTCTGGATTTAATAGTTGCAAAAGTGAAGAGGTAGAGACCATTTTCTTAGATGAGATTAAACTGTCTATTTGGGTGATGGAGATTGATTCAACAATTATGGAGGGCTATCATGGGGAGCAAGGCAAAGATGAATGGTGAAGAATCTTGACAAAAATTAGGTGCAGGAAAAGAGACTTCACTGATTCCTAACACACTTTCAACTGCAATGCCACCATTGTTGACTTCTGCCAAGCTTCCAGCCACCTTTAGCTGTGATGCCACTGCTGTCTAGTTTTGCTTGCCCAAACACTAGGAAGGCATGCACATCCTCTAGAAGGCCATGCAAAATGGGAGAAGGGCATCAATTTTATGTTTTGTTTAGTTTTCATATAGGTTTGGATTCATCGAACTTATGAATTGTTGGAACTACCATGGATGATTGTAAATGATTATTATGAAATCATTCAACATTCTATATGATAATAGTGTATGTGCTTTTAATTTTTGTCATATTGTGAGATAATGTTGTCGTTTGAAGTATATGTTAAAATTATTTGATTTTATGCCTAATACTAGTTAACCACTACTCATGAAATATGGGTTGATGAAGGGCATCGATTTTATGTTTTGTCTAGTTTTCATATAGGTTTGGATTCATCGAACTTATGAATTGTTGGAACTACCATGGATGATTGTAAATGATTATTATGAAATCATTCAACATTCTATATGATAATAGTGTATGTGCTTTTAATTTTTGTCATATTGTCAGATAATGTTGTCGTTTGAAGTATATGTTAAAATTATTTGATTTTATGCCTAATACTAGTTAACCACTACTCATGAAATATGGGTTGATGAAGGTTGACTTGAAATTATGCTGTTGAATCCCAATAATTCATCACATAATTTGATACAGTGCAAAAACACCACTTACATGATAATACTAGTGATAGCTTTTGTCAAAAAATTCCCAGTATTAAAATTTTTTGTGCTCTTGATGAGATCTCTTGTTCTTGAGACGCTATATGTGCAAGATTTTATATCTATGTATTTGGAATAGACATTTAGTCTATATGCAAGCCAAATTGGCCATTGTTGAGATATACTACGGTTAGAAGATCTCCTATCATTAAGTCAAAGTGTGGGCGATGTTTGAACATGTGTTTTCTCATACCATGAAGGATTGTGTGAGATGATGAAGTTTGGAGTCCCAAATTGATGAGCCCCAATCCTAAGGGAGGACAATGCTGAGCATCAAGAGATGTTTTTCTGTTATAAATGTCACATTATGTGAGAGGTACAGGTTTGTTCATGGAAAAAGGAGAAAAGGAGAGGAATTTGACCTCTTAAAAGCCTTTCATAGCTGCTGCAATCTTCAATCAGACCTACAAAAACTGATGCACAAGCATCTCATACATGTAAATCAGGTTGTGTAGAGTAATATACAAAAATTACACTCCAATTCGAGTAGTAAATTGATCTTGTGCAACGAAAGAATAGTTCAGCTCAGAAACAATTGATTTAGAAAATTAGCAGCACTTCTTTTGGAGTTACAGTGGCAACAATAATGAACATGGATGCACAAAGCACATAAATAATCTCTCTGAAGGAGGATGATCTCTTTGGGAGAAAGTCTAGGTTAAGCTTGACTGTGAGTCACTCAAAACCAACTACTCTCAATGATACCAACCTCAAGTTCAGCAATTCTTAACTCATCCTAACTTCACTCGCAAATCAGAAACACATGCAAAATCACCTTTGATTGGGCCTGCTCACATTCGCTCTTTGACTGTGAGAAGATCTGAGTTTAACTGAAGAAAAGAGAGGATGACCCACTATCACCTTCAAGTGGTTAATTTTTATAATGAATGCTCTAATCACTAAAATATTATTTTAATAAATCTAAACCTAAATTGAGGTTTTATGATACAACCACTTCAGTTATGTTAACTCGTGACAAAATTTATGAGTCGATCCTAAAAAATATGAACCCCACAAAAATAATTGAAAATGATATTTTGATAAAGTGTATAATGTGTACTAATCTCTGAAGGGACAAATAATAGTTACGAGCTGCATATTTCAATATTATATAATATAGGTTTGGCAATAGTATAATTCCATATACATCCATTGAACACATAGCTATCTAGTTATATATATTCAAACCCATGCATGTTTATAGAGATATATACTCATGCTTGTCTTCCTCGAGGATACATGGAAGGTAATCTATAATCCTTAGTACAAGGAAATAATTCTTGAAATGGGGAATAAGAACGCAATAGTAATCGTGATAGAGCCCCTAATATATGAAATCCTTAATGAGTTTAATGATAATCCTTTCTCTCGCCACATGGGAAGAAATAAAACCTTTGAAGTAACTAAACAATATTTCTATTTAAGTGAAAATGAAAAAAGACTGAACAATAAACACCCATGAAATTTGTCGAATAAACATCTAAGAAATAAATGCTTGTATTTGTATGTGCATCCTATTTATGCAGTTTAACTATCAGTCTTCAAGCATGTTTGTATTAATACTCAGGTTATAGACATCGGTTGTGGAGGTTCTTGTTAAATTTTTTCCATGTCATTAAACAAATATTCATCTCGTAGCACCTACATTCACAAATTCACAACATTTTTTCCAATTAACTTCATATGCAGCTTTTATAATATAATAATTTTTTATATTTTCTTCCTAAGCTTTCGTGACAGCTATTTAAAATGATCTTTTAAATATATTTCTGTAAGATGTTTGTTATTTGTCATTGTTGGAATGCTCTACGTGATTGAAAAGAATACTCTTTGATGAAATACATGTATATTTGAGTTTTCATAGTTAAAATGCATCCCAATAATACACGTGCTAGCTTTGTTTCCATGGAGACATTCTTCTTGTTATATACATTAAACACACAAGGCATTAACACATCTCTTGTACATTTTAAGCACATAAGATCTTAATGATTGATAAATGTGGTAATTTCGCTTTCTAGTCCTTCCAAAGAAGAGGAATGGCTACAAATTATTAGAAACATTGATGTAACAGCCTTGTGACTTTCTACTAATATCACCTTCTTGTATATTGTATACTTAAGCAGGGAGCAAAATTGAAGGGTGCAAATTTGCAACGTGCAAACCTTCAGCGGGCTTATTTACGCTTTGTAGATTTACGTGATACAGTAAGAGAAACTTATGATATAGTGTACAAAAACTTATGAATCAAGCTAAATAAAATTTGAATTTTCAATCTAGATAATTACTATATAGACTACTTAATCTTGCAGATTAAACAAATGTGCATTATTTTAACATAGATATTTGAAGTTGGTATATTTACTTCATGGTGTTGTGTAATCAGTAATGAGTGTAGATATTCCATTATTGATTCATGAACACAAATACTTTTTTGATATTAGGGGTAAAGGTGGGTTTTTGAAAGGGCCCAAACCCTTTTACATACGAGACTCGAAAGCACAGCATGTCCCAAAAATAGAGCAAACACAAAACAGGTTCCCATGAGGAGTGGAAAGTCGCATTAAAAGCCAGCAGCAGAAACCAACACTAACAGCACAGAAACTTCACAGAGATGGAAAAGAAGACTAGCTCGAAGCCATAAATTCGAGACTCTTAATAGCATTCCACTCATCCCTGAGGAACCCTAGTTGTTCCTCCATAACCTCATTGTCCACCAAGATGAACACAAATCTTATTCAATTGCTCATGAAACTTAGCCGAATGTTTGATTTTCCTTTTAAGAATTTTCTAAGGAAATTTGTGAATTTGTGTATAGAAATTAGTTGTTTTAACTGTTGTTAGTAAAAAAGATTGTTGTATGCATGAACTGGAACAAACAAAAAGTGAAAGCATGTAATAACCCTAGGGTAGAAACAAAACAACTTTGTCTTTCTGTTATTGTTTAATGTTTGACGATTCTCTGATCATACAGGGCATACATAGCAATTAAACTGATTCAAGGAACAACAAATCAGACCATCATAACATCAACAGTACAAAAAATTATAACTGATCTCAGTAAATTGAAATTCCAAGCAGATCACTGGTAAAATTATCTTTTAAAGATCTCAGTCTCAGATTAATACGTGAACACCAACTTTACATTAACTCTGACCCTCACCGAATTGAGAAATAAACTGGATATCAAGCACAGGTCTGTGAAGATGCAGCAATCCCTTACTAAGGTGAGTCGATGATCAAGTGATTGCAGTCCAGAATGCTCCAATCCAAAATTACTCCTGCACGTCCTTAATGAACAGATCTGGTAGGCGATTTGGATTTATATTCTATGTTTGTATTCTCAGATGTCTTCTTTACTCACCGCAAGCACCTGGACCTTGAAACTATGTGATTGGTACCTGATGTAATGCTTGCTTAAGTAAGTTTCCCTGTGCGTGCAGCTTAGGAGAACTCCTCAGGCATGACCTGGAAAGATTGCTGCTTGATATATATATTCTCTGAGAGTCGCAATCTGGAATTTGCACTCGACCTGGATATTCGATATAGCGCTCAGGTGTCAAAACACAACTTATCCAAGGAAAGAGCGAGCAGATTTGCTTTGCAAATGATGTGAATCTCAATGACGAAGCTCCCAGCTCAGAGTAAGTCACCCTTGGATTTATCTTTAACCTTACACAGAAAACAGGGGTTTGCGTCCCTGAATCTCTGTCCTAAATGTCAAATTGACAATCACTATCAGTGAAGAAAATATGATAAAACCGATGCCTGAATGAGGTCTTGGGTACCTCCTTTATACCAAATCGATTGAACCTAGGGGTGCCGCCCTATTTGAATTTGAAATTTACTTAGGGCGCCGACCTGCTGGAAAAACAAATTTACTTTATATTTTATTATTAATAATAAATTAATATTTAATATTTAATTTTTAATATATTATTTTAGTGTTCTAAAAAAACACCATTTTTAATATTAAAAGTAAAGTTAATTTATTTGAATGGAGGAGGGGACATGACAGAACAAAAATAATAGAAGCCCTATAGAACTTAAACGTGGGAGGAAGCTCTAGAAGAGTAAGGTTGTTTGCCTCCCCTTTCACTATCCTTCCAATCTTACAAGCTTATTGCCTTTGCAAGGTCTTTAAGGACACCTTTAACACTTTAACAATAGCCTACACTTGCAAGTGCTTGGTAACCTGTTGCAAATGCATGTTGTCAAAAGTACATGACTCCTAACACTCTCAACCAAGAACTTCTCTACTTTACATGAAATAAATGAAGGGAATTGTTCAAGAATGCTTTACAAGGACCCCATGAGGATGTATTTATATCATAGTGTTGAGACTTGTCAAGTCCTCACCCAGACTTGCAAAACTGAGTCCGAGGTGACCTTGACAAGTTTGTAGCCTATACTTGTTGAGTCCATGACCAAGACTCAAGAGTCTATGCAGATTTGTGAGTCCCAACTGTGGGCTTGGCGAATCTGCAGGGCCAATGTTTAAGTGAAAAAATCATTACAAAAAAATTCACTTGGAAAAAACACATCACTTTCAACCCTAAATATGACACTAACACTTTAAAACACTCATCCATTTTGAACTTATTTTCATTTGCCCATTTACATTCAAATTATTTTCACTCTACTTGGTTTTCCATCTTTTCTTCAAAGGAGCTAAACATTCTTGTGCAAGGAGAAGCTGATATGGGCCTTGGAATTAAGTTATATATTTCCAATTTCCAACTTCAAGTATCAAGACAAGGTAAGTTGATTTTTTTTGTTTTTGTCTCTCTTTACATTTTATAGTTTTATTTTAGACTTTTGATTTTATACATTTTATTATTCAAAATCTCGAAAGATAAAAGGAAAAAATATTATTTATTTTTTTAAAATTTTCTTTGCATTTTTGTTTTAAAATTTTTTCTTGCATTTTTGTTAGCTTTGTTGCTTGCATTCTTTAATTAATCCTTATATTTTTTCCCTTCATGATGTGGGGTTTTCAATTTATTTGTGCGACAACTATGAAGGAAAGAGCTTGCTTGGAAGCATGGTAGTTTGGGCACAAAGAAAAGGCAAGTGCTTTTCAAATATTGTGGTGTGGATTTTTTCGAAGGTATTAATCACCTCAAATACCACATTGCCTATGTACCTAGATGTGATGTTTCATTATGCAAAAAATTGAGCCTGAGATTGTGATGGAGGTGACAGTGCATTTGGAGCCCTTTCAAGAAAAGAAGGGACAAATAATAAGGCAAAACCAAAAAATAGCTACATCTTCCACTTCCACAATGCCCCGAAGGGGAGGTCGATTAGCATTGGGCCTAGAGTTTGTAATTTGAGGAGTTGGGTTGTGCCACATGGTACTCTTGGTTCCCAGCCATTGCTAGAAAGTGTGAGTTGGAACAAAGACAACCACAAAGCAGCAAGGAGTTCAATTGATGACTTTTGATATTTTTATGACATTCCCTTCAATGAGGTGAGGTAACATTTTGATTTTTTGTCTAATTTTTTTCACAATTTTCTTTAGGGTTTATGTTTTTCAAATTATTATTTTTTAATTCTATTTTTTAGGGTGTTTTAGCCTTTTAGGTCCCGTTATTGGCAAGCAATGGTTGATGCAATTGTTGTAGCTAGTGGGGGATTCAAAGCCCTTTCCATTGGTGATCTTTGGGGGCCAATTTTGATGGAGAAGGTGGCTCATGTACAATCCATTATTGATGAACAATGAGCTATTTGAGGAAGGGTCGTACTATCATGTCCAATGGATGGAGTGAGAAAAAGTAGGATGCTGCTAAATGTTTTATTATCTTCTTAGGGTGGCACAATCTTCTTGAAGTTAATTGATGCTTCAACAAAGATTAAAAATGCAAATTGTGTGTGGTGTTTTGGGAGAAGTGGTGGAGGAAAATGTGATACAAGTAGTCATTCATAATGCAACAAATTATGTTGTTGTAGGTAGATTACTAATGGATAGACACCCCAACATTTTTTGAACTCCTTGCCTAGCACATTGCATTGTTCTAATGTTGGATGACATTGGCAAACTAGAGCAGATCAGGCCAGTTGTAGAGCATTGACGAAACATTTGCAAATACATTTATAACTATGCTTGGGTACTCTTTTTAATGAGAGTTCATAGATAATAGGGGGTTGGCCCAACTTGGTGTCAATTGGTTTGCAACCTTATTCATTAGCTTGTAGTCTTTGCTACAAGCAAAAGCTTTTTTGAAGTGAATGCTTGTTAGTGAGTAGTGGAGTGATTCTTCCTACTCAAAGACAACAATTGAGATTGATGTGGTGGATTGGGTATTTGAAAAGGCCCATTTTTGGACTCTTGCAAAGGAGATTATAGATGGAAGTCTTTAGAGTTTTTTCATTTTCTTTTTCTTTTTTTAGTTTCAATAAAATTATTTTTTTCTCATTTTCAAATTAAGGCTCAAGTGTAGAGTAACTAGAGTTGCTTTTTTAACTATTTGAATTTTGACTTTTTATAGGCAACTAAGGTGTTGGTTTGGTTTCTCTTCTTCATATTGTTGATGGAGAAAAACCAACGGGGTGAACCTATGAGGGAATGGACTATGCAAAGAAGCATGTTAGACATTTCTATGCTAGTGTGGAGGAGAAATATGAGTCCATTTGGGATATCATTGACTAGCACTAGATAAGACAAATTCATAGGGCACTCATGCATGTGCATACTTTCTCAACTCAACCTTACAATTTCTTGAGAGCTTCAAGGATGATGAGGCCTCTATATTGTTACAGAGGCTATGGAGCCAAGTCCACAAATGAGCGTGAAGATTATGTATGAGATTGAGATCTACAAACAAGCTTGGGAGGTCTCTTTTCTTGAGACATGCAAGATATCAAGGACAAGTATTATGCCAAACAAAATTTGCATTGTTTGAAACATTGATTTAAAATTTAAAGATTTTCCTTTTTGTTAAAAAAATATAAATTTTAGTATCTGTAAATCTAAAACATTTTAATTTTATTGTTACAGATGCATGGTGGGAAAATTTTGATGCTACGGTGCCTAATCTTCAAAGAATTGCCATTCAATTTTTGATCCAACCACATAGTGCTTTAGGTTATGAGCGCAATTGGAGTATGTTTGAGCAGATACACTTAAAAAATGCAATAGGTTGTCAATGCAAAAGGTTGAATGACCTTGTATTTGTGAATTATAACTTGTGCCTCCACCACAAGAGAATTTTAGCTATAGATGAATAATTAGCCCCCGTGGAGTAGGAGTATGATCCCACATCTAAGTGGAGCATTGAGTTTGACCATATTTTTATAGAGGAAGATCATGCATGGGTCAATCAAGCTAATTGTGAGGTAGAGCTTGTAATGATGGGGGAGGAGGTGTGAGCTTGTGCACTAAGAAACAAAGAGGTTATCCAAGATGCCACTGCTACCTCTTCTGCAGATAGAATGGCTGCAATTGCTTCCTTGATATACATAATGGTGCAAGCTCCAATGACTTGGATCTATGTTGGGAGTGGCTCCACCCAACCTTAGTTTGATTTTCTATTTAGTTTTTTGCTAATACCATTTACATGAATTTCGAAATCCATTGTTTGTGTACAAAAAACAATTTTAAGCATATCAAAGCAATTTTTTCTTTTGTATTAGTATTCAAGTATGAAGTTCGTGACTTTTTTACTATTTCATTTTCTACACATATATGGTAGATCTAACTAATAGGTTTTTGTGTATTTGAAGTTATTTTGATATGACATGCAATATAATAAGGTTTTCCTTAAAATTTGCTATTTTTCAATGAGTTTTTGAATGTTGAGTTAGTGCAGGGTCTTCCACTTGTCAAGCACTGGTTTTAAACAGTACTGCCCTACCTCTTGTTATTAATATTCAATCTAATCCTGCACAACGAATGGCTCATCAACAACCAGTTCTGTGGGGAGTAGCCATAGGCCACTTGGTACTAGGGAATCAGTTGCATGACTTGCCCCATGGATCAAGGAAAATTCTACCTAAGTTTAAAGGAGATGGCAAAGTCTCAATGGATGAGCATATTAATGTCTTTTTCGCTGCATGTGCTGTTCTGGGAGTACAGTACGAAGATGTAGCAGTTAGGCTATTCGTAGAATCATTAACAAACATTGCAGCCGAATGGTTCTATCATTTACTTGCTGGGTCTATTAATTCATGAGCTGTCACGAGGCAAAGATTCGAAGATAGGTTCAAAGTGCTGAGGATGAACACCTCTTAGAACAACTCACACAAATGAAAAAGGAAATCTACGAACCCATGCGTGAGTTCGTTGCCAATTTTAACAAAATTGTTAATAGTATTGAAGCTACTAAAAGGCCTACTGCTGAAAACCAGAAGTGTTTCTTTATCAATGCCTAGCCCCTTGATATAAGTTTTCACTTGAGGAGAGCAAGGGTAGAAGATCTTGATGCAGCCTAGTCCATGGCCATTGAAATAGAAGATGACCTTCTAACTGCTACGAAATGGAATAAAGAACTACAGAAAGGGAAAGGACAACCTTCAAATTCTTCCCCAACTTCATCTACTACAGACCCAATGATACAAAAATTAGCCAATGATTTGATCATGCTAAACAAACAACTTCCGCAAAATCCACAACCTTTGTATCAAGATATTTTGAGGAAGAATTATGTACCTTATCAGCAGAATAAGTAGGCAAGACTCCTCCCCCCCATGCAAAGGTTAGCCATTGAACATCCTTCTTTGAGCAATCGTCATACGAATGCTATGTGTGATTTTCATTTGTCTTTGACCATAGACCATGATGGCTCTACATATGCGCAAATGTCAAGATACATGCAAATGAGTACATCAAGTGAAAGGATTGAAGAAATGACTATTCCAGAAGAAGAAGAAATGACTATTCCAGAAGAAGAAGAAAATGAAACTTATGGTCATTCTTTTGTAAGTTTCTTAGAATATGAATCTGATAATGAAGAAGAGGTGTTGCTTGATATCAACAATTATTCTT
Organism: Cunninghamia lanceolata; assembly: GCA_027924645.1. NCBI lineage: Eukaryota > Viridiplantae > Streptophyta > Pinopsida > Cupressales > Cupressaceae > Cunninghamia > Cunninghamia lanceolata. Next base: position 821,962 of record BSBN01001207.1, read on the forward strand.
GTAATGTCTTGACAAGGAATCAACATCAAAAGAGCCAGGAAAGAGCAAAAGGTCAGGATGAGGATCTTTCTTGTCTTTGTCTATGTGTGTTGCAAATTGTAAAAGAGGTTTTTTGGGATTAAATGGGCCTTTTGCATATTGTTTGAGGAGTTTAGAAGGGCATTCAAATGGGTTACTTGAACTCACAGTCCTTGCAACACTCTCACTCCCAAAAGAACCCCCAACAATACTTCTATGATTTCTAGTTCTTTGGTGAATTTCAACTTCTTCACTCTCATTACCTTCATTGCTGTTCATTGTTTTTTTTGTTGAAAATTCAAAATACAGCTGCAAGTGCAAACATAGAACAAAAAGTAAAGAAAAAGCCCTCCCTAAGTGTTTGGAACTTTCAAAAAAACCCAAAAAAATGCGAAGGAATTTGAACAGTGAATAATGGATGGTAAACTTACTTCAAATGATGTGGATTTGATGCTCTTTTGCCTTCTTCCCATTGCTGTTCTCCTCTTTTCATTGCTGCTCTTTCTCTTCCTCTTCTTCTTCACAAATTGGAAAATGTCAAAATGAGTTTGCTTTTTTGTTTTTAGTTGTTTTTGGGGCTATTTTAGGTTTAGGTTTGGTTTAAAGGGGTGTGGGGTCCTCATGGGCCCACCCATTCCCTTTTTTTATTTTCAAAATTGTGATTTTTTAATAAAAAAAAGTGTCGATAAAGTGTCTGGGCCGTAGCCATCCCCTAAAAAAAATTGGCATACTGCGGGTGTTTCCTTTTTCTTGGCAAAATAGGGGATGGGATTGTCATGTCCCATACAAATCAACTGTTACTCATTTAAATTAAAGATTTAAATGAGGAATCTAATAGCAAGGATCAATCGCCTACATGATAAAAATGATGTAAGGATCAGCAAAAGTGATATAAGGATGGATCGAGCAAAGGAGGAAGCATAAGTATCGATTGCCAAGGATCTGTCAATGTGGGAGTTAGATTAAGCTAAGTCATCGCTGAGGTGGCAAATAAGACAAAAGGCATAGGATAAGAGTCGTCGACTACCTCCTAAAAGTAATCGCTAGCCAATAAGCGGCGCCATCATAAACTACAAATCAACGAATTAAATATGCATATTATAATTATTAATGGTGACGTCTCTTTGCAAGGGACGAGTTTAGGGGAAGATCGTGACTTTTGGCCGCAATCGAAATGTATAAGAGGAAATCGATGGAGGGGTTCAAAGGATGGAACTCATCATAAAACAAGACATCCAATTCTGCATACAAGCTCATCGATCTCAGCATTAAAACAATATATTCATTCAGCAGATTATCAACCATTTACCCAGCAATCGATTATAAATTTTCACACCATCATCTATCAATCCAACATACAGTTATCTCTGCAAGTCTAAATTGGATCCAACATCCATTATATCATTCAAATCATCCATTGAATAAATACAGTCTAGTTAAAATCAGATCCAAATCCATTACAATACAGCGATCATTTATACAGTGAGGACAGCGGAGACAACTTGTATCAGCAAGCATTCAATCAAGGCAAATATATATAGCCATAGCAGATCCAACGAGTCATTTACACAAAAAGATGTCACTTTGTCACAAATTTATGTCTCATAGCAATGAATTTATATATAATCTCACAATGATAAAAATAAAAGAATGAGAATGTTTTAAGGAATATTGGACAAGGTCCAATTCCTATAAGAAAGAATGTATGATGTCATAGTGATAAACACGATATATATGTGGCAATCAATGTCTTATTCTTAACCATCATATGAGATGGTACAATGACAAGTTCCCATAGAGGGACGATATTATCAAGATACTATCTCGTGATCTGTGGGATCATGAGACTGAAGGACAAGCTTCCTAAAAGTATGATTTCTAATCCTATTCGTGGTATACAATGTAATGTCCCCTTCTAGACACATGGTTAGTCCATCATGGAGTACCTGTGGGCTAGCAGTTTGGTTAGGAAACTGTGGTTAGTTGGCCCTAGAGGTCCTTGTCAGTGAGGGAGTTATGGTTTGCATTCAGTGGATCCAGTTGGCACCCTCATGGTTGGTTCAGTGGGCTCTTGATCGTTACTATTTTTAGTAAGTTCGGGTACTGTGTCGGTTCGTGATTTTTAGAGTTGGATCAGATGCGTTTTGTCAAGACCTTTCTGGTGAGCTAAAGATCAGTGATTTCCGACACCGTCTTTATACCTATTTTAAAGTCCGAAGATTTATTAATTTATATTAATATGGACTTTATTATATTTGCGGGAAAAAGTGAAATTAATGAAGTAAAGACTTAAGCTTATGTCTTGACCTTGGGCGCCCATTCCTAGGAGACATAAAGTGAAATTAAAATGTTAATTTCCCTCCTAATTGCCCAACGCCTATCTTGGAGGAAGATAAAAGGTCACTTGGAGCTCATTTTGGTTTTTTATGCTATGTTTTGATATTTGCTTGTGAGAGCTCTGCTAGGATTTCTGGAGTTTGAGAATTTGCATCAGGCTATTGGAGATGGAAACCTCCATTAGTGACAGTATCCCACAGGTGTGAAAGACCACCCAACGGTGCCATTGAAGGTGGATGTATTCGGCATTCACATATGTGCTGAAATGGAGACATTTGAGGTTGTTTCTTGTGCTGAGTGAAAGATCTTTTCCTGTTGCTGTTATAAGATTGATAATGGATGGTATAGAAGGCAGAAATTAGAGTGTTTGAAGTAGTTCCTTGCTGCTGTACCTTTCCATATTGCTGGCCATACTATCCAAGCTTGGCCGTACTGCATAAAGAGGAGTTTTGGAGTGTTATTTGGGGCTGAAACCATTGGATAGCTAGTCGCCTAGCTGTAGCAATTACTTCCCATCAGTTTTGCAAAGGATTTAGAGTAGTTTCAGTGCTGTTTGCAAGCACACACAACAGCCATGGCCGTACCATGTCAAGGAGGGACGTGGGTATTGTAGGGAAGCTTTCCTCTTTGCTTCTACTACTCATTCATGTTCTTTTGGAGGTGTTTAGTGCTTCAGTTGTTGCTCTTATATTTTGTATGAGTCATTTGTGACATTCTATGGAGATTTGATGCATTTCCAGCCATACCCACTTGTTGGTCCATTTCCAATGCCTGTACCAAGTTGCATATTTTCATATGGGTATGTGATAGTAATTGTTTCCTGGCTATTTTACTATCTGGGTTGTCTTTAGTTTCTTCAGATTCATTGTATATTTTCTGGGTTTCTATTATATGCAATACATTGTGTGCTTTGGCACTACATCTGAAGGAAAACTTAAAACCCCCTTCTGCATCTTCTGTCTATCTGAAAGAACACACAAAAATCTAATAAAAATCACACTAAAGATTTAAAAAAAAATACAAATAGGTATGGCACATTACAGTGGTATCAGAGCTAAAGATCTTGCCATCCTGTGAGTTCAGTATTGACATGCAGAAGTAAAAATGAGACATGCGATCTACAGATAGATATCCTTTCAGAAGTACAAGGGCAAGGCAAGTAACACAGGTTCCGTAGTCAGTTATTCCAGAGAATCCAGTACCTATAATAGATCCTTTTGAGCCAGAACTAGAAATAGTGGTAGCAGCTACTGAGGACGATTCTCAGGTATCACGAACGGACCCATTTTCTGGAGGGCTTCCACCAGTTATAGGTCCTACAGGAGAGATGGATGACACGGAGGAACCGGAGCTTAGTGCTCATGATATTTTGATCGCACTCACTCGAGAGATGAGGGAGTCTCGACGAGAGATGGTAGAGGCACATGCCATCGAACGGATGGGTAATGACTTGGACAATCACCGTGACAGGAACAGGTACAATGATAGGCATAACGGTGACAGGAACCGGGAAGAATGGAATAATGGGGACAGGAATCATGATGATAGACGCAGGGATAGAGATGATGATGATGAGGCTTCGGTTAACCACCGTAGGGCATCGCAGTTCAATGCGGGAGATAGACCTAGCATTTCGATATTTGCTCCCAGGAATCAAGTTCCTAAACAGGATCCTACTCAAGCAGAGTTTCAGGAGGAGATTCTGAGGGACTGGAGAGCATCCAGTGAGGGCTTCAGAAATGAGATGACATTTGCTGAATATTCTGAAATGAGGACCAGGTGTAAACCTCGGAGGGGAGGTAGATCACAGAACCAAGAACTGCAGAGGAAAGTAAGTAAGATGACACTTCCTTACTTTGACGGATCGGGTAAGACCACCGTGAGAGCTTGGGTCCAGAAATTGGACAGCTACTTGCAGATTAGTCCCATGCCAGAGGAGGACGCTATTACTTATGCAGCTCTACACTTGGAGGGGACTGCTCACAAATGGTGGAGTAACGGGAAGGTCACACTGGGTCACGATCAGGTCACTTCATATGTGGAGTTCACAGCTAGACTGATCGATATGTTCGATAAAAAGGACCCAGAGTTACAGTTCAAGGAGTTGACTCAGTTGAGATAGAGTAGATCAGTAGACTCCTACATTGCTGATTTCCAGGATATATCCATTATGGTTCCGGATATTATGGAGCGTAGATTGGTGGTTCTTTTCATTGACGGATTGTCAGATCAACTTCGCGGTTGGGTGAAGGGTTGACCCTACTACACTCCAAGAGGCCATGAAGAAGGCCCGGGACATGGAGTCATTAGTTTGGAGGAATAAGTTTCAATCCAAAGGATTTCTGCCAAGGAAAGATAAGGAGAGGGATAGAAGACCATTTCAGAGAGATGCAGGACAGCAGCATAAGAGTTCTTCTAGATTGGACAGCGATCAGCTGAATGACTTGAGGAGGAAGAAGCTCTGTTTTCAGTGTCGGGAGCCTTGGGATCCTAAGCATAAGTGTGCTGCCCAAGGAAAGGCCAAATAGTTAGAGTACTTTTCAGCCGACGAATCTGTTGATGGGGAGCCCAATTTGGATTACAATTCAGAGGCCGAGGGTGCAGAATCAGGGGCTCAGGGGAAGCATCAGATAGAGAGGATGATCTAGCTCTACCTACAGCACGTATCACGAGTATCCAGAAGGAAGGGTCATTCAGGATACAAGGAGTACTGAGCGGGCAGCGATGTATTGCTTTACTTGCCACAGGTGCCACTCATAACTTCATAGATGAGGGCTTGGTTGCCAAGAGGGCTGAAAACCGAGGAATTTGAGGGCTTTAAGGTGAAGGTTGCAGATGGTTTTGTACTCACCTGCACTAGGAGGATACCCAATCTATCAATCCAGCTAAACAGGTACACTTGCCAATCGGAGTTTTATGTTGTCGGCATGGGTGAGATGGATGTTGTGTTGGGTATGAAGTGGTTGAATGATATTGAGTTCACTCTCAACTTGCGGACAATGGAAATGAAGTTTGAGGTGGACAGAGTTAGACGTGCTCAGAGGCATTTCAGATGGCGGGTTGAGAGTTGTTTCTCTCAAGCGGATGGAGCGATTGATTCGACATGATCAGGTGGAGTGGGCAGCTGAGTTTATGGTGATGCCAGCAGTAGATCACCAGAAGCATGCATATCCTCCTGACATACAGTCTATACTTACTAAACACACCAAAGTGTTTAGTGATATTCCACCAGGTAGACCTCCTGATAGAGGTTTTGAGCATGTGATCGAGTTGGAGGAGGGTGCTAAGCCAGTAATCACGACACCTTACAGGCACCCAAAGAGGTATAATGATGAGATCGAGAAGGCTATCAAAGAGCTTCTCGAGATGGGTCACATCAGGCCTAGTAAGAGTCCGTTTGCATCATCTGTGGTATTGGTAAAGGAGGATGGGACTCTTAGAATGTTTATCGATTACAAGGAACTCAATAAGAAAACAATCAAGAATAGGTACCCAATTCCTAGAATCGATGAGCTAATTGACGAGTTGCACAGGGCTTGGTACTTCTCCAAGATTGATTTGAGATCCAGTTACCATCAGATACGGGTCAAAGATGAGGATGTGGAGAAGACAACATTCAGGTGTCATTATGGGCACTTTGAGTTCTTGGTCATGCCATTCAGTTTGACCAATGCACCGGCTACCTTCCAGTCCTGTATGAACAGGGTATTCAGAGAGCAGTTGAGGAGATTTGTGCTGATTTTCTTTGATGATATATTGATTTACAACAGGACATGGGAAGAGCATCTGAAACACATTGACATTGTTCTGAGCATCTTGGAGAGTGAGTCGCTGTATGCCAAAATGTCAAAGTGTGAGTTTGGGATGACCGAGTTGCTATATTTGGGTCATATCATCAGTGCTAGTAGTGTGAAGGTAGACCCAGAAAAGATTCGGGCAATTGTGGACTGGCCACCGCCGAAAAATCTCATATCTTAAGGGATTTCTTGGCCTCTGTGGATATTACCGCCGATTTGTGAAGGGGTTCTCTCAATCAACGGCTCCCCTTATTGATTTGACTCGTAAAGATGCTTTCAGTTGGTCGGATAAGGCACAGAAGTGCTTTGACAGGTTCAAACAGATCATGAGTACTTGCCCTGTGTTAGCCATCCCGGATTTCAGCAAGCCCTTCGAGCTACAGTGTGATGCCTCAAGTGTAGGCATTGGTGCGGTAATCATGCAGGATAAGCACCCCATTGCATTTGAGAGTAGGAAGTTGAGGGGTGTGGAGAGGAGTTATAGCATATATGATAAGGAGATGTTAGCCATCATGCATGCATTGGCTAAGTTCAGACAGTATCTGGTGGGTAGCAAATTTGTGGTTAAGACGGATCACAACAGTCTGAAGCATTTCCTTGGGCAGAAGGATTTGAATGAGAGGCAACAGAAGTGGGTTAGCAAGTTACAGGCCTATGACTTTGACATTGTTTATGTCAAGGGGAAGAAGAATGTTCTTGCCGACACGTTATCCAGGAGACCTCATCTGTGTGCACTAGGTGCTATAGCTGATGATTGGAGAGAGTTGATTTCAGCAGAATATGCCAAGGATGAGTGGGCTACTAGAGTGATTGATGGCACCATCAAAGATGACAGGTACACAGTGGTAAATGACTTGATCATTTACAAGGACAGGATCTTCTTGGTGTCGAGTTCACAGATGAAGCAAAAAGTTTTGAGGGCATTTCATGACTTGCCTATGGTAGGGCATTCAGGATACTTCAAAACTTACAGACAGGTCAGAGAGAGGTTCACCTGGAAGGGCCTCAAGACCGAGGTGATGCAGTATGTGAGAGAGTGCCCAATATGTCAGCAGAACAAGCAAGAGCACTCACTTCCAGGAGGTTTATTGTAGCCCCTACCCATTCCTGACAGGAAGTGGGACAGCATTTCTATGGACTTTATCACAGGGTTACCTAGAGTCCAAGGCAAGGATTGCATTTATGTGGTAGTGGACAAATTGACGAAGTATGCACACTACTTTGCGATTCCTACCACTTATACTGCAGCTCATGTTGCAGAGTTGTTCTTTCGTGAGGTATTTCGACTTCATGGGTTGCCTAGGAGTATCGTCAGTGATAGGGACAGCAGGTTCCTCAGTAATTTTTGGCAGGAGCTCTTCAGGTTGTCAGGGACAGAGCTCACATCCAGTACAAGTTATCACCCTTAGACTGATGGTCAGACGGAGATAGTGAACAAGTGGGTGGAAGGATACCTCAGGAACTGTGTCAGGGCAGCAGAAGGCATGGGTTAGGTGGCTCCACATGGGGGAGTATTGCTACAATTTCACTTACCACATGTCCATTCAGATGTCACCCTTCATGGCATTGTATGGTTATGAGGCACCAAGCTTTGTTGATATACTGTTTGGTGATAGCAGGGTGCCAAAGGCCAAAGACTTCCTACAGGGGAGTCAGGATATCATGAGGGCATTAAAGGAAAACATACAGAAGGCTCAGAATTAGCAGAAGCAGTATGCAGATCAGCAGAGGACTGAGCGATCATTTGAGGTCAGTGACATGGTTTATCTCATGCTGCAGCCTTATAGGCAATCTACTCTCAAGAAGAGTGTAGCAGAGAAGTTGAAGCCACGGTATTATGGACCCTTCAGGGTCACCAGGAGGATTGGTGAGGTGGCTTATGAGTTGGAGTTACTAGCAGGGAGCAGGGTACATAATGTGTTCCATGTGTCTCGCCTCAAGAAGGCATTGGGGCACAATGTGACACCTTCAGTTGAGTTGCCTCCTCTTGATGAAGAGGGGAATTTGTTATTGGTACCCGAGGCAATCATTGACACCAGGGATCGCAATTTGAGGAGGATTATCAGAGAGTACCTGGTCAAATAGAAAAATCTGCCGATTGAGGATGCTACGTGGGAGAACGAGCGGATACTAGAGCATCCTGAGCTGAGATTGCTTGAGGCAAGCAATCTTAGGGAGGGCGGACTGTAATGTCCCCTTTTAGACACATGGTTAGTCCATCATGGAGTTCCTGTGGGCTAGCAGTTTGGTTAGAGAATTGTGGTTAGTTGGCCTTGGAGGTCCTTGTCAGTGAGGGAGTTATGGTTCGCATTCAGTGGATCCAGTTGGCACCCTCGTGGTTGGTTCAGTGGGCTCTTGGTCGTTACTATTTTTTGTAAGTTCAGGTACTGTGTCGATTTGTGATTTTCAGAGTTGGATCAGATGTGTTTCGTCGAGACCTTTTAGGCGAGCTAAAGATCAGTGATTTCCGATACCGTCTTCATACTTATTTTAAAGTCCGAAGATTTATTAATTTATATTAATATGGACTTTATTATATTTGTGGGAAAAAGTGAAATTAATGAAATAAAGACTTAAGCTTATGTCTTGACCTTGGGCGCCCATTCCTAGGAGACAAAGTGAAATTAAAATGTTAATTTCCCTCTTAATTGCCCAACGCCTATCTTGGAGGAAGATAAAAGGTCACTTGGAGCTCATTTTGGTTTTTTATGCTATGTTTTGATATTTGCTTGTGAGAGCTCTGCTAGGGTTTCTGGAGTTTGAGAATTTGCATCAGGGTATTGGAGACGGAAACCTCCATTAGTGACGGTATCCCACAGGTGTGAAAGACCACCCAACGGTGCCATTGAAGGTGGATGTATTCGACATTCACATATGTGCTGAAATGGAGACATTTGAGGTTGTTTCTTGTGCTGAGTGAAAGATCTTTTTCTGTTGCTGTTATAAGATTGATAATGGATGGTATAGAAGGCAGAAATCAGAGTGTTTGAAGTAGTTCCTTGTTGTACCTTTCCATATTGCTAGGCGTACTATCCAAGCTTGGTCGTACTGCATAAAGAGGAGTTTTGGAGTGTTATTTGGGGCTGAAACGATTGGATAGCTAGTCGCCTAGCTGTAGCAATTACTTCCCATCAGTTTTGCAGAGGATTTAGAGTAGTTTCAGTGTTGTTTGCAAGCACACACAACAGCCATGGCCGTCCATGGCAAGGAGGGACGTGGGTATTGTAGGGAAGCTTTCCTCTTTGCTTCTACTACTCATTCATGGTCTTTGGGAGGTGTTTAGTGCTTCAGTTGTTGCTCTTATATTTTGTATGAGTCATTTGTGACATTCTATGGAGATTTGATGCATTTCCAGCCATACCCACTTGCTGGTCCATTTCCAGCGGCCGTAACAAGTTGCATATTTTCATATGGGTATGTGATAGTAATTGTTTCCTAGCTATTTTACTACTGGGTTGTTTTTAGTTTCTTCAGATTCATTGTATATTTTCTGGGTTTCTATTATATGCAATACATTGTGTGCTTCGGCACTACATCTGCAGGAAAACATAAAACCCCCTTCTGCATCTTCTGTCTATCTGAAAGAACACACAAAAATCTAATAAAAATCACACAATAAAGATTTAAAAAAAAAAAAAAAAAGGTACGGCACATTACATACAAGGGAGGAGTACAAGATTGCCTCATCGTTAATCTTAGCTATCACCCTACGAGAACGTGTAGATTGTTAGGGAAGGGTGGTTTAGTGATCTAGCACCTAGGTGACTCTCAAGTGGGTGAAATATCGCTGGTTGTTAGCGTGAAGCCCTTGGGCATATGGTTGGTAGATAATTATTGTTTTTATTATTAAAATGGCTTACACGGTAGGTGACTCTCAAAAGGGTGAAGTATCGCCGGCTGTTAGTGTGAAAAGCTCCTTGAGCCAACTGGTGAGGTATTGCTAGTTGTAGCATGAAACCCTTGGGCCTACGGCAGTGGGGTCTTGTTATCCAGTGCCCTAACAAGTAGTTGACCGTCTCCATGGGGTTATTGATTAGATTAGATTAACAATTAGGCATAAGGAATAACTCTCCCGAGGTATATCATGAGATCTCCATATGATAGGAATGAGAAAACATGAAATATATTGTAATGTCCCCTTCCTAGACGTCACATAGATGAGCAGTGGTTGGCCTATTACCAAGGTTCTCGTAGGTCAGTAGAGTGGTTAGGGGACCTATCCAGGGGCAGTGGAGCCTTGCTGGGAGTCTTTCAAGCCCTTCAGTTTGGTGTCAGTTGATGAATCCAAGGGTTGAATTGAAAATATTAAGGTTTGCTTTAATGGAATAGTGAAAAGTGAATAGTAACAAAAATTAGAAGAGGAATAGTGAAAAGTGAATAGTAATAGAAAATTAGAAGAGGAATAGTGAAAAGTGCCCCCATCCTAGTAGCACAATGTTGTTTTTAAAAAGTGGCACTTCCCTTTTCATGAGAAAAGACCCTCAAGGTGGGAGTGGCCTCTTGGAGGGAATATTTTATTGTTTTTTATAGAAAAAAGGTCATGGAGGCTATAAAGCAAGGTATAGGGCTCATTTTTTAGCACTATTCTCATTTTTACAAAACTAAGTGTAGGTGTGGAGCTCTGGATAGGGTTTCAGCAGATTGCAGCTCTTCTGAGGACGAAACCCCTTGGAGGATAGTGGATTGGACGACAACCCAGTTTGCAAAACAGGGAAATCTACTCTGGGTTTCCGTTTGGGCGTCATTGGACTTCATTACAGGGTAATATTGCATGTTGGAGAGGTTGCAGCAGTGGTTTATCAAGACACATTTGCAGATTGGGCTTCTTATGAGCATATAGCCTCATTTTTGTGCATTCACTTGCTGGCCGTTCGATTTGGGGGTTATTCTCAGCCAAATCCTAGCTGGGAATTACGATTTCAGCTACTAATTGTTCCACAAATTAAGCATTGGCTCCCGGGTATGTGATTGTCATTTGGATAGTTTATTATTGCGTCCTATAGAGGATTTTGGGTTGTTGTTATAGTCTGATTTAGTGGAAATTAGACCTCTGAATTTGTAATCAGACTTATGTTTAGTGAGAAATAAAGCTTATTTTGGTGTGGTATTGCAATGTTTATTTGTTGGTTATATTTCTTTTCATTCGGTATGTGAATATTGCAATCAAAACCATTTCATATCCACACAAACATCAAATAACAAACTCAGAAAATCAGAACAGCAGTCAGGAAATCAGAATTTATTAGTTTGCACAACAACTGTTTGACAAATTGCCAAGGGATCAAAATTGAAAAATCAGGGCAGATTTGGTAAGGGATCTTTCATATATATATATATATATAATAGTGTACTTGATATTGATTATGTTTATGATGTTTCTAACCTTAATTAGGGTATTATGATTTCATAATGGATTTATTAATTACTAATGTTCTCTTTAAAAAGCTATACTTGTGTGCAAGGTGAAGAAATCTAGAACTTCCTAAGAGGGGACATTACAGGGATGCGGACGTTTCCTACCCATCCTTGCGTCCACGAAACATCTCCTATGGGGGACAGTCATTTTTGGCAAGGGATGTGTCCTCGGGGAGCATAGCATATATTGAACTAACACAATTATCTTGCTTATCAGTGAAAAGAAGCAAACTAAATCTCCCATTAGCATTAATCAGTCTTTTAGCTTAACTGACATTTACCAAGGAGATATCATTTTACCTTCATGAGTATAGATGACATGGCTTTTCGTTTCTTTGTGAAATTGTACTTATTAGCTCTCCTTATAAATAAAACATCTCAAGCATGATAAATGTATGTGTTACTAGATGACACTACAGACATCAAGAGGATCAACATCTACAGCAACCGCATCAATGAAATGTTGATTTATCTCAAATTTAACCTTGCATTCTATGCCTTGCTTCACCCAACCCAACGAATAAGGATTAGGATGATTATATGTAAAAACTGAATCTTGTCAACCAACTCTTTGGAAATCAAATCTGCTTGGAGTAAGATTCAAAAAGAACATAATATTTGTCTTCTTTACTTGAATCTTGATATGGAAAGTTTTTTAAATTCATTTTTATCATGTGCCCCGTTGCTTCTCAAGACTATCTTTCTACAAATGAAAGTGCAAGTAATTCTTTCATCCATGATGAGTTGCACCCTACTCCCCTTCAAAGGAAGCCACACCTTTCTTTTTGTTCTTGTCCTTGTTCTTGTATGGATGCAATTCTTGATGCAACTTCCAGCAAAATCTTATCTCAAGAATTTTTCATGGAAATAGTAGTAATAGCATTACACTTGACTTTCCACTTACCTTTCCCCTTTGGCTTGGGGTCACCCTGTTCTCATGCATTTGAAAAGGATGATGGAACTTTCTTCTAAACCTTAAGATAATGGACTTGGGGACATGCCTCATTAATGCCTTTAGGCTTGGCTGGCAACATGGGTCTCCTTAGACAAGGTGGAAGCCTTCCAATTTCATCAAATGCCACAATCTTGAAAATCTTTTTTTATTTGGAAATTCTTTTTGCAAAACTCACTTGTATATTCCTGAACATAATGGTTTTGTCTTTGCCTAAAATATTGTCGGTTAATAGGCCTTTTGTTTTCATAGCAAATAGGATAAAGCTGCTTCTTAATTAACCTCTTTAATTTATCTAATTTACAAATTGGTGGTAATTTCCTTACAGCTGAAGTATGAACATAACTTCGACATCAAGTGAGTGCCTGACTGGCCAATCTCAGTCTCACGACAGAAATTTGATCTTCACTAATATTATGTAATCTGAAATATGCCTCATCTTGAGCAAACAAATGGTCAAATTTCTTAGAATTTACATCACATTCCTATGGTAGGATTTCAATCTTGGCTTCCACTTTGAATGGAGTTGGAGCTGGAGGTGCTAGTTATTCAAAATTGGATGATTAACATGTTAAGGCCTACACATCCAATTATAAAATTATGCCAAACAATATGAAAAAATTAAAAAATAGAGATCACACAACAAAAGATGTTTGTGGGCCAAGATGTTCTAATATCCAATATTCTCATGATAGAATAATTGCCCTTAAGGTAGGGAAACACCATACATTACTTGAGAATTGCATTGTCATTGCTTAATACCATTGCCATTATCTTTATCACTAACAAAGAGCACTCTTGATACATGGATGATGTAATTATACTTCTATAGTAGAATATTCATAATCAATAACCATGAGATGTTAAAGAACATTAATTCTTACACGAGTGCAATTGCTACTTGTTTGTTGCATGAATAGTCTCTTGAATATTTTCCTCCTTTAACTAATGCAGTCACAGGAAACATTTCCCTATTACATTAATGCCGCTCTCTTCTTTAAGTTCTAATTTAAGAAAAAAAGATCTTTGTTACTTCTAGGAGATAATTTACAGTGTATTTTTGTTTTAAATTTCTTCTTTTACTTAAAAAGTACTCCCTTGGTAGTTACTCTGCAATCAATTATTGTTGCATGAACCATTAACTGGTTATTTGTGGGCATTAGTTGATATTTGATTTCCTATATTTTTTCTTTATTTGTTAGCACATTACCATTATTAATGCCACATTACTATCGAGTGATGACTAATTAGTTGAAGGGGCATTGTGTCTTTCATACATGTCATGAAATTACTTAACACTATTGCTTAACAATATCAAATTGTACACATGAATGTTTTTCTTGTAAAAGCCTTTTTTTCCACATTAAATGTTTTCAATTTCTTGAAATTCTATGTCTAGAAAAAAATGATTGGATAGTAAAAAGTGAAGTGTTTTTTCCATTACAGGTTATATTTTCTTTTAATGCAATATAAGAAGGCTTGTCTATACGCTCTATCTAATAGTGTAATATTACCATGGTCTATTCTTGTCATGCATATTAATTGCAAACATTGTCTTGTTATGTTGTGCTCTAGGTCTTGGATGGGGCAAAACTTGAAGGTGCAAATTTGACAGGAACAACTAGGTGATTTCAATCAATTTATCAAGACATTCGATGTTCTTGCTTAGTTATATGGAGCTGCACGAGTAATTTGGTAGCTCAAATATCACACCAAAAAGACTCTTTTTCTTCTTGGAAAGAAGGTACCAATAAAGTCCAATTCTATTATTCATTGGTAATATTACCTGCCAATATGTAAATTATGTTCAAGAGATTGTAAACGTTGTTCTTGTTCAAAATCTTTTGTTGCTATCTATTTGATGCAGCCATCTTTTCAATGGACGGAGGTGGTTGGAGTAACTTTTTATCAGTTGTATATGAATCTTCATTTATTCTCTCTCACCCTTCCCCACCTTCCTTCTCTTGCCCACTTGCATACCTATTATGAATTTCACCTACAATGTTACATAACTACTTTCTTTTACTAGTTGCCTATGTGTGTTGCAAAATGGGAGTCCCAAAATTCACAAGAAGTGTAAATTTTCATTATACTATAAATACCAATAGTTTGTTACCATCACACCACATTCTAGCTATACTTAAATGCTATTATTATTGGTAAATTGATAGTAACATGGTTTACCAAAATAAAATTCAATCAGTTTTCCTAGTTCCTTATGTCACAACTCACTTGAATAACATTAATTACATTTACATAATAATAAGTTTTAGGTTTAGTAATTGTGCATGTTAACATTAACGACATATTTTTTCTGAAATCAGCATGTTAAGTTTGTCTTGAGATTTATTTTTTCAGTATTCCGTAACATTTATAATGTTTGTATAACATCACCAAGGATCAATTTGTTGAACCTTGAGTGAGTGAGAATATTCTAGGAATAAAGAGTTTTTAAGCTTAATGTAATTATGTTTATTAGTACTTACATTAGCCTCCGCCTACCCTAATTCAATAGCATAATTAATTATTTTTAAAGAACTCCACTTGTAGTCCTCTAAGAAACAAATTTTTACATAATATAAATAGTACCCAAAACTAAAATAAATTACAGAATATAAAGAATGATTAATAGGATCAATATAAACAAAAAGCACTTCATTAGTCAACCAAAAACATTCAACAACCTCACTCTTGATGGAACATTTCTTGTATGGCTAGGGGAGAGGGACCCATAGTGGGTCACCCTAACTTCCCCCCTCCACCTGGCTCGCCACATCATCCGAATGAAAATTTTTTTGACTTATCCATGTAGATGGTGACGTGGACAACCTAAATATTTCGTTTTGACATGGTGGACATCGATTTGCCACGTGGATGACACGTTTCTTTGGTGGGGTCCAATTCCTGGGCATTTTTTATCGCCGACTGAAGATCGGACACAGCATACACCGGTAGCAGGAAGTTGCATCGTGAGTTGTGCTCGCGATGCCGTGTGGCACCCGAACAGCGTGCCACCTTTTCATCGCACACTCCCGCATTAACAAGAAAGTCCAGTTGCATTTACACCAACTTTAGACTCATTAACTCTTACTACCTCCTTGTTTCACTGGTTATTGTGCCTTGCCTTTTCGCAGCTATGGAGCGTTCATTGCTCTCGTCCTTCACACTCAACAAACCCTTTGACACCATTGCCAACTCTGCTCTCCACGTTTGCTCGTTGCAGATGGCACCCATACTGGGTCACCTTAGCGCTCTTGCGAAACTTGCATTCGCTGGGTCTCCACTGGTATTTCCTTCCCGACGGCTCTGCTGGTATCTCCTTCGCGATGACAAAGCTGGCTTCACTCATTTTTCCTTCGACCTTGGTAAGGATTTCTTATCTTTCTAAGGCAATGATCTTTCTAGCTCGAAAAGAAAGAGAAATTATCTGCCTTTTCTATTTGCAATGCTTTCTGTGGGCGTAAATTGAATGTTCTTCTGGTTTTCCATCTTCTTGTTTGCCTTCAAGCTTTAGTATTCAAATGGGTTTTCGGTATTCACTATTGTCTCTCTGGTTTTTTAATTTTTGGTCTGCTTGTAGTCATGATAATGGGTTATTGTTTGTCTGGTTGTAGTCGTGACGACTCCACTAGTTTCTCCTTCCGCTCGTGGCTTCGCTCGTTTATCCTTCGACCCTGGTAAGGATATCTTATCCTGCTAAGGCAATGATCTTTCTAGCTCGAAAAAAGAGAGGATTTATTTGGTTTTTTCTGTTTGTCCTATGGTTTATCCATGCAATATATATTGCTGTGAGTGGTCGTAAATGGAAGGCTCTTCTCATTTTTGATTTGCATGAAATCATTAGGGTTCGGTATTCAAATGGGTATTCTAATTTTTGGATTTTTTTGTTTGCAATGGCATTTTTTCCATCTAGTGTTGTCTGTAATCATATTTCAAAGCTTCTTATGGTTTTCTCACTGTTTTTAATCATGAGGGTTCGGTATTAAAATGGGGTTACTGTTCATCCATGGGTTTTAAAATATTTTCTGTTTTTTCTTGTTTGCAATGGCTTCGCTTGTTTATCCTTCGACCCTAGTAAGGATATTTTTTATTATTTGTATCATGGGTATTCAATTATTTTATTTTATTTTTGTTTGCAATGGATTTTTCAATCTTTTGCTTTTTGTAATCATAAATGGAAGCTTCTTATGATTTTCTCACTGTTTGTAATCATGAGGGTTCGGTATTCAAATGGGGTTATTGTTTATCCATGGGTATTCAATTATTTTATAAATTTTTTGTTTGCAATGGGATTTTTTCCATTTATTGCTGTATGTAATCATAAATAGAATTTTTTTATAATTTTCTCACTGTTTCTAATAATAAGAGTTCGGTATTAAAATGGGGTTATTATTTATCCATGGGTATTCAATTATTTCATATATTTTTTTGTTTGCAATAGGATTTTGTCCATCTATTGCTGTTTGTAGTCATACATGGAAGCTTCTTATGGTTTTCTCACTGTTTGAAATCATGAGGGTTTAGTATTAAAATGGGGTTATTATTTATTCATGGGTATTTAATCATTTTATAATTTTTTTGTTTGCAATGAGATTTTTCTCTATCTATTGATGTTTGTAATTATAAATGGAAACTTCTTATGGTTTTTTCACTGTTTGAATTCATAAGGGTTGGGTATTAAAATGGGGTTAATATTTATCCATGGGTATTCAATTATTTTATAACTCTTTTGTTTGCAATGGGATTTTCTCTATCTATTATTGTCTCCAATCATAAATAGAAGCTTCTTATGATTTTCTCACTGTTTGAAATTATGAGGGTTTGGTATTGAAATAGGTTATTCAAATTATGAGGGTTTGGTATTGAATTGGGGTCATTAATGGAATGTTGTTTTGTTTATTTGTGGTGGAATGTCTAGTTCAGTGCTTAAGGCTCTTTGTTCTTTAACTTTGTACTGCAGAGATTCAAAAGATTCCAAATGGCAAAACTGGTGTTCAATGGTGTTTGTTGTAACACTTTATCTATTTTATGAGTAGTGTTTATCAACACAACTTATTGGTCATTTTCTGTGTTTTGTAACACATTTATTGTTTTTGGAAATTACAAAATTCTGTTCGAGCATCACTATGACTCTTTAGTTTAAGTTACAAATTTTAGTTTACAGTTTCTAATTGTAGAAAATGGAATGACAAATGTTTTAATGTGCTGCAAATTTTTTCTACAAGTGCATTTTAAGTTTATAATTTATATCATATTGAATACATCTTAAAACATATTTACTTCAAAATTCAATCTGCAAGATGCCCTCTTTTCATAGTGGGTCACCCTAACTTGACCCCTCCAACTGGTGCACCACATTATCCGAAATAAATAAAATTTTCATCTACTTCTTGGAGTTATTGTTTATCCATGGGTATTCAATTATTTTATATTCGATGATGTGGACACCCTAAATATTATCGATTTTATCTATACACAAACATATATATATATATATATATATATATATATATATATATATATATTTGTGTGTGTGTATACACATCAAACCAAGAAAACCTTCCATTCAAACTAGATGTCTTAGTACTGAAAGATATTTTGCAATATTTGACACTATGTCCTAGTAGTGAAAGATATTCTTTAATTTGTCATCCACACATATCAAATAATTCATTAATTAGTGAAAGATATTCTTTAATTATTGAAAAATATTGCATGCAGAAACCATAGGACAAACATACAGAAATATATTCCCATTGCAAACAGCAAAAACCAAACTGAGATATGTGTTCTGCCCCTTCATTTTCCTACTTCTACCCCTTGATATTCTTACTTTCAGCTAACTACACATTTTGCAAAAATTGACACTTTGTCCTAGTAGTCAAAGATCTTTAATCTATCATCCACACACAAGAGGACAACAATTTATTAAAATCTAGCACAAACAACCCAAACAAAAATTCAACCAAATCAATCAACTTTCCATTAATTTCACACCATCGAAGGTTTAAGGCTCACCAATCAAGCAGTCAAAAAATATTAAAGGAAATCAACCAATTCAAAGCAAATAAGCATTCGACCAAATCAATCACCTCCCATATTTAATACCAAATTCAATTTTATAGACATCCATCAAATCATTCAAATCAAGTGCAATAAAAACTATAGTCGGAACTTAGAGGACAAGTCTATAGTCATTGATTCAATTTAGATGTTGCATGCATAAACCATAGGACATAAAAACAAGAAAAACCAAATAAATCCTCTTTTTTTTCAAGCTAGAAAGATCATTACCTTAGCAGGATATGATATCTTTACCAGGGTCAAAGGATAAATGAGCGAAGCCATTGCAAACAATAAAAATAGAAAATATTTTAATACCCATGGATAAACAGTAACCCCATTTTAATACCAAACCCTCATGATTACAAACAGTGAGAAAATCATAAGAAGCTTCCATTTGTGATTACAGACAGCAATAGATGGAAAAAATTCCATTGCAAACAAAAAATATATAAAATAATTTAATACCCATGGATAAATAATAACCCCATTTCAATACCTAGAGCATATATTATGTTTTGAACAAATATATTTACACATATTATGCATATGCATATGCATAAGTATGGTGTATATGCATATGCATATGTATGTTTATAGTACATTCTGATTGTATATGGATAAACAATAACCCCATTTGAATACCGAAGCCTCATGATTTCAACCAGATAGAAAATAAAAAGAACCTTCCATTTACGAGCATATTAAACACACTCTCTCTCTCACACACGCACACACATGTTAATACGTCTGCATATGTATGTATATATTACATTACGAATGTGTATATATATATGCCATATGTATGTATATATACATACTTGTGATTGTGTGTATGTATGTTTGTAAGAACATGATTGTATATGGATATGCATCCACATTCGGAGGTGTAAGGAACTACAATCAAGTAGTCAAAAAAAGAGGACAACAAGTTAACATTTCAGACCACACAAGCATTCAACCAAGTCAATCAGCCTCTCCATTATTTCCTACAAAACCATGATGAATTAAACTTTTTATGTGTATAAACCATGTCAGTTGCATTTATGTTTTGCAAATCCTTGTAAATCATTTATGTATGCCACCTAATATGAAGAATAAAATATTAATGAAGTAAATCATTTTACTATTAATTGATTCAATTACAAATAACAACTCGCCCCACTATGGTGAACTCTATAGTCATGATCTAAATCCACAATAATCCTATCAACTAGGACTACCTTTTAGTAGAGAACTATTCTACATGAACAAACCATTCTACTAGATAACTATTCTCCTAGATAAGTGCATTGGGGAGACTTGCTTACCCAAAGGCATGTTGTGTTGACCTATGCTGTAGTCTACAAATCAAACTGATTTGATGATAACTACAAATAGGTTAACACTAAAAATGCTTTTGCATTATCAAGACTCCTCAAAGTAGAGCCATCTCCAAAGCCTATGTGACCAAGTTTCGGTGCCATCTGCAACTACCAAATGCAGAGAACAGAGTCGATAATGGTGTCAAAGGGTTTGTTGAGTGTGAAGGATGAGAGCATTGAACGCTCCATAGCTGCGAAAAGCCAAGGCATGATAACCAGCGAAACAAGGAGGTAGTAGGAGTTAATGAGTCTGAAGTTGGTGTAAATGCGACTGGACTTCCTTGTTAATGCAGGAGTGTGCGATGAAAAGGTGGCGAGTTGCTCGGGTGCCACACGGCATCGCGAGCACAACTCACGATGCAACTTCCCGCCACCGGTGTATGCTGTGTCCGATCTTCGGTCAGTGGTAAAAAATGACCAGAAATTGGACCCCGCCAAAGAAACGTGTCGTCCATGTGGCAAATTGATGTCCACCGTGTCAAAATGAAATATTTAGGTTGTCCACCTCATTGCACGCATGTTTGAGTATAAATGCATATGACTGAAATGAGACATGCCATCTATAACAGTGAAGAATGTGAAGCCCATGTTGACCTTGACAGTTAGGTTGCACCACATTCATGCCCTCAACATATCATTGTACCCAAACAAGTTTTATGTTGACAATTGGGTGTTTACTAAATGCAAATCATTGACATGCCAAACACAGATCTGAATTCCTATTTCATTAATTGGATTCAAAATACAAGTCATGCTATTACAAAATGCCAAAAAATGCCTCCCTAGGCTACAATTTGAAACTTGTTTGTGTAGAATGATTGGTTGCTACCAATCTCATTCAAACCATGCTGGAAAACGTAGTGCACTCACAGTGGCAGAGGTTGTTGTTGCCTGGCTGCTTGACAAATTACTCCCAATTATATTCTCCTCCCTTGCTGGTGGACTTAGAGTGTTGTTCAAATGGGATAAACCGCTCACAATGGATGGGGTTACACTTGGAAATTGAGTGGTGATCACAATGGGTGGGGTTAGAGTTAAAGGAAATTGAGTGGTGGTCACATGGGATGGGGTTACACTTGGAAATTGAGTGCTGGTCACATGGGATGGAGTTAGACTTGGAAATTGATTGCTGGTAAAATGGGGTGGGGTTAGACTTGGAAGTTGACTGTTGGTCAAATGGGATGGGGTTACAGCTGTATGATAGTTAGGGATATGAATGTTGACCATCTCCTTAAACAAGGCATGATTTTTGGGCAAAGGGTTTAGGGGGTTGCTTAAACGCCTGTCTCTATAGATCCAATCTTGCCATTTCAAGTGCTTGTTTCTTTTTATCCTGCTCCTTTGGAATCCTATCTTGCTCCCTTTTGAGCTCTTTTTCCTTTTTCTGTTGTTCCTTTGCTTGTCGTGCAATCTCTCTATCTAGTTTGGCTTGATCCTTCTGCTCCTTTGCAACAACACGTGCTGCCTTTCTCTCTTGAATCTGCTCCCTCTTTCACAGTTTTAACTCCTGAATTTCCTTCTTCCTTTGCTCTTGTTCCATTAACAGGTTCATGTATGCGTCTGTTGTTAATAATTGGGACTGTCGGCTCAACCGAATTCCTCTATCCTCTGTTGTCCCAGGTTTTTCCTTCACACTGTGAACTGGCAGTTTGAGAAATTTTCTTATACGTCAATCTACTTGAGAACCCAAGGATTGGTTGGAATCTCCATGAATGTTGTGTTCAGCCTCATCGCAAAATGCCTCGGTATCCTGACTCAAATCTGCAATATCTTGGGTATCACCTTCTCCACACTCAGCATAGTAATGTACCATTTCATCCACATTCAACATGGGTGGTGGAGAGGGGAAAGAGAATGTGCTGCCTTCTTCCTGTGGATGCAAGTGATATCCTAAATTCATGGCTCGCTCCACGAACCATGATGGCTGGCTTGGGGGAGAGGGAAGGCTAAGTCCATCCATGTTACTCTCTTGTTGACTTTTAGCCATGTCATCAACTAGTTGACCCCCCACTGTAGGTTCAGCTGAATCATGTAAAGTCATTTCCTCTCCCACTATTTCTATTGTTGTAGGATTTAAATCAGCATTGGCAAGCCCTGACAGCAATGTGTTGGCAACTTCCACATCTGACACATCGACCCCAGAAAGACTAAGGATGTTCTACACTACAGAAGCATCATCGTGCACGTTGAACTGAAAAGTTTCGTTGGGGTGCATGTCCTCCATTAGAGCAGCTGGATTGAGGGGCCATATACCTATCTTTTTAAAACCAGCAGTGATGTTTGAAACTGTCAATGATTTCTGAAAAGACTTGCTGCCCAATTTTGCTAATTCTGCTCTTTTTATTTCTATGTTAGGATATTTGGCCAGCCACACTGCTCTTTCTGATTTGAAATATGAATTGAATGCTGAAAAAACACTGACATCCAATGGCTGCAATTTGTGTGATGTGTGCGCTGGTAGTGTGAGCAAATCGATACCCAAAGACCTGGGTTCTTGGATGGTTGTCACGGCTACGTGGCTGCCATGGCCATCAAATATGAGCAAGTGCCTATTTGTCGGCGATACTCCACCCAGAACTGATCATGCAAAATGATGCAACCAGTTCATAAACAACTCTTTTGTCATCCAAGTGTGGGCTGGGCAGCCATGCACGCCCCTGGTTCGCAACCAGCAATGTAGTTTTTTAGCTACTTTTTACCTTTGAAAAGATAGAAGCCTGGTATGCTCTGTCCGATAGCATTAACACAACATAAAATTGTTATCCATTCCCTGCTTTTTGGAATAATGTATGAGACACTTCTGCTACCTCTTTTGGCCAAAACCCGCATGGCTCCATTTCTCTCAGCCTGAATTCCGGTTTCGTCACAATTCCAAATTTTATGTGGTCCATATGGGTTGGCTTGATATGCTTTGGACAGTGTGTCATAGAAAGCGGCAACTACAGCAGCAAGCCTAAGGTTTAGAGCTCTGTCTCTATCCAGTCCTTCCGCTGTCCTTAATGTCAATTCGGGATGACGCCTTTTACAGGACTTCCCAGGAAACCCATCCTTAAAGGGTTTGGTTGTGTTTGGCATATTTGCGCGACTTCTGCGTTGAGATTAATAATCTCTAGCCCATGGCCCATTGCTGCCATTTCTTTACACCATTCCACAATCAAACCCTCTTCAGTTGGTGTCAATACTGTGGGAGGACCTTTTTTTGATGTTGTTAAACCGCCTAACCAGTTGCTGAGCATTGTCGTAGGGATTCCCCACTTTTTGGTTGCACTCCTTGTCGAAATTCCATTATCCTCCACATCTTTCAATGTTGAATCCATGTCCTCTTTCGTCCACTCCCGTTGAACTGAAACTTTCTTGCTTCTAACAGCTGCATTTACTTGAATAACCGGCTCAGCTGGTTGAGGATTGCTCTCGTTAGCAACTTGACTGTCTTCATCCGACAGGAAATGAACTCTTTTTTCTGGAGGCATGGTTGTCTTTAGTCTCTTGCTGCCATGGCGGGTCGGCATTTGAGCTTTGTTCTTCATCTGCACATGTCAACAAACACCATTGGACATTAGTTTTGTAATTTGGAATCTTTTGAATCTCTTCAGTACAAAGTTAAAGAAACAAAGAGCCTAAAGCATTAAACTGGACATCCCACTTGCCTGTGTTGATTAGTAGAGAGGCCTGCAGGGTGGTGCAGCCTAACTATCAAGATCTACTTGGGCTTGTACGTGACAGGTAGAAGAAATATGAATACTCGAGCATGTGTGCAGTGACGTTGACAGTTTGAAATCTATAAAACAAGATAACAACATAGAACGACAATCAGCTATACTAATATTGACCACAAACATTACAACATGTGGCATTCCAATTTCTTCATCTTTGTAATTGCAATTTGTAATTTGAATTTGTAAGTTCAGTCAGCGAGTTCATAGTGATGCTTTGAACAGAAGATGTGATGTTATATGTTTGTTTGATTGTTTCACATTCTGATTTATGATGTTCTATGTTTGATTTGATAGTTTCATATTTTGATGTTCTATTCTATGTTGTATGTTTGAATTTACGGTTTGGTTGTAGTTATGATTTCCTATGTTGTATGTTTGTTTTTTATGGTTTGACATTTGAGAATGCTGCTAAAATTTTTCTATATCAGATATCAGATAGTTATTAATTTTAAAGTTGTAATCATCATTTCGCTGTCCAAATCTTTTCCAATCAGATATGACTTGCTAGGCAGACAGTACATATGCATCTAATCTTTTTATCTCTTTCTCTGTCAATCAATTCAACCTTACAAGTGTTTTAACAAGCATTCTCTTTTTCAGAGTTTTGATTTATTCTTCAATCCACTGTGCTTCCTTCTTCAACTTCACCCCACCTAACATTTTCTTGAATGTACACAATCACAATTTACCAGATAAAACTAAACCAAATAAAAAAAATTCTACCAATTGATGAATGAGCACTTATATGTGTTCTCTATTGGATCTGTCTCATCAAATTGGTCTACACCAAAAGGCTGTAAAGATAGTCTCTAGCCTCCAATGAAGAAAAACTGCTATAGGCTTGGGGCAGGATAATGATGTGTTGTCACAGGGTAGGCTAATAAAAGTCAAAGCAAGTGAAAGAGTTAAAAAGATCAACTAAAGTTTGAGTTGACAATATGTAATAGCACAAGACATGAGAAAAGTTTAAAATTTTTTAGGTTCAAACTTGTTGACAACAATACTAGTGCTGGGCCTAAACAATACAAAAAGCAAAATTAGGGCCTAACCAATTTCATAAGACAGCTTAACTTTCAATCCTAAGTGTGTTTTGAACCCAATGAAAGAAACCTATCAATTATAAAAGCATCCTGAACTTTATGATGTGCACGCCTAACAGGACAACAACCTACATTGTTAAATACTTCTCATGAAATAGTTAAAAAGATCAACTGAAGTTTGAGTTGACAATATGTAATAGCACAAGACATGAGAAAAGTTTAAATTTTTTTAGGTTCAAACTTGCTGACAACAATACTAGTGCTGGGCCTAAACAATATAAAAAGCAAATTTAGGGCCTAACCAATTTCATAAGACAACTTAACTTTCAATCGTCAGTGTGTTTTGAACCCAATGAAAGAAACCTATCAATTATAAAAGCATCCTGAACTTTATGATGTGCATGCCTAACAGGACAACAACCTACATTGTTAAATACTTCTCATGAAACCTACCAAATGAAACCTAGATTGTTAAATACTGCTCATGAAACCTAGATTGTTAAATATCAGTGTAGTTTGGTTATATTTCGATGGTTGTTTTGAATACATTGTAAACAAATAAGGCAATACAGATTAATCCATTGAAATTTATAGGCAATTTGACGCTTACCTAGTCAGGTATCTTAGATGAATACAGATACCTCTACAGGCCATTTGAAATTTACATATGAATACATATATCTTAAATTTGAATGAATGTAAAATGTGTTGGATGAATACATGTAAATTTTGATGGTTGTTTTGAATACATTCTAAACAAATAAGGCAATATAGATTAATCCATAACAACATTATTTCTGAGCAACTCACCACCTTTTTTTTCACACTCACATTAAAAGATATTTGTGTTTTAACTGTGTTGTTTGGTTTAAAATCTAAGTTGTTTGGTTTAAAATTGAAGCTAAACGTCTGTAATTCAAAACAACAATAGAGTTTAAACTTAAACAACAAACATTTGAAATGGAAACAAACATTGCAGTGACGTTGGAATATTGAACTTACTTGAATGTTGATAAAACTCTGTAATTCCAAGCCTCCAAGAGTCTTGTGTATGGGATGTTGGAAACTTGCACTAGGAAATCTGGGGTTTATGTAGGAAAACTTGGAATTTGGTGTTTGTGATCTATGCACTCTCATTTGATTGGTTCAAACTGTTTTAATTGCACTTCATTTGCATGATTTGATGGATGTCTATAAATTTGAATTTGGTATTAAATATGGGAGGTGATTGATTGGGTCGAATGTTTGTTTGCTCTGAATTGGTTGATTTCCTTTAATGTGTTTTGACTGCTTGATTGGTGAGCCTTAAACCTTCGATGGTGTGGAATTAATGGAGAGTTGTTTGATTTGGTTGAATACTTGTTTGGGCTATTTGTGCTAGATTTTAATAAATTGTTGTCCTTTTGTTTTGACGGCTAGTTTGGTGAGCCTTACACGGTTATCTGTGGGCTTTTTTTCAGGTATTAAGGAAAAGGGACTAGTAGATGGGCATGTGTCACTGTTTTGAGTGCACTTGGGCACTTTAACATTTCACTTGGGACTCCAACTTTTTATTATATGCACTTTTTTTGGGACAGATCTCCATGTTGGATGGGATATGTTATAATGAAAAAGTGTTTAAAACTGTTTATTATAAAGCAAGTTGGAACTTAAATTGGGTTGATCGCTGGTCATGTACTTGGAAGATATGGATGTTTAATTGTTAATATAAATGCTTTAATGTGACATTTTGGGTTCTGTTGCATCCACTTGTGTACACGTTCAAAATAATGTCAGATGCATTTATGTTTTAAAATCCTTGTTAATCATTTGTGTATGTCACCTAATATTAATAAAAAACACTAAAAAGTGAACAAATGTGATGGGAACATTGATTGGTCCCCATATGTCCTATTTTTGGAGTAAAAGTAAATATGTAAAAGATTTTTTATTACAAAGTAATGGGCCCAGTTTGGTCAACTCCTATACCCAGTATAGGAGCCCGACCCACTATGGGGCACTCTCCCCTAGTAGGGATTATTTTGCAAGTGCTTCAACAAATGTGTAGCTGCTACTACATTGAAGGGGTATTCTTTAATAAAGAAATTATACTAGTGGTGTAATCATACACTGACATTGTCTATTTAGTTGGAGGGATGTTTGGAAATCCTTTAATGCATGAAAGGGCACTTTTAACATATGATAAAATGAAGATAGGTCTTTGGTTGTGAATTAGGGTGATACCTTAGTGTGATGAGAGTGGAAGGTGACTAAGAGCAAGAGTTTGATTGTAGAAAGAAGAAAAAAAGAGCAACGAGGATTACGTGAACAAATGATTGTATTTGTTTTAATTATACTTTTTGTATCAAATCTTTGACCATAAGAAAACCAAGGCATGTAATTGCCATTTCTAGTTGGTTTTACCCACAATGGGTTTTCTAGGGTAAACCATTTGTGTCAATCTCTATGTGCATGTTCCTCATTTTTTCATGATGGTTCAAGTATTATCTATGCCCTTTATGACACAACATCGATTCTAGTCTCTAAGCATTCTATGATTTTCATTTGAGCTAAATTCAAGTAGAATGATATTTGTGTGGTTTGTAAATTCCATATTGTTATTAGAGTTCGTTTCAAGATAAACCTTTTGGATATTGTGGTGTCGTGGTTTGGGTTGTATGGCAATGACAAGATCCATCAAGGATAAAGATTTGGTGCCTTGCAAATCAAAGATATCGACAAATAGGTGAAATTAATTTGTGAGAGAGAATTAAAAGACCATGAACACCATCTTTCCAAATGAGCAGCTGCATTAGAAACCAACATGAAAAGGGTGATGAAGTCTCAAGGAACCATGACCAAACAACAAAATCTCATAGCTAGGATCCAACGATTTGTGGATATGGTGGTTTGTGCTTTAGAGAGAAAATTTGGCATAAGAGAATAAGAACCTCAGGGAGACGATAGAGTAGAGTTAATTACTAAGGAGCAATCTCTACAATATTTGATAGATTAAAACATACTTCTTTCAACTTGTTGAAATTAAAGTGAAACTTAAAGGCTTTTGAAAGGCAAATAAATGCCTAGTTGCTAGACAAATGGAGAGTGTATTTTAGTGTGCATATTGATAGAGAGACACATTATATCTCTTTCGTATTTCTCAAAATGGCAGGACATGCCCAAATTCAGTAGGATGGTTATCTAGTATCTACTAAAAAGGACCCAAATGTATGTAGGTGGGTTGGATTCAAAGAATTGTTCCATAAGAATTTGATGCAAATGTATCTAGGTAGGATGAATTCAAAGAATTGTTCTGTAAGATTTTTTTATCATATTGGGCAATAAAAGCTTGTTAAAAAATCAATTGGTAGTATTTGAAGCAAGGAAGTGGCCAAAGTGTTTAGGACTATATCATTGGATTTTGTAGGTAGTCCACATTGAAAGGTTGGACTTGGAGGTTGAAGACAACTTGACCAAATACATGGGAGATCTCTTTTCAAGTGTGAGGATATGAGCCATCTCAAGTAAGTCAACAATTGATGAAGTATGAGTGTAGACATATTATATTGAGCAAGAAAAGAGACAAGGAGAAGGAGATGCCTCAAACCAAAGTTAGTTTATAAATCAACCCTAGAAAGAGCAAAATCAATCATTCAAATACAAGAAGACAAGTGGAAAGGTAAATAGAATTCCACTAGCTTGCATGTTTGTTGTAACACTAGATAGTTTAAAACCAAAATAAATTCCAAAGTATAATCCATTTTTAACTTAGTCATCTAGTTAGGAAAATAATTAAATGAATTCAAGTTAAAAAATAAGCAATATTTTTTAAAAAAATAACATCGCATTCTAATAATACAATAGAGAGAATTTTTTTTAAATACATTGCCTTCAAAAGAAATCATTTCATTAAAGTGGATTCAATATAAATCATTCAACTAATTACAAAGTAGTCATTTAATGATTACATATAAGTTGATACAATACATTTCCAAAATTTTGGCAATACAGTCTCATGATCACATATTTTTTTGAGTTTAAGCCTCATAGCATTCTGTCTAGCTACGTGGAGGGAGAGCATCATCTGGATGTTTTTCTTCCAACCATAGACTGACGGTCCCCTGCTCACCTTCCTGTCAAAAGTGGCCCTACCCTTCACGAGGGTGATAGATAAAGGTATATGCAAATGTAATATGACCATCCGAGAACTAAGTGTATAATGTATTGACACAATAACATGCAATTTGTCATACAACCCTAGATACCTTGTAGCTAAGTATGACAACCAACTAACATGCAAACTTGACGGTATTGCAAATGGACAATGCAAGTAGCTATTGCACTACTTTGGCCAAAGCATTTGTTATTGTCACATTTCAAACCATGGATATACGACTTGTGTGTTCACACAATACAATCTCAACTTGACTCAAGACCAGATCAATCCACAATTCAACTTTTCCAAACAAGAATGTAACTCAGGATATAATAATTCATCATTTAAAAGTTATATATTTCATGTTTTACTCATGTAATTTCTGATACTACACCCATACAAGATTATACAATCTTATGCCAGGTTGTCCATGGGTACTTACATCACCCAATGAAGGGATTGTTGGGTGTAAAATGGTATAATCTCATTTAAAACCAAAATAAATTTCAAAATATAATTTGTTTTTAACTCAGTCATCTAGTCAAAAAAGGGATTAAATGAATTCAAGAAAAAAATATGCAATTTTTTTTTATAAATAACATTGCATTCTCATAATACAATAGAATGATAATTTCTTTAACATACATTGCCCTTCAACCACCCACCATTGATGAAATCCCTGGGGATAACCCTCCCACTACCATTACCACTTCTGAGAAACCCTATGTTTCTACCCCTACCACCCAGAAACTGAAAGGGGTTTCCTTTTCTGAATCCCTGGAAGAGATTACTGTGAAGGACCTTCATACTCCTTCTAAAGGTAGTGTGAAGTCAAGGAAATGAAAACTTAAGGAAGTGGAGCCTTTTGTGGAGATCGCTGATTCGAGAGAGGACATGGGGGCCCATAAGAATAAAAAAAGTGACAGTGAGGGACCAACAAAAAAGGCTAAAACTAAAATGGCTAAAGAGAAGATTGAAAGTAACACTTAGAGTGTTAGAAGATCTGGTAGAACTGCTGGTAAACCAGCCCCTCAGGCTAAATTGATAGAGTACTTTGAAAGTGACTCGGATAAGTCTACTCAGGAGGGTGAGCTGTTTAAAGGTGAAGGCATCGAAGTGCAGGAGATCTCGGAGGAGACTAAAGGGGTGGAGAAAGAAGCTAATGACTATGACGGTGGGTGTTTTGTGCTTGGAGATCATACTAAAGATGGGGAGGGGATGACAGTTGAGAAGGCTGAGGAGGATGTTGAGGAGGAAGGTGCCAATCAGGAAGATGAAGTGTCTGCTCTAAGAAACTGGGTGGATTCCCTTGAGCAGGGTTTTCTTTCCCTCGGACGCTTCATAAGCAGTATGTTTTGCCCTTCGGCTATGGTTAATTTGACTCTTTTATAGGAGTAGGATACCCTTGCACATGGTGCAGATGAAGAGAAGACTAAAGAATTTGATAAAATTTATGAATTCCTGTCCAAAGGCTGGGATAATGTTTCTACCTAGCTTTGTCTCTTTGCTTTCTATTTCTTTCTGCTGTCAGACTGCTACTACTTACTTTTTGTTGTTAATCGGTTGTCAATGATGTAACTGCTATTGGTGGCTCCTTTTGTTCGTGAGCCTTTGATGTTTCTTTTTTGGGATGTTTTTTAAGGGTTCGGCCCTTGGTTTTTGCCGCCTTATTATATCAAAAACATACATTGCCTTCAAAAGAAATCATTTCATTAAAGTGGATTCAACATAAATCATTCAACTAATTACAAAATCAATGATTACATATAAGTTGATACAATACATTTCCAAATTTTTGGCAATACAATTTTATGATCACATATTTCTCCAAGTTTAAGCTTCATGGCATTCTATCTAGTTGCGTGGAGGGAGAGCATCATTTGAGTGCTTTTCCTCCAACCACAAACTAACGTTCCCTTGCTCACCTTCTTGCTAGAAGTGACTCTACCCTTCGTGAGGGTGATAGATAAAGGTATCTATAGACGTACCATGACCATCCAAGAACTAAGTGTATAATGTATTGACACAATTATATGCAATCTATCATACAACCTTAAATACCTTCTAACTAAGTATGACAACCGACTAACATGCAAACCTAATAGTACTGTGAATTGACAATGCAAGTAACTACTGTACAACTTTGGTCAAAGCATTTATTATTGCCACATTCCAAACTACAAATATGTGGGTCATATGTTCACACATTATAATCTCAGTTTGACTCAAGACTAGATCAATCCACAATTCAACTTTTCCAAACAAGAATGTAACTCAAGATATAATAATTAATCATTTACAAGCTATCTATTTCATGTTATAGTCATGTAATTTCTTATACTACACCTATACAAGATTATACAATCTTATGCTAGGCTGTCCACAGGGACCAGGGCTTAAATTTGATAGTAGTATAGCTATATTTATGAATTTTTGCTACAAAATACAATCAAAATTTAAAAAAGACTGTATCATATGAAATGAGAGATTTTGGACAAACTATATATATATATATATATATGGTTTGTATATATTTTACTTATACTAAAGGATGTCATAATATTTTAAAGGCAGCATTGGATAGATAACTGCCTGACAAGCAAGGTTGATTGTCAAATTTAGGCCCTGACGGGGACTTACATCACCCAACAACGGGACTATTAGGTATAAAATGTTATAATTTCATCTAAAAAGGTAAAAAAGTCAGAGAGTTGTTGTGATGCTCACAACACGCCCCATTTTACTTCTTAGCAAAATGAGGACCCCTGCTGTGGCTATGGCTTTTTGCTTGTGTGTGGGTCCAGTTGGTGGTAAAGGGAAAAAGGGGAAAGGGCTACAAACCTTGTTAAAAATTGAAGAAAGTTAGAATTAAGTACCAAAGCAGAATAGAGGTGAATTCTTTGTCAAAAATGAATAGGGGTTGTCTTTTGAACCATGTCCAAATTCCCAATATTCTACAAGATATGCGTGTTTTGGTAAAATGCATTATAGGAAGGTTTTGTATGTTACATGTACAAGGTCATTTGTATGTGGAGTCATTGTATTAGTCGCATAAAGTGGTCAGGTTTATGAATCGTGGTATTTTATATGCATGTAGTTAATGTTTTATTCTTTGCATACAAGTCGGACCCGATGTGATTCGGAAGTAAAGTGGATAAGGGGTTAAATCCGCATTGTATCT
Source organism: Cunninghamia lanceolata (assembly GCA_027924645.1). NCBI lineage: Eukaryota > Viridiplantae > Streptophyta > Pinopsida > Cupressales > Cupressaceae > Cunninghamia > Cunninghamia lanceolata. Next base: position 853,980 of record BSBN01001207.1, read on the forward strand.
TGCATTGTATCTTGAGTTGTATGATTGTCAAAAGAAATAGATACAAGGCAATATACAATGCGAAATACATGTCGCGAACCCGAAGAAAATATGAAATGTGGTTTTTATCGAAGTATGTTTCGTTGTCTATATGTTGCATGATTCGGGTTTATACTTTGCGGTATACATACAGCACGGATGTCAAAAAGTAATTAAATCTAATAAAAAAAATGCATCATGCCTTAATGTATATTGAAAAGATACATTTACTTTATATACATGTGTGGATCCGAAAGGTTATGCAATATGGTTAAGAAAAAATAAGTAGTTCGGGATGATTATACAAAGCAGTTTGCATGTATGGAGGCTTGTACCTAAGAGTAGATACAAGTATTGTTGTATCGTTGAAATACAAGTGGGAAGGTAAAGTAGGTCCCACAGGCTATATCTCAAGGTTGTATATGGCACCAACGGACGTATATACAAGTTGACATACAAGCAGAGATACAATGAGTTGCGATACAAGATGGATTTCAAAAGGAAGTTAAATAAAGGTAAGGCTTTGTATGTTTGGGCGATTGTATGTTAAAGATATACAATCCTGATATACAAAAGAAATGAAGGACATTGCCAGAGAGATAAAAGGTAAAAAAGGGGTTTGTATGGGTTGTTTGTATGTGCGCTTGTATCTATTTTACATACATTACGATATACAAACAAAAGATACAAGCGCAGATATAAAGGGAAAAGGGATAACATTGTTTATAACTCGTTGCATATAGGCTTGTATATTGAAAAGATGCAAATGAACATACAAAGAACAATATACAAGGAAAGATACAAGAAAATGCGATGTATGCAGAAAGTAAACTAATGGATAGAAAGTTTAAAATAAAACGTTGAAAGAAAAGGCCGAGCCTGTAGGCGCATTAATTGCTGTAATTAATGCCGATCTAACACCAAAAATAGTAAAATTTAACGAGTTAGGGTAAATTTAATGTTGTTTTCCTTTCAGATTTGCATTGCTAAGATTAAAATTGTAGAAAGAAGAAGTGTTAAAGAAATTAAAACAAAAATTTCATCGTGAGACAGAATTCCAGAAGCGGGAACAGAGTGGAAAACTGTAAAGTAAGTCAACGTTGTAAGGTTGAGCTATCGAAGGATACAAGTATTTATCTTAAATGTCGTTACAGTTCAGTTAGTTAAAATGCAAAGTAAATTTTAGTAATTTCATTGTTGAAATGTAAGCAAGCATTAAATTACTGTGTTGGAGTGTTAATTAGCTAGATTGGGTTAAATAATGTGAAAGTCAAAATGGGAAACGACAAACGAGGGTAGGGTAAAATGTAAAAAAATAAAAATTCATAGTAAAACCCTAGGTAAGAAGGTGAAACAATAAGTTGAAAGAATGTATTTTTTACAGGATGGCCCCAAAGTAGAAAAAGGTAGATACAGGGGGTGAGGAAAAGATAAAAAAGGAAAGAAAGCCTCATAAAGAAACGGAGAAAGAGGAATTACCAATATACAGAGGGTATCCTACGTTGGTAGGCACAAGCGGAGTGGGGACGGACACCAACATAGGAAACTATGATGCAGATGATGTTTTGTAGAAGATTACAACAGCCGATGCTACACCTGACATGAGGTGTATATGGGAGAGTGGATTATACAGGGCTGCCAGTTTTTTGTTAGCTATGGAAGCCAAGATTTACGTCTGGATTGCATACATTTATATGACCCCACTACCAGAAGAGTAATACATCAGGATAGGGTTATTGCAAACTTATCTGTAGAAGGGATTGCAAGAACCTTTGGTCTAGAAATACATGAGAAAATAGTAGATATTTATATTGACCAGTATAATGAAGATTTCATTGAGAATGAGAAGGATTGTAGAAGCAAGATCTTCTACAGTTGGTATAGTGCAGAAAATAAGCCAAAGGCTGTGGCAAGAGTACACAAGAATCTGCAAAGAATATACTTTAAGGAAGAAATATATTGAATGATTACAATGTTAAGTAGACTGGTGGGATTAAGGGATGCCACTAAGTGTGAGCCTTGGATGTTCACTGTCATACAATTCATGAGGGAAGCAAAGAAAGAACAAGGACAAATTCACTGGGCTAAGGCTATTAGCATAGCCATATGGAGACAGGCAATGTCAAGAAAAAAAAACGGATGCCTTTCCGTTTGTCCTCGTATAGATTATATTCATGTGCAACAATGGTTCAACCATACATACATGGGATTGACAGAGTGGGAACCCTAGGAAACGGCCCAGATCAGAAGATTGTATATGAACATTATCTTGATTTACAAGAAGAAAATGTATTGAGAAAGTATGTGTCGGTAAATGATGTATTCTATACATACATGGTCAAAATTTTAAGGGAGGAGCCAGTTAAGAGGTTGTCTAAAGATGTAGAAGATACAATTGGTTTATTTAGTTCCTAGTACATTCAATTCCAGAACTTTACTTATATCAGAATTGAGGGATTTGAAGGAAAGCCTTTCATGCTCCCTAGGTATCCTTCTAATAGGTTGATTGTTTTAGAATTCTTAAGATAGAACTTAAATGCCTACAGAGTGTACAAGAAGAAGTATAGCAGGGGAAATCTTAAACTCCCTTGGTCAATTGGTAGATATACCTGTTCGAATGAAGAGGTGGCTGGTTATTCAAAGAGAGAGTTAAGGTTTTATGGATTTTAAGAATTTGAGTTAGCAAGAAGGTTTGATCCCTTTCATAGAATCCAAAATGCAATTGATTCTAAATTCAAACATCAAATACATATTGAAGATTTTTGGTCAGATTGTAAAAATGATAAAGAGGTAAGAAAGAGAGCTCACAAAAGACTAACAGTAGATCAAATGAGGTCTATGGGAGATATCTATGTTCCCCCAGAAGTTGAAGACGATGGAAAATTGCTGCATCATAGTTATGAAAGTGCCAGGCTTGCTGCTATTGGAGAGCCTGATTGGTCACAACCATGGAACACATCTTTGGACACATTGTCTGAACCAATTATCTTGTTTATGAAGACATGGTTGAAAGATAGAGTTGAGGAGCTTAAGGCTAAAGGAGTGGAGATTACATATCCAAAGAAAGGGAAAGAGAGAGTGAGGGAGCATAGTGATGATCTTCAATGCTTTTATGAAAAGAAAAGGAAGATTGTAGAAGCAAGGATTCTTGAGAATGATAAAAATGCTACATTAATGGATCCTTATGCAATATGGGTGATAGTAGCGGTATCAACAGGCACATTTGTAGACACAAAATCATTAAGTCATGATACCAGTGCAGAGCAAGCACATGATGCTCAAGGGTTAACAGCGCAAAAGGTCATGAAGGCAATACCAATAAGCATATCCAAAGGGGAGACTTCAAAACAAAGTGAAGTTATTGGAGCACAACAGGTAGATGCTAAATTGAGTGACATACCTGGCACATCTACCTCAACAGAGAAAAGACAAGTATATGCTAAGGTAAAAATAGAATTGGCTGAAGAAATGTTGCATGGGTCAAAAATGCATGAAGCCAAGCAAGTTACTGAGATTGTCAACATTGAAGATGACAGCAGTGGAAGTGAAGTTAGAGAAATGGATTCAGAGAAAAGAAGAGAAACTGGTATAAAGGAAGTGGAATCTAGTGAATATTCCAGTGAAGAAGAAGAGAAAGACAATCAGGATAATATGGAAGCTGAACAAAGTCTAGTGTCTGAGAAGGAAAATGTACAAGAACAAATAGAAGATAAAGAAATGAGAAATGTGGAACCAACAAATAAAGAAGAAGACCAAGAAAAAGACTCATCAAGAAAAGAAGGTCCAGAGGAAGAGGATTAAGGTGGAGGAGACATAGAAATTGAAGAAGAAGAAAATGAGGGTGAATCTAAACAACAAGATGATCTAATGGTACAGGAACCAACTCCTCAACAAGAACAACCTCAACTATAGTAACAAGAACAACAAAAGCAACAGGAACAAGGAGAAGTAGAAAAGCCTCAAGAAGAGGTAATCAATGAAGAAAAAGCAGCTGAAAGCACAAAAGAGGCCCCAACCTAGTTAGGTGCAGAGATAAGAAGAGAAAAGGTGGAGGTACAATTAGTACCTATAGACATCAAAAGTCTATTAGGCGATGCAATGTCAAGAAAAGAAAAGAGAAAGGCTAGGACCATGTCAGCTATACAAAGGGGTCCAGATGGATCCAGAACACTGAACTTTGCCATACAACAGAAAGAGAAAGCTAAAGGAGAAATAGCATTAGATGAGTATAAAATACTTAATTTTGACCTAGGACACACAACAAGGGAACAACAAATAAGTGAATGGGAAGATATGCACCAGGTAACAACAGAAATGTTACAAAGGGACAAGGATAAACAAGAATATTTGAAAGGGCACATTGCCCAGTTACATCAATTTATTAAGGGGATATTTGATCCCAATGTGACAATACCTAAATTACCTAGTGAAATAAAAGTTATATCTAGGGATGAAGTTAAAGCTATGGAAGATAAGAGGCTTAAGGCTAATATTTTTGAAGAGTGGTTCAGGGCATTCGTGCAAGAAGGAGAAGAGGTCATCAAACAAGAAGTGACAGAATGGGAATTAGTTGCAATAGAAAAGAATAAATGCAGTATACTTATAAATAATGGTTAATTTAGAAAAGAAGAGTGCAAGTTTGAATTGGAACAACTGAAAGAAATTGAGGAGAGAGAAGATGAATTAATAAATGAAGGAGTCATTACTTCTTTGATGGCAAATCAAGTGCCACAGGGAAAGTTGTAATTAAGAATTGAAGAGGATAATCTCAGAAGGTGCATCACAGCCACTCAGGGTTTAGAAGAAAAAGCAGAAGGCATGATCATGATGCACAAGAGGGTAGTTGAAAGGCTCTTAGATCATGAGTGTATGGATATACCATCATATGAACTTCAAAGAGCATTAACAGAGTTCAAGGCCATTTTTGCACCATGTATGGAGAATCTAGAGGCATATTTAAGTAAATAAATGATTGATTCAATGATGGAGGATAGTGCCAATATGAAGAAATATAAGAAGAAGAATGAAGGTTCAGGTAAAGAAGAAAAGAAATTGAAAGAAGCGGTCATAATGCATGAATATGTATGGACAAAGAGTCCAGGGGGGATCGCACCTTTATAGAAGGTGTAACAAATAATTTCAAATCATATCTGAAGGAATAGGAAAGTGTAGAAGGGAACAAACAATACTAATTAAAGAATCAAGTAAAGGATATCTGCGGGTAAGGTCAACAGGAAAAGAAGTCAAAGGAATCCTATTGTAAAAAGATTCCAATAGCATCCTTTGAGGCAGAAAAGATACCACAAAGATATTTTGGAAGGCGGTTAGAAAGGAATGAGCACCCTTGATTGAGAAAGTTTAAATTCTGACTGTAGATTGAATTTTGTAACCGCAGCAGAACGCAACTTCAAACTCTATATAAGAAGCTTTGCTATTTGTACATTACTTACACAGGGATTTTGGAAATATAGCTTGCACTTGTAATTTGTTTGAACATTTAAATAGAGAAATATTTTAGTTTAGAGGAGGAGGTCGCCTGTGTCTACACTAAGGAATGTGCGGAGTGTCTAGCTTCCTTATTGTATCTGTAAGACGTTTGTAAGTTTTTTTGTTGATTTGATTAATGAAGCAAAAGGGTCATTCATACATTGTAAGTCATATATGACTGTGTACTTTAAATACAAGTAAATTTGGGATTCTGCGTCTATTTTTTCAGTGTTTTCTGACTCTTACTTATATTTGAAGTACTACCTCTTTAAAAGCTTGCAATTCTGGATGTGTGTTCATGAAAATACTTAGGGCTTCACATTTAGAGATTTAGTCTGTTGATTTGATCAAGTTTGATGTATTTCTTACAACGTGAATAACAGAGCATTTAAATCATGTAGTAAAATGATATTCAATTTGAATTTCTCTAACTTTTCCCCCAAACATTTGAAATAATTAGCTTGAACGTAGAGATTTTAAGGAAATTGTCTTATATTTGAAAGAAGCAATGAAGAATTGTGTTAATATTTGACAATTTTCATATCAATTTGAAAAGAAAAGCTTGTTTCATTATAAATCATATAAAGCTTTATGATATAATAGTAAATTTATGCAAAGGAATGAATAATTTGGTTGTTTTTACAACAATTTGTATAATTTGAGTCGAGTGAGTCATGGATCATCTTAAATCAAGTAAGGCCCTTTGAATATTACAGTTTCACATCAACATGTTGAATTGTCCACAAAGTCAAGACCTGACCATACAGAAACTTGGGATTAAGAACTCTTAAGTGATTTCTTCATATCTTTCAAGATAGTTTATGTTCATTTTGTGAATTTTAACTTTTGTTATGAATGTGTAAAAATAATCATCAACAAGTGTTATCTCCTAGAGTCGACAATCATATGAGAATATTGTTCATACAGGTTTCCAAGAATGTTCTAGACTTATAATTTCTGCAAGGCAGATTTTACCAAGTTTCACTTCTATGCTCGTTTCAAAATTGAAAATATCATTATTCATACATAGTTTCACAAGAAATACTCTGCTCTAATAAAAATAAATGGTATAGTGGTTATCATAACCGCACTTGGCTCAAAAGAATGTGGTTGTGATAACCATTACACTCATCTAACTCAATAAATTAACTTAGACAAGAATAAAACTCACTGAAATGATCTTATAACTCCATTAATTCGTACAAAAATACTCCACACCAAAGATAAATTTATCCACAACTAACAATGATTTCATTCAAGTTGAACTCAATTATTTCATATGGTGAACAACTAAAAAACATTCTCAGAATGAGTACACAGTCTCTAAATAGAAGTGCCGAAACACAAATATGCTTATATTCAATGAGTACACAGTCTCTAATTAGAAATGGTGAAACGCACATATGGTTATATTCGCGTAGCTGGATGGTGTCATTACACCTAGTTATCAACAAACTAATCAAGAAAAAACATTTCCTAGATACTTGTTTGAACTAAAAAGCAGAAATTCATGTTTAAACAACCAGTAATATGTACATCCAATTGAATAGTAATATTCAAGTATAGGAATAGCAAGCGACTTAATTTCTTTTGAGCTGAACAATGATATTCATGGCTAGCTCACAAGGAAAACAATCTCATAAAAAAGTACCAAATTCACTATCGAATAAGATATAAGCATGGATACAAAAATTTGGTATTAAAGGCTTTGAATTGAAATGTTAGCATATATATATACAAAATCAAACTATGATCTAAGAAGCACCCAAGTCTAGCATAAACCAAGGATTATGTGAATATAAACAAGAAAATGCAGTTTTCCCCAAGCGCTAAAATCATTAAAGTGCCAAATACACGAAAACAACTCATAAAGTAGAGACTACAGTGGTTCAATATAACCTTCATGGGGGAGGTTTATTTTATGAATAGGCTGCACTATAAGCTACGGGTCGAGTAGCAGTGAAATCAAGAGATAAATTTAATATATTCAAGGGATAAATGAAAACAAGGGTTAATACAATTGCGATGGCCTTAGAAATTTCAGACTACAAACATACTATCCAAAATACTATGGTGTTTATTGTTCAACCATTTCACAGATCAATAAACTCACAGTTTGCAATGATTGTTGAATACACACAAGTAACTCCATGACCATGAAAACTACTTTCTTTCATTGTTTACATACTTTTAAAACAAACGTGATTGGTAGAAATGCATGCTTAGAACTAAGCTTAGAAAAATAGATTATCTAATATTCATATTATCAAGGCATGCCCGAAGGATTTGAAACAAAACAATACTAAACTCACCTGAAATTAAACACTCCTATTTCCAACTTCTAGTTCCTCAAGTTCTGCAATTTCTCCTCTAAAAAACATTGCTCCTTGTTCCCTTTTTCCCTTATTTTGTGTACTCTCCAAAACCCCCAAAACTTTCCCTATGTTTTGGTGACCATTCCGCCCAAAATTACCTCCTTATTTGAAACAAAACAATACTAAACTCACCTGAAATTAAACACTCCTATTTCCAACTTCTAGTTCCTTAAGTTCTGCAATTTCTCCTCTAAAAAAAATTGCTCCTTGTTCCCTTTTCCCTCATTTTGTGTACTCTCCAAAACCCCCAAAACTTTCCCTATGTTTTGGTGACCATTCCACCCAAAATTACCTCCTTTGATGCCGACATAGTGGTTGGATTAATGCACTACTCCTTCCACTCCCTAGTCCATTGGGAAAGAGTAACTTTTCCTAGAGAAAAGAGGCAGAGAGTCAACCATTATGGCTGGCAAAACTCCACCTCACTCCTTCACATCCTAAAAAATCTCCATCATTTATTTCCATAACCCTAATTTATTAAAAAAGGGATAAAAGAATGGTTTACTCAATTTAAAAAGAAAAAGAAAAACAATTGATTCCCACAAAGTTAAGTTCCTTATGACCAACAAAATAATGCATGCAAAATTTTTATTTAATAGCACAGCAAATTCCTAGACACATCTACATAAGGATAACTTGAGACTAAAATCACTCGATGCCATCGAATGCGAATGTGATGTTAGACTACATCATCTAATGCAAATGTGATATTGACGAAAGCAATGCAACATTAAATTGAATGCTAAAAACAATGACACAAGCAATACTTTACAATACATCATCAGATAAGACTTGCATAATAGTGAAGTGTGTGCGGTTCTTGATTGGCATGGTACAATTTACCGCATCATCTCGATCTGTTAGTCTCTCTCAGATGATACCCTCCCTTTTTAGACAAGAGGGGGGAAGACTAATCCTACATTCACCTCATGACCTCGAAACAATAGTTAGTTCAAAATCACCATTGAATTCATAATCTTGATATAATAATCACTACAATATCCATTAGTCACAGAAACAACTGATTTCATCATAATAATTAGTTTCATTAAAAAATGCACCACATAAGTTAAATATATGAATTTAATGGTTATCTGATAGTAACGGAATAATGAAAACATGCAAATATTAAATCAAGATATCATCACATGAAATAAACAACATCCAACCATTCATAACACATAAAATACTTAATCAAATTGAAATAGTTAAATTTGTCTGTCTGCATAGTTTATAAACAAACTGTGACATCCTCCTCCCTAGGAAAAATTCATCATCCCAATGGCTTAGTTCATAGAACATTATAAATGTCTAATAAATAGTATCAAGCAAAACTGATAATACTAAGCAAATAAATGAGGAAATGCTTTGTGAAATTCTTCAAAGTCCTCTTAGGTGGCACTGTCCTCAGAATATTGGTCCCATTGAACCTTGCATTGGGTTGCATCTCTGTTATGCAAGTGTAGCTTGTGAACCTGGAGCACTCTAAGAGGCTCTATTGTTACCACCCCTAGGTCCAAAACTTGTAAAGAATTCCAGTCAAGAACACGTGTAAACTCAGATATATACTTTTTCAAGTAAGAAACATGTAAAACATTGTGCAATCGAGCAAAAGCAGACGGTAAGGCAAGCATGTATGCAACTGGGTTAACAACTTCAAGCACTTAAAATGGTTCTGTTGGAATATGTTGTCATTGATGTCAAAGAGTAATGTTATGAAGAGCAGCGATATATAAGGCAATGATGTTCAAGTTAAAGGAAGATTTATAAGGTAGAATACATAAGGCAATCGACTCTCCTTGAGTGATTAAGTGAACTTTAAATTAAAGATTTAAATTAGTGAAACTAGTGGTCAACTCTCCTTGGGAGGTGAAGATTTAAATTGTGATGGCCGACTTTCAATAGGGAAATGCTAAACATAAGACAAAACATTTTATTTAAATGATAAGAGAGGAGCGATCAAGTGTGAGAAACGATGCGATTTATATAGTAAAGTGTGTTTTAGAAAGGGAAAAAGTTAAACAAATTATATTTATTAGAGGCCGACCCCTCCTTGTGTAAGTCACCTTTTTGAAGGAAATTAAAATTAATTTGCTTTCCTCAATGCTGGCTGACCTCTTTTGAGGAGTCATAACCCTTGGGTGAAGTGACACTTGATGATTATAAAAGGAATGTAAGGTATGATTAGAAAAGCAAGCAATCCATGATTTATTTTTGAGTTTTGAGAACAGATTTAGAAGAAGTATAAGGGTAGAGAAATGAAGTGTATTTCAAACCTATTTTGAAAGAATATATGCAACCCATGTATGAAGAATAAATGCAAATATTTGGGAAGAATATATGTGAAGATTAAGAGAAGATTGTTAAGGAAATTAAAGCTGATATACAGGCAAAAATTTATGTGAAGATATTGCTATACTTATGATGATTAGTTTTATGAAAAGAGATTGTGTATGAGTTGTGATCAGTTTTGTGAAGAAATGATGGTGTGTGGGTTGTGATTAGATTTGTGAAAGGAAGTATATTAACATTCAAACATATCATCTATTGGAGAGTTCATAGGTTGGTGCATTGCTGGGTTAGTGCTCAGTTGTGGGGATTGGTGTCTCCAGTGGGTTGGTGCTCACAAATTGTACAAGAGGGGATTGGAGTCTCCTATAGGTTGGTGCCTACAAAGCTTGTAAGAGAATTATATATAAGCAATACTTTGCCGTGGTTTTCTCCCATAAGGGTTTCCATGTAAATCTTGTGTTCTCCTTGTGTTGCATAATTGATAGATCTTGTGTGATTGATATTGCTATGGTTGTTAAGATCTGAAAAAGGTAAAAGTTTGTCTTATATTGATTCACCCCCCCTTTCAATATAGCCATGTGCTCATCAATTGGTATCAGAGTGGGTTCCTTTGGAGAGAGCTTAACCACTTGAAGGCAGATCTTAAAAGCACACATGGCCTGACACGATGGATATACGATGGATATAGATTTTATTCAAACATGACACCATTGTTTGATGGAACCAACTATGCCTTTTGGAGCGTAATGATGGAGACTTATTTGAATGCTCTAGGGTTTGACATATGGCAATCCATTGTAAATGGATATACTGCTTATGAATCATCACCAACAGATAAGGATGGAAATAAGGAAAGTGAAAATAATGCCATTTTATGCGGTTTGTTTGAATAAGAGTTCATAAAGGTAATGCGTTAAAAATCTACCAAGGAAATGTGGGATAAGTTGAAGAGTATTCATGAAGGAGATGAGAAAGTGAAGAAGGCCAAACTTCAAACACATAGTGGAAAGTTTGAAAGCCTCAAAATGAAAGAAGAGGAGAATATAGGCTCTTATTTCCTTCAAGTTGATGAGATTGTGAACACCATAAGAGGTCTAGGAGAAATAGTTGAAGAGTCTGTGATCATACAAAAGATATGAAGATCTTTATCGCTAAGATTTGATGTAAAGGTTTCAACAATTGAAGAAATGAGAGATCTAGACAAATTGACAAAGGACGAGTCGCATGGGATCCTTACTGCCTATAAGATGAGAACCATAGATCAACCATCCAAAAGGGAGGCATCATTCAAAGTCTCAAGAAAAAGAAAGAATAAAGATCATGAACCATGTAATAATTCAAATGGTGAAACAGATGAAGAAGAAGCCCACTTCATAAGAAAGCTAAATTAGGGATTCAACAAGTATCAAGGTAAGTTACCTTTTAAATGCTTTAATTGTGGTAGAATAGGTCACTTTGCTTCTAAATGTATGTATGGAAAAAATGAGAGCAACGATGATGAAGAGGATCATAATATGAAGAAAGGAAGAAAGTTCCAACAAAATAAGAGAAGTTACCAACAAGGTCAACAAAAGAGAAGAAGAGGAACTTCTGAAAAATGTAAAAAGAGTCTTTATTCTAAGAAGTATGATAGCTCATCGAAAGTAAGTGATGAAGAATTTTTTGATAGTGATAGTGAAGAAATACTATTCATGGCAATAGAGGCAAAGAGTGAGGAAGATAACCAAAAAGAAGAAGAGAAAGATTCAAAGGATAATGAAGAAGTGGATCTTGAGGAAGAACTTCATTTTGCCTATGATGAGATTGAAAGTATTCAAAGGAGAAACTCTAAACTAAAATCAAAGATTCAAGAAGATATTGAATCTAAGGCTAAAACATCTCAAGCCCTTGAAGAAGCGGAAAGGATGATTGTAGAGTTAAAAGTTCAAATTGAAGAAGGAAAACGGATTGAGGAAGAAGTAAGAAGCTAGTTGGAGAAAAAGATAGAAATTTGTGAAAAGTTAGAATCTGAGATAGTTTCTCTAAGGAAGCAGTTAGAGAAAACTATGGCTCAACTAAACAATGATTTGAAGAAAGAAAAGAGTTCAGAAATATTAGATAAAATAATCAGCTCTCAAAGGTCTACATTTGACAAGAGTGGTATTGGATACGAAGGTCAAAGTTCTAAAACAGAGGAATTAAATGAAGAAAAACTGAAGACCTATTTAAATTCTCTTCAAAGTCCTATCAAAAACAAAACTAGCAAAAGGAAGGACAACTAGAAGCAAAACATACATCTAGAAGCAAAGAATGGCACATTCATGAAACCTCCACCACAAAGGCAAGCTCACATGACTAGGTTATATCATTCCTTTTATGGCTAATGTTTTTCTTGTAATAACTTTGGGCATAAAGAAATGGATTGTAGAATGCATGTGAGAAATAATTTTAGGCATAAAGCAATGAATCATGGAACATACAAAAATTTTGCATGGAATAAAAATAGGAGGCAGGGCCTCAGAAACAGAAATTTCAATTCATTTGCTCTGCTTATGGACTACAATATCATATGCTATAAATGCAACAATTTTGGACATATGGCAAAGCTTTGTAGAAGAAACTTTGTAGAACCTCCTAAGCCAAATAAGGAAGAAGAACAAAAGACTAAAGAGAAGGAAGAAAATTCAAAATTTTGGAGAAAGAAGAACGAAGAAGAAAATAAAGAAAAGTCTATGTTAGTCCAAACAACTCTACATGCACAAAATGAAGGAGAACAATAATATATAGATAGCAGGTGTTCACGACATATGACCGGTGACAAAAGAAAATTCATCACTTTGAAAAGGATGAATGGTGGAACGATAAAGTTTGGGGATAACGTTTCTGCAAGGATAGCTGGAAAAGGAACTATCAGTCTAGACAATGGTAAAACAAGAGAGGAAAAAATATTATATGTTGAAGGCTTAAAAAGCAATATCCTAAGTGAGTCAAATGTGTGACCAAGGGCACACCCTCACATTTCATGCAAAAGGATGTGAGATTAGCAAAGCAGGGAAACGATTTGCAGAAGCTAACCGGGTATGCAACAATATTTACATTCTTAGTGAAATTAATGGTGAGAAATGTTACATGGGACAAGAAGATGAAAGTTGGCTATGGCAGAGGAGAATGGAGCACTTGAAATTTGACAACCTTATCAAGATCAGTTGAAGGGAAGTAGTGAGAGAGCAATGTCGATTTGGGAAACAAACTAGAGTGAGTTTCAAGTCAAAAGGGTATTCCACAACAAAGCCTTTAGAGCTCATTCATACAGATTTGTGTGGGCCAACGAGAACAAGAATTTTGCAAGGAGAAAGGTATTTCATGTTGTTGATTGATGATTTTTCTAGAATGACTTGGGTTACTTTCCTAAAAGAAAAATCTGAATCTCTTGATAAGTTTAAGGCATTCAAAGCCTTAGTTGAGAATGAAATAGGTTTGAAAATCAAATGTCTTCGATCAGATGGAGGAGAATTTACCTCAAATGAGTTTGAAGATTTTTGTGAAAAAGCATGGAATAAGGAGATTTTATTCTGCCGCAAGAACTCCATAACAAAATGGAGTGGTGGAGAGGGAAAATAGAATAGTCCAAGGGATGGCTAGGACCATGTTAAATGAATCCAAGGTACCTGATACTTTATGGAGGGATGCATTTCATACGGTGGTTTATATTCTAAACCGTGGACAAATTAGGGTAAATGACAACAAAACACCGTATGAGTTATGGAAAGGAAGACCTACATCTATGAGACACTTCAAAGTGTTTGGAAGTCCATGTTATATAAAGAGAGAAGAAGACCTAGGGAAGTTTGATTCTAGGGAAAATGAAGGAATATTCCTTGGTTACTCTTTAAGGAGTAAAGCTTACAGGTGCTATAATAGGAGGTTGCACAAAATTGTTGAGAGTGCAAATGTGAGATTTGATGAAGAAGGAAATTACCAAGATAAGCCACAAAGAGTTGATTATCATAATGAAAATGATTGCAAAGAAGAGGAGGTAGAAGAAGAAAATGGGAATGAGTTAGTTGAAAAAAGAACCATGAAGACTCCATCAAGAATACCACCTAAAACACCATCCAAGTTTGTCCAAAGAAATCATCCAGAAGATTTGATTCTAGGTGACAAAGATGGTGAAATTAAAACAAGAAGGACAATGACAAATATTGAAAATAAAAATTTGTCCTTGCTCTTCAAAATAGAACCTAAGAACTTCAAAGAAACAAGTGAAAATAAACATTGGATAGAGGCTATGGAAGAGGAACTACATCAAATAGAAAAGAATGAAACTTGGGAACTTGTCCCAAGGCCTAAAGACATGAATGTTATTGGCACGAAGTGGGTCTTCAGAAACAAGTTGAATGGAGATGGCCAAGTTGTGAGGAACAAAGCAAGGTTAATATGCAAAGGTTATGCCTAAGTAGAAGGTATTGACTTCAAAAAAACTTTTGCACTTATTGCTAGGATGGAAGCTATCAGAATGTTCTTAGCATTTGCCAATTTCAAAAATTTGAAGGTTTATCAAATGGATGTCAAGTCTGCCTTCCTAAATGGAAATCTAGAGGAGGAAGTATACATTGAACAACCAGAAGGGTTCCTATTATCAGAAAATAGGGACTATGTGTAGATTGAAGAAAATACTTTATTGATTAAAACAAGCCCCCAAGGCATGGTATGGAAGACTTGATAAGTATCTACAACAACAAGGATTCAAGAAAGGGATTGTTGATAGCAATCTTTATATCAAGACGGTGTGTGATGATCAGTTGATAGTCGTGGTATATGTAGATGATATCATATTTGGTGGAAGCAATGACAATATGTGTCAAGGATTTGCCATGGAGATGTAAAAAGAATTTGAGATGTCTATGCTTGGCGAGTTGTCCTTCTTTCTAGGGCTACATATTTCTCAATCAAATAAAGGAATATTTATCTCACAAACCAAGTATGTCAAGGAAATGTTGAAGAAATTTAGAATGGAGGATTGTAATCCTATGAGTACTCCCATGGTAACAGGATGCAAGTCAAGAAAAGATGATGAATCGCCTAAAGAAAATTAGACTCTCTATAGGTCAATGATTGGAAGCTTACTATATGTGACAACTTCAAGGCCTGACATTATGTAGGCAGTTGGTATGGTGGCAAGGTTTCAGGCTGCTCTGAAGGAAACTCATGTACAAGCAGTAAAATATATATTAAAATATCTAAAAGGTACATTGGATTTTGGTTTATGGTATTCCAGTGGTGAAGATTTCACCCTAATAACATGTACAGATGCGGATTGGGCAGACAATGTTGATGATTAGAAAAGTACAAGTGGAGGAGCATTCCTTCTTGGTAATAATCTCAAGTATCTTGGTTAAGTAAGAAACATGCTTCAGTCTCTCTATCCACATAAGTGGAATACATAGAAATAGCATCTTGTTGTACTTAGGTTTTATGGATGAGGCAAACATTGAAGGATATCAAGGTAGAATATGATCATCCTATATCTATCTTTTGTTATAACACAAGTGTAATCAACATTTCAAAGAATCCATCCATGCACTCCAGAATGCAGCATATTCCTATCAAGTATCATTTCTTAGGAGAGTAGGTGGTAGATGAGCAAGTTAAGTTGGAGTATATTGCTACACAAGAATAGATTGCAGATATCTTCACAAAGCCACTTCTGAAAGAAACTTTTGAGTTCTTAAGGCAAAAATTAGGAGTAAGATCAATCTCAATTAGTCATTGAGAGAAAGCATAAAGTTAGGGGGAGCTAACCAAAGAATTATCCTTTAGCTCCATGGAAGATTTGATTCAAAGAAAGATGAGAGTTCCTTTTCCATTTATTTCAAAGGGGGAGAAATAGAGATAGGGGGAGCAGTACAGATGAAAAGAGAAGTTGCCATAAATGAAAAAGGGGGAGATTGTTGGAATATGTTGTCATTGATGTCAGAGTAATGTTATGAAGAGTAGAGATGTATAAGGCAATGGTGTTCAAGTTAAAGGCAAATTTATAAGGCATGGCCGAGAAGAGATATAAGGATTTATAAGGCAAAATACATCAGGCAATCGACTCTCCTTGAGTGATTAAGTGAAATTTAAATTAAAGATTTAAATTAGTGAAACTAGTTGCCGACTCTCCTTCAACGGTGAGGATTTAAATTAAAGATTTAAATTATGATGACCGACTTTCAATAAGGGCAACGCTAAACATAAGACAAAACATTTTATTTAAATGGTAAGAGGAGGAGCGATCAAGTGTGAGAAAAGATGCAATTTATATAATGAAGTGGTGCATTTTAGAAAGGTAAAAAGTTAAACAAATTATATTTATTAGAGGTTGATCCCTCCTTGTGTAAGTTGCCTCTTTTGAAGGAAATTAAAATTCATTTTCTTTCCTCAATGTTGGCCGACCTCTTTTGAGGAGTCATATCCCTTGGGTGAAGTGACACTTGATGAGTATAAAAGGAACATAAGGTATGATTAGAAAAAAAGCAATGAATGATTTGTTTATGAGTTTTGAGAGTAGATTTAGAAGAAGTATAAGGGTAGAGAAATGAAGTGTATTTCAGACCTATTTTGAAAGAATATATGCAACCCATGCATGAAGAATAAATGAAAATATTTTTGAAGAATGTATGTGATGTAGGAGCATCCCAGGTTGAAAGAAAATCTTGCATCAACCAAAAAAAATTTGAATTCTTTTCTTTTCTTGCATTTCAATTACATTTCAGTCAGTTGCAGTTTCAACATTTTGCACCACATTTTACTACATCATCATTCTATAGCTCGCATAGCATGATTTACACTATACACTATGTCATCTACATCACATCCAGATTTCATGAGATTTGGAATTGTCTACGAAGAGTTATCGCTATCAGAACATCAACAGAACTCACAGAACAGAGCATTCAACATTCAGTATGAGCATACAAGGTTTGTGGAGCATGCTTGTGACTTGTGGAGCCAAATAGAACATCTCACAAGGTAGTAAAGGACTAGATAGTCTTCATTGAGAACCACAACACATTTCATCCATTTGCGGAGCATTACCACATGTTGTAGGCCAACCTACACATTTCATCATGCATTCGAATTTGAAACCTCTTGATGCCAATGCGGAGCATTCTTTGAGCTAGGAGATGATATATAAGCATTCATTAGATGTATTAGGAGGATAGTTATGAATATCTAGTAATAGAATAGGAAGATAGTTCTTTTCCGGAGGCACTTCAATGCCACATCATTCATATATGCTGTATTTCAGAAGGCAAGCCTGTGAGCCAGATTGTAGCCTGCATGTTGTCGACATATAAGTATTGTAATTGTCTGAGATATTCAATCTATAAATCTTCCATTGTGATCTATTCTTGTGTTGTTTCTGTTGTTTTACTTA
Organism: Cunninghamia lanceolata; assembly: GCA_027924645.1. NCBI lineage: Eukaryota > Viridiplantae > Streptophyta > Pinopsida > Cupressales > Cupressaceae > Cunninghamia > Cunninghamia lanceolata. Next base: position 871,554 of record BSBN01001207.1, read on the forward strand.
GGCTGCATGGTTGGACAGTCCATTCTCTGGATCCTCCATCTGTGACTGCACCAAGTGGTATCAAAGCAAAGTTTGCGAATCCTTTGGGAGAGAAGTCATTCCAGAAGATATTGAAGTGAATAGATTGCCAACCTGAGGTAGTCTACCTGTGTTTGTGAACAGAGCGTCGATTGTGACTACAAGGTTGCAACTACCTCACAATCGACACTCTATTAACTACCTCAGGTCAGTGATCTATTCACTTCAAGATCTTCTGGAATGCCTTCTCTCCCAAAGGATTCACAAACTTCACTCTGATACCACTTGGTGCAGTCACGGATGGAGGGTCCAAAGAATGTACTATCCAACCATGCAACCAGAGTAAACACAACGTAAACAACAAAAGAATAGCAAAAGAGTAAACACAATAGATTGAAATGAAAGATTTATAGATTTAATATCTCAGACAATTACAATACTCACATGCTAGTAACATGCAGGCTACAATCTAGCTCATAGGCCTGCTTTCCGGAATACAACATATATGAATGATGTGGCATTGGAGCACCTCCGGAAAAGAACTATCTTCCTATTCTATTACTAGATATTCATAACTATCCTCCTAATACATCTAATGAATGCTTATATATCATCTCCTAGCTCAAAGAATGCTCTGCATTGGCATCAAGAGGTTTCAAATTCCAATGCATGATGAAATGTGTAGGTTGGCCTACAACATGTGGTAATGGTCTGCAAATGGATGAAATGTGTTGCAGTTCTCAATGAAGATCTATTTGGTCCTTTACTGCCTTGTGAGATGTTCTATTTGGCTCCACAGGTCATGAGCACGCTCCGCAAACCTTGTATGCTCATACTGAATGTTGAATGCTCTATTATGTGAGTTTTGTTGATGTTTTGATAGCGATAACTCTCCATAGACAATTCCAAATCTCATGAAATTTGGATGTGATGTAGATGACATAGTGTAGAGTGCAAATCCTACTCCGTGAGCTGTAGAATGATGATGCGGTAAAATACGGTGCAAAATGTTGAAACTGCAACTGACTGAAATGTAACTGAAATGCAAGAAAAGAAAAGAACTCAAATGTTTTTTTGGTTGATGCAAGATTGCCTTTCAACTTGGGATGCTCCTGCATCAATATGTGAAGATTAAGAGCAGATTGTTAAGGAAATTAGAGCAGCTATAAAGGCAAAAATTTATGTGAAGCTATTGCTATACTTATGATCAGTTTTATGAAAAGAGATTGTGCATGAGTTGTGATAAGTTTTGTGAAGAAAGGATGTTGTGTGGGTTGTGATCAAATTTGTGAAAGGAAGCATATTAACATTCAAACATATCATCTATTGAAGAGTTCATAGGTTGGTGCTCAGTTGCAGGGATTGGTGTCTTCAGTGGGTTGGTGCTCAGTTGCAGGGATTGGTATCTCCAGTGGGTTGGTGCTCATAAATTGTACAAGAGGGGATTGGAGTCTCCTGTAGGCTAGTGCCTACAAAGCTTATAAGAGAATTATATATATAAGCAATATTTTTCCATGGTTTTCTCCCGTAAGGGTTTTCACGTAAATCTTGTGTTCTCCTTGTGTTGCATAATTGATAGATCTTGTGTGATTGATATTTCTATGGTTGTTAAGATTTGAAAAAGGTAAAAGTTTGTCTTATACTGATTCACCCCCCTCTCAGTATAATTATGTGCTCATCAGGTTCTACATATTTGGGAGCTAGTTTTGTTGATTTTCCAAACTTAATTGAACTTTTATGTAGTTTTACTCTAAGAAAAACCTTATCCTTGACAACAAATTTCTTTGTGTCCATTTTAAATCAGCATAACTTTTCTATTTGTCATTTGCTTTAAGTAACCTTTGTCTAATCAACCTGGATGGCTCTTCCATCTTTGTCAACATTTCTAGCCTGATGCACACTCTATCTTCTAGTTTATCCCAACTGATAGGTGTCTAGCATTTCTGGCCATTAAGTGCTTCAAATGGAGCAATTTTGATAGCAAAGTGATAAGAGTTATTGTAGGCAAATTCCACTAGAGGTAGATATTCCTCCCATTTAAATTGTTGGTCCATACAATACATTCATAGAAAGTCTTCCAACACTTGGTTCACCCTTTTTGTCTGACCACCAATCTTGGGGTGATAAGCAGAATTGAAGTTCAATTGAGTTACTAATGTCGAGAAAAACATTTTCTAAAACCTTGAAGTCATCCGCGCATCTCTATCTGAGATAATTTTATTTGAAACTCTATGAAGTTGGAAGATCTCTTGAACAAACCTTCTAGCTAGAACTGGTGGCCCATTAGCTAAGTTTCCCAGTATAAAGTGGACAACTTTACTGAGTTTATCTACCTCCACTAGGATCATGTTGTGGTAGTTTCTCGATCTTGGGAGGCCTTGAACAAAGTCCATGCTAATAGCTTTCCATTTCCATTCAGGAATGTCTGGAGGATAAAGTAATCCCATAGGCTATTTGATACCCTTCCAAAAATAGAGGTTTTAGGTCAACCATCAATTTAGTCACACCAAGATGCCTTGAGTAAGGTGCACAATGAATTTCCTTTGAAAACAAAGTCCTTAAATCACCCTGAACTAGCACATACATTCTAGCTTTATACCTCAGCAATCCACTCAGCTCAAAATGATATCCATCATACCTTAAATCTTGAGGATTTTTAGTGAGAGCTCTCTTGACTTGCTCATAAAATTCATCACCTAGAAAGTTTTTCAAAATCTGTTCCTGAAACATTGGTTGAACATAGGCTATCATGGCAATATGTCATCTTCAGCTAAGAGCATCAAATACATGATTTTCCTTGCCCCTTAATGTAGTTGATGTCAAAATCATAGTCTGATAGAAATTCTAACCATCACCTCTAGCGTGCATTTAGATTGGGCCAAGTAAAAATGTACTTAAGATCAAATGGTTTTCCTAGCAAATGATGTCTCCACACTTGTAAAACATGCACTATTGTTGCAAACTCTATGTCATGTGGAGTGTAATTCAATTTATATTGATGAATTTTTCTAGATTCATAAGCCATGACTTACCCATCTTGCATAAGCACACCTCCTAAACCCTCTCCAGAAGCATTGATGACAACCATGAAATGATCCTCAGGGTCAGGAACCTTAGGAATAGGTGCTGAAGTCAATATTTCTTTCAAAATTTAGAAAGCCTCTTTGCACTTATTTGTCCATTCAAATTGTCGACCCTTCCTTTCAAGAAAAGTGATGGGGTTTGCAATCATAGAAAAGTTTGACACTAACTTCCTATAATAGTTTGATAAACTCTTAAAGCTACACACTTCATGGACATTCTTTGGTGTCTCGTTGTTGGGGAAGATTGTTGGTTGGCAACATGAGCATGATGATGTGAAGAGATTGTGAGTGGGGAGATTGATAAGTATGACAATATATGGTGTTGTCATTGATGGCAACCCATTATTGATGGCAATCCCGGAGAAGACCAGATGGTTTGGATAATTACCTAAGTCCCAGAGTGCAGTTTCAGTGTTCAATGAACCAAGTTTTGGGTTTGCATTGCTCCTCTATTAGGAATCTGGTTATGTGGTTTTCAGGTAACATTGGTACGTGCTGGAAGACTCTAAATCCAAAGTTTCATAACTTGATGTCTTCCGCAGTCGAACCTAATGTTGATAGAGTATCAGACTCTGTAATGATAGTGTTAAGTGGTACAGATTGTATGTTAGAATGCTCCGCATTCCACCGCAGATGAACATTTTGTTATGCAAATTTGTGGAAGTGTTTATAGGTGTCAGAGGTGTGTACATTCCTAGTGTCAAGTGGTTTGGTGGTCCACAAAGTCAACAATCAAGCGACAGAGGAAATATAGACTGTTCCAGAGCCTAAATACATATGTTTAAGCTTTTGCGGAAGATGAAATGTATGTAGATTAGATATAAAATTTTGTGCGGAGGTCTTACATGTTCCAATATATCTCAAGTTTAATCCACATGCAGATATTCCATATTTTCCTATACCACAATGCTATATCTTGAGTTATGAAGTGTCACATGTGGTTTGGAATGCTCTGTTTCCTGCAGTTCATCATATTTCTTACTGTGCGGTTGTAGAGATTAATATGATACTTTAGCAGAAGGGTGAATGGATGATGTTGAGATTGTACATGATTAAATTCTTTGTCCACATGAATTTTTGGCTTCTCCCCGGTAGCGTGAAGATGAATAGTTAGCAGTTTTAAGTAGTTTGAGCTAACAGGTTAAGTCTCTGGTATGTGCGGTGGATCCTGATTAATTGATTTAACCTTGGAAGGTATGGAGAGATGTATCTTGATCCCTTTCATGAAGTCCTGAGGCCTACAACAAGTTTTCTTATCATATTATATATATTGAGGCCGACCTTTGAAAAGTTACACATTTCATCCAATGATGTTTATGATGCTGACCTAATTAGTGTTTTGAAGTGTTGCGGAGGATATTTATAGAAGACCAAATTTATTTGTGTTGTATAGATGTGAGTACGGATATGAGCTAGCAAAGGGCAAGGCATGAAGTGTGCATAATTAGTTTGAAGGCATGTTTTGCGCAGAAAAAGAAGATTATATTATTAGCAAAAGTTAGATGTCTACTTTGTAGAAGTGCATATATCTATCCTTGTAAATCCTAAATGTAGTGAGCAGAATATTCAGGGAGTAGTAGCTTCCTTGGGTTGCAGCCCAAAAACAAAGTTGTAACATTTTTGTAGTGAGCATAATATATTGTGAGCTAACACTCACTGTGGTTTTTCCCTATTTTAGGGTTTTCCACGTAAAAATCTTGGTGTTCTTGTGTTGATTCTTGTGTTGCATAATTTACTTTCTGTTCTCTAAGTTATTCAGTTTTATCTGCAAATATCTGTTTAAGTTTTAGTGAGTGTTGATTCACCCCCCTCAACACCTCATTGTGTTCAACAATTATTGCTCTTATTTTTCCTGGGTCAATTGAAATCCTCTCTACAAATATTACATCCAGCCTAAGTACTTCACTTCTTTTTCAGAAGAATGCACACTTAGATAGCTTACCATAGAGCTTGTGCTTCCTTAGTTGTTGTAGTACTAACCTCAAATGATGTGAATGCTCCTCCTCATTCTTGGAATATATTAGTACATCGTCCAAAAAGGTGAGAACAAACTTATCTAAATAGTCTATAAAGATATTGTTCATCAGGTTCATGTACGTTGCTAGAGCATTAGTTAGTCCAAAGGGTAGCACCGTAAACTCATAATGCTCGTACCTTGTTCTAAAAGTTGTTTTAGGGATCTCTTCATATTTTATTCTTAGCTGATGGTATCCTACTCTCAAATCAATTTTTGAAAAGATAGTCGCACCACACATTTGATTGAAAAGATCATCAATGCGAGGTAGGGGATACTTATTGTTGATTGTGGATTTATTGAGCATCTAGTAATCAATACATAGTTGCAACATCCCATCCTTCTTTTTGACAAAAATTATTAGCTCTCCCCAAGGAGAAATGCTTGGTCGAATCAGTCCCTTAGAGAGTAATTCTTGTAGTTGAGCCTTTAACTCTACCAACTATGTTGTTGTCATTTGATAAGGAGCCTTGGATATAGGTTCCAAACTTGGAATTATGTCTATTGAGGAATCATATTCCCTTTCGAGGAGGCAATCCCAACAATTATTTAGGAAATACATCCTGGTAATGATAGAGAAAAGGATAGTTTTGAATGGAAGGTTCCTTAGAATCTTCTACCTGATCCACTTTTACAACATACAATTCACATCCTTTTCTTTTTGCTTTCTTAAGCTACAAGGCTAAAATTTGTCTAAGCTTGACCTCCCATTTAATTCCTTGAATTTGAACCCGGTTTCCTAGGTCATCTAAACATTCAATTTCTTTTGCATATCAATCTATTTTTGCCCTATGATGCCAAAGCTAGTTCATCCCTAAGATTATGCCATAAGACCTCAATGGCACTACATACAAGATGACTTTAGTTGAGAATGTGGGAGGCTTTAAATTAGCTTCAAAAAGGCATTGCTCTACCCTACCTCTTGCTTGATTAGCATATTGCACAGTCCATGAGTTAGCCATATAGCTAGCTCTTCTAAATTTTTTACTTAGTACACTTGGCACTACAAAACATTTAGTGGCTTATGTGTTTAGTAGAATGGGAATTGGACAACCGAAAAGTGTACTTGAGGTTTTAATTTGTACAATTTGATATTCTGCTTGGTGATTATTGACGGCTACATGGATCCTTTGCTAAAAAGCCATTTGCTGAGAGGGTAGCGAAGGATTTCTGGTATTGTTTCCCTGGTTCTTGGTTGAAGAATGGTTAACATAATGGTCACCTCTATGTCACGACTCTCGTATTCTTATAAATTATTATTTCTCATAATTTTTGTTTTAATTATAAATTAAGTAAATTAAAATAATAAATTAGCTATTAGTAATATTTGTATTTACTATTATCATTTAAATTAATTTAATAATTATAACTATCATTTCTTCCAATACAAATTATTACCTTGATATTACTAAATAAACAATAACCATTAATAATATTATTAATCAAATGTTGATTTTGTAATTACCAATTCTTAATAATTAATGATTATATTTCAATTTATGATTGTAATTGCTAATTGTTAATTATTAATAATTTTATCAATATGAATATTGTTATCTTCAAGAAGATAACTATCTGTATTCAGGGATTTAAATGCCTTTCAACACTCATAATTATGATCCTGCAATTTTTTCTGTAAACACCACGTTGCCTTCACCATGTCAAAAACTTTTTGAAGAAACATGCTTGCTTCAACGTGGCAGGAGTATAGGTAAGGAAAAGTGAATGATATCATATATGAAGGGTTACTTGGCAAGTTTTAAGCCAAGGAAAAATTAAATGAAATCAAATGGACATACATTGTTTCACCTATAGAATTCCCACCGCCTAAGCACCACAAAAATTTGGTTATAAAATAGAAAAAAAAGAAAAAAAACTCTTGGAAGATACAAATAGAAGGAGATACAGAGAGAGGCAGGGAGAGAGGTACAAAGACTGATATACAGAGGAATACCGAAGAGAAGATTTCAGAGGGCAAGGAATAGTAAAAGAGAAAGAGTCTTAAAACTTGACCATCTTCAATCACCGAAATTTGGAGGTAAGTAACAGAACTAGTCTTCTCAAAATTCCCATTTAACTGCTCAATTTTTCTGTGAAAAATTCCAAAGTGTTACAATAAGATTCTTATCAATCTACCTTAAATTATATCTTGTTTTGTTCACGCTTGAAGGATGTTGTTAAAAAAAAGGGCCATGAAAATTTGGTTTTACACATATCCATTTTATTGCTTGGAAGCTTCTATACTCTGAATTTTTTTTAACTCCATCCATTTGGGTAACGGTTCCTTCAAGCATTCTATTAACAATCCTTATTTTGTCTGTGCTTTCACATATTTTTCTTGGGGAATTTATAAATGCTTTTAAACTTGCCTAACCAGAGGCGTGAACCTGTGTGTGTGATTTATTGTTTTCCTTTATCAATCTTAGCAAATTCAAATCCATTTGTGCAGCTCCCAAGTACAGCCACGATTACCCTGCAAAGAAGAACAATTTCCTATGCAAACAAAAATAGAACCATTTAAATGCTCAGAAAACAATACCCGGAAAAGAAAATACCAAAATATTGCATTAAAAACTTTGAGAATGAAAACAAAAGTTTAAAAATATAAATGTGTTTTTTTGTTTAAAAAAAAATCTCTTTAACAGAGTTGTGGGTGACCCATAGCATCGGCATCGCCCAACCATGAAAAGAGGCACAACCTCTATGCTGGACAATACCTACTAAATTAAGGAGATACAGAGGGAGAAATCTGAATTTAAAATTTTTCCTTTTAAACTCTACCAATATACATAATGGCGTCCATTCCTTTCTGTCATGGTAGTACCATTCAGAAACCCAAAATTTAGGCAGTTGTATTTGTAAAAAAAAATTATAGGTTTGATTTTAGGATATTGTGACAAAAAAAGTATATATCTTTTAGTTAACATTAGAATGCCAAGTCATGTGAATAAGAAATAGCTAATAAGGAAATCTGTATTTTGACAAAACTTGAAAATTCCAATTTGTCACTTGGAAATTAATTGTAATAGTTTAAGAAAATAAATAAAATTTAGATGTTAATCTTTAATAAGAAGGAATCATTATTAATAATGACCTAGCTAATTGTGTTAATGAAGTTCGCATAGATGTTTAGTTTATATAAAAGAGTGGGTTAAATTGATAGGAGAACTAAGTATTGTTTTCTATTGTTGATACTCATTTAAGTGAAAAGTGTAAAATAGTTTCCTTATCCTCATTTACGCAATAGTTATTAGAGTTGTACAAATATTGCGTATTAGAGTTGTACAAATAAGGACATAATGAGTAATACAAATAAGGACATAATGAGTAAACCATATGGTAGGACATAATGAGTAATACAAATAAGGACATAATGAGTAAGATTTACATTATTTGCAATGATACCATCATGTTTCTCAAAGTAGAAATAATAGCAAAAATAGATATGATAAAATGATTTTTATTCCGAGTAAATTATATCTAGTCCAACTAGAATAATCTTTATGATCTTAGATAGTAAATCAAGTGTTATACTTTATGCCCTAGTGAATCAGAAGTAATTTGTAGATATCATCTTATAGATTTTTCGATGTGCATATGTAATGCTCATGTTTATTATTAACGTTTGACTCTATTCAAGTTTCCAAATGTTTTTATAGTTAGTAAATCCATGGTTTGCATGCAATAGAATTATTCGAAAATTATTCTTATAATAACCTTAGAAAACCAATGATGTTTAGTACAATGAGATGTAGTAATTATATTTAATATTTTGGTTTAATTATAAAATAATTAAGTTTATTATCAAGGAATTTGTGATAGTTCATTACTAATAGTATTCACACTTCATGGGTTAGAAGAGGCACCTTTTACCCCAAATGGCCTTAGCCTGGGGATTGACAATGTTAAAATTCTAGCTGAACTCCAGAATTGACTTAGGTACTCTTTTAATACTATCTAATGGATTGAAAATCGTCATATGCTCTCACCTCGCCTCGCCTTGAAACAGACCTTGGTGATCAGAAAGTAGAATCAATTTTTAGATGACTCTTGGACTAATTAAATCTCCAAACAAGAACAGGTATCACCATATGCTCTCTCCTCACCTTGAAATGGACCTTGGGGATCATAAAGAGATAATTGTTTGAAAGGAATTGACCAAGAATAAACTTGACCCTCAACCAACTTTTACGTTTTAGGTTAACTGGACAAACTTCTTCAAAACAACTCTTTCACACTAACACCTCTTACAGTGTTGCAAATTAGTACTTGTTAAAATACCGTCTCTATTTCACCTGAGTGGGTGACAATCAACGAAGAACTATCTAGGGAGGGTTAAACCCTAGAAAGGGTTGTGTACCCACTCATAATTTCATTAAACATAGTGCAAAAAAAAACTACATACTCGCTAAAATTTACATATCAAATCATGTAAGTACCTTGAGCCTGTGGATACAGGGTATGTAGGTAGTCTAGAAGGCAAAGAATGCCTCTAATACTCAGGATATAGGGTGACTAAATAATCCATTTGTAAATATGATAAATATAAACAAAAGAAGAACTAAACTAGTTAAAAGAAAAGAAGTCTCCAATAAGAAGAATTCTTCTCAAGAGGATTGATCTTGTACCTAGTCGGTTGCCGAAATCTAAGGGAGGGTACAAGATCCTTATATACTTTAACTAAATGAACTTATGGAGATTCCTCGGTATGATATATGGGCATATTGTATAATTTCCTGTAAGTAACTCAAGATTCAGATTGATCCTAATGAGTCTAAGTCTCTGGCCAAAGCAAACCCATTGATTCTTGTCCTTATAAGACCATATGGCTATTGTCTTATCTATCCCAAATTGGATAGAGTTTTGGTCTGATTGACCAGTTATAGGCTCGTATGGCCATTATCTTGTCTACTCCATATTGGGTAGAGGTTTGGTTTGTTTGACCTTGTTCCATATGAACAATATGCCCAAAGGATAGAAGAGCCCATATTGACTATCTCTTGGATAGTCCCGCTTGGACATCTTAGCTTGAATTGTCTAAATGTTTTTTCTTGAGTGCTTAGACTAACTTAAAGATAATAATAAAATGCTAAGAAATTATCTAACAAGGTTGGAAAAATAAAAGAAAGTACTTATTTAAAACTTAAAAACTAAGAAGACTTAAAGAAAGATTAAAAATCCAACTAAGGTCCTAACTAGGTCCTTACATGTGGTATCAGAGTCGAGGCTCAAACACTAGGCTTGGAGGTGTACTACCATAAGAGCATGATAACATTTCATATAAAGATGATATAGTAAGATATTAAATATTTCTTTAAGTGATCTAATGATTGTGTAGTTTATTATCAAAGATGAAGAAATCTACACGAGCTAAAGGGAAAGGAAAAATAATAGCTAGATCAATAAAAAACCCCTCCCAAGAGGGTGTCTTGCATATTTCAGACTCTGAAGCTCCCAAGAGGGTGTCTTGCATATTTCAGACTCTGAAGCACTCTCTTTGGCCCTGAGTTGAATTAAATTGAAAAAAGGAAAAGAAAAAGAAATTAAGAAGGAAATTGTGGTAAAGCCAAAGAAAAATAAGCCCTTGGCTATTTGAGACTTTCCCTTTAGATGTGGGCATAATGCCTTGAAACTTAGTAAATAAATAAACAAAGAGTATATATGAGCACACCCAAAAGGAGAAACTACCACTCCTAGTTTAGAGGAAGAACCAAAGGAAGAAATGGAATCTAAATAAGATTCCAAGAATTTGTAAATAACTACTAATTGTAGATAAGTGTATAGATAAGTGTATAAAGGGACAAGCCAAATAAAATCTTGTGTGTACTATTTTGTAAATAAAGAAAAAATGTGTAGATTTCATGAATTTGGCTAAATTTTTGTTAAGTTTGGTAATCATCCTATTAAGTATTTGCTTTTCATGTAAGTACCTAAATTGTTTAAAAGGATTTAATGGTGAAATTACTTCTTTTGTTTCCAGAATTAAAATGGCTAGAACCCGAAACCTTCGTGGAGGAAAGCCAACTAGCCAAAAACCAAATCAGAACCCACCTGATAGCACTAAAGAAGGCATAGAAGCAGTCATTAACATGTTAATTGAACAAAGAGATAAACTTGACAACCTGGAGCAAAGTATAAAAGACCTAAAGGAAAGACAAGGGAATTTGGAAAACATTTTGGATCCTTTGGTAGAGAATCTAGTTAATGAACCACCTATAGCTAAACCAGTGTATGAACCAACAATTGTTAAGCCAAATTAGGGGGCAATTGTTCTGGATATATCTAGGGATCTTAAGAAGATAACACCCCTAAAATTTGATGGAAAACAAGGAGACACCGCAAAAGGGTGGCTTATAGAGACAGAGAAGTATTTTGAATTGAGAAATTATTCTAAAAATATCAAAGTAGTTTGGGGTACGTATCAGTTGATTGGAGAAGCTATTAGTTGGTGGATTAATATAAAAGAACAACACAATTATACCAAGGGAAATTTAAACTGGAGGCAATTTGTTAGTTATTTCTGAGAGAGATGGCTCCCACAACTTTTCTATGATGAAAAGATGACCAAATTTCTTAAGTTGAGGCAAGGAACCATGTCCATTCAACAATACTGGGATCAATTTGCTAAGTTGTTAAAATATGTCCCTATCTACCAAAGAGATGAAAGATCCCAAGCAAGGAAATTCCTCTTAGGACTGAATACTGATATTGGTGCAGAAGCGGACATGTTTTCTCCTGAAAGCATGAAGGAAGTTCTAAGGAAGTTCTAGAGAAGGCTCTCTGATATTGGTGCAAAAGTGGACATGTTTTCTCCTGAAAGCATGAAGGAAGTTCTAAGGAAGTTCTAGAGAAGGCTCTCAAATAGGAAAAGAAAATATAGACCTTGGCAATAGCAAGACAAAACTTCAAAAAGAAGAAATTTTCTTTTAAAAGGAAAATATATATTAAAAGGAAAATATATAACAAGGATATTAGAGGATTTCAAGAGAACAAGAGGAGAGATTATGTTAGATCAAAACTAATTGAGAACCAGAACCAAAGGAATAACTATAATGGTAATATAAGGAGGAATGATTGGAATACATCTTCCCAGAATTCTAGAGAACCAGAACCAAAGGAATAACTATAATGGTAATATAAGGAGGAATGATTGGAATACATCTTTCTAGAATTCTAATGGACCACCTGGGGGATGCTTCATGTGTGGAGGTAACCACTATGCAAGGGATTGCCCAAAAAGGCATGGGTTAAATCAACCATAGAAATCTTGACAACATCAAATCCATGCTGCCATAAGGAATTGATAGACACGACATCAAAATGTACCAATGGAAGCATTAGGTATGCTCTTTGGTAAACCCATCTCCATTTTGATAGATATTGGTTCTTCAAATAATTGTATTTCTCCAAAGTTGGTAGATAAGATGTCTTTGCAAATAAGGGATATGGAATCATCATGGATGGTTCAATATGGTGACAAGGCTATAAGAAGAATAAACAAGTACCTAAAGGTTGCCCTCATTAAATTTCCTGAAATGGAAACTAAAGTAGACTTGTATGCTGCCCCTTTGGGAACTTATGACGTTATAATTAGAATAAATTGGTTAACCAACCATAAGGCCACCATAGATTGTTATAACAAAGTAATGGAGTATGTAGATGATAATGGCTATAAAGTCAAAATCCAAGGAATTTATAGACCTATATCCATAGAGACAATTTATGCAATGCAATTAAAGAAAGAAAGAAAGAAGCAAGGGAATCAGATATTCTTGGTATCATTGGATAAAAAATAAGAAGATAAGGAAGCCCCAACATTTGAGAATAGTCCTTTGCTTTGGAACTATCAAGATGTATTTCCTAAAGAACTACAAGGATTACCTCCAAAAAGGGAATTTGATTTTGTAATTGAAGTACTTCCTACAACTGCACCTATATCTAAGGCTCCTTACAAGATGAACACCACAGAACTTCAAGAGTTAAAAATGCAGTTGCAAGAGTCATTGGGGAAGGGATTAATAAGGCCTAGCATGTCCCCTTGGGGTGCACCAATTATATTCATCAAAAAGAAGGATGGGACACTAAGGTTGTGTATTGATTACAAAAGGTTGAATAAATCAACCATTAGGAACAAATACCCCTTGCCTTGTATTGATGATTTGTTTGATCAAATGAAAGGAGCCACAATGTTCTCTAAAATTGACCTCTGATCTGGTTATCATCAATTAAGGATAAAAGAAGACATCCCCAAAACAACATTCAGAACTAGATATGGGCACTATGAACTCACTGTAGTTCCTTTTGGATTAACTAATGCCCCGACTGCTTTCATGAACCTGATGAATAGTGTATTTCATGACTTCCTAGATATGTTTGTGATAGTATTTTTGGATGATATTCTAATCTATTCTAAAAATGAAGAAGAACACTTAGCTCATCTTCAAACAATGTTGCAAAGACTTCGTAAGCACAAGTTATTTGGGAAGTTGTCTAAATGTTCTTTCTTTGAGAAGAAGATCCATTATTTAGGACACATTATTTCTGTAGAGGATATAACAGTAGATCCTAATAAAATTAAAACAATCATAGAATGCCCTATACCTAAAAATGTGTCTAAGGTAAGAATTTTTATGGGATTAGCTGGGTATTATAGAAGATTTGTGAAAGATTGGCTGAAAATCTAAACATCCCTGCAAAAGTTTAGTTTTTTTGCGAGCTTTCCAACGCATCAAATGGTTTGTCAATCGGACACCTAGATCAAAAGTTATGGCATTTGAAAGTTGGGCCTCCCGTATTGGAGAATGTAAAAAAATGTACCAGACATATAAAAAAGAAGTTAAGGGAAGTTACACGTGCTGATAAGTGTTTTGACACATCATAAGGCATCTTTTATTGGTAGATAATTTGTGTGCCACTTTTGGGTGGTTTTAGCTCATAGTTTTGTAATACCATTTGATAGTTTCATGTATTGTAGCTCCTATATATTAGTTGCTTAAGAAAGAGGTGTTAGTATGTGGTGACTGATCATGCAAATACTATACACTCGTAACGTATCCTCATTGAGGTTTGGGGGCACAGTCCCTAATTTTTTTCCCTCTTTTTACTCGTTTGGAGTCGGTTGTTAATTTTTGTTAACTGACAAAAGAAAAACAACATTGTAAAACCCTAATTCAAGAAGCTTCCAAAAAGCTTGTTATAAGCAGCTGAGATGTATGTTGCGGTGTGGAATTCACGAGATTGTAATTTGTTTTGCACTGGATAATAAAATCATTGGATGGCTGAGTTTCTGTGGATGTAGCCCATTTTGGGTGAACCACGTTAAATTTTTGTGTTGATCTCTTTTGTGTTGTTCTTCATTGTTAGATTTGGGTTATTTAATTTGCATATAATTGTTAGTGCTTATTGCTTTGATCTGCATGAACCCTAACAAGAGGTTGTAAGCACAAGTATGGTAGATGTTGATTTGTATCCAGATCTCCAGTTGTAGACACTCTTGCAAAAACTTGCCTTGCAATTATATTGTAATCTTGTTGAGTTTCTGAATAATATATTGAGCTATTTTTCGAGTGTGGGGTCTTTCAATTGAAAGGGTTTTCCCCATGTAAATCATTGTGTTTGTGGTTTGAATCTTATAATATGTTGTTGTGAGTGTGTTGGATGGAGTACACCCTCATCAAATGGTATTAAAGCAAGTTTTTCTTGAGAGTACAAACAAATTGTTGAACAGTGACGCAGTTTGTGCTAGGACCTTGAGATCATGTGTTTGAAGGTGGAAGTAGAATTGAGGATTTGAGGCAGCTTCACACTGAGGAATTTTTACATTAAGTATAAGAGAGGAAAGAAGAAAATCAAGATGCCTCCACGTAGAAACTGTGTTGGTAGAAATCTTGTTGTGACAGAAGAAGGGTTTAGAGCTCTATAGAGGCAAATTAATGTTGTCCAAGAGGAACTAAGAAGCGAGTTTAAACCAAGAAGGAGAGATGAAAGTGAAGATGAAGATGATACACCCCAAGATGATGCATAGTCTGAAGAAAATGATGGAGAAGCAGAGCCCGAACATGTTAGATTGATGAAAGCCATAACAAAAATTGGGAAAAGGCCAAAGATTGACATCTCTACATTTTTTGGTAATCCCAATATAGAAGAATTGATAGATTGGGTCAACGACATGGATAAATATTTTGAATGTGAAGAAATAGAAGATCTTGAGAGGGGCAAGCTTTCCAAGACCAAGCTCAAAGGTCATGCAGGAATTTGGTGGAAGGAGGGCAGTTAGGAAGAAATCAAAAAAGAAAAGAGAAGATCACCAGATGGGATAGAATGGTTGATAAATTGAAGAGACAGATTATTCCTTTGGATTATGAATTGGAACTTTTGAATAAAATACAAGGTCTAAGACAAATGAACAAGACAGTCAAATAATACATTGAAGAGTTTTACAAAGTCATCATTAGAGCAGGTCATAAAGAGACTAATAAAGAGAAGGTAGCCAAATATATCAATGGGTTGAAACCCAGTATCCAAGAAGAATTAATCCTGGTTAGATTGACAACTATTGAAGATGCATATTAGTTTGCAATGAAGGTAGAAGAGAAGTTAAACAAAAAATTTGAGAATAAACAAAGAGGAAGGGGTCGTGGTGGAAAAACTAGAGGAAGATCATATGGGGTTGTGGACAACAAGATGAGCAAAAGAAAAATCAAGATGCAGGTACCAGTAAAAATAACAGAGGTGAAAATGCATACCACCCTTAAGGATAAAATGATGGGTGCCAAAGAGGAAGAGATAGATTTGGAAGAGGGCCTGGAAGAGGAGGATTTAGAGGAACCTGTTTTAGATGCGTTGAAGAAGGGAATCGAGCATATGACTATCAACAAAATCAGGGAGGAACAAACAAAATACCAGAGGGTAATGCTAGAGTTGCCCATGTTGATGAGGAGGCTAGATATAAACATTAAGAAGATGTAGCAAGAGGAGAATCTCTTGTTATTAAAAGAGCCTTGCTAAAAGAAGAGGAAAAAAGAAGAACCAGCACAAAGAAAGAGCCTATTCTAAACAAGGTGTAAATCAAGAGGTAAGTGTTGTGATGCGATTAAAGATAGTGGAAGTATAGATAATCTAGTCTCTAAAGAGATGGTCAGAAAGTTGAATTTGAAGAGAATAGAGCATCCACATCCCTATAGGATTGCTTGGTTGTAGAAAGATCATAAAGATTTGGTTAATGAATAGTGTTTGGTAAAGTTTAAGATTGGAGATTATCATGATGAGGTGTTATGTGACATTATGCCAATGGATGTATGTCACTTGTTATTGGGAAGGCCATGGCAGTATGATAGGTATTATATCCATGATGGTCGTGCTAACACCCATTCTTTGACAAAAGATGGAATGAGACATAATTTGAAACCTGTGAGAGTAGCAGAGGAAAAGGTATGTAGTTGTTATATGTGAAAATAAGAAGAGGAGATGAATGAAGTTAAAGTCTATCAAATTAAACCCTCCTTTCACAATAACATTCAAGGACAAAATTGAGCCAAGTCACTACAAGATGGATGAGGAATCAACTGCTGATTTTGTGCTCAGGAATGATATGGAAAGAATACTTAGATTGAGAGATTTAACAAAACCTAGTCCAAATAAGCCTCAAACCCTAATTATAGTGCAATCGAGTACAAACAGACAGAATGCTACATGAAATTGTATAGGAAGATACTTAGAAAGGATAAAAAACAAACCAAAAGTTGAGCTTCTAGAAATGGAAACTTTGCGAACTATTGACTTCCAAAATAACTACAACCTAAAACCCTAAAACATTTTATAATCACCTAGGCTAGGGGTGTCGTCAGGGTGACTAAAAGAGGTTCATCAACAAGTTATGGGCAATTTTGGACAACCTTTAGGAGTGGGTAGACTTCTCTGCACTTTGAGCTCATCTTAGACTCGGGAGGGATATTCCAAGGGGTATTACCTAAATAGATATTAGTTTCAACACCAGGTGAACAACTAAAAATGAAAGGACAACCAAACCGAACTCGTCTTTTAGGCCCCAATGACTATCACTAGACCTAAAACAACTGGTTGTCACTAATAACCCCTATATAGCTGATGAAAAGGGCACTCCCATTGACAATGGGAAGTGCAGGTATGCTTGTTTGCAAGACATACAAAGTAACTACTTGTTTCACACACGATAAGTTTGTTTTAATTTTTAAGAGTGTGGGTGATCAAATATTTCAGATTGGTGCCTAATATATTGGGTTTCGAAGTCAACAGTTCAACAAAAGGAAGAAAACAACAAGAGAAATGAAACATGCACTTTCTGGATACCCAGATGTAAGAGAGACAACTATCAAAGAAGAAAATACTTAGTAATCCTTTGCAACATATAATAATTCCTCTATAACCATAAAAGAGATCATTACACAACATGTAATGTTTTAAGAATTTGTCTAATTCGTCTAATAAACGATTACAGTCATACCTTGAAGTGTGGCAAGAAGAAACCTAGATGAACTTAGGCTTTCCTTGAAAAATTATAGAAGAAGGAGAAATTCATTCAATGATGATTGAAATCAATATGAAAAACCTTTCATAGCCTGTGTTTTATCTACTGGAGAACTATAACTTTTTTGCTCTTTGAAACCCTAGAGAGCTCTACACTTAGTCAACTGAAAGTGGTAAAGATGACCAACCCAAAAAAAGAGTTCAACTCTTGCCTTTATAGCCTTCACATCACGTCTAAGAATGAAAAGGGCGCCAAAATCCTCAACCACCCCACCAACTGCATTAAAAAAACATTGAATTCAGACACCCACTTCACATTAATGGCATCCTCGAAAGTAGCTGGTGTGTTCCTAGGTGGTTGGAGGAGCATGGAAGGCTAGGAATCCAACCTCTAAAAAAATGGAGTTTTGGACCTCGGCCTTTCGGCCTTCACTCCTCGTCCTTTGTTTCTCTCTGCCTTAGTCTCTTTTTCTTTTCTTTGATCTCCCTTACTGAATCGGACTTCGGCCTTTAGGCCTTCAAAGTTTTGTGCTTTGTCTTTCTTTGTGTATCTTGAATGAGAAGGAGAAAACACCCAACTCTAATGACTTCAACACTTAGTATAATATTAGAAAGCTGTCAGACTTTAGACTTAGGGGCTTCCTCCCAACACTTTCCATGAAGAAGACCAAAGGCCGAAGGCCCGAAGTCTGACCTCAAAAATACTTTCCACACTTAGAATATTTTTTTATCTTTTTGAGTGGACCTCGGCCCTCGGGCCTTCGTCCCTACGCTTGCCATTAGGAAGACGCAAGGGAGGAACTCCAACCTCTGAAACTCTACTGAACACTTAGAATTTTCAACACTTAGGCAATCTTCGGGGCCAAATGGGGAAGCATGAAGGAAGGAGGAAGCCTGAAACTTTGACCTCCGACAAAGGGAAAAGCACAAGGGGAAACTTAGGATATTGGGACTTACCCAACTTTTGGGCTTTTCTACCTTGCATTTTGAAATGGCAAACACATGAAAATCTATGAAAGATCACTAGTAGAATTTTGCAAATAAATGATTATGTGACTAAAAATTTTAGTCGCGACAACTAAAAATGACTAATTAATAATTACTATATTTTTATAATTACTAATTACTAATTATTATATTCTTATTTAATACACAATATAATTGATATATTATATATTTTATATAATACAGATTAAATTATATACAATATAATTAAATTTATAAATATATATATTAGTATATATGTTATATTATTATTATATATTATATTCGAGAATACAAAATATTAAATATAAGTATGAAATTATTATAATTAATAATTAATATATTTCTATATAGATCAAATTAAATTAATTTATAAAAAAATTCATAGTTTAATTGATCTTTGGATAGATTAGGAAAAAGAAAACTATATGTATGTTAATATAAAATAAAATTAATAATATAATAATAGTAATAATAATAATATTAATATATAAACAATATCATTTTAAAAATGACCTACCGGTTGACCTCATGTTTTATTTAACATTTTCTCTCAGCCAATATATCCGATTTGACTAACATTGAGATCCATTTTAAATGGATTAAAATGGGTGCCACTATCTATTTTAAATGCATAAAAATGGGCACCACTTAGATTTTGTTTCAACCCTAAATGCTATTCCCATCAGAAGGCAAATTAGGGTGCCATAATGGGGATGAATTTAGGCTACATTTTGCCCTAATTTTTCATTTGGTTTTGCTTGATCTATGCTTATGCCTACCATGGCCGCCGCCGCCATGGAGGGTTTCCTTCTCAGACTCTTAGCCAGCTTGGGAACATAAATCGGGTGCAAAGTAACCAAGAAATTGATTCTGAAATGGAGTGAAGTTTGGGGAGGCCGTGTGGTTCAAGGTGGGCGTACAAATTTTTAGCGAGGGTGGCCTGGACTATCTGGGAAACCCTAGCCTGGTTCATGCGTAGAGCATCCTGGCCATCTAGGCATGCCAGGTCATCCTCATGGGTGCCATTGAGTGTCATGAACCAACCCTAAAAGTTATCCATGCATGTATAAAACATTGATTAATCTAAAGTCCTCTTTCTATTTGATATGACTCATGGAATTCGTCTAATACAATAACTCATTTTAATAATGATTTATTATCATTGCTTATATAAGATAATTGCATCGGATTGAAGATACTCATCCATTCCTCAATCGAGACTAAGAAAGAGATAATTATTATATAGAAGAACATCGACTAAATATACAAAGGAATATACATCATCAAACTTGGATTAGTTAAGAATAAATCATATGTTAGAGGCAGCGCTAGATTATAATGGGTTTCTCAAAAGGTGTGATCTATGAAACAATCACCACCGCTCCCAAAGGGCATCAAGTTAGATGTATAAGAGGTAGCACAATGGGAAGGAGAAGACATCAAGAAATATTCTTTTGAATAAGAAAAATAGAATAGTCTCATTAGATTAGCCAGCAAACAAATAGAAAATATACATTATTCATTCAAGATCTAATCCACAGATATAAAGAGGGAAAGCAACGAACAAGGGACATATAGTCAAACGAAGAAACAGATATAAAAATAATCTGTAAGTCTGATAATACAGTAACAGTCAAGAATCAATATCTATTTCAGATTACATTACTTATGTAGAAGGAATAAGATGTAAACAAATAGAATATGAAATGCTAATATAGCTTAAATGATAATACTTGTATTTATTATGTATCAATGTATCTTAGATGTAAATGATATTGAACCTCATCATGGAGGAAAGGAAGGAGACATAGGTAAGAGGATATATGTTTTCCATCTAAGTACGCCACCTTGGATGGGTGTCAAAGCCCTGTCATCAAGGCCAAGAGGGTCAAAGTCCTGCTCTTGGGCTTAGATTGGATAAACTGAGAACTCCTCTACGATCCCCATACCATTCCTACCATGATGATTTGTTAATTGTAAGGGATAAGGCATGGATAGGGAAGAAAGACAAGTACTCTACTAAGTATGCCACTTTGGTGGATGTCAAAGTCCTACCACCAAAGCTAGGAGGGCCAAAGTTTTGCTCTTGGGCTTAGTATGGGTAATTGGGTCAAACCTATCATGTCCCTAACCCTATGCTCCAAAATGTGTTTGATAATGATAGTATTATTGGAATTGTATTATGAGTTTAATATATGCTAAACTAACTCTAACAATGGCATTAGTTTATATGTATATATGCATGTACACTTGTGTTCTCTATGTGATGAGTGCAAGGTTTATATTCAAGAACATTACGAAGAAATAACCACCTGTAAGTTATATTCCTAACCCAAATTTATTATAATTGTGATTTTAGGGTTTAATCTAGCATAAATCTAGAAGGGGACATTACAATTGGTATCAAAGCATAATCCTTCCATCCTGTGAAGGATAGTGGATGCAAAATAGCCAAAGGGCTAAAAGAGCTTTGGAAAGAGAAAAGAGGAAACTAGCTGCAGTTAATAACTCCATACCTAACCACACCATGGGTGAATAAGGGAACAATGACTTGAGGATATTCACCCAAGTTGTAATGGAGCCAAATGAAAGAAACACTCAACTTTTTCTCAAAGCAATCCAAAACCTAAATAACAATAGTAATACAAATAATGAAAGGGCTATTCATTCAAATCATTTTGAAAACAATAACTCCATAAAAGACTCAAGCACTAGACCAACTAGACCATCTTTCCTACCACAAGAAAGAGAAGTGGAAGATGAGGAAGAAACCAATCAAACCATGAATAGTGTGGAAGAACTAGCAAAATCATACTCAAAACTAAGTTCTGCCATAAACAAAGATGTCTCCTTTAGGGACTACTGTGATGCCAAAAGATGAGATAAACCAAATAAAAAAGGAGGGAAATCTGACAAAGACCTAAAGGGAAGAATTAGTAAGATGGCTATCCCGAAATTTGATGGATCCAATAAGATAACGACACGTGCTTGGGTCCAAACATTGGACACATACTTTACACTTAGTCTAATGACAAAAAAGAATGCCATAACATTTGTCATCTTCCGCCTAGAAGGAGCAGCCCATGATTGGTGGCATCATGGCCTTATTACCGAAGATCACCAACATATAACATCCTACGATGAGTTCACCCAAGAGCTCATCCAAAGATTTGATCAAAAACATCCTGAATGGTATTTCAGGAAACTAACACTCCTAAGACAACAAGAAACCATAGAAGAATATGTCACCAAGTTTCAAAAACTCTCAGTCATGGTACCAGAGATATCCAAAAGAAGACTGACTTACCTATTTGTACAAGGATTAAAAGATCCTATCAAAGGGTTGGTAAGTGCCCTTAATCCTTCCACACTTAAGGATGCAATTCAACAGGCACTAAGTATGGATAACCACCCTACAAAAGACAAATCCAAGAGCATTAACCATCATTCCAAATACCCTTATAAAGATGCACGACATAAAAAGGGATTCCAAAAGGGAAAACCATGCTATCATTGCCAAGAACCATAGGAGCGTGGACATCTATGCAAAGGAATGAACCTCAAAAACCAGTGTGATGATTTAAAAAGGAACGAGTTATGTTTCAAATGTAAAGAACCATGGAAACAAGGACACATATGTGATAAAGGAAGCCAAATGCATAACATAGAGGTAACATCCGATGAAGAGACAAAAGGAAACCCTAGCAAAAAGGCAAGAAGAGAGGAAGAAGAACATGGGTCCCTAGCCACCATCTCTCAAAACAATGAACACCGACCCTTCAAAATTAGAGGCACCCTAAGAGGGCAAAAGGTATTGCCCTATTAGACAATGGGGCTTCACATAACTTTATTAACAGAAGTCTAGTGACAAAAAGGAAGTTAGAAACCAAAAACTTCAAGGGATTCAAAGTAGCTCTAGCAAATGGATCTATAGACCAATGTACCCAAGTACTTCCCCAATTAGAAATCACTTTGGGAAAGCACACCATTAAAGAGGATTTTTATGTTGTAACTCTAGAAAATGATGTAATATTAGGGACCCCTTGGATACACTCTTTAGGACGTTTCACCATGGACCTTCCAAATTTAGAAATCTATTTTCAACACAATGGGCAAGAGGTCACATTAAAAGGATTACCTAATGGATCCCCAAAAATGGTTACATGTAAAAGAATGGAAAGCATCTTTAGGCATAGTTAAGCTAAATGGGTTGCACAATGCATGATCCTAGATAAGTCTTCTTCCCAAAGTCAAATCAGCCACATAGATATTCAACCCATTTTGAGAAAACATAAGAGAGTTTTTGAAGACATTCCACCGAGCCTTCCCCCAAAGAGAGGATTTGAACATACTATAGAATTGGAAGATGGTGCCAAATTGGTAATTACCACTCCCTACAGGCATCCCCACAAATTTAAGGAAGAAATTGAAAAAACTATTAAGGAATTTTTGGAAATGGGGTATATTCAGCCTAGTTCTAGCCCCTTCGCATCCTCTGTAGTATTGGTCAAAAAGAAAGATGGAACTCTGAGTATGTGTATAGATTATAGAGCTCTAAACAAAAAAATAATAAAGAATTGTTATCCCATACCTAGGATAGATGAGCTAATTAATGAACTCCATGGAGCCCGATACTTCTTAAAGATTGACTTACGATCAAGATACCACCAAATCAGAATGAGAGAAGAAGATAGACCTAAGACAACATTTAGATGTCATTATGGGCATTACGATTTTCTAGTCTTACCCTTTGGCCTCATAAATGCCCTGACCACCTTCCAGTCATGCATGAATCATGTCTTCTGTAAGAAATTAAGGAAATTCCTACTTATATTCTTTGATGACATTCTTATCTATAGCAAGACATGGGAAGAGCACCTTCGACATATTGAAGAAATTCTAAGTATCTTGGAATCTGAATCCTTTTTTGCTAAGGCCTCAAAATGTGAGTTTGGCCTAGAAGAGATCCTTTATCTAGGTCATAAAATCAGTGCAGAAGGGGTAAGCGTGGATGAGGAAAAGATTAAAGCTATTAAAGGTCGGCCAAAACCTAAGACTCTGACTCAACTTAGAGGATTTGTGGGCCTATGCAGCTACTATAGATGCTTTGTCAAAGGGTTTTCCAAAATAGCCGCTCCCCTAACTAATTTAACCAAAAAGGGAGCCTTTGCATGGAGTGAAGCTTCACAACAATCCTTTGAAAAGTTAAAGGAAGCAATGAGTTCATGCCCTGTCTTAGCCATTCTTGATTTCACCCTACCCTTTGAATTATAATGCGATGCTTCAAGAGAAGGAATCGGGGTAGTGCTTATGCAAAACAAACACCCCATAGCTTTTAAAAGCCATAAAATTACAGACACGGAAAAACATTACTCTATATACCATAAAGAAATGTTGGCTATTATGCATGCTCTAACCAAATTCAGACAATATTTGGTATGTGGAAGATTCAATGTCAAAATTAATCATAATAGCCTAAGATTCTTCATGAATAAAAAAGATCTCAATGATCTCCAGCAAAAATGGGTAAGAAAAATCCAAGCTTATGATTTTGATATCGAGTATGTCAAAGGAACCAATAATGTGGTAGCAGATGCATTGTCTCGGCGACTCCACTTAAACACCATAACAAGCATTGTAGGGGATTGGAAAAATGATATTATTGTGGAGTATGCTAAAGATCTGTAAGCCAATGAGATACTTGATGGGAATGTGCCACATAGTGAGTATAAGATAACTGAAGGACACATTTTATATAAGGATAGAATTTTCCTTGTTCTTAATTCCAAAATAAAAGAAAAAATTATAAAAGAGTATCACGATAACCCCTTAGCCAATCATCTAGGATACTATAAAACTTATAAACAAATATGGGAAAGATATTCCTAGAAAGGGCTAAAAAAGGATGTCTTGAAATATGTCCAAGAGTGCATGACTTGTCAGAAAAAATAAAACTGAATAGAATCATTTAGTAGGTCTCTTGCAGCCATTACCCGTCCTGAATCAAAAGTGGGAAAGTATTTCGATGGATTTTATCATAGGGTTACCAAAGGTACATGGAAAAGATTGCATATATGTGATAGTGGACCGATTGACTAAATATGCTCATTTCTTCGCAATATCAACTGATTATAGGGCACCACAAATAGCAGAAGTATTCTTTAAAGAAGTCTTTAGATTGCATGGTTTACTAAAGAACTTAATCAGTGATCGAGATAGCCACTTCCTTAGTCAATTTTGGCAAGAACTATTCCAACTAGCAGGGACTGATCTCACTCCCAGCATGAGTTACCATCCCTAGACAGATGGACAAACTGAGATAGTCAATAAATGGTTAGAGGGATACTTAAGGAATTATGTCATAGGCCAACAAAGCGCATGGCTTAGATGGTTACATTTAGGGGGCTATTGCTACAATACCACCCACCATATGTCAATCGGTATGAGTCCATTCAAGGCCCTATATGGATATGACGCCACTTCTTTTGGAATCTTGATCATCCCAGATAACAAGGTACTCGGAGCCTAGAACTTCATACAATAAAGTACTGATATTATACGCACTCTTAAAGACAATCTTCACCATGCTCAAAACCAACAAAAGATTTATGTTGATTGAAATCATGTAGAAAGGACATTTGAAGTTGGAGATCTAGTTTTATTAAGACTCCAAGCATACAAACAATCTTCGATCAAAACTAGTGGAGTAGAAAAACTAAAACCTCAGTTTTATGGACCATACAAGATCCTAAGAAGAATAGGTGAAGTAGCATATGAATTAGAGCTGCTAGAAAGTAGTAGAATTCACAACATCTTCCATGTATCGAGACTCAAAAAGGTTCTTGGGCAACAAATAATTCCATGTGTAGAATTACCACCAATTGAATGATGAAGGTAAACTAATATTTGAGCCTAAAACTATCCTAAATGTGTGAGAAAAAAGATTAAGAAATAAAACTATTTCTGAGTTCCTAATCAAATGGAAGGGTTTGCCAGAGGAGGATGCCACATGGGAAGGGGAAGAGATCTTTAAATATCCAAATCTAAATTGCTTGAGGACAAGCAAATTCAGGAAGGGCAAACTATCATGAACTAACCCTAAAAGTTATCAATGCATGTATAAAACATTGATTAATCTAAAGTCCTCTTTCTATCCGATATGACTCATGGAATTCATCTAATACAATAACTCATTTTAATAATGATCTATTATCATTGCTTATACAAGACAATTGCATCGGATTGAAGATACTCATCCTTTCCTCGATCGAGACTAAGAAAGAGATAATTATTATATAGAACATCAACTAAATATACAAAGGAATATACGTCAACAAATGTGGATTAGTTAAGAATAAATCATATGTTAGAGGCAGTGCTAGATTATAATGGGTTTCTCAAAAGGTGCGATCTATGAAACAATCACCACCGCTCCCAAAGGGCACCAAGTTAGATCTATAAGAGGTAGCACGATGGGAAGGAGAAGACATCAAGAAATAGTCTTTTGAATAAGAAAAATAGAACAGTCTCATCAGATCAACTAGCAAACAAATAGAAAATATACATTATTCATTCAAGATCTAATCCACAGATATAAAGAGGGAAAGCAATGAACAAGGGACATATAGTCAAAGGAAGAAACAGATATAACAATAATCTGTAAGTTTGATAATACAGTAACAATCAAGAATCAATAGCTATTTCAGATTGCATTACTTATGTAGAAGGAATAAGATGTAAACAAATAGAATATGAAATGCTAATATAGCTTAAATGATAATGCTTGTATTTATTATGTATCAATGTATCTTAGATGTAAATGATATTGAACCTCATCATGGATGAAAGGAAGGAGATGTAGGTAAGAGGGTATATGGTTTCCATCTAAGTATGCCACCTTGGATGGATGTCAAAGCTTTGCCATCAAGGCTAAGAGGGTCAAAGTCCAGCTCTTGGGCTTAGATTGGATAAACTGAGAACCCCGCTATGATCCCCATACCATTCCTACCATGATGAGTTGTTAATTGTAAGGGATAAGGCATGGATAGGGAAACAAGACAAGTACTCTACTTATAAGTATGCCACTTTGGTGGATGTCAAAGTCCTGCCACCAATTCCAGGAGGGCCAAAGTTTTGCTCTTGGGCTTAGTATGGGTAACTGGGTCAAACTTATCATGTCCCTAACCCTATGCTCCAAAATGTGTTTGATAATAATAGTAATATTGGAATTGTATTATGAGTTAATATATGCTTAACTAACTCTAACAATGGCATTAGTTTATTTGTATATATGCATGTACTTGTGTTCTCTATGTGATGAGTGCAGGGTTTATATTCAAGAACATTACGAAGAAATAACCACCTGTAAGGTATCTTCCTAACCCTAATTTATTATAATTGTGATTGTAGGGTTTAATCTAGGGCAAATCTAGAAGGGGACATTACATTGAGGGATACTGTATGGCCGGAGGCTGACTCGGTGAGATCACAGACCTGCTCTATCTTGGCGGTAGCTTCGACCCACTTGGCTTGACTAATGACCTCAATGCATTTGGAGAGTTGAAGGTGAAGGAACTCAAGAATGGGTGCCTCACCATGTTCTCCATGTTTGGTTTCTTCATGCAGGCCATTGTCATCGGCAAAGGTCCTCTCAAGAACTTGGCTGACCATCTTGCTGACCCCATTAATATCAACGCCTAGGCTTATGCCACCAACTTCGTCCCTGGCAAGTGAACATCTTTCTCATGTGCTTGTAAACATATTTGACATTGTAGTTGGATGCCATAGTAGTGAAATTCATTTTTCTTTTACTAGGTTACAATTACTTGCTTCTGCATTTCATCTTTCTTGGTTTCTCTATTATTATTATGCTTTTTCTAGTTTCTCTATTATTATTATGATTTTTCTGGGTACAGCTACCATCAATCATTCAGTGCACTCTAGAGGTAAAAAGCAAAGAGACTGAACTTAAGAGCAAACACTCCTTGATATTCATTTCGTGCCTTGGGTCCAAAATAACCAGATTGTAAGTTAAATAGGGTTTATTTCTCTTTATGCATTGTGTGCCTGAGGTCTGAAATAACCAGGTTTCATTTCTTTGGATGTTATTTTGATTAATAAAAGTGATTTCATGCTATGTATAGATGGAATGAGTTTTGTAAATTAATGTGCAGGTTGGTGATTCTAGTCCTAAGGAACTGGCCACTGCAACCCAAGTACAGGGTACATACTTGTCAATCCATCAGGAAAAACCATCTTCTGAACTTGTAAAGGTTACTGATGAGATGGAATCCTTCAAAGAATATTCCAAGCTTCGAGTGGAAAGGATGAACAAACAATTGGCTGGAACTCATTTGAAGAGGGTTGCTGAGGCAAAGAAGGATGAGAAGAAATGATTTAATTAAGCTTTGTATTTCAGTACTTTATTTTCATGGTTGGAAATGTCATGTATTGGGTTGAAAATAAAATTATTAGTGAAGTGCATGTTCTAGTTATTTGTTGGCAAATCATACATTGGAATTGGGTTATATTAAATTTTGTTGTATTTTGATATACTTTATTTTTATGGTCTATTTGAGGTGTATGATGAACAAGTAATCTAATGCTTTCAAAAGATCTCCATCTATTTTCCTTCAACTAGTTTATGTACATCCATTGAACGGTCTGAATTGCATTAATGGCTGCATAACTTTTCCATGGACTGGACTAGACATGTGGAGAAGTGAATAAATATGACTAAATATATGACTAGTTGATGGCAAAATAACGATTAAAATGACTAAATATACTACCAATGGACGGAAATTAGTTAATACAAATAACTAAATATACTACCAATGGATGAAAATTAGTGAATAAAAATGACTAAATATACTACCAATTGACAGAAATTAATGATTGCAATGACTAAATAAATGACTAACATGACTAAATAAATGACCAGTTCACAACAATCAATGACTAAATTAACGACTAAATATACTACCAAATTGATCAATCAAAACAACCAATAAATGACTAAAAATGGCTGTCATAAATTTGGTCGCATTATAAATGACTGGAAATAAACTACTAATGGTCACGTGACCAAGCTTAGTCTCTTATATGCAATTTTTAGTAGTTTTTAAGTCATTTATTATTGTTTTTCTACTAGTGGATGTCTCTGATTAGTTATAAGCTATAGATTCAAGTGGCACTCAAATGGAACATGGGGGCACTTTGGGGACAAATTTTTTAGGTGTCAACACTGGCTCTAGTTGGGGATGTGTGCCAAGTAGTGGCACAATGAGAATTTACATATCCAGAGCAAACAAAAAAAACTAAAAAATGACACACTAGAACCAAAACAAAACACCATCAAGACCAATAATGGTCAAGACTACTCGAGGTCAAAATATCAGATATAACAAGATTTTACCACAAAATTTGAAGGAAAATCATTACCTATGAGAAGTAATGTTTCAAATGCTACCCATGAACCAGCAGCTCTAGCAATTCTCCTTCCAAGTTTCTGACATAAAAAGTGTCCACATTGGCCTTCTCATCAATTTGATATGGGCCTAACCATAGTGGTTCAAACTTACCATGTTTGCCCTTGTCTTCTGACTTTGCATTCCAGAGGAGAACCAAATCACCAGTTTGAAAACACCTTTAACCGCTCTCTTATTGAACAGATGTTCCACCTCAAGATTCCAACCTGCTGAGGGTTTTAAAAATTTGTTTAAAATCCCCTCTATTGCTAAGCCTAGTAGTTCCATAGTGTCAGACAAATCTGCTAGCGCTTCCTGCTCCCATAAGTTATATTCTGAATTAGATAATGGGATGTACAAGTGTGAAGACTGCTCTTTTGTTTTTAATCCTCCTAGAACCAGTCATTTCCGGATGTTTTCAGCTAAGCAAGCTATAATGCCTAAACAAGAAATTACAAAAGTCCATGTAAAAGTTATAGCTACTCCTGCAGGCCCTTGCCCTATACCTAGTGCAATTCTTCCCTTTAGGGATTTTATGCTTTTTGACACCACCGGTACCTATAAAGTAGATTTCTGGCCTCTTCATATATTTCTTGTATCCCTGTAATTGGTCACTTTTGAAGAAGGTTCTAGCAAACGACATATGAAAGCCTACAAGCGCACCAAAAAGACTACCTCTTGTCCAGGAGTCATCCTGACAATTCACTTTCCAGGTATAATGGCCTACCCCTTGGCATTCCTGATTGATACAGGAGCAGATCTCAATATTGCTAGATATAATGCATTTCCTAGAGATGCATGGATAGAAGGAACCACAAGTATTACTTTTGGAAATTTAGAAAAAAGTAATAGTTCCGCAACTTGTGAAGCCCCTATTCAAATAGGATTTGATGGTTTTATGGATACACTAACATTTGTCCAACCTTTGGAGTGGTTTCTCTTAGATTCCCTATGGAGGGATCAAAAATCTTTTCAATTACAGGCTTTTTTACTTCGGTGACCAATTTTGGTCCTTCATACTGAGCCTGTAAATATCCCTTAGCACTGGAAGGGAAATTCATTGTTTTCACAGTCTGCTGTTGTCTAACAGTTTGTACCACTGATTGAATAGTTGTGGATTCTTGATGTAATTCAGACTGGATATCGACAGATTCTTGCTTTATGGAATCGCCTATCAATAGTTGTGACTGTGCTATAGAATGGACTTCCTGATATACTTCCTCTATTCTTTGTCCATTATGTTTGGCATGAATATTTGCAGTATTCAATTGTGAAGAAAGCACATCACAATCTAATTTAACTTCACTTCTGACCTTTTGCAGAAGTTCTCTCTGTTGCCAACAAGCCTGGCCCACTAGCTCGTGCTTGGGTCAGAATCACTTGGAATGCGTCTGGCGTAAAATATGCAACCTTCACAAGATTCGCCAGGTGGGTGTGTACAATCAGGAGCTCGGTTATCAACGAAATTCCTTGCTGCATCATAAGTGGGAACTTGAGGATCATCGGTTGGATCATACTCACAATTAACACAAGTTTGATTTGAAGAATGTGGTATACATCATGTGTGTGCTTGGTGTTTGAGGCCTTACAATGCCTTCACCATAGTCTTCTAGCCATACTACCAGGTGCTGGTGCCTCACTGATATGCCGTTGAGCTGGAGGACTAGATGGCCATGGTTCTCTTCTCTGTAATGGTTTATAGCCATGTTGTTCTGGAATCTCATCTGTTGAGACTGATAGGCCATATTGAAGGATGGGTATCCTTCGCACAGGAAGTTTAGGAGGCCGATCCGCTTCTCACATCAGTAGTGCTTTTTGGCATTAAGCTATTCTAGCTTGCTATTCAAATTTCACCATGTTTCTTGGACCATATCCATACTATGAAGTCTGGATTCTATCTGGACAATTTCTTCAATTGTCTTGTCTAGATCTGCACGGGTGTCCCTTCTTAGCATTCTGCAGAAGAAGGAAACTTCCAAATTTTCATCAGAAGATTGTATTTGCTTAGTCATCATATTTACTTGAGCTTGTTCTAGAGCTGATGTATATTCTTCAGATTCTGATTCAGATTCTGTTTATGCCTCAGTACTGGATAGAATAATATCATCTGAGTCTGATGGGTAGTCATTGATGAATTCAAATTCATCATCTTCTACACTTGCTTCTCTTGCAGTGCAGACTTTTCCTTTTCCTTTTTTCTTGTGTCTGTCCAGGCACTTATTTGCAAAGTGTTCACCCTTGCAAATGTAGCAGGTAGGCTTCCATTTCTGGGAACCTTTTCTTTTCTTATCCCTTTTCCTAAAGTATCCTTTCTTCTTGGGATACTTACCAAATTTCTTCTTTTTCTTCTTGTAGGATTTTTCTAGCTTATCACAATCATAACAAGAAGATTTGTCTTTATCTGGGAATTGGTTTGAGGGCATTATTTGGTAGCATACAGAGGAGGATAGTAAAGGTTGTACTTTTTTAACTCCTTCTTTGCCTTTTCTTCATCACAGATTTCTTCATTGATCTATGTAAGGAATTGAACTAACTGAGGAAAGGAATGTGATAGAATTCTCCTATCACATTTCCAAAACTTTTAAGAAAAGTTGTGAACATAAAATCATGATTTTGTTCATGGCCTGACTGATAGAAATTCTGATACTGAACCTCACAATATTTTTTGAAATATTTGAGATCTTTTCATTTACCTTTCATGAATTTGTTGTAGGCCAACTTTTCTCTGGTATCTATTCTTCCAACGAACAGATGTGTCAACTGAGCATAGACTTGATCTGTACCTCTGCCTATTAGGTTTTCTCTGAAAGTGTCATCTAGTCTATCCCAGACACTTCGTGCAACACCTATCATAGCATTAAGAGCCTGCTTGATCACTTGTGATTCATCAGCATTTGCATTAGTGGATAAATAATTTGTTATCCAGGCTCGCATGGCATCTATTCCTCTTGTATTTTCTATATCCTCAAAATTATCAAAATTTACAAGGGGAGGTGTATCTGCTTTCAGAGTTTGGATATTTTTGAATGGATCAACAGGGTTAGATCCATTGGGATTTGAACCATTACAATGAGCCATTTGGAGCTTTCCTTTTGCTCATTCCTCTAGAGTGGTTTCTCTTAGATTCCCTATGGAGGGATCAAAAATCTTTTCAATTACAGGCTTTTTTACTTTAGTGACCAATTTTGGTCCTTCATACTGAGCCTGTAAATATCCCTTAGCACTGGAAGGGAAATTCATTATTTTCACAGTCTGTTGTTGTCTAACAGTTTGTACCATTGACTGAATAGTTATGGATTCTTGATGTAATTCAGACTGGATATCGGCAGATTCTTGCTTTATGGAAATGACTATCAATAGTTGTGACTGTGCTATAGAATGGACTTCCCGATATACTTCCTCTATTCTTTGTCCATTATGTTTGGCATGAATATTTACAGTATTCAATTGTGAAGCAAGCACATCACAATCTAATTTAACTTCACTTCTGACCTTTTGCAGAAGTTCTCTCTATTGCTCTAAAGACTGCTGCTGAGTGACCCACCACATTTCTGCTTGACTTTTGAACTCATTATACTGGGTTTTGAGTTCTTGGAGGTCTTTGTTAACAGAGGCCATCCATTGGTCTGTGAGACACTTTTCCAAGCATTCAAGAGTGGAAATAAGAGAATGGAAATTTTCTTGAGCACTAAGACGGGCTTTTTCAGCCTTGACTGCTTCGATCTGAAGCCAGATCTTTTTATCCTCAGCTAGTAACATAGATTTCCTAAGGCACATATTAGTCCAGTTGAGCAGTTTGCTTTGGCTGGAACCTTGAAGACTTTCAGCTACAGGAAATATATGAAGAGGCCAGAAATCTACTTTATAGGTACCGGTGGTGTCAAAAAGCATAAAATCCCTAAAGGGAGGAATTGCACCAGGTACAAGGCAAGGGCCTGTAGGAGTAGCTATAACTTTTTTATAGACTCCTGTAATTTCTTGTTTAGGCATTATAGCTTGCTTAGCTGAAAACATCCAGAAATGACCGGTTCTAGGAGGATTAAAAACAAAAGAGTAGTCTTCACACTTGTACATCCCATTATCTAATTTAGAATACAACTTATGGGAGCAGGAAGAGCTAGCAGATTTGCCCGACGCTGTGGAACTACTAGGCTTAGCAATAGAGGGGATTTTAAATAAATTTTCAAAACCCTCAGTGGGTTGGAATCTTGCACTCTAAGTGTGTGGTAACGAAGACACAGATGGACCAGGTTGGTTGTAGTTGAAAACTCTTTCTATTCTCATGGAAGGGCTACTGCATAAAATAGACGGGTTCCCGGATGAGAATCTGATTATTGCCTGATCATCTAATTCTTCAATTGAGATACCTCTCAATTGTGGTTGTTTCTCTTCTTCAGGTTGTTCACCTTGATCCCAAAGATCTAATGTCCATTCTTCTGGTAACTTGATAACTTTGTGATGAACTATCTTTGGAGAAGTTAACTGTGTGCTATCATTGGTAGATTTCCAGATGGTTGACAGACCTTCTAGATCTTGTGCCTTTCTGGGGTTTATCATCAAGGGTAAGACCTTGTTGTATAACCTATAGTGAACCAAAAAGGTGAGGGAATGGTCTACAGATTGTTTTTTCATGTAGAGGTTCATGGTCTTAAAGTTATATTCGAGAACATCTCGAAGATTACCATCTTTTAGACTGATTGGGAAATCTAATAAATAGTCTAGATAAAGTGACCTTTTAGCCATGGAGTCACATGCAGCACCTAACAAGGAATGAGACAACTTGTAAAATATTGCATCTTTCAACATCATCATAATGATGATAGGTAAGCCTTTTCGGTAATGTCCATAGATACCTATCCGAACTTAGGATAAATACATGAATTGGGGATTATTTGGGCTAGCTAAGGCTTCCTTCTAGAATTTCTGGACTTGGGCATTTGAGAATATTCTAAACTTGCCTTTGTTACCACCTATAACTACATGCTGTAAAGTAGCTACATGACATCTTTGAGAAGTTTTGTAACCAAACCAATTGTTTAAACCTTTGTTTTTATTAAACATATCTACAAGACTATTAGGTACATCTCTATAGATTTTAGAGGGTTTAATCTTAGGCACACAAAATTCCTTATCATCAACCTGACTAGAAGATACTTCATCTAATATATTACTACTAGATTCATGAGTACAAAAAGAACTTTCATTATCAGCAAAGAAGTTTGTGAACTTAACTTCTATGTTACAATCTATTGTTTGGTCGATGCCTTCCATATGCGATCTAGAAGTGCTTGGCCTATCCATTTTTGCGCTTAAACCTATGCTCGAACCCGCACTCGATATACAAGATTACTACCTCAGATCTGCCCTAAATGTAAAAAGCAAAGATGGGACTTACACAGAGAGGACTTACAACAAAACTCTAGTTTGTATGAGCAATACGGGGAGCAATATAAGGAGCAATACAGATAGAAATATTAACACTAGTGAGATGTTATGGTTAGACAATGATAACAACAGACGAACACATCATTGGCTCTGATACCAACTTTGAACAACAACTGCAAATGACAAATGATATGCGGATGAACAAAGTATCTGACATTCAAATAGATCTTATGAATATTATTATTTCTTACACTCAAGAACAATACATTCATCATATTCAATGCGCGCTGGCAATGATATAGACATATATGCAGAAAGAGGAGCTTAAAAGCTTTTACAATACTTTAAACTTGTTTAATTTAGATTTTCTGATTCACTCAGATTAGCTTAAAGCTGCAAAGTGAAGAACATACTCTTCTTAATAAAACACCTAACAGACTCAAGACTTAGACTCTTACTCTCTCTGACTTCACTCGCCTAGAATTCATTGAGAAATGAAGGCGGCCCTCTTGCCTTTTATAGGGAGTGCGGGCGAAACTTTAACCTTATCTCATGAATTGTAGTTTGAAATCCGTCCATAGAAAGTGGACATGTAACAACTTCCTTTTTGAAGAGTTACCCAAATAAAGATAAGCATCTTCTGGGGGGTCCCAATAACTCATGAACAGAGAAAGGAGGGGATAGACAAAACAGGAAAAGAATCAATATTTACATGTTTTCTTTTTTATCACGAGAAGGTTAACTTGTGCTTACTGTGAGGCATGTAAGCTTTACCCTTTTATCGTGGAAGGGCCCACGTCTATCTTTTGACATGAAGAGATAGATATCTTCAGTGGCCAACAAGCTTGGCCCACTAGCTCGTGCTTGGGTCGGAATCACTTGGAATGCATCTGGCGTAAAATATGCAACCTTCACAAGATTCGCTAGGTGGGTGTGTACAATCAGGAGCTCGATTATCAGCAAAATTCCATGTTGCATCATAAGTGGGAACTTGAGGATCATCGGTTGGATCATACTCACAATTAGCACAAGTTTGATTTGAAGAATGTGGTATACATCCTGTGTGTGCTTGGTGTTCTAGTTCATTTTCCTTCCAGATGATACTCATGGTCTTCATCTTGTATGGACCATAAAACCCTTGGGAAATGCTTCATTGATCCATCATGTCCATTCGGTAGGTCTTGGTATGAATCCAGATTGGCATTTTCTTGGAATGGAGGAACCTTAGTCTATTAAGAACATTCCAATGTTCAAAGACTGAAGAAGATCTAGCAGGTCCGTAAACTTGACAAAGATACCTGCTGATTGGGTTTTCATCAGGGGAGTTGAATGTGAGTTTGAAGGTACAACCCATATAGGAAGATGTCCCATTAAACTCCATATTATCTGCATGTGGATAAGGTCCTTGAAATAGATCCCTGATTAAATTCTTTCTGTGTTCCTCATTTAGCCATCGATCTGGTCTTTCTACTGGTGGATTGAGAAAAGAGATAGGAAGAACAAAGTCTCCACACCAATTCTGAAGTATATGACTGACATCTGGATCAATAGGTTCTGCTTCTACTGAGAACTGAAAGAATGGTTTGTCGGTCCATAATCCTGCATATGTTAGCTGCTGTTTAGTGACTAACATTTTAAAACGGTCATGAAGAAAATCATTAGCCATTTAGAAGTTATGAAGATTTCTTCTTTGGAAAGGATTGGTACTCCATTCTCGACAACTTTCTTCATACCAGTGGTGTTCCCTTATTCGGATTATCCGTACAGTGCCAGATGAGTTTTGTTTTGCTTCAGAAAGAATAGGTTCTGAAGTGTGCTCTTCTCTAGTCATGAAATCTGCAAAAATATTTTCAACTCCAGGGAGGTGAATGAAATCAAATTCATAAGTACTTAATAACTGTGCCCACCTAAGGAGTCTTCCTCTGACAACTTTATTTTTTTATTCTTTTCTGAAGAATCCTCGCAGATTTTGAAGATCACTTTTTAGAAGAAATCGCTTGTCAGCAATAAACATCTGAAATGCTTGAAAAGTATTGACAACATCAAGGATTTCTTTATGTGTACTATGGTAGTCTATTTCACTGTTCTTGAAACTACCAGAGATATATCTAACAATCTCACCTTTATCTTTGGGATTGTGAGATGTTGTTTTCTGCTCTCTAAGAACACCAGCCTAGGCACCTTCACTTGCATCGGTTTCGACTATCTTGAAATCATTACCTAGTAACTTTAATGGTGGCAGCTGGGAACACTTATGTTTGATTCTTGAAATCAAAGCATCATGCTTAGCCATCCATGGTGGTGGTGTTTTTCCCAGAAGTTTGTTGAGCTCAATTCTATCTTCAACAAGCTTGTAATAGAATCCTGCAATATAATTAACAAGGCCTAAAAAGCGTTGCAATTCTTTTACATTGGTTACTGCAAGATTGGAAATTTTATTCAGGATGTGAAGTTGTGCCTCCATTCTCCCCCCCAGAAGAAGCTTGATGCCAATGAAAACAGTATGGTTTTGGGCAAAGTAAGACTTTGTGGGATTGATAGCAAGCCCATGATGTTGGCAAATAGAAAGGAATTGGTGGAGGTGATTTAGGTGTTGAGGCATATCCTGGCTGAAGACAAGAATATCATCAATATAGGGTTGGATGAACTTGGCATAAGGCCGAAAGATAATGTCCATTTTCCGCTGAAAAATGGAGGGACAGTTTTGATACCGAATGGAGGGACAGTCCATTCATAGAGGCCTTGTGGTACTAAAAATACTGTTTTGTAAAAGTCAGCACTTTTGAGACTGATTTGCCAAAACCCTTTTGTTAGATCGAATTTGGAATAAATATGACTACCTTGAATGGTTTGCCAAATATGATCCTTACTGGGAGGAGGATGTCTATTGTCAACAAGACAATAATTTAATGGCTTATAATTTACAACTAGCCATTTCTCAAATAATTCTTTACCATTCTCATCAACCTTTGGAACATACATTGCATGACATGAGAATGGGGACTCAAAAGTTTGAATTATGCCTAGCTTTTCTAGCTCCACAACTTCTGTTCTACAAGTTAATGCTTCAGATGAACTCATTAAGAAGTAATTAGCTTTATCTTTTGGTATGAGCTCATTACCTTGAGGATCTCGTTTGAGAGGGAGATCACATGTCAGGTTCCTCTTTTGCTTCTTCAAGTCTTTTGTAAGGACAGTTGTAGCAAAAGCATTCTTTATTTCAGTGAGAGATTCTTGACCTGCATCCATTTGTTTGGCGAGCCAAACTGCATTAACTGGTTTCCTTTTCTTTTCTATTTCTAACTTAGTTGTATAAGTTAGATATTGATAAAGCCGTGGAAGTTGATACCTATTCTGAATTATAATAAAATGAGAATCAATGGTGAATGGTTCCCATTGTTGAATTGCTTTGCTTCCAATTACACCATCATATCCATCTACCTCATATTGGACAAATGTTAGTGTATCCATAAAACCATCAAATCCTATTTGAATAAGGGCTTCACAAATTGCAGAACTATTACATTTTTCTGAATTGCCAAAAGTGATACTTGTGGTTCCTTCTATCCATGCATCTCTAGGAAATGCATTATATCTAGCAATATTGAGATCTACTCCTGTATCAATCAAGAATGCCAAGGGGTAGGCCATTATACCTGGAAAGTGAATTGTCAGGATGACTCTTGGACAAGAGGTAGTCTTTTTGGTGTGCTTGTAGGCTTTCATCTATCATCTGCTAGAACCTTCTTCAAAAGTGACCCTTGGTTCTGCTTGGTCAGTGACAGCTTGATGGATGAGAGGACTGTAGGGCTTCTCTTCACAATACAATTGTTTTTCCTGAATGGATGCTTAAGTAGGCAACTGTATGGGTCCAGCTGAATTGAACTGGTTGGCAAACTTGTCAAGTTCAGGAGACTTGGCCATTTCTTCAGTAAGATAGAAATTTTCTTCATCATCTATCTCTAAGATTTCTTCTCGGGCTTGAGTTATTACCTTTTCTAGGAAGGCCTTACGATGCAATTTTTTGTCATGTGCCATCCTTCTGGCTTCATCCAACTTTGTTAACTCATGCATTCTCAATGCCATAGCATCATTTCCATATTCTCCTGTTTGTTGTAGCAATTGATACACAGGCAACTCCAGTGACATTGGCATTTTGGCCTCCTTCCCATATATTAGCTCAAAAGGACTCTTGCCTATAGCACATTTGTAGGTTATCCTATCAGCCCAAACTGCATATTTTAGCATGTCATCCCACTATTTCTTGTTCTCATCTAAAGTCCTCTTTAAAATTTTCATGAGGCTCTTATTACTGGACTCAGCTTGTCCATTGCTCTATGGGTGATATGGTGATGAATGAATCAAACCTATCCCATACTTGGAACACATACTTACAATGTCTTGAGACCTAAAACACATAGCGTTGTCTACAACAATTCTAGATGGCACACCAATTCTAGTTATCAAATTATTCAACAAGAACTCAATCACTACCTTGGACATGGCATTGTGAGTTGGAATAGCCTCAACCCACTTAGTAAAGTAATCAGTTGCCACCAATATCCACCTGTACCCATTGCTTGATCTCTTCTGGATCTCCCCTATGAAATCAATGCCCCATTGCTGAAAGGGTGCTTCAATGGTAACATTCATAAGGGGAAGGGCACCTTGAAACTTTAATTTCCTTGCAAATCTTTGATAGGCATCACACTTTCTAATCTATTTCATAACGTCCTTGAAGAGGCTCAGCCACCAAAAACCTGCCCTAATGATTTTATGTGTTGTGGTTTTAGCATAAAAATGCCCACCACATACTCCTTGGTGATATTCATCAATAACTTTCTTAGATTGTTTTTGATCTAGACACTTTAACAACAATCCTTCATGATTTCTCCACATTAAAATATCTTGGACCAAGACATACCTTTGGGATTGGAGTTTAAGTGTCCTTTGCTAAGTTACACCCATGCCCTGGGGGCAATGCATGTTGACAAGATAAAAGATAATATTCTTATACCATGGGTCATTTATCAAGCACACACATCAATAGACTAAGAAGAATTTACCTCATTTATCTCAGCTACCTCTAAGTTGGAATTTGCCATCAATTTAGCTAAACCCTAGCCTCTAACCAGTTTGGTGACTTATATGTCCATTTCATATTCTTGGATCTTCTTGATCCATTTGCACCTTCTCCTTGAAGCTTCCTGTTGTGTGAAGATATCCTTCACTGCTGTGTGGCACATATGCTATGATTTTGGCCCCTGTGAAATAAGATCTAAAATTCTTTATGGCCTTAGCCAATGCATAGGCATGTTTCTCCATTATGGAGTAATTCAATTCAACAGCCTGTAAAGATTTTCTAAAGAACCCAATAGACTGTTCAAATCCATCTTCATTCTTTTGAAGTAGAACAACAACAATAGTATAAAAAGAAGCAAAAGAAAATGACTGAAGGGGTTTAGAATAATCTAGACTTTTTAGTAATGTTGCCTCCTTGATAGCTTCTTTGATATCCTTGAATTCTTCATATGGCTCTTTCTCACATGTAATAGATTGCCCCTTCTTGAGCATTTTAGAAATAGATTTATTCTTTTCAGAAAAATTAGGAATAAGTCTCCTAACAAAGTTGATCTGCCTGAAAAAAAATTGTATTCCTTGACTGATTTGGGCTAGAGAATGAGATCAATAGCCTTAACCCATTCTGGATCTATCCTTACCTTTTGACACAATGTGCCCGAGCAACTTGCCCTCTTCAACTCCAAATTGACATTTTTTAGGATTCAAAGAAATCCCATACTCTAAAAACCTATGGAAGATTACCTCAAGATGCTTGCAGTGCTTACCTCATTCTTTTGAGAATGTTGTCAGGTCATCTTGATAAACCACCATGATCTCATCAATGAGACCAGAAAAAGATACATCCATAGCTCGCTGAAATGTTGACCCAACATTCTTTAATCCAAATGGCATTCTTAGCTATACATAGGTCCCCCAAGGAGTGGTGAATGTTGTTTTATACTATTTTGACTCCTTGACCAACACTTGATTGTAACCTGAAAACCCATCCATCATTGACATCAACTCTGAACCAACCACCCTCTGTAACAAATGATCCATACTTGGAAGAGGATATTTATCCTTGAGGGATTTGATGTTTAGATTTCTGAAGTTAACACACAACCTGATTTCCCCATTCTTCTTCCTTACCAAGAGAAGGTTGTATACCCATTCAAAATGTCTAATGGGTTTGATAATGCCTCCTCCTTTCATCTTCAATAATTCTTTTTGCATCTTGGGAGCAATGGTAGGATTTATAGGCCTCTGTTTCTGCCTGAATAGTTTTACATCAGGTTGGAGGGGAATGGTATGCTGGAACAAATCCTCCCTATAATCCTTAATCTCATCATAGGACCATGCAAAACACTTCTTAAATTTTCTGAGTAGAGCAATCAACATCTGCTTCTCATGAGGCTTCAACCTCTTCCCAATGTAAACCATTCTAGGTGCCTCCCTAGTTCCAAGGTTTACACCTTCAATGTTGTCCTCTACAATAGGTTTACTTTTACTCTTCCATCAGTTTGCATTGTCAAACATTCTTTGTAATGCTACCAGCATGTTTGGAATAGTATGTCTTTAATTGCACAACTTCACTACCAAACAAAGTTTCCTTACCATCAGCTACTTCTATCATTGGTTGCCAATCAATCAACTAATTATTAAATTCATCCATACAGTTCAGAAAACTGTAAATCTGATTGGTGTCGTTGAAAACCTGCCAAATATATATGTTATCAAGGATTGTTGATCTTGTGAGTATCTCCACAACATAATGGTTATGAGGAAAAATCATTTGAGGATCAAATTTTGATGTAGCTACAGCTAAAGAATCTGCCTTTTCATTTTTGGTTCTGTTAGCCCCATTCAATGCCAATGGCATCATACAACACCACAGTATCCCATACAACAATCTTGTCTCCTCTTAACCTTTTATCTCTGGTAGAAAATTTATTTCTAATCTACTGCACTACTAATTCTGAGTCCCCATAAATCTTTAAGTACCTAATTTTTTTTTCTTGTGAGAAATATTTAATCCTAACAACAATGCTTCATACTCTATATTTTTAGTGCACTAAAAATCAAGTCTGAAAGACATACCAAACTACTCACCATCTAGAGATATCAGAACAATCCTAGTGCCTGATCCTTCCTTTGAGAATGCACCATTGAAATATAATGTCCACAAATCAGACATATCATGACAAAAACAATAGGGTTAGAAGATGAAACATTTACATTTGAATCATCATCATTGCAATATGCCATAAAGTGATCAATTTTAGTATCAAAGAAATTCAAATGATCCTCCTCTATTTTATATATGTCTTCAATGTTCAATTCTTCTACCTTCTTCTCCCTATATAGTTTCACTTCCACACCCTAAACTAGAATGGTGGCATATGACAGGTCCATTTGAATACTACCACCCATGGAAGTTTCCCATTTTCTAGATAACAACATGCCCCATTTTACTGGGCAATCTACTATGATTATGTCCATAAAAAATGACTTGTCAGGATACGTAGCTAATTGGAGCTCAACATCCTTGACCAATCCAATAACATTGACTTCTCAAGAATCCATAACAAAAGACTTGCCAAAAGATTTGGACACCTTTAAACCCAAATCATTCATGATTTTTAGTGGCATGACATTACTAGAGGCCCCAGAGTCAAGCATACAGTTGTACATCAACCATCCATTATGATCAATGTGGTGTAGAAAGGATCCACACCCATTTGACTATTCACCATAGATGATCCTAAGTAAACCTCAATGATTTCATTATGACCCACACTCTCATCATTGTTTATGGAAACAACAACAGATTGTTTTTGTGCATTTACATTAGTAATAAAAGACCCTACCTCTCTCTATGTTTAGGGATCCTAAGGAGTTC
Source organism: Cunninghamia lanceolata (assembly GCA_027924645.1). Classification (NCBI taxonomy): domain Eukaryota; kingdom Viridiplantae; phylum Streptophyta; class Pinopsida; order Cupressales; family Cupressaceae; genus Cunninghamia; species Cunninghamia lanceolata. Next base: position 913,974 of record BSBN01001207.1, read on the forward strand.
CTCTATTGGCACAAAAATTCTATTTGGCTAAAGATTTGAGCCATATCAATAGGGAGATAGTGCAAAGGAGTATCACATGAAACAATTATATCATTTGCAAAGGGAATGTAAGGTATTATTTGACTAGATGAAATATCCTTACCTTCTTCCTTCATTTTCTTCTTCTCCTTTTCTAGTTCCTTTTGAACTTGAGGTTGATCACGTTTGTAACCACCTTTTGGGTAATGAACTCCTAATATAGGCATAATAACTAGTTGCTCAGTTGATGTTGGGTTCTTTTGTACATATTTCTATTTTGCTACCACTGGCTGCACTGGAAGCTTCTTCTTCTTAGGCACGGTCTTCTTTGGAAAAGTACTTCTTTTCTATTCCACATTCACCTTCTACGTTTTCTTGGCATCATCCTTCATATCATGTCTTATTTTAGCTGCAGGAGAGTTCTGTATCGGCACTTGCCTATTCCTCAACTGGTAGCCCCCTTGAACTTGCAAGATGGTAGCATCAGTGAGAGCTTTCATGTCCTTCTCAAAAGGTCTAGATTGTTTGTACTTCTTTTGCATGAGATCCCTTAAATGCCCAAAATCATGAGCGAGAAAGTGATATTTCTTTTGATCTTCATCATGATCATATTGAAAAATATGATCATCATCTTCATAGCTATCATAATCTAGATCATGACCCCTCTGTTCAAATCCCTGGGTGTCAAACTGATTTATTTCCTCCTCATAATATTCAGCTGCACCTTCTTCATTTGGAAACTCTTCATCTCTGCTCATTGAATGAGCAATTGCACAATTTGTTGGATCACGAGGAAGGAAACAAGCCTAGCACCATAAAGACTTATCTTGGAAATTTACTTGATCCTTTCTCAATGGATCATGAGTGTCTCTCTCAGGCTGTTTGAAATTAACATGCCTAGGGGCAACTTGTCTATTATTCTGTTGTGGTCTCTTAGACCAATCTGTGTTGTAAGGTCAGTTATGTAGTCTTTGACCTTCATTGAAATGTGTTGTAGCACCTTGTGGTGGCAACCCTTTGTCATTTCAAGAAACTTTGTTGGATAAATCTTTCATAACCCCCATAAGCTTGTCTAACTTGTCTTCAATTGTGAGAAACTTATTAAAAGCTAGTTTATCAGGCTGATAGATCTTCACATAAGATCTCTTAACATGTTTGCCAAAGGATCTCATGTTACTTCTAATGTTAATGGCCATAGCATAGGCCTCCCTCATTGTTTGAGGACTCTTGTCCCTCAAGCAATAACCAATTTTAGAATCAAAGGCACCACAATATAGAACCAAACACATCGATTCATTAGGTCTCATCTGAGGAGAAACTTTTCTCATTGTCATGATGAATCTTCCATTGAACTCAGCAATAGTTTCATTGATTCCTTTCTTGATTGTTGTGAGCTCATGGATGGCAAACTTGGGGTCAATCCTATTGCCATATTGCAGTCTAAACACTGTCATGAATTCCTCCCATGAGTCAATACTATTATCAGGGAGTGCCTTTTACCATTCTTTGGCACTTTCCTCCAATGAGTGCACAAACAACTTCATCTTGAATCTCATATTCATCCATGATATTGATGAAGTGTCTCAAGTATTCCTCACCAGTAACTACATTGTTACCTTGGAACCTTGGAATTCTTCACCTAATCTCATTTGGAATAGGGTTACAAAAGTTTGGTATACCAAATAAGTCAAGTTGTTTGTACCTTTTAGCTCCTAGTGGAGGCCTCTACAGAGGGAGACCTTGTGCTTATCTTCTAAATGGAGGTGTAACATTCTGAGCATTGCCTTGCTATTGATTCACTTGATTCTGCAGAGGCTGATTGTGCATATCCTGAGCATAGACATTATTTACACCTTACTATCCCATTTGTTGTTGCCTATGTTGTTGTTGTTGTCTCAGATTGGCTTGAAAGTTACAGCCCTACTTATTATGTTGTTGATGCTGTTATTGAGGTATATTGTGGCCTTGGTGCTGTGCATTTTGATTCACCTGGGTTTGCTAAGCAAGTTGAGATTGTTGTTGTTCCAATAAGGCTTGAACCTCTCTTTGTTTGTTTCTAATATGATATAGCAAGTCCAATTCTTCATAGAGAGTTCTTTCTCTCTCCTCAGCATCAGTTTGAACCTGTTGATTTTCCTCATTAGGAATGTTATCATGTAGACCTTTAAGTGATCTTGTGGGTGAAATATGCTACTAATCAAGTTGACGGGCATCTTCATTTTCATGAGGCATGCCAAATGTTCTCATGTCCACATCATGAGACCTGTTTCTTCTTCCTCTGCTAATGATATTCTGATTTCTTTGGACATCGTACCCATCTCTATTTATTCTCTTGTTAGTTCTGAGTATGTTATCAATAGAGTCCTTAGAAGTATACTGATGCTAACTTCTATAGTCATTGAATGCATCATCTCTTCCAGAAGTACCCACTTGATCTTGGGAATTCAAAGGTGGTATCACATTAGGGTATCTTCTTATACCCCCATCTCATAAGCTTCTAGAGTGATTTGAAGAGATTTCTGGTTCTGAATAATCATCTGGTCTTCTTCTACTATCCATTTCAATCTCTTTCTTGATTGAAAACTAATTTTCTAGGTTTGGCTAATAGAGTCGCCACTTCCCTACTTGGAAGAACTACTTATATTTTTTAATACATTAACAGGTTGTAACAACTCGAACAGAAATAAACTTTCCCCAACAATGGCGCTAGAAATGTTGACTTCCAAAATAACTACAACCCAAAACCCTAAACATTTTATAATCACCTAGGCTAGGGGCGTCGTCAGGGTGACTAAAAGAGGTTCATCAACAAGTTATGGGTGATTTTGGACAACCTACAGGAGTGAGTAGGATCCTCTACACTTTGACCTTAGCTCAGACTCAGGAGGGATATTCCAAGGGGTATACCTAAATAGGTATTGGTTTCAACACCAAATAAACAACTAAAAATGAAAGAACAACCAAACCCAACTCGTCTTTTAGGCCCCAAAGACTGTCACTGGACCTAAAACAATTGGTTGTCACTAATAACCCCTATTTAGCTGATGAAAAGGGAACTCCCATTGATAATGGGAAGTGCAAGTATGCTTGTTTGCAAGACATACAAACTAACTACTTGTTTCACACATGATAAGTTTGTTTTGATTTTTAAGAGTGTGGGTGATCAAATATTTCAAACCGGTGCCTAATGTATTGGGTTTCAGAGTCAACAGTTTAGCAGAAGGAAGAAAACAACAAGAAGAATGAAACATGCACTTTTTGGATACCCAGATGCAAGAGGGACAACTATCAAAGAAGAAAATACTTATTAATCCTTTGCAACATATAATCATTCATCTATAACCATAAAAGAGATCATTACACAACATGTAATGTTTTAAGAATTTGTCTAATTCATCTGATAAATAGTTATAGTCATACCACGAAGTGTGGCAAGAGGAAACCTAGCTGAACTTAGGCTTTCCTTGAAAAATTATAGAAGGAGAAATTCATACAATGATGATTGAAATCAATCTGAAAAACCTTTCATAACCTATGTTTTATCTGCTAGAGAACTGTAACTTTTCTGCTCTTTGAAACCCTAGAGAGCTCTACACTTAGTCACCTAAAAGTGGTAAAGATGACCAACCCACAAAAGAGCTCAATTCTTGCCTTTATAGCCTTCACATCATGTCTACGAATGAAAAGGGCACCACAATCCTCAACCACTGCACCAACTGTGTTAAAAAAAATTGAATTCAGACACCTACTTCACATTAATGGCATCCTCAGAAGTAGTTGGCACGTTCCTAGGTGGTTGGAGGAGTGTGGAAGGCTAGGAAGCCAACCTCCAAAAAATTAGAGTTTCAATCCTTGGGCTTTCGGCCTTCACTCCTCGTCCTTTGTTTCTCTTTTCCTTAGTCTCTTTTTCTTTTCTTCAATCTCCCTTACTGAATTGGACTTCGACCTTTGAGCCTTCAAAGTTCCGCCCTCTATCTTGCTTTGTGTATCTTGAATGACAAGGAGTAAACACCTGATTCCAATGACTTCAACACTTAGTATAATATTAGAAACCTATCAGACTTTACACTTCGAGGCTTCCTCCTGATGCTTGCCATGAAGAAGACCAAAGGCTGAAGGCCCAAAGTCCAACCTCTGAAATACTTTCCACACTTAGAATATTTTTATCTTTTTGAGTGGACCTTGACCCTTGGGCCTTCGTCCCTACACTTGCCATTAGGAAGATGAAAGGGAGGAACTTTGACCTTTGAAACTCCGTTGAACACTTAGATTTTTCAACACTTAGGCAATCTGCGGGGACAAAAGGGGAAGCACGAAGGAAGGAGGAAGCCCGAAACTGTAACCTCTGACAAAGGGAAAAAACACAAGGGGAAACTTAGGATATTGGGACTTAGCCAACCTTTGGGCTTTTCTGCCTTGCATTTTCAAATGGAAAACACATGAAAATCTATGAAAGATGTCTTTGATCGGTTATAAGCTATAGATTCAAGTGGGACTCAAATGGAACATGGGGGCACTTTGGAGATAATTTTTTTAGGTGTCAACATGGACTATGGGGTGGGTGCCCAAGTCTGATATGGCAATATTTTTGTAGATCTGGAGCAAAGAGATGCGTCAGGCTGTATCTAGATCCTAAGTTTGGGGCGAATCCTGTTGGGAGGACTACGAGGTGGGCACCCTAGTCCAGGAGGGAGAAATATTAGCAAGTTCCTGCAAGATCTCGAATCCTTATCTTTTAAACTACTTCTTTGCACCTACACTTTTCCAACTCCTACACCTGTAACCTACAATCATAGAGAAGGGGGTTGGGGGTTGCGGTGTTTAGGAGCTTGCTTCAGTCAAGCCCTAGAAGGACATTCAAGTCTTCCAACACCGTTGTTATATAGAGTGCGTGCCCAAGGAGGGTAGAGGCCAAATCCAATGATGAAATGAAATGATTGAAACACAAATTGATGTCACCTTAGAAATCTGTAACAAACAAACACAATAACAACGCAATTTTGCTCTGAAACATAATGAAGGCCTTGAAATCTCTTTGCTCACTATCAGGAGTTCACATTATCCATCTAGGTGTAAAATGAAATCATAAACTCACTTATATATGCTTTCCCGCTAACATTCATAATTTAAATTGAAGAGGCTGACAGAAGGAAACCTTTTGAGAGGACCCAAGCGAACATGCATTTATTTTTATCCCAACAAATTAGGCTAGAATTAGGCACGGGCACCCAAGTACCAAGACCAATTTTGGTCATGTTTAAGTACTAAGAACAAGCACCTAAGTCCCATTTAACATGGGTTTTAGGGGAAATTGCTCCGAGATGAGTATTTAATTTGCAAAGTTTTAACACAGGGACCAAGGAGCTAAACTAGGAGGTAAAAAGGCATAGGAAAACTTTTTACTCCATAACATTTAGCCCCCACTTTAGTGTATGTATGATCTTATGATTCCATACATGCATTAAAGTACAGTCAAAGCACATCAAACACATCAAACACGCCAAGCACATAGAGCAAAGGCATACTCAAAGGTTGGAGGACTATTTCTAGCCCCCAATCTTAGGTAAGCACTAGAAAACACACAGAAGACACGCAAGGCATGAAGAAGACAATAAGAAGCATGCAAAATATGGAGAATATAGTGGAAGCATGCAATACACAAAGAAGATATGAGAATAGTCACGCAATACATGAAGTATACATTGATTTAACAATTAAAACAAATCCTAAACTAGGGGATGGAGGGAGCTCATCGCTACATGCCTTTAGACCACCAAAAACACACAAAACAAAACCTAAAATGTGGAGGAAGCTCATCACTACGTGAATTTAGACCACACCAGGGGGAAGACATGCCAAACAAAAACCCAAGTGTGGAGGGAGCTCATCGCTACGTGCCGTTAGACCACACTCAGGGAAAGACACAACAAACACATAAGGAAGACACACGAAACACATGAGTGCCACATAGTATGCCATAGACACACTATACATCTTATACACGACAAACATGAGTGATGGGAAGGAGCTTATTGCTAAGTCCCACCATCTAAAATATAGCAAACACACATGATGGTTGAGCTACTCTACCACAACTGCCAAAGACACGCTTAAGGGTGAATAACTCAAGATCCAACCCTGGCTCCATAGAAGACTTTGTATAAAAAGATGTACAATAGCTTAAGCAATACACCATCTCGCCTTCCACAGAAGGGCTTTGTATAAAAGAATATGCACTAGCTCAAGAGATACGTCATCTCGCCTCGTGATGAGGGATTTTTGCTTTAAAAGGATGTGCACTAGCTCAAGAGATACACCATTCCACCTCATGGTGAGGGATTTTGAACACACTTTGTCAGTGTAAAAGTAATCAGACAGATACCATTATATATGCCCCCACCTTAAGGTGTTTGATCCCGCTCATTGGTATCAATCACATTAAGGTAGAGTGAAAACACACAAAGGGAACAAGAGCTTTTGCAAAGATCATGCCCTCGAAGGTGACATGTGCCACGATCGCCGAATGTCCTCACAAACACATTGATATTAAGTTTTCTAAGATAATCAACAAGAGATAAGGCTAGAAAATATTACTCTAAGATAATAACCAAATCAATGAAAGCTATGCATAAATCATATATTAGATCACATCAATGACCAAGGCTATACTTGCAGGTTCGAAACTGAGTATAGCCATTGGGCTATACCGTAGGTATTTCAGAACCGAATGTAGCAACAAGGTGAGATACACAACCATCCAAAGTGCATTGAAGCAGATTGAGAGTATTACAAATGTTTTTACGAAATGATACATCACACGAAGTGATTCTACTAGTCAAGCGTCAGATATATATATGTCAACCCCATCTTCATATATGGACTAGGTCTATTTTTGCTTTTCTTGCTGAAGAGACATATGGTCCTTATCAGTATTTTTTTGTTTTCATCATCCATTGACTAGGTAGAGTCATTGAAGAATGTAAACAATAAAAATGAGAGTGGAGACAAGAGTGACTTGGGTTTACAACACGGGAAGATGCCCCCAAGACATCCTCCACAATGTTATACCCCCAAGGCACAACACACAACAATAAATTAGAGGAGTGAAAAGGTAGAAGAATGTAGAGACAAATAGAAGAATGGTCACAACAGAGGTGGTCCCCTAGTATCCTTGACCTTACAAGAGTATCAAGGGTCATCAAAAGAGACCTAAACAATATATAACACAACACGGGGGAACACAACACAACACACACACACATATATATTTTACCTAAGAGGAAGCCAAACTTGTGAGCATCTTAGAGAGGTGCTCCATCAAGTGTGGCAAATTGTCTAAGTAGTTCATACCTGATTGATGCTTATTTCTGGAATAGTCAGGCAGTGTTTGTTTCTCAAGACCTTGTATCTTTTGTTGCTTACGAGGAGGAGACTTATTGCTATTTCCCGCCAATGACAGTCACCTTGTTCTTTTTAGGTCCTTTGCTTTCTTGTTCTAATTTTCTTTATGAAGGAGTCTTTTGCAATGAAATGGAATACTTTCCATCATGACAACTTTTTCTTGCTTAATATTATCTTGTCGGATTTGTTCAATTTGCGTATCTAGTGCATTCCAGTTGTCTCCTGATCCTTGAAGGGATAGCAGCAGAGGAACCTCAGCATAGATACCTTTCCCTCATGGATGAGGTGAGTCTTCATTCTTTTTCTTATCCACTTCTATCATGCCAATTATTTCATCATAGTCGAGGTAGTCATCGTTCTACTCTATCGTATTTTGTTCTACTATATTGTTATCATTATTCTTAAGAAAAGGATTAGTGAAGATCTGTAGATTTTGATTTGGAGGGGCAACTAACTTATTTCCATTATTATTCACAACAATTAAATGTATTATATTACAATCGACGAGGTCTTGAATTTCATGTTTAAGACACATACATCATTCAGTGTCATGTCCTTGTGAGCAGCGATAGTGACAGTAAGCATTGGCATCGAACAAAGGTCCTTGTATCTTGTTTCTATCAAAAGGTTTAACAGGAGGAAGCTTCAAAATATTGTTGCTTACTGCTTGATTCATAATTGATTGAAGAGAGTCAAATAATGGAGTAAACTATCTATGTTGTTGTCTAAATTGGAATGGTGTCTGTTTAGGATTATTGATAGCAGACACTTGTGACTAAAAATTATTCAAATGTTGCCCATTGATCTTGATGAAACTTTTGTTATTCCTCTTAAATTTATTTTGAGATGTTCTAGTTGTGGATTGACCAACTTGAGAAGATGAATTTTTATTCTTATACTAACTAGACGAAAGCTGGTAATCGCGAAGAGCTATGCATAGATGTTGAAAAGAGCTATACTTCATCAAGAAGATTTTATCACACATGTTAGGTTGTAGATTTGTAATGAATATCTTCTGAACATCCTCATTTGTAATCGGATATTATATATGTGCAAAAGAGCTTGATATCAATTGATAACTCACTTAGCTTTTCTTTCGGACCTTGTTTACAAAGAACTAAATCAATCAATGAGACCGAAGGTCCAATTTTCACTTGGAAATGTTGCAATAATTGATCAACAAGCTTTGAGAAAGAGTGTATTGAATTCGGAGGTAATGAACAAAACCATTCCAAAGTGGTATCTTTGAGGGATCGCAGGAAGAGTTTTGCTAGCAAGTCGTCATCGAAGAAGAAACTCAGTTAGCTTTTCTTTCAGACCTTGTTTACAAAGAACTAAATCAATCTATGAGAGTGAAGGTCCAATATTCACTTGGAAATGTTGCAAGAATTAATCAACAAGCTTTGAGAGAGAGTGTATTGAATTTGGAGGTAATGAGCAAAACCATTCCAAAGCAATATCTTTGAGGGATTACAGGAAGAGTTTTGCTAGCAAGTCCTCATCGAAGAAGAAATCACTACACATAGCTGTGAATGCTGCCACATGAATATTAGGATCATCTTTACCATTGTACTTTTCAAAGTGAGGATTCTCAAACTTATCAGGCATTTGAACTCTTAGGATTGTGAAAGATAAATAACTGCAAGCATGGTATGTTGGTATATTAGGTTGAGAGGAAGCATTAGTCAAGGTTGTCACTTTCTACTATAAGGAGGTCATGCTTTGCAAGAGTTGATTTAAAATGGCATCGTTAGGTGATGCGGTTGGCGGGTTAGAAGAATTAGAAGCTATAGTCATGAAATTTAAAGGTGATCGGTTGTGAGTGGTAATGAAAGGTGTTTGTGAGAAATTGGAAATGAAGGGTGCTTAAGAATAAGTGGAATGGATAGGTGGTTGAGAATGGTTAGTCATGAATGGTGCTAAGTTTTGATAATTAAATCCCAAAACCTTGTAATTTTATGAATTAATGCTATTAGATATTCCCATGCTAGTGGTAGCATTAGTACAAGCTTGTGCATTAGTAGTGAGAATTGATGATGTGAAAGTGGACATTCTGGTAGTCGTTATAGGTGCCATTACTCGTGTATGATTCAGTGATGACACATTGTTAATGATATTCAAGTAGTTAGCCACTGACATAATGTTGTTATCCACTATATGGGATATCCCACGGAGCATGTTAAGACCGTCTTGTCCTTCTTTTGATAGTTCTCTTAGACTATGAACAATAGGTACAACTTCTTTAGATACCCTTTCTTTTTCCACAAATGCTTGAAAATCAACTAGTTCTCTATCAAGTTTGTGGATTTGGTCATCAGATACATGTGTTATCACTTCGATTGCATCTTCAGAATCATGAAATGTTTGTTCTTCCATCATATTTAAGTTGTTTGGATAAGATAGTGTTTCACTAGGTGTGAAGTAGTGAGAGAGTGGATTTTCTAATGTTGGTACACCATTACTATCAGGAGCACTAGAACCCATCAATCTATGACTTCTTCTCACTAAGGTGTTTGTGTTAGGGTAATGGGTTACAACACTCATGCAAAAGTTTATAACACACAATACACTAATGAAAGAAGTAATTAATGATATTACTAAGATATGTATGTTGAAATACACAATGTGTAATTGCAAAAGGTGAAAGTTTCAAAGCTAGGATGCAAAAGTATGCAATATGATCCAACACTACACTTCAAAATCAGATTTGAATGAATGTTGAAAAGGAGTAGCAAAATCTGAAAATGAAGTTTTGACTACAAACCCTAGTTTTTGCAAAGACTGGGTTATATGAAAAATGCAACTTTTTAAGCAAAACCCTAGCAAATGAAACTTTTAAATGCAATGTTTGATATGAATCAATGATAAATTAATGTAATAAAGATCAGATTTGATGCAAATATCAGAAAATTAAATTTTTTATCATATGCCCTACAAAATATGCAAAACTATGCCTTAATGCAAGCCTAAAATGCTTGTTTTTTCAAAATTTTCAAATGTATGCTAGATTTTTTGATGCAAGATGATTAACATGACACGAATGAATGCAATGACTGATTAAAATACTCAAAAAAATGCAAAAAGCTTGTTGTTTTAGATTCACCAAAATGTTCTATGTGAAAATGAGAAGACGGGATGAATGAAGTTAAAGTCTATCAAATCAAACCCTCCTTTCACAATAATATTCGAGGACAAAACTAAGTCACTACAAGATGGATGAGGACTTAGCTGCTAATTTTATGCTCAGGAATGATATGGAAAGAATATCTTAGATTGAGAGATTTACCAAACCCTAATCCAAATAAGCCTCAAACCCTAATTATAGTGCAAGTGGGTATAAACAGACATAATGCTACAAGAAACCATACATGAAGATACTCAGGAAGGATCAGAAACATACCAGAAGTTGAGCTTCTGGAAATGGAAAATTTGCAGACTATGGCCCGTGGGCACCTAATTTTTATAGGGCAATATTTTTGTAGACCTGGAGTAGAGAGATGTGTCATACTGTATCCAGATCATGAGTTCGGGGCCAAGCTTGTCGGGAGGACTATGGGGTAGGTGCCCTAGTCCAGAAGGGAGAAATATCAGCAATTTTCTACAAGATCCTGGATCCTTATCCTTTAAATTGCTTCTCTGCACTTGCACTTTTCCAACTCTCACACCTATAACCTGCAATCACAAAGAAGGGGGTTGGGGTTGTGGAGTTTAGGAGCTTTCCTTGGTCAAGCCCCAAAAGGACATTCAAGTCTTCCAACACCGTTGTTAGATAGAGTGCATGCCCAAGGAGGGTAGAGGCCAAATCCAATGATGAAATGAAATGATTGAAACACAAATTGATGTCACCTTAGAGGTGAATCCCTCACAGAGATGAAGATCCTTCACACCATGAGGAGATGAATTGATGAAGCCAAATCTGCAACAAACAAACACAATAACAACACAATTCTGCTCTGAAGCACAATGAAGGCTTTGAAATCTATTTACTTAATATCACAAGTTCACATTATCCATTTAGGTGTAAAATGAAATCATAAACTCACTTATATATGCTTTCCCACTAACATTCGTAATTTAAGGCCCAAGACAACATGCATTTATTTTTATCCTAACAAATTAGGATGGACTTGGGCATGGACACCCAAGTCCTAAGGCCAATTTTGGTTATGTTTAAGTACTTAGAATAGGCCCCTAAGTCCCATTTAACATGGGTTTTAGGGGAAATTGCTCCAGGATGAGTATTTAATTTGTAAAGTGTTAACACAGAAACCTAGGAACTAAACTAGGAGGTAAAAAGGCATAGGGAAATTTTTTATTGCATAACAATAGTAATGCTAGAATTTTTTTGGTAGATGGTAGAATTTGTTTGGATAGAATGAAATATGAACATATGTGCTTTGCCTTGATTCTAAAACTTAATAAAGAGGAAGGAGAAGATGTACCCATAGAAATTGCAGATCTGTTGGATGAATTTAAAGATATTGTTTTAGATAATGTACTTGAAGGTTTGCTACCAGTGAGAAGCATATGTCATCAGATAGATTTGATACTAGGAGCTAGTTTTCCTAACAAGGTAGCGCATAGAATGACTCCTATAGAAAATGAAGAGTTGAACAGACAAGTTCAGGAATTGTTGAAAAAGGGGCTAATCAGAGAGAGTTTGAGTCCATGTGCAATACCTATAGTACTAGCACCTAAGAAGGATGGAGAATGGAGAATGTGTACGGATTCTAGTGCCATCAACAAAATTGCAATCAAGTACAGATTTGCTTTGTCAAGGATGGATGATATCATGGACTCCCTGAGTGGAGTGAAGTATTTTACAAAGATAGATTTGAAGAGTGGGTATCACCACATTAGGATACGGGAAGGAGATGAATGTAAGACAACATTCAAGACAAAAGAAGGATTGTATGAGTGGTTAATGATGCCATTTGGACTAACCAATGCACTGAGCACTATCATGAGGCTCATGAACGAGGTACTCAAAGAATTTTTGGGTAAGTTTGTTATTGTCTATTTGGATGATATTCTAATTCTTAACAAAACCTTGGAGGAACATTTGATGCATGTTCATAGAGTTCTTGAGAGGTTGAAGGAAGAGAAATTGTTGATAAATTTGAAGAAGTGCAGCTTTGTGAAGGAGTTAGTGTGCCTGGGACTTGTGATCTCAGTTGAGGGTCTTAAGATGGATCCAGAGAAAGTAAGGGCTATCATAGAATGACCTACACCAAGGAATATTATTGAGGTAAGATCATTTCATGGATTGGCTAGTTTTTACAGATAGTTCATTAGAAATTTCAGCAACATATGTGCACCTTTAACTGAAACAATGAGAGGAGATAGAAAAGAATTTAAATGGATTCTATGGGCAGCCAAGAGTTTTGACTTGTTGAATCAAAATGTTATAGAGTAACCTATTTTAGCACTTGGGTAAGTGCAAGAAGATCAGTATAGATTTCACGGAAGTCTTCCGTGGATGGAAAATGCCACTTGGAATGGGTGCTTATTTAGGAACGGGAGCTCGAGCCTAAATGGGCTCCCATTTAGAATTGGGCAGCCGAAGCAAAATGGGTACCTGTTATGAAATGGGTAACCATTTTCAAAAAGTATTTATTTTTTTGAAACATGCCTATGGCTTATTTTTTTTTATTTTTTAGAAATGGGTACCCATTATTTTTAGAACGAGTACCCATTTATAACGGGCACCTGTTATGAACGGGTACCCGTTTCTAAAATTTTGAAATTACAAACCCATTGATTTGCGTTGGTTTTAGGCTTGGAAACCCAAGCCTTAGCTTTGGACCTGTAACTAGGAGACCATGAAAACAAGAGAAAAAACTAGTTTCACCACTATGGCTAATGACTTTTTTTCAGAATTGTTTAATGAGATTAAAACCCATTGTAGATCTGAAAGTCTAGTTTTCAAATATGTAATTTCTTATCCTATTGGATATAATTTTTTATTTATTATCTATTTTTTAAACAGACTCATAAACTTGAAATAACCTACGTTACTATTTTTTAATAACTTTTGATTTTGAAAGTTTCTTGGAAAAAAAAATTATGTCTGACCAATCTAGACATCATTCTCTACATGATGAAAAAAATTTAGTGAATTGACTAGTTTAGCTCAAATTATGCTGGACATACACGAGGGGTTTTAAAAAACACTAATTAGGGCCATTAAAAATTAATAAAAAAATATGTCTCAAAAAAATTACAAAAAAATATCCTGACCAAAATTAAGCATCTTGTACATCTTTCCACAAAAGGAATTAGAAAAAATAGCTTCATTTAGGTCAAGTTATGTTGGTCATACACATGCATACTTTGGAAAAACAATAGGGGACTTTTAAAAAGCCACTTTTTGGACATTTTATAAAAAACCAACTTTATTCATCTGGGTATTAGAAAAAATTACATATTTAGAAACTAGAAACAAAATCCTACATTTCATATTTTTTACATCATCTTAATATTTTATGTGAAAGTGCTTCAAATTTTCACTCCAAGTATGACAAAATTTAAAAAAGAGGAAGAACACTTCCACTTTTTGGCCAAAAAGTGTACTTATCTTCTTGCACTTACCCACTTCCAAATTTTAACAAGGTATTTCAAGTAGATTGTGGTGCTAGTGGTAGTGCCATATGAGTTGTATTAAGCCAAGAGGCATACCCATTTCATATTTTAGTGAAAAACTCAATGATGCTAGGAAGGAATATTCTATTTATGATCAGGAATTTTATGCTATTGTTCAAGCATTAAAGAAATGGAGACATTATCTTTTGCATAAGGAATTTGTTTTGTACACTGATCATCAAGCTTTATAGTATTTGAATAGCCAAGTGAAGTTGAATCAAATACATTTGAAATGGATTGAATTTTTGCAAAAATATACATTTATTTTGAAGCATAGAAGTGGGAAGTCTAATAGGGTTGCAGATGCCTTGATTAGGGGGCATAATTTGTTGGTGGAGATGAGAATTGAAGTTGTCGGGTTTTAAGAACTCGAGAATTTGTATCCAAAAGATCAAGATTTTTTAGAGGCATGAAAAGCTTGCCTAGAGCCTGTCACCATGGATAGAACATAGTGGTTGGATTACATAATCCAAGATGGCATGTTATTTAGAGGAAATTAGTTATTCATTTCAAGAAGTGCCATGAGGGAGAATTTGATAAAAAGAAAAGCACATTGGGGGATTAACAAGACATTTTGGGAGAGAAAAGATGGTTGCATTAGTAAGTGAGAACTATTATTGGTCATAGTTGTATCAGGATGTGAAAACATTTGTTAGAGTTGCAGGGTATGTCAGATGGCTAAGGGAGTAAGTCAAAATATTGGTTTGTATCAACCTTTACTTGTACCTAAAAGACCATGGGAAGACATTAGCATGGATTTTGTACTTGGTTTTCCAAGGACTCGGAGAGGTCATGATTCCATTTTTGTGGTGGTTGATAGATTTTCCAAGGTGTCACATTTCTTTCCTTACCAGAAGACAAATGATGCAGTTCATATTGTAGAGATATTTTTCAAGGAGGTAGTTAGAATTCATGGTCTACTAAGAGCATAGTTTCAAACAAAGATATAAAATTTGTTGGATATTTTTGGAGGACATTATGGAAGAAGCTAAAGACATATTTGAAGTTTAGTTTTGCTCATCGTCCACAAACTAATGGTCAGATAGAAGTGGTAAACACAAGTTTGGGAAACCTTTTGAGATGTTTGGTAGGAGAAAATCCAAAGGAATGGGACTTGATTTTGCCACAAGATGAGTTCACATACAACAACTTAGTTAATAGGAGTAAAAGAAAATCACCATTCCAAATTTTAAATGGAAGTAGTCCCAGAAACATTTCAGAGTTAAGGAAGATAGATAAGGAGGAAAAGAGGAGTGCAAATGTAGAAGATTTTGTAGAACACATGAAGAATCTACGTGAGGAGGTAAGGAAGCATATCCATAAAATGAATAATCAATATAAGTAGAAGGCAAATCAGAAAAGATGATTCAAAGAGTTCAATGTTGAAGATGAGGTCATGGTCCACCTTAGGAAGGAAAGGTTCCCCATAGGAACATATAACAAGCTGAAGATGAAGAAATTTGGACCTTGTAAGATTTTGAAGAACCATGAATTAGGAAATGCCTATGAAGTTGAGTTGCTGAGTGGGATCAATATTTCACCTATGTTCAATATTGCTGATTTGACAGAATATCATGAAGGAAGTATGGAAGATGGGAAAACAGATGGACAATGGAATATTATAGCACCTATTTCAGAGAAGGAGGAAATTGAAAATCTTAGATAGCCGTGTGGGAAGGAGCATAAGAAACATGCAGTATGAAGAATATTTGGTCAAATGGAGAGGATGACCTGTTGAAGATTCATCATGGTTATCCAAAGCAAAGGTTGACTACATTAGTTTTCCTCAAACACTAGAGACGTGATAAGGTCACTTCTCAAATTACCCTGGGTGTCTGATGCAGGAGCATCTAGAGGTGTAGGGAAATCTTGCATCACCAAAAAAATGATTTTGTTTTCTATTCTTTTCAATTTTGGTTTTTGCAAATACCCATTTGCTTGAATAATGATTCAGAACCTTCAAAGTTTCCAAGAAGGCCGAGAATACCAATACTTAATATTTTTAGTAAGCCTACATATGAGAAGTGATTGGGCCTAAAATTTTCCCCAAAGATTTAGAATAGAAAAATAAAAATTCTTGGTAAATTTCAGCCCAAGATCATGTCTGGATTTCAATATATTAAAGTTTCATTTTTTGAGGTTCATGGAAAAAGTTTCAGACTCAATTTTGAGGCAATTAGAGGTTCCGTACATAGGCTCAAAAAATGACCAAAAATCCAAATGTCCCTTGGAAGTTCAATTTTTTGCGAGCTTTCCAATGCATCAAATGATTTGTCAATCAGACACCCAGATTAAAAGTTATGGCCTCTGAAAGTTGGGCCTCTTGTATTGGAGAATGTAAAAAAATATGTCAAACACATAAAATAGTTGTTAAGGGAAGCTACATGTGTTAATGAGTGTTTTGACACATCATAAGACATCTTTTATTGGTAGATAATTTGGGTGCCACTTTTGGGTGGTTTTAGCTCAGGGTTTTGTAATATCGTTTGATGGTTTCATGTATTGTAGCTCCTATATAACATGTGCTTAAGATAGAGGTTGTAGGTGGAAATATGATAGATGCTGAGTTGCATCCAAAACTCTAGTTAGAGACACTATTGTAAAAACTTGCCTTGAAAGTATATTGTAATCTTGTTGAGTTTCTGAATAATATATTGAGCTGCTTTTCGAGTGTGGGTTTTCTCACTTGAAAGGATTTTCCCCATGTAAATCATTGTGTTTGTGGTTTGAAGCTTATAATTTGTTGTTGTGAGTGTGTTGGATGGAGTACACCCTCATCACCTATTTCCATTTCTTCGCCTAGATTCCTTGTCCTTTCTTGTATTGCATGAACCATTGTTGTTTATGGATCCTTTGTCATTATGTTTTTGCTTAGAATTATGATTTTGATTCTAGTTTTTTTTAAAAGGAGTTATTTTTGAATTACCAAACTTTTTTCAAAATTTATTTCTAAATGTGGCGATGGACTTCATCTTTTTCTTTTGATTAATGGTTTTCTCGAAGACTTGGTCCATTATCGAGGGCCCATGAACGTCCACTTCTCCTCCTATTTGGGGATTTAACCCCATGATGAATTTTGAACTCAAAATCTCTCATCTCGCTAGTACAAAGATACGTACTTAGGAAACCTAGTGAGCTTCTACCAATATTTAGTCACCGACATATTTCCCTATCTCAAATTCTTGAAATCATTTAGTTTTTGGTCAAAGTATAGTTAGGGTAGCCATCTTTGTTTGAATAGGATCATGAACTAGCTCCAAGTCAAATTTGTGGATTCCAACCCCATCTCCATCTTTTTATTAGCCCACCAAGTGGAGGCTTCGCTAGAAACCTGATATGCTCCCCAAACTGCCTTGGTCACCTTTCAGTAATTCTGGATCTTGAAATACTTTTCCATTTCATTGAGCCAAGCCTTAGCTTTGTCACCTAAAATTGTGCCATCGAACTAGGTGGATTAACTTTTTATTCAAACTTAGGTGGATTAACTTTTCCCTTGTGTAGACACTTAAAATTGTACATCACCTAGTGAGATATCTTACAACATTTTGTCCTAGGTCCCATCCTAATCCCACTCATAACTTTGTCTCAATCACCTAGACAATTAACTAAATAAATCCCATTTATTTAGTTAATACCCCTTTCACATGTTCCAAATAATTCAAATAAAATATTTGAATTATTCCCTCACCTTTCATCACATTCAAACACATGTCACATGCTACAACTTCCACTTAATACACTTCACATGCACAACTAATTTAAATAATCTTTTATTTAAATTAGGTCTCCTTTATTTTCCTTCGCACACTTATCACATGACTACAACTCCTCATGGAGTGGGAAAACCTAATCGATCCTAGCCATCCACATCGTTCATTTGAACTTTCGATCTCA
Organism: Cunninghamia lanceolata; assembly: GCA_027924645.1. Classification (NCBI taxonomy): domain Eukaryota; kingdom Viridiplantae; phylum Streptophyta; class Pinopsida; order Cupressales; family Cupressaceae; genus Cunninghamia; species Cunninghamia lanceolata. The sequence goes on from BSBN01001207.1 coordinate 931,929, forward strand.
ACCCTTCATTCAAATCAGCCCTTTCCTATAAATCAACCCTCACAAGCCATTTTCATATCCAATTTTCAAGTACTGTTATGCTGCTGGAATGAGTAACCAACATTCCTCCCACAATCATCCTTCAAAATCTTGAATGCCTATGTGAGGTTGAGAAGAGAAATGGAGATAAATTGGTTTTAGCATGGATTCGGTTTGCATTTTAGTTTATTGTTTTGATTTCCATGTTATCTTGTGCTTTATTGTTCTAGTTAGGGTTTGATATCTTGCTATTTGAGTTTCAGACTTTGAGTTTTTCCCTAACGACACCTTTTTTTTCTTTCTCTAGTTTTATTTGACCCATAGTTGTCATTGGGGTCTCGATGTTTGAGAGCCAAATCTCTTCCTTGGGAGGTGGTTAGGTGGATTTTCCTTTCATTTTGGTTTGACTTGGGTTCTTCTTCCCATATCACTTTTTTTATTTGGATCCCCCTATCACTGTACTTAGAGAGAAAGCATTTTGATTAGCCTATATATATATTTATTTCAAAAGTTTTTTTGTGTGTTCATATGTAGTAGGCTCATAGGCCCTAGTGTATGAACCCTTCTTTGATACCACATGTAACACCCTAGTTTAAAACCAAAATAAATTTCAAAATATAATCCATTTTTAACTTAGTCATCTAGTCAGGAAAATAATTAAATGAATTCAAGTAAAAAAAATGCAATTTATTTTTATAAATAACATCGCATTCTCATAATATAATAGAAAGATAATTTATTTAACATACATTGCCTTCAAAAGAAATCATTTCATTAAAGTGGATTCAACATAAATCATTCAACTAATTACAAAGTAGTCATTCAATGATTACATATAAGTTGATACAATACATTTCCAAATTTTTGGCAATACAATTTTATGATCACATATTTTTTTGAGTTTAAGCTTCATGGCATTCTATCTAGTTGTGTGGAGGGAGAGAATCATTTGGGTGCTTTTCCTCAACCCACAGACTAGCGGTCCTCTACTCACCTTCCTACTGGAAGTGGCCCTACCCTTCGTGAGGGTCACATATAAAGGTATTTGCAAACATACCATGACCATCTGAGAACGAAGTGTATAATGTACTAACACAATTACATGCAATATGTCATACAACCCTAGATATCTTCTAGCTAAGTATGACAACTAACATGCAATCCTAAAAGTACTGTGAATTGATAATGCAAGCAACTACTGCACCACTTTGGACAAAACATTTATTATTGTCACATTTCAAACTACAAATATGTAGGTCATATGTTCACACACTATAATCTCAGCTTGACTCAAGACCAGATCAATCCACAATTCAACTTTTCCAAACAAGAATGTAACTCAAGAAACAATAATTCATCATTTAAAAGTTGTCTATTTCATGTTTTAGTCATGTAATTTCTTATACTAAACCCATACAATATTATACAATCTTATGCTAGGCTATCCACATGTACTTACATCACCCAATAAAGGGACTATTGTGCATAAAATGGTACACTTAAAAGGGTAAAAATGTCATAGAGAAAGTTATCTCCTAGAGTTGGCAGTCATATGAGAATATTGTTCATACAGGTTTCCAAGAATGTTCTAGACTTATAATTTCTACAAGGATGATTTTACCAAGTTTCACATCTATTCCATTGTAAAAAAATAATCGATTCCCACAAAGTTAAGTTCCTTATAACGAACAAAGTAATGCATGCAAACTTTTTATTTAATACCATAGAAAATTCCTAGACATGTCTACATAAAGGCAATTTGAGACTAAAATCACTCGATGCCATCGAATGCAAATATGACCTTAGACTACATTGTCTAATGCAAATGTGACATCGATGAAAGTAATGCAACACTAAATTGAATGCTAAAAATAATGACACAAGCAATACTCTACAATGCATCATCGTATAAGACTTACTAAATAGTGAAGTGTGTAGTTCTCGATTGACATGGTACAATTTGCCGCATCACCTCTATCTGTCGCTCTCTCCTAGATGATAGTTTCTCTTTTTAGACAAGAGGGGGAAAGACTAATCTTGCATTCACCTCATGACCATGAAATAGTAGTTATCTCAAAATCACAACTGAGTTCATAATCTTGATATAATAATAATTGTAATATCCATTAATCATAGAAACAACCGATTTCATCATAATAATTAGTTCTCATTCAAAAATGCAGCCATAAGTTAAATACTTGAATTTGATGGTTATCCAATAGAAATAGAATAATGAAAACATGTGAATATTAAATTGAAATATCATCACATGAAATACATAGCATCCAGGAATTCATAATAGTACAATACTTAATCAAATTGAAACAATTAAAATTGTCTGTTTGTATAGTTTATAAATAGGATGTGGCATTTGTAAAGATTCAATGAAACATCATATATATTATATTATTGATGGGTTCATCGAGGCAAAGTGAGGGAGGTTGCATCCTAAGATTCATTCCAAGGACTTTTGGAAGTCCATGGCATCTTTGAAAGATATACTAGAGGTGTACATTAAGGATAATTCTAATGTAGACAAAAGATTGAGTTGTATTGTTATCAACATGACTTTGATAAAACAAAAGGAATAGATGAACAATTTATTCCAAATCAAGAAAACAAATTCTAATGAATTTATGGAGAGCAGATCACAACCTAATTTGACTTCAAATGAGATTGTTAAGAAGCTTGGTTTGGAAACCTATGATCATCCTCATTCATGTATCATTTTGGTTGGGTGGAAAGGGCTGTGCACATTTAACTAATAGATGCAAATTCAAATTCTATGTTTTTGATAATGATAAGTAGCTAACAAGGGGTTGAATCCTTTACAATTAAGAGCCCCCAGGTCCAGGAAAAACATGCCAAAGTAGGCCACACACACAACATAAACATAATAGAAACTACAGAGAAACATCCGTCAAACAACAAACAGGATCTAGACAACCCTGATCCTATGGGTACAAATCTGACTCCCTTAACCTTAGGTCACGAAGTAATGACAGATTTAGGGAGTCCCTTCTTCTTTCATTGCACAACTGACCAAGAAGACTCTAAGTCAAAGTCCACTAAGTGAGGCAAGAGGAGGGGATCCTCAACAACCACCTCAGGTAAGGAGCCACCACACACTAAGAGAGAAGATGATAGCACAGAAGATGAGTCAGGGGCAGTCGAAGGACCAGTAGAGGTGATCATCGAGGGTCAGGCAGGCTCAGCCTAAACAGTGACAATAGTTTGAGGTACCAATGGCTCTACTGAAGGGACTGTCAATAAAGGATCTTGGGGAGACATGGTCTCCTAGGACGAATCAACCAAGGCTCATCCTCCCTAGAGGAACCATCCGAAGAGGGAGTACCCACTGTCAAATGATCAGTGAGTGCATTCTTCCACTAGGTTGCCATACCCTTGTAGCAATCATGAGGGAAACCAAAGGCTATGTGACCAGTGGAGAAACATCTCCTGCACCAAAAGGGAGACCCTCATAGTCCAACAACTACATCCATGGTCTATCCTCCACCATCAAAACAACATCTCCATGGAGTGGTTTGGAGATGCCACATATCCACTAAAATATGAGCCACTGTAGTATGCCTAAGATCTGAGGTCATAGAGTCCACCTTCAAAAAGCATCCAATGGCATTGCCAATGGCTTCATAGTAGGAATCCTCCCAAAAATGAAGAGGGAGATTCAGTAGTCAGACCCATACTGGTCTAGTATTCATCAGCTCCGTCAGAGGATTGGAAGAGTGAGCCCAAGGCTTGATGGACAATGAATGATCACCCCACATCCATCCCTTGTCCAACACTAAGTCACGCTCCTTGGAGGAAGAAAAGGTCACTATGAAGAACCCCCTTGCACTGGCAAAAGCTCAATCTTCCTAGAGACAAGAGGATTCTAGGAGTCCAAAATGCAGCCATGCAGATCAGGAAGGGAGGGCCACAAGCCATTAAACCTATAGACCACTCCACGTCTCAAGTAAAAACCCTCATTTTCTATGACCTCAGGGCCATAGTCCACCATAGGGGAAGCACGGGCACAAGGAATACGCCTAACCCTAGTCTGTTATGGGACTGTTTGAGCTTGAGCATTGGTAACAACATCAAGAAATGATTTCTAATGGTGGCCTGAAGTAGCCTTAACAAAATCAAGACCAACATTTCCAGCAACCAGAACCATCACCTAAACACTCCCCCCATGACTAGAGATATCCTTGGAAAGTTCCTCCCTAGAAGTAATGCACCTAGGTTTAGGCCTAATGCCATGTCTGACAGGCACTGAGGCCCACAACCCTTAGCAGTGTCACAATTGTTCACCTGCACCGTACTGCTAGACTCAATACCTTCGCATTCCCGTTCAAAAACAATTCTGTGCTCCATCGCTCTCTTAAAAAAATTTAATTCAAATTCTATGTTAATCCCCCTTTTAGTACTAACCCTGGTTAGTACTAATGTTTGTACTACCCCGGTCAGTACTAATGAGCACAAATCTCTAGTCTCAGGGTTGGATCCCAAGGCTTGGAAATAGGCACTGCTAAGGGAGACTAGCAGGTCAGTCAAAGATTCTGTTGTCCTAGTGTAGTTAGAGTCTGTGAACGGAATGAACTTCCAGATCCCAGATCTAATGATGGATAAAATAACCTCAGCCTTGGAATTATCTTTAGTAGGTAAGTTCCAAGCCTTAAGGCCCAACATCGACATGGTTTGGCAATGGGTGGCCTCGAGATGGCACCTCAAAGGAAGCGTGGTTACTAGTGCTATGACAAGTGGCCTCTTCCTTTTTAATTTCATTGCCAGAGAGGACTTGGTAGCGACTTTGGCGAGCGGCCCCTGGCTATATGGAAAACACAACCTCTGCTTAGGGTGCTAGAAATTGGGGTTTGATGCGACTATGGAACTCAATAGGTCAGCCCCAGTCTGGGTTAGGCTAATTGGGCTTCCTCTAGAGCTTTGGGATGAGGAGATCTTCACATGGATAGGGAACTCTTTTGGGCGTTTCATTGCCCTAGACAACACCACTAAGCATAAAACTAGGTTAGTTTTTGCTAGATTATGTGTTAGTGTAGATATCCATAAATCTCTACCTAATACCGTTAACTTAAAGTCTAAGTATGGTAGCTGGGAGCAACACCTAGTGTATGGGAATGTTACCACTTTTTGCCAAAATTGCTCCATGAAAGGGCACCTAATCAATGAATGTAAAAACCTAAGGAAGAAAAATGATAAAGAGGTCTCTAAGGAGGAGAATATTGTGGAGGAATACCCATTCAAAGATGACTTTCTTGATATCATCAAGTCCCCTCTCATGAAAAAGCAACTGGAAAGGGACCAGACATAGGGAGACCCTAAAGCTGATCAAACAGTATCAACCACTAAGGCCTCACCACTCCCTTTCTCTCAAATTCAAAGGGATCCTGAAGCTGAACTACCTACTCAATAGAGGGGTACTTCAATGAGTTCAGTAGAGACAGAAGATGGGGAGATCCTAACCCCCAATGAGAAGACTCCCAAGGCTTAGAAAGCTGGTTTAGGTACTAAGGTGTCTGAAGGAGGATAGACAATAGTGTTGGCAAGTATAGAGAAATTTATCCTATCACCCACCAGGGTTTTATCTCCTGGGGCTAGTCCTAGTAACCAGAATGGTTAGGTAATGCCGAAAAAAAAGGGGAAGGTCATCAGAAGAAGTTGACTGATATGGGGACAGAGGGACAGGTGGGTAGACTATCCTAGAGAGAAACTAGAAACAGAGAAGCAACCAAGGAAATAGCCATTAGGAGATAAAGCACACTGGAGGCTATCTCCAGAAGACCACATAAATGAAGGTCCTCTCATGGAATGTGAGGGGGCTAAACAGTCCTCAGAAACAGTTCATGGTTAAGAACTATATTTTTGACAATAAGGTGGATATAATCCTTCTCCAAGAAGTTAAGATGTTTGAAGATAACTTTAAAAAGATAGCTAATAATATCTGGCATATGGCTAACTACATTATCAACCCTTCTACTGGGGCATTAGGGGGCCTTGTTACTATGTGGAACAAATATAACATCTTGGTTTGTTACTGCTAGCATAGCAAAAATAGTTTGGAAGTGAAATGCACTATGAATAAGAAAGCATGGAAGCTGATCAATACCTATGCCCCCAACACCAGGAATGCCAGAAAGGACCTTTGGGATGGCTTAATTCCTAAACTTAATGCTGAGAGAAGGACTAAGTGGATGTTGGGGGGAGATTTCAACACCCCACTTTTCCCTTCAAAAAAATTTGGGGGCATCATAGACTACTCAGACAACATGGTGGACCTGGTGGACTTCTTTAGTCAGACAAGGCTTATGGATATAGAGGTCAATAATCAACTCTATTCTTGGACCAACAGAAGAAGGAGAGACCAGCTAATTCAGGTGAAGCTAGACATAATGCTCATCTCGTCTAATTGGGACATGGTGCAAAATTCTATGCTTACTACCTTGTCGTGTACAATCTCTGACCACAATGCCCTCCTCCTTTCCTGGATTGATGGTGCTCCTAAGGGGCCTTTCCCATTCAGATATGAAATTATGTGGGCCTCCCACCTAGATTTTAGGTACTGCATTGCTGACTAGTGGAGTATCATGGTGCATGGATCTCCTATGTTTAGACTCACCTAAAAACTTACTCATGTCAATCACAAAGTTAAAGGATGGAACAAACTCTTCTTTGGGAATGTGATGAACCAGAAAAGGCACATTACTAACAACTTAATGGAAGTTCAAGACAACATGGCCAAGGGAGATGTGAGTGAGGATACTTTCAACAAGGAAGTGTCTCTGCTAAAAAACCTTAAGGATATAATCAGTAAAGAAGAGATCTTCTGGAAACAAAAGTCTTGAGTTCAATGGCTGAAGGAGGGAGATAGGAACACTACTTTCTTCCATCAGTCAACCATGAAGCATAGAAAGAGAAACAAAATAACCAAGCTGCTTGATGAAAATAATAGGGAAATTCTTGAAGATGAGGAACTGGAAAGCCTAGCCTCCAACTACTTTAGAAACTTTTTGGCGGAGCACCGAAACAATCCTGATAAAGGCAGGGAAGATAAGTTGCTGGATAGTATTCCCTTTGTCCTCTCAGAGGAAGATAATTGTATGCTTCTAAAGCCTATTACTGAGGAGGAAGTTAGGGCAGTTGTGTTCTCTATGGGGACCTTCAAAGCTCCAGGCTCGGATGGGTTTCCCCAGGCCTTTTTCCAATATTTCTGGGAGATTGTGGGTTATGATGTCACTTTTGCTGTCAGGGACTTTTTTAGGACCAGCAAAATCCTTAAGTAGATCAATACCACTTTCATTGCGCTTATCCCCAATTTATAAGACCATCACGAAGACTCTAGTCCTTAGAATCCAACTACTGCTAGACAACCTTATATTTGATTGCCAAAAAGGCTTTGTCCTAGGTAGACAGATTATGGATGCACAATATCCACCCATGAGATCATTCACTCGATGGACATAAGTAACATTTTGAGCATGGCTTTCAAATTGGATATATCTAAAGCCTACGACAGAATCTCCTGGGATTTCCTGTTCAAGGTCCTTAGGAAGTTCAGGTTTCAAGACAAAATGATTACCTTGATGAGGGAATGTGTGACCATTATCAAGCACTTGGTTTTGGTCAATGCAACTCCTTAGGGGTTCTTTAATGCTGGAAGGGGTATCAAATAGGGGATCCCCTTTCACCCTACTTTTTATCATTATGGTAGAGGTCCTGGGTAGAAACATCCTTTCCCACTTGGATAACCATAACCTCAGGGGTGTGAAAGCTGTGTCCACCATGGGACCATTAGCTATCCAACAGTCTGTTGATGATACTATGCTCTTCAGGGAGAATTCGGTGGTGGAGGCTAGAAGATGGAAAAATCTGCTGAACACCTATGCAAAAGTTTCTAGCCAGTGCATTAATTATGAAAAGAGCAATGTGTTCTTTTTCAATACTAACATGGAGCTGCAAGATAAGGTGAGAAACATCCTGGAATGTAATAAGGCCAATCTCCCAGCTACCTACCTTGGTTTGCAACTCATAGTCAAGGAAGTGACCTCGGCTTACTGGAACACTATTCTAGAAAGAATCCAAAAGAAGATGGAGGGCTAGAAAGGCAAACTTCTTGGCCAAGTGGGCAAACATCAACTCTTGAAGGCCTCCCTGTAGGGCATCCCCACTTATTTTCTCACCATCTTTCAAATTCCTAGATACATGGCAGAAAAATTGGAAGATTTAGAAAACCTTCCTCTGGGCTGGGGTTGAGGAAAAAAGAGGATCTCACTGGTTGGGTGGGATAAAGTTTGTCAGCCCAAATTGCAAGGGGGATTGGGAATCAAAAAAATCTAGGTGATGAATAAAGCCTTACTGGCCAAAATTGGGTGGACCTTCCTTAAGGAGGAGAAAGACTCGGTCTAGATTATGAAAGCCAAATACCTGCAAAATGGGGAAAAGTTAGGGCTTATTGATAGGGAGAGCCTTCTTAAAGGCTCTATTATCTGGAACAAAATGATCAAAACTAGAAGCACACTGTCTCAAGGCATCAAATGGAAGATGGGTAAGGGAGACAAAATTAGGTTCTGGGAGGACAATTGGCTCTTGGAGGGTCCCCTGTCTAACCAGAAGAATTACATTACTAAGGAAAGAGTTGTTAACCATTTTGGGAGCTTGGTCAACAATTACATCAATGGCCAAATCTGCAGCCAAAGGGGATGGAAGAACCTCTCTAATTGTTGGAACAACAATCAGCCCGAGAAACAGGAGTGACTAGCTATACAAGTGGAGTTGAACAAGTATAGAATTTCTATATTTCCTAGGGAAGATGAAATGCTCTCGGGGCAGGATCAAAAGGGGATTCTCTCGATCAAATCTTCTTACAATCTATTGATCAACAGCGGACAAGTGAGATGGTTTTGGAAGAATGTCTAGAATAACAAGTTGATCCCTAAAATTAACTTCTTCTGGTGGTCTATAACACATAATAAAATCCTTACTACCAATAACCTCAATAAAAGGGGTTTCCAATTGGTCAACAGATGTGTTCTATGTCTGAAAGAAGAGGAGTCCAACCAACACCTTCTTTTCCATTGTGATTTTTTGAAAGAGATATGGGGAAAAACTATAGAGAAACTTAACTTGGAATGGGTCTTCCCTGAAAACTTCAAGGATTTCACCTAAAGCTAGCTTACTCCTTTCTCTCACCCTAGGATTAGGGAGCTTTAGAGACAAATTCCCCCACACCTAGGGTGGAGTGTGTGGAAAGAAAGAAACAATAGAATATTTGAAGAGAAAGTTAAAAATGCTAATGAGGTATTCTACTCCTTTAGCAAGTTGTTCTCTGAGAACATGTCGTCCAGTACTCTCCAAGTGGCTAAGGAACCCCCTACTCGGGTGGGAATTCTGATTGCCAAGAACTGGGCTTTGATAGCAGATATGACCAAGATTGACAATTCCAGAAAGATGGCCAAACAAAACACCTTCTGTAGGCACCCTCCCAATGACTGGATCAAACTTAATTTTGACATAGTAGAAAAAAAGAACACTGGGCTAGCCAGTGGTGGAGGGATTTTTAGAGATAGTCATGGGGTTTTCATTGCTACTTATGCGGGGTGCATTGGGATCTAGTCCAATAACATAGCAGAGGGATTGGCCCTATTGTGGGGGCTCAAAATTGCTCACTCTATGGGTATGGACAAGTTACAAGTAGAAGGAGATTTAAAAATTATTATTGATGCGGCTCTTGGCAGGTCTAATAGTGGCTGGAAACTGAAAGATCTAGGTTCAATCAGAAAGAAATTGGGCATGTGTATCGTGAAGGTAATAAAGTGGCTGATGGTTTGGCCAACCTTGGGCAGAGCTTGGACACATGGAGATGTTGGAAAAGAAAGGAAAATTTACCTGTTCAAATACAAAACCTTCTTGGAAAGGAGCAAGGTCCTGCCCTTGGTCTCTCATGTTTGCAATTTTAAACCCCTCTATCCCCTAGCCTAGGGCGTACATTAGGCATCAGATGGGATCTCAGTTTGATTGCCATCTAGCTTTGCATACTAGTGGTTTGGGTGGTGTGATGGCTTTTGGCCAGCTCAGACAAGTCAAAAATTAGGTTTTCCACCATATGAAGGATAACCATCTAGTCAACATGATGTGGAGGCTTGAGGTGGGGTTTCACATGGCTAGACACGTGAGCAATGGGGATATTAACTTGATGAGCCTCCACAGATCTAGTAATTATGACCAATTAATAAATATCAATGATGAAAGGAAAGGGAAATCTCATTTACATATCGTGAATTTAAGAAAGTACATCACCCCCAGCTGGTGAAGGGACACTCTACTCATTAACTTGAGTGTGAATATTGGTTTGCGAGATATTATCTACAGATTGAAAATTTCTAAGTTAACCAGTGTTCATTTGATTTCTAGTTTGTCTGAGAGAAATAGGTGCAACCTGAGAATGGGGGGTGATAGGTCTCGTACCGAGCCTAAATCCTGTGAAGAGTTCAAGCACACTGAGATCCTCTAGCACATATGTCAAGAGGGTGGGGTAGCTTCCTATTTGGAATGCCTACAAGGGCATGACGAAAACCTTTCTATGCAGTTCCTACAGTCATTGGAGGGCAGACAGGTCAAGGTGGATGGTGTGGGGTTTGAAATCTTGGAGGAAGTTATCAGGATGGTGACGGGCATGCCTACTAATGCTATCAAACACAACAAAATGAGCAAAGTTTCTGATCCATAAGGTATGGATTTATTCCTAAAGAAAGGTGAGGTATTACATAGTTTGCAGGGAGGGTTTGATAGGAAAATGTTGCTGAAACCTTGGGATGAAGTGTGCCACATGATCATCAAATACTTCACTCTTGATGGTAGATTTTGACACTTTTTTCACTATCATTTCGCTCAGTTAAACCATTTTCATCGTAGCAAGTTGATTAGTTTTCTTTTTTACTTATTGTCATCTCTGGAAGCCTTGATTATGTCTACTATTGAACAGTATGCCATCGACACTAACAAGCCCCTCATCCTGCTCCATTAGGGGCTCATTTTCAGGCTTTATAAATTTCATTTGGCCCTCTGTCCCCCTAAATCCCTCATGGCTACTCATGTTGACCCTCCTTTGCCACCCTGTTCAAACCCTACTAAGATTATCCCGATGATAATTACAAAAAATTACCTCAGAGAAATATACCCAATCCCTCAAGACTAGGAAGAAGAAAAGTGCCACTGGTAAAAGCCCCGAGCCTAAGACTAGTGACTAGACCCCTAAGACCATATCCAAGATATCTACCAAAAGAAAGATTATCTCTGGTGATTCCTCCCATGAGACCCTACAGAAGAAGATTAAGGAGAGTGTGGAGGGGGGTAGTGTCTCAGATAGCGGGGATAAGGCTAAAAATAAATCTTAGAAGGTGGAGGATGTTATCTCTGAGGAAGGTGACAAAGGGAGTGACAGTACCAAAGATGAGGAGTTTACCTTACCTAAAAGTAAACCCTAGGTGCCGTCAACCAAAAGGTCGATGAGGCTTGTTGCAAAGCTAAGTCCCATTCCCCATAAGAAGGTGGTTGCTGAGTCAGTGAAGGAAGTGGCATACCTGGGGAGTGTGGACATTACTGCTGTCAAAAACAACAAATATGAGATGGTGGTGGGAGAGGTTGATCTGATGGGTGTGGATTCTGGCAACAAGGATAACAAAGATGAGACGGTGGAGGTTGAGGCTAATGACAGCCCCAGTAATTTTCTAGAGTTCAATGTCCAGGGGCCTGACTCTGAGAGTTCTAAGAAAGTGGTGAAGGTTACTAGCAAGAAGAATAAGGGTGGTAAGAAAACCATCAAGGATAAGAAGATGGAAGCCCTCTATGGTAGACTATCTGAGCTGGAGAGGAAGTTCAAGATTCTGTCAAGGTTCACATCAAAAGTCATGCACTGGTCGGCCACCACTCTTGTGGTCCTCCAAGAAATTGAACTTACTAGACATGGGATGAAAGATGAAGAGCTCAAGGAGTACAAAGATCTTTACCAATTCTTGACCAAAGATTAGGAGCAGTTGTTCAATCAGCCTTAGGGGTTTTTTCTATGCTTTCTATTGTTTGCTACTGTCGGTCTGCTATCAGTCCTCTATGTTTTGGTCTATTATTTTTTGGTTGTTCCTTTTTGCCTTGGTCTGTATCTTTTTGATGGAACTATGGCGCGCCTTTATGGCTGATGTGTAATGGGATCGGCACCCTTTTTTCCACTTACTTTATCAAAAACATATTGATGAGTTAAAAAGGATATAGTTAGCCTTGTTGCATTTGATGTGGTGTTCAGAAATCTTTGTATCTCATGGATGCAATTTTCATGAGTAAGGCTAATAGAGACATATGGGTCAAGGATGTAATATATTAATATGGGTAAAGGATGGATCAACTATATCATCTAGGCACGTCAAATAAATCCCAAGATTTCCATGACAAGTGCTAACCACGCTATAAGACTCATTTAAACAAGCAAGCAATTGTGTTCACTTCTTTTGAAGGATAAACATGAAAATGTGCTAGATATTTCTATAATAGATTGTGCCTGTAACAAGCCAATTCTCATTATCCAAATTAACCAACTTAATTACCATTAAGTACAATGTCATGATTAACATAAATCCTAGTTAAGAAAAGTAATAATCTATATCATAAGAAAAATTAATATGCATATCTTTTTTGGATATTTCAAAACTAAAATTTACAACAATTCCAAAGATAACATACTAGTGAATTCCTTTCACTATACATTTATAATGTTTTTCTTATAGCATCAATGATAACTTTACACATAATGTTTGACTATCAAGTCATACAAAAGAATGTACAATATCTGGAACTTTGACATCTATCTTCATAAGTCTTAGCTTGTCTTCTACTTGGGAAGGAGAGCATCACCAGAGTTCTTTTCCTCCAACCACAGACCAGCGGTCCCCACACAACTTCCTTCCTAGAAGTAGCCCTACCCTTCATGAAGGGAATAGATATAAGGAACTATTAGGTTTTCCATCTGAGTATCTAGTGTTGTGTCCTTCATAATACTTCGTAGTCATACAACTATAGATCCACTCTAAATATGTATGACATTACTAGAAGCATTATGCCATCTGGAGCATAGTGAACTGACTAATGCATGCAGAGACAGATGCATTACTTTGACCAAAGATTTATATACATATTGTTGATAACTGAGAGGGGGGGGGTGAATCAGTTATCCTAATTATTTCCCTTATTAAACTTTCCTTTTAATTGAAGCAGCATAAAATCAAACACAAAACATAAACCATGAAATAAGAAACACATGACACAGTATTTTTGACGTGGAAACCCTGTTAAGGGAGAAAACCACGGGGTGATTAACCCAAGAATTATTCTCTGTTAGAAGAATAGGAAATTACAAAAATGGCACTTGCCAATTAGGGCTCACTGCCCGAGCACACTGCTCACAAGAGGCTCACTGCCTACAAGAAGACATACTGTCTTACAAAGTGATTAGAATCACAGTCTTGAACTGATTGGAAGCATCTGCATATGCTGGAGTTCAGTTCCGGTTAGGTTCAGTATACTGATCTGCTGCACTTCATCTTTCCTCTGTTCTTTAGTCTGCTGTCCTTTCACATACCGGATCTTTCTTGTTACTTCTGCTCTACTCTGGACTTGTTCGCATATCCTCACATTCATTCCCACCTTTTACCACTAAATCCATCCTCTATATATATCCGCACAAGTACTTTCATCATCTTTTTAGTCGGCATCCGGAACAGTCTAGTTTCTTACAAACTTAGTTCTGTCGGCTGAATCCTTGCTCACCAAGCAATGCGGATCAAGCATATACTTGTAGATATCATCAATTATGTCGGCCAAACATGATTCATGCCACCGCAACCTTTATCATCATCTGTAATACATCCGGAAAGTAGTTTGATACTCGATCAGTCAGTTCTTCCTCTGTTTTCACTGTCTCTCAGGAATCCGGTACTCAACTATTCATATCTTTTTCCTTGTCCATCTCCGGAGGCTAAATCCTTGGAATATACTACTCAAGATAGTCCTCTTGACTTCCCCAGATCCGCACTGCACCAAGACACTTCCTCTGAGAGATCCGGACCAATCTGTCGGACCTTGCCACATGCTCTGTTCTTGTTCACCGGACCACCACAATCTTCAATCTGACTTCCGGTAGAGACATATCATGACTTGCGGATATGTGGGATGACCTTTGTTGCCATCAATGACAACAACCATGAATCCATATAGTGTCTCTTGCCAACAATCTCCCCCTTTGGCATTGATGGCAACACTTAGTGAAAAATGACTAAGTGTTTACACTATGCTCCCCCTTTGCTGATGCTCTGTCTTTATATACAATTTCCGGAACTCCCCCTGAGTTGGATTCCTCATTTTTCACTGCTCCTCACTCCCCCTTTGACATCAATGGCAAAGGGTAGGGTCCGCACACCAAAATTTTCAAAAATTCTCTATATATAGCCGCATATTTACATACTCACATATACTGCAGAATGTCTGCAAAGGATGTCTGCAGTTGAACCATTTCAGTAGCCCAACTTAGCTTCATTCTGTCCAAGATTGAAATGTGACCACTCAACAAAAATGCAAAAGCTTCTGCCCGCCTGAGATCTGTCGGATCTTTTGTATGGGCGGTGGTCTGGGCATCACTGATGGCCTCATGCATAGTTTCCAACTTAGGGACTATAATCCTTCTAAGTTCTCCCATCCGGTTGGTAATGTTCTTCCTCTCCTTCTCAAGATTCTTTATTTCATTCAAGACTGCAATAGTCTGACATTCTTGATTTATTATAGAGGAAGAGAGAGGATCAAAACTTTGAGATAAGCTTTGAAGCTTGTCCTGTTCCTCTTTTATTTTCTTGTCAATTGCTGCTGTTGCCTTTGACCAAGATATACAAAATTTGTAGATGTCACCGCCATCCTTAAGAGCATTTTCTAAGCTCTTTATTCCAATGCTTACAATCTTCCTATCCTTAGAGATTAAATCTAATATTTCAGAAAATCTCTTATCCAAAAATTCCTTCCGGACCTTGTCTTCAGCTGATTTTTCTAGAGAATTAAAATGTGTATCAATACTGCTGACTAAGGTTTTTAGATTACCGGAAGTGGAGGCTGTCGGATCTATTTGGATTGATGGCATGATCTTTACAAGTACTCCGGAAGCAGCCTCTATCAACTCACAGTCCTCCATATGAGACTTTAGGAGCTTTTCATTTGCCTTGGCATTTGCAAATGAAGCTATCTTCATTGTTTGTACCGGAGAGAGAGAGTCAAAATCAAATGGACCTTTTAGAAGCTCCGGTTCATCAATCTCTAGAGTTTCTTTGCTCAAAAATTGTTGAACAGTTTGTGCAGTGTCTCTTGCCGGAGACAGATGTTTCTTTTCTTCTGCAGTCTTAGAACTGTCAACCTCTTTGTCTGTCACCACTGCTTCCTTCTCCTGCAATTGCTCTTCTTCTTTGGATCCGGAGACTGTAGGGGAAACCGGAGGAGAGATGCTTGCTTGTTCATGGGTCACTTCTTCTGGAGCAGAGGGTCCCAAGTCCTCACTTGTCTGTTCAGGGCTCACTTCTTCCGGAACAGAAGATTCCAAGTCAGCAGCTGTTTCTGCACCTAAGTCCTCTACAACAGGAAGATTGAACCTTTTGAAGGCCTTCCGGAGGATCTCTTCTGTCTCTTGTGCCACTTTGTCAGTCTCACCAAGCATGAGCTGATTCATCCTGGCTTTACTTCTGAACTCATCTCTGCAGTCCTTGAAGATCATGTTCATTGTCTTGGGATCAATTTGAGGATATAGCTGAATAGCTATCTGCTCCCGGATCTCAAGATCTTTGGCATGCGCATTATTCTTTCTTACTTCCATTTCCTTCTCTAGGCTTTTAGGAATGAGAGATATGATCTCAATGAAAGCCTTATTGTATGTGTTCAGATATTTAACTGTGGCTTCCTGCAGAGTCTTTTGGTCTGCCTCACTGAAGTCATCATAGGATTCAGTCATTGGTTGAAGGTTTCCATCCACCGTGACCGACTTGATTATGCTCTCTAGTGACAGAGTGGGCTTTTCAACAGTTACCTCTGCCATTTCCTCCTTGTCTTGGCCTGTGGAGGGCTTACCGGATCCTTTCTTTTTCTGTTTCTTTACTTCTCTTACTCCTTCATCTGATTCTGTCTCCTCTTCATCCTTTTGGCTTTCATAAGCCCTTGATGCTTTTGTCTTGGATCTTTTACCGGATGCCTGGACTTCCGGTTTTGAGCTTTTGGTTGTGGAGGGTGCAGATCTCTTTGATGATCTGGTCCGGGTGGGGGTTTCAACCGGAGCACTTTCTTTGCTTTTCTCTTCTTCCTCAGCCTTTCTCCTCTTTTCCCGGCTGGCATCAAGTGCCTCTTTTGAGATGCCTAGGCCTTGAGCAATGTGCTCTACTTCTTTTCTCACTTTTCTTTTAATCTCAGGTTCCCTGAGTTCTACATGTAATTTCACGCTCAGCTCCTCAAAGGTTCCAAACCTTTCTGCCTTAGGATCTTTGGGCTGACTTAGCATGTGTTGAACATGCAGCTCTACTATCTGTTCATCAACTTCATACCCCATGGGCATGATCCAGACAGTCCTTGGCTCCACTGCCTCCATTAGGCACTGATCAGTGTCAACCATAAAACATACTGAGTCCTTGTATTTCTCAATGAGAGACTGGGGAATTCTCTCTCTTGCTTGCATCATGCTCTGAAAGTTTTTGAAGTATCCCCATAGAGCTGTATTTCTCGCTTTTGCATCCCCAAGTCCATGCAAATAGTCTCTTATCTGGACTGCAACAGGTTTGTCATTCTGCCATACCCATCCACTTGTTCCGGGTAGCTCATTCATGAAGTAAAAGAAGAGACATACAATGAGAGTACCATACTTAAAGGAGTTCTTCTTGTCTTTCTTGATTTTCTGTACATTTTCCATCAATTGGCTTAGTAGTAGTTCACAAAGATCATAATCTGCATTCTTTCTTAGCATTTCATATGCTGTGTATATTGCAGTTCCGGATACAGAATTCTCCCTGCTGGAGTGATAGATCTTGTATCCTATGATCATTGATGCATATTTGATATCCGGATCCGAAATATCTTCAATGGTCATTGCTCTCTTATCATATTTTGATCCGGTGGCTTCAGTTACAACGTTGTTCTTGACAGATTTGAGGATAGGTACCCCCCCGGAAGAGTATAGACCAGTTACTGCTCTAATTGCTTCTTTTGTGATCTTGCAGGGTCTATCTAGCCAAAGGAAGTTGTCATGCATCCTGCTCAGTACATACCGGACCCATTCATCTTCTTCAAAGCTAGGGAAATGAATGAATTGCTCAAATTGTTTCTTCTGGATACCCTTATACTCTGGTTTGAGCTCAAAAGCATTGTCTATCAGTTGCTTGTGATAGAGGTCTCTTAATTTGAATTCCCCAAATTCCTCAATGTTTGCGTGTATGTAAACCCTAATATCTTCAGTATGTAAGACTCCGTGGGGAACACTAGAGAAGGCTCCTAGTGGATCTACCTCCAACGATTTGTAGGGATGTTTCTTGAATGAGGGGCGAGGTCTATCAGAGATCTTAACTATGTTTGGAGTAGCCATTCTTCAAAGATTTGCAGTGAGGCAATGAAAAACGAAGAATACCTTATGCGCCTTCGGTTTGCACGGAGTGGTTGGATTGATTTCTTTATGCAATAGCTTCGGCAGGAGATCCTTGGTGTGCTTGATGATCCTTGTTGCAGAGCTCCACTATTCGCTTCTTCTCAAGTGTAGAATGAGCAGATAACTTTTGAGAAATCCCTTATATTGCTCCGCAAACCCTAATATCTGTCTGCAATAAATGCTTCACCTGCATTATTCCGGTTTACCATGTCTGGACAGCTTGGAGTATCCCGGATTAGTCCTGATCACTGAATATCATCCGGATCTTTAAATCATGAATAAATCTAGGTAACATATTACAAGAACATCCCAAACACTTTGTCCAATCCGCAAGACAAGATCGTGCACTTCCGGATCTCTCCGGACCTTTTTGTAATCCTTTATCATACCGGAGCACCTCCCTGAACAGGTCTAACTTAATCGAACACAGCTTCTTCATAACTCCATGCGGACCTCTGAAAACTTGACTGAAGCATCTCAGGACTTATATCTATAAACCCTTTAATCCGCATCTTGTGCCACATCCGGCACAACTTGTTTGGCTGGGGGAACAGAATCTTCTTTGAGTCTCCCCCTGAGCCTGAGCTCACTTTTTAATTTCCGGAAGAAATATCAGCACCAGAATCTGGTGCGGATCCAACCTCTACATTCTCTGAGCTTTTCTTTACCCAAATCTTGCTCATCTGATTCCTAACTTCATCCGCATTCATCTTTTGTTTACCCTTGTCTTGATTCTGATTATACACCGGACCTCTTTTGTCCTGATTCTTGTTTCTGCAGACTTTAGCATTATGACCGGACCTATTGCAGATTTGACAAATAACATTTCTTTGCATATTTAACTGATATCCCCTTGATCTGCATTGATTAGCCATATGACCTACTCTATTGCATGTAAAGCATCTACCTTTGAATGATTTGTTTACTTGCATAATTCTGCATTCATGGGATTTGTGTCCATACCTTTTGCAGTTGAAGCACTGTCCGGAGAAGGATGAATTAATCTGATTCATTCTCATTCTGCATTGATTAGCTTTGTGACCAAAATGGTTGCAGCTGTGGCAGTATCCATTGAAGGATGGATATTTTTGAGCATTTGGCTGTCTTACCGGAGGTCTTCTAGGCCTGCTCCTTGGATTTTCTGATCCAAGATTCTTCTGACCGGATCCGGAGCTTTCTCCTTTCTCATATCCCAAGCCATACTTGTCATCTGTCCTCTTTTGACTTCCAAGAAGAACTTCAAGTTGAGCAGAACTTATCTTGAATTTCTCTTTATATTCATTTGCTGTTTGAAGGTCTCTTTTGAGAGAGGCAATTTGATCCTCAAGTTTTCCTTCATTATCTTTGGAATCTTCAAGATCAGATTCAAGGTGTCTGATAATCCTGTCCATCTGGTGGCATTCTTCTGATTTTTCCTTAAGAGATTGTTTTAGATTGTCTTCAGCCTTTCTTTTTTCTTCAATCTCTTGAGTGAACTTTATAGTTCCTGATTCCATTTCATGTCTTAACATGATGACTTCTTTTGATAACTTTTCACATAACTTGGTTTGCTCAGTCAATTCTTCATTTGTATTGCTTTCTTCACTTTGTCTTGCCAACTGTTGGAGCAGCTCCTTTCTCTTTTTCATAGAGAGACTTAATTTGTCTTTTAATTCCCTCATGAATTCATCAGCCTGTTTGAGTCTTTCTCTTAATTCACTGACTTCAGAATTTGACTGTTCAAGATCCTCAAGGGCAGTCTTGAGTTGCTCCTTTAAACCATATGCATCCATTTGAAATCCCAGATCTTCCTCAAGCTGTTAGGCTCTATTAGGAGGAACTTGGCTCTGATACCAATTGTTGATAACTGAGAGGGGGGGGGTGAATCAGTTATCCTAATTATTTCCCTTATTAAACTTTCCTTTTAATTGAAGCAGCATAAAATCAAACACAAAACATAAACCATGAAATAAGAAACACATGACACAGTATTTTTGACGTGGAAACCCTGTTAAGGGAGAAAACCACGGGGTGATTAACCCAAGAATTATTCTCTATTAGAAGAATAGGAAATTACAAAAATGGCACTTGCCAATTAGGGCTCACTGCCCGAGCACACTGCTCACAAGAGGCTCACTGCCTACAAGAAGACATACTGTCTTACAAAGTGATTAGAATCACAGTCTTGAACTGATTGGAAGCATCTGCATATGCTGGAGTTCAGTTCCGGTTAGGTTCAGTATACTGATCTGCTGCACTTCATCTTTCCTCTGTTCTTTAGTCTGCTGTCCTTTCACATACCGGATCTTTCTTGTTACTTCTGCTCTACTCTGGACTTGTTCGCATATCCTCACATTCATTCCCACCTTTTACCACTAAATCCATCCTCTATATATATCCGCACAAGTACTTTCATCATCTTTTTAGTCGGCATCCGGAACAGTCTAGTTTCTTACAAACTTAGTTCTGTCGGCTGAATCCTTGCTCACCAAGCAATGCGGATCAAGCATATACTTGTAGATATCATCAATTATGTCGGCCAAACATGATTCATGCCACCGCAACCTTTATCATCATCTGTAATACATCCGGAAAGTAGTTTGATACTCGATCAGTCAGTTCTTCCTCTGTTTTCACTGTCTCTCAGGAATCCGGTACTCAACTATTCATATCTTTTTCCTTGTCCATCTCCGGAGGCTAAATCCTTGGAATATACTACTCAAGATAGTCCTCTTGACTTCCCCAGATCCGCACTGCACCAAGACACTTCCTCTGAGAGATCCGGACCAATCTGTCGGACCTTGCCACATGCTCTGTTCTTGTTCACCGGACCACCACAATCTTCAATCTGACTTCCGGTAGAGACATATCATGACTTGCGGATATGTGGGATGACCTTTGTTGCCATCAATGACAACAACCATGAATCCATATAGTGTCTCTTGCCAACACATATATGTTTCACAATGAGCATAGTTGATTGTTCACACACCTTGACTCGACTTAGAAGCTGTCTCATCCTACAATGATCATAGTTCAACCTGTCAAGGTCATAGAATGATGGGTTCAATTCATCCCTAGTCCATCTAACTTAGACTTTTGACTCTGATTCTAGGAGTGCATTCTATTTTGGTCTTGTTGCCTATGTAATAGGGAATCTGTGACTCCACGTCACTCTATTCCCATACTTTCTTTTATAAATTTACATGTTCATGGTTTCAATTTAAAAGACCATCCCCGGTCTACATCTCTATGTTTACCTTGTTTCAGGGTTTTCATCAATTCACATCAACTATAACACATACCATTATAGTCTAATAAGTTGACATTATTAAATAGACCTTTGGTCAAAAGAAATTGAATGGGTTCTTGCTACCCTATACTTCATCCACGAAGCATTGCCATTCAATAACGAAACATATCCATAATACGTTTTAACAAAGAGTTATCATTATCTTTCCTATATGGAAATTAAATATCAGTCGAGGGTTTACCCCCTTGACATACAAGATTTGACATGCACTTAATGCATCCTATGCAATGTTATCACATTACCAACTAGTTATTCTCCATCAATATTAAAGAGTCATATCACTCTTTCATACACAAAGGTTACACCGAAGGTAAAATATCTTCTATCATGAATAGTCAATTATCATACTTCACATTACACGTGCCTCAACAATATTAGTGCCTTTGGCACAATCAATGGTACAATAGTTTTCAAGATAGACTTATCATTTTTCAATGCAAGGCTCTTGACTTGCTTTAGCAACATCTTTCTTTATTCATTAAGACAATCATTATTTTTTGATAGTACTCCAGTCTAGAGACATAATAGTCTCGAATAAAGGATAAAGAAGATGTCAAAAGAATATACTAAATATTTAACATCCTCAGCCTTATCGGCATTCAAGGATCTCATGCATGCTACAACAACACCTTTTTACATTCGGCCTCAAGGCCTCGACTGGGTTGTTCAACTGTAACAAATACTTTCAAAGAAACAAACATAGTGTTCTCAAGTATATGACCTCAAAGGCCTCATCATGGTTATTCAAACAACACAATGGCTATCACAAGGATAACACAGTCGTCGATGTATCGACATATAGATTACAATAGTGATATCTATGTTTATATTGCATAGTTTGGAGCACACGACGGTGTCTCATAATCATACTTGTGAATGAAAGTTATTGCAGTCGAGTTACAACTTGTTGGAAATGATGTCTATCGTGGTTGATAGCAGCTCTATCCTGCGAGCTTACAATCTCCAAACCTACTACTCCTATAGCCTTTCCTTTTTCTCTCTCCCCTAAGAATAGATGATGCCAACAATAACCAAAAATAAAAAGACTATCATTCTTTTTCCCTTGCATGCATTATCCCGCATGCCACACAAAACTGTCACCTTTCCAAAAGAAAGTGGGTAAAACAGTTGCACCTACCTCCACCACCTTGCGGGTTTCAAGACTCCATAAGGACCATATCTCCCATTCGGGAGTAATCTGCGATGATTAAGCTTATGATAAGCTTCACCATGGCTTCCACTCTCTCCACTCATCGTGGATAGTGATACCACTGACTACAAAAGACATATAGTTTTATTATATGAATGTGCTTGACCATTACAAGGATAATAGATAATTATATCACACATAGTATCTTTTACATCTAAATGATGTTATAGGATTATCAAAATAATCCAAGGTGTCATTAAATTATAATATCATTGTTAGGGTGGCATCAATAATATGCGAATATGGGTCAAGTATCACTCCCCTCTTCACCATATTAGGCCATAGATAAAGTATTTAAATGATAATCACAAAATCTAATAAGGAAATAGATAAGTAAATAAAGGAAAAATTGACATCCAGACAGGGTTACTATCGACTAACTGAACATTCTGAGAACATTATCCAGTCAAATCAACATAGACGATGTCGAGACATCGTAAATCATATTGCCGACATTGGTCAAATTGAAATAGACTTAACAAGGAAAAGACTTATACTTACCCTATCTTGCATGGGTTCACGAAAGATTAACTTTGATACTCATATGGCAATCTGACCTTTTCCCAACATCTATCTCCTTCTCCTAGGTGATACTCTCCTTCCATCCTTGGAGGAAGATTCTTTTCCTAGTTACACTCACAACCATATAACCATGATTAGTGTATCATCATTTAATTCATAAAACATTATGATAAAATAATCTTATCAACATGTAATCTCATGTCTAATCTAAACATTAATCGATATCTATATAATCAATGATTCTACTTGATATTTTCCACAAACATCAAGTCATTAATCTATGATTAATTATCTTGTTTACCACATAAAGTAAGGATTAAGTTAAATCAAAATTTGGGGATGTAACATATCTCCCACCTTAAGAATCACCATTCCCAATGATTTAATGTCTCCAAAGATTAAACCAACATAAATAAAGAAAAGTGTTTACTCATCATAGTAAAAAGTATTAAAAGAGATGGGGAAATATTTGAAAAATGTCCTCATAGTTCTCCCAAGTGGCATTCTCTTCTAGATACTAGTCCCACTAGAGCTTGCATTGAGTTATCTCTTTAGTATGTAAGTGTAGATTACGTGTTTTGACCACCTTGATGGGCTCGATCACTACCGCCCCTAGGTCCTTTAGCTATATGGCATTCCAATCAAGAATAGGTACATGATTGTCTATTGAAATAAACTTTTTCAAAAAGGAAACATGGAAAACATTATGCATCATGGAAAGAGTTGGCGGCAGAGCAATCCTGTATGCAACTGGGTTGACCTCTTCAAGAACTTCAAAGGGACCCTCATATCTAGGAGCTAATTTGGACGTCTTTCCAAACTTAATGGATATCTTTTAGGGTTTGACCCTTAGAAGGACTTTTTCTTCCACTGAGAACTGCCTTGCGATGCATTTAGCATCCACATAATTTTTCTACCTATCATTGGCTTCCACTAGCCTTTTCTTAATCAGATGGACTTGCTCTTCCATTTCTGACAACATTTCTGGACCAAGGTTAATCCTATCTTCTAGATTATCCCAGCATATAGGAGTTCAACACTTTCTTCCATATAATGAGTCAAATGGAGCCATCTTAATTGTGGAATGATAGGAATTATTATAGACAAATTCCACAAGAGGAAGATAATCTTGCCATTTGTATTATTGATCTATGCAATACATTCTCAATAGATCTTCCAACACTTGGTTTACCCTTTCAGTTTGGCCATCCGTCTCAGGATGATAAGAAAATATTATATTCAACTGAGTTCCAAGTGAGGAAAATAAGGTTTGCCAGAACCTTGATATCATATGGGCATCCCTATCTGAGATAATCTTCTTAGGAATACCGTGCAATCTAAAGATTTCTTGCACAAATTTGCGAGGTATGATGGGTGCCCCATCTGTCAAATTCCTAGGTATAAAATGTGCCTCTTTGGTGAGTCTATCCACCACAACTAGAATAGAATTGTGCCTATTCCTTGACATAGGAAGTCCTTGCAAAAAATCCATTCTAATGATTTGCCATTTCCATTCCAGAATTGCATGAGGGTATAAAAGTCTTGTCGGGTGATGGTATTCTGCCTTCACCCTTTGACATTCTAGACATCTAGCTACAAACCTTGCAACATCCCTCTTCATTCCCTTCCAGAAGTATAAGGGCTTCACATCAACTAGTAACTTTGTTACTCCAGGATGTCTTGAATAAGGTGTAGAATGAACCTCTTTGTACACAATATTCCTTAACCCCTCAGAGTTTGAAACATACATCCTTCCTTTATACCTCAATAACCCATCTGGTTCAAGCTAAAATCCATCATATTTCAGATTCTAGGGATTCTCCAAAAGGGCCTATTTTACTTTCTCGTAAAACTCATCTCCTTTAGACTTTTGTAATACCCGATTCTTAAAATCAAAATGTATGGAGATCATTGAGGAGATATGTCTTCTCCTACTTAAGGCATCTACCACTTGGTTTTCCTTGCCTTGAATGTATTTAATCTCAAAATCATAATATGAGATTAACTCCAACCACCTTCTTTGGCAAGCTTTTAAGTGTGGTTGAGTGAACATATATTTGAACCCTTGATGGTCTATTTTTAGTTAAAAGGGTTTCCCAAGAAGTAGTGTCTTTACATTTGTAGTGTATGAATTACTGTTGCCATTTCCAAATCATGAGGGGCATAGTTTTGTTCATAAGTTTTCAGTTTCATGGATTCATATGCAATAACCTACCCATCCTGGACAAGTACACCACCTAATCCTTCTCATGAGGCATCGGTAATGACTACAAAATGACCTTCTGGGTTAGGTACCTTCAAGACAGGTGTTGTAGTCAACTTTTCCTTCAGTTGGTCAAATGCCTCCTGGCACTTGTTTGACCAATCAAATTTTTTGCCTTTTCTCTGCAAAGAAGTAATAGGATAAGCAATTTTAGAAAAAAAATTCACAAATTTTCTATAATAACCTGCTAGACCCATCAAACTTCGAACCTCATGTACATTTCTTGGTGCTAGCCATTCCAATATGGCTTTAATATTGGTCAGGTCCACAATTATTCCCTTAGCTAAAATTATATGACCCAAATACTGCACTTCCTTTTGAAAGAAAGTACACTTAGAGAGTTTTCCATACAATTTATGCTCTCTTAGCCTCTGAAGGACAATCCTTAAATGTTGTAAGTGTTCTTCCTCAATCTTAGAGTAGATTCAAATATCATCAAGAAAAATAAGGACAAACTTGTCCACGCAGTCTCTAAACACCCTGTTCATTAAGTTCATAAATGATGTAAGTGTGTTTGTTAATCCAAAGGGCAAGACAGTGAATTCGTAATGCCCATACCTTGTTCTAAAGGTTGTTTTGTGAATATCCTCATCTTTTAACCACAATTAATGGTACCCAGATTGAAGCTCAATCTTAGAAAACACAGTTGCTCCTCTCATTTGATTAAAAATATCATCAATGTGGGGCAATGGGTACGTGTTCTTTATTGTTGCTTTATTTAGCATGTGGTAATCTATACATAATTGCAATGTACCATATTTCATTTTCACAAAAGATACTGGTGCTCCCCAAGGTGACACATTGGGTCTCATCAGTCCTTTATCAAGAAATTCTTGCAATCGAGTCTTTAGCTCCATTAACCCAGTTTTGGTCATTTTGTATGGAGGTTTAGATATAGGTTCTGATCCTGGAATTATATCTATAGAGAAATCAAAAGCTCTTTTAAGCGGCAATCCTGGTAGCTCATCTGGAAACACATCCTCAAAATCTCTAAGAAAAGGGAATCTATCCATATCTGATATTTCCTGATCTATGAACTCCCTCTTCTCAACACCTTAGAGTTTCTGAGATTCATAAAATGTCAAATCATCATGGAAATTAGTTTCCTTAAGGCCATTAATCTCCTCCATTTTAACAGCAAAAAGCTTACATCCCTTCCTTTGGGCTCTTTTCATCTATAGGGCAGAAATTTGTCTTAGTTTGACCTCTCTAGGGTTTCCTTATATAAAAACTTTATTTCTGAGGTCATCTAGACATTCTATTGTTTTGGCATAACAATCCACCTTAGCCTAATGTCTCCATAACTAGTTTATCCCAAGGATAACATCATATGAGCCTAATGGGGCTACATAAAGGTTCACTTCAGTGGAGAAACTTGGAAGTTCAACCTTAGCCTCAAACAAGCATTGCTCTACCTAAGCTTTGGTCTGATTTGCATATTCAATTCACCAAGTATTTTCCATGTATCCAGCTTTTCTAGAAATTTTACTTAAAACTTTTGAGGAAACAAAACATTTTGTTGCACTAGTATCTATCAAAACTAAAATTAGAAGACCAAATAAAATACATGTAGTTTGAATAGGAGTGATTTGATATTCAGCTTGCCTATTATCCAGGGTTGCATGTATGCATTGTTAGAATGCTTCCTGCTAAGAGGGTAAAGGATTTCCTTGTGGTTGAGTTACTTGCATCTTGTTAGGACACTGGTTGGCATAATGATCACCGCCACATGTATAACACCCTCCCACAGGTCCTCGCCTTTCATGAGACTTTCCAGAATTATCTCCATTTTTCTTGATGTTATTATTGCCTTTCTTTTCCTCCTTGGATTCATTTTTCTTGTTCTTGGACCCTTTATCATTTTTCTCTATAGAGTCCTTCTTTTTACCCTTTTTCTTAAAAGATTGGGAGGATTGGGACTAGTTATACCTTTTTCTATTCCTTTCCCTGTATGCAGGCATAGATTTCAATTTTTTTTCGTGTTTAATACCTTTCTAATAAACCTGGTCCATTGAAGTGGGACCATGCACATCAACTTCACCCCCAATCTGGGTGTTTAATCCCATAATAAACTTTTGGGTGTGAAACCTTTCATCCTGTTGATATTGCGAAACATACTTGAGTAGGCGAGTGAACTTTTCCTAGTACTCATTCACAGTTAAATCACCCTGTCTCAGATTTTGAAAATCTATAAGCTTTTGGTCATAATATAGTTGAGGAAAGCATCTTTGTCTAAAGAGTTCCACAAACCTTTCCTAGGTTAGACTCGTGGATCTCAAGCCTAACTCCATTTTCTTATTAATCCACCAAGTGGATGCTTCACCTACCAACTGGTATGCTGCCCATACTACTTTGGTGATTTCAAAATAGTTCCTTATTTCAAAGTATTTCTCCATTTTGGTAATCCATGCCTCCATAGCATCTCTGCTTACCGTCCCATCAAACTTAGGAGGGGTAATCTTTTTCATATCTTGGGATAATTCCAAAGCCAAGTGGCTTCTTTTATCCTCTTCATGTCTTTCCTTAGAGTTATTCTCTCTGCGTTCACTTTGGGTGGTGTCCTCACGACGTGCCTCGTCATCACCCCCATGATAGCATTCTTGCCTGGGTCAATGTTGACCCCTGACCTCCTGCTTGATAGTTCCAATTCTCACTCTCGTCTCTTGGAGCATAGAAAGGATCTGGTTGAGTTTAGAATTAGAGTGGCCTAAAGGTTGCCCTTCTTCCTAGCTATCTCCAATATTAGCTCTTGTTTGAACCATGTTGCAATCTATTTCTCTTGAAATTTGCAGATTAATCATTCAATTAGTTTTTTTATACTATTGAATCCACTCATAAATGTAAATCCATTCTCATTCATGTAATCTTTAACAAGAAAGGAAATATTTGCCAAAATTTCAAAATGCATTATAGTTTCTAGGGATTACATATAATCCATCCATAGTTACAAAATTTTTCTTTACATCTTGCTATTGCAAGTCATTATTAGATTGGGATATCTTCCCAAACTTATCCTCATCCTTGAGGTTTATCAAATTAGTTTTAGGAGGTGGACGTACTTGCAGGTACTCATCCACAACCTCCCGAGTAACATTAGGATCCTTAAGATCACTTTCCAAGATTGGTTCCTTAGGTGCAGAGGGTTTCACTGATTCATTTTCAGAGATAGGAGCAATAACCTGAACCGATTTCTCCATCTCCTGCTTGATGCATTTAATAGCATCAACGAAAGTTTCATCATCAACCAACCATGTGCCTATCAAGCAACTAGTTTGTTCAAGGCATTTCGTTCATGAGGCTCACTTCCTCATAGCCTTAAGGTAATGTCCATTTCCTATTACCTTCTTTCTAGGTGTCGTTCTTACTCTTACCATTTTGGCATAAGAACATCCAAACATTAGCAACCGTTAATGTTGGAGAAAAATGTTATGTAGTGAGCTCATAGTTCCATGTATTAAACCCAGTAGCTCTAATACCATATGTAACAAGCCAATTCTAATTATCTAAATTAACCAACTTAATTACCATTAAGTACAAGGTCATGATTAACATAAATGATAGTTAAGAAAATTAATAATCTATATCATAAGCAAAATCAATATGCATATCTTTTTTGGATATTTCAAAACTAAAATTTACAACCATTCCAAAGATAAATTACTAGTGAATTCCTTTCACTATACATTTACAATGTTTTGCTTATAGCATCAATGATAGGTTTACACATAATGTTTGACTATCAAGTCATATAAAAGAATGTACTATATCTGGAACTTTGACATTTATTTTCATAAGTCTCGGCTTGTCTTCTGCTTGGGAAGGAGAGCATCACCCGAGTGCTTTTCCTCCAACCACGGACCGGCAGTCCCCTACACAAATTCCTTCCTGGAAGCAGCCCTACCCTTCATGAAGGGAATAGATATAAGGAACTGTTAGGTTTTTCATGATATGAGTATCTAGTGTTGTGTCCATAATACTTCATAGTCATACAACTATAGATCCACTCTAACTATGTATGCCACTACTGGAAGCATTGTGCCATCTGGAGCACAGTGAACTAACTAATGAATGCAGAGACAGATGCATTACTTTAGCCAAATATTTATATACATATACATTTTGCAATGAATTTAGTCAATTGTTCACACACCTTGACTCAACTTAGAAGTCTCATCCTATAGTGATCATAGTTTGACCCCTCAAGGTCATAGAATGATGGGTCCAATTCACCCCTAGTCCATCTAACTTGGATTTTTGACTCTGATTCTAGGACTACATTCATTATTGGTCTTGTTGCCTATGCAATAGGGAATTTGTGACTCCACGTCACTCTATTCCTATACTTTCTTTTATAAATTTACATGTTCATGGTTTTAGTTTAAAAGACAATCCCTGGTCTGCATCTCTATGTTTACCTTGTTTGAGGGTTTTCATCAATCAACATCAACTATAATAGATACCATTATAGTCTAATAAGTTGAAATTATTAAATAGACCTTAGGTCAAAAGAAATCGAATGGGTTCTTGATACCCTATACTTCATCCACGAAGCATTGCCATTCAATAAAAAAAACATATCCATAATAAATTTTAACAAAGAGTTATCATTTTCTTTCCTATATGGAAATTAAATATTAGTCGAGGGTTTACTCCCTTGACATGCACTTAAGCAGCCTATACAATGTTATCACATTGCCAACTGGTTATTCTCCATCAATATTAAAGAGTCATATCACTCTTTCATACACAAAGGTTACACCAAAGGTAAAATATCTTCTATCATGAATAGTCAAGTATCATACTTCACATTACATGTGCCTCAATAGTCTTAGTGCCTTTGGCATAGTCGATGGTAATGGTTTTCAAGATAGACTTGTCATTTTTCAATGCAAGGCTCTCGGGCTGCTCTAACATCTTTCTTTACTCATTAAGACAATCATTTTTTTTCGATAGTACTCTAGTCTAGAGACATAATAGTCTTGAATAAAGGATAAAGAAGATGTCAAAAGGATATACTAAATGTTTAACATCTTCAGCCTTATCAACATTCGAGGATCTTATGCAGGCTACAACAACACCCTTTTACATCAGCCTCAAGGCCTCGACTGGGTTGTTCAACTATAACAAATGCTTTCAAAGAAACATAATGCTATAACAAATTCTTTCAAAGAAACAAACACAGTGTTCTCAAGCATACAGCCTCGAAGGCCTCATCATGGTTATTCAAACAACATAATGGCTATCACAAGGATAACACAGTCATTGATGTTTCAACATATAGATTACAATAGTGATATCTATGTTTATATTGCATAGTTTGGAGCACACCATGGTGTCTCATAATGTGAGGCCTACTTATCTCACCTCCTATTTTCTCTTACATCGTATTTACATTTTGATGACATATGGACATTGGGACTGCTGATCTAGTTATTCAAACTTTCTTGACTCTATCCCTGTGTTTTGATTTGTTAGATTTAAAGTATGTTGTGATGTGGTTATATCTTGTTAGATTTCACTAACGATTATATGATATGTGACATCCATTTTGATGCTATTTAAGATATTAGTTGTGGAATTAATGAATGAATTATTATATTATTTTGATCTTGAATTGATGTTTAGAAATGTAGTGAATTATGAATCTTGTCAATGATGCCATGTGATACTATTGAGGATTTTAGATGATTATATGACATTGTGTGTGTGTGCATTTCCTTTCACTTCGGCTATGATGAACATGTGCTATTAATCCATTTGCGTAAGTGTGCAGTTGATTTTCCATGCCCATGGAAAATTGGAGGTCATCCCATACCCTATGTGAAATCTGTGTTTAAACCGATCTAGTCCCAAGAGGGACCAAGGTCACATATGTTGGTACATGATTATTTCGTGATGTCTGCATTTATGTTTAATTTTGATTAGGTTTCACCCTTTCTCTTTATTTTATTAATGTATTGTAAATGTGTATTGTTTGAATTTCACCATTTGGTGTCATTTATTTTATTTGGGCATTTTCTTGTGATTTTAAGTACCCTATGATGTTTATTTTGGCCAAATAATGACCCTAGGTCATACCCCTAGGGTCTAGGGACAATTTGGACATGTTGAACCTTAGTTTAACCTTCATTGAGTCACTCTAACTTTACCCCAAAGTTAAGTGACGAATTTTTGAATTTGGTTATGGGGTAGACAAGTCAAGGGTCCACCTTGGCCATTCCCACTACCCTTGGTTTTGGTCTACCTTATCTTGAAGGCTCAGGAAGCTCCCAAGGCCTTCAAGTGTGAGAGGCCCATTCCCCATGCTCTCACACATGTGTGAGAGTATCTTGGAAGCAATGGGACTGCTTGATGGACAAGATGAGTACATGTGTCTCATTCTTATCCTCATGGAGTCTCCAAGTGGGACTCACCTCTCCACTATGCTCTCACACATGTGTGAGAGCACTTGTGAGAGAGTGTGAGGTTTTGAGGGAGAGGAGTGTGACATGTGTCACCTCCTCATCCCTTGGAGATGGTGAGTGGGATTGTGAGGAGGAAGGAGAAGGTAACATGTGTCACCTTCTCATTCCTCAAGGCTCTTGTGTGTAGCCTATTAAACTCCCTCTTTGAGAGAGGGAGAGGGTTCTTTTTTTGGCTTGTTTTTCTTTGATTATTGCTTGGGAGAGAGATATCTAGAATTGGGAGAAGTTTGAAGGAAAGAAGATTAGAGGGAGATTTGGAAGGCTCCCCACCAACTCTTACCATTTTGGGCTTTAAAGGTAAGCTTCAAGGCTATATGCCTTTCCTTTTGTTTTTACTTTTCAATGTGTTGGAAATCTTGCTTGTGTGCTTTTTTGAGTCTTGGTGTTTTGTTGTGTGGGATTTGTGTTGTTGGGTGTTTGGGTGAGTCTCTCCATTTAGGAGAGCTCATCTTGTTTGGGGTGGGAGAGGAGTGAACCTCCTTGAGGTCACCCTCACTATGTTTATTGAGGTATTGATGGCCATGGAGTATTTTGAGAAGCATTGAGAATTTTTGTGAAGGCATGAGTGCCTTGGAAATGTGATATTTGAGAAATGTTAAGGCTAGAGGCCTTGTGTTATGAGAAATATGAGTTATTTGAGATTTTGGGTGCACCTCTAGAGTTGAGAACAATCAACTCTCCTACCCCAAAAATCCATGAAAATGGATTAGTTGTGTGCAAGCCTTGGGAGGGTGTAAAATTTGCTTGTGTGAGTGTTTTTGTGCACGACTCTTGTTGTGGTGTGAAACTGGGTTTGTGGGTGATCTCCAAGCTCAGGGGTCACTCTTCTCGAGTCTATGGCAGGGAGGTGAGTATCCCATGGGCATGGGAAAGCCTTTATTTCTTTTGTGAGAGGTTTGATGACATTGGAGTTTTGGAGCTTTGGAGGGAGTCGTAATTTCTGTTATTTTGTAAAGTTTGGTTTTATGGAAGCCATGGCCTTGAGGCCTTGTAAGACTATTGTAAGAGAGTGAGTTCTCTTTGTTTTTTTTGTAACAGAAAAATATATTTATGTGTTCAAGTTATTTCCAATGTGGATTGTTGTTTTATTTTATTGAAATCATTTTCAAAAATTTATATATAACTTTACTTTTGTAATAGTTTTTCAAAAAAAAGAAGAATACTGTATTGTTTTTGTAATGGTTTGAAAAAAATACATTGCATTATTCTTTTAATAGATCTCAAAAGAAATATTGTATTAGACATGCAACGGGTTCAAAAAAAGTTTTGTTGTGTGAAACATTTAGCTCACTGGTTTTTTTTCTATACAGAAATAAATACTTTATTTGAGGCATGAGGAGAAAATAGATATTACTTTTCAGTTGTCTAGAAGGAAATATTTACAAAATGTAGCTTGTTGTTGGAAAAGTTAGTTTATTGTTCTTTTATTTTATTTAAAAAAAACACAGCAAGAGAATTATTTGCAAAGTTTATGTAAAAATGATCTATATGTGTGTGTGTAAATCTGCCTTTTAACTCTTATTTTAAATTTACTGTGTTTTCTTTTGTAATAGAAAAATATTTTTTTAGCATAGTGGATATAGTATATATACATGTGTATATATACATATACATATACAAGTATATATGTGTGTGTATAAATATGCAGATCCTAAACTTTATATATATATTCTGTTGGCTATAAATAAAAGATTGAAAACATATATTATTTACCATATATTTGTATGCTGTTTTATTTAAATGTCAAAAAGTATATAAAAAAAGGAGATTAAAACATATTTTTCGCGTTAGGGTTTTATCCCGAGGAAAGGGCAGACAAAACTTAACCAAAAAAAAATTAAGATGGGGCGGCGGCCTTAGCTGCCACCATTGTTGCAGACCATGGGTGGGCAGTGAGGCTGCCCCACCTCCACCTCCCTTTTGTCACTCGTCGTCCAACGCCTTTTAACAAATGTGAAACTTGCAGATTGCTTGCTATCAGCCATCAGTTGTTCCTCCTATTCGTCTTGCATACACTTTGATATATATATACCTGTCCCTTATTTGGGTATATACGTTACCCAAAAAAAAAGATATCTGTATACATGCTTACCTTGATTTATTTAAATCAGTTTCTCATTCTGTAGCATATATATATATATATGTTTGTCATACAAAAACAAAGAATAAACCCTGTGTTACCTTCTAAAATGTAGTGGCTGTTGATAACTGAGAGGGGGGTGAATCAGTTATTTTAATTATTTCAGCTTTCTGAATTTCCTTGTCAATTAGTGTAGTATTAAATTAAATAAGCAATCATCATCATGAAATGGAAATAACATCAATACTCATGACACAATGATTTTGATGTGGAAAACCTTGTTAGGGGAAAAACCACGGGGTGATTAACCCAAGATTGTATTCTCTATTAGAAGAATAAGATAGTACAAAAATGACACTTGCCAATGAGGGCTCACTGCCTGAGCACATTGCTCATAAGAGGCTCACTGCCTACAATAGTTTATACAAGGAAACTAGATATTTGAACTGATGAGAAGCATCCACATATTCTAAGGTTTAGTTCCGGTTAAGCTCAATATACTGATCTGCTGCACTTCATTCTTACTCTCTTAGGTGCTGCTATCCTGTTACATTCCGGACCTGTCTTACTGCCTTCACACTGCTCTTCTTCTTTTCTTCGCACCACAAAATTACACCACACACACCTTCATATCTAAATCCATCTGGTATATATATCCTCACCAAGGATTTTCATCCACTTTCTAGTCAGCATTCGGAATACTCAATATTTTCCCAAACTCTGATTAGTCGGCTGAATCTTTGCATACCAAGTAATGCGGATCAAAGAGATGCTTATAGAAGTCATCAGTCATGTTGGCCAGTTATGAATGATACCTCAAGAAGCTTGATCACCATCAATATCTGATCCAGATTTAGGTCTGATGCTCTACTGGTTAGCTCTTCCTCTGCCTATTCTGCCAAACAGAAACCCAACACTCAAGTGCTCATGTCTCTTCACTCTTCCATCACCGGAGGCTCAATCCCTAGAATCTACCAGTCAATGTACTCCTATTGACTTCCCCAAATTCATACTTTACTGAG
The DNA here is from genome assembly GCA_027924645.1 of Cunninghamia lanceolata. Classification (NCBI taxonomy): domain Eukaryota; kingdom Viridiplantae; phylum Streptophyta; class Pinopsida; order Cupressales; family Cupressaceae; genus Cunninghamia; species Cunninghamia lanceolata. Next base: position 966,522 of record BSBN01001207.1, read on the forward strand.
ATATTTCCTTTGAGAGATCCGGACCTGACTGTCAGACCTTGCTGCATGCTCTGTTCTTGCTTATCAGACCACAACACTTCTTCAATCTGACTTCCAGTATAGGCACACCATGTTCTGCAGATGGGTGGGATGAACTTTGTTGCCATCAATGACAACACTCATGAAGCCATATAGTGTCTCTTGCCAACAATCTCCCCATTTGGCATTGATGGCAACACTTAGTGAAAAATGACTAAGTGTCACACTATACTCGCCCTTGGCTAATGCTCTGTTCTTATGTACATTTTCTAGAGCTCCCCCTTAGCTGGATTGCTCATTTTTCACTGCTCCTCACTCCCCCTTTGACATCAATGGCAAAGGGTGGGGTCTGCACACCAAAATTTCCAAAAACAATCTATATTTAGCCGCATAAAACATATATACATGTTTTACCTACATATACTGAAATATATCTGCAAAAGTGGTCTTTAACTGTACCACTTCTATTGCCCAACTCTTCTTCATCCTATCAAAAATTGAGATGTGACCACTCAACAAGAATGCAAAAGCTTCTGCCCTTTTTATATCTATCAGATCACTAGTCCGAGCTGTAGTCTGAGCATCACTTAGGGCCGCATGCATGGCCTCTAACTTAGGGATAATGATCCCTCTAAGTTTACTCAACCTACTTATTCTATTTTTCTTCTCCTTCTCAAGTTTCTTAATTTCATTCAAGACTGCAATAGTCTGACATTCTTGATTGATTACAGGAGATGAGAGAGGATCAAAACTTTGAGACAAACATAGTAGTTTATCTTCTTGCTCTTTTACTTTCTTATCAACATCTTTGGTCACTTTGGGCCAAGATAAACAAAATTTATAAATATTTCCGCCATCTCTGAGATCATTTTCTAAACTCTTTATCCCAATATCCATAACTCTCCTGTCATTTGAGATTAGACCCTATACTTCAAAGAATCTCTTATCCAAAAATTCTTTCCTAACTTTCTCTTCTGCTGCTTTCTCTAAAGAATCAAAATGTGTATTAATAGAATTTACAATTGGAAGGACGGCATGATCTTTTCCAATACACCGGATGCAGTTTATATGAGCTCACAGTCTTCCATGTGAGACTTCAGCATTTTTTCTTTTGCCTTTGCTTAAGTGAAGGAAGCTAGTTTCATGGTTTGGACCGGAGAGAGGGAATCAAAATTAAATGGACCTTGAAGCAGTTCTGGTTCATCAAATTCCATCATCTCTTTGGTCAAAAACTCTTTGACTGCTTTTGTTGTGTCTCTTGCCGGAGACAGAATTTTCTCCCCTTCTGCAGCCTTACCACTATCATATGTGGCCTTCTCTATTGGAGTTTTCTCTCCTTCTGCAGCCTTGCTACTGTCATCTTCTTTTTCTTTTGCTTCTTGACTGATCTTCTCTTGTACTCTTTCTTTTTCTTTGAATCTGAAGTCTGTAGGGGAAATTGGAGGAGAGATGTTTGCTTGATCATGGATCTCCTCTTCCAGAGCAGAGGAATCTAAGTCTTTACCTTTTTGTTCACCTGTCTCCTTTACCTCTTCTACCACTGTCTCAGTAGATTCTTCTTCAACATCTGTGGCCGAGGGATTATCACCTAAGTCCTCTATAATAGGAATGTTGAATCTTTTGTATGCATTCCAGAGAATCTCTTCTGTCTCTTTTGCTACTTTGTCAGTTTCTCGGAGCATAAGCTGATTCATTCTAGCTTGCTCTGGAACTCATCCTTACAATCTTTGAAGATCATATTCTTCTGCTTAGAAGTGATTGAAGTATATAGCTAAATAGCTATATGTTCTTGGATCTCAAGATCCTTTGCCATAGCATTATTCTTTCTTATTTCTAATTCCTTTTCTAGGCTTTTGGGAATAAGAGATATGATTTCAATAAAAGCCTTGTTGTAGATATTCAGATACCTGACTGTGGCTTCTTGCAAGATTTTTTGGTCAGCTTCATTGTAATCATTATAGAATTCAGCCATTGGTTGAAGGTTCCCATCCACAGTAACTGATTTTATGATGTCATCAATGCATAGAGTAGGTTTCTCAACAAATTCTTCTATTACTTCTTCAGTAGAAAGTTCACCGAATGTTTTCCTTTTCTTCTTTAGTTTCTTTACTTCCTCATCTGATTCTGTCTCTTCTTCATCCTTTTGGCTTGTGTAAGACCTTGTTGCCTTTTTCTTGGTTCTCTTCTCTCCTTTTTCAGATGATTTTGCTTCCAATTTTGATGCCTTTGAGCTTTTTGTAGTGGTAGGTGCAGAGGTCTTAGAGGATCTGGTCTGGGAGGGGACTTCCACTGGAGCACCTTCTTTCTCTGCTTTTTCTTTTTCTTTCTCTGCCCTTTATGTCTTCTCTCTATTTGCATCAAGTGCCTCTTTTGAAATCCCATGCCTCTTGGCAAACTCTTCTACTTCCCTCCTCACTTTTCTTTTTATTTTTGGTTGTCTTAGCTCCACATGGATCTTCACACTTAATTCTTCAAAGGTTCCAAACCTTTCTGCTTTAGGATCCTTGGATTGACCGATCATGTGTTGAACATGTAGCTCAACAATTTTCTCATCTACTTCATACCCCATTGGCATGATCCAGACTATTCTTGGCTCTACTGCCTCCATTAGACATTGATCAGTTTCTACCATAAAGCATATTGTATCTTTATACTTTTCAACTAAAGATTGGGGGATTCTCTCTATTGCTTGCATCATGCTCTGAAAATTCTTGAAATAGCCCCAAAATGTTGTATTCTGTGTCTTGGCATCACCAAGCCCATGTATATAATCTCTAATTTGGATGGCTACTGGTCTATCATTCTGCCATACCTAGTCACTGGATCTGGGAAACTCATTCATGAAGTAGAAGAACAAGCATAGTATCAGCCCACCATACTTGAAGGAGTTCTTCTTGTCCTCCTTGATCTTTTGTAGGTTTTCTATTAGCTGGCTCAGAAGGAGTTCACAAAGATCATAATCTGCATTTTTCCTCAACATTTCATAAGTAGTGTAAATTGTAGTTCTGGGTACTGAATTTTCCCTGCTAGAGTGATATATCTTATAACCAATGATCATGGAGGCAAACTTGACATCCGGATCAATGATGTCTTCTATTGTCATTGCTCTTTTGTCAAATTTTGATCTGGTAGCCTCACTCACAGTTTGATTCTTGATGGATTTGAGAACAGGAATCCCATCGGATGAGTGCAATTCAGTTACTACCCTAATGGCATCCTTGGTTATCTTAAATGGCCTCATTAACCATATAAAGTTATCATGCATTCTACTTAGAACATACCGGACCCATTCATCTTCTGCAAAATAGGGGAAATGAATGCATTGTGCAAAATGCTTGTCCCAGATGGCTTTATACTAAGTTTTGAGTTTAAATGAGTCATCTATCAAATGCTTGTGATAGATATCAACCAGCTTAGATTCCCCAAATTCTTCAATATTCACATGAATATATGCCCTAACATCTTCTACATGCAGAACCCCATGTGGAATGCTTGAAAAGGCGCCTAGGGGATCAACTTCTAGGGATTTATATGGATGTTTCTTGAATTTTGGACACAGCCTATCAATGATCTTTACAACATTCGGTGTAGTCATCTTCAAAAGATTTTACAAAGAAATATTTAATAACAGAAAATACCTTTTGCACTTCTAGGGTTTGCTGAATGAGCCGGATTAATTTGCTGGATGAATCGACTTCAACGGTTGATCTTTTGAGAATTTGAGATAATTTGTTGCAGAGCTCCTTTTCTCTTCTTCTTGAATGCAAATGTGCAAATGATGGGCGAATGAACCCTTTTATTTCTAGGAAAACCCTAATTTCATATTGCAATAAATGCACAACTCAAGTCATTCTGGTTGCCTGGTTCTTATTTTGAGAAAGATCTTTTTCTAGATCACTAAGATATACTTAGAGTAATCCTTGGTGATTAATAACAAATTATCTTACTTTCCCTAAACACTAGATCTATCCATAGAACAAGATGCCTCGAATTTGAATCATACCAGATTTAACTGTGATAATCTTGTTTTACAGAATGACTGTTAAATCGGATCAATCTTGGAAGATTAGACTCTTCAAATCTTCCTACGGATCTTCCATATCTTTACCAAGCTTTCTTTAGATGTTTCTCTGAGAAACCTTTTATTCCACAGCTTCTCATGTGCCAATTTTAGGCACCAATTAACTGGCTAGGGGAAAATGTTTTTCCTTGTGTCTCCCCCTGAGCCAGAGCTCACTTTTTAATTTCTGGAAGGAATATCAGCACCAGATTCTGGTGCGGATCCATCCCCTACATTCTCTGTACTTCTCTTCACCCAAATCTTGTTCATCTCACTTTTAACTTCATCCACATTCACTTTTCCTTTTCCTTTGTCTTGATTCTGATTATGATGCACCAGACCCCTTTTGTCCTGATTCTTGCTTCTACAAAATTTGGCAATATGACCAGATCTATTGCAATTGTGGTAAACAACATTTCTTTGCATATTTGAATGATATCCTCTTGATCTACATTGATTAGCCATATGTCCCATTCTATTGCATGTAAAGCATCTACCATTGAATGCATTGTTCATTTGCATATTTCTGCATTCATGAGATTTGTGACCATACCTTTTGTAGTTGAAACACTGACTAGAGAAGGATGTATTGGTCTGATTTATTCTCTTTCTACACTGATTAGTTTTATGACCAAAGTTATTGTAGTTGTGGCAGTATCCATTGAAGGATGGATATCTTTGAGCATTAGGTTGCCTTACCAGAGGTATTCTAGGCCTGTTCCTTGGATTTCCTGATCCAAAATTCTTCTGACTAGATCCAGAGCTTTCACATTTCTCATATCCCAAGCCATGCTTGTCATCTACCCTCTTTTGGCTTTCAAGAAGAACTTCAAGTTGAGCAAAACTTATCTTGAATTTCTCTTTGTATTCATTTGTTGTTTGAAGATCTTTTTTAAGAGTCAATTTGATCCTCAAGTTTTTCTTCATTATCTCTAGCATCTTCAAGATCAGATTCTAGATGCCTGATTATTCTATCCATTTTGTGGCAGTCTTCTGACTTCTCCTTGAGAGATTGTCTTAGATCATCTTCAATTTTTCTTTTCTCTTCAATTTCTTGGATGAATTTTATAACTCCTGATTCCATTTCATCTCTTACCATACTGACCTCTTTTGATAACTTTTCACATAACTTGGTTTTCTCCTTTAGATCTTCATTTGTACCATTGTCTTCACTTTGACTTGCCAATTGTTGAAGTAGATCTTTTCTTTTTGTCATAGAGATACTCAGTTTCCCTTTTAGTTCATTTATGAAATCATCAACCTATTTGAGTCTTTCCTTCAATTCATTGACTTCAGAGTTTGATTGCTCAAGATCATCTAGGGCAGATTGAAGTTGATCCCTCATACCATAGACATCCATTTGAGTTCCCAGATCTTCCTCAAGTTGTTAGGCCCTTTTTGGAGGAACTTGGCTCTGATACCAATTGTTGATAACTAAGAGGGGGGGTGAATCAGTTATCTTAATTATTTTAGTTTTCTGAATTTTCTTGTCAATTAGTGTAGTATTAAATTAAATAAGCAATCATCATCATGAAATGGAAATAACATTAATACTCATGACACAATGATTTTGACGTGGAAAACCCTGTTAGGGGAAAAACCACAGGGTGATTAACCCAAGATTGTATTATCTATTAGAAGAATAAGATAGTACAAAAATGACACTTGCCAATTAGGGCTCACTGCCCGAGCACACTGCTCACAAGAGGCTCACTGCCTACAATAGTTTCTACAAGGAAACTAGATACTTGAACTAATGAGAAGCATCCACATATGCTGAGGTTCAGTTCCGATTAAGCTCAATCTACTGATCTACTGCACTTCATTCTTACTCTCTTAGGTGCTGCTGTCCTGTTACATTCTGGACCTGTCTTACTACTTTCACACTGCTCTTTTGCTTTTCTTCGCACCACAAAATTACACCACACACACCTTCATATCTAAATCCATCTGGTAAATATATCCTCACTAAGGATTTCATCCACTTTCTAGTCAGCATCCAGAATACTCAATATTTTCCCAAACTCTGATTAGTCGGCTGAATCTTTACATACCAAGTAATGCGGATCAAAGAGATGCTTATAGAAGTCATCAATCATGTCAGCCAGTTATGAATGATACCTCAGGAAGCTTGATCACCATCAATATCTGATCCGGATTTAGGTCTGATGCTCTACCGGTTAGTTCTTCCTCTGTCTATTCTGCCAAACAAAAACCCAACACTTAAGTGCTCATGTCTCTTCACTCTTCCATCACCGGAGGCTCAATCCCTAGATTCTACCAGTCAATGTACTCTTATTGACTTCCCCAAATCTGCACTTTACTGAGATACTTCCTTTGAGAGATCCGGACCTGACTGTCGGACCCTGCTGCATGCTCTGTTCTTGCTTACTGGACCACAACACTTCTTCAATCTAACTTCTGGTATAGGCACACCATGTTCTGCGGATGGGTGGGATGAACTTTGTTGCCATCAATGACAACACTCATGAAGCCATATAGTGTCTCTTGCCAACAGTGGCCTCCATGGCAGCCATGAGAAACCTGTAGGAAAATAAAAAGAGCATAAGAAGAAAAAAATAGGGGTAGGTTAGAAGAGAAAAGAAAACTTAGAAAGCAAAATACAAAATGAGCTAGGGTTTTGATAAAAGAAGGAAATAGGAAAAGATAGATTAGGGTTAGAGGAATTATGAGGATTAATAGCACTTGGAAAACATAAAGGAATTAATTATTGCCCCTTGTGCACGTGGACACTTTCATCCCAATTTCTTTCTCTTTAAGTTTATTCAATAAGAATATTTTGGTGAATTTAGGAAGGCCTTTGTGTTGCTTTAGTTTAGTGCTTTTTGAATTAGATGAGTTTAGTGATTTTAAATTTATCCTAGGCCCTTGTATTAATTTTAGTGGGTTAATTATTTTATGGGTTTGGGATGTGGGAATAATGCTAGGAAAATGATTTATTTTAACTTTGTTTTAAAATTATTCTAGCTAGTGTTTAGTCTAAGGGCAAATTTTAATTAATTATTCCTAGTGAGAATGTGAATAGATTATTTTAATTTTATCGCCTTGGTCAAACAAAGAATGTTGGAGTAAATTAGGTTTAAGAGTTTAATTAGATTTAAATTACTTTATCTTCTTTTAATGGTTTAGCAAGGGGTGATAATATTTAAATTATTTCCCATTCTTATCGAGGTGGCGTTATGTTGCCAGATTTTTCCTAGGTTAGGAAGGAATAATTAAGTATTAATTTATGCATTTAATTTATCACTTTAATTGTTGTTGAGTGTTTGATTTATGACTTAGATGAAATTAATTAATTTCATTATGCTATAGTTCTTAGGGTTTGATTTCGATACGTGTCGAAATCACATCACCTCATCTAGGGTAAGACTAGGGTTAGTTCCCGTTTGAGAATTCTACCCTCTTAGTGACGCTTCTTGCATTGCACAACCCCTTTAGTAGGCTTCATCTCGTAGAGGTTGTGAAGGGTGTTCGCATTACCCCGACTATTGATTGACTTTTTACACCTTTGTGCGTATGCCACTAAGCACACTTGTTGTGTGCGAGGGGGTTTTTAGGGACGAGTAGAAAAGTTTTTGATATTTCATGTCATGACCACATGACAAATGTGGACATGACACATGTGTTGTAAACACATGAGAAATGTGGGCATGACATTTGGTATCAGAGCCCAAGTTTAAACATTGGGTTTGTTGGGCACATTATTATTCCGCAATAGTGTATTAAATTTTAAACACTTTCTTTTTGTAGGATGCTACCGAGATCGAGGCACAATGCTCTCGTGCCAATGAGTCAGGAGGGGCTGATAATCTAGACTCGTCTCCTGATTTAGAATCGTAGATTCTTCAGGTGCTGCAGGTAGCTCTAGAGAGATTACCACCAGCTGCGAACGAGCTGTGTGTTGAGCCACGTGTTGAGGTGCGTGTTAAGCCACGTGTTGAGTCATGTGTTGAACCACGTGTTGAGCCATGTGTGGAGCTGTACATTGAGCTGCGTGTGGAGATACCAGTCACTTCAACAGAGGATGGTGCATTAGTTCATAGAGCTCATAGTAGGAGCCCTCCATGTCACGCGGCGCGTGAGGAGGGGGTGAGAATAGAGCAGATCTATCACGGGCCTTTTGACTATGGGCAGTGAGAGGAGGTGGATGCACCTTTCAGATGACACCGAGACCACGGGGACCCCATTAGAGATTTACTTAGACTGAATCCACCCACTTTTGCAGGGACTGCAGAGGGAGCTGAGGCTGAGGCTTAGCTCATCAGTCTTGATAGGTGCTTTGCGATGCGTCCCTATGGGAGGAACATAAAAGCACGTGTTGCAGTCCACTTACTATGTGACCCTGCGATGAATTGGTGGTGCACTGAGGAGCGCAAGCACCGCCTATCTTTGGACATAATTTCTTGGAACACTTTCCTTGAGTGCTACAGGACATGATACCTCTCTGAGAATTTAAGACAGTGTTGTATTGATGAGTTCCATGATCTACAACAACGAGGTTCCACAGTTGCATAGTATGAGTGCAAGTTTGTGGAGTTGTCACATTATGCTGAGTACCTACAGGATGAGAAGCTTCTTGTCAGTCATTTTATTAGAGGCTTGAATCCTAGCATCGCAGGACCTATTCGCATGGCTGACCCATAGACTATGAGTGAGGCCACCAAGAAGGCACTCATTGAAGAGGAGGTTTACAGGCACAGTCACGGGTCATGACCACAGTTCTAGGATCACAATTAGCATTAAGACCAAGGGTTACGTAGGCCCCAACCACCTCATAGGGGCAATTTTAGTTTTGCACCTCTACCTCCTAGACCTCCACAGTAGCAGCAGTAGCATCAACAAAGGTCCAGACCATAGCACAATGTTGACATAGTTGAGGATGGCACCAGTAGGGTCCACGCAGGGATCAGTGGTAGCAGGCACCAACTATAGGACCATCTAGGTCACAATAGTCCTTCAGAGGGTTAAGAGTTCCACGGGTTGACCTGGACAACAGTAGTCTAGCAAGACACAGACAGGATAGGTTTAGGCTAGAGGACCTTGCTACATGTGTGGTGGTGTAGGGCACTTAGCCAGAGAGTGCCCATAGGGATATACAGTAGGGGGACAGCCTCGTGCTGGAGGATCTGAGAAGACAGTTAGAGATGTGGGTAGATCCCACTACATGTTTGTAGTGGTTGATAACCGCTAGGCCAAATTTCAGGCCTCTGTTATCAAGACTATAGGTACAATTGGGGATGTTTCCATTACTATTTTGTTTGACTCTGGTGCTCCAGATTCTTTTATTTCTCCATCATTAGTGGAGCATTGCAGGTTGGTGGCCTCTAGGAAAGATGATAGGTGGGAGGTTGAGTTGGCCACAGGGGCCAAGATGGTAGTAGATTCAGTGGTACATGATTGTGAGCTAGCATTGGGATCCTTCACTACAGTAGTGGACCTTAGGGTTATACCCTTAGGGTCTTATGGTGTGGTGTTAGACATGGATTGGCTTGCGGCTCATAGGGCCAATCTAGATTGTTGTTGGAAGGTGATAGGTTGCCTTGACGACTATGGCACGGTAGTAGAGATTTTGGGCATTCAGAAGTCCACAACAATATGCATGATCTCCGCTCAATAGCTTAAGCATTGTATGCAGAAGGGTTGCCAGATGTTTTCTATTACAGTAAGTGATAGATCAGAGGATGAGCTAGAGGTGTCACTAGATGATCATCCCATTCTTAGAGTTTGCTGATGTCTTTCCACCTAAGTTGCCAGGGATGCCACCTCGCAGAGAGGTTGATTTTCACATTGACCTTGTACTAGGTGCCGAGCCAGTGTCTCGTACACCTTACAGGATGAACTACTCATGAGATTACAGAGCTCAAGCTTTAGTTTGAGGAGTTTCTCAAGAAGGGGCACATCTGACCTAGTGTCTCACCTTGGGGCACACCGGTCATCTTCGTGAAGAAGAAGGATGGGTCTCTTCATCTATGTATGGACTATAGGCAACTGAATAAGGTGACGGTGAAGAACTGTTATCCTCTACCTTGGATAGATGATCTATTTGATCAGATGTAGGGAGACATAGTGTTCTCTAAGATTGACCTGAAGTCCAGATACCATCACTTGTGCATTACAGAGGCGGATATCCATAAGACTACCTGACTCGCTACGGTCACTATGAGTTCACCGTGGTGCCCTTCGGATTGACGAACGCCTCTGCAATGTTCACGAGTCTCATGAACGGGGTGTTTCGCATTATCTGGATCGATTCATGATCATATTCTTAGATGACATATTGTTTTACTCACAGACTAAGGAGGAGAATGAGGAGCACTTGTACCAGGTCTTGCAATGTTTGAGAGAGTAGCAACTTTATGGCAACTTGGTGAAGTGTGCCTTCTTTAGATCAGAGGTTCAGTACTTGGGTCACATTCTATCTGGCGATGGTATCTTAGTAGATCGATCAAAGATTAGAGCTATCAGGGATTGGCTAGCACCCACTAGTGTTATAGAGGTTAGGAGCTTCATGGGGCTAGCAAGATATTATCAAAGATTTATTGAGCGCTTTTCCAGGATAGCACACCCTATCACTTCCCTTCAGTGGAAAGAGAAGAGCTTCACATGGACAGAGCATTATGAGAGGGACTTTGGGGTTCTCAAGGAACATCTCACTAGCGCTCCTATCTTAGTAGTACCCGATCCAGTAGTAGACTTCATGGTATGCACTGATGCATCTTTAGAGGGATTGGGTGCAGTACTTATGCAGGACAGTCGAGCTATCACGTATGAGTCATGAAAGCTCAAGACCCATGAGCTGAACTACTCTACACATGACTTGGATCTCACAGCAGTAGTTCATGCTCTTGTTTGATGGAGGCAGTTCTTTTCGGGACATCATTTTGAGTTACACTCTGACCATCATAGTCTATAGTACATCTTCATGCAGCCAAATCTAAATGCCCACCAATGGCATTGGATGGAGTTCCTATGTGAGTATAACTTTGATGTGCATTACATCAAAGGGAAGGAGAATGTGGTTGCTGATGCATTGAGTCAGAGGCGCCATGAGATCCTGACCTTGACTTTGGGTGTAGACTTGAGAGGTCGTATATTACAACATCTACCTGAGGATGAGTGGTTTCTTGAGGTACACTAGGAGATCCAATCATAGAGGGCCCTTGTGGGCAAGTTTACAGGAATTCTCTTGAGGCAGATGGACTCCTTAGACATCGACAACGTATCTATGTTCCCCATGCAGGTGATCTTCATACAATAGTTTTATCAGAGGCTCAGAGAGTACCTTATACAGTACATCCTAGGGTGAAGAAAATACATGCTGATTTGAGAGAGCTATATCATTGGGCAGGGATGAGACACAATATTACAGATTTTGTAGCTTGATGCCTTGAGTGCCAGAGGGTCAAGGCTGAGCATGAGCATCCAGCAAGCCTTTTGTACCCTCATGAGATACTGGAGTGGAAATGGGACACCATTTCCATGGACTTCATAGTTGGTCTACCTATGTCATCTCATCACCATGATGCCATCATGGTGATGGTTGACAAGTTGACCAAAGTGACACACTTTTCACTGGTACGTATGATGTACAATGCACCTCTGGTCGCGAGGGTCTTCTTAGATGACATTGTGAGATTACATGGGGTTCCTCATCGCATTATATCTAACAGAGATTTAGTATTCACATCAACTTTTTGGAGGGCATTACAGCAAGCACTGGGCACTCAGCTCAACTTCAGTTCAGCTTATCATCTCGAGACAGATGGCCAGATAGAGAGGGTGAATCAGGTCTTAGAGGACATGTTCTACATGTATGTCATGGATCACCAATCTAGATGGGAAGAATACTTGTATCTAGTTGAGTTTGCCTACAATAATAGACATCACAACTTGTTAGGTATGCCTCCCTATCAGACCTTATATGTCAGACCTTGTAGAACTCTGCTGAGTTGGGACCGCATCGAGGACAGGGTTGCTACTGGGCTAGAGTTGGTGCAAGATATGGAGCAACATGTTACCTTGATCAGACAGAGATTACAAGAGGCAAGAGATTGTCAAAAAAAGTATGCTGATGCCAAGAGATTGGATCGGAGCTTCTCAGTCAACGACAGGGTTTTCTAGAGAGTGTGGCCGCATAAGAGTCCAATCTGTTATGGAAAGGGATCTAATCTTGCACTGAGGTTTGTTGGGCCTTTTGAGATACTGGAGTGGATAGGACCCATAGCCTACCATCTAGCCTTGCCACCTAGCCTATCGCACATCCATGATGTGCTTCATGTATCTATTTATATATCTGATGTGGCTCATGTCTTGGATTGGAGTGCCTTACAGGGAGAGTCAGATGGACAACTGGCTTTGGAGCCAATTCACATATTGGCTCATCAGACGTTGGGCCTTTGAGGTTGAGAGTTGGACTAGGTTAGAGTTTAGTGGGACTGCTATGACGAGGTCACGACTACATGGGAGGATGTGGCTAGATTGAGGACAGTTTATCCTCTCCTCTTTGATGACTTCCAGGAGGAAGTATAGTCTTAGGGGAGGAGGATGTGAGGCCTACTTATCTCACCTCCTATTTTTGCTTACATCATATTTACATTTTGATGACACATGGACATTGGGACTGTTGATCCCGTTATTCAGACTTTCTTGACTGTATCCCTATGTTTAGATTTGTTAGATTTAGTATGTTGTGATGTGGTTATATCTTACTTGTTAGATTTCACTGACGATTATATGATATGTGAAATCCATTTTGATGCTATTTGAGATATTAGTTAATGAATTATTATGTGATTTTGATCTTGAATTGATGTTTAGAAATGCAGTAAATTATGAATCTTGTCAATGATGATATGTGATACTATTGAGCATTTTAGATGATTATGCGACATTGTGTGTGTGTGCATTTCCTTTCGCTTCAGCTATGATTAACAGGTGCTCTTAATCAGTTTGCGTAAGTGTGCAGGTGATTTTCCATGCCCATGGAAAATTGGAGGTCATCCCATACCCTATGTGAAATCCATGTTTAAACAAATCTAGTCCCAGGAGGGACCAAGGTCACATATGTTGGTGCATGATTATTTCGTGATGTCTGCATTTATGTTTAATTCTGATTAGGTTTCACCCTTTCTCTTTATTTTATTAATATGTTGTAAATGTGTATTGTTTAAATTTCACCATTTGATGTCATTTATTTTATTTGGGCCTTTTTTTGTGATTTTATGTACCCTATGATGTTTATTTTGGCCAAATAATGACCCTCGAGTCTAGGGCTAATTTAGAAATATTAAACCTTAGTTTAAACTTCATTGAGTCACTCTAACTTTACCCTAAAGTTAAGTGATGAATTTTTAAATTTGGTTATGGGGTAGACAAGTCAAGGGTCCACCTTGGCCATTCCCACTACCCTTGGTTTTGGTCTACCTTATCTTGAAAGCTTGGGAAGCTCCCAAGGCCTTCAAGTGTGAGAGACCCATTCCCCATGCTCTCACACATGTGTGAGAACATCTTGGAAGGAATGGGATTCCCTTGATGGACAAGAGGAGGACATGTGTCTCATTCTTATCCTCATGGAGTCTCCAAGTGGGACTCACCTCTCCCCTATGCTCTCACACATGTGTGAGAGCACTTGTGAGAGAGTGTGAGGTTTTGAGGGATAGGAGTGTGACATGTGTCACCTCTTCATCCCTTGGAGATGGTGAGTGGGATTGTGAGGAGGAAGGAGAAGGTGACATGTGTCACCTTCTCATTCCTCAAGGCTCTTGTGTGTAGCCTATTAAACTCCCTCTTTGAGAGAGGGAGAGGGTTATTTTTTTGGCTTGTTTTTCTTTGATTATTGCTTGGGAGAGATATAGCTAGAATTGGGAGAAGTTTGAAGGCAAGAAGCTTGGAGGGAGATTTGGAAGGTTCTCCACCAACTCTTACCATTTTAGGCTTTAAAGGTAAGCTTCAAGGCTATATGCCTTTCCTTTTGTTTTTACTTTTCAATGTGTTGGAAATCTTGCTTGTGTGCTCTTTTGAGTCTTGGTGTTTTGTTGTGTGGGATTTGTGTTGTTGGATGTTTGGGTGAGTCTCTCCATTTAGGAGAGCTCATCTTGTTTGGGGTGGGAGAGGAGTGAACCTCCTTGAGGTCACCCTCACTATGTTTATTGAGGTATTGATGGCCATGGAGTATTTTGAGAAGCATTGAGAATTTTTGTGAAGGCATGAGTGCCTTGGAAATGTGACATTTGAGAAATGTTAAGGCTAGAGGCCTTGTGTTATGAGAAATATGAGTTATTTGAGATTTTGGATGCACCTCTAGAGTTGAGAGCAGTCCACTCTCCTACCCCCAAAATCCATGAAAATAGATTAGTTGTGTGCAAGCCTTGGGATGGTGTAAAATTTGCTTGTGTGAGTGTTTTTGTGCATGACTCTTGTTGTGGTGTGAAATTGGGTTTGTGGGTGACCTCCAAGCTTAGGGGTGACTCTTCTTGAGTCTATGGTAGGGAGGTGAGTGTAGAGGAAAACTAATGTGTTGTAGAATTAACTAATTTAGGGGAAACCTATCTGAACAGTCCACTCTATCACTATGCATTCCTACATTGAATTATCGACCAAGGAGCGTAAGCTTACGATGGTACTTGCAAAGTATATGCTTTCAGGGCTCATATGGTTCCGAAATTATTCTATCTTAACTTTAAACAAACAAATCTACCAAGTGCTGGGATTGACAGAATTACAAAATAGTGAAAACAACTATAAATCTTAGTTGCTACGGATACCTACAGCAAGGTCTGGAGATAACTATTACAACAAGAAAACTGTAGAATGAACTTAATGAATTGCCAAGAATGAAATGACTAACTGCTAACCTCCAGAGGATTTGTAAACATACTAATATGCAATTGTTCATGAACTATATCTATTTGATCAAAACATAATACTAACTTGAATTCAAATTACGATCAACAGAAAACTAATAAACTAACATTAACTAAAATGAAATAAACAAGGATAGAATTAGTACCTTCAGTGGCTAGCTCAAGAGTCTATCTTCCTTAACTAAAACCAAATCTAATTCAGATTCTAAGTATCTTTGTAACACATATCGAATCTTAACTTATTCCATGCACAGAATCAACTCATATCAAATTGTTCAACAATGAAATCTTTTCTATCATATCCAGATTGTATTCCATAAATGTAACATGCTTGAGTCTTTACACACAGACTAGGAAATGATAACTGAATTGCACTCCTACAACTTGACTCTGCTACCTTATATATCTCATCTTCCCCTTACTATACAAAATGGAGAGAGAGCCTTATTTATTAATTAACCGACTCTGATCATTTACCGCGCCTAGATACTAGATCATGGAGTCAAGATCACATTCTTATTCTAACTAAATATAAGAAGAAGAATTCAAATCAAATTAGAAGTCTGATGCATGAACAACGTCCATAATCATATTTGAAACAAATCCATTCCTTAATTTATTACTATCCATGATGCTCTATAATTGTCTTCAGTTGTCTCTGCATTCTTAGCATTGAAACGTACACTTCTATTAACTCTTTTGTCTGCAACCTGCTACAAATGCTTGATCTCATTATGACACGTCCAATTCTGCACATAGAAACAGTTCCTAAAGCATAGACCACAAGCATTCTCCATGATTAATCATAAAAACATCTCATTTATATTTTTATATATATCTATATCTAATTCATTCATTAGATAATATGATCATCACATTCCATATTAATATTATAATTTCAGGTCTTAGAAGTATAAAGAAGGTCAACATATCATAGTGCAAACATGGATAAATGTCTTAAAGGATGCTATGAAAGAAGTCTTTGAAGTATAAAAAGTAGCTTAAAAGAGACTAATTCTGTAGCCCATCAATGAGCATCCCATGGGCATGGGAAAGCCTTTACTGTAGGTTTGATGACATTGGAGTTTTGGAGCTTTGGAGGGAGTTGTAATTTATGTTATTTTGTAAAGTTTGGCTTTATAGAAGCCATGGCCTTGAGGCCTTGTAAGACTATTGTAAGAGAGTGAGTTCTCTTTGTATTTGTTGTAACAAAAAAATATATTTATGTGTTCAAGTTATTTCCAATGTGGATTGATGTTTTATTTTATTGAAATGGTTTTAAAAAAATTATATATAGCTTTACTTCTGTAATAGTTTTTCAAAAAAAGAAGAATATTGTATTATTTTTGTAATGGTTTCAAAAAAATACATTGCATTATTCTTGTAATAGATCTCAAAAGAAATATTGTATTAGACATGCAATGGGTTCAAAAAAAAATTTGCTGTGTGAAACATTTAGCTCATGTTAGGTTTTTTTTTTATATACAAAAATAAATACATTATTTGAGGCATGAGGAGAAAATAGATATTACTTTTTAGTTGTATAGAAGGAAATATTTACAAAATGTAGCTTGCTGTTGGAAAAGCTAGTTTACTGTTCTTTTATTCTATTTAAAAAAAACAAGGGAATTATTTGCAAAGTTTATGTTAACTCTTATTTTAAATTTACTTGTAACAGAAAAGTAGTTTTTTAGCATAGTGGATATAGTATATATGCATGTGTATATATACATATACATATACAAGTATATATATATATATATATATATATATATATGTAAATATGTATATCCTAAAGTGTGTATATATATACACACACTTTATGATATATATATATATATATATATCATATTCTGTTGGTTGTAAATAAAAGATTGAAAACATATATTATTTACCATATATTTGTATGTTGATTTATTTAAATGTTAAAAAGTATATAAAAAAAGGAGATTAAAACATATTTTTTGCGTTAGGGTTTTAGCCTGAGGAAAGGGTAGATGAAACTTAACAAATTTTTTTTTTAAGATGGGGCGGTGGCCTTAGCCTCCGCCATTGTTGCAGACCATGGGTGGGCGAGGAGGCTGCCCCCACCCCACCTCCCTTTTGTCACTCATCGCTCAATGCCCTTTAACAAACGTGAAACTTGTAGATTGCTTGTTGTCGGCCGTCGGTCATTCCTCTTGTTTGCTCTGCATACACTTTGATATATGTGTGTGTGCGTGTTGTGCAAAAGCAAGGAATAAACCTTGTGTTACCTTCTAAAATTTAGTGGCCTCCATGGCAACCATGAGAAACCTATAGGAAAACAAAAAGAGCATAAGAAGAAAAAATAGGGTTAGGTTAGAAGAGAAAAGAAAACTTAGAAAGCAAAATACAAAATGAGCTAGGGTTTTGATAAAAGCAAGAAATAGGAAAAGATAGATTAGGGTTAGAGGAATTATGAGGATTAATAGCACTTGGAAAATATAAAGGAATTAATTATTGCCCCTTGTGCACGTGGACCCTTTCATCCTAATTTCTTTCTCTTTAGGTTTATCCAATAAGAATATTTTGGTTAATTTAGGAAGGCCTTTGTGTTGCTTTAGCTTAGTGTTCTTTGAATTAGACGAGTTTAGTGGTTTTAAATTTATCCTAGGCCCTTGTATTAATTTTAGTGGGTTAATTATTTTATGGGTTTGGGATGCGGGAATAACATGCTAGAAAAATGATTTATTTTAACTTTTAAAAAAAAAAAATATTCTAGCTAGTGTTTAGTCTAAGGGCAAATTTTAATTAATTATTCCTAGTGGGAATGTGAATAGATTATTTTAATTTTATCACCTTGTTCAAACAATGAATGTTGGAGTAAATTAGGTTTAAGAGTTTAATTAGATTTAAATTACTTTATCTTCTTTTAATGGTTTAGCAAGGGGTGATAATTTTTAAATTATTTCCCATTCTTATTGAGGTGGCGTTATGCTGCCAAATTTTTCTTGGGTTAGGAAGGAATAATTAAGAATTTAATTTATGCGTTTAATTTATCACTTTAATTGTTGTTGAGCATTTGATTTATGACTTAGATGAAATTAATTAATTTCATTATGTTATAGTTCTTAGGGTTGGATTTCGATACGTGTTCAAATCACATCACCTCATCTAGGTTAAGACTAGGGTTAGTTCCTATTTGGGAATTCTACCCTCTTAGAAACTCTTCCCGTATTGCACAACCCCCCTAGTAGGCTTCATCTCGCAGGGGTTGCGAAGGGTGTTTGCATTACCTCGACTATCGATTGATTTTTTACGCCTTTGTGCATATGCCACTGAGCACGCTTGATGCATGCGAGGGGTTTTTTAGGGACGAGTAGAAAAGTTTTTGATATTTCGTGTCATGACCACATGACAAATGTGGACATGACACGTGTGTTGTGTGTTGTGACCACATGGGAAAGGTGGGCATGACACATAATCATACCTGTGAATTAAAGGTATTATAGTCGAGTTACAACCTACTATAGATGATGTCTATCGTGGTTGATAGTAGCTCTATGCCGTGAGTTCACAATCTCCAAGCCTGCTACTCCTATTGCCTTTCCTTTTCCACTATCCCCTAAGAATAATAATAAAAAACAAAAAGACTATCATTCTTTTTCCCTTGCATGCATTATCCCACATGCCACACAAAACTGCCACCTTTCCATAAGAAAGTGGGTAAAATAGTTGCACCTACCTCTTCCACCTCACAGGTTTCAAGACTCCATAAGGACCATATCTCCCATTCAGGAATAAGTTGTGATGATTAAGCTTATGATAAGATTCACCACGGCTTCCACTCTCTCCACTCATTGTGGATAACTTGGTATGGCTGACTACAAAAGACATAGTTTTTTATATGAAGGTGCTCAACCATTACAATGATAATAGATAATTATATCACACATAGTATCTTTTACATCTAAATGATGTTATAAGATTATCAAAATAATCCAAGGTATCATTAAATTATAATATCATTGTTAGGGTGGCATCAATAATATGCAAATATGGGGTCGAGTCTCACTCCCCCTCTTCGCCATATTAGGCCATAGATAAAGTATTTAAATGATAATCACAAAATCTAATAAGGAAATAGATAAGTAAACAAAGGAAAACTTGAGATCCAAACAAGGTTACTATCGACTAAATGAACGTTTTGAGAACATTATCTAGTTGAATCGACATAAACAACATCGAGATATCTTAAATCATCTTACCGACATTGGTCGAATTAAAATCGACTTAACAAGGAAAAGACTTATACTTATCCTATCTTGCATGGGTTCACAAAATATTAACTTTGATACTTAGATGGCAATCTGGGGTAAGTGCAAGAAGATGGGGGGCCAAAAAGTGGCCAAAAAATTTTCAAAAAAATTTAAGTCATAACGCGAGCGCGTTATAACGCGCTCGCGTTATGGCTTGGTAATGAAAAGCCTCAGGCTCATCATTACCGAGCCATAACGCGAGCGCGTTATAACCTGCTATAAATAAAAAAAATGTCATTTCATTTCATTTCTTTCTTATTTTCTCCTCTGCCCGCGGCTTCAAAACCCTCAAAAACGCGCTCGCGTTCTACAAAATGCCAATCAACACAAAAAGCTTGTTGATTCATCGCCAAAATGCCGCCGCAACGTCGAGCACGCCAAAGGGGTGAGTTATCTTTATTTTTTTGTTTGAATTTCTTCCTAAATAGGTAGGTTTTTGTTGATTTTTGATGTATATTTCGTTAATTGTAGGAAATGTTAATGCACCTCCTCCTCCTCCTCCTCCTCAAAATCCACAAAATCTTGAGGAGGAAATACCTGCAGAACAACAACCTCCTCCATTCATTCCTCGACATGCCCCTGGAACACAAGATAATATAATGGGGGAAATTGAAAACAACAAAAAACAAATTGAAGATATAATTGCAAGGTTGAAAGATCCTTCCACTTCAACCTTGCATAGGTCCACGCTTGCCGAATCTCTTGAGTCTATGTTATCAAATGTAAATTCAATTAGCAAGCAAATAACTAGTTGGACCAATAAAAAGAGAGAGTTTAGAGATTACTATGCAGATAAATTGTCATACCAAGATATCAAAAAATTACAAATTACAAAATTAGACTTGTGTTCAATTTTCACAAACCCACAAACAAATCAACCTCCACCCCTTACATGCAAGAGGTTCCCTATCCATTGGTGCAACAACCAAGCGATAAGGGACAATTTCGGGCAGAGGTGGTGGATGGTTTTTGACCATCCTCCATGCAATAATAATGAGGTCCCACAATACTTTTTGAGGAAACTCTACTACGAGTTTGTCCTCAATAAAGTGCCAAACTATTTTGATATGCGGGACTTCTAGGGTAGAGGTGGGGGCTCAGCACAGGATAGACCAGGGGCACGTCTTGACCCACAGCGAGTAGTGAGACGAGTAATCAGCAGACCAGCCCACAAGCATGTTTCTATCCCTTCCATTGTGAAGGAGAGTGTTGAGGTCAATACACTGAGGTTGATTAGTGCCTTGACCCAGAGCATCATAGAGCATGCCGATCCTGCAACACAGAGTGGGTTGGGAGATAGTGCGAGGAGTAGGGTCCCACCGCATACTTGCCAGGCTTGTGGGTCAGCCTGTGGTTATGACCCCATGGACAGTCAGGACGCAGGTGCACATGCTACATCTGCAGCTGAGCAGATGGTGATGACAGATACCCTCCTGAGTGAGACTTTCGGCCTTGATACTCAGGTAAATATTAGCAAGTTTATTGAATTTAATTTATTAAATTTCATTTTTGAAATACAAGATTAACTAATTTAAATTGATGATTTTAATGAAATTTCAGGGTCATAGCATCGATGCAGTTTTCAGTGGTTCTCCACCTACATTTTTCACTAGATCATCTACTGTTGAGGTATGTAACTAGTAAACAATTATAAATATTACATGTGAATAGCATCGTTATATGAATGGTATTCTAATTTCTGATTTTGGATGTTGAATAGGTTAACACTGTAGATTTCATGGCAACACCTGCCAGCGGTGGTGGACTTCAAAGCTTTACGGAGGTAATAAAATAAATAGTTTAATGAATGAACTGTACTTACTAATTTTTTGTATGTGATTTGTGTGTTTTATTGTGTGTACTTCCATGTTTAGATGAATGTGTGTGTATGTTAGGAGCCATGATTTGCATCACTATTATAGTTTTCGTAATTGAATAATGTTGTTTTATTTCCAGATGATGTAGGCTGCGGATACACCTCCCCATGTTCATAGGGCAATGGAGTAGGGTGTGGCCTTTGCGATTCATAGCTCTATGGCATTGACAGGGGTATAAAGCAAATTAGTAAATTTCAATTTACATTCATTGTTATAGTTGTCTATTTTTGAAAAATCAAAGATTATTGATTTGAAGTTTAATTTCTATTTGGATGGTTTCTATAGGACATGACATCACCAGGGCCTATTCTTGCTACTGAGGCAAGCAAGGAGACAGATTATATGTTAGCGGTAAGTGATTATTTTGTTAAATGTTTCATTTTTTTATAACATGTAATTTCTATATATTAATGTCTATACTTTTTTTTGTAACAGGTAAAGGTGTAGGAAGAACTAAATAGGAGGAGTAGCCCTCGGGTTCATAGTAGACCACCCACATGCATGTCTCCATCCCCTAGAAGATCAAAGGCTGCTCGTGATTTATTCTCTTCACTAGCCAGAGGGGAATGACTTTTTATTGTGTTCCTCTGTTGTATGCCTATATGGCATTTGTGGACATATATTTTGTATTGTACATAGTTGACATTGTATGCCTATATGGCATTCTTGTAAGCCTATATGGCTATTTTGTATATATGTTATACTTATATCGACAGATATTGATGTATGCCTATATGGATATTTGGTTAATACAAATCTTTTTTATTGATGGCATCCATACTTGCATTATAAATCCACTTTTGAATGGATATTTGTAGATGGCTACTTCAAATATTTAAAGTCCGATTGTATTACATAGGATGTTTGTATTTTCTTTGATAGGCTTGATAGGCCATGGATTACATGATGGTGTTTGATGGAAAAGTATGGTACTAGAAGACTCTAGTTCATTCTTAATAGGCTTGTGATTGATAATATCTTTGTATGATTGCACTTGATCTTGGATCATGGGCATGTTGTTAGGATTTTGATTGCATTGTGATGTTTGATGGATAGGCATGGTGTAAGATACCCAACTAGTTCTACAAAAAATTTTCCTTAAACAATTTTACTTGCTATCAATTCATCAACTACTTCAACAACACAAAGATATACATCAAAGATAACTATTTGAATGAATCAACCTTAGAGTTGGGTACTTGTCTAGTTATTTGACTCAATCAACTTGCAATGTCTTATTACATGGATAATGATTTCAATAGCATGAAGTTACAACTTATTCAATGGAGATACAAAAGAAAGGCCTTGAAGCCTTGATGTTTACAATGGCGTCTACACTTGATCAACTCAATCAAACTCAATGATGTCAACTGAATATCAACACCTCACAATATCACAAGGGAGCATCACCTTGCTTGTTGCATGGATGAATGTCATAGTTGCAAATGGAAAGAGCGCCTTACTTAGATTTGATTTCTGGATGCCAGAATTGGATGCCAGATTTGAAATTATTTCCATGCCAAAGTGTATGGACTTCTCCAAAGAGGGTGCCAAAATGGATTGTCCTTCATATTAAGGGTGCCCAAAAGAGAAGTTTGGATACCTATAAGTGCCTAACTCCATGATGTTCCGCCTTCTAATCTACTTTGAATAATAAGAGAGATGTGATGTTGTTATCTTCATGTAAGAGTAGATGATGATGACATGAAGTAGAGATCTCTCTAGGACTGGATGAAGCCTTGCTTGATGATAAGATGAAGATGAAGTGATCCTTCATGACGACCCTTGGAGTGACCCTCTTAGAGTTGTGGACTTTGAAACTTTGAAGATTGAGAGATCTTGAAACTCGGATGGATGAATGTCTATCATTAATGAAGTACACTTGCAAGATATTCCTTGGAGAACTTGAATGGATAGATGCCTTGAAATTTCAACATGACATTAGTGATGAAGAGTATTGACATGTTGGACTTGATGTGACCTTGCTGAAGGCGCATTTTCTTTCTTAGCATGATCATCCCAAACCAAGGTGCCAACTTGGAAAACCCTGTGAAGGCGCCACTATCTGGAATTTCTTCCAAGGTGTTAAAACTTGACATCTTTTCTTCTCTAGGTACTATCTCCTTCAAGGCGCTCCTTAAAATCATTGGAAGTGCTCAGGACTTACCTTAGTCCAAAGCGCCACAATCCATTCCTTAAAGCACAAAGAATTCTCAAAGGCGCCCCTATTTACCTCTAAGCACTCAAATATCATTTAGATTCAAGGCACACATTTAGCTCCAAAGCACAAATTTCCATCATCAACCCATTAAGGTGCATCATCTTCCCTTTGTATCCCCTTCAAGGCACAGACACTCACTTCTTCACACTCAAACTCACTCTCTGGCACCAGAATAGGTGTATAACTTCAAATAAGGTGCTAATCTTAGGTTTCTAAGTACTTAGTTTGATCTTAAGGCTATCCTTCCTCTAAGCACTCTCTTCAACTCCCTCACTGAAGGCCCTCTGTAAGTTTGGGCACATTTCATCCCAAGGCGCTTCAACATCATCCAAGGCGCAAATTCACTCTCCAAGACAAGGTGCAAAAAACCCTATCCTAAGGTGCTCAAATCTTGCTTCTAGACCTAGGCGCACAAACATGAGATTGTGACTTCAATCATCATTCTTGGTTAAGGCACACAAACTCTCATTCAAGGCGCATATCTTTCTCCAACAAGGTGCATATATTCCTCCAACAAGGCATATATTCAATTCTAGGGCGCTCTATCTTGGATTAAATCAGGGTATCTCCTCAACAAGGTGCTCCAAACCATACCAAGGTGCTAAAACACTTAATGCAAGTTCTTCAAGTGCTTATCCAATTTGATTCCTCCAACACAGGGCGCTCAATCTACTTTCTCAAACTTTCAACTCAAATCCTCACCTTATATTCTCTAAGGCAAAAAGGTGCAATTTGATTGAGGGCGCTAAAACTCTTAGGCACACTTATCTCCCTGAACTTACCTCTCTTCTTCCCTAGGCGCTAGAAACACCTCTTTATCTCAACTAGGCACTTATCTTCTCTAGGCGCACATGGTCTTCAAGGCACATTTCATTCATCAAGGCACCTATCTCTAAAAATCTCAACACTCAAAGGGACTCAAAACTCATCTGGACACCATCACTTCCCTAAAGGTGCAAAATTGGTGTAGATACATTCCATTTATTAAGGATCATTCTGGCGCCCAAATCTTGTCAAAGCAAAGGATCAATAGGTTCTCTCCAAGGCGCACTCCAGGGTTTGATCTTGCAAGACTTCTCACGTCAAAATTTTGACCAAGACACTCAAGGCGCTAGTCTTTATCATCTAACCCTACAGTACACTTACTCATTATGATATACTCCTCAACTTTGTATTCAACCTTGCCCAAGGTGCATATTCACTATAAGGCATTCTCACTTTGTCAAGGCTCAGAGGGCTTCAACTTGCTAAAGGGTAGAGGTCTAGGCGCATATCTAACTTGAAGCTCAAGGTGCTCCAACCCTCTTGCTCTAGAATTCCTTCTAGGCACTAAGTGACTTCTCCAATTCCTTGAAAACATTTGAAGTGTTTTACCTTCTCAAGGTGCTCCTTCGAACTTGACTCCAAGGTGCTATAATCTCAAAGGTACTGACATCATCTCAACCAAAGGCGCTCAATGATTCATCCCATATCTAGGCGCTAAAACACTTAATCAACCAAGTCATTCAAGGTGCCATTCAGTAAACTCATCTTCCATGATATTCCTATCAAGGCGCATATCACTTCTCTCATGGGCTTTAGGCGCTCAGTTGAGTGCTTCAATACTACTTAGGTGCCAAATTCATTTTAATGCACCAAACACAAAGAGCTTTCAAACACTGGGCGCTCACAAAGAGTCTTCCAACCTTGGGCACTAAATTAGGTCTTTGCAACTATCCAAGGCACATATCTTGGTTTGAACAACTTATGGTGCCAAGATAACTTCTCATTAGGGTGCTCAAAACACTTGTGTTTACATTTGAAGTGCTTTACCTTCTTAAGGTGCTCCAGACTAACCTGACTCCAAGGCGCTCCATCATCATCCTTAAGGCGCTAAAAACATCATCTCCACTCTAGGCAAAAACATCATCCAACTCCTTAAGGTACTTCACTGTCAAAGTCTGAAGGCGCTCTACCTAGACCTTTCCCCTAGGCGCCAGAACTCCTAAGCACTCACCAGATAACTCTCTTCTTCAAGGCGCAAATCTTCCTATACTATGATTGCCTCTGAAATGCCGATTAATGTGATGTGAGGGTGCAAAGGCTACTCCAATCCTCAATGAGTGCCTAGTTTAAACAAGGAGAAATAAAGCATTCAAAACTATCCAAACGATCATCCCCTTCCTAATGTCTTCACTGCTCCGAAAAACTATCAAAACTGGAGTTGTCTAGATGCACAAGTGTGCCTCCCTCAATGATGTTCCTTTTGTTAACTTAGTTCATCCTAGTGACTAAAGGGGTTGTTATATTCTTTAGGCGCAATCTTTCATAGACTAAAACATTCACTCCATGTTAAGGCGCTCAAAGGAGGCTCTGGAGATAGAAAATGGCGCCTTAACTCACTTATGTAAATTTTGGACTTTTAGGCAATTGCAAGATGTCTTGGAGGGCTCAATTCTTCAAGGCGCCCATTTTGTTCACCAATTGTAGCATCACTTGTTCAAGGCACATGTGTGATTTGGTCAAAAACAGGCGCCTAGAGTGAATAGGCTTTCATCCTAACTTAATACACTGCCTAGAGTGGATATTAGCGCCTTCGTATGGTTTGGAGTGCCTTTAGTTGTGCCTTGAGGAGATTTTCTTACATCTTAAAGGAGGTTCTGACACCTTGCCCCCTTTGGTATCTAGTGCCCTAGTGGCTTTAACCTAATGCCTTTGGAGTCCAAAATGCGCCTTTGAAAGTTGAAGTGAACCTTGATAATTGGAGTCTTCATAATGAGCGCCTAGGTCTTGTTGAGTAGAATACCCCACAATGTGCACCTAGGTCTTTAAGAAGAGTAATGATACTTGAGATAGAGTGCCTTGAGGAGGTAGTTGAGCACACTGGATTGAATAATTGGAGTTCAAGGAAGGTTTGAGCACCCAAGGCATATGGCTAGAGAAGTTGTAGAAAAGACCACTTTTGGCGCCTTAAAAGTTTGAATGCTTGGGGAGTTTTTGCAAAGATCTAGTTTGAGTGCCCTTATGCCCTAGGATCATCTAGTTTGTGTGTCTTGTAATGAGGAGTTCATGTAAGTTTGGAATGAGCGCCTTGAATAAGTGTAAACTAGCCTAGAGAAGGGTATGTGCGCCTTGAGCGCCTTGAGCATTCCAGAGATAACTGTGCGCCTAGAACAATATGAGCGCTCATGATGATGATTAATGCCCTGATGAGACTATGAGCGCCTTGTTCAGGAGATACCTTGTTTGATCATAAAATGTGCCTTGAGTCTTGAAGGTTTTGAGCGCCTAGGTGATTTGGATGTTGGGATGTTGGTATGTGCCCAAGATTGAGGTAAGTGAGCACTTGTAATGGAGGAGACCAATGAGATGGAATGTCTTGTAGAGATTGGCGCCCAGAGACCCATTTTTGCACCTTTGATGATGACCATTTTTGCATAAGAGTTTAGCACCTTAGAGTTGTAAACTTTCTCTTTGGGCACCCCTGAGTGAATGTTGGCGCCTTGGACAACTAAATACGCCTTTGATGGAGTGGAGCCTAGAAGGGGAGTAGGAGGAAACCCAATCTTCAAGATTCATCAAGCTTCAAAGTTTAGGTCAGAGGTTATCCACTTTATCCAAGGAAGGTGTTATCATCTACACTCCGAGAAGGTAATGTCAAAGGCCATCATGAAGGATCACTTCATCAACTTCAAGTCCTTCAAGTTCAAGTCCTTTCACCTAGCAAGTCCAAGAGAGATTTCTACTCTGATTCATGAAGTAAGCTTATATCATCCTTATCTACTCTACGAGAAGAAGAAACATTACAAAGTCAATCAAATGAGTTACAAGTACCATACATCCAATTACAAGGAGTGAACCACCTTAAGGAAAAATAGTTCTCTTGAAGTTACTTGAAATGTCAAAAGGTTTAGCGCCTCAAAGTAAGGTCAGAGGTGAGGTTAGAGGTGAAATGCGCCTTTGGACCATTCTGGCGCCTTGGTGAAGAACCTATATCTTGAGCCCAAGAGGTAAAATTTGTGCCTTAGTGGATTTGGAGAGTTACAGAGATTAGAGAAAAGTGCCTTGAAGACAGAGTTGTTCAAGGCGCATGTGTGATTTGGTCAAAAACATGCGCCTAGAGTGAATAGGCTTTCATCCTGACTTAATACACTACCTCCTTCTGACAATTTTTGGGGCAGTAGAAAACCTTTCACCACGGGCAAATGCCTCAGAACTATAAAAATTGAGAGAGGTTATTGTAGAGGCACTCTACGTGATCCCGTTGCCTCAGACGGAATGTTTCTAAGTGACACGGTTTTCGAGTAACATCTCATCAAAGATTGCTGCCTTTTTGCATTTTGGACTCTTCAGGGATATCGTCGGTACAATGTAGCTCTGACTGTTTCAACATGTTTGGGTGAAAAATAGGACCATGCCTAGCGTAAATGTACCCATTCGGACATGTTGGAATAGTTAGTTTGGTCGCATCAAGAGCATGACGAAAGTTAGACCCCTTTGCAACTTTACACTGCCTCCTTTTGATGATTTTTGGGGTAGCAGAAAACCTTTCACCACGGGCAAATGCCTCAGAGCTATAAAAAATCGAGAGAGGTTATTGTAGAGGCACTCTACGTGATCCCGTTGCCTTAGACGGAATGTTTCTAAGTGACACAATTTTCAAGTAACATCTGTCAAAGATTGCTGCCTTTTTGCACTTTGGACTCTTCAGGGATATCGTCGGTACAATGTAGCTCCGACCGTTTCAACATGTTTGGGTGAGAAATAGGACCATGCCTAGTATAAATGTACCCATTCAGATGCGTTGGAACAGTCAGTTTGGTCGCATTAGGAGCAGGACGAAAGTTACACCCCTTTGCAACTTTACACTGCCTCCTTCTGACGATTTTTGGGGCAGCAGAAAACCTTTCACCACGGGCAAATACCTCAGAGCTATAAAAAACTGAGAGAGGTTATTGTAGAGGCACTCTACATGATCGCGTTGCCTCAGACGGAATGTTTCTAAGTGACACAGTTTTCAAGTAACATCTCGTCAAAGATTGTTGTCTTTTTGCACTTTGGACTCTTCAGGGATATCGTCGGTACAATGTAGCTCTGACTATTTCAACATGTTTGGGTGAAAAATAGGACCATGCCTAGCGTAAATGTACCCATTCATATGCGTTGGAATAGTCAGTTTGGTCGCATCATGAGCAGGACGAAAGTTACACCCCTTTGCAACTTTACACTGCCTCCTTCTGATGATTTTTGGGGCAGCAAAAAACCTTTCACCATGGGCAAATACCTCAGAGCTATAAAAAACTGAGAGAGGTTATTGTAGAGGCACTCTACGTGATCACGTTGCCTAAGACAGAATGTTTTTAAGTGACACAATTTTTGAGTAACATCTCGTCAAATATTGCTGTCTTTTTGCACTTTGGACTCTTCAGGGATATCGTCGGTACAATGTAGCTCCGACTGTTTCGACATGTTTGGGTGAAAAATAGGACCATGCCTAGCATAAATGTACCCATTCGGACGCGTTGGAATAGTCAGTTTGGTCGCATCAGGAGCAGGACAAAAGTTACACCCCTTTACAACTTTACACTGCCTCCTTCTAACGATTTTTGGGGTAGCAGAAAACCTTTCACCACGGGTAAATGCCTCAGAGCTATAAAAAAATGAGAGAGGTTATTGTAGAGGCACTCTACATGATAGTGTTGCCTCAGATGGAATGTTTCTAAGTGACACGATTTTTGAGTAACATCTCGTCAAAGATTGCAGCCTTTTTGCACTTTGGACTCTTTAGGGATATCGTTGGTACAATGTAGCTCAGACTGTTTTGACACGTTTGGGTGAAAAACAGGACCATGCCTAGCGTAAATGTACCCATCCGGATGTGTTGGAACAGTCAGTCTAGTCACATCATGAGCAGGACACCAAAAATGCAAAAGTTGCTTTGTGCAACTTGACAACATTGACACTTTTTTGCAACATGACTCAAAGACTCAAACTGACCCCAAATGACTCAAAGTGACTTAAAATCACCTTGATTTGGTGCCCAATGTACATTATAGAGGTCGAGGTGCTTCTTATCATTCAAACATCTTAGATGAGCGCATAGGAAAGGAAAAAGCTCTAAGTTTCATCATCATGAGCGCCTAATATCAAGAGACTTTAATGCATTGATTTGGCGCCCTATATGTGAAGGAAGATCTAAAGGCATGAAAGTGGATGTCATATTGCAAGAGTTTGGATCATCAAAATTGAAAGAAATAAGTCTATTAAGCTTGGGTGCCCTTGGTCTTCTTTTCATTCATTATGAGCGCCTTGGGAGAATGGTATATAGGTTATCATCATGATTGGGCGCCCTGGATCCAGAGTGTTGGAGAGATCATCAAATGGTGTCTAGTAGGGTGAGTTATGAGTTTGGTAGCATCAGGAGCAGGACACCAAAAATGCATAACATGATGATGTAAAAATGTGTACATATGTGTAAAAATGCAGGAGGAAATAAAAAAAGACAAACCTTACAAATTAATGTGCATACTTACAACTCAATGTAACATAACTTTACAAAATCAATGTGAATACTTACAAATTAATCCAATGAACCATCCAGATCTGCTCTACTCTTTATTGTGTCAAGTATTGCTTCATGGTTAGACTCACGCACCTTCCACAATATTTTGTTCAAAGGTCTACCCCGATACTTTATCAAATGAACATTGGATGCCACGACAAGGTTCGAGTAATGAAGAATCTTCCGATGCATGTCAAAGTCTTGAAATAGCCAAATATTAACACTCTTATGTGGGTACCTTCTAAGCCATGTTCCAGCAATAACCACTAATCCTGTAGGGTATTCGATGTTTTCTCCATCTGTAACAGGGGCCTCCAATTTCTTTTTGGCCTCAACACAATGACATAAGTAATAATCTGTTCCCTCTTCACTATCTTCATCTACAATAACTGCATATACGTGCCCTACATTGATATGTGTAGCAAACTAGATGAAATTAGTCAACATTACAAAAACACTACAAAGTAAGATGACATTACCTGGTTGAACTAGATGAAATTAGATGCATATATGTGCCCTATATTACCTGGTTGAACTAAATCTGATATGTGGTCAAAGTCAACTGACGATTCCATCTGTGTTAGTTCCAGTGCCGTCGGGGGTCGATACGTGTCAAGTGGGCTAAGTTAACTTAACTGCCATTCGTCAACCCACTCCTTTGACTCGCACTCATCCCAGACTTGAATTGTACAGGAAGAACAAAAGCATGACATCTTTCGTGTATGGATACTCCATGAACCTGCAATTGAGCTTCTGAAAGAGTGCATCTCATTTGATCCTGTCAGTGTACAACAATCCTCATATGGTGCAATGTTAGTATCATCTATCAACCAAAAAAATCTACGAACTAAAGACTTACCTTCATTACCTGGACCCATGGAAGCATTACACCACTCGACAATCGATTTTGCATCTGTCAACTTTGCATTGTCTTTATACTTTAACTCTTCTCATGCTATGGCTCTTTTGATACATGCTCCTGCACCATCATGCTCCCCCTTTCCATGCTCGGACTCACAAAAGTTCCACATATGTTGAATACCTGTAAAATTATGCCTCCTACTCAGCCAATAGAAATTTCATGAGTTCTTGAATTGTGATGCACAATTATCTGACCATATGATATGCTGACTGAACGATATGCCCCTTCTAGCCAAATCATTGTAGAACACCTGAAAGCAACCTTGCACGAACTCCGTAGAATGCGTGCGATCATCACTAATATAGAAATTATACTCCCTTATGATCTTTTTGTCATCCTCTGTACTATCATTCGCATGAATGAATGCGATGTGCACAAATATAGAAACCTGTGTAGAGTTGTAATATTGTGATTGCACCTCACGCTGTGGCTGTAGACTGTAGTTCTCTGCAAAGTCAACGACTGAAACAATGCTACCAACCGAAAATGTGTCCTTGCATAACTTGAATTGCAAGTCCAACCATCGAGCTCTATGGGCATGTCTTGCATACTCATACACTATGCTGTCACGAAATATAGGCATAAACTGATACACTGGAATCTTTTCAATAACTAATTCACACATCTTTTCTTCTTTACCATCTTTTGTATTGTATGCCACTGTTTTATACTTGCCAAACTCTACTAGTTCATTTCCAACCGCATGTGTTATTTCCATATGTTCACATATTGGCAAATGTTGCAAGCCACTGCAACGATGACATGTGCCATCAAAGCATAATTTCTTGTAGAATATTTGACCTTCCTCTCTTTCACATAAAATTCTTGATATGAAGTCTCTTGAAGATGTTGGTGGGGCACATATGGCACAACCCTGCAAATCATTGTTAGTATGCATATCTAAACATATAGACCTATAAGCATCAAAATTGTTAGAAAATTCAATATGTAATCTACAACAACAAGTAGTGCGTGTGTGATTTATCTTAACATAGAAAGGTTTTAGCATTTCAAAATATCTTTGACAAATTTTAATTTGAGGATACTTCTCTAGAAATTTACATAAAACTGTGTTTAAGTCTCATCCAAAAAATGCTTTGGATGTGGCTCGCGGTTCTAACTACCAATTCTCCTTCTTACCACATCCCTTTGATTCAGAGATACCCTTGTGTAATTCTTCCAAAAGTCTTCAATTAGTGATCTCAATGCTTCAACAATTGGTTTATCTTTTTGTGGTAGTCTCCCTGAGAACGCCCATAATTCATTGGCATTAGTGTCCTCAATTCTTTGGCATCTTCCAATGGCTCTTGATAAAGTTTTCCTATTAATTCTCAATTCTTGACTTGTCTTTCTAATGAGACGAGCTTTCCTCGTTTGACTACTTACTATAGTCGATGTAATCACACGCCGTGTTGCATTACTATCTTTTGTGCGTGAGGTGTTACCCACACTCTCATACGCACTCATTAGATTCTTGACAATAGATTTTTCACTTGAAGCCTCTGATGTTCTCAACCCAAGAATCTTCATGATAGACCTATACTTTATACTTCGCATCATTTCAATGAATAGTTGACATCTTGCAGTCTCATTTAACTTTTCAAAGAACAATCTCCAAATCTTATTAGCATATCTTCTACAAGTGCATTTTGGAATCTTACCTTCCATTGGCTGCAAAATATTCTCATCAATATCAATCAAATACTTTGGTTTTCTATGCAAAATTCTAGGTGGTGTCAAGTTAGGTAAATTCATCTCAACATTAGGAATTTCATCAATATTTAAATGAGATGGGTTAGATGGCATACCTTCGATCGAAGATGGAATAGATGACATACCTTGAGGTTGAGGTGGGAACGATGGCGTACCTCCTTCATCACATGTGAGTGATGATGTACTCTCAACTTGAGATGTGGTAGATGGTGTCCCTACATGTTGACTTGCGGTAAAGGATGTGTCTCCAACTATGGTATTCAAATCTCTCGTACCACAAAGTTTTTGCATTCTTTTTCTTTGTGCCGCCAATACCATATCTCTTTGTGATGGTTGTGGTTCCTCTTCAATTGGTATGTCTTCATTTATCGTGTCCAATTTCCTCTTCTCACGAAATTCCCTCATAGCCATTGCTTTCTTTGCATTCTTAGCTTCTATCTCTTCCTGTGTTGGTTTAATTCTTGATCGTTTTCTCAGCATGACGGAGAATTTGTCTGTAGCATGATAAAGAGACCAATATTAGTTCCTAAGAAATGAATACATGATAATAGTGGGATTGTATTTTTTTTATGTTGTAAGGATTTATTCTTGTATAGTTTGACATCATGGTATGAACTAAGGTTTGTTTATTACACATAATTATTAAAGAGCCCAAGTGTAGAAAATATACATGGCATCATGTGAGATTGTAGGTTGCTTTCTTGATTGGGAATGTGTCTATTTTAAACATGTATGATAAAGCATGATAAAGTAATTCAATCTGAAATAAGGAAAATGTAAAGAACATGCATGTAAAGACTTGACATACCTAAAAAATGAAGATTTGAATGGAGAGAGTACCCAATTATGTAGTGTTTTTATCTTCTTGCATCAAACTCCTCAACAATTTGAGTTTTTCACCACTTGCTTCCTTTTCAATGTTAAATTCTTAAAATTGAATCACAATTAACATTGCAATACTACAAAAATTGAAACTTGAATAGATATATATCAAACTTGGTTTGAAAACTATGTTATTTCCTCCTTCTCAAGTTGGCAAAGCAGAAAAGGTGGTGGAAAGATCATGCAAAGGTGGTACAATGTGTCAAATGTGCATGTGAACTTCCCAATAGCATGAAAGCACTTCTTTTTTGTCGGAGCATGCACAGAATCAGTAAGAAAATAGAGCATGTGGGCCTAGATCACGGGGGTAACCACTTTTTTACCGTTTCAATAGAAATACAAAATGCGAACGCGTTATAACGCGCTCGCACTATAATGCGCTCACGTTTTGTCCTACTATAGATCCCTAATCCCTAAACCCTCAACTCTGATCCCTTGACCCTCAACCCTCAATGTTAAATCCTAATCCCTCAACCCTCAACCCTATCCCTAAACCCTCAACCCTCAACGTCAAATCCTAATCCCTCAACCCTATCCCTAAACCCTCAACCCTCAACGTCAAATCCTAATCCCTCAACCCTAATCTGTCAACCCTCCAACCCTATCCCTAATCCTTACAACCCTCAACCCTAATCCCTCAACCCTTAACTCTGATCCATCAACCCTCAACACTATACCTTAAACCCTAATCCCTTCAACCTCAACCCTATCCCTAAACCCTTGACCCTCGAACCTCAGCCCTAGACGTCAAACCCTAATCCCTCAACCCTTAACTCTGATCCCTCATCTCTCAACCCTAACCCTAAACCCTCAACCCTCAACATCAAACCCTAATCCCTCAACCCTCAACCCTAATCTGTCATCCGTCATCCCTCAACTCTAATCCCTCATTCCTAAACCCTAAACGCTATCCCTATTCCAAGACCCTCAACAGGCTCGATACTATGCCTTAAACCCTAATCCCTCTACCATTGACACTCTTATTTAACCCTAATCCCTTGACCATTAACCCTATCCCTCAACCTCAACCCTCAACCCTCAACCCTCAACTCTCAACATTAAACCCTAATTCATCAACCCTAAACCCTAATCCCTCAAACCTAAACCCTATCCCTAAACCATCAACCCTCAACACTATACCTTAAACCCTAATCCCTCAACCCTCAACCCTAAACCTTATCCCTAAACCCTAATCCCTCAACCCTCAACCCTAATCCCTCATCCCTCAACTCTAATCCCTCATCCCTAAACCCTAAATGCTATCCCTATTCCTAAACCCTCAACAGACTTGATACTATACCTTAAACTCTAATCCCTTATCCCTAAACCCTTCAACCCTATCCCTAATCCTTATACCCTCCACACTCTACTTTAACCCTAATTCCTCAACCCTCAACCCTATCCCTAAACCCTTGACCCTCGAACCTTAACCCTCAACCCTTAAAATCAAACCCTAATCCCTCAACCCTTAACTCTGATCCCTCGACCTTCAACCCTAATCCTAAACCCTAAACCCTCAACTTAGCCAAATTCTAATCCCTCAACCCTTCACTCTAATCCCTCAACCCTAAACCCTATCCCTAAACCCTCAACACTATACCTTAAACCCTAATCCCTCAACCCTAACCCTAAACCTTGTCCCTAAACCCTAATCCCTCAACCCTCAACCCTAATCTGTCATCCGTCATCCCTTAACTCTAATCCCTCATTCCTAAACCCTAAATGCTATCCCTATTCCTAGACCCTCAACAGGCTTGATACTATACCTTAAACCCTAATCCCTCTACCATCGACACTCTTATTTAACCCTAATCCCTTGACCATTAACCCTATCCCTCAACCTCAACCCTCAACCCTCAACCCTCAACTCTCAACATAAAACCCTAATTCATCAACCCTAAACCCTAATCCCTCAAACCTAAACCCTATCCCTAAACCATCAACCCTCAACACTATACCTTAAACCCTAATCCCTCAACCCTCAACCCTAAACCTTATCCCTAAACCCTAATCCCTCAACCCTCAACCCTAATCCCTCATCCCTCAACTCTAATCCCTCATCCCTAAACCCTAAATGCTATCCCTATTCCTAAACCCTCAACAGACTCGATACTATACCTTAAACTCTAATCCCTTATCCCTAAACCCTCCAACCCTATCCCTAATCCTTATACCCTCCACACTCTACTTTAACCCTAATTCCTCGACCCTCAACCCTATCCCTAAACCCTTGACCCTCGAACCTCAACCCTCAACCCTCAACATCAAACCCTAATCCCTCAACCCTTAACTCTGATCCCTCGACCTTCAACCCTGATCCTAAACCCTAAACCCTCAACGCCAAATTCTAATCCCTCAACCCTAAACCCTATCCCTAAACCCTTAACACTATACCTTAAACCCTAATCCCTCAACCCTCAACCCTAATCTGTCATCCGTCATCCCTCAACTCTAATTCCTCATTCCTAAACCCTAAACGCTATCCCTATTCCAAGACCCTCAACAAGCTCGATACTATACCTTAAACCCTAATCCCTCTACCATCGACACTCTTATTTAACCCTAATCCCTTGACCATTAACCCTATCCCTCAACCTCAACCCTCAACCCTTAACCCTTAACTCTCAACATAAAACCCTATTTCATCAACCCTAAACCCTAATCCCTCAAACCTAAACCCTATCCCTAAACCATCAACCCTCAACACTATACCTTAAACCCTAATCCCTCAACCCTCAACCCTAAACCTTATCCCTAAACCCTAATCCCTCAACCCTCAACCCTAATCCCTCATCCGTCAACTCTAATCCCTCATCCTTAAACCCTAAATGCTATCCCTATTCCTAAACCCTCAACAGACTTGATACTATACCTTAAACTCTAATCCCTTATCCCTAAACCCTCCAACCCTATCCCTAATCCTTACACCCTCCACACTCTACTTTAACCCTAATCCCTTCAACCTCAACCCTATCCCTAAACCCTTGACCCTCGAACCTCAACCCTCAACCCTCGACGTCAAACCCTATTCCCTCAACCCTTAACTCTGATCCCTCATCTCTCAACCCTAACCCTAAACCCTAGACCCTCAACCCTCAACGTCAAATCCTAATCCCTCAACCCTAAACCCTATCCCTAAACCCTCAACACTATACCTTAAACCCTAATCCCTCAGCCCTCAACCCTAAACCTTATCCCTAAACCCTAATCCCTCAACCCTCAACCCTAATCTGTCATCCCTCAACTCTAATCCTTTATCCCTAAACCCTAAATGCTATCCCTATTCCTACACCCTCAACAAAATCGATACTATACCTTAAACCCTAATCCCTTATCCCTAAACCCTCCAACCCTATCCCTAATCCTTATACCCTCCACACTCTACTTTAACCCTAATTCCTCGACCCTCAACCCTATCCCTAAACCCTTAACCCTCGAACCTCAACCCTCAACCCTCAATGTCAAACCCTAATCCCTCAACCCTTAACTCTGATCCCTCGACCCTCAACACTATACCTTAAACCCTAATCCATATCCCTCAACCCTTAACCCTTAAAACTTAAACCCTATCCCTACACCCTCAACACTTGACACTATATCTTAAGCCTTAAACCCTCATCCCTAAAGCCTCAACCCTCAATCCTTAAACCTTCAACCCTAAACCCTATCCCTAATCCCTCTACCCTCGACACTCTAACCCTAACCTCAACATTAAATGCTAATCCGTCAACCCTAAACCCTAATCCTAAACCCTCAACCCTCAACCCTCAACAGTATACCTTAAACCCTAATCCCTCAACCCTCAACCCTAAACCTTATCCCTAAACCCTAATCCCTCAACCCTCAACCCTAATCCATCATCCCTCAACTATAATCCCTCATCCCTAATCCCTAAATGCTATCCCTATTCCTAAACTCTCAATAGACTCGATACTATACCTTAAACCCTAATCCCTTATCCCTAAACCCTCCAACCCTATCCCTAATCCTTACACCCTCCACACTCTACTTTAACCCTAATCCCTTGACCCTAAACCCTTGACCCTTGAACCTCAACCCTCAACCCTTAATGTCAAACCCTAATCCCTCAACCCTTAACTTTGATCCCTCGACCCTCAACCGTAATCTGTCATCCCTCATCCCTAAACCTTAAACGCTATCCCTATTCCTAGACCCTCAATGGGGTCGATACTATACCTTAAACGCTAATCCCTTATCCGTAAACCCTCCAACTCTATCCCTTATGCCTTAACCGTCATGATTAATAGCCTTGAACGTAAAAAAAATTGAGTGGGACATAACGCGAGCGCGTTATAACGCGCTCGCGTTATGTCAAACATGACAAAAGACAGACTTGTGGGAAATAAAAATGCAAGGCAAAACATAACACGAGCGCGTTATAATGCGCTCACGTTATTTCTTACTTTGGGAATCCCAAGCCTTGGGCTTGGGATTTGCTTTGGATTTCCAACCCAAAGGCTTGGAGTGCCTTATGAACAGTCACAGACATGTTTTTCTATATTCTTCAAATTTTCACATAATTTCGTTCGTGCTAACCCTCAGATTTGCACGTGTTTCAAGGTTGAACAAATCAAACACATGGGTAATGTTAGGATTTCTCTTAGCTATTTGACGATATGATTTTTTTCACATTTTAACAATGTTAAGCCTTTCATCTTTAATTTCTTTTGTTTGTGTGTCTGTTTTTAGGCAAAAACCACTGTTTGGTCTTTTTTTCATTGTAAAATAACTATTCATTCAAATTTCAAAAAAATTACATATTTAGAAACTAGACTCCATTCTACAAATATTAAAAAAATAAAAAAATAATTTTCAATTAGTTTTCAAAATTTATAGGGGTAGCACGGCCAAAATTCTATTTTTTAGGATGTGTCCACTTTAAAAATTAGTAAAAAATCAAATATTCATCAAAAAATTATCAGAAAAATCGGGCATAAACTACATGCTATTAGCTAATTTCTCACCAAAGCGATTTTAAAAATACCAAAAAAAAGTTGACCTTTTGAGGGAGCCAAAAAACATGCTATGTTATGTTTTTTTGACAGAAACAACACCAATTTCTGTGGCTCCCTCTTTTGAACCCCTTAATCTATGCCATTTTCAAAACAAAATAGTAGTTTAGAAAGTAGACTCGGAGCACTACGAACATTGTTTTGGTTGCATCTCCAAATTTTGGGTGTAACTATGCTCAATTTCTCATCCAAGGCCAGTATTTTCTGATTTTAGAAAAAAAGTGGCCACTTAAGACCCCTTTTTGGCCCCCCATCTTCTTGCACTTACCCTCTGACCTTTTCCCAACATCTATCTCCTTCTCCCAAGTGATACTCTCCTTCCATCCTTGGAGGAAGATTCTTTTCCTGATTATACTCACAACCATATAACCATGATTAGTGTATCATTATTTAATTCATAAAACATTATGATAAAATAATCTTATCAACATGTGATCTCACATGTCTAATCTAAACATCAACCAATATCTATATAATCAATGATTCTACTTGATATTTTCCACAAACATCAAGTCATTAATCTATGATTAATTATCTTGTTTACCACATAAAAGTAGGATTATATTAAATCAAAAGTTGGGGATGTAACAGTGCCAAAAAGGAGTTGAAAGGTTTATACAAGTTTCTAGATTCTTTTCAAGAGGTTTTCCAAGATCCTTAAGATTTGCCACCAAAGAGGTAGATTATGAGATAAAATTTTTGCCAGAATCTTTGTAACTTAACATTAGTTTGTAGAGGCAATCACTTTTGTAGAGCAATGAAGTAAATAAACACCTTAAAGAGATGCTGGAGATAGAGGTCATATCTTGAGCACTTTTCCATGTGTATCACCCATCATCATGGTACAAAAGAAGGATGGTTCTTGGTGGAAATACATAGACAGTAGATGCATAAACAAGATCACCATAAAAATAGGTAGCCACAACTACAAATAGATTGCTTGTTAGGCTAATTCCAACATGAAATGCACTTCAATAAATTTGATCTTAAATCCTAGTAATATCAAGTTTATAAGGAGGATATAGGGAGTAAAACTTTGAAGACAAAACAAGTTTTGTGTGAGTGGTTGACACTTATGTTTGGTTTATGTAATGCACTAATCGCACTTATATGTGTATGAACTCTTAACTTTTGGATATGTCACTTCCATGGATCATGCATCCAAGAGGCCTATACATTTGTATGTTTCTCTTTGTGATAAGCTCCATTATATGGAATATAGAAATTATTTATTCATTTTCTTAGTTTTGTGCTTAGTTATATAGATTAGATATTGGGTATATTTGTTGAAAATATCATCTAACTCATATACGTACTTATATATGTGTGTTGTGTATGCGCATGTGCATGCATGTGTGTGTATACATACATACATACATAAATACATACATACATATATTTGTATACAACACATATATGTATGTATATATATACATACATACATATATATGTATATATATACACATATATCTGTATATATATATATATATATAGATACAGACACACATGCATGTATGTGTCAAAGTATAATGAGATGCTATTTTTGTTAGAATTTGTCTATATATTTGTACATTTCTCTTTGTAATAAGTTGTATTATATTGAATATGAAAATTCTTTATTCGTTTTTTTAGTTATGTGAATAGTCGTATGCATTAAGGCTTGGGTAGATTTGTTGTTTATATGACAAATTCTAACAAAAATATCATCTAACTATACTTCAATGCACATACATACATATGTGTTGAAGTATAGTTAGATGATATTTTTGTTGGAATTTGTCATATAGACAACAAATCTACCCAAGACTTGATGCATATGCTAATCACAAAACTAAGAAAATGAATAAAAAAATTCTATATTCAATATAATGGAGCCTATTTTAAAGAGAAATGTACAAATATATAGCCCTCTTGGATGCATGATTCATAGAAGCGATATGTCCAAGAAGTAAGAGTTTAACTTTCAATTAGAAGGGGAGTTAACCCACTTTAACTAGCGTGATAGATGAAGTGTAACTCAACCTAAACTAGATAAGTGTCAATCAAATGCATAAATCAAGACATGCCATTGTTTGGCATAACTACTTAAATAGAATGAATAAATAAAATATAAATTATAATTATTCTAGCCTAGTGAACTAATATGAACCTAGGCCAATGAGAATATTTTATTACTCTAACACCCCCTTTAAGTACAACTGAGGGAGAGAAAATCCTCATAGATGGGTCTCATGAACTAGGCTTGATCAAGCACCTATGCAAAATGTATTCCACCCTAAAAGAAAGAAAAAACTCCTTTGACAAAGCTCTTTCTCAAGGAAAGGATGATGAATG
This sequence comes from Cunninghamia lanceolata, assembly GCA_027924645.1. Lineage (NCBI taxonomy): Eukaryota > Viridiplantae > Streptophyta > Pinopsida > Cupressales > Cupressaceae > Cunninghamia > Cunninghamia lanceolata. The sequence goes on from BSBN01001207.1 coordinate 1,007,286, forward strand.
AATGAATTTGGAAGCTGCTCATGTACTTCCATGCCAATGTTAAATTGTGATTGAAACTGATCTATGAGATCAAGTACCATGAAGATTTGGGAACATTCACCATAATGAATGGCTCTCAATCTGAGTTGTGAATTGATTGGATTCAAATGCAAGATTGAAGAACATTTAGCTCTCAAATCTCAATTTGTGTTGTGAACTGATTGGAATCAGATGCAAGCTTCAAGATCATTTAGCTCTAAATTTGAGATGTGAATTGATATGAGTCATGTCATAAGCAAGATGTGGTGGAGAGAAACAAGAGGATCCAAAATAATTGATGCAACTCAATGTGAGCTTTCATCATTAGATGGAGGTAGAATCACAGTGCATGTCATGTGACTGCACTGCTGATCTCATAATAGAAAACCCGTGAAGCACAAGGCATTCAATAAGAGTCACTCACAGTATTTGCCTTTGTCGGTGAAGATTTTGAAAGAAAATTCACTGCTGGAGATGACCATGGCTGGGTCGATAGCTATGGAAGAGCCTACCGATACAGGAGATTCATTTGACTGAAGCAAAGGTGCAGGGTAATATCCAATGCCGCCGCTGATTGTGGGACGTAGTGACCGAGGCGGCAGGAGAGTACATTGGACGACACCATGAATGAAGTGCAACTGTTATAATTGCCACCATTAACATAGCGAGACACTGCAGGCGCCATTTAAGGCAAATGATACGGGTGGTGTTCATGCACTGACAAGCTCCCAAAAATGAATCTGCAAACTCGATGGCTGATCTACATGGGAAAAAATTCTAATCATTTCAAAACAAGTCTTGCAAATCAATCTTTTATGTAACATGAAGAAACTTGAGTTTGCAGAGCAATCACTGGTTTATTTAGATCATATGCTTGGAAAAAAAGATCTATGAGTGAATATAGTAATGGTTGATGCTATCACAAATTGCCTTACATTTAAGAGTGGCTTAGAGATCAGGAGTTTTGTTGGGACCATACAATATATGACAACTCTACAGCACCTCTACATACCATTGCAACAAGTGGTAAAAGATTTCATTAAGATAAAGAGCATGATAGAATAGGATAAAGAGCATGATAGTGCCTTTGATTCTTTAAAATATTAAATCATCCGTGTACTAGTGTTTGTTCTTCCTAATTTGTAATGGCCATTCAAGATTGAGAGAGATGTAGTGTTTGTTCTTTTAATTTGTTGTAGCCGTTCAAGATTGAGAGAGATGTCAGTTTGCTGTTTGGGTGGTTTTGTTGCAAAGATGTAAGTTAGTATGCTATTTGGGTAGTTTTGTTGCTAAGATGTAAGTTAGTTTGTTATCATTTTAAAGTATTTTTTCCTCATTAAGAAGGTAACTTGAAAATGGTAAAGAAATGTAGACATCAATCCAAGTAATTAAGAAATAGAAATATTATTTGTTAGTTAAATGAACTATTATGCATACTAACCATAAACTTATCCAATTTTTTAAAGCATAAAATAAATTGTTGCAAGGAAGATATAATAAGTTTATGGTTTTCTACAACAATTTCATTTAGTGATCAAGTAGAAGAAGAGAAGTACAAGTGTAGTGATGTATATGCTACCCAAGCCACCAATCACAAAGTTGTTCAGAATTTCACAACTTGAGCCTTTCAAGAAAGTGGCTTTAGAAGCAACAAATGCATAAGATGTAGAGTGATGTAGGAGCATCCTAGGGGTCAAGCAATCTTACACTGCCCAGAAAGATTTTCATTTATTTTGTGTTTGTAATATGTGTGTTGAGTGTTTTTGGTTCATGATTGTGTTTTTGGGAGGCTAAAGAATTTACAAAAATAACGTGAATACCATAAGTTGATGCATTGGTGTTGCATGGGCACATCTAGGCTAAAACAAACTCTTTTGTTCTGGAAATAGAGTATAAGCCCTCGCAAAGCCTCATAGAGTAGAGTGTCACTTCAATGTTGCATGTTCCTATGTAATATTGGTGAATTCGTGTAAGATCCAGTCTATGCCTTTAGAGTGGATATGTGAGGAAGCCATTCAATCACCAACAAGTGGATAATGACAAACAACTCTTTGTTGGTTATGTCAAATTGTATAGGTTGTCAAAAGAATTCTAGAAATACTCAAAGAACCAACAAATACATAGGGGAAGATGACGTTCCATGAGATCTTAGAACTTTAGTTACAAACAAGAAGTACAAGGGAAATCTTTCAATTCCCACATCTATGGAAGGTCAAATGTCACTATTTTAGCATAAAAGAAGATAGATTCCTTCTGTAAAGGGATGTTGAAGTCAAGGTTACTGGAGCATAAGTTGAAGTCACATGAAAGTTGTCACTAAAGTTTAGAATTGTGGTTAAGGATGAACTAGGCATAATTGGGCCTAAATATAGGGGATATATAATAATGTAAAGAGTCTATACAAGTAGGCTAGCATTTCTTGGTTGGGTAGAATAGGTCGGTCGGGTTCTATGCATTTTGGAGTGACCCATAGGGTGTGTATTTTTTAACATACAATAGAAATAGTGTGTTTTTTTGGCTTCTCCATTGTTCTTTGTTTTTGTGCTTTCAATGTGTATTTTGGGCAACTATTAGTTGGTTATTCATTTGATCCACTATTAGTTATATCATTTGGTATTAGAGGAAGATTCAAGTCCATTGAGTGGAGTTGTGTGAGCTTTGTAACAAAGTATTTTTGTGCATGTTTTGCATTATAGGTGGACTAGAGGAGTTATGGCCCACAAAGGAAGATGAATATGGAACAACTAAGCAACTAGATGACCACACTTGATAAACCTTGTTGATATGGTTAGAGCCCTTCAAGTGAGGCTCAATGTCATGGAGACGATGTAGAGAAAAATAATGATCATGATAAAGGACATTAATGAGGACGAGAGAGAAGATGCTACCATGCAAGGATCTACAAACACTAACTTTGAGGAGGAAGTCACCACAAAAGATAGGTTCCTAAGAGCCATATTGACAACTAGAAACACATTGAGGTTTGATTTACCAACTTACTTAGGAAGATTGAATCCAAAAGAGTTGGTAGATTAGATAATAGAGATGAAGTATTTTGGGTTTGAAGCAGTTGAGGATTCCCAAAGAGTCAAGTATGCAAGAACAAAGTTGAAGGGTCATGCCACCTTGTAGTGGGGTTTTTGTGCAAAGAGACCATGTCAGAAGGGATAATAAAAAGATCATGAGTTGGGATTCAATGGTCACTAAGCTCAAGGGAAATTTTATGTCATAGAACTACATCTTGGACTTGTTCAAAAGACTTTAGAATTTGTGCTAGAAGGAGACATCCATGAAATAGTATATGAAAGAGTTCTTCAAACTCAACATTCATGAGGGTCATATGAAAGATTATGCTAAGGAGGTCTCTAGGTATGGCAATGGATTGCTTATCGCAAATCAAGATGAGCTGTGCTTGTTGCAAGTGCACTATATTGAGGACATTTATCATCTCGTGCTTAGAGTTGAGAAGTTGTTCTATAGACAATGAAGTGCAAGAAGGGAGGGTAGGGGCCAAAGGATCAAACAAGGTATATGGAGATATACATGTACATGAAAAGGAGAAGAGGAATATAGAAATGAGTTCCACATAGAGCTCCAAGGTAAAAGACTTCCAATTGTAAAGGTAGATGAGGTCGTAGGGGTGGTGGCTTCAGAGGGACTTGCTTCAAATGCAAACAATTAGTTGCTTGAGCATTTGAATGTCTAGAAGCTAAGAGAAGGGTCTTTCAAAGAAGGGAGTACATGTTACATAGGCCAAAGAAGAGTGAAGCAAAAAGCATAACTCTAGAGTATGGAGAAATTTTGATGATGCTCAAAGTATTTCTCAAGTCAAACAAAGAAGAAAATAAACTATGGTTGAGGAAGAACGTTTTCCACACCAAGTGTAAGTTAGATAATAAGTGTTGCAAGTTGATAATTGAGGAGGCAACATGTAAATAAATCGGTGTCATAGATATGGTTCAAAAAATGGGGTTAAAATTTATTGCACACCCCACACTATATAGAGTCTATTGGTTGTAGAAGGGACAACAATTCATGGTCAAAATAGTGTAAGGTTGAAATCCACATTGGAGGTTGATGCAGGAGCATCCAGAGGTGTAAGGGCAATCTTGCATCACCCAAAAAGAAGTTAATTCAAAACCATTGTAGTTGTTCTCATTTCTTCCCATAATTAGTGTTTTTGGTTCCATAATATTCAGAATAATAATGTAGGACTTTTAGTTTTTCCAAAATTGCTAAAAATAGCGACCTGCCTATTTAGGAAAGTATACCTGCTATTTTTAGAAAGTTTGCATTTGGGCACATAATGAAACAAAAACTTCCAGAAAGTTACATAATGGAAATATAAGACCTTTGGTGAAGGAATCAGGTAAAGATCATTTGTGAGCTAAAAAATATTAAAGTTTTTATTTTCTGAAAAGCCCCTGAAAATTTAAGGAACGAGATATGCGGTACTAAAACTTCTCATAACATCTCAAAAAGTTGATGGAAATCCACTTATGGATTTCTAGCACAATAGTTTACATCGTGAGCTTTTTGGCGCTTAAAACAGTTTGTCAATCGGACTCGGATCAAAAGTTATGCTTCCCAGAAGTTGACCTACTTTTGGAGGGAGTTACAAAATTCAAAATTTCGCTGGAGGCCACCAAAAAGTGCTATTTATGACTATTTTGGCAACCCTGGGCAGTAGCAGAGTCAAGGGGGCTAGTGTGGAGTCAAGAGTAGGTGGGAAAACAGAAACCCTAGCTGATTTGGGGTTACAGAAGGCTGAAGATTCTAGAGTCTTGAGGTTGGGAAAGCTGTAATGTGTTGCAGCCAGTAGAGGATTTATCCTCTAATTGTAATTGAGCTTTTGTAATGTAATGAGTTGCCCAGATTCAATAAAAGAAAGTTCTATTTGCTGTGTTCAATATCTGTTATTGTGTGTTTTGTGATTTACCCCCTTCATCAAGTGGTATCAGAGTGAGGGTTCCTGAGTGTGTAGACAGATCGCCGAATGTGAGGCAGTTTGCACCAGGACCTGAGGTTGTGGGTTTGCTGCGGAGACCAAGATGCCTCCACGAAGAAATCATGTTGGGAGGAATGCTTTGACAGAAGAGGGTTTTAGAGCCCTACAAAGGCAAATCGATGCATTGCAAGAGGAGCTACGAAGAGGGTTTGAGCCCAGGATGAGAGAAGAAAGTGAAGGTGAAGATGAAGAAGAGCTATCTGAGGAAGAACAAGAAGTTGCCGGAGATCCTGCAGAAGTTAGGTTGTTGAGGGCCATTTCAAAGATCGGAAAGAGGCCCAAGATCAAAGTTTCTACATATTCTGGAGATTTGAATCCAGAACAGCTTATTGATTGGATCAATGACATGGAGGAGTATTTTGAGTATGAAGATGTGGAGGACCCAGATCAGGTTAAGTTTGCAAAAACAAAGTTGAAGGGCCACACCAATATTTGGTGGAAGGAGGTCCAATTAGAGAGGAACAAAAGAGGAAAAGGAAAGATCTCCAGATGGGATCGGATGGTGGAGAAACTAAAGAAGCAGTTCATTCCTGTGGACTATGAGATGGAGTTGCTGAAGAAGCTGCAAGGACTGAAGCAAGGTAACAAGTATGTTAAGGAGTATACAGACGAGTTTTATAAAATTACTATCAGGACAGGCCATGTAGAGCCCAACAAGGAGAAGGTAGCCCGTTACATTAATGGGTTGAGGCCGAGTATTCAAGAGGAGTTGAGCTTGGTCAGAATGACCACCATAGAAGATGCATACAAGTTTTCCCTGAAGGTTGAAGAGAAGCTGAATAAAAGATTTAACAGCAAGCAAAGGGGAAGAGGTCAAGGTGGAAGGACTGGTGGAAGACCCTATGGGGGCCGAAATGAAGATGCAAAGAAAAGTGAAGAAGCTGGCACCAGTCGAAATCAGAGAGGTGACAATACCTACCGCCCTCATGACTAGACCAATGGTGAGCAAAGAGGAAGAGGAAGAGGCAGACCTGGGCAAGGACCTGGAAGAGGAGGTTTCAGAGGAACCTATTTCGAATGTGGAGAAGAAGGGCATCGAGCATATGAATGTCCGCAACATCAAGGAAGGATGAATAGAAGACCCGAAGGTAATGCACGAGTTGCACATGTAGATGAAGATGCACAGTCTGAGCATTCTGAAGATGCTGAAAGGGGAGAAACCCTAGTTGTCAGAAGAACTTTGTTGAATGAGGAGAGAGAACCCAATCAAAGGAAGAGTTTATTCCACACAAGGTGCAAATGTGAAGGTAAGTGTTGTGATATTATTATTGACAGTGGAAGCACTGATAATCTTGTTTCAGAGGAGATGGTTGACAAGTTGAAGTTGACAAGAAGAAAACATCCACATCCATATCGGATTGCATGGTTGCAGAAGGACCATAGAGCTTTGGTCAATGAGCAGTGTTTAGTGAAGTTCAAGATTGGTGACTACCACGATGAGGTGTTGTGTGATATCATATCGATGGATGCATGTCATATGCTGTTAGGGAGGCCGTGGCAGTATGATAGGAGTGCTATCCATGATGGCCGTGCAAACACATATTCCCTAACAAAGGATGGAGTTCATCATAAGTTGAAGCCCTTGAAGGAGGTGGAAGAAAAGGTATGTAGTACTGCTAGAATTTGCTTGGTAGATGGTAGGAAATTTTTGGAGGGTATGAAGCATGAGCGTCATTGCTTTACATTGATTCCTAAGATTAGTTAAGAGAAATGTGAAGATGTACTTGTAGTAGTTTCAGATATGTTGGAAGAGTTCCAGGACATTATCTCTGATAATGTACCAGAAGGTTTACCACTAGTAAGGAAGATAAGTCATCAAATAGATTTAAAACCAAGAGCCAGTTTGCCAAACAAGGCAGCCCATAGAATGACCCCTGTAGAGAATGAAGAGATGAACAGACAAGTTCATGAGTTGTTGAGAAAGGGATTGATAAGGGAGAGCCTAAGTCCATGTGCGGTACCTGCAGTACTAGCACCAAAGAAGGATGGAGAATGGAGGATGTGTACCGACTCTTGAGCCATCAATAAGATAACGATCAAGTATAGATTTCCATTTCCAAGAATGAATGACATCATGGACTGTTTGAGTGGAGCAAAGTACTTCACGAAGATTGACCTGAAGAGTGGGTATCACCAGATCCGTATCAAAGGAGGAGATGAGTGGAAGACAACCTTCAAAACCAAAGAAGGATTGTATGAGTGGTTAGTCATGCCATTTGGGCTAACCAATGCACCGAGCACATTCATGCGGCTCATGAATGAGGTACTAAAAGAATTTTTGGGAAGTTTTGTTATTATTTATTTGGATGATATTTTGATTTTCAGTAAGACTTGGGATGAGCATTTGATGCATATCAGAAGAGTTCTAGAGAAGCTGAGGGAGGAGAAGTTGTTGATTAATCTGAAGAAATGCAGTTTTGCAAAGAAGGAGTTGGTATACCTAGGATTTGTTGTCTCGGAGGAAGGTCTTAAGATGGACCCAGAAAAAGTAAGGGCTATCATTGAATGGCCTATGCCAAGAAGTGCAACGGAGGTAAGATCTTTCCATGGTTTGGCAAGTTTTTACAGAAAGTTTATCAGGAATTTCAGTAGCATTTGTGCACCCCTAACTGAGACAATGAGAGGGGATAGAAAAGAGTTTAGATGGACTAAAGGAGCAGACAAGAGCTTTGATACATTGAAGTAGAAAGTTGTAGAACAACCTGTTTTGGCACTTCCAGATTTCAATAAGGTATTTCAAGTAGATTGTGATGCTAGTGGTAGTGGTATAGGAGCTGTTTTGAGCTAAGAAGGTAAGCCCATTGCCTATTTTAGTGAGAAGCTTAATGATGCCAAGAAAAAGTATTCTGTTTATGATTAGGAATTTTATGCAATAGTTCAGGCTTTGAAGAAATGGAGACATTATTTGTTGCCAAAAGAGTTTGTTTTATATACTGATCATCAGGCTTTGTAGTATATTAATAGTCAAGGGAAGTTGAACCAAAGGCACTTAAAATGGGTTGAGTTTTTGCAAAGTTATACCTTTGTTTTGAAGCACAGGAGTGGGAAGTCCAACAGAGTTGCAGATGCCTTGAGTAGAAGACAAAATTTGTTGACAGAAATGAAGATATAGGTTGTTGGGTTTGATGAACTCAAAAGTTTGTATCCTGAAGATCTAGATTTTGCAGAGGCTTGGAAAGCTTGTTTGGAACCTGTTACTTTGGACAGAACAAAATGGTTGGATTTCATAATCCAAGATGGCATGTTGTTTAGAGGAAGCCAATTGTGCATTCCAAGGAGTTCCATGAGAAAGAACCTGATTAAGGAGAAGCATAGTGGGGGGTTAGCTAGACACTTTGGTCAAGATAAGACCATTGCCATTGTCAGTGAAAATTATTATTGGCCGCAGTTGCAATAGGATGTGAGGAAATTTGTGCAGAGTTGTAGAGTGTGTCAGATGGCAAAAGGAACAAGTCAGAATACAGGGTTGTACCAACCATTGCCTATACCGGAGAAGCCGTGGGATGATATTAGCATGGATTTTGTTCTTGGTTTACCAAGGACACGGAGAGGACATGATTCTACTTTTGTGGTGGTGGACAGATTCTCAAAAATGGCACATTTTATTCCTTGTAAGAAGACTAATGATGTTGTTCATATTGTAGAGTTATTTTTCAAGGAAGTGGTGAGACTACATGGTCTACCAAAGAGCATAGTTTCAGATCGAGATACCAAGTTTGTTAGTTATTTTTGGAGGACACTGTGGAAGAAGTTAAAGACAGATTTGAAGTTTAGTTCTACACACCATCCACAGACTGATGGACAAACTAAAGTGGTGAATAGGAGTTTGGGTAACTTGCTATGATGCTTAGTAGGAGATAAGCCCAAGGGATGGGATTTGATTTTACCACAGGCAGAATTTGCTTACAACAATTCTGTTAATAGGAGTATTGGTAAATCACCATTCCAGATTGTATATGGCAATAGCCCAAGAAATGCTTCTGAGTTAAGGAAGCTGGACAATGGAGAAAAGACAAGTGCTGAAGCTGAAGACTTTGTAGAACATCTGAAGAATTTGCATGAAGAGGTGAGAAAGCACATTAATAAAATGAATATTCAGTACAAGGCTAAGGCAGATCAAAAGAGGAGATATAAGGAATTCCAGGTAGGAGATGAAGTCATGGTTCACTTGAGAAAAGAAAGGTTCCCAATTGGAACATACAATAAGTTGAAAATGAAGAAATTTGGACCATGCAGAATCCTGAAGAAGCATGATTTAGGAAATGCATATGAGGTAGAGATGTCGAGTGGGATCAATATTTCCCCTGTTTTCAACATTGCTGATTTATCAGAATATCATGAAGGTGGAACAGAGGATGGGCCAATAGAAGTGTAGTGGAGTATTCCGGCATCTACTTCAATAGAGGAGATAGAAGAGATCTTGGATAGCCGTGTGGGAAGAAGTACTCGGAACAAGCAATATGAAGAATATCTGGTAAAATAGAAAGGAAGACCTGTTGAAGATTCTTCTTGGTTGTCTAAGGTAGAGGTTGACCATTTGGGTTTTCCTCACACAAACATTTGAGACGTGACAAGGTCACTTCTCAAATTACCTTGGGTGTCTGATGCAGGAGCATCCAGAGGTGTAAGGGCAATCTTGCATCACCCAAAAAGAAGTTAATTGAAAACCATTGTAGTTGTTCTCATTTCTTCCCATAATTAGTGTTTTTGGTTCCATAATATCTAGAATAATAATGTAGGACTTTCAATTTTTCCAAAACTGCTAAAAATAGCGACTTGCCTATTTAGGAAAGTGTACCTGCTATTTTTAGAAAGTTTGCATTTGGGCACGTAATGAAGTAAAAACTTCTAGAAAGTTACATAATGGAAATATAAGACCTTTGGTGAAGGAATCAGGTAAAGATCATTTGTGAGCTGAAAAATATTAAAGTTTTTGTTTTCTGAAAAGCCCCTAAAAATTTACGGAATGAGATATGAGGCACTAAAACTTCTCATAACGTCTCAAAAAGTTGATAGAAATCTGTTTATGGATTTCTAGAATGATACTTTACATTGTGAGCTTTCCGGCACTTAAAACGGTTCGTTAATCGAACACCCGGATCAAAAGTTATGCTTCTTGGAAGTTGACCTACTTTTGGAGGGAGTTACAAAATTCAAAATTTCGTTGGAGGCCACCAAAAAGTGCTATTTATGACTATTTTGGGAACCCTAGGCAATAGCAGAGTCAAGGGGGCTAGTGTGGAGTTAAGAATAGGTGGGAAAACAAAAACCTTAGCTAATTTGGGGTTACAGAAGGCTGAAGATTCTAGAGTCTTGAGGTTGGGAAAGCTGTAATGTGTTGCAGCCAGTAGAGGATTTATCCTCTGATTGTAATTGAGCTTCTGTAATGTAATGAGTTGCCCAGATTCAATAAAAGAAAGTTCTATTTGCTGTGTTCAATATCTATTATTGTGTGTTTTGTGATTTACCCCCTTCATTAGAGGTTATGCAAATAAGATATGGTGTAATGTGATCCCAATAGATGTGTACATTTGTTGTTGGAAATGCCATGACATATGACAAAAACACGATCAATAATGGGAAAAAGAACACATTCACCATCATAAGGGATGGAAAGAAGTTTAAGATGTAACCAATTTAGGTAGAAGAAGAAATCATGGCAAGTCAAGTGATGTTGTTGAGAATCAAAGATATTTTCAAAGAAGTGGGGGATGTAGAAAAGTGTCATGCAATATTGCTCAAGCTCATGCAAGAGGAAAAGCTAGAGGTTGTGGCACTACTCAAAAAATATGCAAACATCATCAATAGTGATATGTTAGAGGGATTGTTTCTAGTGCAGAGGATCTCACATTGCATTATTTTGTTCATTGTATCTAATTTGTCAAACAAGGAACCATATAGAATGAGTCCAAATATTAGTGCAAAACTCAACAAAGAAATATGAGTTACTGGAAAGAGTCTTGATTAGGGAGAGCATGAGCCCTTGTGTAGTACCAAATAAAGGAGGAGAATAGAGAATATGTATAGAATTTAGAGAAATCAACAAGATTGCCATCAAGTACATGTTTCTATTACCATGGATGGATGACCTATTAGATTGTTTGAGAGGAGTAAAATACTTTTCAAAGATTAACTTAAAGAGTTGTTATTATCAAATTAGGATCAGAGAAAGAGATGAGTGGAAGAGTGCATTCAAGACAAAGGATGGTTTATATAAGTGGATGGTGATGACATCCAGGGTGGCAAATGCCCCAAGCACATTTATGAGGTTGATGAATAGGAAATTGAGGCTATTTCTTCGCAAGTTTATGGCTATATATGTAGGAATAATAAACTAACTTTTCTTTGAGGCATCTCCTTCTCCTTGCCTCTTTTCTTCCTCAATATAATATGTCTGCACTCATACTTCATCAATTATTGACTTACTTGAGATGGCTCATATCCTTATATGTGAAAGCTAACAAAAGCTAAACTAACATGTGCTACAACAAATCCCTGTGATTAGCTCCCTTTTTTGCTTCCACCCATTATTTTAATGTATTTTTCTCCAATTTTTTGAAAAAGTCGGTGCTATTTATCAGGATGGCGCTGCTTTTCACATTTTTTGCACTGATCAGAACAAGTAGGCACTAAATTAGCGCCTAAATTAGCACCAAAATAAGCACCTAAATATGCACCTAAATTAGTGCCTACATTAGCGCCAACTTTAGCACCAACTTTTAACCCTAAATGTAATCTCTTTGGGGTGCAAAAGGTGGTGCAAAGTGTGCCTAATTTAATGCCTATCTGTGTTAGATAAATGTCACATGGTGGAGGACGGTGTCAAGATGAGTGATGATTGTTGTGGCAATGTTATGGTCAAATGTGTTATGAAAATGAGGTGGCATGGGTAGTGGGCTATCAATGTTGGGAAAGGGTTAGGGAAGATGTAATGGAGGAAGGGATGTGTGTCATGGTATGATGTCTTAAGGAATTGGAAGAAAGGATGGTGATTCATAAGATAATATGAAGAATGATGGTAGAGTGAATTGGCATTGTGGTAACTCTAGCATGTCATGGGGTGAATCATGCATTAATACAGGTTGTGGAGTGAGAAAGAGGTGGTATGGGTATGGTTGAATGGAGTAATGAGGTGATTTAATTGGTGATGACCTAGGTGAAGTGATGGGTAAGGTGTCTTATGTGGGATTGCTAGAAAGTGTGATTGGTAATGGTGGGGATAGCTAAATGTCATCTTCTAAGGGTTCAAAGGTGAGGAAAGTGTAAGATGGGGATATAGGATAATCCATGGTTTAATGATTATTCAAGGGAGACTCCTTAAAATGATTATCAATGATGGTGTCGATAGGGGGAATGGAGTCTATGAATGTAGGTGTGGGAACGTGAGCTATGACATTAGGATTGTATTGGATGAATAATGGAAAGTAGGGGCACCTGTCTAGTGATGGAAGGAGCCACATGATCAAATGATGTTTGGGGAAGGGCTTTTATTAGGAGAGTAAGGATTTGGGTGAGGGTCTAGGGTTTGGTGGAGAAGAATTTATGGAAAATTTGGCTCGGTCATTAAAATTGACATGAATAGAAGAAGTACAAGATAGGATAAATGGTAGGCTCAAAATAAGATAACTAGGACTATGATGATGAAGATGGAAAGAAAAGTCAACAACAATAGTATGATATAGGGATAGGATTAGAAAATAAGAGTACTACAACTAGAAAGAGGAAAGTGAGGACATAATGCAAAGTTAACATGGCATGAACCCTCTTGGAAGGCTAAGCATGGACTATAAGAAGATTGAACTAGTTGGATCCATTAGGCTCACCAAATGAAAGAACCTTAAAGGTTAACCTTAATTAGGTAAGGTTATTTTTGAGTGTGGTTGTTTGTGCAACAATGTGTAAATTAATGTTACCTAAGGATAAATCTAACCATACTAACATTTTAATAACCATGAGAGTTAGGACTAACAATTAGACTAAAAACTTGACAAACAATACAACTTGGACACATGTAGGACTTGGAAAATGGAAAAGAATTAGTATTAAATGTGGAAAAAAATGAAAAAGTGGTATTAGTTGCACCTATGTAGAGAAGTGGTCTTTATGAAAGATGCTTAGAATTATGCTCTATGTCTATTTGTGAAGTTTGGAGGTGATTGGACCTAAAGGATATGGCCACCATATGTAAAATAGCCTACCTAATGGGTATGTGCACGGAGAGAGAGAGAGAGAGAGAGAGAGAGAGAGAGAGAGAGAGAGAGAGAGAGAGAGAGAGAGAGAGAGAGAGAGAGAGAGAGAGAGAGAGAGAGAGAGAGAGAGAGAGAGAGAGAGAGAGAGAGAGAGAGAGAGAGAGAGAGAGAGAGAGAGAGAGAGAGAGAGAGAGAGAGAGAGAGAGAGAGAGAGAGAGAGAGAGAGAGAGAGAGAGAGAGAGAGAGAGAGAGAGAGAGAGAGAGAGAGAGAGATAGGGAGAGAGATTGAGAGGTAGAGGGATGATAGAGAGAGGGAGATAAGGGAGAGATACCTGGAGATAGAGGTTTAGGGTTGCTCAGGTTTAGGGTTTAGGGGTTATGGGTTAGGGATTAGGGGCATTATTTCAGGTTGAAGGATTTAGAGAGAGAGACTTCTTTTGACATGCAACCGTAAACCCTGAATAATGCCCCTAACCCCTAAACCCTAAACCCTAAACCCTAAATAATGCCCCTAAGCCCTAAGCCCTAACCCATAAACCCTAAACCTTAAAAACCCTAAACCCCTAAATCCTAAACCGCAAACCCCTAAACACTAAACCCAAGCAACCCTTAACCTCTATCTCCTTATCTCCCTATCTCTATCATTCCTCTACCTCTCAATATCTCTCCCTATGTCTCTGGCCATGTCTCTCACTCTCTATATCTCCCTATTGGTCCTCTCTCTCTAAACACTAAACCCTAAACCTCTAAACCTTAACCCTTAAACCATAAACCCTAAACCCTAAATAATGCCCCTAAATCTTAACCCCTAAACCCTAAACCTGAGCAACCCTAAACCCCTATCTCCCTATCTCTCCCTTATCTCCCTATCTCTATCGTCCCTCTACCTCTCAATCCTTCTCCCTATTTCTTTGGGCATCTCATTCACTCTCTATCTCCCTATCTCTCCCCTCTGTCTCCTCTATCTCTCCCGATCTATCTCCTCTCTCTCTCTCTATCTAGCTATCTCCGAACCTGAGCAATCCTAAACCCCAAACCCCTAAACTCTAAATCCAATCAACTCTAAACCTCTATCTCCATATCTCTCCCCTATCTCCCTATCTCTATCATCCCTCTACCTCTCAATCTCTCTCCCTATGTCCCTAGCCATGTGCCTCACTCTCCATCTCCCTATCTCTTTCCTCAGTCTCCTTTATATCTCCCTATCATTCATCTCTCTATAAACCCTAAACTTCTAAACTTGAACCCCTAATTTAGGGAAACATCATTGGGATAATTAAGAAGAACCCTGTAACCTGACATCCTTGCACATCTATACAAGGTATAGATTTATATAAGTGCCTAGCAATTCGAGTTAATCCAACATAAAGATTCATACATCACTAACTCTTGACCCTATTGCCCAATAGATAAAGCACTGATCTCACTCATTAGCATACTTTCATATTGCAAACCCTAGTCTTAGAAGCATTCTCAAAACCTTTCTTCTACTTCACACCAATTTTCCATTGTGAAGGTAAATCAAGTCTGCACTAATTATTAAGCTACACCCACTTAGGTTTGGTAGAACCTGAAGTGAAGGGGGTTTTAGCCATATCTACCTTTTGTCATTAGCCAAAAGCATCAAGAGATCCTGGAAACCTCTTAGGATTAACAACCTGCATTTTTGTGACCTAATAGGTCAAAAGATAAGGGATTTGGGGCTTAGGGGTTAGGTAGTTTAATGGTTAATGGCTTAGGGATTATGGTTGATATATGTAATCTCTATATAAACTTTGATAAAAAATAATAAAGGTATGAGTGGAAGGGTGTACCAAAACTCTGTTGGTGTAACTTTTGAGCTTATGAATGAAATAGAACATCTTATTATTAGAGATTCTCCATGACTGTGTTATCATTCTGTTTTTTTCTTATGTTTGCCATACTTATTTCTTCTTATATTTGAATGAATATAAGTTATTGAGCCTATGCTTATGTGAATGAATATGCTGATACAGTAAAGCATTTACTGTGGATGTTTTCAGTTACATGTTCAAAATTATGTTCAACATAAAAATTGAAACTATTTAAAAATAAAAAAAGTTAACAAAGTTACTTTTTTAAATAATTGTGAGTTACATGCATTAATATTTTATTAACTTTTGTGTCTTCACAAACATATGTTGATACAAAATGAATGGAAGAAGCGTCCAAGTAATCCTAATTTTTTCTGCCAACAATTCATACCAAAGATTGAACAATTTAAGGATATTGCAATAGGTAATTTGTATCGACACAAATAATATTACTAAAACATTTCAAAGTTTAGGCCATAAGAATCATCCTTTTTTAAACATGGATTGCAAATAATTCTGAAAATTTAATCATTCTAAAAATTTACAAGTCTTGGTCTTTAACATTATTGTCTGCTACAATGTCATCCAGTGTACCATTGTCAATGTTCATATGTTCTTTCAAGTATTTAATATTATCATCATCCTCATCTTGACCTGAATCTTCTTCATCATCATTGAAATTTGACTATAGACCATCTATATTGTTACCATATGTATTTGGATCATCATTTTCTATACCATCCATATTGTTGTCTTCCATAACATCATTTAACTTTGGATTGTTGTTTTCTTGTGCCTAAACATAACAATCTTCAACATCATCATGGATGTCAATTTCTTTGATGTTCTTTAATCCCTCTCTCTCATTTTGTTAGCCATCATTGTTTTGCTCAATATCCACTAATGCATTGTCAAATACATGCCTTAATCTTGGATCATAATGTATGACAAATATCCATTTCGGGTCCAAAATATCTTCATAGAAAAATACCTGCACATGAACGACATACATATATTAGATGATGTTATAACAATTTTATTGATTAATAAACACATGTATATATTTGCAATAAACTATGAGTTAATAGATTAATGATCACTACCACTTCTTGTTTGAGTTAAAGAAATACCTGCTCACAATGAATTGGTAGAACATAAGTCTCCTTATCCTCCTGTAGGAACCATGAGGAATCTATAGAAAACAATCCACTATGGGTATTGTAGACACCTAAAAATGTCTTCTACCATCGAACCGACTCCCGACATCCCTAAACATGTCAATTTCCCTCCTAACCAATTAATTAAATTTTTATTTAATTAATTATCCCTTCATTACCCTATTTTCCATCATATTATCCCCAAAATTGAATTAATTTCATTAATTCAATAGTCTAAAACCTTAGCCAATTGATTTAATAAATATGCAATATTTATTATTTCAATTTCCCTCTATCCTAAGTCCTAAATGTTAGTGTAGGTTTTTTATTTTCCTTAGGGATATTTCTTTTTCCTACACATTATTAAGCTTGCTTAGGTTTTTTATAAGTGGTTAATATGAGGACACGTAGCGAAATACATCAGCTACATGTGTAACTCTCTCCCACACATGGGTAGTTGAGTTACACATCCTTTTTTGGCTTTTTGTGCCACCTCTCATAACCACTATTTTGTCCTTACCTAAGTAGGTTATGGGATAGTTAGAGTTCTCACACTCTTTTGTCTTTTTGTGCCACCTCTCATAACCACTATTTTGTCCTTACCTAAGTAGGTTATGGGGTAGTTAGAGTTCACACTCTTTTGTCTTTATGTGCCACCCCTCATAACTCTTTTTTTGTTTTCATGTAAGGAGGTTATGCCACATGTTTTGGCATTTAATAAGTAGGTAAGATCTCCCACCTTTTATAGGATATGAGAGTTATTACATCTCTTGGATGTATATGCCCTTTTTTTGCTATATATACAATACTCTCCTCTTAACGAGCAAGTTCACAAGCTTGAATATTAAGTTCACAAGCTTGAATATCAGTTCAGTGATAGCTCAGTGAGAGTGTTGAGAGTCTTCTCAAAATTCTCTTTCTTTGTCTCTATTTTTCTCTCATTTATGATATCTCTTCATTCTACTATTTTGATCTTCGATCATCTGTTGAGTGGAGGCGCATATGATCTACGACCGACATCAGATCCTAGCTCGGTTCTCGCTTCTCGTAGAATCTAACATGGTATCAGAGCGCAGGTCATCGGTTCGAGTCCCTTGAGCCCTCGACCCTTCGTCCGCGTAAGCTCGACTTA
This sequence comes from Cunninghamia lanceolata, assembly GCA_027924645.1. Classification (NCBI taxonomy): domain Eukaryota; kingdom Viridiplantae; phylum Streptophyta; class Pinopsida; order Cupressales; family Cupressaceae; genus Cunninghamia; species Cunninghamia lanceolata. The sequence continues at coordinate 1,024,625 of BSBN01001207.1, forward strand.
TCGACGTGGTACGTAGTGGGTACGAATCCCACATGCTATGTGGTTGTATCCAGCTCTAACCTGGTATTACAGCTTTTCTCCTGATTTATTTGAGAATCTAACATGGTATCAGAGCCGTGTTGTCTGATATAGCTCATTATTTTTCTGATTTCTTTAAGAGATTTGAGATTATTAGATCGCTAATATTTTTCTTAAAAACCAAGTATGCTTTTCTCTTGCATCCTTGAATGAACTGGAGAATCAGAACAGTTTAAAGGAAAATAGGCATTTGGGTAATCTGGTTTGTATATATGTGTTCTTGTGAGATCTGGGTGATTGTAGCTTTGTGGTAATATTGGAGGCATCTTTGAGTACTTCCAGAGTGTCCAGAAGGCTTGAGAAAGTCAAAAGTGACTTTTACTCCACCAAAATCAGAGATTGGAGAACATGGTAACAAATTGGGGTTATTTTTTTTAAATTTTATCGGAGCCATTTTCACTTGTGCTTCAAATTTCCAGCTTCTACTCATTTGCAGAAAAAATGATTTCTGGGTTATGTTCCTAGGGTCGAAAAGCTTTCTGGGTGTCTATTAGTTTTTGTATACAGCTTAAATATTTTGCATAAATGACATCAGAAAGCTACAACAAAACCCCTCTCCATTGACATTTTGGAAATTGCAGTTCAACTTCCAAAGGCCGTAACTTGGGCTCCCGAACTCGGATTTGCGAGATTCTTTTTTTGATTTTAGCTAATTTTTCGTGCTCTACATGCTGGTACAATCATTTTTTGATTTTAGTGTACAAATTTTTCATAAATTACAGATTCTCAGTCGTGACATTGCGTAGTTCTCATTTTTGAGAACTTTGGAGGATCATAACTTTCACATACGACCTCGTATTGAGGCGATTCTTTTTTTGAAAGTGCATGATTTTTCGAGTAGATCGCAATGGTACTATTTATTTATCTGAGTATTGTGCCAAAGTTGTATTTTTAGCATATGCTCTTTGTGAGGACTTTGCAATGCATTGAAATCAAGACCACTTAGTATTTCTTGCTAGTGGCAGCTGTAAATGCATTAAATATAAAGTGCCAAATCATATTTTCTTGGGGGGGTTCTTTGATTGAGTGGAAAAGGGGGTGTCTTATGTGCTCTCTTTGAGTCACATCTTTTATGGGGTTATTATACTCATTTTGGGGGTTCATCATGGATTTCAGTTATTTCCATCCTTCTGTTGTTAAGTTAACCTTAGAGAACTATTTGTCTTGGAAACAAGGGATAAAGAATCAATGCCTTGAGGAGGATCTATTGCCCTATCTCCTTGGACTCGTTCCTGAGCCAAGTGACTATGAACAGAAGAATGCATGGTTTAACAATAATGACATGGTCTATGGACTAATATGTATTACTGTTTCTAAGGATATTCTACATCGCATAGAGCACACTGAGTGCCCTTTCACTGCTTGGACCATCATCCAACAGTTGTATGGAGACTTTGGATCTTCATCTGATAGTGATGTTTCCTTGGATGACCAGGCTCTTATGGATGATACTGAGACTTCTTTTGCCCCATGTTGTGTGACATACATTGATACCCCATCTTCAAATATAGCACCTGTTGCTTCATTAGATTCCAGAGATGCTTATTTGAGAGCTGCTAGTGATTCTTTGCAGTAGGATCATTACAGTCTTCCTGATTGGGATTCCTATTTATCAGACATTGCATCTTTGTTTGTGGAGTCTCACATTTCGGATTTAGATGACACTCTTGAGGACATTCAACTCCTCTTTGATGACAGTCATTTCATCACTGTTATCCCATCTTCCTTGTCTTTGGATCTTGTACCTCCTAGTTGTACACATGGGATTGGATTGCTTCTACCTTCGTGCATTAAGGCATCTTTTGATATTCACATGGGGACACGTGAGCAGAGTTCTAAGATAGGATACATCTTGAGACTTCCTTCCTCACCTTGCTTCTTTGAGTGGGAATTACTTCGATATTCACCATTGGAGTTGTTTCTTCCTAAGGGGAGAAATGTCATTTGTCACAAATGGATCATCTTCAGGATTCATATATGGGCATCCTCTTTTGGCACAGGAGCTACTTTGTTGTGGGGGGGTTTCATAGTCTCTTTCACTCTCTCTACTTTTTTTTGGGGGGGCTTTTCCCTCTTTTGGGGAGGAGTTTTATCCCACTGGGTTTTCTCCTTTTCTTTGTTTGTAAGAGATTTTTCTTTGTACATGGGTACCTCACATGGCCTACTAGCCGGGACCCATCTTTTCACCCACCTAAGCTACGCTTAAGGGGGGGTGTTAGTGTAGGTTTTTTATTTTCCTTAGGGATATTTCTTTTTCCTACACATTATTAAGCTTGCTTAGGTTTATTATAAGTGGTTAGGTTTATAATAAGTGGTTAATATGAGGACATGTGGCGAAATACATTAGCTACATGTGTAACTCACTCCCACACATGGGTAGTTGAGTTACACATCCATTTTTGGCTTTTTGTGCCACCTCTCATAACCACTATTTTGTCCTTACCTAAGTAGGTTATGGGGTAGTTAGAGTTCTCACACTCTTTTGTCTTTTTGTGCCACCTCTCATAACCACTATTTTGTCCTTACCTAAGTAGGTTATGGGGTAGTTAGAGTTCTCACACTCTTTTGTTTTTATGTGCCACCCCTCATAACTCCTTTTTTGTTTTCATGTAAGGAGGTTATGCCACATGGTTTGGCATTTACCAAGTAGGTAAGATCTCCCACCTTTTATGGGATATGGGAGTTATTACACCTCTTGGATGTATATGCCCTTTTTTTGCTATATATACAATACTCTCCTCTTAACGAGCAAGTTCACAAGCTTGAATATTAAGTTCACAAGATTGAATATCAGTTCAGTGATAGCTCAGTGAGAGTATTGAGAGTCTTCTCAAAATTCTCTTTCTTTGTCTCTATTTTTCTCTCATTTCAGATATCTCTTCATTCTACTATTTTGATCTTTGATCATCTGTTGAGTGGAGGTGCATATGATCTACGACCGACATCAGATCCTGGCTCAGTTCTCGCTTCTCGCAGAATCTAACATGGTATCAGAGCGTAGGTCATCGGTTCGAGTCCCTCGAGCCCTCGACCCTTCGTCTGTGTAAGCTCAGCTTATCGACGTGGTACGTAGTGGGTACGAATCCCACATGCTACGTGGTTGTATCCAGCTCTAACTTGGTATCAGAGCTCTTCTCCTGATTTATTTGAGAATCTAACACTAAATCCACCACATCAATCCACCTCATCTTTCCACCTCACCATGTTGCACATATAATAAAATTATCTTAATATTTAATTAGCTAATCTCCTCCATTATCCAAAAATAATCTTTAATTAAATTGTCATCAACTAATTAAATTCTTAATTCAATTATTCCCCACTATCATCCACTATTGAATTCTTAATTCAATTATCCCCCACTATCCTCCACTATTGAATTCTTAATTCAATTGTCATAACCCACTATCCTCCACTATTGAATTCTTAATTCAATTGTCATAACCCACTCTTCTCAAAAAAGAATTTTTAATTCATCCATTATGAATTAAAGATTCACAAAAAATGAGAGCCATTGATCTCATCTTTTGATCCTCACCCTCCATTCCTTTTTAAAAAATCTATAAATGAAACCCTCACCCAAGCCATTCAAAACGACTTCTTCTTTCATCAAAACCATGCTCAAATTTCTCTCAAATCTCTAATCTATCTATCCTCTAATCCTTCATCTACATTTGTGTTGAAAGCAAGAGCAATCCACATCTTCCTTCTAGTCATGGGTACAATCTAAGGAGCTCTCTTGGGTGCAACTCCTTCCCGCTTGGATTTATGGGTCATTATGAAGGTATAATCATGTATTTTTGCATTTGATTTATGTTTTAATCTTCATTTTGATTTCACAGATTACATTGGCATGCCCAGTCTCGAATCTAATCGTCAGTTTGTGAAGGTTTTGTTGTCAAAATCTTCATTTTCTGACCCTTGTTTTAGCAAAGTTTTGCAAGTTTTGGGGTGAGTTGTTGCAGGTCGCATCTTGGGCTAGTCTATTTAATTTGTTTTCATTCTAGTGACTTGCAAGTGATCATACAAGGCTGGAACAACATCATACATCAACATCTACAACAATTTGGATAGCAAATTAACCAGGTGCAATCATTTCCTCTGTTATCTTTTCATCTTGTTTGCAAACACATTTGGATTTTGGGCTTAAAATGAACATTAGCTCTTGTTTGTCATGTCTTGTGCACTTGCACATTTCTGTTATCGCATAGGGTAGAATCAAAGTATCCTCTCCCCTTGCCTTCAAAAGGATCTTGGGTGAAGAGAAATGGTTCTATTCTATTTTTCTTTTTAGGACATGGGCTTGCCCTTGAGACACATCCATTCAGAGAACTCATTGGTGACCCCAAGTGGTACTTTCATCCAGTATGCTATATGTAAATTGAGGATAAGGCAAAAGCCAAGTCTAATCGGTATGAGCGCTTACCATTCGGTGCTAGTTTAAAAGGAAGTAGTACCCTCGAGGTATATTAAACTCCTAGTAGAGCTAGTCAAAACCTTAAGTGGTTTATTGGATGCTCGTAAGGTGTCGATCCCTCGGATGTTCCTCCACTACGAACCTTTGTTTTAGTGGCCCAAATCCCTCTACTTGTTCAACAAGTATTGTCCTTGCTTCACCTTAGGTTGTGCATGCTTGATAAATCTTTCATAAATCAAACCTTTAGCCATTGTGTTTTTGTGCTTGATTGTTTGTCTACTTGCCAAGAAAAATTGAATTCATCCTAAATCAATCCTACTCACATCCTTGTCACTCTACATCATCAATCATCATCATTCTATCTAAATCATTATCCAAACAACATCATTCTAACCATTACACATCATCATTATCTCCATTTTTATCAAATCAACTTCAATCGCAATCATCCCTAAGCACATCCTAGTCACATATCCATCCTTCATCCTCATCCTATCAACATCATCCCAATCATTATCCTAATCATCCCTAATCATTCCATATCAAATCCTAACCATATCCAAGTCATCATCACATCAAATCAACATCGATCCCAATCAACATCCAACTCCCCCAACATCATTATCAAACTCCAAATCCAAATCATCCCAATCAAAAATCAAGACTTTAATTGATCACCTAATTAAATCAACCCAATCAACCCTCTTGCTTAAGATCATTAGTCTATCTTAAGCATAGAGAACCATTCATCAAAGCCAATTGAATCATCCTAAGGTCTTGAAATTTGATCCTCAACATCACAATCATCAACAACCAAACCATCAAAAGCATGTGACCATCCATCTTCCTCCATCAAATTTACCTCCACTACTTCCAACTCCAAATATCCCTATCCAATCCACTTTACCTCCTATCCTACCAACTCCCAGCATCCCTATCCATAAATCCTCTTATCCTCCCATCCTCACAACTCCTAATATCCCCATCCTCAAATCTCCTCATCCATTTATCCATAAATCCACTTTTTACCCCTCCACCCATAAATCCCCTAAAATTCCCAATCAAGACCAACAAAAGCACACATCTTTCAAACATGAAGCTTCCATCAAATCCATGGGATTCAAAAATTTGAATGCCTCAATGCATAAAGCACAAAAGCCTAAAGATGTTATCCCTTCCAATCAAAATGAAAAATCCCAAAGGCTATCAAAGCCCACACCATCACAAGAAAAAGCAAAAACAAAAATGGTGTGCGTCCCCAAACAAAGATCACTCAAATCTAATGAGGCATCCACCTCCCAATCTACCACAAAATCCCAAACATCCCACTCCCCATCTAAGAATCCCATAATTCCTAAGTCTATTTGGGTCCCTAAAACCCCAAATCGACCATCCAACAATCCCCCATCCCAATCCCCATTACTCCCAACTCCACATCCCAAGTACAAGCTTCCAAATACATCACGATGTGTGCAACCACTAGTCTTGGTTCCCCTCCACCACTTGCAATTCCCACATACCCCCATCTCTCCATCTTTCGTTCACTATCCTACATATCTTCCCCATCACATTCCTATGGTCCACGCTTTTGCATAATCCGCATTATACACACCATAATCCATTATCCATAGTCCATTCCATCTTCTCCTATCTACTAACATCCATGCAATCATCATCTATAATGCTATCCAAAATGGGACCATCTTTTACTTGCTATGGAAATAGATGCTAGAGTCCCCATTCCATAAAAAATGCAAAAAAAAAAATCAAAAAATCAAGAAAATAGTAAAGAGAAAAAATCTGTCCAATGGTGAAAACCACTCCTCGTGGCGCCTTGGGCAAGTACCATGATGAAAACCCCTTGTGGGCATCATGCGTACTCCCTTCTCCATCCATTTTGTATCCCTACACTTGGGGGCAAAACCGTATCCTTCATCCACATCCATAATATCCTTGCACATCTTATCCACTGTCTTATCTTTATCCTATCATATTCCTATCCACCATCCCCTATGTATCCTATCATTTCCCATCCATCATATCCATTATATCTTGTTTTAACCATTTCTCACCCTAGATCTTGATAAAGACAAGGGGCAACATATCAACAACATGCTTTGGAGGCCTCTTGGCATACTCCCTTTGTCAGTCTCTCCTCCATCCACCTACTGCAAAATCCATCCATTCAAACTTGAACCCATCATGCAAAATCCTAAGCATTGGGGCATATGATTCCTTGCAATCTAGCCCTTGGAGAAAATCCTTATCCCCATCTCCTATCCATCTATCTTGCAATCCATCTATCATGAATCTCCTCTCTATCACCTTCCACTAACAATCCCTCCACCTACTTATCATGTCTCCCTACTAGATCCTTCATCCCCCATCCTACACCTTATCTGCATTTATCTATCCATTTATCAAAGACTCCTATCCATTATCCATTCATTGCCAATCCCCCTATCCAACCCCATCACCTTCACCTCTAGACTTGGTGTTCCCTTGTCATTGGTATTTAGCACAAAGGTTAGCCACACGAAATCCAAGGCAACCATCATAATAAATCATGCCCTTTCCAAAAAAATCAAAACATAAAAAAAAATCACAAAATCAAAAAATCCAAAAACATAAAATAAAATAAAATTAAAACATCAAAAAATATCACAAAATCAAAAATCCAAAAACATCACAAATATCAAAAAATCCCAAAATAATAGAAAACACACAAAATTCCAAAAATAATCTATCCATCACACAAATAAAACTTGCTCCATCACACTCTCATCATCATCGCATTTATCATCATCCCACATCATCATCACATCTATCCTCAATAAGCTTACACTAGATCCAAGCATCACATCACCTATCAAAGCATCATCCCTTATCAAAAATCATCAACTATCAAATCAGCATCAACCATAACTTGTCATCATCATATCTTGAGCCAATCTTACATCCACAAAACATGATCCAATCATCAATCGATTCTTGCCTTAGGATATGTCGTTCCTACAATAGGTAGAATCTATCCAATCATCACAACATCATCAAATCATCTATCAATCCCTGCCTTAGGATATATCTTTCCTATGATAGGCAGCATCTATCACATCATCATCCATTTTGGCAAAAGATACAATGGTTACTTGTTTGGTTCGTTGGTCTTTTGGTTTTTGATTTTTATCTTTTGTCTTATTCGAAGATCACATCAAAGCTACCTTGATCTTACTATATCATGGTATGTGGCGACAATATCTATAATGGGGCATAGTCTTGCTTTTGTATGTTGTGCTTGTGGGTTGGTCTCATTACTCCAAGCTAGTATTCATATCTTGTTGATCGTAGGGTCGGTTCTAGCATATTGATCTCCTTATGCATCTCAGGTTCATCATACCTTTTGTGTACTAAGGGCTTATGCTATGAGTCCCCTTCCCTTGTCTAGACAAGGTTGTACTATCTTGGGCATGCATGGGATCATCCCTTTGTCTGCGTGTCTAGTCCATGCAAATGTTGGATAAACATCATCACCCTAGTCTTCTATACCTTGGTGAAAATATCCACTTTGCTATATCAAACCTAGGATTTCTCTAAATCAATTTCAGCACAATGATCATCCACTAATCATCTCCGAACATCCTCCTTTCATCCCACCACTTATCCTCTGACCACATCTACCAATCTATTTCATCCATTTCAAGAGCACACCTGTATTCTCGCAACCCGCCTATCCTCTTGAGGGGGCGTCACCCTTACCAATTATCCCCAAATCTTACCCTATTCTTCTAAGCCAAAATCTTTTTTCTATCCAATCCAACTCTATGTTTTAACTTCTTTGAAATGATGTTCCTTAGCTGCAACACCATCTCAAAGAGGGGCAAATGTAGACACCTAAAAATGTCTTCTACCATCGAACCGACTCCCGACATCCCTAAACATGTCAATTTCCCTCCTAACCAATTAATTAAATTTTTATTTAATTAATTATCCCTTCATTACCCTATTTTCCATCATATTATCTCCAAAATTGAATTAATTTCATTAATTCAATAGTCTAAAACCTTAGCCAATTATCCCTTCATTACCCTATTTTCCATCATATTATCCTCAAAATTGAATTAATTTCATTAATTCAATAGTCTAAAACCTTAGCTAATTGATTTAATAAATATGTAATATTTATTATTTCAATTTCCCTCTATCCTAAGTCCTAAATCCACCTCACAAAATCCACCTCATCAATCCACCTCATCTTTCCACCTCATCTCTTCCACCTCACCATGTTGCACATATAATTAAATATTCTTAATATTTAATTAGCTAATCTCCTCCATTATCCAAAAATGAATCTTTAATTAAATTGTCATCCACTAATTGAATTCTTAATTCAATTATTCCCCACTATCATCCACTATTGAATTCTTAATTCAACTATTCCCCACTATCATCCACTATTGAATTCTTAATTCAATTATCCCCCGCTATCCTCCACTATTGAATTTTTAATTCAATTGTCATAACCCACTATCCTCCACTATTGAATTATTAATTCAATTGTCATAACCCACTCTTCTCAAAAAGAATTTTTAATTCATCCATTATGAATTAAAGATTCACAAAAAATGAGAGCCATTGATCTCATCTTTTGATCCTCACCCTCCATTCCTTTTTAAAAAATCTATAAATGAAACCCTCACCCAAGCCATTCAAAACGACTTCTTCTTTCATCAAAACCATGCTCAAATTTCTCTCAAATCTCTAATCTATCTATCCTCTAATCCTTCATCTACATTTGTGTTGAAAGCAAGAGCAATCCACATCTTCGTTCTAGTCATGGGTACAATCTAAGGAGCTCCCTTGGGTGCAACTCCTTCCTGCTTGGATTTATGGGTCATTATGAAGGTATAATCGTGTATTTTTGCAATTGATTTATGTTTTAATCTTCATTTTGATTTCACAGATTATAGGTATCATGTCTTCATGTCCTCTCAAATGCTTCATACCATCTACACTTAAAAATACAACATTTAAAAGAGCGGTAATCCGAATCAATAATTTCTTGTATTTTCCCAACATATTGTAGATTCCCTTCAATTATATTCTTATCTTTTGAGCTTGATCGACTGGATTGCTTGAAGTCAACCATGATGCCACAATCAAAGGATCGTCTCTTTAGATCTACACTTTCTACATGATAATGTCAACCATATGCCCACATTGCTGGATATTTCCTCGCCTATGAAAGACCATTTATTTTAGTGAAAACAAATATAATGACAAATATTAAAATAGTTAATAGTGTCAAAACTATAAGGAAACAACATTTTGTAAAATTCCAATTGTACCTTTCTTTCACATCCTTTACACATGTTGATTTCATCTTCTGTTATTTTTGAATCTATACCTGCATCTTCTATTTGATTTTGAATTTGTTCAGTAACCCATTCTAGTGTGCAATCTTTGCCCCATTTCCCAAGCAAATCAATGGGAAGTGGAGTATTCCTTGGGTTCAATCTCTTAAACTGTCTCCTTGCTTCTAACAGTTCTTCTCTCTTTTTATTATACAGATCAATCCATTTGTTCATAAAGTCCATGTGGTACATAATGAACTTGTCAAGTATAGCACTTTCGTCTACACCTATTACATGTCAACATGTTTATTTCAAACTCTAAATGTCATGCTATTATTTTGACAAATAAATAATAGAGTAAATTAATGATTGCAAGAAAAAAACCACATTGATCATGAATTTGTTGGCAAGAGACACTATATGGATTCATGGTTGTTGTCATTGATGGCAACAAAGGTCATCCCACATATCCGCAAGTCATGATGTGTCTCTACCGGAAGTCAGAATAAAGAATGTTGTGGTCCGGTGAACAAGAACAGAGCATGTGGTAAGGTCCGACAGATTGATCAGGATCTCTCAGAGGAAGTGTCTTGGTGCAGTGCGGATTTGGGGAAGTCAAGAGGACTACCTTGAGTGGTATATTCCAAGGATTTAGCCTCCGGTGATGGACAAGGAAAAAGATATGAATAGTTGAGTACCGGATTCCTGAGAGACAGTGAAAACAGAGGAAGAACTGACTGACAGAGTATCAGACTACTTTCCGGATGTGTTACTATTGATGATAGAGGTTGTGAAGGCATGAATCATGTTTGGCCGACATGATTAATGATATCTACAAGTATATGCTTGATCCGCATTGCTTGGTGAGGAAGGATTCAGCCGACAGAACAAGAGTTTGTAAGAAACTAGACTGTTCCGGATGCCGACTAGAAAGGTGATGAAATTACTTGTGCGGATATATATAGAGGATGGATTTAGTTGTGAAGTGTGTGATGGTGTGAAGATATATGCGAAGAAGTACAGAACAGAGCAGAAGTAGCAAGAAAGATGCGATATGTGAAAGGATAGCAGAATAAAGAACAGAGGAAAGATGAAGTGCAGCAGATCAGTGTACTGAGCCTAACCGGAACTGAACTCTAGCATATGCAGATGCTTCCAATCAGTTCAAGACTGTGATTCTTATCACTTTGTAGACAGTGTGTCTTCTTGTAGGCAGTGGGCCTCTTGTGAGCAGTGTGCTCGGGCAGTGAGCCCTAATTGGCAAGTGCCATTTTGTAATTTCCTATTCTTCTAACAGAGAATAATTTTGGGTTAATCACCCCGTGGTTTTCTCTCTTAATAGGGTTTCCACGTCAAAAATACTGTGTTATGTGTTTCTTATTTCATGGTAATGTTTTTGTGTTTGATTCAATGCTGCATCAATTAATAAGAAACTCCAATAAGGGAAATAATTAGGATAACTGATTCACCCCCCCCCTCTCAGTTATCAACAATTGGTATCAGAGCTAAGTTCCTCCTAATAGAGCCTAACAGCTTGAGGAAGATCTGGGAGTTCAAATGGATGCATATGGTTTAAGGGAACAACTCAAGACTGCTCTTGAGGATCTTGAACAGTCAAATTCTGAAGTCAATGAATTAAAGGAAAGGCTCAAACAGGATGATGAATTCATGAGAGAATTAAAAGACAAATTAAGTCTCTCTATGAAAAAGAGAAAGGAGCTGCTCCAATAGTTGGCAAGACAAAGTGAAGAAAGCAATACAAATGAAGAATTGACTGAGCAAACCAAGTTATGTGAAAAGTTATCAAAAGAAGTCATTATGTTAAGACATGAAATGGAATCAGGAACTATAAAGTTTACTCAAGAGATTGAAGAAAAAAGAAAGGCTGAAGATAATCTAAGACAATCTCTTAAAGAAAAATCAGAAGAATGCCACCAGATGGACAGGATTATCAGACATCTTGAATCTGATCTTGAAGATGCCAAAGATAATGAAGAAAAACTTGAGGATCAAATTGCCTCTCTCAAAAGAGACCTTCAAACAGCAAATGAATATAAAGAGAAATTCAAGATAAGTTCTGCTCAACTTGAAGTTCTTCTTGGAAGTCAAAAGAGGACAGATGACAAGTATGGTTTGGGATATGAGAAAGGAGAAAGCTCCGGATCCGGTCAGAAGAATCTTGGATCAGAAAATCCAAGGAGCAGGCCTAGAAGACCTCCGGTAAGACAACCAAATGCTCAAAGATATCCATCCTTCAATGGATACTGCCACAGCTGCAACCACTTTGGTCACAAAGCTAATCAGTGCAGAATGAGAATGAATCAGATTAATTCATCCTTCTCCGGACAGTGCTTCAACTGCAAAAGGTATGGACACAAATCCCATGAATGCAGAATTATGCAAGTAAACAAATCATTCAAAGGTAGATGCTTTACATGCAATAGAGTAGGTCATATGGCTAATCAATGCAGATCAAGAGGATATCAGTCAAATATGCAAAGAAATGTTATTTGCCAAATCTGCAATAGGTCCGGTCATAATGCTAAAGTCTGCAGAAACAAGAATCAGGACAAAAGAGGTTCGGTGTATAATCAGAATCAAGACAAGGGTAAACAAAAAATGAATACGGATGAAGTTAGGAATCAGATGAGCAAGATTTGGGTGAAGAAAAGTTCAGAGAATGTAGAGGTTAGATCCGCACCAGACTCTGGTGCTGATATTTCTTCCGGAAATTAAAAAGTGAGCTCAGGCTCAGGGGGAGACTCAAAGAAAATCCTGTTCCCCCAGCCAAACAAGTGGTGCCGGATGTGGCACAAGATGCGGATTAAAGGGTTTGCAGATATGAGTCTTGAGATGCTTCAGTCAAGTTTTCAGAGGTCCGCTTGGAGTTATGAAGAAGCTATGATCGATCAAATAAGACCTGTTCAGGGAGATGCTCCGGTATGACAAAGGATTACAAAAAGGTCCAGAGAGATCCGGAAGTGCACTATCTTGTTCTGCGGATTGGACAGAGTGTTTGGGATGTTCTTGTAATATGTTACCTCGATTTATTCATGATTGAAAGATCCGGATGATATTCACAGATCAGGACTAATCCGGGATACTCCAAGCTATCCAGACAAGGCAAACCGGAATAATGTAGGTGAAGCATTTATTGCAGACAGATATTAGGGTTCGCGGAGCAATATAAGGGATTTCTCAAAAGTCATTTGCTCATTCTGCACTCAAGAAGAAGCGAATAGTGGAGCTCTGCAACAAGATTCATCAAGCACACCAAGGATCTCCTGCCGAAGTCATTGCGGAAAGAAATCAATCCAATCACTCCGTGCAAATCGAAGATGCATAAGGTATTCTCCGTTTTTCATTACCTCACTGCAAATCCTTGAAGAATGGCTACTCCAAATATAGTTAAGATCTCTGATAGACCTCGCCCCTCATTCAAGAAACATCCTTATAAATCATTGGAGGTAGATCCACTAGGAGCCTTCTCTAGTGTTCCTCATGGTGTATTGCATACGGAAGATATTAGGGTTTACATCCATGCGAATCTTGAAGACTTTGGAGAATCAAAACTGATGGATATCTATCACAAACAATTGATAGATGACTCCTTTGAGATCAAACCTCAGTATAAAGCCATCCAGGACAAACACTTTGCACAGTGCATTCATTTCCCCTGTTTTGAAGAAGATGAATGGGTCCGGTATGTACTAAGTAGAGTACATGACAACTTCCTATGGTTGAACAAGCCCTTCAAGATCACCAAGGACGCAATTAGGGCTGTAACCGGTCTGCACTCATCCGGTGGATTACCTGTTCTCAAATCTGTCAAAAATCAGACAGTCAGTGATGCAACCGGATCCAAGTTTGACAAGAGAGCTATGACAGTTGATGACATCATTGAACCGGATGTCAAATTTGCAGCTATGATAATTGGTTACAAAATCTATCACTCCAGTAGGGAAAATTCAGTACCGGGAACTGCAATCTACACAGCCTATCAGATGTTAAAGGAGAATGCAGACTATGACTTGTGCGAGCTTCTAGTAAACCAACTCTTTGAAAATCTGCAGAAGATTAAGAAGGACAAGAAAAACTCCTTCAAATATGGCAATCTGATCCTTTGTCTCTTCTTTTACTACATGAATGAGCTTCCCGGATCCAGTGGATGGGTATGGCAAAATGACAGACCGGTTGCCATCCAAATCAGAGACTATTTGCATGGACTTGGGGATGCCAAAGCAAGAAATACAGCTCTATGGGGATACTTCAAAAACTTCCAAAGCATGATGCATGCAAGAGAAAGAATACCCCAATCCCTTGTAGAAAAGTACAAAGACACAGTATGCTTCATGGTTGAAACAGATCAGTGTCTAATGGAGGCAGTAGAGCCAAGGACTGTTTGGATCATGCCCATGGGGTATGAAGTGGATGAACAGATAGTAGCGCTGCATGTTCAACACATGCTAAGCCAACCCAAAGATCCTAAGGCAGAAAGGTTTGGAACCTTTGAGGAACTGAGTGTAAAGTTACATGTAGAACTTAGGGAACCGGAGATAAAGAGGAAGGTAAGAAAATAAGTTGAGCATATTGCTCAAGGCCTAGGCATCTCAAAAGAGGCACTTGATGCCAGCCGGGAAAAGAGGAGGAAGGCTGAGGAAGAAGAGAAAAGTAAAGAAAGTGTTCCGGTTGAAACTCCCACCCGGACCAGATCATCAAAAAGATCTGCACCTCCCTCAACCAAAAGTTCAAAACCGAAAGTCCAGGCATCTGGTAAAAGATCCAAGACAAAAGCCACAAGGGCTTATAAAAGCCAAAAGGATGAAGAGGAAACAGAGTCAGATGAGGGAGTAAAAGAAATAAAGATGCAGAAAAAGAAAGGATCCGGTAAATCTTCCTCAGGACAAGACAAGGATGAAATGGCAGAGGTATCTGTTGAAAAGCCCACTCTGTCTCTAGAGAATGTAATCAAGTCGGTCACGGTGGATGGAAACCTTCAACCAATGACTGAATCTTATGATGACTTCAGTGAGGCTGACCAAAAGACTCTGCAGGAAGCCACAGTCAAATATCTGAACATATATAATAAGGCTTTCATTGAGATCATATCTCTTATTCCTAAAAGCCTAGAAAAAGAATTGGAAGTAAGAAAGAACAATGCTCATGCAAAAGATCTTGAGATCCGGGAGCAGATAGCTATTCAGCTATATCCTCAAATTGATCCCAAGACAATGAACATAATCTTCAAGGACTGCAAAGATGAGTTCAGAAGTAAAGCCAGGATGAATCAACTCATGCTTGGTGAGACTGACAAAGTGGCCCAAGAGACAGAAGAGATCCTCCGGAAGGCCTTCAAAAGGTTCAATCTTCCTGTTGTAGAGGACCTAGGTGTAGAAACAGCTGCGGATTTGGAATCATCTGTTCTGGAAGAAGTGGGCCCTGAACATACAAGCATCTCTCCTCCGGTTTCCCCTACAGTCTTCGGATCCAAAGAAGAAGAGCAATTACAAGAGAAGGAAGCAGGGGTGAAAGATAAAGAGGTTGACAGTTCCAAGACTGCAGAAGAAAAGAAACATCTGTCTCCGGCAAGAGACACTGCACAAACTGTTCAACAATTTTTGAGCAAAGAAACTTTAGAGATTGATGAACCGGAGCTTCTAAAAGGCCCATTCGACTTTGACTCTCTCTCTCCGGTACAAACAATGAAGATAGCTTCATTTGCAAATGCCAAGGCAAATGAAAAACTCCTGAAGTCTCATATGGAAGACTGTGAGTTGACAGAGGCTGCTTCCGGAGTACTTGTAAAGATTATGCCATCAATCCAGATAGATCCAACAGCCTCCTCTTCCGGTAATCTAAAAACCTTAGTCAGCAGTGTTGATACACATTTTGATTCTCTAGAAAAATCAGCTGAAGAAAAGGTCCGGAAGGAATTTTTGGATAAAAGATTTTCAGAAGTATTAGAATTAATCTCTAAAGATAGGAAGATTGTGAGCATTGGAATAAAGAGCTTAGAGAATGCTCTTAAGGATGGCGGTGACATCTACAAATTTTGTATATCCTGGTCAAAGGCAACAGCAGCAATTGATAAGAAAATAAAAGAGGAACAGGACAAGCTACAAAGCTTATCTCAAAGTTTTGATCCTATCTCTTCCTCCATAATAAATCAAGAATGTCAGACTATTGCAGTCTTGAATGAAATAAAGAATCTTGAGAAGGAAAGGAAGAACATCACTAACCGAATGGGAGAACTTAGAAGGATTATAATCCCTAAGTTGGAAACTATGCATGAGGCCATCAGTGATGCTCAGACCACCGCCCAAACAAAAGATCCGACAGATCTCAAGCGGGCAGAAGCTTTTGCATTTTTGTTGAGTGGTCACATTTCAATTTTGGATAGAATGAAGCAAAGTTGGGCTACAGAAATGATCCAATTGCAGACATCCTTTGCAGACATTCTTCAGTATATGTGAGTATGTAAAAATGCGGCTATGTATAGAAAATTTTTGAAAATTTTGGTGTGCGGACCCTACCCTTTGCCATTGATGTCAAAGGGGAAGTGAGGAGCAGTGAAAAATGAGGAATCCAACTAAGGGGGAGTTCCGGAAATTGTATATAAAGACAGAGCATCAGCAAAGGGGGAGCATAGTGAAAACACTTAGTCATTTTTCACTAAGTGTTGCCATCAATGCCAAAGGGGGAGATTGTTGGCAAGAGACACTATATGGATTCATGGTTGTTGTCATTGATGGCAACAAAGGTCATCCCACATATCCGCAAGTCATGATGTGTCTCTACCGGAAGTCAGAATAAAGAATGTTGTGGTCCGGTGAACAAGAACAGAGCATGTGGCAAGGTCCGACAGATTGATCCGGATCTCTCAGAGGAAGTGTCTTGGTGTAGTGCAGATTTGGGGAAGTCAAGAGGACTACCTTGAGTGGTATATTCCAAGGATTTAGCCTCCGGTGATGGACAAGGAAAAAGATATGAATAGTTGAGTACCGGATTCCTGAGAGACAGTGAAAACAGAGGAAGAACTGACTGACAGAGTATCAGACTACTTTTCGGATGTGTTACTATTGATGATAGAGGTTGTGAAGGCATGAATCATGTTTGGCCGACATGATTAATGATATCTACAAGTATATGCTTGATCCGCATTGCTTGGTGAGGAAGGATTCAGCCGACAGAACAAGAGTTTGTAAGAAACTAGACTGTTCCGGATGCCGACTAGAAAGGTGATGAAATTACTTGTGCGGATATATATAGAGGATGGATTTAGTTGTGAAGTGTGTGATGGTGTGAAGATATATGCGAAGAAGTACAGAACAGAGCAGAAGTAGCAAGAAAGATGCGATATGTGAAAGGATAGCAGAATAAAGAACAGAGGAAAGATGAAGTGCAACAGATCAGTGTACTGAGCCTAACCGGAACTGAACTCCAGCATATGCAGATGCTTCCAATCAGTTCAAGACTGTGATTCTTATCACTTTGTAGACAGTGTGTCTTCTTGTAGGCAGTGGGCCTCTTGTGAGCAGTGTGCTCGGGCAGTGAGCCCTAATTGGCAAGTGCCATTTTGTAATTTCCTATTCTTCTAACAGAGAATAATTTTGGGTTAATCACCCCGTGGTTTTCTCCCTTAACAGGGTTTCCACGTCAAAAATACTGTGTTATGTGTTTCTTATTTCATGGTAATGTTTTTGTGTTTGATTCAATGCTGCATCAATTAATAAGAAACTCCAATAAGGGAAATAATTAGGATAACTAATTCACCCCCCCCTCTCAGTTATCAACAGAATTTACTTACTAATTTCTACTAGAACACCATTAGATTGTGGTTTTTCTCCATCAATAATATCTGATGCTCATTCTTCATCCCAAAAGCGTGGCCCATCTTCAAAGTCCATACCAAGGAATTCACACAGGAAGAAAAATGCTTCATTCAATACATACCCTTCAGCCATGCAACCCTCTGGATGTGCCTTGTGTCAGACATATCTTTTTAGAGTTTTCATATACCTCTCAAAGAATAACATCCACCTTGTTGATACGACACCCGCCAATTCAATGTCATCGACTAGGTGTATAAGTAAATAGACTTGTAGGTCCATGAAACTTGTAGGGAGTTCCTTCTCAAATACACATACAATTTCTGCAATTTCCTTCTTCCATTTTGGCACTTCACATTCGTGGATCTCCTTGGAGGTCACCCACGTACTATAAGAATAGTAAATTAGTATGAACCTTTAGTCAAAAATGAAAATGCAATATGATATCTCTGTCTCTCACACATGAACATTTCATATAACCACATACCTTGTAAATGCTGACAATTGACTTATGGCATTCCTTAAGTCAACTGTAAGACATGAATCCCCCCTAATTGTCAATGGCATGATATGCTATCAAACACATTTATGAAAAGGTCATTAGTATTTTTTTCTCACACAACAAAATATCAAAATATATTTAGTACTTAATCAATGTTACCAGTAAATGTTAAATGATGATATATAATACCTTCATAAAATTATGATAATCATGTGTTTTAGATCCTGTGATATGTCCATCAACTGTAAAAGCTTTAGCCAATGATGACCCATAGCCAGTAGGTGTCCTTATTGAATGGGTGACATTTTTTAGTTGGTTTAGCTCTTTTTTTTTCAAAATCCATGGAGCTTCTACATATGTTTCATTTTCCCTGTTTGGCCACAAATATTTTCTATCAATTTTGGTATGCAAAAAAATAATATCTCTCCTCGAAGACAAGGTGTCCTCTTTGCCTGATATATGTCGAAATATAGAATCTGGGACATTTTTGAAGATGTGCATAGGATCTAATAGGTGAGATATTAATAGATCCTTCCAGTAAGGGAGCTCATAAAATATGGATTTCCTTTTCATTCCTTCTGGCATATTAACCACAACTTGTTCTAGTTCTTCAATTGAATCACCCCGATCAAAAAAATCCTCCCAAGATTTCAATTCAGCATCTTCATACTTCTTAAGCCAATCACCTGGACCCATAATCATGGGAGGGCCTTTAGTTTCAACTTTTCCATCAAATTGATTCTTCAGGCGATTTCTAAACTTATGATCTAGTGGTAGAAAAGCCCTGTTGTTTGCGTAAATAAATTTATGTAGATCTTTAGAATACCACCCTTGGAATTGTTCTCCACATCTTGGACATGCAAATATCCCCTTTGTTTGAAGCCCTGCAATTCAATAAGTAATGTTAATAACATAAAAAAAATAGTATAAAACTAAGTATGAAAGTTGGGATGAAAATAAATTATGAGTGTAAATACGTAAATATTTTATCTTACCAGAACAAACACCAAGTCCTAAGAAATCATGAATAATCCAACATAGCACACCATACAACATGAAGAATCTATTGGATGGAGGACGTGATATGTCATACATTCTTATGCCTTTCCATAGTAGTTGCATCTCATCAATAAAAGGTGCAAGATAAACATCCATGTTTTTAACTTGATGTTTTCCTGGAACAATGAGAGTCAGCATAAGGTGCTCCTTTCTAACACTTATCCATGGGGGAATATTGTATACTATCAATCCGACTGGCCAAACACTATAATTTGAGCTCAGGAAAGAGAATGGGCACATTCCATCAATTGCAAGACCAAACCTGATACTATGGGGTTCATCTTTAAATTTTCTTGGCCATTTTTCCTCTATGTGTTTCATTGCTTTAGAGTCGGCTAGAATTTGCATGAATCCATCTTTGCTGTGTTCTTTGCATGCCGGTCCATCGATTGTGCAAGTGAATTGCAACGAAACATTCGTTGAAGTCTAGGTATAATTGACATGTGACGTAAAACCTTCTTTGCAACTGTGGGACCTTGTACATATGTACGATATCTCTTCTCTTTTCATACAGGGCATTCTACCTTGTTTTGATATTCATATTCATCTCTGTATAAAATACAACCATTTTTACATGAATGAATTTTCTTATATTCAATCCCCAACTCAACCAACAACAGATGCGCCTCTCTGCAAGTTGATGGAAACACATTCTCTTCAGGGAATATTTTAGTTTTTAGTGCCTTGTAAGATTTCTAGAGATTAAATCAATTGAATGTTTGACTTATGATGAACATGTTTGATATGTCAATCTATACTAGGACTATTTATATACAATATATGGCTTTAAAATCCCCTTAAAGAAATATAAATGAAGTGGATGAATGTTTACGAATTATATACACCAATTGACAATGCAAAGTAAGAAATAGATTTCAACTCACTTCAGTAGGGTAGTGAATCCTTTGTCTGACCAACCAAATAGTGACTTGATTTCTAATAATATTAATGTGCATGCCGGTTTTGAGGTTCTACTTGCACCTAATTTGAACATGGGTGTCTTCGCTACTTGCTTGATGGAGTCTTTCAGGTTGTTATCATCAACATTACGTTGGTGGTAATTACCCCTGCTATCATCGTTACTGTCAACCATATGATCATTATTGTCATCATTGTTTCCATCCCCAAAGAAACCTGTAAGCATTTCATTCAATCCTTCTTCATGCACTGCATTTTCACTATAATGATCATCATCATTAAGGCTAGGTGGCATGTCATCAGTGTATGCAAATCTCATCAGCTCTTTAAATTTCTTAGTTGGAAGTTTTCTCTTCAATGTTGCTCTTTTCACCCTGGTATTGTTTAAAGGATGGTTTGGATCATCCCGTCCAAATCTTAATAACCCAGTTGGATCTTGGGTATTAGTATGTGTTTCATCAACATTTTCTACCTATCAACAAACATAGGTATTATTTAATGTTTGGCAACAATTGGATAAATCATAAATGTATCAATTTCAAAGAAATATAATCAAATATGGCTTAAAAAATAAAAATAAAAATTGTATGAACATATATACATCAATTGAATAATGGAACATTATTTTATAGACTACCTTTTTTATACAATAATTTAAATAAAACACAATTTTGACAACGTAGTTTATAAAACATCAGTCCACACTCATTTATTATTCTTTGGTTTTCTGCCCTTAAGAACATCCTTAGGGAGACCTTGTTCTTCCCTTTTCTTTCACGCAGGAGTATGTTTTAAGAAGGGGTAATCAATCAATAACTAATCCCCAATGGTAAGGTCCATAATAGCCTCAACCATTATCAATCTATCAACCTCTCTTTCCATATCTCCATCTTTATCATTTATAACCTCAACAAATTGACAATTTGGTCTTACAGTAGGGTCCCTTCCCTTACTACTATTTATAAATCCTACAATATTTTTGTGTGTGTATGCACGTCCATTTATATACATAAGATGACCTCTATTCATTTCTTTTCCACTTTCCAATTGGAGACGATGTGTATACATATTTGAATTTAGACCATATGTTGACATGCTAGGCTTATATTCTGCTAGCCTTCTCCATTCACCATTGCAATATGATGGACCATAATATGGCATTAATCTCCTAGTGGTTTGTTATGAATTGTTTCTATGTTTAGATCCCACATGTACATTTTGGACAATAAAGAGGCCTAGATTCGCTCCATGAATATTGGAGGGTCGTATCATGTAGTTGTATCCCCAAAATTGAAACACCTCGTACACTCTAGGTAGTTGTTGATCACTAGGCCAAGCACAATATAGTCGACGATCGAATGTCTCTTTGTAAATTGATCTCAAAATTAGGGGCAAGTCATCATCTCCATCACATTCATTCTCATAGGGTATGTAGTCCACCTTCCCCTTGTCTTTAAGCAAATTATGCATCTTTAAACTGGTTCTTGTTCTGTTACTTGTTTTCATCAATTCCTCATCTTCCGAGCTAGTATATTAGCACATATTTTTGTTAGATGTATCATCTGATAAATGATCATTGCTCTCTAGGCTAGAAGTCAGTGATCTAGGAAACTTTAAACCAAGAATTTTATCCTGCAAGTATCCATTAAGAAAAAAATTAGTTATTTAAATAATATAAAACAATGTTTAAACAAAGTATACATATTATTTATATCAAATTGGAAAATTCCTTACCACAATTCCTATTGGATTTGAATCAATTATAGGAGGCATACTACCAACTGGAATCTCATCATATATGTAATGTCTTTGTACAATTGCTCATTTGAATTGTTTCTTTCCACGACATACAGAACATCCATAAACAACAATTTTCTCAAAGTATTCATCTAATGTACTATAGTCTTGACCAACCTCTTGTTCAGTGCAATCATTTGTTGTATCTATAGGATCCATTGTCATATCCTCTTCCACCCACTATCCTCTACATGATTTAATAGTTTTAGGTCCACATCCACGTACATATCTTTTTCTTTTTCTAGTTGAACGCTTAGGCTCTACATTTGCTCCAATCTCCATCTAAAATAATCAACAACATGCATTAATTTATGTCAAGATTGGATAATACATTATAAATTTCAATAATACTGTGAAAAAAGATAGATGTATCAGAAAATGCCATCAGATCATTTTTTCCTAAGTTAAGTCAAAATTTGAGTACCTGATGCCCCGCTTCATCTATTGTGTTCTCATTTGATATGACACGATCTGTTGCCATGGCCTCATCTAGCGCCTATAATACACAACATAGTAAATAATGTTTAGTACACCAATTATATCACTTCAACAAATATGCTATCCAACACAAAACCTCACTTTAGTCATATATGTGACATATTGATATCATGTTTTGGCCATCCTAATTTTCAAAGTTTTCCCTTGATCATAGAATCACATTTAATCACCATTCCTGTGCATTTTCAACCAATAAGTTTGACCTCAAAGGCCTCATGGACAAAAAAATGACTTTATCTCCTCTATGTTGTAGCATTTGTGAATTCATAAACACCTTCCTCCTTTGGTTGAGGTTGCTTTCTCTTCTTACCTCTATTGTATCTGTAGATTTCATTGTCATATCTATTTCCACCCACTTTCCTCTCTGCGAATTAGTAGTTCTACGCCATCCATGTCCTCTCTCCATGGCCTCCACTAGATCCTGTAATACACAACAATGAAAATAGTCACATAACAGATGTGCACCAAGAGAATATTGTTGAAATTATCTTGTTAATATGCTTGCTTTTCATTAAGACACACTATGAAAAACAAAATAGGACATTGCAACATTTTGCTCTTCACAAAAAGTTTACATGCAGAATCTTGACAACTAGAGCTCAAAACTTATGCTTACAAGATGACTACAAATTCACTTCAAGAAGACATTTATTTACAAGCTGACTACAAATAAAACCTATTACTAATAATTTTAGCTGAACATCCCTTCCATGGTCCCTTGTTATCCTAGATGAAAGAAAACCTATTACTAATAATTTTAGCTGGTTCTCTACCTTACACTTCTTCCACAAATTCATTAAAACTGTAGATATTTTCTCTTTGAAAACTAGAGATTGAATTCCTTATTCTTGATTGAAACCTAATTTACAATGGATAGTGTGAGAATATTTATCTTAGATAAGATCCAAAACTTTAATTCTTGATTTTTTAATTTCATGATTAGTGTTTATCCTCCATAGAGGCCGTGGTGAAAGTAGTTGGCTTAGTTATGTAGAAATCCCCTCATCAAATAAAAGGCAATAAATATTTACAAATGGCTCAACTCATATAAGACTTAACAATTTACTACAACTTTAATGAAAGATTGATACATAGCATGACCTACTTTATGCTGTAATGGAAATAGACGGATACACTTGAAAAGAATGATACATGTGACTCGGCTCAATGAATTAAAGGATATAAGATTTTTTTTTGCAAATGAGTGTTCAAGAAAAATTTGGTTTAGTGGGCAATGTTGAAAAGTACAAGACAAGATTAGTTGTGAAAGGATATTTCTAGCTTGAGCTCGGATAGACTTTGGTGAGATTT
Source organism: Cunninghamia lanceolata (assembly GCA_027924645.1). Classification (NCBI taxonomy): domain Eukaryota; kingdom Viridiplantae; phylum Streptophyta; class Pinopsida; order Cupressales; family Cupressaceae; genus Cunninghamia; species Cunninghamia lanceolata. The sequence continues at coordinate 1,048,385 of BSBN01001207.1, forward strand.
TTTTCCCAGTCACTAAGTTGAAATCTATTATGTTATTGTTATCTATTGCTTTAAAGATAGAGCAAATGAATCTGAAGACTATAATATTGCATGGTGTCTCAGAGGAGGAGATATATATCTCATATCCAGAGCACTATGTTGAAAAAGCTAATGAGTCATTGCTTTGTAGATTGAATTTTTTTATCATCTCAAACAATCTCCTAGGATGTAGTACCAATAATTTGATTCTTTTGTTTTGGGACTAGGATTTCTAATGTCCAAATCAGATCGTTATGTTTACTACAAATAGGATAGTGATCATTTCCTTGTTATCACTCTATATGTAGATGATATATTATTTTTTGGTATTAGAAAAGATGTAATTAGGGATTTGAAGTCTCAGCATTTAACATAGTTTAATATGAAGGACTTGGGGATGCTAGATATATCTTAGGTATGGATATCAGAAGAGAGAGTGAACATAAATCTTTGGTTGGGACAAATTAAGTATGTGAACACTGTATTGCAGTATTAAGCAAGGAATCTAGAAAACCATTGAGTGTTCCTATTTCTATGGGAATTAAGCTTTCAGTTAAGTAGTGTCCTTTAACACTCATAAAGAGGGAGGATATGGCTTGTGTTCCTTATTCTAGTGCAGTTCATACTTTGATGTATGCTAAGGTCTACACTAGACCAAACATTACCCAGGCAATGGGAGGATTAAGTCATTGATGGCTAATCCTAGCAAAGATCATAAGGCTACAATGAAGAGTCTTTAGAAATTTACAAGGCACTATAGTGTATTCTATTTGCTAAGAACTTAGATAAATATAATACAAATGTAATGAAAACTAAAATCCCAATCCATAGTCCAAATATAAAAAAAGTTGTTATGAAATGAGATTCATAAAATAAATGCATAATCTTTATACATCAAAATGTATTCCTTATGAATCTTATGTCATATTTGCTAAATAGAATTATGTAGCTATTGAAGTTTAAAAAAAATTATCAATGAATTTTAACAGCCTATACCATATTTTCTAAAGTTATTTCTCTATTTTTTAATTTCATTACATTTTTTAAATAAATGATAGGCAATCGATACACAACCTTTAAAAAATTATTAAAAATGAAAATTAACCATAAAATTGGGAAATTAAATCATGGGAAACTAAGAACTAATTACCTCATCAAAGAGCCACATGGTCCATAACAATACTAAATTACTAAAACTTATTTTAAACTATTAATTTAGTGGTTATAATAAATATATGACAACATTTTATCGAACTTGGCACAGCTAGGCGCTAAATTAGGTGCACTTTGAGCCACCTTTGGCATCCCAAAGAGATTACATTTAGGGCTGAAAGTTGATGCTAAAGTTAGCATTAACTAATGAATCAAAAAACAAAAAATTAAAAATTCCCGCCTGAAGGAAGAGATGAGAGGAGGGCGCCGTGAGGAAGAGGAGAAAAAAGGGAAAAACGACAGCTCATAGGGAAATGGTGGAGAGCAAATAAAATTAGGCGAAGCTATCAAATTGCAAGTTTTGAGGTGAGTTTGAAGGGTGGTGCGAATAAAGAACACAAGGTTCGCCCTCTGAGGGATCGGCCTAAGGCCGCGGAGGAAATCTTCCCCGTAAAGGAAGAGGTATTTACATCATCTCCTTGTTTCTTCTAGCACCGAAACAAAAATTTGTTTGCTGTAACTTCATTATGTATATAAAAAACTGAACCCTTGTCTTCAAAATAAAACTAAAATCTATTTGATGCAACTTCTTTACCACGGAAAAAAATTGAAACCCCATTACTGCGCTTTTAAAACTTATGTACACAAATTTATTTCATCGCAAGATATTTACACTGCCTCCTTCCTCGAATTACTTTTTGTGAACTATTTCCTTAATTTTTTTGATGAAAGGGATTTCAATGAAAGGTCATGTGGTTTTTAATTTAAAAATTTTAGGTCCAATGAGGGTTCAATTTTATATAGGATATAGCGAGGGCAGCCATACAAAAAAAATTGGGTTGCAATGATAAAAAAATAAGGGTTTATCTAAATTTATATTTTGTTGTTCTGATAGATTGGGATTTCAATTTTTCAATGGTTGATATTGAATGCACAATGTCATAGATTCCATTGTTATTGGAACTTCAGATCTTTTAATGATGATCAAGAGATTTTTGCAATCCATGTGACAGAGAATAAAGCTTCTAGAAAAAAAAACTTTCCTACCACAAATTGGATGAAAACTTTCATACCTAGTAGTGTGTACTTCGTTTGCCTCCACAGACTGAACGAAAATAATTTGCCCTAGGTCGCCTCAAAATATCAAGCAACAGAGGGAAGGGAGCAGACTTTGGCCACAATGAGGTAATTCCTTGTCAATTTATAGATTTGTAAATGTTTCCATTATTTCTTTGATTTTTAGTTTTTTATTTCTAAATTTAAAAGAGGAAATTTATTTTATATATACATATATAGGGACATGAGAATGACAAAGATAAAGAGGCATTGGCTTCCATATTGGGGGTAGAGGCAGTGAACAAATTGGATGGTGTGGACTTGGTAATGCTTGCCAGATACATAGAAAAATGATCTAGTAAAGCCCCTAAAACATTGCAACCAAATCAACTTTGTTAAAGGGAATCAACTGATTCTCCAACCTGTCCTAGATTGAGCAAAATATCCAGGAGGAAATCAATAACAATGTGGAATAGGGAGCAGAGACTTCCAATGTCCCATCCACTCTTGGGACATAGACTTCTTCCACCATGCCATGTTTTGCATCTTGCATTGGTAGCTACGATACCAAGATATAATACGATGTGGTTTTAGGGGAAGTCCGAATGATAGATGCTAGGAAAACATTTGTGAATAGGTTGAAGGAATCATGCCTTCAACGTTTCAAAGACCATCTACATTTTCCATTCTCAAAGATACCCATGCACCTGCAAAAAGTAGTTATCCATGACACGGAGATTGAATTTGGCATAGGTTGGTTTGTAAAGAAGATAAAACTAGGAATGTCTCAAAACTGCAAGAGATTTCGGTGCAACCAAACAAAGAAGATAAAAAAACTCCCTCCCGAGCTAAGGTTCAAAAAAAGGCCAATTGATGTAAGTGTGAAAGTATGGAAAGAACTTGTAAAAGCATATGAGAAGTCTGATGCACAGAGGAAGTCTGGTGAGGAGAGTACGCAGGTATTTAAATTTGCTCATAGGATTATATCAAATTTATTAAACAATTTTTTAAATTTTATTTGTGCATAGTTAAATTGAATTAGTATATGTTTCAAGACAAGGCCTCCAAGGCTAGGCTTGACAAACTTCGTGCCACGCATCATAGTGGCCAGAAAGGTTTACATGCCTTGATCTGTACATTTGTGAGTCTATTTAATATGTTAAATGATATTTTTTTGTATTTCCTAGGAAAAAGTAAATGATTGCATATTAATTAGTTTAATTAGTCCATGTGCCATGTTTTGACAGGAGGAGAAATATGGTTGGCATCCAATGCAATTTGAAAAGGAAATGTTACAAAGCAAAAAGTGGACCGATTTTGTAATTTGGATGGAGAATGAGGTATCAATAGTTGACTTTCAATAACTTAGTTGGATATTGTTGTGTTAATATGTCAATTTGCATTTCTTGTGTTGAGTTGTTTATTGATGTGTAGGATGAGTTTGAAAGTGCTTCTCTATTGGCCCTAGATCCCACTCAATTGTTCCATTATTTCATGTTGAGGAAAAACATATTGTTTGCCTTAAAGGGAAGTGGGTGATATTCATGCCTTATTTTCATCGCATCTTTTAATTAATGACCATGGTCTTTTAATATCTCTTAAGTGTCCTCATTTAAGTTATGAGTTGTATCATTTGAGTAACTTAGTCCCATGTTGATTTCATTTATCTTCTTTTCTCTCAAACATAGTATCTCAAGGAGTGCTTCCTTGGTATTTCAAGGAGTGCTTGAATTCATGTTGTCATTCTACTAAGTGATCCACATGCATCTTTGCCATCCTTCGTCATGATGCTGCCATTCTTTTAACATGTAAGAATGTTTTGATGCATCTTAGTAGGCATCCTATAGATCTAACACATCCTTGTAGAACTCCTTTTGCACCAAGGTCAAGTCATCATCAATTTCTAATGCATATTCCATGAAATCACCTATGTCATACCTTGCAGCCTTGTAGTATTCCACTTGATGTTTCAAGTGCTCAATTTCCTTCTTATGCCCTTCCATTTCTCATGTCATTTTAAGGACGTTTGATTCATTTGCTTGTGTTGTGGCGACCCTAGTAGTGCTTGTTAATACATCATCATTTACTTTTATCAATCCGGAGGTGTCTAGAGCAATCTGCGATAAGACTTCTTGGTACGGGGAGGGGTTTGGTCAAATGGTTTTCTTGGATGGAACTTCGTTCGTGGGTCGTGCCAAAAATGAAAGTGCATATAGAAATAAAGATCTATCTAATTGCTGAGAAATAAACACACTTGCTTGGAAGGAAACTATCTTAATTTGTTGGAAATAAACACACTTTCTGAAATAAACACACTTGCAATAAAAGAAATTAATCTAGCATGCTGGAAAAAAGTAAATGAAGATCAATTGTATCCATTGTTAATCTACAACAATGAAATACTCTGAATATGACAATGCTGACAAATAACAAGTCTATTTTTTTGGTCTTTTTAGAATTTAAAGAACAATCCTACAGGGATCAGTTTAACTAAAAATCACACAAAAGATAAATGGAAACTTAATAGAATAGAAAACATAACATAATTGCACACATACAAGAATACCAAGAGATCTTCTCTTAGATGGGTAAGCAGGCCCTACTCCCCCAGCCAAAGATGATCCTCTTTGCTCAACTAACTCTTTGAGTAGAAATTTCCCTTCATTTGCATTAAATCATAGTCCAGGAATGGATGAAAATTACAAACATGAAAATGAGGAACTTTTCTCTATTACAACAATCTGGCAATAACTATCTATGAAAACTAGAAACTGGAACTAACTAGAAAGAGACGAATTGCTCCTACTTATATAGTCGAGCATTATTGGAAAGAAGAAATTAACAAGGCTAACTAAAGCGAATTGGGACTAGAGCCAGTTGCATAATTTAATACATGCATGATTCCTCTGTAGTAACTGCAGATTAGAGATCTGCATTAGTCTAACTACCTGGCAAACTAGATGATTCTCCTAAAATGGTGCAGTGCTAGGTGGCAGTGACTTCAGTTGGAACTGAGGTCAACTAACAGGTATTTTAGTTAGTCACCAGAAATGTGGTGATGTGGTGATGTTACTCTTCACAGCTGCTTGATTGAGGCAGAAGTTATGTTTGCATCCTAGGATTGGCTTGTGGTAGTCATCAACTCAAGGGGAGGATGATTCTTGGAAGGTATTCAGCATCTGGAGCTATCCAGAGTTTAGGTTCTTTTTAGGACAGAGGGCTCCGAGGGATCCAGAGACCACTGGTAGTTCCCTGCTACAAGCCTTCTATAAATATTCACAACTTTGTACCACAATACATAAGATATGCACTTTTGAAATGTAATTCAGTAAAATAAAGTAAGAGATTTCATTAAAGGAAATGAAAACTAAACATGTGCATAATCCAACCAAAAGCAAACATAATTATAATAATATGTAAATATATATGCCAAAGTGTCTGTGAAAGTATTAAGAATGGGAAATATCATGAAATAGATGAGTCAAATATATGGCTCATCATCTCCCCCCTACTAAATATATGCCATTTCCTCATGGCTATGCCTCATCTGCTTCATCCAATATGTTCTTTCCCTCCATAATTGTGCTGCAATTGTAGTCTTCTTCATCCTTGTATTGGAATAGTTATCTCCCTTTGGACTAGAACCTATCATTTTCTTGCACCCTGTTGAACCATGTACTGAATTTCCCTTCTCTCATTGGTTGTGCTACTGGGTGACTTAAGCAAGGAGTTGGCATCAAAATTAGTGGAGGTTTGAATTTCATCCCAATCTAATTTTGTTGTCTTTGCTGGATTAATGGTATGATTTTTTGTACCTTGTCAGTCATCCATCTGATATTGGTAGGTGAAACAAGCTCTCTCCTCTTGAGAACATTAGGCAAGTCCTCAAACCTGCATATGCATCTTGTAACTGCTACATTTGGGAGATATCCATCTATAGTGAAAAAATCAGCAATACAAGAATTTAAGTTTTGCACATAATGAGCCATAACACCTTGCCAGTAAGCATTGGCCTTAAAAGTGTTGGTGAACCAAGTAGTCTTGGGGTATTCATGGCACATTAAAAATCTAATGGATCCTGCAGCTGTATTATATTCATCCATTCTGTCTTCCCACAATCTGTTGTTTTGGAGCAGAGATAGATAGCTCCCAATTTGAAGTTCTCCCACATACAAATTAAGAATTGAAGTATTTACATGCCCCATGATGTGGCCATGTTGGAAGAATTCACACAATAGATTTTGTTGGTCTTTTGGTTTTGCAAATAGCATTCAACAAATTCCATATCATTGTCAAAATTAAAAGGGAGATTGCAACTTATCCTCAATAATTTCCACATTAAATATTGTTCTCTAAGGAACAGGGCATACACCCCTGATGGTGGTCATTGAGCTAACAGGGTTTCCCCTGTTTCATAGGCCAGAGCTAGATTGTTTTCCACTGCCAACTTCTCCTATCTTAGGGCCTCTAGATCCTTCCGAAGCTGTATAATTTCACCCCGGAGCTGTCCATTCTCAAGTGTAAGTTGTAGGTTTTGAGCATATACATTCAATGAGATAGGTGCAGGGGTCTGCTGATCAATCTTTTTTCCTGAGTTGAGTAATTTTCATGTCCCTTTGGGCCACCATATCCTTATGACTATCTATTTCTTTCTTAAAAACAAAGATTTCTTTTTCTTTTTCTTGTTTCTCCTCTTCAGCGTTTGCCATTTTCTTTTCTAGCTCCTCATCTTTGGCCTTCAATTGCAGGGTCATGGCCTCTAATTGTGCCTTGCATTACTTTAATTCAAGTTCAGATTTAGAGAGAGATAGGGCATACCTTGTTTTGTACATTGTGGTGTCTTCAGAGGCTTCCTCAAGGGTTTGTTTTCCTTTTCTACAGCTGTGTTACAAAATAGCCTGCTCTATTTCTTCTGGAACATCCCCTTCACTAGTTTCCTCTAGAATTTCACTACCACCAGCCTTGTCAACTCCCCTTTCTTCTTCTTGAGCTTCTTCTTCTCCTAGATGTGTAGCAGGGGATGATTGTTTGCCTAAGGTGGTGGTAGGGTTTTGTTCTTCCTCTTCATCTGAAGAGATAACCAAACCTCACTTGCTTGAGTACCTTTCTCTGTCCTTCTCTAGAGCCGTCGAAACCATACTTCAGGAGACTTAGAAGAAATTGCGATAGGGTCTCCTGAAATGAATATAGTAGAAGTATGATGCTTCACTTTTTTTCTTCTTGGCTATAGGGCAACAAAATCTTCCCACTTTTGCTGACCATCTTCCTATGACAGGAAGTGGTACTTCATAATTAGGTGTATCAATCCTAGGTGCCTTATCTACCCTTCTTTGCTCTTTCTTTTGGTCATCATGGTGACCAGGTTAGCATGTAGAAAAGAAGGAACATTTATCAAGTGTTGAGGGTTATTTTCTCCATGTCTCAGATGGGTAATCAACTGCATCCCAGGGCCCAGAACTACACCATACTGCCCATCACATGTAAAGAATTTCATTATCCACAAGACCACTGTCTTCCATGGGTCTGGAAGATTGGTCCATTCAATGCCTTTTGTTGCTCCCTTACTTACAATGTACCGGGGTAGGGGCTCCAGAGAAACATGGAAATTCTGAACTAATTCTTCATATGAGGGTTTACTTGCAAATAAATCAACACCAACAGCAGGAATACCAGAAAGATGACTAATTATGGTTGGGTTAATTTGAATCCTTACCCCCTTGACCGTGGTGAAATTTTGTGGAAATTTGTGACGAATTCCTCAACCAACTCAGCTTCAAAGCCTTCAAATTTCTGCAAGAATTCTAACCACCCTGCTTGTTGGAATACCTGTGCACTGGTGTCATCAAAGATTGCATTTTCTGGCTTTGCTTTCCTCTTGTTACCAATTTGATCACTTGATTATGTATGATTCTATAGCAAGGTGTTTCAATGGAACTCTGCCTATTTTTCTCTCTGTTTTCTAATTTTTGTTTCAAACGGGAAAGAATTATGAATTCTGTGTTGTCAATTGCAGGTATGTGCGAAGGAGTAATTGCATGAGAGATTGACAAGTTGGTAGTTATACTGCCCCCCTTTTCATCCCTCATGGCATGCACTTCAGAGTTGTGAACTAGGGTGGCCGTGTGCAAAGAACAATTTCTCAGCCGCTGCTTTAATTGCTTTTCCATACACATCCGGAGCTCATGCCAGCAATCTTGCTTCTCATGTCATTTCATTGTACTTGCCATAAATAGTCATAAGTACTGGTTATAATGATTTATTAATCTGACACTCAATCCCTTTTATTGCATTTATTTCAAATGTTGTTTGTAATGATGACCAATACTTATAACTTATTTTGAAGTGTGCGAGACATGAAGACAATCCTATGACTGCCACCTATTGGACTGCAATGATTGATGCAACTGCCGTGGAGTGGGAGACTACATGCGGGCACTTTGGGAAACACGTGGCATATATAAAACATATTAAATATAATTATATAAGTTTTAAGGAAAGAATATACCTTGTAAATTACCCATCCCTTTAATTATTTCACCTTAACTTTATTTACCGAATCAAATTTTGCGATGCATAGAAAATAGCACCCAATGGTGCTTGGAAGGGTAGTATTCGCCGTTATTCATCTGGAGGAATCCATAGCCATCTAGAGCTATCAGGAGCTACCGGGAGCTCTCCAAATCTATCAGGAGCTCTTTATTCTTTTTATCATGTCCAGCCAGTAGAAGAGAGGGTTTAGTTGTATTTGAGTTAGAGTCAGGATGGACTCTAGCCTTTCATCATGTTCAATATGTTCCTCGTTTGAGATATAGGAGAAGAAGATATATAGACTAGTTAACTCTCAAAGGATCTTCGATGAAAACATAATCATATATAGCACAAAATGCAAAGGATTGGCACTTAAGGTTATGTAATAGAATTTACAGTTGATAGTTTAATTGTATAACAATTTTTTTTTATGATCTTTACTAATGTTTATTAGAATTGTTGCATGTTTTACATCATTGGAATGACATATTAGCTGTAACTTTTTTGAAATTTTTTTATGGTATGTGCACTTTGATATGATGTAATATGATTATGGTTTCGTTTCATATGTTGTAATATTAGATATATAACAGAAAAATAAATTATTGCATGAAATAAATAATAACTTTTCATTTTAAATGTTTTTTTGCAGAACACGAGTCTTCCAGAAGATCAAGATGATCCTCATGATATAGATCTAGAATATGTTGGTTCTGGTACAGATCACATGACAAAGGATGATGATGATGCAGATACAGAAGACATCGAGGTCGATGACGATGATGATGACGATGATCATGATCATGATGATGATGATCATGATGGTGATGATGATGATGAGGTAGTGCTGGTAGTAGCCAGTGACATTCATGATCATATAGACTGCATCATGGATCATTACTGATATATCGTTATTTTGCCTCTTTTCATGGTTACTATCATATGTATCATTTTCACGGCCTGTAGTACCATATTATTGAGTTGTATCATTTTGACATGTATCATTTTGACTTATATCATTTGGACATGTATCATCTTGGCTTGTATCATTTTGAGTTACATAATTTATCATTTTTACTTATATCATTTGTACATGTATCATTTTGACTTATGTCGACTGTTGGACATGTATCATTCTGACATGTTATTGATCTACTGGCATATATATTTGACTTTCACTTGTTTTAGTTATATATGATGATGATCTTATCAGTATTGACTTGTCAATTTATATATATTGAAAAAAGTCGATGATTTTTGGATGGATATTTATTACGTATGATGATTTTAATTTACTGCTCAAGATGGATGTTGTCAAATTCAATTAAATTATAGATATTTGACTCACTTGTTTTAATTATAAACGATGATCATGTTATAATAATTATCTTGTTATTATATATATACTGGATATTGTTGTAGATTTTATTTTGATGGAGATTTAATAAGTATAATGATGTTGTTAAGTTGTATGGATGCCCATTTCCCTAAAAGTTCTTTATAAATGTTATCCTATAACATATTTCAAATGCTTCAGGGGTCTTCAGGTGGATGGAGCGCATATCAATGAGTTAGAGAGTATTCTATCAAAAAGGTCTGTGAGCTTGTCTCGCAAAGAGGATAGAATAAGATGGAGCTACTAAAAAATTGGGGAGTATCAGGTTAAGCTAGGCTATAAGGTGAAAGATGGGGTGGTTAGAAAGCAAGATTGGCCCACTCACCTTTTTTAGAAAAAAGATGTAAAAATGGAAGCAAAGCTAGATGCAACAAGCGACGTTATATCGGAAGCAAAATTGGAAGCAAATCTGGAAGCAAAACCGGAAGCAAAATTGGAAGCAAAACTAGAAGCAAACCTAGAAGCAAACCTAGAAGCAAAACTAGAAGCAAACCTAGAAGCAACACAAGAAGCAAAACCAGAAGCAAAATTGGAAGCCAAATTGGAAGCAACAAAGGACGTCATAATGGAAGCAAAACTTGGCATCAATTAGGAAGCCAAAAAAGAAGCTATTTTCGATACCATACCAGAAGCAAAATAGGAAGCACGATTGGGAGCAAAATTAGAAGCAAAAATGGGAGCAAACATGGAAGCAAAACTGGAAGCCAAATTGGGTGCTAATTTAGGCAATATTTTTGACATTAAATTAGACGTGCTTCCCAGTACTATTCCCAACGCTATTCCAAGCACTAAAGGAGGTGCTATTGCTTGTGCTACTTTTCCGACGCAAAATCTAGCTCAAAATCTGATGCCAAATCTAGCGCAAAAAATAGCGCCAAAGTGAACATGCAGTTTGGCACCGAGTTTTGCACCAGCAGAAGTGTCCAATTCATAAACTCAAATGCACTAAATTCTAGCACTATTTTAGGCACTAATTGCCTATTTTGTTGTAGTGATGATAGATGAGAGATGACCCAGCTTAAATTAGCTAAGTATCAATTAGGTGCATAATACATAGGCACATGATTCAATGATACAAAAAATTTAAGTGTGTTTAAAAAAAGAGTGGATTAATAAATATAATGAGAATAATACTAGCCTAGTGAAATGACATGAACACCTAGTCTGGTGTGAACACTCTAATAGTATATGTGGGAAATTTTTTGGTGTTCAAAAAAATAATAGAGGATCATCTTGCATACCTGCAACAAGTTTTTACATAGTTGAAGGAGGAGTTTCATATAAAATGAAGTAGAGTTTCATGCAAAAGGAATTGTCATACATGGGATTCATGATATCTCAAGATGAGCTAAGGATGGACCTAGAGAAAGTGATATTAATAGTTAAATGGCTAGTATTGTAGAGTGCCATAGAACTTACGAGTTTCATGGGTTGGCAAGATTATATAAGAATTTTATCAAAAATCTTTGGTGGTATGTGTGTGCCACTAACTTATTGCATGAGGAAAAATACATATTTGTATAGTCTATTGATGTTGCAAAGAGTTTTAAACTCTTGCAAAAGGTGACATAGGAGCCTATGTTGGACTCCTGAATTTTAACAATTTTTTTCAAATTGATTGTGATGCTAACAGAACCATAACTAATATAGTTCTTAGTTAGGAGAGAAGAACAATTTTGTTCTTTAGTGAGAAACTAAATAATGCAAGAATAAGTACTTGGTGTATGACTAGGCCTTCTATGCCAATGTTCAATCTAGAAGTGAAACACTAGTTGGAAAAAGAGTCTATACTACACATGGATCACTAAGCATTGAAGTGCATCAACAACCGAGCAAATTTGAAATAGAGGCACATGAGTTGGGTGAGGTAATTGCAATGTTATTCCTTTGTGTTGGAATAGAGGTGTAGAAAGTTAAACCAAGTTATAGATGACTTAAGTAGAAGGATTGTCTTGTTGTCCACAATGATTGTTTAATTAATGGATATGGAAGGAATGAAAAATTTATATGCGACAAATCTAGATTTCATAGATGCTTGGAAGGCATACATAGAGCCATGTGTTGAAGACAAATTCCCATTTGTGCCAATAAGGGTGTGGTTTGGTGGTCAAGTCACAAGGTTTTTGTGGTGGCCACCAAGGTTCAAACCCCTGTTAGGCCAAAGAGCTTGTAGGCCTTGTACCTTCACTAGGCTGATGTACTTGTAGGATATGTGCCTTCGCTGGGTTGTTGTGCTCATAGGATGTGGACCTTCACTAGGCCAATGAGCTCATGAGTTTTAACTTGGTGATAATGCCTTGGGGACTGAGGCCCCCAGTAGTGGTCTCGGTGATAAATCCATGGGAAGAGATCCCCCGTAAGGGTCTCTTTAGGCTCGAACTAGGCTAAAAACTTGAGTAACCCTTAACAAAAAAATGCCCATTTGTAGATTAATTCACACCAAAGGAGTACATATTTTGAAGACAGTAGTTGTGTATCTTGTAGAGTTCAATGAGGGAGAACCCCATAAAAAAAATTCATAGTGGTATCTAATTGGGAGCCCACTTTGAATTTGATAAAATATGGGCAATGTTGGAAGAGTGATACCATTGGCATGATTTGTTAGAGGATGTGTGTAGAATTGTTTAGAGATTTAAAGCATGCCAGTTGTGAATGACATGGTGCAAAACATAGGGTTCTATAGACCATTTCTAGTGCCAAATAGACCTCAGGAGGAACTCTCCATGGATTTCATTCTTGGATTGTTGTAGACACAAGGAGTTAATAACTCCATTTTTGTAGTTATGGCTAGATTCTCAAAGATAGAACATTTCATTCCTTGTAGGACAATGAATGATGCATTAAAGGGGGAGATTTGTACTTAGATAAAGTAGTACAGTTGCATGGGTTGGCATAGAGTATTACTTTCGATAGAGATACTAAGTTCCTTAGTCACTTCTAGGAGTGACATTGGAATAAGTTGGGTACAAGAATCAACTATAATTATACACACCATCCACAAAAAAATTGTCAAAGAAAGGTTGTCATTTTGATCCTTAGTAACTTATCAAGGTTTTGTTAGAGATAAGCCCACGCAATGGGTCTTCACATTGGTACAAACAATTTTTTCATATAACTTAGTGAATAGGTCTATTAGAAGGATGTCATCTTAGATTATGTATAGGACATCACTAATAGATTTCATAGACTTATTGAAGGTCGAAATAGGAAGCCACATCAACATAGAGGTTACAAACTTTGTGCAACACATGAAAGAGGTTCATGCACAAGTCAACAAGTAGGTCAAGGAGAGTGGTACCAAGTATAAAACACTAGAAAATGTGTGCAAAAATAAGAGGGGAGGTTGGTCACGGTAAACTTGAGAAAAGAAAGGTTCTCTAGAGGAATGTCTAACAATTTGAAACACAATAAAATTGGTCTTTGTAGAGTTCTATGCAAATTATTTGAAAATGTGTATGAAATTGAGTTCCCAGAAGGATTAGATATCTCATAGATATGCAATGTTTTTAACCTTTATCTATTTCTTAGGAAAAAAATATCATAGAAAAAAAAATGGTGCCACATGACAACTTTGTTTTTAAAAGACAAATGCCTAAAAGGAAACAAGAAATAATAGCATAGATCCTTGATGAGTGTATTGTTGAGGCCTAGTAGAGTGATTATAAGGAGTATCTCATTCCCTAGAAAGGTAAAAGGCCATAAGAGGATCCATGGATAATAGAAGTTGAAGTAAATTGACTTGGGTGGCCTAATCAATCTTACATGAAAGCCAATTTGTGACCACTTAATTCACAAAATTTTTACTTTGGATGTTTAATGTAGGAGCATTCTAGAGGTCAAACAATCTTGTATTGCCAAAAAAATATTCCTTTCTTCTTGTGGTCATAATGTGTTCATTGAGATTTTTGGTTTTTTTCCTTTGTTCTTGTGCTTGTAATGTGTGTGTGTGTGTTTTGTACACCTTGTAAATCTAGGTAGACATTGTTGGTCTCCTACAATGATTTAACAACTAAGCCCATAAAGCTATGACTCAGAGATTGGACATCTAACCTGAATAGCTATCTTAATCACTATGAAGGTGCATTTAACTTGTCAACCTAGGGATGTGAACTTGAAATGGGTCAGCACAGTATGTGCACTAGGAACTCCAAAGTAGCCACATTCATTCTACGGCTAAGAAAGACATAATGCTGAAAGTAAATTGCTTGGAAAGAAATACCATAAATGCTAAACATCAACCAACAACTATACTAAGCTGAAGTGCATGACAGAAAATGAAAATTTGGGCAAACAAATAGGAAACTACTCTGTCTACTTTGGCTGCAGGAACAAACAGTGCTAGATTTAACTAACTACTTGATAGAAAATAACAACTAAACTAAAGGATGGAATGCTCACCAAGTGGGCGCCCTTGGATGAGTATCCCTTAAGACAAATATAAACTCAGAGATGCAAATTTATAACTTCATTTTATTTATTGGAAAACATGAGTACAAACGAGCAACATAACTGTATTGCTGAAAAACTTAATAATGTGAGTACAACCTCAGATTAATCAACCCCTTAAAAGGAGCATTTGAGTCTTATTTATAGAAAGAAAAACTACAAACCGACTACCTAGCAAGGCAATCAACTCCAACAGATTAGGAGGATGCCACTTTAGGGAAAAAATAGAAAGTGGAGAGGAGGTTATGCATGCGTGGAATCTGGTCAAGCATGTTTGCATTAACGTAGATCTAGCACAACAGTAACTCCTATATTCGCTCAACAAGTAATTAAGACCAGTTACAAGGCAGTTAACTTCCCTCCATTTGACATTTGAATGACAACCTTGTTGACTTTGATGGCGAGTGACCAACTGACAAAATCTTCCTCAATTTTATACGCTACTAATTATATCTGCATAACAATATTAGTACGCACAATAATTGCATATCCATAACTATCTTAGAGTAACATTTATTAATCCATATGTAAAATTAACATAGATAGTTCATATATCATGTCAATGTCGTTAAAGATTATAGGAAATAACCTATGCCCAATATCTTATGGTTTTGAGGAGATATCATGAAAAGATCAAGATCTAGGTACCAAAGTCCATGATAACTACAACAAATGGATAATAAATTCTAACAAAATTGAGTCATAAACTAGACTCATCACTCCCCCCAACCTAAGACTTTGTTGGTCCTCCAACAGAGGAAGGGTTATTCTTCTATTTGGTTAATTACTTGAAATTAGCAACTGTCAGTTGTCCTATATCAGTTTATGCAGTGCATGAATTAGGATCCCAATAGAACCCTTGCTATCTATCCAATTTGCCCAATCTCTATCTCTCTTCAGCAATATCATACCGGTAGTACCTAAATATTGGCACATGCCATAATAGGATAGGTGGTTGGAAAATTAAGGGAAGCCAGAATTGCCCCTTTGTCCTCCCAATCTGTATATATCTATCCACTCTTTTACATACTACAGCATATCTCTATAGAGAGTGAGGCTCCACTTGTTTTAGTTCATCAGTCAAAATATTCCACCTTTGTGCCAAATATCCCTTTACAGATTCTCCTATAGTGTTTGTGTTGGGAATTAAGGTGTCTCAACCTTGGTAATTCCTTGCATTATTTATGATTGTATTTATTTATTCATTGCCTATGTTGTAAATTAATTGTAAATTCCATATTGTCATTTTGTAGGATGTGGCACGGTGATGTGTCATCCTACATAGAAGATGACAACTTGTAATTTTGTCCTCACATGAGGAGATAGGTGTCCCACTTTGTGGTAGGAGTATTTTTCCATGTGTCAGCATCTTGGATGTTGTGTAAGGGAATTTTTGACCGAAACAGTTATGATAGATTCCTATGATGAAGTTATGACATGTAAGAGTTAGAAATAGAAGCTTGTAAGACAGGTGAAGACATGTGTCATGGAGCGTCTTTAAAAAGGCATCTTTGGGCGCCCCAAGGTGGACTATGGCATGTTGTAAGAGAATATGCTATTTATAGCCTGTGTATGACAGATTCTCTTACAGCTATAAGTTGTAACTGCTATGACAGATTCTATGACAGTCGTAAGAGCATCTGTCATAGCCCATTTTGGAAATAGGCGACCTCTTTGGGAGGAGTTGTGGACAAGTGTCAGATACAATCTACAATGTTGACCAAGTGTTCATAGGCATGGATTTTGGGCCATGAGGCCAAGTTGGACGCCCATTCCAAGATAGAGCTAATTTTTCCTTGTATATTCTATATAAATAGGTGCTTAGAGGAGTAGCATGTGATTGATAGGTACTGTTATGCTGCTAGACTGACTCCAGACACAAGTTTCAAAGACTATTGAAGCTTGCATTGCAAGTGTATTGTAAACCATATTTACTTTTGATAATACATTGTGCAGGTTTTTGAGTGTGGGGTTTTTCACCCGATAATGGTTTTCCCCACGTTATATCTTTGTCTCTCTTCTTTTGTCTTCTTTCTGGTTCTATGTGTATTGCTACAATATCTTTGTTAGATGTTTAATGTTGCTGTAATTGTAAGGATTAAATTGAATTTGCACAGCCCTCTCCTCATTAGATTAGTGTAGGAAGCAATTTCCGCACACCTAGCTTCCTTTCAGTTGGTATTGTGATAGGTAAAAAATTAGGTTAATAAGATCAAGCATAGCCATGAAAACCTAACCCTACCATCATCAAAGAATCTAATCGAAATGAAACCAAAAGTAATGCAATTCAAGCACAACATCACCTAGATTATGTGATTCCTTGTTCATGATGTGGATTGCTTCTTCAACAATGAACAATGAAGATAAAAAGCTGCCATGATGGATAAATGATAATGATGAAAGCTCAATGTATGCTAAAATGCTCAAGATGATAATGTAGACGCTATACGAATGCTGGATAGATGTAGTATAGAATGAGAGGGTGTTTATATAGAACTCAACCAGAATCAATCAACGGTGGAGATTTGATGGCTATGTGAATGGCTAAGATTGAAAGGTAGGCATAGGTGAATGTGAAGATGACAAGTGGAGAGAAGATAGGGCTCATGTGTGCTTGTGTACATAAAAAATACTACATATGAAAGATATTAAATAAAAGGATGTAGTACCACTTATCTTTTTAAATGAAAGAGGCACACATGTCGGCTCATGAGATAAATGATAAGATAAATTAATTAAATAAATAAAATTTATTTAATTGATTGGAAAGTGGGTTTATGAAAGGAATTTTTAATTAAATAAATAAAATTTATCTAATTAAAAATAGATAGAATGAAGATAATTAAATAATTGAAGATTGTTTAATTATAGTTTAGAAGAAACAGCTAATGAATTAATTAAATAAATATAAATTTATTTAATTAATAGAAGAAATATATGTGTTAAGGATATTGATCAAGTGTATTAGACAAATACAGATGATGTGATAATGTGATATTTGAATGTTAATGATAATGAGTCAATTTTGGGTGTCTACATTTTGCCCCTCTTTGATACAATGTTCGATAGAGCGTTGTGTCAAAGAAGATATGATATTTCGCTTGATAAACAAGGTAATGCCCCAGTGTAACTGGTAGGTGATGCCCCCTCAAGAGGTAAGTCAGGCTAACTAGGAAGGGCTGGGTTGGATCATGATAGAAGAAAAGCTAGAAACAAGGTTGACATGAAGAAAATTGGGGTTGGGAGGGAGTAAAATGGGATGATACAAATGAAAATAGGTTTTGGCATAGAAGAATTAGGGTTTGGATAGGGCTATAAGTAGGTTTAGCAATGGCAAATAGGCTCATTTGTGCTCAGAAAACTATAGAGATCGAGGGCTCCTTAGAGGTGGTGCGTGACGAGAGTTGGAGAGCTATTAGGATGGTGATTCCATGCAAAGATCATCATGTCAAGCAAGTGAGGACACATGGGTGACCAGAGGGATCAAGTGTACTAGTATGTATCGAAACTTTTTCTAAAAGCATGATTTTGATAGGCTAGAAGCGTCATAAATGCACACACTTCACCAGAAGTGACTAGGTCGTAGGATAGGTAGTTCAGGTCGCTTATGTAGGAAAATAGGTCACTTACAGTAGTTTAGATTTCTTTTAGGTGCAACTTGGTCGCTTTTAGAAAAACTAGGTCACTTTTAGTTAGCTAAGCAATAGGATAAGTAAAATGTGCATATAGATAGGAACAGGTCGCTTATGGTCAAACAGTAGGCACATATAGAAGTTCAACTCACTTAGAAAGCATAAGTGCTCGCTTAGGGTACGCAACTCGCGTATGGGCAAAAGAGAAGTGCATGTAAAATTCAGCTCGCATGTGGTCAAGCAGTGATCGCATATGCAGATTAGATCGCATATGAGCGAGATAGAAGTGCATATGGTAAAAGAGGTCGCTTTTGATCAACAGATAGGCACATATGGAAAATTGAACTGCTTATGGTAGATAGAAGCTAGGAGAGCAAGAAACGGTCAAATTTTTGATAGCATTTAAGTAGTGCAAGGGACTGACATGATGAATGACATGATGTAGGATATACTACCAACTTTGTTATCACAAGAGCCACATCCTAGGGATTTGTGATTGGTACGATTGCTAGATGCAGAGGAGCGGCTAGTGTTAGAGATCCTCAGGTTAGAGTATGTGTCGAGATTGGAGCCAGCACAAGCACATCGAGGACTGATGACGACAATGGTCGAACAATGGATGAGTGAGTATAGTTCGTTCTTGTTGTCGACAGGAGAGGCTACGATCACACTAGAGGATGTGTTTCAGATTCTATGGATTCCTATAGATGGGGACCAAAGGGATGGGTGGCTAGGGCCGCAGGAGAGCCATATGCTAGGATGTATAGAGGAGCATTGACATACCAACATCGCAGAGGAGTGGTGTACTGGTGGAGGAGGTTGGATGAGGTGGATAGCTTTGTATGGAGGCCATGGCTAGGATGCGAGAGATGAGATGAGGAGGACGCTAAGCTTGTCTATGCTAGGCAGGCAAGATATATTTTTGGATGCGACATAAATTATAGAGCACAATTTGCCAGAGAGGGTTTTGAGACAGTTTGGGTTGCCATAGGT
Organism: Cunninghamia lanceolata; assembly: GCA_027924645.1. Taxonomy (NCBI): domain Eukaryota; kingdom Viridiplantae; phylum Streptophyta; class Pinopsida; order Cupressales; family Cupressaceae; genus Cunninghamia; species Cunninghamia lanceolata. Next base: position 1,067,606 of record BSBN01001207.1, read on the forward strand.
AGTACCAGTTGGGGATGCCATTTTTGGGAGGACTCGGTAGGAGGTTTTTGATTGGGGGCTAGAGTTTGTGGCTGAGACAGCTTTGGCAGAGAGAGATGGGCTACAACCAGTTGTATGGCAGTGGGGACAGGGTCCTATAGATCCAGGGATTCTACTAGACTATGATGCATACTGAGTGACAGCTAGACCGACTCGGCTGATGCAGGTTGGAGAGAGGCGACGATGGACTCCACCACCGCAAGCTCTTGTACCAGCATCACTAGGGATACAAATGCAGGGATAGATGCCAGGACAACCTCAGATACTTGTACAGCCTCAGGGGCAGATATTGGTGGGTGATGATGTTGGGATTCAGTAGCTGCGGAGGTGGATTAGAGAGGAGAGGAGATGGAGGTAGAGAGCACAGATGAGATTGAGGAGGGTGGAGATAGATAGACACAGGCAGTGATTGGCTTGCGGCATGCGAGAGCTCAGGCTCAGACATACCAGGCTCAGTTATAGTTGAGAGAATAGGCTGGGGATGGATAGGATGATGGTGCACTTGCAAGGGTGACATGAGAGAGAGATGTAGTGAGACAGAGTGAGCAGATGATGAGGTTAGAACGAGATACAATAGTGTAGTAGGTGCAAGCTATGAGAGCAGAGAGATAGTCTGCGAGCAGAGAGAGATATGGCTATGTAGCAGCTACAGGGGATGACTAGTGAGCGAGATAGAGCCATGACTGCATTGGGTACAGATGGGGCCATGATGTACTTGGCCACACAGTTGACACAGGTACATGCAGAGCTGTAGAGATTACAGAGTGAGGCTAAGTACTATAGAGGTTTATACTATGGGGTTGTGCTGACAGAGCAGAGGCAACCTAGCTTCAGGAGTAGATCAGGGGCTTTAGGTTCATGGAGGTCAGGTGGATCTCAATCAGTAGCCTCAGTGATGGGGCCACCGAGAGATAGGGGGCCAGGTGCAGGACCTAGTGGTGGTGGTCATGGCAAGGGAGCCGCCAGTAGTCACTAGGGCTACCTTGTTTATATTGTATCATGATGAGGCCTAGAGCCGATTGTACATACATTCTTTATAGCTCAGCTTGTATATGTAGACACTTGTATATTGACACATGTATATATATATGATAGAGTATTGGTGATCTATATGATGTTATAATGGATGCACTATTGGTATTATGATGGTTATGCATGTTATATTTGTACTTTCATGGATTATGTATGGATGTTTACGCAAATGCTATGGATGAAAATGGTATGATAATGTAAATACGTAAATGGTAATGATATGAATGGACTGATGTATATAGATAGATGGTAATGATATGATATATGATGGATTATGTATGTCTAACACACTTGTTTTGCAGGATACGAGATGTGGATGAAAGACGATGGAAAGGATTGATCTTGGCTGAGAACTATATAGGCGAATAATAGAATGGATAGATGATGTGATGGGCAAATTTTTAAGTAATTGCTCAAAATGAAAAGAAATGCAATCCTTATGTTTGATATAGCATGTGGATGTTATGCACCAGGGTATAGAAGACCAAGGTGTCGATATATCCAATGCGTAACTAGCACGCTACAATCTTGTCTGAACACATGAGGTCAAGATGTTGAGCCAACATGCACAAGATATGAATAACAACTATTGTTGTGAGATGGACTTTGACGCTACAAGCAATGGTTTGAGCTTATCTCCACTACACATAGTGATAGCTTGTTGGTTATATGTATGGAGCTAGTCTTAACATAGAATAGTCTCAAGTGCATAAGAGACTATTTAGCTTCTCAAATGCTAGAGATATTGATATGTAAGATGCTAGTCCCAACATGTACAAGATACCAATACACATAGGAAGAGAATAAGATCATCCCGCAAACATGGCATATGAAAGCAATATGACCATGCCCCATTCCTTACTTCATCGCAACATACCAAGATAAAAATGGATCACGACAGTCTTGATTAGGCATAGAAAAAGGACAAAATATAAATTAAAAGATAAAAACAAAAGATACTGTCATCACGTTCTCTTACCAAATTTAGGTGCTCTTAGATGGATTTAAGCTGGCACCTTGTTGAAAGGAAAGCTGGATCATGTTGAAGGCTAAAGATATTGAGAAACTGCTATAGCAAATGCTGACTTAAGGCATGCAGACAAATAGCTTCTGGCTTATTCTTGATTGGTTAAAGTGCTTGAGCTTTCAGTATACGCATAGTTTGCTTCCTGCTTGAGCTGGTCAAAGAGCAGAAGATGGAAGATGAGAGAAGATGAAGAAGATGGGGTGGATCATCTATGCTTGAGTAATGGAAACTTCCTTCGTATTCCAGACTGCCTACATACCCTATATCCACAAGATCAAAGCACATTTACAATGAAGATGAGACATGATGAATATGTAGTTCTAGGTTTTATTGATGATGTAAGTGATGAAAGATAGAAGAATGTGTGATGAAAGATTTAAGGATGATTAGAAGAAAGATGAAAGATGAATGATGAAAAGAAGGGGCTATCATCTTAGCCTGAATCAGAGTGGTTCCTTCACATCTCAGATTGCCTACATACCCTGTATCCATGGGATCAAGGCTTTAACGATAGAGCTGAGATGTAGTTCTTGCTTATTACGTTGGATGAGTGATGTTGAAAGACTGACATGATTGCTTGAATGTTTGCATTGGTGATGTCTTGCAATTGTTGGATGTCAGATGAGCGCGAAATGATTGCAAATATATGAAGCCTGGTTGCAAAATATTTTGCCATGTTTGTTGTTGGATGATCGCTATGGTTGAAGTTGAAAGTTTGTTGTGTTGTGAGCTAAAGTGTTTGATGTGTTATGAGCTAAAGATAGCGGTATCCACTTCCAAAGAAGACTCAACAAATTCCCCCAGTGCGGGATGAGGTTTATTATGAAGAAGCGACAATAAAGAAGGCATGCGGTCAAAATGCTAAGGTGCCAAAAGATATAGTTATCGCAACAATGTCTCAAGTATGATAGCTAGCATTGACAGAGGCGAAGGTGGAAAAGGCTATTTATTGTGATGAAATGTGGATTATGATATGGACTATGTAGGATAGGATGGCGAAATATGGTAGGAAGAGTGGAGATCAAACAAACCAAACAAACGATGGAAGTTGGTCACTACATATAGTGCCTGTTTGCCAGGTTTTCACTATGGTACTTATCCAAGGTACCTATTTACTAGGTTTTCACCAGAGGATGGATTATTTATCTTAGACTATTATTATTTTTGTTATCCAAAGTGCCACAAAGTGGTTTTCACTATTGGATGGTTTTTTTTTTTTTTGGATAGCAATTACACATGGTGCTTGATTGCTAGGTTTTCACCAAGGTAATAGATAGGAGGCACTAAAGTGTCTAGTTCAATGGATGTTGGTAGTCCCGTTAGAGATGGAGGTCATTGCACAAACCATGTCATTATGCTCATATATGTTGGTAAGGGTGTGCATGGATGGGATATGGATTAGGTAGGATAGTGGATTAGGATAAGGATGATTGAAGGCTCACACAAGGAAGGCTCATGCAAGGATAGATGAATGGGATAGTGGATTATGGAAGGCTTATACAAAAGCATGGACCATAGGAAGGTGATAGGGGAGTAATATGTGAGATAATGGATGAAGGATGAAGGTATGGAGGTATGTGAAATGTGGGATGGAAGGGAATCATGACCAATGGTTGCACACACCATTTAAACATTAAAGCTTTAGATGGAAAGGTCAGTGTAGGGAGCAATGGAGATGTTTCCTTAAGAGATGGTTGATGAAGTGATTTAGGAACCCACAGATACTTAGTATTTTTATGATTTTTGCTTTGCTTGTGGGAAAATAGATGGAATGGGATGTGAGATGGAACAAGACAATTGGGATTCTTTTGTTTGAGATATGGATAAGGATGCCTCATTTGGCCTACTTGTTTGTTTGCTTAGGAACCCAAACCATTTTAGTCATTTGTTCCTCTTGTGGAGCTATAGGCTCAGTTAGCTTTTCAGATGTGCTAGGCTGTGATTCTTTGCTTTGATGCCCTAAGGCATGAGAATCTTTAGGATTCTTGGTAGAATTTTTAGCTTTAGCAGTAAAGGCATCCAAATTTTTATTTTTGAATCCCATGGATTTGATGGAAGTAGGGTTGGAAGAATGAGTGGAAGCTTTATGCTTAGACGGTATGTGCATTGGTTGGTCACAATTAGGAATGCAATGGTGCTGATGGATAAGAGGATAATTTGGTGTTGGTAGTAATGGAGGTGAGGAAAATGGAGGGATATTAGGGGTTGGAAGTAGTGGAGGTAAATTAGATGGTGGAAGATGGACGGTCATATGCTTTTGCAAGTTATAGGATGTGGGAAGTGGAGGATATGGAAATAAAGTTGATGGCGGGGGTGTAGGAGTTGGAAGAAGTGGAGGTAAATTGGATGGCGAAAGATGTAGAGTCACATGCTTATGGGGTTTAAGATGGGGTTTGTGACAAGAAATGGTGGACTTAGGATGGATGGAGGAATTACCAACATCTTTAGCTTGGGGAGGCCGGTGTTTGACATTGGGACTAGAAGCTCTTGGGGAATTAGACTTGAGTTCATCATTAGATGGAGATGAAGGGTTGCAGAGAGCATGAAGATGGAGGATCCCAGAAAAAGGTTGGTAATATGAAGGGAGTCATTGATGGTATCAGAGTTAGAAGTCTCTCTTACCAAAGAAGATCTAGCTTCTGTATCAGAAATGGAGGTGGATGAAGATTCTTGCAATGTGTATTCACCAGAACCATTTTTGGTATATTTGATATGAAAATTGGAAGTAGTTTTGCTAGATGATGGCTTGAGTAGGTTGGAGGGATCTACATAGGATGAAGGCAAATATGCCTCGGTGTTGATAGGAATGTGGTTTAGACTCTAATATTTAGCTTGGAAAGTACGACAAAATTCAAATGGATTGGGATTAGCTTAGATAGTAACTTCAACACCGTTATGTGGGAATTTAAGGAATTGATGGTATGTGGAAGGAATTGCCTTGAGGGCATGTATCCATGGACTACCAAGGATGATGTTGTAAGGAAGGTCAATATCAAGAACCTGACAACAGGTTTCTGTGGTGATCGGCCCAACTTGGATAGGCAAGAAAATAATTCCTTCAGTATCTCTCTTGGCATCATCATATGCTCTGATAGTATTAACCTTGGAGGTGTCAACATCTTTCTCAGAATATCCCAGTTGTTTTATTAGTTTCAAAGAACATATATTAAGACCAGCTCCACCATCTACCAAGATTCGTTTGATACGGCGTTGTTTAACAAATACTTCAATGTGGAGGGCTTTGTTGTGGGAAGGATGGATAGAGGGCTGAATATCTTTGTCAGAAAAGGTTAAATGACAAGGGGCTGCAATGTAAGTGACCATAGATTGGAATTGTGTGATATCAATATCATTGGGCACCAAAGATTCTTGTAGAGCTTTGTTAAGGATAGCTTTGTGAGTGGGGATATGCGAAGCAACTCAAGAATGGATATGTGCGCGGGTGTTTTGCCAAGGTGATCCAAGATATTATAGTTAGGGAATGGTCGAGGAGGATGAACATGTGCTCCTTGAATAGTGACTCAACCTCTATGAGTGGTTATAGTGCAGTCAAGTGCTTTGCCTTGGATAGTAATGGTAGAAATACAAGCATAGTCAATGCAGCCAATGATAGACGATTCATAGTTGTATTGAATGGCATTCCTAGCATGGAGGTTACTTGTTTTGTCATGAGATGGAAGTGGATTCTTGAAAGTCTCTAGATCATAATTTGATGTTGATTGTTGTGCAGGTTGAGTTGTTGAAGGTGTAACTTTGATTAAACCTTGATTGATGCAATCTTGGATGACATTTTTAAGCGCATACAACCATTTGTTTTGTGTCCTTTAACTCTATGGAAATCACAATACTAATTTTCTTTGTACCAAGGAGCTTTGAAAAGCGGTTCACCATTAGTTGGTGCATTCGGTAAGATAATATCACCCGCTTGGAGAAGCTTTCGAAAGATAACTTCCATGGGTTTCGCTAATGGTGTAAATTGTCAACACGGATTGGAAGTTTGGCATTGTTGCATTCGTTGAAAAGGTTGCGTTGTTGTAGAAGTAGCTTGGATGTTGATAGGAGCTTTCATAGTTTGGATGCTCTTTGCGTCTACAACACCATCATTGACAATATTCTTATTTTTGTTCTAAAAGCGAGACTTATCGTTGGAGTTTTGAGGATAGTCCTTGTTATCACGAAAGATCTTAATAGTTCCTTTAGCAATTAAAGCTCGTTCAATGATGGTTCCTTTGGAAACAAGTTTATCAAAGGTGCTGGTACTTTACAATTGTAGTTGGAATGACAGCTCAGGATGAAGATTTTGAACAAAGATATTGAGCTGTTGTTTTTCAGGGATTTCCCATGATAATTTGCTAGCCATATTACACCATCATTGAGTAAATGAAGAAAAGGCTTTACCATTGCATTATTTATTGTTGACAAGGTCATTCATGTTTATCTCATGGTCAATGTTAAAGTGAAGTGTGATCGAAACTTATTGGCTAACTCTGAAAAAGACTTAATTCTCAGAGGTAAATGAGAAAACCATTCAAGAGCTTGTCCTACTAAGCTTCGTGGAAATAGTCTCAAAAGATATGTATCGTCATAAGCAACATCGAGACATGCCACAAAGAATGCTCTAAGGTGGTCTTCTAGATTTCCTTTTCCTTTGTACTTGTCAAATTGTGGGATTTCAAAGTGTGGTGGAAAAGGCATCATATGAAGAGACTTGTCAAATGGATAAGCGCATATGTTTTCTAAAGAAAATGTCTTCTTGCCTTGTCCTACCGCTTGGTTGATCATTTGTTGGACATCCACTGAAGATAATTGCTATTGTTGCAAAGGGGGTGAAACATGGTATGGTGTATATTGAGGTTGTTGTTGTGGGATATATGAAGCCATGACTGTTTGTTGAGGTTGTGTACTCACAATATATGTCAAAGGATTGGGATGTGACACATATGTAGTTAAGGATTGTTGTCCTTGAGGCACAAGTGGTGGTTGGGTATATTGGGAGGAATGGGCACCAAGATTTTGCATCACATGCAAAGTTGATGATGGATTGACATTAGTTAATGGTTGGGAAGTTGGAGTTGGATTTGTGACATGGTAAATGATGGAAGGATTGGTGGATGTGAAGGAAGGATGAACACTTGGGTTTGTATTTTGGACAACATGAGGATTGGTATGTGTCATGTATTGGGTGATAATAGGCAAGCCTTGGGTAGCATAAGATGGATTGATAGTGTATGAAGGAATGGAGGAATATGATGGATTAGATGTAAGTTGTTCAACATAAGTGACCGTAGATCTAGGATTGGCTTGAGAAATGATAGAAGGGTCACTCATATCAATAAGACTAACATTGGGATTATATGGTGTAATGGAGGGATTAGTGGAGATGGTGGAAAGTGTATTAGCAGTTGGTATATGGGATATGGTAGGTTATGATGGTCATGAAGCTTGGACTATTGGTGTTGTTGGTATAGTTTGGGAGGCTTGCACACTATGGGATATGGGGATAGCTTGTGATGTTTGGAGCGTTTGTACTTGGGCCACATGGACAACTTGGTAGGAGGAGGAGTATGTTGAGGAACATGGAAAGGTGGAATTTTTAGATTATGTGACATGAGAGGGAGCACATTGGTTGATATGATCAAAAGTTCTAAAGTGTGCTCCAAGTGTGGTAGATCAAATGAAGTAACAATAGGCAATGAAAGAGATGTGGTAGAAGATGGAGCTTGTGATATGGTGGGGGATGGTGTAACTATGGTGGATGGTCCCTTTGCAACAACAACGGGAGTGTTTGGATTGTGTTCTCTAATAGCAGATATGTCAAAATCTCTTGGTAATTTAGCGCCCATGCGAGCAAGTTGCAAGAAATAGTGATTAGGCTCAGATAGAACAAGTCTCTCAACTTGATCCCACACATGGGTGTCTTGAAATTCTGATAAGTCTTCTTGGGATTATTTTTCAAAAGTCTCCAAAGATGTTTGAGGTTGCACTTGTTGTGAAGATGACTCTCCAACGGTATACCCATGAGGCATAAGCATATGAGGAGGCATACCAGTCATGAATTGAGTTGCATCCTTAAGAGGTGTTGATCTAAGTTGTTGCATCTCAGCTTGCAATTTGGCTTCCATTTCAACTCTATATTGACTCCTAGTTTGAGGCATGATGTTGATGTTGAAAATTGAAGTTTAGCTTGTCAAAGTTTTGAGACCCAAAAGATGATAGTTTGCTGATTGGTTGATTGGTTGGTTTGTTGGTTTGCTTGGTTGCTGATTTGTTTGGTTGGTTGGCTTTGGTTGATGTGTTGTTTTGCTTGGTTAGTTGATTTGTTGTTGGCTGGTTTTCCCTAGAGAATAGCTCACACACTCAAGGGAAAAGTTGTTTGCTAAAGGTTGCTATGTTGCTGATGTTTGCTGAAGCTAAAGCTAATGTTTTGCTGATGGATCAAAATGATTGATTTGATGCTTGGTTTGCTGGTTTGGGATCTCAAAAAGATGAAAAGCTCATGAAATACGATTGATTGGTATGCTCAAAACATGAGACAAAGTCTTAATGATCAGAGACAGGTCTGAAAGCTAATGCTAAAACTAAGCAAGTTGGATTTGTGGCTAATTCGACTGAGTCACTAAGATTTGCTGGTATTAGACCGCAGGTGACAAGTGATAGCTCATATGCAACTCAAAGAAGACTAAAGGTGATTGGTAATAGCTCAAATGCAGACTAGAAAGTTTCTATTAGCAGGTTATAGTGTTAACCAGAGGTGATCAGAGTGTTCACAGGTGATAATTGTTGGCTCAAAAGTGATTTACTACTGATTGGAAGTGACGCAGGTTAGGCTAAAGGTGAAAGATTATTGTTTAAAGGTGACCTAATTTAGATAAGAGGCAACTGACTGTTGTTTAGATGCGACTCTGTTTATGCAAAAAGTGATTAACTGTTGTTCAAAAGTGATTCAGTTCAGGCAAAAAGTGACTAACTGTGGTTTAAAAGTGATTCAGTTGTCTGTATGCGGGCAGTTTAGGCTTAAAAGAGACTGTGTCTATCAGGAAAGATGTCTGATTTGTTATTTTTGATAAGAAAATAGTAATTGTAGTCACTCACACTCACAACAATCACAACTTGCAGAACCTAGGCTAGGAAAGGACTGTATTTGTTGAATCCCCTGGCCATGCTTATTCAAAATGGATAGCTTTAGGATCTTGATAGCATCGGCTCCCCTCCACGGCACACAGTTCTCATGCATACCAAGATCTAGGTTTCCTGTAAGGCCTGTCCCTCACTAAACCTTAGGATTGTCCCTGCTATCTCTTCTAAGAACCATGTGAATCGGGGCGGCTTCAAAGGTCCCACCTTTTACGTCAACAAATCGAGGGTTTTTGGCTACTACACAAAGTTGCTAATAAGGGCATCTGTTCGGTGGCTATACATGTGGCAGCACTACTCTCCATTGTGGAGTCTCCCAGCCTTCAAGGGTTACGCCTTGGAGGATTTTAGGGGAGGTTGGCTGTTGGTATAATGCAACAACACCAGTTGTTTGTGACTTTTGACACAAACACTTTTCTTATATAGCGGCTCGGAAGGACTTGGCTTTAGCCTGTTACTGCTTGGGTTGTATCCCTTCTCACACTGGGAAGGCAGGCCCTCTAAAGATAATAACAAGTTCTCATACACCCAAGATCCATTTGATAGGCAAGGGGAGAGGATACTTTTATTATTAAATTTGGGTTACAATTAATCACATGCAAGCAATCAAAAAAGATAAATTAAGCACGAAGCAAGCAATGATTCATTTTAAGCACCAAGCCCAAATGTTCCTAATTTAGTGAAAAACCACAAGTCTTGGACCGATCAGAGATGCAATAGATATGTTAGGAGTTTGATAACCTCCTTTTCTTAGATAAATCGATAAGATGTTGCACAAGTACCCAATTAGTAGCCAAGAAAACAAACTGCAAATTATACAGACTGAAAGCGACATAGTTTACCAGAGGTGATTCACTATTTGTCAGAAGCGATCTCTATTCTATCACAAACAAAATCTTATAGATCACAAGTGATGCAGAGAGCGCCAGATACAAATTGTTTAGGCTCATAAGCGATGCAAAAAAGCATGAAGCGGTTGGTTTCAGCTCATAAGCGACCTGGATATGTAAAAGAAACAATATACATCGAAAACCCTAGTTCTGCAAAAAGCGACGCAATTAGCTAAAAGAGATCACTGTCGGGTCAAAGGTGATTCAATTAAATGCAAAAGCGACCACTGTTAGGATAAAAGTGATGCAGAACAAACAGAAAGCGATCACTGTTAGTATAAAAGTGATCCAAAAAATGCTACAGGTGGCAGATTTCAGCGCAGAAGCGATGCAGATATGCAGATAGTGACAGTTTTTTGCTCAAAAGTGACTGGAACTTGCCGTAAGCACTCACAAAATCTGATCTTCATAAAAACAACTTCAAACAACAAAGTTAATCAAGGACGTGAGTCCCACCGGGTGTGCCAAAATGTGATAGGTAAAAAATTAGGTTAATAAGATCAAGCATAGCCATGAAAACCTAACCCTATCATCATCAAAGAATCTAATTTAAATGAAACCAAAAGTAATGCAATTCAAGCACAACATCACCTAGATTGTGTGATTCCTTGTTTATGATGTGGATTGCTTCTTCAACAATGAACAATGAAGATAAAAATCTGCCATGATGGATAAATGATAATGATGAAAGCTCAATGTATGCTAAAATGCTTAATATGTTCAAGATGCTCAAGATGATAATGTAGACACTATACGAATGCTGGATAGATGTAGTATAGAATGAGAGGGTGTTTATATAGAACTCAACCAAAATCAATCAACGGTGGAGATTCGGTGGCTATGTGAATGGCTAAGATTGAAAGATAGGCATAGGTGAATGTGAAGATGACAAGTGGAGAGAAGATAGGGCTCATGTGTGCTTGTGTACATAAAAAATACTACATATGAAAGATATTAAATAAAAGGATGTAGTACCGCTTATCTTTTTAAATGAAAGAGGCACACATGTCGGCTCATGAGATAAATGATAAGATAAATTAATTAAATAAATAAAATTTATTTAATTAATTGGAAAGTGGGTTTATGAAAGGAATTTTTAATTAAATAAATAAAATTTATCTAATTAAAAATAGATAGAATGAAGACAATTAAATAATTGAAGATTGTTTAATTATAGTTTAGAAGAAATAGCTAATGAATTAATTAAATAAATATAAATTTATTTAATTAATAGAAGAAATATATGTGTTAAGGATATTGATCAAGTGTATTAGACAAATACAGATGATGTGATAATGTGATATTTGAATGTTAATGATAATGAGTCAATTTTGGGTGTCTACAGGTATCAGAGCTTGGCCAGTTTTGGTCTTAGCTATTGGGTAGGTGTATTTTGAGCTGATCTTAAGTTGAGTGGGAGTCTGTGTAGAGTATTCTGAATCTTATTGCAGCAAGGAGATGGCAAGCACATTTAGAAGGATAGAGGTGGAGAAATTCAATGGCACTAATTTTGAGCCGTGGAAGCTCAAGATGGAAGACATGCTTATTGATCGAGACCTCTGAGAAACTATTAGTGGAATAAAACCAACTACAATATCACAAGCTGATTGGGATCTCAAGGATTGGAAGGCTAAGGGTCTCATAAGACTTAGTCTTGTTGATTCTGTCCTATTAAATGTCCATGAGGAGACTACTACAAACTTGTTTTGGAAGAAGTTGGGAGATGTGTATCAAGCCAAATGCCTAGTTAACAATTTTTTTCTGAGAAAGAAGTTGTATTCCCTTCGAATGGAGGATGGAGGATCCATTGCAGAACATATGAATGCTTTAAACATGTTGGTTGCACAATTGACATCCATTGGTGTGAAGATGGAGGAGGAGGATCGCTATATGACCTTTCTTTGTTCTTTGTCAGACTTGTGGGATCACCTTGTCATGGCTATTGGAAGCACCACATCCACATTCAAAATGGATGAAGTGGTTTCTTCGATGTTGTCTGAAGAGATGCAGAGAAAGTCTTCTGAGGTAGCCAAAGAGGCTCTTGCAATTTGTGGAAGACCCAAGGAGAAAGGGAAAAAGAAGGACAAGAAAGTTGAGAAGGGTAGATCCAAATCCTGTGGGAGATCCAAATCTCCTAGAAAGTCCAAGGCTATCTGTTGGAATTGTGGTAAATCTAGGCATTTCTGAAAGGAATGCAAAGAGGAAAAGAAAAAGAAGAAGAACCCAGATTCAAATTCTGACAAGTCACAAGATGATGGTGATGCCTTCATCGCAGCCCTAGAAACCCATGCATCTGATGATGTGTGGTTGATTGATTATGGTGCTTCATTCCACATGACCTTGCATCGAGACTGGTTTACTAAGTATGAGGAGTTTGATGGTGGAAAGGTGTACATGAGTGATGACTCTCATCTAAATATTGTTGGTTGTGGAAGAGTCTCTATCTAATTCCCTAATGAACAAGTGAAGGGGATCTCTAGGGTTATGCATATCCTAGGCTTAGCACAGAACCTGCTTTCTGTAAGTATGTTGAATGATGCAGGTGTGCAGGTTGTCTTTTCAAAAGAAGGATGCAAGATGACTAGAGGAGCTATGGTGCTTGATAAGGGTACTAGGAGAGGTACTTTGTTTCAGCTGGAGGCATGCATTTCACAATGCAATAGTTCTTCTAACTCAAGGAAGAGGGCAGCAGTCACTTCATCCCCACCATCTGAATGAGCAGTGAAGAAATTTATTGTTTCTAGTCCTAATGGTTGTATTCATGCCTTGGAAGTTAAGCTTCCTACTGAAAAGACAATGTTATGACATAAGAGATTTGGCCACATTGGTGAGAAGGGTCTACGTACCCTAAAAAATGAAACCCTCATTGAGGGGTTAGATGATTATAATCTTGAGTTTGACTTTTGCAAACATTGCATATATGGAAAACAAAACCGTGTTTAGTTTTATTCGAGTTCTCATAAGTCTTCTGGTGTGTTGGACCTTGTTTATTCTGATGTATTTGGTCCTGTTAATGTTCCTTCATTATCAAAATCTATACATTTTGTATCTTTCCTAGATGACTACAGTAGAAGGATATGGATTTATTTTCTTATAAGAAAATCTAAAGTCTATAGTAAGTTTAAGGAGTTTAAGGCCTTTGCTGAAAATTAGACTGGTAAAAGGATTAAATGTTTGAGAACTGACAACGGTGGTGAGTTTTGTTCTACATAATTTGATAAATATTGCAAGGAACTTGGGATTGAAAGACATAAGACAACTCCATACACCCCATATCAAAATGGAGTTGCAGAGAGGATGAACAAGACACTGATGGAGAAGGCTAGGAGTATGCTTAGTGGAGCTGTCCTAGAACAAAAGTTTTGGGCTAAAGCTGTTGGCACTGCTTGCTATCTTGTAAATAGATCTCCTACATCAGCTCTTGTTGGAAAGACACCTATGGAGGTGTGGTCTGGTAGAAAGCCTTCAATAAGGCATCTTTGTGTTTTTGGTTGTGAGGCATATGCACATGTGCCTAGGGAGAAGCGGTCAAAATTGGAGAACAAGGCTGTTAAGTGTATCTTCATTGGCTATGGTGTCAGTGTGAAAGGATACAAGCTTTGGGACCCTGTGGCTGAAAAAGTGTTGTATAGCAGAAGTGTCATCTTTAGAGAGCTAACACCTTCTTCCATTGTTTTATAGCTAAAAAAAAGAAAAGAAAGAGGATGTTGTTTAGTTTCTTGCTACCCTTGAGAAGACTGAACATAAAGACATTGTTGGACCTAATGATGAGGAGAGCTCTTGTAGCTCCAAAAGATCAGATGAAGAAGTTGAACCTCAACCTCAGCTCTTGAGGAGGTCTACACAAATAAGAAAGAAACCTGAAAGGTTTGGTTATACATTGATTGATTCTAGTTGTGCTTTTGCTTTGCTTACTAACAGTGATGAACCTAGAACTGTATCAGAGGCTATGAATATGTAAGATGCAGGTTCTTGGAAGGAGGCCATGGAGGATGAGATGGCTACTTTGGAAAAGAATCAAAATTGGGACTTGGTGCCTTTGCCTCTTGGATGGAAACCCGTTGGATGCAAATGGGTGTTCAAGAAGAAATTTGGTGCAGATAGCAGTATTGAGAAGTACAAGGCTAGATTGGTTGCGAAGGGGTATTCACAAGTGGAGGGTATAGATTATGGTGAGATCTTCTCTCCTGTTGCAAATATGATATCCATTCGATTCCTATTATCTCTTGTAGTAGCTTATGACTTGGAGGTAGAATAGATAGATGTGAAGACAACTTTCCTTTATGGTGATTTGGAGGAAGAAATTTACATGTCATAGCTAGAGCATTACATGGTGAAAGGTAAAGAAAATTTGGTTTGCAAGTTAAAGAAGTCTTTGTATGGTTTGAAGCAGTCTCCTAGGAGGTGGTACTTGAAGTTTGATGCCTTTGTGTTGTCTATTGGATTTGTAAGATTGAAATCGGATCACTGTGTGTATTATAAGTTTGATGGTGATCGTATTCTCATTGTTGCATTATATGTTGATGATATGTTGCTCATTAGGAAGGGTAAGAATATGATTTCTGATTTTAAATCTCAGTTGTCAACACAGTTTGAAATGAAAAATTTAGGGGTAGCCAAGTACATTCTAGGAATGGAAATCAGAAGAGACAGAACTGACAGAAAAATTTGGTTAAGCCAGATTAAGTCTATGAAGACCGTGTTGGATAGGTTCAACATGTCATATTGTAGACCATTGTGTGTTCCTATTTCTTTGGGGACAAAGTTGTCTATTGAGGATTGTCCAAAATATCCTAGTGAGGTGTAGGACATGAGCAGAGTACCTTATGCTAGTGTTGTTGGTAGTTTGATGTATGCTATGGTCTACACAAGACCAGACATTGCCCAAGCAGTGAGAGTCCTTAGTTGATTTATGGCTAATCCTAGACAGGTACATTAGGATGCAGTTAAGTGAGTGTTCAAATATTTGAGGGGTACTTCCAAGTATTTCATATGCTATCATGGTAATGTTACAGGACCTTCGCATTCTGTTGATATTCATGGATTTGTGGATTCAAATTGGGCAATGACATTGATAGTAGGAGATCCACCAGTGCTTATGTGTTTACACTATTTGGTGGTGCTATTAGTTGGATGAGTAAGTGACAACCTGTGGTTGCTTTGTCCATGATAGAAGCTGAGTATATGGAAGTAATGCATGCTTGTAAGGAAGCCATTTGGCTTAAGAGATTATGTTCTGATATTGGTGTTGATGCAGGTCAGATTACGATCAGTTGTGACAGTCAGAGTGCGATTTGCCTTGTGAAGAATCCAACTTTCCATGCCAGAACAAAGCACATTGATGTTCAGTTTCACTTTGTACGAGACATGGTAGAGGTGTTGGCAAGAGACACTATATGGATTCATGGTTGTTGTCATTGATGGAAACAAAGGTCATCCCACATATCCGCAAGTCATAATGTGTCTCTACCGGAAGTCAGAATAAAGAATGTTGTGGTCCGGTGAAGAAGAACAGAGCATGTGGCAAGGTCCGACAGATTGGTCCGGATCTCTCAGAGGAAGTGTCTTGGTGCAGTGCGGATTTGGGGAAGTCAAGAGGACTACCTTGAGTGGTATATTCCAAGGATTTAGCCTCCGGTGATGGACAAGGAAAAAGATATGAATGGTTGAGTACCGGATTCCTGAGAGACAGTGAAAACAGAGGAAGAACTGACTGGCAGAGTATCAGACTGCTTTCCGGATGGGTTACTGTTGATGACAGAGGTTGTGAAGGCATGAATCATGTTTGGCCGACATGATTAATGATATCTACAAGTACATGATTGATCCGCATTGCTTGGTGAGGAAGGATTCAGCCGACAGAATGAGAGTTTGTAAGAAACTAGACTGTTCCGGATGCCGACTAGAAAGGTGATGAAATTACTTGTGCGGATATATATAGAGGATGGATTTAGTTGTGAAGTGTGTGTTGATGTGGAGATATATGCGAATAAGTCTAGATAAGAGTAGAGGTAGCAAAAAGGATCCGGTATGTGAAAGATAGCAGAATAAAGAACAGAGGAAAGATGAAGTGCAGCAGATCAGTGTACTGAGCCTAACCGGAACTGAACTCCAGCATATGCAGATGCTTCCAATCAGTTCAAGACTTTGATTCTCATCACTTTGTAGACAGTGTGTCTTCTTGTAGGCAGTGGGCCTCTTGTGAGCAGTGTGCTCGGGCAGTGAGCCCTAATTGGCAAGTGCCATTTTTGTAATTTCCTATTCTTCTAACAGAGAATAATTTTGGGTTAATCACCCCGTGGTTTTCTCCCTTAACAGGGTTTCCACGTCAAAAATACTGTGTCATGTGTTTCTTATTTCATGGTTAATGTTTTTATGTTTGATTTTATGTTGCATCAATTAAAAGGAAAGTTCAATAAGGGAAATAATTAGGATAACTGATTCACCCCCCCCCTCTCAGTTATCAACAATTGGTATCAGAGCTAAGTTCCTCCTAATAGAGCCTAACAGCTTGAGGAAGATCTGGGATTTCAAATGGATGCATATGGTTTAAGGGAGCAACTCAAGACTGCTCTTGAGGATCTTGAACAGTCAAATTCTGAAGTCAGTGAATTAAAGGAAAGACTCAAACAGGCTGATGAATTCATGAGAGAATTAAAAGACAAATTAAGTCTCTCTATGAAAAAGAGAAAGGAGCTGCTTCAACAGTTGGCAAGGCAAAGTGAAGAAAGCAATACAAATGAAGAATTGACTGAGCAAACCAAGTTATGTGAAAAGTTATCAAAAGAAGTCATTATGTTAAGACATGAAATGGAATCAGGAACTATAAAGTTTACTCAAGAGATTGAAGAAAAAAGAAAGGCTGAAGACAATCTAAGACAATCTCTTAAAGAAAAATCAGAAGAATGCCACCAGATGGACAGGATTATCAGACATCTTGAATCTGATCTTGAAGATGCCAAAGATAATGAAGGAAAACTTGAGGATCAAATTGCCTCTCTCAAAAGAGACCTTCAAACAGCAAATGAATATAAAGAGAAATTCAAGATAAGTTCTGCTCAACTTGAAGTTCTTCTTGGAAGTCAAAAGAGGACAGATGACAAGTATGGTTTGGGATATGAGAAAGGAGAAAGCTCCGGATCCGGTCAGAAGAATCTTGGATCAGAAAATCCAATGAGCAGGCCTAGAAGACCTCCGGTAAGACAGCCAAATGCTCAAAGATATCCATCCTTCAATGGATACTGCCACAGCTGCAACCACTTTGGTCACAAAGCTAATCAGTGCAGAATGAGAATGAATCAGATTAATTCATCCTTCTCCGGACAGTGCTTCAACTGCAAAAGGTATGGACACAAATCCCATGAATACAGAATTATGCAAGTAAACAAATCATTCAAAGGTAGATGCTTCACATGCAATAGAGTAGGTCATATTGCTAATCAATGCAGATCAAGAGGATATCAGTCAAATATGCAAAGAAATGTTATTTGCCAAATCTGCAATAGGTCCGGTCATAATGCTAAAGTCTGCAGAAACAAGAATCAGGACAAAAGAGGTCCGGTGTATAATCAGAATCAAGACAAGGGTAAACAAAAGATGAATGCGGATGAGGTTAGGAATCAGATGAGCAAGATTTGGGTGAAGAAAAGTTCAGAGAATGTAGAGGTTGGATCCGCACCAGACTCTGGTGCTGATATTTCTTCCAGAAATTAAAAAGTGAGCTCAGGCTCAGGGGGAGACTCAAAGAAAATCTTGTTCCCCTAGCCAAACAAGTGGTGCCAGATGTGGCACAAGATGCGGATCAAAGGGTTTGTAGATATGAGTCTTGAGATACTTCAGTCAAGTTTTCAGAGGTCCGCATGGAGTTATGAAGAAGCTGTGGTCGATCAAATAAGACCTGTTCAGGGAGATGCTCCGGTATGATAAAGGATTACAAAAAGGTCCGGAAAGATCCAGAAATGCACTATCTTGTTCTGCGGATTGGACAGAGTGTTTGGGATGTTCTTGTAATATGTTACCTCGATTTATTCATGATTGAAAGATCCGGATGATATCCACAGATCAGGACTAATCCGGGATACTCCAAGCTATCCAGACAAGGCAAACCAGAATGATGTAGGTGAAGCATTTATTGCAGACAGATATTAGGGTTCGCGGAGCAATTTAAGGGATTTCTCAAAGGTCATTTACTCATTCTGCACTCGAGAAGAAGCGAAAAGTGGAGCTCTGCAACAAGGTTCATCAAGCACACCAAGGATCTCCTGCCGAAGCTATTGCATAAAGAAATCAATCCAACCACTCCGTGCAAACCGAAGGCGCATAAGGTATTCTCCGTTTTTCATTACCTCACTGCAAATCTTTGAAGAATGGCTACTCCAAACATAGTTAAGATCTCTGATAGACCTCGCCCCTCATTCAAGAAACATCCTTACAAATCATTGGAGGTAGATCCACTAGGAGCCTTCTCTAGTGTTCCTCACGGAGTTTTACATACCGAAGACATTAGGGTTTACATACATGCAAACATTGAGGAATTTGGGGAATTCAAATTAAGAGACCTCTATCACAAGCAACTGATAGACAATGCTTTTGAGCTTAAACCAGAGTATAAGGATATCCAGAAGAAACAATTTGAGCAATTTATTCATTTCCCCTGCTTTGAAGAAGATGAATGGGTCCGGTATGTACTTAGGAGGATGCATGACAACTTTCTATGGCTAGATAGACCCTGCAAGATCACAAAAGAGGCAATTAGAGCAGTAACTGGTCTATACTCTTCCGGAGGGGTACCTATCCTCAAATCTGTCAAGAACAACATTGTAACTGAGGCCACCGGATCAAAATTTGATAAGAGGGCAATGACCATTGAAGATATTTCGGATCCGGATATCAAATATGCATCAATGATAATAGGATACAAGATCTATCACTCCAGCAGGGAGAATTCTGTATCCGGAACTGCAGTATACACTGCCTATGAAATGCTAAGAAAGAATGCAGAATATGATCTCTGCGAACTACTACTAAACCAATTAATGGAAAATATACAGAAAATCAAGAAGGATAAGAAGAATTCCTTCAAGTATGGTACTCTTATTGTATGTCTATTCTTCTACTTCATGAATGAGCTACCCGGAACAAGTGGATGGGTATGGCAGAATGACAAACCTGTTGCAGTCCAGATAAGAGACTATTTGCATGGACTTGGGGATGCAAAAGCGAGAAATACAGCTCTATGGGGATACTTCAAAAACTTTCAGAGCATGATGCAAGCAAGAGAGAGAATTCCCCAGTCTCTTGTTGAAAAATACAAAGACTCAGTGTGTTTTATGGTTGACACTGATCAGTGCCTAATGGAGGCAGTAGAGCCAAGGACTGTCTGGATCATGCCCATGGGGTATGAAGTGGATGAACAGATAGTGGAGCTGCATGTTCAACACATGCTAAGTCAGCCCAAAGATCCTAAGGCAGAAAGGTTTGGAACCTTTGAGGAACTGAGTGTAAAAATACATGTAGAACTCAGGGAACCTGAGATTAAAAGAAAGGTAAGAAAAGAAGTAGAGCACATTGCTCAAGGCCTAGGTATCTCAAAGGAGGCACTTGATGCCAGCCGGGAAAAGAGGAGGAAGGCCGAGGAAGAAGAGAAAAGCAAAGAAAGTGCTCCGGTTGAAGCTCCCACCCGGACCAGATCATCAAAGAGATCTGCACCTCCCACAACCAAAAGTTCAAAACTGGAAGTTCAGGCATCCGGTAAGAGATCCAAGACAAAAGCCACAAGGGCTTATGGAAGCCAAAAGGATGAAGAGGAAACAGAGTCAGATGAGGGAATAAAAGAAATAAAGAAACAGAAGAAGAAAGGATCCGGTAAGCCCTCCACAGGCCAAGACAAGGATGAAATGGCAGAGGTAACTGTTGAAAAGCCCACTCTGTCTCTAGAGAGCATAATCAAGTCGGTCACGGTGGATGGAAACCTTCAACCAATGACTGAATCCTATGATGACTTCAGTGAGGCTGACCAAAAGACTCTGCAGGAAGCCACAGTTAAATATCTGAACATATATAATAAGGCTTTCATTGAGATCATATCTCTCATTCCTAAAAGCCTAGAAAAGGAAATGGAAGTAAGAAAGAATAATGCTCATGCTAAAGATCTTGAGATCCGGGAGTAGATAGCTATTCAGCTATATCCTCAAATTGATCCCAAGACAATGAACATTATCTTCAAGGACTGCAAAGATGAGTTCAGAAGCAAAGCCAGGATGAATCAACTCATGCTTGGTGAGACTGACAAAGTGGCCCAAGAAACAGAAGAGATCCTCCGGAAGGCCTTCAAAAGGTTCAATCTTCCTGTTGTAGAGGATTTAGGTACAGAAACAACTGAGGACTTGGGACCCTCTGCTCCAGAAGAAGTGGCCCATGAACAAGCTAGCATCTCTCCTCCGGTTTCCCCTACAGTCTTCGGATCCAAAGAAGAAGAGCAATTACAGGAGAAGGAAGCAGTGGTGAAAGACAAAGAGGTTGACAGTTCTAAGACTGCAGAAGAAAAGAAACATCTGTCTCCGACAAGAGACACTGCACAAACTGTTCAACAATTTTTGAGTAAAGAAACTTTAGAGATTGATGAACCAGAGCTTCTAAAAGGCCCATTTGATTTTGACTCTCTCTCTCCGGTACAAACAATGAAGATAGCTTCATTTGCAAATGCCAAGGCAAATGAAAAGCTCCTGAAGTCTCATATGGAAGACTATGAGTTGATAGAAGCTGCTTCTGGAGTACTTGTAAAGATCATGCCATCAATCCAGATAGATCCGACAGCCTCCACTTCCGGTAATCTAAAAACCTTAGTCAGCAGTATTGATACACATTTTGATTCTCTAGAAAAATCAGCTGAAGAAAAGGTCCGGAAGGAATTTTTGGATAAGAGATTTTCAGAAATATTAGAATTAATCTCTAAGGATAGGAAGATTGTAAGCATTGGAATAAAGAGCTTAGAGAATGCTCTTAAGGATGGCGGTGACATCTATAAATTTTGTATATCCTGGTCAAAAGCAACAGCAGCATTTGACAAGAAAATAAAAGAGGAACAGGATAAGCTACAAAGCTTATCTCAAAGTTTTGATCCTCTCTCTTCCTCTATAATAAATCAAGAATGTCAGACTATTGCAGTCTTGAATGAAATAAAGAATCTTGAGAAGGAAAGAAAGAACATCACTAACCGGATGGGAGAACTTAGAAGGATTATAATCCCTAAGTTGGAAACTATGCATGAGGCCATCAGTGATGCTCAGACCACCGCCCAAACAAAAGATCCGACAGATCTCAAGCGGGCAGAAGCTTTTGCATTTTTGTTGAGTGGTCACATTTCAATTTTGGATAGAATGAAGCAAAGTTGGGCTACAGAAATGATCCAATTGCAGACATCCTTTGCAGACATTCTTCAATATATGTGAGTATGTAAATATGCGGCTAAGTATAAGAAATTTTTGAAAATTTTGATATGCGGACCCTACCCTTTGCCATTGATGTCAAAGGGGGAGTGAGGAGCAGTGAAAAATGAGGAATCCAACTAAGGGGGAGTTCCAGAAATTGTATATAAAGACAGAGCATCAGCAAAGGGGGAGCATAGTGAAAACACTTAGTCATTTTTCACTAAGTGTTGCCATCAATGCCAAAGGGGGAGATTGTTGGCAAGAGACACTATATGGATTCATGGTTGTTGTCATTGATGGCAACAAAGGTCATCCCACATATCCGCAAGTCATAATGTGTCTCTACCGGAAGTCAGAATAAAGAATGTTGTGGTCCGGTGAAGAAGAACAGAGCATGTGGCAAGGTCCGACAGATTGGTCCGGATCTCTCAGAGGAAGTGTCTTGGTGCAGTGCGGATTTGGGGAAGTCAAGAGGACTACCTTGAGTGGTATATTCCAAGGATTTAGCCTCCGGTGATGGACAAGGAAAAAGATATGAATGGTTGAGTACCGGATTCCTGAGAGACAGTGAAAACAGAGGAAGAACTGACTGGCAGAGTATCAGACTGCTTTCCGGATGGGTTACTGTTGATGACAGAGGTTGTGAAGGCATGAATCATGTTTGGCCGACATGATTAATGATATCTACAAGTACATGATTGATCCGCATTGCTTGGTGAGGAAGGATTCAGCCGACAGAATGAGAGTTTGTAAGAAACTAGACTATTCCGGATGCCGACTAGAAAGGTGATGAAATTACTTGTGCGGATATATATAGAGGATGGATTTAGTTGTGAAGTGTGTGTTGATGTGGAGATATATGCGAATAAGTCCAGATAAGAGTAGAGGTAGCAAAAAGGATCCGGTATGTGAAAGATAGCAGAATAAAGAACAGAGGAAAGATGAAGTGCAGCAGATCAGTGTACTGAGCCTAACCGGAACTGAACTCCAGCATATGCAGATGCTTCCAATCAGTTCAAGACTGTGATTCTCATCACTTTGTAGACAGTGTGTCTTCTTGTAGGCAGTGGGCCTCTTGTGAGCAGTGTGCTCGGGCAGTGAGCCCTAATTGGCAAGTGCCATTTTTGTAATTTCCTATTCTTCTAACAGAGAATAATTTTGGGTTAATCACCCCGTGGTTTTCTCCCTTAACAGGGTTTCCACGTCAAAAATACTGTGTCATGTGTTTCTTATTTCATGGTTAATGTTTTTATGTTTGATTTTATGCTGCATCAATTAAAAGGAAAGTTCAATAAGGGAAATAATTAGGATAACTGATTCACCCGCCCCCTCTCAGTTATCAACAAGAGGATGGGAAGGTAAATTTAGAGAAGGTAGATACTTTGAAGAATGTTGCAAATGCATTGATGAAGCCAGTGGGCACAGAGAAGTTTAGATGGTGTTCAGAGTCTATGGGCCTCTCGGCCTATAGTAGTTAAATCCTTCTATTCTATTAGCTCTCACAAGGTTTTCGACAAGTGGGAGAATTTTGGGAATTAAGGTGTCTCAACCTTGGTAATTCCTTGCATTATTTATGATTGTATTTATTTATTCATTGCCTATGTTGTAAATTAATTGTAAATTCCATATTGTCATTTTGTGGGATGTGGCACGGTGATGTGTCATCCTACATGGAAGATGACAACTTGTAATTTTGTCCTCACATGAGGAGATAGGTGTCCCACTTTGTCGTAGGAGTATTTTTCCATGTGTTGGCATCTTGGATGTTGTGTAAGGGAATGTTTGACTGAAACAGTTATGACATATTCCTATGATGAAGTTATGACATTTAAGAGTCGTAAATAGAAGCTTGTAAGACAGGTGAAGACATGTGTCATGAAGCATCTTTGAAAAAGGCATCTTTGGGTGTCCCAAGGTGGACTATGACATGTTGTAAGAGAATATGCTATTTATACCCTGTGTATGACAGATTCTCTTATGGATGTAAGTTGTAACTACTATGATAGATCCTATGACGGTCGTAAGAGTCGTAAGAGCATCTATCATAGCCCATTTTGGAAATTGGTGACCTCTTTGGGATGGGAGTTGTGGACAAGTGTCAGATACATTCTACAATGTTGACCAAGTTTCCATAGGCGTGGGTTTTAGGTTATGAGACCAAGTTGGACGCCCATTCCAAGATAGAGCCAATTTTGCCTTGTATATTCTATATAAACAGGTGCTTGGAGGAGGAGAAGTAGTATGTGATTGATAGGTACTATTATGTTGCTAGACTAACTCTAGAAACAAGTGTCAAAGACTATTGAATCTTGCATTGCAAGTGTATTGTAAACCATATTCAGTTTTGATAATACATTGTGTAGGTTTCCGAGTGTGGGGTTTTTGACCCGATAAGGGTTTTCCCCATGTTATATCTTTATCTCTCTTCTTCTGTCTTCTTTCTAGTTCTATGTGTATTGCTGCAATATCTCTGTTAGATGTTTAATGTTGTTGTAATTGTAAGGATTAAATTGAATTTGTACAACCCCCTCCTCATTAGATTAGTGTAGGAAACGATTTCCGCACACCTAGCTTCCTTTCAGTTTGCTACCTTCTCTTATTCTCTGTAAACTACTTCTCTCTCAGGTAGGATTCTATTGCCATAGCTTGGTCTATAAAGCATTCTGTGCCAATCATTGAAAATGCCCCCTGGATTTCTAGATTCAGCTCTGATGGACAAGGGAGTGTTGAATTCTATTTGCCTATAAGCCTTGAACTGTTGTCCCCAACTAATCTCATTTTGTATCCAAGACATGAATGCCCTTAATTGAACATCCCCAACATACAACAAGAGATTCCAATCATGATCTTGGGACATAGCATAATTATGTAAATAGAATTGACACAACAAATTCTTCATTTCAGGAGGAGCAATCCGATAAGCTTTGAAAAATTCAAGAGGAGACTCAATGGAAGGATTCAAACCTAAAACAATCCTTGCTAGTTTAAAAGAAAGATACTTCTCCTTCAAATATAGAACATAGACCCTTGGCAGAGTCCTGGACTCTAATACTTGAGGCACTAAGGTTGCCATATTATCCACTCTCTCCTTTAAAGTCACAATTTCTGCATTCTTATCTTCAATCTCTTCATCTTCCTTTTGAATTTCTTCCTTCATCCTGTGTTTCTCCTTTTTCCATTCTTCTTCTCTCCTCTGCATTTCATTCCATAAATTCATAGCTACCATATGCATTGAAAAATTAGAGGGCCTGTCTATTCCTACCAAAAGTTTTCCTGGTACTGATGGTTGCCTTTCATATAGTACTAACTATAGGGTTCTTGAATGTTCAGCCAATTCTGGCTGCAGGGCCTCTTACTGTAGGAACTCCTAATTGTCTTCATATCTCTAACTGTCAATTTGTTCAATGGCAGTAGCAAGGTCTACTAATGTTACATTTGTTTCTTCCTCAAATATGTCCTTTTCTTCAATGTTCACATGCCCCATTGGGGCCTTTATATCTTCTGGTAACGTTTCTTCAGCCCTAGGGTTTCTCTATGGAGGCACACCAAAGGCTGGCCCAGCAAGTCTTGATTTTCTAAGAGGGCTCTCATGTTTCTCTTTGGTTGTAGGAAGAACAATGTCAGCCTTTCGTTTCTTAGAGCTTGGCACTTCCTTTCCTATAGTTTGCTTTTTAGCTTTACCCTTTCTTATTTCTGCCTTCTTATGTGCCCTAGTTCAAATTAGGTTGCCAAGAGGAACATCATCATCAAAATCTGAAGAAGAACTCTCCTTGTCTGAATGCTCTACCTCAGAAGAACTAATGTATATAGTTTGTTCAGCTATAGGAGGGTTTACACCAAAAGTTGAGGTTCCAGAAGTAGCTTCAATAGAACTCACTCTCCTCCTAGTCCTATGAGGTTGAGGCACAACAGTAGGTCACAAACGCTTTGGTCTAATTTAATCAATATTTAGGAATTCTTCCAAAGTCATATCAGACACATCATGCAAAGACTTTTCAACTAACAATTTGATCAAACAGTGGTGGCAAACAGAATTAGCCCTACCTTTTTAGGTCTCGGCCACCATGATTGAGAGAAAGTGGTATAGCACATTTGGCACATTCATTCTTCTCCCATGCCTTATATGATTCAGAAGTTTTAAATGCACAGAATGTAGATTCGATTAATGGCCTTCACAAGTAATGTACCTCACAACATGAACAACTACTTGCTTCCATGGCTCAGGGAGAGAGGTTCTCTTGGCTCCCTGTTTGTCCACAATTAGTCATGGATCACCAGGTTCTATAAATTTAGCTCTAGCTGACCTAACATCTCTAGAAATAGGGTAATTTTCACCATCAGCAAGAAACCCTGTAACTTCTGCAATCCTTTCTTCAGTAGCCAATACCTCTAACCCTTTTACCATGACCTTACCTTCAGACAATGTCTGGGCAGAGTCCAATGCAACATCTTCATTAAAACCATTCAGCTTCAGGAAATAATCTAACCACCCGCAATTTCTAAACTCAGCCTGGCTGGGTGCATCCTGCAGTAATACTTCATGAACCGAGGGTTCATTTCGAATTAATCTACCTCCCATTGTTTAGCTGTCTGAAAATAAACAATCACTATGTAAAGTTTTTTTTCTCTCCTGCAATCTTTATCTGAAAGCTAAACTTTGCCTTCCTACAACACTGCTAAATTTTCAATCACCAATGTCGTCTGAATTTTCCTTATTTGAGGACTCAAGATTATGACAAGAGTAGTAAAGGTAGTAAGGAGTAATCAATGAAGGCTATCACCTCACACTTGCAAGCCGTCATCTCACTCAGAATTCAAATCAACTCAATTTTAAACTTTACTAATGTGCTGGCGTAAACCAACATGGACTGACACGTGGACATGGTATTCACACTCCCCCAACCTAAATTTGAGCATGTGTCCTCACATGTGGAATTGTGATGCTTGATTTGACAGAGCAGGGAATAATTACATGCTATGGAGAACATCGACATTAATTTATAGTAATTAAATAAATGTACGAAAAGATAAGTAAGATATAACAAATTGATGTGCACGTACCTTGATGTTTGGAAGATTAGTTACAAAAATGATGGAGAAAGTACCGGTCACCTTTTAAGAAATTAATTGAGCAATGAATGAAAGTAGAGTGGAATAAAGTGAGGTGGAATTAAGTGAGATCATGGCAACATGACGAAAGAGAGAATGATGGATATGGATGGGCTGATGGGTGAATGAATGAAGAAGTGGACCCCCACAAAAGTGGAAGTCTTTATTATGACAAGTGTCGTACCTTGGTTAGCCAGAAGGAGGGATACTAGGTTCGCTGCCTTTGGCTACAGGAAGTTCAAGAGTTGCATGTTGAGTGAATTGTTACAAGAATTCATCCTTCGAAGTTGGCTTGTGATACAACCTGAGATGATGACCATTGACGTGCAGCTTAAATCTGATAGGGTCAATGGTGGTGAGTGTAACAATACCATTGGGGAAAACTTTAGCAACCTCATATGGTCCTAGCCACCTTGTCTACAATTTCCCTATATTATCTTGATACCTTGAGTCATAGAGCAGTGCCCAGTCACCTGGCTGTAATTTCTTGTCTTTGATGAATTTGTCATGCCACTTTATTCTCTGATTCTGCACTATCTCTGTGTGATGCAAGGATGCTTTCCTCATCTCATCCAAAGCATTGAGTTGCATGATTCTGTCCTTTTGTGCCTCAGAGATATCCATCCCCAAGTCTATTGCATTCTGAAGAGTCTTATGTTCAAATTCAATGGGCATCATAGCTGTCTTTCCATATAGCAACTCAAAAGGGGTGAAGCATGTGGTTGTTTTCCAAGTTGTCCTATAGGCCCAGACAGATTCTAGCAGCCTGTTTGCCCAATCCTTCCTGTGGACAGCCACAATTTTGGTCAAAATAGATTCAATTTCCCTATTAGTCACCTCCACTTGGCCATTGGTCTGAGGGTGATAAGGAGTAGATTTATTGTGCCTTATGTTGTACTCATTGACTAGTGCTGCAACTAGGGTTGAGGTGAATTGAACTCCTTGACCAGTCACTATCTCTCTGGGAACCCCATACCATGTGAAAATTTCCTCATAAAGAAATTCTACAACCTCATTATCTCTTGCATGCTTCATGACCTTAACTTCTACCCATTTGGTTACATAATTAGTGCATACTAAGATATAGGATTTACCATTGGATGGAGGATCATTGGGTCCTACAAAATCTAATCCCCACTTATCAAATGGAGTGATCACTAGCGGAGGGTAAAAGGGCATCTCATCAGACTTGGTTGGTCGTCCCATCCTCTAGCATCTGTCACATTTCCTTGTATATCTCCCTACATCCTTGTGGAGTGTTGTCCAGTAATAACCTATATTTAAAATCTTCATTGCTGTCCTCTTGGCTGCAAAATGCCCTCCACATGGTTCATTGTGGCATGCATACAAAATGTCATATGTTTCATCTTCCCTCACACATCTCCACATGACATGGTCTGGTCCTATGTAAAACAAACATCCAGCAATCCATGAAAAAGGAAAAGACTTTTCAATGAGCATCCTTCTCTCCTTAGGAGAGAAATGAGGAGGGACTCTCCCCGTGACCAGATAATTACTTGTGTCAGCATACTAGGGTGTTTACACAGTGATTGAAAATAAGTGTTCAGCAGGGAAGAAGTCATCAATGACTTGGTTGTCCTCTGATGTAGTTAGCCTTGAAAGAAAGTCTGTAAAAACATTAGCCTTCCCTGGCTTATCCACAATGGTAATGTCAAATTCTTGCATTAGCAACACCCATCTTGCTAATCTACCTGATATCAAGGGTTTGTTCATGAGATACCTAATGGCTACATGATCTGTGTGCACAAAGATTTGATAGCCTATTATGTAGTGCCTAAATTTGTTGAGGGCATAGATTACTGCCAGCATTTCCTTTTCTGTCACTGTATAATTAAACTCAACTCCCAGCAAGTTTTTGCTGATAAAATAAATAGCATGTTCAATGGCTCCTTATTTGTGCCCTAAGACTGCTCCTATGGCATAATCTGATGCATCAGTATGGATGTGGAAAGGGAGCTCCCAATTGGGCCCTTTGAGTATAGGAGCATGAGTTAATGTTGCCTTTAAATCAAAAAATGCCTTGCTACAGTCTTTATTCCATTGTAATTCAGCATCTTTAGTGAGAAGAGTATACAATGGGGCTGCTATTTTTCTGAAATCTTTGATGAAACGTCTATAGTACCCTGCATGACCCAAGAAGCTTCTGACATCTCTTTGCTTTGCAGGAATGGGCAAATTGATTATCACTTCAATCTTTGTTGGGTCTACCTGAATTCCTTTTGGAGAGATATAATGACGAACACTACTCCTTCCTGCATCATCATGAAGCACTTTGCACTATTTAGGGATAGATTGTGGTCTTCACATCTCTCCAAAACCTTCCCTAAGTTTTCCAATGCCTCATCAAAAGTAGCACCATAAGTAGTGAAATCATCCATATAGATTTCCATGCAATCATGTGAGATATCAGAAAATATGCTAATGACTGCCCTTTGGAAAGTTACAGGTGCATTGTATAAGCCAAATGGAAGCACTAAGTAGGCACAAGTCCCCCAAGGACATGTAAAGATGGTTTTCTCTTGGTCCTCTAGTGCAATTTGTATCTGATTGTAACCGTTGAACCCATCCAAGAAGGAAAAGTATTGCTTTCCTGCAAGTGAGTCCAATACCCGGTCTATGAAAGGAAGGGGAAAATGATCCTTTTTGTGGTAGATTTTAATTCTCTGTAATCAATACAAACTCGCCATTTCCCTCCCTTTTTGGGCACAAGAACTAGAGGAGACACCCACTGGCTATCTGAGATTGGGTAGATAAATCCTACATCTAATAGCTTCTGTAATTCTTCTTTGACAATCTCTATTAATACAAGGTTGATTCTCCTTTGTGGCAGTGTTACTGGTGTACAATCTTCCTTTATGTAAATCCTATGGGTGCATAATGTGGGATCTAGTCCTTTCATGTCATGGTAATCCCATGCAAAGGCATTCTTGTGTTTCTTTAACAAGTTTGTCAAAGACAACTGTTGTTCTTGAGTTAATTTGTTGTTAATATTCAAATATCTTTCTTCTGAAATCTCCACTTGAGTTGTTAACTCTACCATAGTTGCTTCACTAATGCTAGTACCTTGATTTCTTGTGGAAGCAATGTATGAGACATACCTATTGCTACAAGAAAAGTGGGAATAAGTGTCTTCATTGGATTAGCAAAATGAGAGGATGATGCTTCCTCTACTTCACAATGATTTTGAATTATGTTAGACAATACCTCATCTTCCTCTTGAAGCTACATGAAAGAGATTTTGCCTAACATCATAAGCTGTACCACAAAATTAGCTTCCTCAGCCTCTTCACCAACATGTGGCCAAACAGGATTATCCATATCATGAGATGGCTGTGTAGGTGGGTAAAGAACAAGCTTTTAGTGTTTCTCCCATCAGAGATGGTCATGTCTCCTGATCGACATCCAATATAATCATCAGTTGTGGCTAACCATGGCCTTCCCAGAATGATAGGATACCCTCCCAATGTAGCATTAGGAGAAAGTATCATGAAATTAGCTGGATATTCCCATGAGTCCAGGGATACCACAAGGTCCTCTACTATCCCATTAGGTTTAATAGTAGAACTATCAGCAAGCTGCAGGACAGTAGGAGTAGGTCTCATGTTTGCAACATTTAGTTGCTGCAGGATATCCTTGGTCATTACATTTATTGTTGCTTCCAAATCAATTAGAGCATTCCTTATTTGGATCCCATTTATAACAACTTCTACCACAAGACTCCTTGGATCATTATATTTAGGAATAGTCACTTTCCCAAGCATGATGTCAGCCAACTGTCCTACCACATGAACCATAGTGGGGTCTTTCCTCTTTCTGCCTGGCTTCTTAAGGCATGCTTCCTTGATTGCTTTGCCATATATAGTAACATATTTTAGGGCTTGAAATAGAGGGATCTTGACAAATACATGTTTCAACTGCTCTAGAATGTCAAAGGTGGGTTCCTCTTTCTCTTCCTTTTGTTTCACAATTTCCAACCTCTGTGGAAATGGTGGTTCTTGTGCACAGTCTACTTGATTGGGACTAGTTTAGGATTTTTAGGTGCATTTAGCTGAATGGGGGCATTTAAAGGCTCCTCTTCCTCCTCAGGAAGATTAGTAATGATGGGTCTAGAAGGAGCTACCAAGGTAGTTCCTAAATGTAGGTGGATGTCACTTACACTCACAACATATGCAGGGAATTGATTTGGATCAATAGAGTATACCGGCTGCTATTGTGGTCTGTTATTTGGGTTAGGTGAGGGTTGAGCTAGTAACTGAGTAGGTTTAGGTGTATTTGAATTGGAACTAGCAAGAGAAAGCATTATAGCAGGATGCTGGGGCTAAGAAGGTGGCTGCATCTAATTAGTTGTCTGTTTTGGCCATTGCTATCCTCCCCTCCATTGAGATGTTTGTTGCCAGTTTCCTAGAGGTGACTGCCAATTCCCCTGAGGTTGTTGCCACTAGGGTGCAGGGTTTTGGTAATTTTGCCAAGTGTTTAGAGGGTTATTCCAAGGCTAAGGTGAATATCCTCCATAGTTGGATGGAGATGGCTATTGCCATTGGTTACCAGATGCATAAGTATTGAAATATGGTCCAGCAAATGATAATGGATCTGGTGGCATACCTTGTCTTGGAACCCATGGCCTCCTTTGCACAACATAGTAGACTTGATCTTCTTCAACCTAGATTGGCTTGAACTTAGGTGGAATTTTCTTACTCTCAATATTAGCTACCATCTTGCATCTGCAATCCCTCTTCTTTTATCTACAATGAGGACAATATTCTTCCAACATTGCCTCTACCTCATCTTGCTTCTTCTTTTCTTGAAGTGTGTCCAGCTGGGTGGCCATATTATTTATGATATCTTGTTTAAAATTAAACAACAAGTGAGTTATCTCCATCCTTGAAACTCCATTGGTAGGGGTTTTGCCCATAAGGGAATGGTAACCTCTTCCTTTCTTCATGGATTCTCTAGAATAATTCCAGCACATCTTCTTAATATCTCCCAAGGCACTTGGGTAATATCTCCTCCTCCCATCAAATCCAAGGCATCCATGCAATGCTCACTTATTCCTCTGAGGAAGAGTAGTTTCTGAGACTCCTCATTGAGTGTATGATGGGGAGATTTTTTCAAACAAAATAGGAACCTTGAGATGTAATCCTCCAAACTTTCATCCTCTTTCTGCTACATTTTGAAAATATCATCTCCTCTCATATCTCCACCCCTACAATAGTGATGCAAGAGCATCCAGTGGTTTAAGAGCACTCTTGCATCACCCAAAAAGAAGATAATTCAAAATCATTGTAGTTTTTTTCATTTCTTTCCATAATCAGTGTTTTTGGTTCCATAATATCCAGAATAATGATGTAGGACTTTCAATTTTTCCAAAACTGCTAAAAATAGCAACCTACCTGTTTTGGAAAGTGTACCTGCTATTTTTGGAAAGTTTGCATTTGAGCACGGATTGAAGTGAAAACTTACAGAAAGTTACATAATGGAAATATAAGACCTTTGGTGAAGGAATTAGGCAAAGATCATTTGTGAGCTAAAAGATATTAAAGTTTTTGTTTTTCGAAAAGCCCCTGAAAATTTCTGAAACGAGATATGAGGCACTAAAACATCCCATAATGTCCTAAAAAGTTGATGGAAATCTATTTACATATTTCCACCATGATAGTTCACATCGCAAGCTTTCTGGTGCTTAAAACGGTTCGTCAATCGGACACTCGGATCAAAATTTATGCTTCCCGGAAGTTGACCTACTTTTGGAGGGAGTTGCAAATTTCAAAATTTAGCTGGAGGCTACCAAAAAGTGCTATTTATGACTATTTTGGGAACCCTAGGTGGTAGTAGAGTTAAGGGGGCCAGTGTAGAGTCAAGAATAGGTGGGAAAATAGAAACCCTAGCTGATTTGGGGTGACAGAAGGCTGAAGATTCTAGAGTCTTGAGGTTGGGAAAGCTGTAATGTGTTGTAGCCAATAGAGGATTCATCCTCTGATTGTCATTGAGCTTCTGTAATGTAATGAGTTGCCCAGATCAATAAAAGAAAGTTCTATTTTATGTGTTCAATCTCTGTTGTTGTGTGTTTTGTGATTTACCCCCTTCATCAAATAGTCTTTATACTTCTCAAGAAATTTCTCTTTAATCTCATCCCAAGTATTGACAATATCACTACCTAGACCCATAAACCATCTCAATGTAGCATCTTTCATGGTAGTAGGAAACAACTTAAGCCTATGAGCATCAGTGTTGTAGTCATAGATTCTGTAGAGAATATCAAATTCAAACAAGAAGGTGTCTGGGTCCTCTATTGCAAGTCCATGGAACTTGGGGAGAACCGAAGCAGGGATGTTCTTGAGGTTATTCACTTCATTTTAATGAGCAATAGGAAATGGAAAGGTTGGTTGATTGGGTCTATTTTGGGCAGCCATAGTTGCTTGGCTGATTATCAAAGCAAATGGATTGTCAATCAAGTTTTAGGCAGATTGTTCTTCAGAGGATGTTTCAGAACTATTCAAATTGGGTAATGCATTAGGAACAAGATTATCTTCTTCTTCTGCTGGGTAGTTTGGATACTCAACTTAGCTGTCATTAGGAATAGGATCATTAGGAAGGAATGTCCCTAATGAATCTCTTCTTCTGCCTCTATGCATGCAATATACACTCAGTATCAACCAACTCACACAAAGAATGTTGTGAATGGATTGTGGGTCATTACTTCCTAAATGAGGGGTATACTAAGAGCACACTTCAAAAATACTTCTGCAAGAAATAATACTAAAAATGACTCCTAAGATCTTCCTAGTTTGACACCATCCCTGACAATGGTACCAAAAATGTTGGTCTCCTACAATGATTTAACAACTAAGCCCATAAAGCTAACTCAGAGATTAGACATCTAACCTAAATAGTTGTCTTAATCACTATGAAGGTGCATTTAACTTGTCAACGCAGGGACGTGAACTTGAAATGGGTTAGCATAGTATGTGCACTAGGAACTCCAAAGTAGCCACATTCATTCTACGGCTAAGAAAGACATAATGTTGAAAGTAAATTGCTTGGAAAGAAATAACATAAATGCTGAACATCAACCAACAACTATACTAAGCTGAAGTACATGACAGAAAATGAAAATCTAGGCAAACAAACAGGAAACTACTCTGTCTACTTTAGTTGCTGGAACAGATAGTGCCAGATTTTAACTAACTGCTTGATAGAAAATAACAACTAAACTAAAGGATGGAATGCTCACCAAGTGGGCCCCCTTGGATGAGTATCCCTTAAGACAAATGTAAACTCAGAGATGCAAACTTATAACTTCATTTTATTCATTGGAAAACATGAGTACAAACGAGCAACATAACTGTATTACTAAAAAACTTAATAATGCGAGTACAACCTCATATTAATCAACCCCTTAGAAGGAGCATTTGAGTCTTATTTATAGAAAGAAAAAATACAAACCAACTACCTAGCAAGGAAGTCAACTCCAACAAATTAGGAGGACGCCACTTTAGGGAAAGCATAGAAAGTGGAGAGGAGGTTATGCATGCGTGGAATCTAGTCAAGCATGTTTGCCTTGACACAGATCTAGCACAACAGTAACTCCTATATTCACTCAATAAGCAATTAAGACTAGTTACAAGGTAGTTATCTTCCCTCCATTTGACATTTGAATGACCACCTTGTTGACTTTGATGGTGAGTGACCAACTGACAAAATATTCCTCAATTTTATAGGCTGCTAATTATATCTGCATAACAATATTAGTACACATAATAATTGCATATCTGTAACTATCTTAGAGTAACATTTATTAATCCATATGTAAAATTAACATAGATAGTTCATATAGCATGCCAATGTCATTAAATATTATAGGAAATAACCTATACCCAATATCTTATGGTTTTGAGGAAATATCATGAAAAGATCAAGATCTAGGTACCAAAGTCCATGATAACTATAGCAAATGGATAATAAATTCTAACAAAATTGAGTCATAAACTAGACTCATCAGACATTGCATTTATTTAATAAATTAATATATTATAATTATGGATCCACATAGAAATGATGTCCCACTTGGAAAGAATCTCAAGATTTATTGGAAATGACATATTACACTAGTTGGATATTGCACTATGATACATGTAAGAGAATAAATGTCATGTAATTTGTATAAGAGCACCTATCATATTGTAAGATGTGTAAGAGAGTTTATGACACATATGAGCATCTTTGAAGATATTTGAATAGTCTAAATGGAACACTAAACTTTGGTAGGTGGACTCTTTTGACTTGGGAATTATATTCTATAATGGGAGATACAATTATTATGTGGAACATTGACCATGTATTTGGGTTCCGAAATTGGGCTCATGGTATTGGAAACCATTGATGGTTTATAATTTTGGACTTACCTATACATTGGATGCTTGGGATGGAGGTATTGTGTCATATTTTATGTAGGGTTATGCTGCTAAGATTCCTCTAGATTGTAGAGTGTTGATTTCTTCATAAAGAGAAGCTTGATATTGCATTATAACCATGTTGTTTCTAATAATATATTGGCTTCAATGCTTTGGATGATGGTTTTCCCTTATGAGGGTTTCCCAGAGTATATCTATGCCATTCTTATGTGGTTGTTCTTTCTATTCTTCCTATCATATTTGTTTCATTATTGTTCTTATTCTTAGTGTTGTTTACATGCCATAACTTTGTTGAAATTTTATTAGATTAAATAACTTGTAAAATCTCTCATCTTAGGATTAAGGAATACATTATTTTGTATTTCCCTTTATTTGGTATTAAAACCTAACCAATTTGTTAGATTTGTGAGAGGAGTAGGGCCTCTTTTATATTAATCCTTATTTGAGTGGGAGTTTATTGCAATTGATCTTGTTTTCAAGAAATAGACATGGCTATTACTTCTTGAATGGAGGTGGAGAGTTTAAATGGAACTAACTTTGAGCTTTTAAGATGAAGGATTTTGGAGTTGATAATTTGGTGACCTAGAGCTCTTGTTTGGTAGTATGGGATAAGTTCTTGGTCATGTGGAGGCTACTTAGAGTTTTTATTTTGTGTTATTATACAATTGTAAAGTGCTTATTGTGGGGGATTTTTTTA
Source organism: Cunninghamia lanceolata (assembly GCA_027924645.1). Classification (NCBI taxonomy): domain Eukaryota; kingdom Viridiplantae; phylum Streptophyta; class Pinopsida; order Cupressales; family Cupressaceae; genus Cunninghamia; species Cunninghamia lanceolata. The sequence continues at coordinate 1,103,395 of BSBN01001207.1, forward strand.
GCCACCTACTCACATGGGAAAGCATTAGCCATTGTTTAAAGTGCTAATGTTATTTGCTTGGCTTTAGCATCTAGTTACATGAGAAAACACTAGATGTTTAGCTATTTCAATCTTTCATGTTTCAAATGCATGTGCTTACAGGTTGTAGGTTAATGATGTTTTGGATCTACATGGATAGATACATCATATGCATGTACTTGCATGTTGTAGATTCATGGTGTGTTGAATCTACATGTTGCAGATTTGTTATATTTTAACATTTCAAATGTGAATCTCATGGTTGCAAATTTGCATGGTGGTTTTGTGTGTCTTGTTGATACATGCAAGCTATTCTTTTTAATGAACGTGTTTTGCGATATTTATCTTTAAAATCTACGTTCTTTGTAGATACGTGGCAGATTGTTATTCAAATCATAATTCTTGAGGGTTGTTTGAATGAGAAATATTTGCATACTTGTATGCATGATTTTGGGCATAGTTGGAAGCCTATTCATTGATCTCTATTTCTTGACTTGAAATTGTCTATTGTTGTTGATTTAGGGAATTTTTTTATCTAATTTTTCTATCATGAGTAGAATATGCATGTTGTCTCAGATCTATTATTTATTCCTTGTTGTTGATAGTGTGTTGAATCTGCATGATTTTGGGTTTGTGAGTGTTTGGTGGATCCAAGTTGCATGGTTTCTTTGAGATCTATGAGTTTTGTTTTAAAGTTTAATTTGGATTCAGTTTTGGCCCATGTTCATGCTTCTATCACCTTTGTTGTAGGTTGCATGTGGGGAGTTCCATTGTTGGTTCCATGTTTGTGTAGTTGTATGTTGAATGAAAAAACATAGTGTTGATAGCGTTGTGTGTGTAATATAGAGATTTGCCATTAAAATAATGGTAGTGAGTTGTTGGTCCTTTTGAGCATCTCTATTTTTTTTTGTAGATTGTTTGGATGTCATTGAGAGGCATGATCTACATAGAATATATTGTAGATTTTAGTTTGTTGGTCTATGGCTATCATTGACCATTTGCATGACTAGGTAATAGAGAGGCAATCAGATGGACTATTGAGAATATCTTTTGAAGACCACATAGGAAGAAGGAAGATGTTTTGGATACCATTAATGGTATTGGTCAAATACAACATGAGGTATTTAGTTATGCATCTATTGTTTAGATAGATGGTTTTTAGGGCTTTGAGGACGTGAATGATACAGCCATGAAAGGCTCTAGATCATAGTTTAATGGTATTTTTATGCATGAACATGGTTGTGACAAATTATCTTCTAGGTTTAAGATGGTGACCACGATGCCATGAGAAGCTCTAGAGTAGATAGTGAGAGTTTTAGTATGACATGGTTGTGCTCGCAAATATTTCATGAGAATGTTTATCATGATGCCTTCAGAAGCTTTGGGTCACTTTTAATGGGAGTTTGGTAGGATGTGGGTCTGTTGTTTGTAGACAACTTGTCTTTAGATATTAAGGACATGTACTATTGTACCATAGTAGGTCTTGGATCTCAAGTGGGAGTATTGGAAATATATAGTTTCTTATGAGTAAATTATTCAAATAGAGACATGATCGATTATAAGGATTCAAATTGTGGTTCCATAAGGAAATTCTTGGAGCTTGCATTGATTGTGCAATGGGAGCATTACCTATGGTTTAGAGGTACTCTTCTAGTGTTGAGTATAATGATCAATTTCCCTTGGAGAGCTCTTAGATATTGTAGTGTTGCAATTAGAGTTTGGCTAGCATGAGATGATTAGCTGTGTACTTGTAGTTGCTATATATATTAGGGTGAGGTTGGAAATCTCTTGATTATTGGAGATAGAGTGTTGGAATGTGTTGATTCGTTCAATGGTTTTTAGTATAAATACCTAGGATCCTACACCTAGGGATAAATGTGACTTCAACATGGACTGATTAGGAACAATATCATACCCCACTCTTAAGGATGTCCTCCTAGCTAAGAATGAAACCTAAAATGTATAGGCCACATGTTATTCAAATGGATTCTTATTTTGCTTTGTCTTCTAATGTTGACAAGTCTTGAATTATGGAGATGTTAGTTTTGAGGATGAGTTTTGAGAAATATAGAATATTGTTAGTGGCTAAGGGCTAATTCTTAGGTTGAGGAAAAAGATATTGGGGATCTCTCCTAGTGAGAAGATTACATCTTTTAAATTCATTGATTTGTTTCTATTGTGTTTGACCTTGAGGTTAAATAATTATATGTTGAGAAAATTTTCTATATACAGATTTTGTTGTACCCACCCATGTATTAATTTTTAGCTTGTCCTAACTATTCTACGATTGGGTTAAAAGTTATATAATGAGATGATTTTAATATGATATAACTATATATAGAATGGATATATACCTTTCTAGATTACATGTACTTTGGTTGATATATGTTGCTTCAACTTCGATCTTTATTGTCAGATTTGATTCCTTTCTTGAGTGTGCATGATATAGATGCAAATGAGGATTAGTATATGCTTGGACTCAACCATATTCTATCCTCACAATTTTTTTATTTTGATAGGTGATCCTACCCATGCTCATTGAGTTTAGCACTGGGATTATCTATTACACATCGATATATCTAAATCATGCTTGTGTATGAGATGGTTTTTAGTTAGATGTGGATTTTCATATTATCACATTGGTGGCTATGTGCATACTATACTTCATTTATTATATATTGGATAGGTATGCTTGACAATTTCCTTGAGAGTGTGTAGGCACAGGTTTTCCCCAACAATGATTAATAGGTGACAATTGATTTGGATAAATGTGTTATGTGTTATCTTTCCTATCTTGCTCAAAGTTGAGATATGAGATGTGTCTTGTGTGACCCTATGAGCCTAAATCTGAATTGGTAGATTTTGGCTCCTTGAGTCATGTGGAAACTCATAATTGTATATATGTGTTTTCTTGGCTTTGGTGATTTATTTTATTTTATTGTTTTCCAAAAAATTGCCTAACTTTTTTGATTAAATCTATTTAATCAATTTCCTTATGTTTATTGTGTGCTAGCAAAGTGATTTTTATGTTGGTAATTAATTTAAATCATAATTTTATGTTTCAACAATGTATTTTAATGTTGTTGAGTGAAATAATCAAATTCATGCTTTAGTCGAGAAATCGTACCATTATATTATGCCTAGTATGTATAATTTTTGTATGTTTGTATTCTTTGTATGTTTTCAAAAGTAAAAATAAAATAAAATAGGCATGCATATGATTAAAAGTTTGCAAATGTCAATTTAAATAAAAAAAAATTATATTATTATAATTTGGGAACATAAAGATGGGTTTTTGGGAATAAAATATGGAAAAAGCCCATTTTTGGGTGTGAATCTTTGGTGGAACTTTTGGGGGGAAGGTAGTTGGTCTAGTGTGGGAGTTTTATTATAGAATGGTGCACTTGTTTTTGACCTTCTCCATTGTGTTGGGTGTGGAAATAGAAGCTCTTGGTTGGGGCATGGTGATTTGAGAGCCTGCACTATCCCTCCCTTTGTGCCTTCTCTTCATTTCTTTCCCCTCCCTTGCTATTGGCATGAGGGTTTCCCCAAAGTTTTTCTTGTAGCTTGGATGTGGTGAGAAGAGTTGATGTTGTGTTATAAGGGATTTTCATCCATGGCATGCCTCTTCTCTTTTTGGTGTGTTCGGTTAAAGGTAAGGGTCTTACATTCACCCTTCTTGGTATGAATTTTTCCCTTTTTTGCATTTTGGCCATGCCCACAATAGGTGGAGCATATGGCAAAAATTACATAGAGTTTATTGCATGAGAGGAGTCCCTAGATTAATTGCAGTAGGGTTGTCCCTTGTTTATGGTTTCTTGATTTCCTTAGAAATTTTGAATTAGTGTCATAATGTTTCCAAATTTTCCATGAAATATGTTTGTGAATTGAAAAGGGTGCTTTTAAGGTCCTAGGATTTAGAAGAGTATGCTTGGATTATCAAACTTTGATGTTTGGAATTTTGGTGATAATGTAATGAAACCTTGGGGTTGTGAAAAGGGCTTGCTTGAGTTTTGAATAAAAAAATGGAGTGCATGTATGTGCCTTGTTCATACCTCATTTCTATGTCATGCACCTTCGTTTGTCTTTAGTCATGTGTTCATGCATTGGTTGATGAGTGCTTCTCTTATTTATGCCTTTCTTAGGAACACTTCATGAGGTGGGCGTAACTAACATATGTATGGAGTGGTGAAGGAATGTACCTCCTTTCAAGTATATTTTTCTTGGCTAATCCTTTCTTCATTGTGCATTGGATTGCATACTGAATGTGTGCCTATGATTTCATGCTTCTTTTGATTAGTGTGTCTCATCCCCCTTGCTTGTGGTTTCCTCATGGGTGATATGTTGGGACCCCTTGTGTATGAATGGATGGTGTTGTTAAATCCCTCATGTGTTTTCACTTGATAATCTGTGTGTTTAATGGATCTAGTAGGTGTATGCATGGATGGTGTTGATAGGACCTCATGTATACATGCCTGGTGATCCATGTATTGATATGATTAACTTATGTATGTTATTTTTTTGAGGTTGATTCTCCCTCATGTATGTTGATTGGAAGCCTACATATGTGGTGTGGAAGATATGTGCATGTTCAATCCTCCTCTCCCTTTTGTACCTTGAATTGTATATCTAATGAGAGCTTGTGATCTCTTTTCTTGTGTGTGATTGGTGTGATTTTCCCAATTTCACGTGTATATGTATCTTATGCCTCGTATGAGATTTCAAATTCTTTCTTTATGGTGTTGGTTGTTATCCCTATTTGTGTTTATTTGATGTGATATTGGGATAACCTATTTGGCATGTGTATGTATTATGTGGTGGATGTTATTCCTCTTGTATGCTTGATGAGTCCTTGTGTGTGTGGTGGTGTTGCATGCTTGTCCAACCTTGCGTATAGTTGTGAGTGTGATGGACTACCCCGATTGGTTGTCTTCCAATTCAAAGGGGTGGGACTAAGGGTTCCACATGGTTGGGTGGCATTGAACCACTGTTGGGGAGGCTCATGAATTATTGGAGTAGAGTGGATAGCATGTAGGGAATTTCATCATCAACCATTTGATATTATGCTCTTTTCTTTCTTTGTATAAAATGTATGAATTGAGGGCCTAGTTGTCCTTATTTCTAAACTGTATAAGATGTTCATGGGTAGTAGTGTGTTGTGCTAATTTCCAGCCTAGGAGGTGATGCAATTCAATATTTATTATGGTGTAATCAACCATGAAGTCATATTTTGTATGGATGTCATAATGGTCTTTGTCATGTTTATTTGGCTTAGAAAACATGATTCTTTAAGTATGGTTTCTTATCTTTTAGACCTAATCTTGTCATGACCTTATTGGGGATTCATACCCCCTTTTTAAAATTAAGTGTTGCTATGTGGTTTGGTAGAGTTCTATCATCTTCTTTGGTTGTTCCTTTATGAACTTTGCCATTTTATTGCATGGAATGTTCTTGAGAAAGTGATTTCTGCTTTGCAAGGGCTTGTACCACTTTCCAAGGCATTTGGGAAGCTTGTGCTTAGCCAATGTGGGGCCCATGTGTGCTTGAGTACTTGGTATAGTGTAATGTCCCCTTTTAGGATATTCTTGATTTCTTTAACCTGCACACAAGAATAACTACTAGAAAGGGACATTAGTGATATTAAAGATCAATAAATTAGAATATAGTAATGAAATCAATACATCATAACATAACTAATGATATAGCATAAACAATATTTAGTTCAACATATAGTTACCCAATCCTCGAGCTGATCCTATGATGGATCCCATAGGAATATTTGTAAGTTAGAGCATGATGGAGGGCACACTTCCTACCTATCACATCTTGACAAGGGCATGATGGAGGGAACACTTCCTACTTATCATCTCTTGACGAGGGTATGATGGAGGGCATGCTTCCTACCTATTATCCCTTTAACATAGCTTAATGAGAGCATGATGGAGGGTATTCTTCGTACCTATCATCTCTTTAAAATAACTTGATGAGAGCATGATGGAGGGCATTCTTCGTACCTATCATCTCTTTAACATAATTTGATGAGAGCATGATGGAGGTCATTCTTCCTACCTATCATCTCTTTAACATAACTTGATGAGAGCATGATGGATGGAATTCTTCCTACCTATCATCTCTTTAACATAATTTGATGAGAGCATGATGGAGGGCATTCTTCCTACCCATCTCTCTAACATAGCTTGCTTGTAATTAAATAAGATAATTATAAGTACCTCTTGATCAATAAATATAGATCAGTTCAAGGATGGTAATATATCCTCTTGCTGGTCACAATTGTTTATATGACTTGATCAATTGGTGATTCCAATCTACTATTATATATATGAGGGTGACTGATTTATATCTCTATACGATCCTTTTTCTATATCTCTTTCTTGCAGATCTACTTTCTCTTTTTTTGAATATGTATTCTTCAATTCCCAATCTGTCCTCTTCCTCACTCACACCTATCTAAACTTATACCTTAAACCCCTTATGAAGAGAGGTATCTCTTGGAAGATAAATAACCTTTCAAAAGGGACATGATTTTTGTTAGCAATACTGCTTTTTTATTATCTTTGTTTAATACTAAACTGACTTTGTTATGAATCGGTGCCTTTCCTTTAAGAAATCCCAGCCTATAATAAACTAATCGCTGCTTGTTTAACCCTCCATGTGCCAATCACAGTACCATGAGAATATATTCGGTGCTGCTAATATTCCCTTGTTTATTTCTGAATAATCACAGCCTTAACTTTTATATTCTTCATAATATATTGGTTGCCAATATGAATCGCAGCGCTTCATCTATTGATCATTGCAATATATATTTATATTATTATATAATAATGATATTTAATATTTATATTATATAATAATAATAATAATAATAATAATAATAATTAATATTGATATTTATATTGATAATTATAATTTATATTATTATATAATAATATATTTAATAATAATATTTATATTGATAATTATATTTGTTAATGATATATTCAATTATTTAATCAAATATATATTGTATTAGAATATTTATAATATAATATTTAATAATTTATATAATATTTAATTTATTATTTAAATGTAAGAATATTCGATTTATAATATTAATATGGATTTTAATGTCATTCATATCTTTAATTTGAATGAACAATACATAATCAATTCAATTGTAAATTATCAATATAGGGACATGACATATAGATCATTTTCACACAAAACACACAATGAAGGGGTTATGCACCGTCAAACAATAATTGAAAGCTTGTTTCCCCTACCTTGTGAATTTTTTTGTAATTGTCTAAAATTGTAGGATGTGGCTTGTCCAAGTCATAGGTGTGCAAATGACTAAACTTGGCTTAGAGTCTTGGTGTTGTTAGATGCACTTTAGACACCAAAGTTTGAAATGTGTGCTAATGACTAGACTCCATAGTCCAAATTGCCTTCCAAAGGAGTTTAGACTTGCAATGGAAAATTGATTGTGTTGTTATTTGCACTTAGAACTTTGAAGTCCAAAGGAACTTTGTTAGTTGGCCTTTGAAGGACAAGATGGATGCCCGTTAGGATCAGGCTTCTCTTAGTGTTTTAAAAAATTGCAAGCTATTTCCCAAAGTCTGAAGTCTAAACATGGTCCCTTTGGTGCTTGGCATTTTGTGGATGGATTGTCTTCTATGTAAAATGCAAACTTGTTAATCGAGATTTGAAGATTGAGGTTAAATTCTCTAGAGGCCATAGTTCAAATTGAGTTGGGTTTGTCATGTTTTAATTATTGATCAGACCTCAAAGTTCAAAGTGGATAGTACATGTTAGACTCTAAAGTCCAAGTAGTAGGTCACCAACTCTTGGTTTTCATCATTTAGTGGAGGGAGTGGTTTTTCTTGGCTATTCAACATCGCTTAGACTTAAAGCCCAAGGTGTTGAGTTTAGGTTGGACCCCAAGGTCTAAAGGACTTTTTGAGGTGTCATTTGTGGGTTGGCCTTGAGGTTCTACAATCTTGGCTTAGAAGTCCAAGTAGGTTGTCCAAATTGTTAAATGTATTCTAGGGGCCAAATTTTGAGTTAGTGTGGGAGCATGCAACTCAAACTCTAAAGTCTAAAATTATGTAGATTTTCCCTCTGAAATCCAAATCAATGTGGAGTGGTCTTTGTCCTCTTACTTTTTCAGATACTTGAGGGGTGGCTTGTTAATCAAGGTTTAGTGGGTTGTCCTTTAACATAAGGACCTTGGTCTTTCTGTGGACCTTATTGCTTGAGTTAATCACAATGTTTGAGGTTGTGGTGTAGTTAGTCTTCTACTTGTGACACATGTCACCATGTCACCATAGATTCCTAAGTTTTCCTCATCTCTAAGAAAGCCACATTGTAGTTATACATGTACAAGGTGCCATGGTACTATTCAAAAATACACCTCAATATGTATGTAGTTGAGTAGAGATGATTAAAACTTAGGAAGCTATGGTGACATGTGGCATTAGCTAGGGGTGATGCTATTAACCATACCTTTCTACGTGAGAGTAGCTCCTTCTCTTTGTTGAATGGACCCTTGAGTGGTCCATAGCGCTAGCCTATCTTTCATTGCCCCTCTTGATGGTACTACTAGAATCCAACATATGATTTGTTGATAACTGAGAGGGGGGGGGGGTGAATCAGTTATCCTAATTATTTCTTCTTTTGAACCTTCTTCTTAATCAAAGCAGTATTGAATCAAACAGACAAATATCATCATGAAATAAGAAACACATGACATAGTATTTTGACGTGGAAACCTGGTTAAGGGTGAAAACCATGGGGTGATTAACCCAAAGATTATTCTCTATTAGAAGAATAAGGAATTACAAAATGGCACTTGCCAATTAGGGCTCACTGCCTGAGCACACTGCTCACAAAGAGGCCCACTGCCTACAAGGAGACACACTGTCTACAAAGTGATAAGAATCACAGTCTTGAACTGAAGAATGACATCTTTACCATGTCCGGATCAGTTCCATTAAGCCCAGAAACATCTGCTCTTCCTTCTGCACTTCTCTTCACTACTTCACCTTTTTCCACATAAGCCACACTACAAAATGAACTCACAAATCTTTATTTATACAAGACATCAACTTAGGAACAATCATCTAAGTCAGAAATCAATCATAAGAATATCTGCAAGATGAATGACACATCCGGTCGGCCACCATAAGAACATTCGCAGGATGAACAACTCATCCGGTCGGCTAAACAGAGCAAAAACTTCATCTGAAAGAATATCTTCAATTCTGGGCTCTACTGTCAATGCGAACCAACAACATGACCTCAACATGATCCAGGAACCTTCACAAGCTTGCCTGAATGACCAGGTACATCCGCATTTCCTTTACTTACTGAAATCTCTTATCCTCCTTATCCGGAACTTCAAGAATACTGTCTGTCGCCACTGTCATAATGCAAGAGGTACTTCCAGACCTCCAAATCATACACAACTTGAGATGGCACATCACAAGGACATCCCAAAGACTCCTTCCAATCCGCAGATTAGGATTATACAGTTCCGGACCTCACCGGACCTTTTGTGATCCTCTGTCACCTCTGAATACTTGCCGGAACCGGTTCTACACTGACAGCCACAACTCCTTCAGATCTTCATGCGGACCTCTGAAATCTTAACTGAAGCATCTCAAGACCCATATCTACAAACCCTTTAATCCGCATCCTCCGGTTCGCATCCTATACAGTACATTTGCCTTCTTCTCATCACTGTTCTTTACTGTTCCTGACTGAGGCTAATTTTCTCAATATCCTCAGCACACTGCTCATTGAATCCTTCTTGTCAAAGCAATATGAGTATGTTGACATCAATGACAACACTGGTTTACCTTATACTTGCAACAATCTCCCCCTTTGTCATTGATGGCAACATATGATGTGAAAAACCATCAAGACAAGAAACTTCTCCTTTCTGTCACTTCTCCCCCTATCAGCAACATGTCTTCTCCTCATTTTACTGCTTCTCTTTTGATCATCAACTACTTGTTTTTCACATGTCTTCTCTCCCCCTTTGACATCAATGGCAAAGGGCTCATACTTGCAATTTTAACATATCAGAATCATACCAGCTGCTCCCCCTTAGTAGCAGCTCCCCATCATCAATCCAGATCACAAGATATGACTGTGATATCCACCGGATTGATGCACATCAGTGCATCCTAGTTTATCACCGGAGGGGCCATGACCCCTAACTTCTCCCGGAGATATTCAAAAGAGTCCTTGGGAAGAGGTTTAGTAAAGATATCTGCAATCTGATCCTTGGAGGGAACATACTCCAACCTGACTTCTTCCTTGTTTACTTGTTCTCTCAAGAAATGAAACTTGATAGATATGTGCTTAGTCTTAGAGTGTAATATCGGATTCTTGGAAATATTAATTGCACTTGAATTATCACAGAAAATTGTGATAGGCTCCGCATATTCAATTTTAATATCTCTTAGCATCTGCTTCATCCATAGGATTTGAGTGCAACTACTTGCTGCTGCAATGTATTCTGCTTCAGTTGTAGACAGAGATATTGCATCTTGTTTCTTGCTTAGCCAAGAAACCAATCTCTTCCCCAAAAAGAATGCTCCACCACTGGTGCTCTTTCGATCATCTACATCTCCTGCCCAATCTGCATCTGTGTAAGCATGAAGAGAGAAATCCGGATCTCTAGGGTACCATAGACCATACTCAACTGTTCCTTTCAAGTACCTAAAAATTCTTTTGATTGCCATAACATGAGATTCTCTAGGATCAGCCTGGAATCTTGCCACAAGACCAACAGCCTGCATTATATCTGGTCTGGTCTGAGTGAGATACAACAATCCACCAATCATTGATCTATACATTGTCTGATCTGCCTTTGGAGAGTCATCATCTTTGCTCAACTTACATCCGGTTGCCATGGGAGTGTTCATTGGTTTTGAATCTTCCATACCAAATTTCCTTAACAATTCTTTCACATATTTGGTCTGAGAAATGAAGATTCCTTTCTTTGTTTGAGTAATTTGCAGACCCAAGAAGAAATTCATTTCACCAAGCATAGACATTTCAAACTCACATTTCATCTGATTTGCAAAAGTTTTGCACATACTATCTCTTCCTCCAAAAATGATATCATCTACAAACACTTCAACAATCAAAATGTTTTCATGATCAATTTTGAAATATAAGTTACTGTCAGCAGTACCTTTGTTGAATCCAATCTGCACAAGATGCTTATCCAACCTTTCATACCATGCTCTTGGAGCTTGTTTTAATCCATACAATGCTTTCTTTAACTTACAGACCATATCATCATTGTCAGATAATTGAAATCCATCCGGTTGTTCAATGTAAACTTCTTCTTCTAGATCACCATTTAGGAAGGCAGACTTGACATCCATCTGATATACCTTGAAGTCTTTGAAGGCAGCAAATGCAAGAAATAATCTGACTGCTTCAATTCTTGCCACGGGAGCAAAGGTCTCTTCATAATCAATTCCTTCTATTTGGGAATAGCCTTTGCAGACCAATCTAGCTTTGTTTCTGATTACTTTACCAGCTTCATTTAATTTGTTCCAGAAGACCCATTTGGTTCCAATCACATTCCTGTCTCTAGGTCTGGGAACAAGATCCCAAGTATGATTTTTCTCAATTTGCATTAATTCATCTTTCATTGCTTTAGTCCAGTTTTCATCATTGCAGGCTTCATTTACTGTTTTAGGTTCAATCTTTGAAATTAGACAACATTCATCCTGATTTTGAGCAACATTCCTTCTAGTTTGCACACCTTTGCTTCTGTCCCCTATGATTTGATCTTCAGAGTGGTTTAGTGTCACATACCTTGAAATTTTGGGAGTATCCTGCACTGCTGCTTCTTGATCAGGCTCATTCAAACCTATCTCTTCTTCCTGATTTACCGGATCAGGCTGACTCTGTCTTACCGGAGAGGATTGAGTTCCTTGAACACTGTCTTGGTCATCTTCATCAGATTCATAAAATCTTGAGGGCTTCTCAATTCCTTCATCAACTTTCACATTAGTGCTTTCTATCATCTTCCTCAGTCTCTTATTGTAACACCGGTATGCTTTGCTTTGAGTGGAGTAGCCCAAGAAAATTCCTTCATCACTTCTAGCATCAAACTTTCCTAGATCTTCATCTCTTTTGATATAACACTTGCTACCAAATACTCTGAAATATTTCACAGTGGGAGTGATGCCAAACCATAGTTCGTAGGGGGTCTTACCGGTATTGTTTCTGATTTGAACTTGATTTAGAGTGTAGACTGCAGTGCTGATAGCTTCTTTCCAGAACATCTGAGGAACATTTGCTTCCAACATCATTGTCCTGGCAGCTTCCTGGATGGTCTGGTTCTTTCTTTCAACTACTCCATTCTGCTGTGGAGTCCTAGGAGCAGACAATTGTCTCCTTATACCCTGCTTCTCACAATAGTCAATGAACTCTCCAGATGTAAATTCACCACCTCTATCAGACCTTAGACACTTTAGTTTTAATCCGGTTTGATTCTCTACCAAAGCTTTGAAGATTTTGAACTTCTCAAATGCTTCAGATTTTTCTTTTAGAAAGGTAACCCACATCATCCGGGAATGATCATCAATTAACAACATGAAATATCTATCACCTTGCAGACTCTTGATTCTTGTCGGACCACAGAGATCAGTATGTACTAATTCCAACAATCCGGTAGAAGACTGATCTTTGCTTTTGAAAGAGACTCTGCTTTGTTTACCTAGCTGACATTCTTTGCACAAACTATTTCTAGGTTTCATCAATTTTGGAAGATCTCTTACAGCCTGAGTATTGCTTATCTTGATGATGTTATCAAAATTTACATGACACATTCTTCTATGCCATAACCAACTCTGATCAATTTGAACAAACAAACAACTTTTATTTGAACCAACCAGATGAAAGATATTACCTTTTGTCTGAGTACCGGATGCAATTTCAGTTCCGAAGCTTGTAAAGATTCTGCATTTTCCATTCTTAAACCGAAGATCATAGCCTTTGTCTACTAACTGACCAACACTGAGAAGATTGTGCTTCAATCCTTCAACATATAGTACATTACCTGTTTTGCTCTTTCCATCAAAGGAAATAGTTCCCCTGCCTCTGATTCTGCCAGCAGAATTGTCACCAAACTTTACCATTCCTCCTTCATACCTTTCCAAATTCAAGAACTTATTCTTGTCACCAGTCATATGGTGAGAACATCCACTATCAATAACCCAATCATCCTTTTCTTCCACTTGAGCAGCCAAAGCTTTTTGAACAACTTTGTGATTGACAGATTCAGAGAGTATTGAATCTTCTTCCTTGATGGCAATAAACACCCACTCATTTCCGGATTTGCTTCCTAGTTCTGATTCATCATCTGTTACTCCTTCATTGTCATCTTCTTCATGAACATAATAGCAATTCTTTTGAAACCTTTGTCTGTTAGTATTAGACCTTGCAGATCTTTCCGGACATCTTGAAGCAAAATGACCAATCTTATTGCAGTTGAAGCACTTAAAGGGTAGTTTTCCTTCATACTTACCGGATCCTCTTGGTAGTCTTTTTGCAATGAGGGCTTCAAGTTGAGCTGTTTCTACTACTTCTTCTTCCATGTCTCTTCTTGCTTGAGCATACCATGTCATCTTCCTTGAAGAGTTTTCTCCCGGATCAATTCTCTGTTTGCCTTTCACATAGGCACTGGCTTTGAAAGCAGATTCAGTCTTGGGAAGATCATCTCCAAACTCGGTCATTTCAAATGCAGCTAGCTTGCCAGCCAATTGTTCTCTTGTGACAGTTGTGTGGGCTCTGAATTCATCAATTGCAGCAACCTTGATTTTGTAGGCAGCAGGAAGGGATCTAAGGATTTTGCAAACGATCTCATTTTCATCCAGAGTTCCACCAGCATTTCTAATTCCACACACTAGTTCATTCACTCTTGGCATAAAAGTAGTGATGTTTTCATCATCTCTCATCTTCAGTCTTTTGAATTTCCCTTTCAGACTTTGCAACCTTGCACTTTTGACAAACTCATCTCCTTCATACAGAAGTTCTAGTTTAGTCAGGATCTCATATGCAGTTGGTAGGTCAATAACATTTGAGAGATCTGAGTCATTCAATGCGCTTATAAGAGCTTCCTTGGTCCGCAGATTGTTTTCAGCTTCTGTGATTTCATTCAGAGTTGTCGGACCACCTTGTGGAGGTACATATGGTTTTGAAACCATGGCCAAGTATGCTTTTCCCATACATTCCAGGTGACATTTCATGCGACCCTTCCAGAGAGTAAAATTGGTTCCATCGAACTTCGGACTATCCTTTTTGTATGACGACATCCTAGATCTCCTCAAGCGGTTAAGCTTCTTTCAGAGGAACCTCGGTCTGATACCAATTGTTGATAACTGAGAGGGGGGGTGAATCAGTTATCCTAATTATTTCTTCTTTTGAACCTTCTTCTTAATCAAAGCAGTATTGAATCAAACAGACAAATATCATCATGAAATAAGAAACACATGACACAGTATTTTGACGTGGAAACCCGGTTAAGGGCGAAAACCACGGGGTGATTAACCCAAAGATTATTCTCTATTAGAAGAATAAGGAATTACAAAATGGCACTTGCCAATTAGGGCTCACTGCCCGAGCACACTGCTCACAAAGAGGCCCACTGCCTACAAGGAGACACACTGTCTACAAAGTGATAAGAATCACAGTCTTGAACTGGAGAATGACATCTTTACCATGTCCGGATCAGTTCCATTAAGCCCAGAAACATCTGCTCTTCCTTCTGCACTTCTCTTCACTACTTCACCTTTTTCCACATAAGCCACACTACAAAATGAACTCACAAATCTTTATTTATACAAGACATCAACTTAGGAACAATCATCTAAGTCGGCAATCAATCATAAGAATATCCGCAAGATGAATGACACATCCGGTCGGCCACCATAAGAACATTCACAGGATGAACAACTCATCCGGTCGGCTAAACAGAGCAAAAACTTCATCTGGAAGAATATCTTCAATTCCGGGCTCTACTGTCAATGCGGACCAACAACATGACCTCAACATGATCCAGGAACCTTCACAAGCCTGCCTGAATGACCAGGTACGTCCGCATTTCCTTTACGTACTGAAATCTCTTATCCTCCTTATCCGGAACTTCAAGAATACTGTCTGTTGCCACTGTCATAATGCAAGAGGTACTTCCGGACCTCCAAATCATACACAACTTGATATGGCACATCACAAGGACATCCCAAAGACTCCTTCCAATCCGCAGATTAGGATTATATAGTTCCGGACCTCACCGGACCTTTTGTGATCCTCTGTCACCTCTGAATACTTGCCGGAACCGGTTCTACACCGACAGCCACAACTCCTTCAGATCTTCATGCGGACCTCTGAAATCTTAACTGAAGCATCTCAAGACCCATATCTACAAAACCTTTAATCCGCATCCTCCGGTTCGCATCCTATACAGTACATTTGCCTTCTTCTCATCACTGTTCTTTACTGTTCCTGACTGAGGCTAATTTTCTCAATATCCTCAGCACACTGCTCATTGAATCCTTCTTGTCAAAGCAATATGAGTATGTTGACATCAATGACAACACTGGTTTACCTTATACTTGCAACATGATTATGGTTATGGTTTGGTTTGGGCATGATGTTTCACTCGAGACCATGATACTTGGCATAGGTTTGCTCTAACCTTGGTATTCAACATTTAGGTATGATTTATTATACTAAGGAAACTTTGGTATTATGATAGAGTTAGCCTCTGTGAAAATTATTATCATTTTGGCATGTTAGAACAATAATTGTGTTGCAATTTGACTTATGCTATGATTTTACTTTTGATTTTGGTAACTACCATACCTACCCATGTTTTGACATGGAGCATATGGCTATCATGCCACACCACACTGATGTTCTGAAATAGTATAGGTGGTGATGATGTGTTTCTATTTTGAAGTAATCTAAGCTTGAAAACATGATTCCACATGGCATTACATGAAAGTGCTTATGTTTTGTTCTTGCATGGTTGCTATGAGGTACATCGTTGTTGGATGAGGCTCATTTGCACATGTAGAAGAGGACCTCATATTTAATATAATACCTATGTGGGTAGGGATAAGATAACATATGAGCTCATGTCTATCCATGTTGACCTTTTGCTACCGACATGTGGCCTTTGCATGTCTTGTCTACAAGGGACATGGCCATGCTACATAAGGCTTGTGGAGGCCTTTTCTACAAAGCACACATAAATGACTATACATAATAGTCATGACGATGAATTCCCTCCTTTATTATTAGTGACTTGTTTTAGTCATGTAGTGTTGTAATGTGCAATGTTGAAAATTGCAAACTTTTGTTTTGGTTATTGGTGACCTTTTTATCTTTCTTGTGTGGACCAACAATGATTATTTATCTTTGCTTCTGATTAGTCTAGCCACAAATCTTTGATAATGTTATTCATATGACTCTTGAGGTTATGATTGATTTTTTATTGAAACTGCAAGCATTTATTTACCTTATTGTTGGAATTAAAAATTCCTTTCTTTTGGTATTCTTGACTTTTGTGGTGGCTAAGCTAGATTCCTTTTGTTTGCAAGTGTTGGTCTTGTGTTGTGATCTTCTTCTTGCCATGTCGATGAAGAACGACCTCTAGTTGAGTGTATATAAGGAAGTATACATGAGAGGCTTTTGAGGATATAAGTAAATGTGGGTTGATATGGGACAATCATCATCTATTTATCTTCTTAGTGATGTATATTCTTTTGGCGACTACCTCTTGGAGGCCAATCACCTTATACAATAAGAAGAAAATCAATTGTGGAAATGTATGGAGGTGTCCCTAGGCATGTGGCATTGAGACCATCATTTCACTTGGTTCTTGGTTACTTGGCACTAGCTCTTAGAGTACTTGGTTCTATGATGTGGCCATGGTGTCCCCGTGGACCTATATGTGAACCATGTGTTGTTGTTCCCTGTGATGTGGATGAATGAAATTATGTGTTATCATGGAAGCATTGCATTAAATGTATTTTCTTATGAGCTATTGAATTTGTATAATCTATGTGTAGAGTGTATTTGCATATAAGTGATTAATCTTGTATAAACATGCATTCGAATTGATGAATTATTATGTACATGTTGAAGTATTTAACAATTATGCAATTCTATTACGTGTTGAATTTCAATCATTAGAGTAGTCATTTGTAAAAATGATAATGCTTGGATGTATTCATCTTGCCATGCTTTATATTCTATTTAGTAGCTCTATTATGTTTGTGTTTTCTTGTGATGGCTCTATCCTATAGATGGTTGTTATGTTGATTCCTTGTATATTGTGGTGTGGTGCTTTTATCCTAACCTTGCTGACTTCTAGGAGTAAGTCAATCCCTTGGGGGGAGGATGTAGTTCCCACCCACATGTTAACTCTTACCCTATCCTAACTAATATATGATTGGGTTAAAGGTTATAATGAAGTGATTTTGATATGATGTAACTACATGATGGATATGTACCTTGCTAGATTACATGTACTTTAGTTGATATATGTAAATCTTTGACTATAATCTATGTTGTCATATTTGATGCTTTGTATGAGTGTTCAAGATATACATGTAAATGTGCATTAGTATATGCTTGGACTTAGCTATATTTTGGCCTCACTATTTTTATTTCAATATGTGATCTTACATGTGCTCATTGAGTTTAGCACTGGGATTAACTATTATGCATTAGTACATTTGAATCATTCTTGTATATGAGATGGTTTTCAATTAGATGTGAATTTTGATATTATCTCATTGGTGGCTATGTGCGTATTGTACTTTAGTTATTGTAAATTGGATAGGGATGCTTGATGGTTTCCTTGAGAGTGTGTAGGTACAATATTTTCCCAATGGTGATTAATTGGAGACAATCAATTTGGGTAAATATGGTATGTGTTATCTTCCTCGTCTTGCTCAAAGTCAAGATATGAGATTGGCCTTGTGTGACCCTATCAGACTAAATTTGAATTGATTGATTTTGGATCCTTGAGTTGTGTGAAAACTTGTAATTGTATATGTGTGTTTGCTTGGCTCTGGTGACTTATTTAATTTAATTATTTTTTATAAAATTGTTTGACTTTCATGATTAAATCTATTTAATCAATTTCCATATGTTTATTGTCTGCTGGAAAAGAAAATTTTATGCTAGTAATTGATTTAAATCATATTTTTATGTTTTTGCAATGTATTTTAATGTGGTTGCATGAAATAATGAAATTCATGCTTTAGTCAGGAAATTGTACTATTATGTTATGTCTAATATGTATAATTTTCGTAAGTTGTATTCTTCACCTATTTTTAAAAGTAGTGATAACTTTAAGAAAACCCCCTAAAAAAGGATATAAAATCCTAACAAATCCTAGCCAGAAGCAATAATTTTTGTCGCAAATGTATGCCTATTTTGGGGAAAATAATAATTTCCATGGTGAAGTTTTTCAAATTTGTTCACATTATTGGTTTTTTCTAGAAAATTATAGATATATTTGCAAAACAAAATAATTTTGTTGGAAAATTATAGATTTTTTTGAAAAAATATAATAATTTTGTTGGCGAATTATAGATCTATTAAAAAATTTAATTTAGGTGGCAAATTATAAATATATTCAACTTGTATAAAATTAATTAATTGGCAAATTTGCCCATAATTTAAAAAAAACATAATGTAGCTAGTGAAAATATTATATGCTAAATGATAAACTTTACATCGTCTGATGAACGTAGATTGACAACTTAAGTTTTATTCTGGGCCTAAGTTCTAACACACCCAAATTTTAACTTAAAGTTTCTAGAATAGGTCTCCTTAAGAGACAAGTGTCAACGAGTAGATGACAATTTTCTATGATGTGACAATAATATATTAATATATTATTAATTTATTAACCTTCAGAATTTTAAGAGATTTTGCTGACACATGGAAAGATACCATTTAGAATTTATTTTTATAGAACTATTGATAATTTTTTTAATAATAGAAATATAGATTTTTTTTAAAAATATTTTTCATTATTCGATGTATGATAATCAATGACTAAAGTTCTATTTCGGGCCAAAATTTTGACACCACCAAATGTGAACTTAAACTTTTTAGAGTAGGTCTCCTTAAGAGACAAGTGTGAATGGAATTTTCAATGAGTAGATAATTATAGTTGACCCGACTATTATTAAACATTATAGTCATCTTATATGGATAAATGAGTAGATAATTTTCAATGCAAAAGGGTTATAACTTATCTTCTCATGTGTAAGGTGTTCATTCAAAAGATTGAAATGTGGTTTAAATGTCATCTCCCATTGGTACTATCTGGGTGTCCAAATTTGAACTTAAAGTTCTCGCAATAGGTGTAGAGCTTCCAGCTGGCAAATCTGAAATCATGCCAAATCTTGACCTTAAATATTGAAGAGACATCTGAGGAAAGAGAATTTATGATGACAATAGAAAATGGAATATAAGGTGGATAAGGAATGAATATTTTATAGCAGCTTTGGTGGCACTACCTTAATCTTTTGAAGGATATTGGGATAGAGACCACGTAAATCAACCAATGACCATTAAATATCTTAATAGAATTGAGTGCCACCGACAGAGTTAATTTAATGAAGTTGCATGACATCATTCAATTTTCTTGACACTTGTACTAAAAGTACAAAACTTTTATTTATATTATTATTTCTTGTTTCAGCTATAATATGTATACTTGGCACTTGTCTCCATCTTTAGAAATATAGAAAAATTAAAAAACAAGTAACTTACTACTTAGGTTTAGTTACTTTAGTACTATATTATTGAGCATTATGTTGGCACCTGCAAAAATTTCATTCCCATTGTGCCCATTTTGCCCCCAAAATCCAAAAAAAAATCATGTACAAATTCCTTAGCTAATGCCACCATTGAATAGAGAATTAAATTCTGAGCAACTTTGCCTTTTGAACCACCTCAAAATTCTTTAATATGAAGAAGTTATTCTTCTTCAAAGTCTAGTTCTTTTGCTTTTTGCCTTAGTAGAAATTGGTCTTTCCCTTAGAATATTTTTCATGTTTTTTCCTTTATTGGCAAATTGAGCTTCTTCTGATCTTCATAAATTTTTCAACAGTTTCCCTTTTAGCCAATTTGTCGATAAGGCGATGGAGAGCAAAGGGGCAGTGCTGCGACAAATGGATAAAGACCAAGGAAAATAGCTATCAGCGAAAATGAAAAGTTTGAAACCCTGAAGGTTTGCCGATAGGCAGTTTACCTGATGGAAGATTCAACAACAAAGGCTAGGGAAATGACTAAGGCAGAAGGTTGGTTAGAAATAGTTCATTTTTTCCAATAAAGTAAACATGGGCAAAGAAAGATAAATTGGTGAAAGGCAAAGTTCAAAAACCTTATGGTTCACCAATAAGGAGTTCTCCCACGGCAAATTTGCTGACAAAGGCAAGAGGATTGAAAGGAGGCCAAATTCAAAGTCAAAGTTTCATCATAGTTTCTTTTTGCTGATAATGAAGAAACATAAGGCAAAGTGTGTGGTTTGTCAAGGCAGGTTTTTACTGACAAAGAAGAGGAAGGTAAGGATGGTTCGGTGCAGGATAGTTTTGCTAACAAGTTAAATTGAAGTGATATTATGGCTAAGGCAAACTTTCCCTTTGTCAAGAAATCGGCAAGTGGTTGAACCAGTGAAACCATTCAAATTTTTGGCAGTTCACCGATAGGCTTTTTTTCCCACAATGAAGGAAAAGAAGAAGAGGTGACAAAGTTACTTTGGTTCAAAAGGATGCAACTTTACCGATAAAGGGAGATAGAAAAAGTTTGACAGAGGGTGGATTTGCTGATAAGGCATGGAAGATGACCAAGTTCTAAATTGTTAGATTTTTCTGATAGAGGCAAAGTGGCCCTGGTTCTTCAAATCAAAGATTTGCTGATAAAGGAAAATAAGTGGCAAATATGGTCAAAGTTCAAAGAAAATGAAATTGGCTGATAGGAGTGATAAGGAGAGAAATGGAATAGTTCAGCAAAGTTAAAAGTTGTCGATAGAAGGCAACACAAGACAAGTTCCAAAAAGCAAGGATTTGCCGACAGAACATAAAGAAGACCAAAAAGGTGGCAAACAGAAAGTGCATAAAATGAAGAATATTGGCCGATGAATTGGGAAAATGCAGAAATGTATAGTCAACAGTCAGGTGTTTCAAGGTAGAAAATATGATTGGCATTGGAAATGTTGTCAATACCAGAAATAGATAATTCCCTGAATGTATGCCTTGATTGCAGGGGTATAAATATTGATTTGTATCTAGAATTTAATGAGCTTGTAGAATAGTGTTGTGTAGGTGAGTGGTGCTATGAAATTATTCAATGCACATAGGACATATCAGAGATTGTAGGTGTCAAGAAATGAGTTGGAACCTTCCCTCATTATTTCCCCAAGTACACAAGGCGTGTGAAAAGTCTTCTTTCTGACATTTTTAGAGGCGACAAAGTATGGGTTTACAATCCCAACGTGAAAATCTTCTGACATATCCAGGCCTGAATTTAGTACAACATGGTGCGTACTCATTTGACTGAGTGTTGTGCTAGGAATGAGTGCAATCAATTGCTATATATGCAGGGTTGTGATTTGTAATAGTGTTGGTCATTTTGGCATTTTCTTAGTAGGATTGTGAGCTATAGGAGGCAGATTAATAAAGGATATTGTGCAGGCTATGTTTATACATGAATCAATCATGAAGTGTATGTAATACAATTCAAATCTTTTTATCAGATTATTGTTTTTCTCCACTACTGTAGGTGTTTTTCTTAGTAAACTGTAACCGCAGTTCTAGTTTACTTTTACCACATTTCATGGTGTGATTGTAAGCTCTAATTTGATGAATGCATGACAGTTCTTAATTCATTCCCAAGCTTTGTGAATGATCATTTCAGTATTGCATTAGGAAAAATGTGGTATGGTGTGTGATTCTTAAGTATTTTTAGTAATCTGGTAGTGATTTCTTTGCATTTGATACATCAAGCAGGCAGTTATACACTTTTATATGATTGTTTTCCTCTGTTTTACATTTGACTCTGCAGGCCAATGGATAGGCACCAATTTGCGTAGCCTTAGATCACCCATCTTCAAAACAAAAACTATACATCTTATTTTTAGAAGCAGAAGTAGTCTTTATGCATCCTCATTGTGTAGGATTGCATTTATCAGCTATATGGGGGTCATACAATAGCTAGCTTTTCTTAGTTCAGTGACAGATTTGGAACTGAGGAAGCAATCTGGGTTTGGTTGTTACATTTTTAGTTGTTCATATTGTTTTATTTTAATACCTATTTAGGTATAATAAGGTATAATACCCCTTGGAATATCCCTCCAGAGTTTAAGCTAAGCTCAAAGAGTAGAGGAGTCTACCCACTCCTGTAGTTGGCCAAAATTCTCCTTTACTTGTTGATAAACCTCTTCCTTTCACCTTGATGACAATCCCTGGCCTTGGTGTTTTAGGAATGTTTTACAGGTTTGGGTTGGAGTTATTTTGGGAACCAACACATTAGATAGTAGAAGAGTCAGGAGAAAGTTCAAAAGTTATGTGATGGCATTCATCATGACAACTATGCATAGAAGGTAAGTTACCAAGTAAAAATTAATTTTTTTAATCAAAACTTTTGTGTAAAAATCGAGTATGACTATGTAAGATGTAATTTCTCTCAACTTCTCAGTGTGATAGACAATTTATTTATATATGACTATGCAGGATGTTATTTATTTCGGCTTGTCAGAATAAAGAAATGCAAGCCCTTGTCAACTCGAATGTAATACATCAAGAATTGATAGTTTTGAGTATTGCAAATGATGCATGGTACTATGGATGGTGAGTCAAATTTCATAAAGATAATTCTATGTATAAAAAACTTGAAATTAAAATTGGTGCATGAAATTTCTACCATAATACTATTGATAGTGACATGTAGAAAATCAATTTAATTTTTCTTTATTGGCCTCATTGTTACCCACACCTAGTCTTGTACATATAATGTGAAGTTCTATGGAAACTCATTTGTTAACATTGTGGATGACCACATAGTTGAATTTATCATGCACATATTGCTTGTTAATAGGCTGGTTATGGAGTATAGTGAAATATTTTTTCAACATCATGGAATAGAGGGACAAAAAATATATTGGAGGACAAAGTCATGGATAAATATTTTAGAGATAAAAGTTTTGTATGTTTAAAATTTTGATATATATTAATGTGACAATTGTTACAGTGACACATGGGTTCTGACTTCTATGTACTTGTTTGAAACAATGTGAAACCTTTTATTTTCTAGAACCTCTTTCATTTTTCTATGCTAATGCTAACTCTAGGAGAGAATGAGATTGAAGATTTGCCCCAAAAATAAATAACCAGTACCACTTGTTTGGCAATTAATGAAAGATTTATGGTAATTGATGCC
This sequence comes from Cunninghamia lanceolata, assembly GCA_027924645.1. Lineage (NCBI taxonomy): Eukaryota > Viridiplantae > Streptophyta > Pinopsida > Cupressales > Cupressaceae > Cunninghamia > Cunninghamia lanceolata. The sequence goes on from BSBN01001207.1 coordinate 1,126,909, forward strand.
ATATAAATCTCACACTTGTCCAGGGTCCTCAACATTAATATTAATTAAAGTTTGAGTAGGATTCATGAAATTGGAAAGTTCTTTTTAATAATTTTTTTAAGATAAAAGATGATGAGCACCTGTATATTTATATTAATAATAAGTAGAGTACGAAACAAAAGAATGAACATTTATAGAGTAGTACCAATGGCTATAGAGATGGCTAAATAGATTTGAACATGAATTACATTATCAGGACCAAAAGAAAACACTAAAAAAATAGGAGAAGACACAATAATGTGTTGATTGATGAGTTTGAGTTGTCAGAAACTAGTAGCAGAAGAAGACTTTCGAGGAAGGATGAGCTCTTTTAGGAATTGGATGAACCAAAGCTGAAGTAGACAACATGTTAGTAGAAGCAAAAATCTCAATGTTGGGCTCCACTGGAGGTGGTATTTGTGCATGCTAGATGATGAACCTAATTGCCTTGAAGGTCTCCTTGGCACGAGCTATGAAACCAGGATCCAACTGAAATCTATGGGCATGGGTGGAATTTCTTAAAGCTAGATTACAGTCATTCTGTAACCCCTTTTTTATAGCTTGATACATATAGGCAATTTCTAGGTTGTTTTTAATTCGACGCACAGGGAAAAGACCACCTACTAGAGCTATTCCTTTAGATATGTCATAAGCATTAAGTGCCAGTTGGAACTTCTCCTATGAAGTAAGATGGTCTTGAACATATGGAAAGCCTAAAAGGTAGAGTATATCTTTGTCTTGTAGAAGATCCATCAAGTTTGAGAGAAAGACTAAGACCACCTTCAAATACTTTAATACATGTGGAGTCTCTAGAAGGATATCTAGCCCGACTAAAGTTCAGATGATGGATTCTACTTTGACATAGTCAAATTTGAAAACATGGTCTAGTTTCACATAGGCATAGGGGCCTATCTCCCAGGGCTCCTATTTTTGTGAAGGAATGTGGATGCATTTATTTTCAATACCCCTTTCATTTTTCAAGCAACGAAGGGACAAATAACACAAGAGAAAGAAAAGGATTTATTACCACAGTCGTGACTAGGGGGTCTTATCAAACTACTCGATCACGCAACCAACATAACACCACAATCACAAATCAACATAACTTCATAAAACAATGGAAACATTATGTATTTTATTCAATTCATATTTCAACAAAATACAACTACATCAGGAATAAAATTTACACATTCTCCATCAGTCATTCCTTCTACATCCTACATGTTGTCATCTCTTCCTTGGCTCTGCATTGCTCTTCCACTAGTGTTCATTCCTCCAATCCTCTGCCATTTTCTCTAGTAGTCACTCTCTCCCATTTGCTTCACAACCATGCCAATATCTCATCATCGGCCAACAACAGAGCCTCACATCGACAAGGAGAGAACCCCATTTACCGGGTAGACAAACACAACCAGCAGCATAACCCCAACAAAATACATATTTAACTCCTTTATACTTAGAAACTAGGGAAGTTAAATGGTTTCCCAAGCCTTTTGATGAATCGACAATTAATAGAACTTTCAAACTCTTTAAAATGCATTTTGGGAAAGCAGAACTCTGATGGATCTTCAAATTTATATTTTGACAAACTAGAAACATTTTGAACTTCAAACATCTTCATTTAACATCCTTCAACACATCATTCAATGATTGTTCTATTCCTTCCAATGCATAGCAATACTTCAACAGACTTCCAAAATTCTATTTTGACGTATCACGAAACTTTTGAACCACCTTCATCTTTCAGCCAATCGAATTCTTGTTGAATCATCAATTTATTTATCTGCATAATCCCATATGAAATATAGGCTTCTTCATTGGCTACTTAACTCTTCTGGGAACTGTCGTACTAGTCGACATCCTCCCTAGTTCTTGAACCAACCATTTCGGCGACACAAACAATGTTTGAATTGCTCACGAACTCATACCTTGGCGTAACATAGAACTCTTGAATTGTTCAAATCATCTCCATTTTGGTGGAATCAACATATGATGAACTTACAATCCTTGCAAGTCTCATCGGCACTATGCTTAATTCGCATATTGGTGATCTCTCTCTATCTCTCTCTCTCTATATATAAAAACTCTTTAAACATTTTGAGACTGCCTTCGAAAAAATAAAGTATTCATATACTAACATTTTGCCAATTCAATGCTTCTGAGAACTACAGACTCACCTTCTGCATTCCCTTTATGCTATCGGCTCCTTCAGTTTTCATCGGCACTAAAACTTATTTTGATTGATTAGCATTGTGATATCTCATTGAACTTCTTTGTTGGATAAATTGTGCTTGTGTGAATTGTATGAAGTTCCTTTCGGCATGTTGGAAAGGATTGGAACTAACAAATCTTCGAACACCAAACACACTTCAAACTGTGACATATAGAATCAATGAACTTAAAGTTCATGATCTTTGTAATGTATTTTGGCATTTGCGCTCACTTTTGAACCTTCAGTGAAATAACATTTTTATGAATTCAAATGGGTGTTTTGGTAAATCAATACATAACGCCAATTCAGGAATGTTCCTCAACAACTCAACACCTCCAAGAACCTTCGAAACCTTTCAGAACAAATCATGGTTCATAAACATTGAACATTGCCAACAAGCGAGGAAAACAACTCTGTTAGCGGAAGGGAAGTTCAGGAGCTTGTATATATGCCAAAATAGGTTCATGAATTCTCATTTTTACCGAAATGATCTAGAGCTAAATAAATTTATCAGAATTTCCATAAATTTGAAACTACAAAGATCCATTAAGCTTTTTGATACAGTGATGACATTAAATTGGCCAAGCTGAAACAAAGATTTCTCCTGAAGCAACACTACAATAACAATAAAACCAATGGAAACGAACAAAACTGAACCAAAACTGGAAGCAAAACCTGAAATTGTTTTTGGTGGATGCAGATAGCTTATGTGCCCATATGCTCCTACATCATTTATTGAGATAAAAATCCTTTCTCTGCTTGTCCAATTATTTATAACTCTCTTGGATGGTAGTATAACAAATTATGCATATGTGTATAAGAGGCTTCTAGAAGAGGGAGACGGTGGTGATAATTAAATGCACGATCATGATAAGGAGCCAACAAGAATTATATGTAAGCACATGGTAAAGGGTTGGGTCGTATCCTTCTACATCACATATGCATCTAGCTATTTTTTGTCCTCTCTCTCCCTCTCTTTCTCTCTCATTGTCTCTCTCATAGAAGATTGGAAGGCGAGTTAAGTTATTAGATGTCTTATAGGTTAATTTTGATAGCATTATATATATTATATTTATATTTAATAATTTATATTATTACTTGTATAGAATATTATAATAAATATAGTTATAATATAAATTTTTATATTTAAAATAAATATATATTTCAATAACTAATGTATATTAATATTAAAAATATATTTTAACATTAGATTATTATATTTAATAATATATATTATGTAAAATATAATATATAATAATAAATCATCGATAAGGGTGTGGTTCGGTGGTTAAGTCGCTTGGTTGTAGTGGCGGCCACCAGAGTTCAAACTCCCATTGGGCCAATGAGCTCGCGGGCTTTATGCCTTCGCTAGGCCACTGTGCTCACAAGTTTGAAGTGTTCTTGCTAGGGGATGAGGTCTCCCGTGTTGTGGCCTCACCGGTTCATAGCTCCGAGCAAAAGCATTATCATGGAGTCGGAGGGCGTGTCACGCCAGCGTTACCAGTCATGTTAAAAAGTTTACCAGGCACATTATCTTTAAAATGTACCTGCACTTTCAAATGTTTATCAAGCTTAATGAACATTTGAAAGTGTAGGTATATTTTAGCTCCTAGAAAGCAATTATAATCATTAGATTAGATGAGATCTATTCGGATTAGATGTGTCATACACTTTGTAAGTCCTAATATTTGAAATATTTATTTATTTGTAATTTAGCATTTTGTATTTATCACTTAGTGTCATGGAAGTTGCTAAATGCAACTATGACAACTTTTAATGTGTGTAAGAGTTGCTAGAATGGAAATAACTTGTAAGAGGGAGTTATCTTGGAAATTTGACAAGCGTGATATTAGGAGATTGTGGAAGCACAATTTTAGGAGCCAAAAATGGAGTGCCATATTTGGAGATTTAGTTATGATTTGATAGGTGTGAGTAACTTTCTATATTATGGTGGATTTGATTCTCTATGACTAGGCATTATAGTTTATGATTTTGGGTTTCATTTCTGGTGGTTTCTTGTATTCAAACTCCTATAAATTGAATGCTTGAGGAGTCATTTGTGAGGGATAGTTTTATAGGTACCATTATGCTAGCAGAATTACTCTAGAAATTGTATGTTGGTGAATTCCTATAATAAACTTGCTCTGTAAGTGTATGTAATATTGTATTAGATTTGTAATACATTGAGAAAGCTTTTGAAGTGTGAATTTTTTTCTCTTGAAAGGGTTTTCCCACATATATTTGGTGTTATGGTATATTTGTCTATTGTTGATTTTATGTTTAAATGTTTTGTATCTTCTTCATGTAACTTAAAAGATTAAAAATTTGCACAATACTCTTCTCATTAGATTGGTGTAGGAAGCGTTTCCACACACCTTGCTTCTTTTCAATTGGTATCAGAGCTTGATCACCTTTGATCCTATTTGTCAGGTAGAGGGTTTTTTAACTAATCTTTGTTTGAGTGGGAGATTGCATAGAGTATTTTGTGATTTTGTTGCAGGAAGGAGATGGCTAGAACATCTAGAAGAATAGAGATGGAAAAGTTTAACGGTGGCAATATTGAGTTGTGGAAACTTAAGATGGAGGATATACACATAGATAGAGACCTATGGGTTGCAAAATTTGGTACCAAACCATTGGACATGAAACAAGAAGACTAGAATTTGATGGATCGAAAAGATAAGGGTCTTGTGAGACACTATTTGGCTGACTCCATTTTGTTAAATCTTCATGAAGAGGATACAACAACATGTCTATGGAAAAAAATTGGTGAAATTTATCAGGCTAAATCCCTAGTAAATAAGTTATTCCTGAGAAAAATATGTATTCTATGAGAATGGAAGATGGAGGATCTATAGATGATCATTTGAATGCTTTCAACATGCTAGTTGTCCAGCTATGCTCCATTTGAGTGAAAATGGAGGAGGATTGTTGTATGACTTTGTTATGTTCTTTTCTAGATTCATGGGATCACCTTGTGATGGTCATTGGGAGTACTGCCACCAAGTTCAAGATGGATGAGGTTGTTGCATCATTACTTTCTATAGAGATGTGAAGGAAAACTTCTAAAACACCTAAGGAGGGTCTTGCGATTTGTGGTAGATCCAAAGAGAAATAAAATCTAAGAAGGACAAGAAGCAGGATAAGGCAAGATCTAAATCTCATGGGAGATCTAAGTCTCTTGGTAAGTCCAAGGCATTATGTTGGAACTATGGCAAACTAGGACATTTTTGAAAGGAGTGTAAAGAGGAAAATAAAAAGAAAAAGAAGAATGATTCTGACTTAGATTATGATAAATCATCTTAGAATGATGGTGAATCTTTTATCACTGACTTGGCTACTCATGCATCTAAAAATATGTGGCTTATTGACTCTGGTGCATCTTTCCATATGACCTAAGCAGATCAGGGTTGGTTTACGAAGTATGAAGAATTTAATGGTGGGAAAGTGTACTTGGGTGATGACTCTCATATGAAGATTATTGGGCATGGAAGAGTCTTGATTAGATTCCTTGATGAATGAGTGAAGGGAATCAATGGTGTACTACATATCTTTTGTTTGGCACAAAACCTTTTGTTAGTGAGTAAGTTAAATGATGTGGGTGTGCAGGTTGTTTTCTTGAATGGAGGATGTAAGATGAATAGAGGAGCTATGGTGCTTGTTAGGGGTGTTTGGATTGACACTTTTTTTAGCTAGACGCATGCATAGTTCAGTGTAATAGTTATTCTAATACTAAGAAGAGAAATTTAGAGACTTCATTCTCACCATTGGAACCAACAACAAATAGGTGTGTTGCATCTACTTTCGATGGAAGTGATTTTTGGGTACCTAAGGGTGATCATTCTTTGGAAATGAAACTTCCTGCTAAGAAAATAATGTTATGGCACCATAGGCTTGGTCATATTGATGGGAAGGGTCTTAAAGCCCTGAAAAATAAAAACATTGTTGAGGGGTTAAATGATTGTAATCTTGAGTTTAATTTTTGTGAAGATTGTGTTTATGGAAAATAAAACCATGTTTATTTTTATTCTAGCTCTCATAAATCTTCTAGGGTGTTGAACTTGATACATTCTGATGTTTTTGGTCCTGTTAATGTTCCTTCAATTTTAAATCTATTTATTTTGTATCACTCATTGATGACTATAGTAGAAGGACATGAGTATATTTGCTTAGAAGTAAATCTGAATTATTTAGTTATTTCAAAGCGTTTAAAGCTTTTGTTGAGAATCAGACTGGTAAAAAGAATACGCGTTTGAGGGCTGATAATGGCGGTGAGTTTTGTTCAACATATTTTAACATGTTCTATAAAGAACATGGGATTAAGATACACAAGACAACTCCATATACCCCTCAATAGAATGCAGTTGTAGAGAGGATGAACAAAACGTTGATGGAGAGGGCTAGGAGTATGCTTAGTGGAGTTGGCCTAGAACAAACATTTTGGGCCAAAGCTGTGGCCACTACTTGGTACCTCATTAACAGGTCTCCTACATCATCACTTGTTGAGAAGACACCTATGGAGGTGTGATTAGGAAAAATCCATCATTGAGACATCTTCAAGTATTTGGTTGCAAGGCATATGCACATGTGCCAAGGGAGAAGGGGTCAAAGTTGGAGAAGAAGGTAGTTAGGTGTATCTTCATCGGTTATGGTATTGGTGTGAAAGGATAAAAGCTTTAGGATCCTGTGGATGAAAGAGTTTTGTATAATAGAAGTGTTATCTTCAAAGAGATGAATCCTTCTTCCATTGTTCTACAACCAGAAAAAAAAGAAAAGAAATAGGATGTTGTTAAACTTCCCCTACACCTGAGAAAGTTGAACTGAAAGCCCATGATGGACCTAAAGAGGAGGTGAGCTCTAGTAGTTTAGAAAGTTTAGAAGAACCTCAACCTCTACCTATGAGGAGGTCCACTCAACAAAGGAAACCACCAAAAAGGTATGAGTATTCACCCAATGATTAGAATTGTATCTTTTCTTTGATTAAAGAAAAATAATACATGGGATTTGGTACCTTTTCTTGATGGATGCAAACTCATTGGATAAAAATGGGTGTTCAAGAAGAAAATTGGTTCAGATGGTAGTGTTGATAAGTACAAGGCAAGATTGGTTGCAAAGGTTTATTCTCAGGTTGATGGAATTGATTATGGTGAGATTTGTTTTCCTATTGCTAAGATAACATTAATTAGATGTTTATTATCACTTTCTACAATGCATGATCTTGAAGTTGAGAAGATGGATGTGAAGACAACTTTCCTTCATGATGATTTGGAGGAAGAGATATATATGTCACAACTAGAGCACTACATTGAAAAAGGTAAAGAAAATTTGGTTTGTAAGTTGAAGAAATCTTTGTATGGTTTAAAATAGTCTCCTAAAATGTGATACCAAAATTTTGATGCCTTTGTGTTGAGTTTGGGATTTCTGAGATTGAAATCAAATCATTGTGTTTATTTCAAGATGGATAATGATTGCATTATCATTATTGCATTGTGTGTTGATGATATGTTATTCTTTAGGAATGGTAAAGGCTTGATTTATCATTTGAAGTCTCAACTTTCAACACAGTTTGAAATGAAAGATTTAGGGGTAGATAGGTACATCTTGGGGATGAAAATCAAAAGAGATAGATATAATAGAAAACTTTGGTTCAGCCAGAGTAAGTATGTGAACTCAGTGTTGGAGAGATTTAACATGTAAGCTTGCAGACCATTGTGTGTTCCTGTTATGATGGGGACAAAACTTTATCTATTGAGGATTGTCTAAAATCTCCTACTAAGATGGAGGACATGACTAGAGTACCTTATGCTAGTGTAGTTGGTAGTTTGATTTTTTCTATGGTTTGTACAAGGTTAGACATTACCCAAGTAGTGGGAGTCCTTAGTCAATTTATGGCTAATCTTGGATGAGTATATTGGGATGTAGTGAAGAGAGTGTTCAGATATTTGTGGGATACTTTCAAATATTTCTTATATTATCATGGTTATCCTATAGGGACTGAACGTTCAGTTTGTATTTGTGGATATTAACAGCAGAAGATCTACTAGTGGATATATTTTCAAAATGTTTGGTGGTGCTATTAGTTGGATGAGTAAGTGGCAAGATGTAGTTGCTTTTTCTACAACAAAAGAAGAGTATATGGTAGCTACTCATGCCTGTAAAGAAGCCATTTGGCTTAAGAGATTATGTTCTGATGTTGGGCTTGATGCAAAGATTATTACTATTTGTTGTGATAGTCAGAGTGCCATATGTTTGGCAAACAATTTGACCTTCCATGCAAGGACAAGGCACATTGATGTGTAGTACCACTTTGTTTGTGACATGGTAAAAGATGGAATAGTGAAATTAGAAAAAGTTGACACTTTGATGAATGTTGTAGATTCATTGACAAAGCTTGTGAGTACATATAAGTTTAGATGGTGTTCAAAGTTTATGGGCCTCTTGGCCTCTAGCAGTTGACTTCATGATGGTATGGATCACCTAGCTCTTGCAAGGTATACAACAAGTGGGAGAATATTGGGATTAGGTGTGTCATACACGTTGAAAGCCCTAATATTGAAATATTTATTTATTTGTATTTTAACAATTTATATTTATCACTTAGTGTCATGGAAGTTGCTAAATGCAAATATGACGACTTATAATGTGTGTAAGAGTTGCTAGACTAGAAAGAGACTGTAAGAGGGAGTTATCTTGGAAATTTGACAAGAATGATTTTAGGCTAGCATGGAAGCATGATTTTAGGAGCCAAAAATGGAGTGTCATATTTGGAGAGTCAATAATGATTTGACAGGTGTAAGTAACTTTTTATATTACATTGGATTTGATTCTCCATGACTAGGTGTTGTAGCTCATGCTTTTGGGTTTCATTTTTGGTGGTTTCTTGTATTTGAACTCCTATAAATTGAACGCTTGACGATTCATTTGTGATGGATAGTTTTATAGGTACCATTATTCTATTGGAATTACTCCAAAAATTGTATGTTGGTGAACTCCTATAATAAAATTTCTCTACAAGTGTATGTAATCTTGTAATAGATTTGTAATACATTGAGTAGGCTTTTGGAGTGTGGGGTTTTTCTCTCAAAAGGGTTTTCCCATGTATATCTAGTGTCATGGTATATTTGTTTATTGCTGATTTTATGTTTAAATGATATGTATCTTCTTTGAATGTAATTAAAAAGATTAAAAATTTACACAACACTCTCCTCATTAGATTGATGTAAGAAGTGTTTCTGCACACCTTGCTTCCTTTCAAGATCAATGGTTCGAAAAAAAATTTGGGCCCGATATGTTGGTGCCCAAATTTTCTACCCCCTTTTCCTGCCTAAAATCCATTAAAATATTGTGTCTATGCCCCCTTTTCCCATCATTTATACCCAATCTAAGATATTTTCAATGGGCCCCTATCCTCAAAAATTATTCTAAAAATCCACTAAGTTCTTAGTTTCTTCCTTAGTAAAAATCTTGAAAAATGGCTATGTTTGGCCTTTGTCGGCCCTTTGAGGCATGCTAAGAACTTGTTAGTGGTTCTAGTGGTTCCTGGAACCACCAAAATCCCTAACGGGTTCATTGGTTCCTGCTTTCCCTAGAACCCTCAACTTGGAACTTTTTCTTGGCTTTGACAAGCAAATGAGAATTGTTCTTGGTTGTCGGTGAATTGCCAACAACCTAGAATAGGAACCTCATTTAATTCTTGGTTCCTGTTTCCCGATCTCCCCCCAACATGTTCCCTATGGAGCCCAAAGCTCTGACATAATTGAATGGGGAAGAAAAGACACAAAGTAGAGTGGAAAGATATAGCAATGATAGAAAAGTGGCCTTGAGGTAAGAAAAGATAAGAAGATAAAGATTTCGATGAGTTCCTAGTGGGCAAGAACTCACCAACAAAGTAGAATAGGAACTATTCCTAGTTCCTAGTTATTAGTCCATCCCCGACTGGATGAAGGAAGATAAAAAATTATTACTTGGCACATAAAGGATTGAAAAATGACTAAGGCAAAGAAGTGAAGAGAAATAAGTTTTTTGTGAGTTCCTAGTTGTTGGGAAATCACCGAGAAAGTGGAACAAGAATTACATTCTTAGTTCCTAGTTCCTAGTCAATTATTGACCAAATAAAGAGAAGAATGAACAAAAGAGAAAATAGAGGATAACAAGATTTTGGTGAGTTCCTAGTTGGTAGGAACTCACTGACAAAGTTCCTGGTGAGTCTGAAAGTTCCACCAAGATAAAAATAACATTTTAAAGTGCTAAAAATGTGTTTTTCCATGATTTCTTCCATTTAGACACTTGCTTACCTCTCAAAAGTACCATTAATGCCCATTTTGATCAGATTTGAGGTAGATAATGATTGAATGTAGGGCTAAGTGTGTTTTAATACTGTTATTACTGAGGTAGGTGGGTAGGTGGTTCTTGCCCAAATGTAGGATTGAATAGTGGTGCTATATATACATGCTGAAATGTTGTATTGAGGGTTAGTCACTGAGCTAATTTTCCAGACGCCTGTAGGTGTCGAGGATATTCTGGGGTTTCAAATCATGCAATTTCATTCTAGTTGGAGTAGCACGTTTGTAAATCACAAGGAGATTTGTAATGTAAATGGTGTTTGTAATAGAATGTCTCCATGCCCATTTGTAAATTTTTAGGAAAACTCTAGTCACATTTATGTGTTTCCTCTTGCCACATTTTCTGGCATGATTATAATATAGATTTGATAAATGTTGCAGCATTTTAATTCATTGCAAGATTTTTAATGGTTATTTCTACATTGCATATGGATGTTTATAATATGGAAATGGATTATCAAGTATGCTTTGTTATTTGATGACATACTTGTGATGCATGTTCATGCATAGCTCATATTCCTTTGATTTCAAGTTGTTGTTTCCTATTGGCAACCTAGACCCTCTTACCCAATGGATAGGCAATGCTCTTGGAATCTCATGTCCAATCATATGCCTTCAAATGTAAACATCACTCATCAGTAGTATATGCGTATATTGGTAGATTAGTTTAGGTTTTTCCTACACCCACTATTATGTAGAAAAAGAGGGTTTGTTGTTTTGGTTGATAGTTTGATTAGATCCTCCTTTCACTACATACATTCAAGCACATTAAACCGAGTTGAATCATAACTTTTGCAAGAGGACTCAGCTACAGGTTTGGTGTCACTTGGAATGATAAGGAAATTTGGAATTTGATGATTAATGTATTGATTTTAGTTTGATTAAGCTTAAAACCCTAATTATGCAAAATCCTACACAAATAGACAAAACCTGACAAATGCTTACACAGGAAGACACTAAATGCATATTAGAGACATACCAAATTTTGAGTTTTAGAAGATAGAAAAGTCAAGGAAAAAAGATGAGGCGCCCTTGTCCAATGCTGTATTTTTCTAAGGGCATTTTGATATTTTCTGCTATAGACTGCAACCACTTCAGAGATTCCTAACAGTGCAGAAATGAGGGACAAAAGAGCAGGTACCCTTGTCCTTTTAGGGTTCTTTTCTGTCATTTTCATTAGATCTAGATTCTTCCTACTCTGCTCTGACCTCCTACAATTCCTCTTTATAGAATTCGACACCTGTAACCTACAATCACAAGAGAGGGATTGGGGTTATGGTGTTTAGGAGCTTGCCTCGATCTGTTGAAAAGTGCAATACAAATGAGAGGGGGGGTGAATCAATTGTAACCAATATTTCAAAACCATTAACACATCAACCAATTAACACTGTGTTTGTATATTAACTATGAAAGCATGAAACAAAAACTTAAACACATTTACACATTCAACACAGGAGACACCAGATTTTTATATGGAAAACCCCATAGGGGAAAACCACAGTGAGTGTTAGCTCACAATATAATATGTTATAACAATATTGAAAATCAGAGGCTCACTAGCTAAAATGCACACTGCAAATGAAGAGGCTCACTACTAATGTGGTGGCTCACTACCAAAATTGGTGAACTAAGATAGTAGCATCTACACTATTCCAAGGTTCAGTTCTATTGAAGTGCATTAAGTATCCTCTGCTCTGCTCTGCTTTTATTCTTCACAATTACCTTTTCATTTTCGTATCTTCCACAAATTCACAATTTCATTTCATGTTTTTATACAATTCATCAACCTTGGAATTTACATCAAGGTTGGCATTACAATCATCAACCTTTGGAACAATCTCCAAGGTCGGCAAACATACATACATTAAGATAGGTCTGGACCTAAACAAATTTAGAAGAGAAAAGAATGGATGTGAATCACACCAAGCCTTAGCTAGGACTCAATTGCAATCTTCCATGCAGCAACACGCTTCCATAATCTTCAAATTATAACCACAAGTAGTGAGAACAACCAAGTCGGCCAAGACTAGAGTTAACACTAAGACTTTTAGGAACACGCTTCATGCACGATCCAAATTATACTTTGTGGACCAATCCAAAGATAGGAACACGGTCTAGATACTCCCACAAGTATGTTACAATCACCAAGAACATCCACACAACCTCTAAACACTTTATCCATAAGATTCTTCAAATTAGAGCACTTGAACATTACTGTTGGCCATTGTCATAAAGGAAAGATCGCTTGCAGAGCACCAAATCATGAACCATTTGAGATAAAGGCACATAACATCATCACAAACTTAATTCTAGAACCACAGATTGTGAAACTTAAATGCAGAGAAATGCGGAGCAGAATACATTCTCCTTGTCACCATTAAATACACAGAAAAATAGTTTTTACTCTGGTGAACACAACTCCCTCAAATCTTCACACCAGAGGCTCAAACTCGAAACATAGCATCTATAGACATCCCTTAACATTACTTCCAATCTACAGGCAAAGATATTCAATCTACAAGATATGCGAAGCAAAACATTGCACTGTTCTTGAGAGATAAAGAAATTCTACACTTGTACTGATTCCTCAGATACTTGTTTAGACTTATTCAAATAACTTCCTTATGTGTTGACATCAATGACAACACTTACTTCTCATACTTGTAACAATCTTCCCCTTTGTCATTGATTGCAACACATGATGTGAAAAACCATCAAGACATATAATCTTGCTTTGCTTCTTTGCTCCCCCTCAATTGATGCTTTTTCTATCTGTAATCTTCTCCTTAGGTTTTTCACATGAACTTCTCTCCCCCTTTGACATCAATGGCAAAGGGTGCTAGACCTTTTCTTTCTTTTTACTGCATAATTTGTTGGCAAGAGACACTGTGTAGCTTCATTATTGTTGTCATTGATGGCAACAAAGTTTATCCCACACATCCGCATCACATAGTATGTCTTTAATGGAAGTCAGATTGAAGAGTGTTTTGGTTCGGTGAGCAAGAACAGAGCATGCAACAAGGTTCAATAATCAGGTCTGGATCTCTCAGAGGGTGTAACTCAAGGAAGTGCAGACTTGGGAAAGTTAATAGGAGTATCATGTCCACTATAGTTTAGAGATTGAGCCTCCGGTGATGAAAGAGTGAAAAGATATGAGCACCTAAGTGTTGGGTTCCTGATAGGTAGAGTAGACTGAGGAAGAACTAACCGGCAGAGCATCAAACCTTAATCCAGATGAGAAATTGATGGTGGTCAAGCTATTTAAGGAAGCATACATGGTTGTCTGACATGATTGATGACTTCTATGTCCATATTTTTGATACGCATCACATATTGAGCATGGATTCAGCTGACAGATCAGTGTTTTGTAAATATCTTGACTATTCTGGTTACCGACTAGAAAGATGTTGAAATCCTTGGTGCGGATATATATATATACCAGATGGATTTTGGTATGAAGGTGTGTGTGTAGAGAAATAGTGTGTGAGCAAAGGCAGAGACAAGTGTGAAGCAGCAACACAAGTTCAGTATGTGACAAAACATCATGACTAAAATAGAGGAAGAATGAAGTGCAGTAGATCAGTATATTGAGCCTAACCAGAACTAAACCTCATCATATGTGGATGCCTCTGATCAGTTCAAATATTTGGTTAGCTTCCTTAACTTTGTAGACAATAAGTCTCTTGTAGGTAGTGTGCCTCTTGTGAGCAGTGTGCTTAGGCAGTGAGCCCTAATTGGCAAGTGCCATTTTGTACTTCTTATTCTTTTAACAGAGAATACAATCTTGGGTTAGTCACCCCATGGTTTTTCCCTTAACAGGGTTTTCCACATCAAAATCATTGTGTTATGTGTGTTGATTCTATTTTTGCTCTCATGGTTATGTATGCTTATATGTTTTGATGCTACACTAATTGTTAAAGAAGAACATAAAGTTAAAATATTTAAGATAACTGATTCACCCCCCCTCTCAGTTATCTACCTTGTTTTCAACAATTGGTATCAGAGCTAAGTTCCTCCAAACAGAGCCTAACATCTTGAGGAAGATCTGGGAATCTCAATGGATATGTATGGTATGAGGGAACAACTTCAGTCTGCCCTAGATGATCTTGAGCAATCTCACTCTAAATTCAATAACTTGAGGGAAAGACTCAAACAAGCTGATGATTTCATAAATGAACTAAAATAAAAACTGAGTATCTTTATGAAAAAGAGAAAGGAACTACTTCAACAATTAGCAAGCCAAAGTGAAGCCAATGATACTAATGAAGATCTGAATGAGAAAAACAAGCTATGTGAAAAGCTATCAAAAGAGTTCATTATGGTAAGACATGAAATGGAATCAGGGGTTATGAGATTCACCCAAGAAATTGAAGAGAAAAGAAAAATTGAAGATAATCTAAAACAATCTCTCAAGGAGAAGTTAGAAGACTGCCACAAAATGGATAGAATAATCAGGCATCTAGAATCTGATCTTGAAGAAGCTAGAGATAATGAAGAACAGCTTGAGAATCAGATAGACACGCTTAAGAAGGATCTTCAAACAGCAAATGAATACAAAGAGAAATTCAAGATAAGCTCTGCTCAACTTAAAGTTCTTCTTGAAAGCCAAAAGAGGGTAGATGACAAACATGGCTTGGGATATGAGAAAGGTGAAAGCTCCAGATCCAGTCAGAAGAACTCTAGATCAAGAAATACAAGGAATGGGTCTAGAAGACCTCTGATAAGGCAACCAAATGCTCAAAGATATCCATCCTTCAATGGATACTGCTACAATTGCAATAACTTCGGTCATAAAGCAAATCAGTGCAGAAGAAGAATGAATCAGACTAATTCATCCTTCTCCGGATAGTGTTTTAACTACAAAAGGTATGGTCACAAATCTCATGAATGTAGAAATATGCAAATAAACAATTCATTCAATGGTAGATGCTTTGCATGCAATAGAATGGGACATATGGCTAATCAATGCAAATCAAGAGGATACCAGTCAAATATGCAAAGAAATGTTGTTTGCTACAATTGCAATAGACCTGGTCATTTTGCCAAATTCTGCAGAAGTAAGAATCAGGGTAAAAAGGGTCCGGTGCATCATAATCAAAATCAAGACAAAGGAAAAGGAAAAATGAATGCGAATGAAGTTCAAAGGGAGATGAACAAGATTTGGGTGAAGAGAAATATAGAAAATGTTGGGGGTGGATCCACACCAGAATCTGGTGCTGATATTCCTTCTGGAAACTAAATTAGATGAGCTCTGGATCAGGGGAAGTCATAAAGGAAAATAAATTCCCTCAGCTAGTCAATTGGTGCCTAAATTTGGCACATGGAATGCTACAGATTAAAGGGTTTTGAGAGATCTATCTAAATAACCCTCAGTAAAATTATGAAAGATTCGCAAGGAGCTTTAAAGAGTTTAATCATCCAAGACTGATCCAGTTTGACAGCCATCTGGCAAAAGTAGGATTTTCACAGTTAGATCTGGTATGATTCTAAATTGAAATATCTTGATCTGTGGATAAATGGGATGATTCAAGGAAAGGAGATACATTTTCAATTATCACTAAAAATCATTCTAAGTGCATCTCTGTGATTCGGAAAGATCTCTCTCAGAACAAGGCAACCAGAATGACTTAAGTTGTGCATTTATTGCAATATGAAATTAGGGTTTGCGCAGAGATAAAAGGGTTCTTTTATTCATCATTTGCACATTTGCATTCGAGAAGAAGAAAGAAAGAGCTCTGCAAACAAGATTGCTTCAACCCTCTCAAAGATCAATTGTAGAATCCGATTCAACCAACAATCTTTTCTGGCTCATATCGTGAACCCTAGAAGCATAAAAAGGTATTTCCGCTCTTGAATATCTCTCTCTGAATATTTTGCAAGATGGCTACTCCAAATTTTGTTAAGATCACTGATAGGCCGCGCCCAAAGTTCAAGAAACATCCTTACAAATCCCTAGAAGTTGACCCCTTAGGCACCTTCTCTAGCATTCCACATGGGGTTCTGCATGTAGAAGATGTTAGGGTATACATACACGCTAATATTAAGGAATTTGGGGAATCAAAGTTGATGGATATCTACCATAAGCAATTAATAGATGAAACATTTAAACTTAAACCTCAATACAAGGCCCTCCGGGACAAGCATTTTGGACATTGCATCCACTTTCCCTATTTTGCAGAGGATGAATGGGTCCGGTATGTTCTTAGCAGAATACATGACAACTTCATGTGGTTGATGAGGCCATTCAAGATAACAAAAGATGCCATTAGGGCAGTAACCAGATTTCACTCATCTAGTGGGTTACCTGCTCTCAAATCTATCAAGAATCAAATAGTAAGTGAGGCTACCAGATCAAAGTTTGACAATAGAGCAATGATAATAGAAGATATCACAGATCCGGATATCAACTTTGTCTCTATGATAATTGGCTACAAAATATATCATTCTAGTAGGGAGAACTCTGTATCCAGAACTGTAATTTATACTGCATATCAGATGCTAAGGGAAAATGCAGACTATGATCTATGCAAACTTCTTCTGAGCCAACTATTAGAAAATTTACAGAAAATAAAGAAGGATAAGAAGAACTCATTTAAGTATGGTGGCCTAATACTATGTCTCTTCTTTTACTATATGAATGAGCTACCTGGAACAAGTGGCTAGGTATGGTAAAATGACAGACCAGTTGCCATACAAATCAGAGATTATATGTATGGGCTTGGTGATGCCAAGGCTCAAAGCACAGAACTTTGGGGATATTTCAAGAACTTCCAAGGTATGATGCAGGCCAGAGAAAGAATTCCTCAGACAATAGTTGAAAAATATAAGGATACAGTGTGTTTTATGGTAGACATTGATCAATGCCTAATGGAGGCAGTAGAGCCCAGAACAATCTAGATTATGCCAATGGGCTATGAGGTAGCTGAGAAAATTTTGGAATTGCATGTCCAACACCTGCTGAGTCAGCCTAAGGACTTTGAGGCAAAAAGGTTTGGAACCTTTCAAGAATTGAGTGTGAAAATTCATGTTGAGCTAAGACAACCAGAGATGAAAAGAATAGTAAGAAGGGAAGTAGAGGAAGTTGCCAAAAGATATGGCATTTCAAAAGAGGCAGTTGATGCAAACAGAGAAAAATTAGAAAGAGCTGAGAAGGAGAGACAAGAAGCAGAAAAAGAAAGTAATCCAGTACAAGCCCCTTCCCGGACTAGATCCTTAAAGAGCTCTGCACCTATGACCTCTAAGAGCTCAAAATCCTCCAAACCGGAAGCCAAGACATCTGGAAAGGGAGAAAAGAGAACAAAAACCAAGGCTACAAGGTCCTACATAATCCAAAAGGATGATGAAGAGATAGAGACTGATGAGGAGGTTAAGAAAATGAAGAAGAAAAAGAAAACATTTGTGGAATCCTCTGCTAGCAAAAACAAAGAAGAAGAGGTAAAAGAATTTGCTGAAAGGCCTACTCTCTCCATTGATGATGTCATCAAGGCAGTCACTATGGATGGGAATCTGCAACCAATGACAGAATTCTATGATGAGTATAGTGACACAGACAAAAGGATCTTGGAAGAAGCTACAGTTAAGTACCTAAACATTTATAATAAAGCATTCATTGAAATCATCTCTCTAATTCTCAAAAGTTTAGAGAAGGTACTTGAACTCAGAAAAGACAATGCCAAGGAAAAGGATTTGGAGATCCGGGAACATATTGCAATTTAGCTCTATCCCTCCATTACTCCAAAACAAATGACCATGATCTTCAAGGACTACAAGGATGAGTTCCAGAGAAAAGCAAGAATGAACAAACTTATGCTCAGAGAAATTGATCAGGTGGCAAAAGAGATTGAAGACATCCTCCGGAATGCATTTACAAGATTCAATCTTCCTATTATCGAGGACATAGATGATGAACCTTTTGCCATGGATGATGAAGGACTAAGTCCATCAAAAGAAGAATCTACTGAGAAAAATGCAGAAGAGATAAAGGAGATAGGTGAGGAGAGGACTAAGAACTTGGATTCCTCTATTCCAGAAGAGGAAGTCCATGAAGAAGTAAACATCTCTCTTCCGGATCCCCTTGCTGACTCCGGAACTGAAGGAGAAGGAAGAAAAGAGGAGAAATTGAGTCAAGTAGAGGAGGAAAAGGGAAGAGAAGAAGAACACATAGAGAAGATCTCTGATGATAGTTCTGAGGCTGTAAAAGAAAAGAAGACTCTATCTCTGGCAAGAGACACTACAAAAGTAGTGAAAAACTTCTTGACCAAAGAGATGATGGAAATAGATGAACCGGAACTATTTCAAGGACCACTCAATTTTGACTCCCTCTCTCCGGTCTAGACAATGAAGGTAGCATCTTTTGCTCAAGATAAAGTAAAAGAAAAGCTTCTAAAGTCTCACATGGAAGACTATGAGCTGATAGAGATTGCATCCGGTGTGCTAGAGAAAATCATGCCATCCTTCCAAAAGGATCTTTCGGCCTCTTCATCTGATAATCTGAAATCTCTTGTTAATTATGTTAACACACATTTTGATTCTTTGGAGAAATCAGCAGAAAAGAAAGTCCAGAAAGAGTTTTTGGGAAAGAGATTCTCTGAAGTATAGGGACTCATAGCAAATGATAGGAGAAATCTAGATATTGCGATAAAGAGCCTAGAAAATGCTCTTAAAGATGGCAGAGAATTATACAAATTTTGTTTATCTTGGTCCACAGTAATAGCAGACATTGCAAAGAAGGTGGAAGAACAAGAGGGTAAACTATCAAGTTTATCTCAAAATTTTGATCCTCTCACCTCATCCATAATGAATCAAGAGTGCCAGGCTATTGCCACTATAAATGAGATAAAGAGGCTTGAGAAGGAGAAGAAGAATAGAATAAGCAGAATGAGTGAACTAAGAGGGATACTTATCCCTAAGTTAGAGGCAATGCATGAGGCCCTAACTGATGCTCAGACCACAGCCCGGACCAGTGATCCGGCAGACTTAAAGAGGGTAGAAGCTTTTGTATTTTTGTTAAGTGGTCACATCTCAATTTTGGACAGGATGAAGCTAAGTTGGGCAACAGAATTTGTCCAGTTGAAAACCACTTTTGTGGATATACTTAAGTATATGTAAGTATAACATGTATATATACTTATGCGGCTATGTATAGGTTAATTTTTGCAAATTTTGGTGTGCGGATTTCACCCTTTGCCATTGATGTCAAAGGGGGAGTGAGAAGTAGTGAAAAATGTGGAATCCAGCAAAGGGGGAGCTCTAGTAAAATGTACATAAGATAGAGCATCAGCCAAGGGGGAGTTTGCTACGACACTTAGTCATTTTTCACTAAGTGTTGCCATCAATGCCAAAGGGGGAGATTGTTGGCAAGAGACACTGTGTAGCTTCATTATTGTTATCATTGATGGCAACAAAGTTTATCCCACACATTCGCATCACATAGTATGTCTTTACCGAAAGTCAGATTGAAGAGTGTTTTGGTCTGGTGAGCAGGAACAGAGCATGCAGCAAGGTCTGACAATTAGGTTCGGATCTCTCAGAGGGTGTAACTCAGCGAAGTGCAGACTTGGGAAAGTTAATAGGAGTATCATGTCTACTATATTCCAGAGATTGAGCCTCTGGTGATGAAAGAGTGAAAAGATATGAGCACCTAAGTGTTGGGTTCCTGACAGGCAGAGTAGACTGAGGAAGAACTGACCAGCAAAGCATCAGACCTTAATCTAGATGAGAAATTGATGGTGGTCAAGCTATTTAAGGAAGCATACATGGTTGTCCGACATGATTGATGACTTCTATGTCCATATTTTTGATACGCATCACATATTGAGCATGGATTCAGCCGACAGATCAGTGTTTTGTAAATATCCTGAGTATTCTAGTTACCGACTAGAAAGATGTTGAAATCCTTGGTATGGATATATATACAATAGATGGATTTTGGTATGAAGGTGTGTGTGTAGAGAAATAGTGTGTGAGCAAAGGCAGAGACAAGTGTGAAGCAGCAACACAAGTTTGGTATGTGACAAAATAGTAGGACTAAAACAGAGGAAGAATGAAGTGCAGTAGATCAGTATATTGAGCCTAACCGAAACTAAACCTCAACATATGTAGATGCCTTTGATCAGTTCAATCACCTAGTTACCTTCCTTAACTTTGTAGACAATAAGTCTCTTGTAGGCAGTGTGCCTCTTGTGAGAAGTGTGCTCGGACAGTGATCCCTAATTGGCAAGTGCCATTTTGTACTTCTTATTCTTTTAACAGAGAATACAATCTTGGGTTAGTCACCCCATGGTTTTTCCCTTAATAGGGTTTTCCACTTCAAAATCATTGTGTTATGTGTGTTGATTCTATTTTTCCTCTCATGGTTATGTATGCTTATATGTTTTGATGCTGCACTAATTGTTAAAGAAGAATAGAAAGTTAAAATATTTAAGATAACTGATTCACCCCCCTCTCAGTTATCTACCTTGTTTCCAACACAACTCCCCCTATCAACAACATTGCAACACTTACTGCTCTTTGATCAAAAACTTCTACCTACTCCCCCTGAGGAGTAGCCTTCAAAACATCAATCCAAATTAAAAGATGAAACATTAGACACCATTGGACTGATGCATTCCTTATGCATCTTAGTTTAAAGGAGGGGTAATAACCCCTAACTTCTCCCTAAAATACTCAAAAGTGTCCTTAGGCGGAGGCTTAGTGAAACTATCTACAATTTGATCCTTTGTAGACACATACTCCATCTTTACTTCATTCTTTGTTACACTATCATCATCAAGATCTCTAACATAATAACATTTCTTAACAATTCTCTAGGTCTACTTTCAAATTTCTTCTTACCTCTTTCAATTCTCTCTGGACATATGGATGCATAGTGACCAATCTTACCACAAGAAAAGCATTTGAATGGTAAATTGCCTTTGAACTTACCAGAACCTATTTGCATTCTATCCACAAAGTTGGCTTCAACCTCATTTAGGTCATCATCAGATTCCACAACATAGTTTTGAGCTCTTGAAGTCTTTTCTGAAGAGTTGGCTTTGAAAGCAGTCTCAATCTTTGGTAGAGCATCACCAAATTCTCTCATTTCAAAAGATGTAAGTTTCCCAAGAAACTGATCCTTTGAAACCTTTTGCGCACTCATAAGCTCTTCAATTACTGCCACCTTGTGACTTTAGGATTTAGGCAATGACCTAAGAATGTTTATCACAACCTCATCCTCATAAGTAGTACCTCTAAGACCTTTGATTCCATTGACAATTTCATCAACTCTCTGCATGTAGATAGTTATGTTTTCATCTTCACTCATCTTCAGGGCTTCATACTTTGCCTTCAGGTTTTGTAATTTGGCACTCTTTACATAATCATCTCCTTCATATAAACTTTTGAACTTATCCCAGATCTCATGAGCAGTCTCCAAATCCATAACTTTCACCAACTCATTGTTAGATAAGGCATTTAATAAAGCATTTTTATCTTTTCCATTAAATTCATACTGTTTAATTTCATCTTCATCTAATGGACCATTTTGAGGAATAGTATACTTTTTCTCTGTTATCTTCCAGACATTATATCCAAGAGAAATAAGATAACTTTTCATCCATACCTTCCAAAGGGCATAATTCATTCCGTCGAATTGTGGTGACTCTCTCCTATGTGCCATCTCAGATCTACCTCAAGCTGTTAGACTCTTTACCGAGGAACCCTCGCTTTAATACCAATTGTTGAAAAGTGCAATACAATTGAGAGGGGGGTGAATACTTTGTAACCAATATTTCAAAACCATTAACACATCAACCAATCAAAACTATGTTTGTATATTAACTATGAAAGCACGAAACACAAACTTAAACACATTTACACATGAGACACATGAGACACTAGATTTTTACGTGGAAGACCCCATAGGGGAAAATCATGGTGAGTGTTAGCTCACAATATAATATGTTATAACAATATCAAAAATTAGAGGCTCACTTCCTTGAGGCTTACTGCAAATTAAGAGGCTCACTACTAATGGGGTGGCTCACTGCTGGTGGGTGGCTCACTGCCAAAATTGGTGAACTGAGATAGTAGCATCTACACTATGCCAAGGTTCAGTTCCATTGAAGTGCATTAAGTATCCTCTGCTCTGCTCTGCTTTTACTCTTCACAATTATCTTTTCATTTTCACATCTTCCACAAATTCACGACTTCATTTCATGTTTTTATACAATTCATCAACCTTGGAATTTACATCAAGGTTGGCATTACAATCATCTACCTTTGGAACAATCTCCAAGGTCAACAAACATGCATACATTAAGATAGGTCTAGACCTAAACAAATTTAGAAGAGAAAAGAATGAATGTAAATCACGCCAAGCCTTAGCTGGGACTCAATTGCAATCTTCCACGCAACAACACTCTTCCACAATCTTCAAATCATAACTACAAGTAGTGAGAACAACCAAGTTGGCCAAGACTAGAGTTAACACTAAGACTTTTAGGAACACGCTTCATGCATGATCTGAATTATACTTTATGGACCAATCTAAAGATAGGAACATGATCTAGATACTCCCACAGGCATGTTACAATCACCAAGAACATCCGTACAACCTCTAAACACTTTATCCATAAGATTCTTCAAACTGGAGCACTTGAACATTACTGTCGGCCACTGTCATAAAGGAAAGATCACTTGCGGAGCACCAAATCATGAACCATTTGAGCTGAAGGCACATAACATCATCACAAAGGTAATTCTAGAATCATAGAATGTGAAACTTAAATGCAGAGAAATGTGGAGCAGAATACATTCTCCCTATCACCATTAAATACACAGAAAAATAGTTTTTACTCTGGTGAACACAACTCCCTCAAATCTTCACACCAGAGGCTCAAACTTGAAACATAGTATCTATAGACATCCCTTAACATTACTTCCAATCTGCGGGCAAAGATATTCAATCTACAATATATGCAGAGCAAAACACTGCACTGTTCTTGAGAGATAAAGCAATTTTGCACTTGTATTGATTCCTCAGATACTTGTTTAGACTTATTCAAATAACTTCTTTATGTGTTGACATCAATGACAACACTTATTGCTCATACTTACAACATGATCAAGCCCCGGAATGGCATTCTAGCCTTCCAACACTGTTGTTAGATAGAGAGTGTGTGTCCTTGCAGGACAGAAGCAAAAGCAATGATATGATAAATGCTTGAAAACACAAAGTAGATGTCACCTTGGAGGTGAAGTTGTCATGTCCCCTTTATAGTAAAATTAAATTGGTGAAATTATTATTCCATTCCTATTTTCCCATGGGCTAATGTAAATCAAAAGGAAAAATATTTTATTTAATATTTTAATTGTAATCCTGCAAATTAAGGATTTATTATTTTCAGGAGTAATTAAATATTAAATATTTTTATTTAACTGCACAAGTGGGGGCATGGGGTTTAATGAAGTGTAATCATAACTCCCAAGGGTGAATTTAGAAGATTTTATGACAATAATGACAAGATTCTATGATAACATCTATGACAGGTTATCATAGTGGGAGTTATTTTCTATTTTTAGACAAGAATCTTGCATGGGCTATTTTGGTGAGCATCTTTGGAGGAAATTTGTTCGAAATTGAATTATTTTAATTTATTTTCAAGAGAGGGGCTTTTGGATTTGGATCCATTATAAATATGCAAGTATTTTCTTTCAAGGGGACTTTTTGATTATTTTTACAACCCAAGTTATGAATTTGAGTAGTTGTGCTTGGATTTTCTTCAATGGACGAAAACCCATTGGAGAGGGAAGCTTGTGGATAGAAACACATGAGTTTTAGATGATTAGAGGATGAAAACCCTTTGGTCACAATGAGTAATTCCATCCAGGAATTACATTGAGCTTCAACAATTTAAGCAGTTTTAGTTGTTTGGTAGTGTGGTTAAGTGTTTCTATTGTGTTGTGGAGTGTTTTTTTGTTCCATGGTCATTTAGAATCTATTCCAAGAATCTAGGATCTGTTCCTATCAGTTGGACTTTGATTTGGTGTTGTTTTTGGTAGTTTTCAATAGTGTAGTTTTGCATAGTTTATGTAGTTTGCAGTGGATTTTGGTAATTTGTGTAGCAAAAATTTTCTTCTTTTATTATCAGTGTATCAGACCTGATTATATGTTATTTATACCAGAAAACTCAATAAATATATTTGTGGATTTTACATCTTAATTTCTGTTGTTTCTATGTATGACTAGTTGGCTAGTCTTAGTGAAGCTGATGTATTTTTGGTGGAGTTTATTAAAATCATTTTCAGATCTGATTTAAATTATAAAATATCAGTTTGGAACATTACAGAAGCTCTCATGGGGAGATGAAGATATTTCATGCCATGAGGAGATGGATTGATGAAGACAAATTTGCAACAAACATGAACAAACACAACACAATACTGATCTGCAACACAATGAAAGCCTTGAGTATCCTTAGCATAAGATCACAAGTTCGCAATATCCATCTAGTTGTAAAATCAAGTCCTAAACATGTTTATATATGCATTCCTACTAAACATTCATAATTCAAATTGAATAGGCCGACAAAGGGAAACCTTTTAATGGTCTTTTTGTGGTCATTTAAAATTGGGACCCTAACAAAATAGGGCAGGACAAGGGCGTGGGTACCCTTGTCCAAGGACCTATTTTAGGGTTGGATTAAGCTCAAATATGTCCCCTAAGTCCCATTTGTCATGGGTTTCAAGGGATTTTGCTCCAGGATTCATTTCTAAGATGCATGATTAAATTTAAGGGACCCATGAGCTAAACTTAGGAGGTAGAAGTCCTAGGGGGACATTTTATGACATAACATTGAGCCCCCACTTTAATGTATGTATGATCTTATAACCCATACATGCATTAAAGTACAGTCGAAAACACATCAAACATGCTAGGCACTTGAAGCTAAGGCATACACAAATATTGAGGAACTATTTCTAGCCCCCAGTCTTAAGTAAGCACTAGAAAACACATCGCAGACACGCAAAACACAATGAAGATAGTAATAGGCACGCAAGACATGAAGAAGACAATATTGAAGACATGCAAAACATGATGAAGATAGGAGAGTAATCACGCAAAACATGATGAATACAATGATACAACATTTTCATTTTCACACACACACACACACACACACACACACACACACACATATATATATATATATATATGCATGGAAAATAAAAATTACAACACACAAAACCCCATAATGTAGGAGGAGCTCATTGCTACACCCTTGAAACTACACCAGGGGGAGAACATGTCATACAAAACCTGAGTGTGGGAGGAGCTCATCGCTACACCCTTGAAACCACACACAGGGGAAGACACGCCATACAAAACCCAAGTGTGGGAGGAGCTCATCACCACACCCTTGAAACCACACACGGGAGAAGACACACCATACAAAACCGAAGTGTGGGAGGAGCTCATCACTACACTCTTGAACCACACACAGGGGAAAACATGTCAAACAAAGCTCGAGTGTTGGAGGAGCTGATCGCTACACCCTTGAAACCACACACGGGGGAAAACACATAGAAGACACACAGAGAACATGAGTGCCATATAGCATGCCAAAGACATACTATACATCTTAAACATGGCAAACAAGGCGATGGAAGGAGCTTATTGCTAAGTCTCACCATCTCAAACACGCTGCAAACACACCTGACAGTTGGGCTTATGCCACAACAACCACCAAAATCATGCTTAAGGGAGGATAGTCTCAAGATCCAACCCCACCTCCATAGAGGACTTTTTAAATAAGAGGATGTGCACTAGCTCAAGAGATACACCATCCTGCCTCTGTAGAGTGATTTTAAATAAAAGGATATGCACTATCTCAAGAAATACATTATCCCACTTCCACAGAGGGCTTCTTTGATAAAAGGATATGCTATCCCGCCTCATGGAGAGGGCTTTTTTCTTGTAATATAAATAAAAATGTGTACTCATGTTAGAGATACAACATCTCACCTCATGGAGAGGGCTTACAAACACACTTCGTTAGTACCAAAATCATCAGACAGATAACCTTATATATGCCCCCACCTTAAGGTGGTTGATGTCGTGTACCGATATAAAGTAAGTTAAGGTAGAGAGAAAATACACAAGGAAACAAGAGCTTTCTCAAAGCCCATGCCCCAAGGCGACATGTGCTCATGATCGTTGAATGTTCCCACAAACACATTGATAAGATATGCTAAGATAAGATAACAAGAGAGGTTAAAAATCTTACTCTAAAATAATAACCAAAGAAATTCATTAAAGCTATGCATGAAGATAGTCACATCAAGGACTGAGACTATACTACAGGTTCGTAACCGAGTATAACCATTGGGCTATACTATAGATACCTTATAACTAAGTTTAGCAACAAGGTGAGATGCCAATCAAAGTGTACAAGAGCAGATTGAGTGGATTGTAAAATGTTAGTCACAAGAAATACCATAAGATGAAACATCACATGGAGTGATCCTACTAGTCAAGCATCAAATATATATATGTATCAACCCCGTCATCATGTATGGACTAGGTTCATTTTTTCTTTGCTTTCTAAAGGGATACATGGTCCTTATCAGTATATGTTTGTTTTCGTCATTCGCCGACTAGGTAGAATCACTAGAAGGTAAAGAATAAAATAAGAGAGGAGAACAATTGCCTTAGGAACACCACATAGGAGGATTCCCCTAGGTCATCAACCACAACTCTATGCACCTAAGGCATGACACGTAACAATAAAATAGAGGAGAGGTAAGATAGAAGAATGGTCACGATAGAGGTGGTCTCTTGGTATCCTTGACCTTACAAGAGTATCAAGGGTTATCCTAGGAGGCCTAAACAACACATAACACATCATGGGGGAGCACACCATGATGCTAACAACATATATATCTAGGAGGAGGCCACCCTTGAGAGAAACTAGAATAGGTGTTACATTGAGTGTGGCTAAAGGAAGGAGAAATACTTACCTGATTCAATGGGATATTTCCTGGTAGACAATCCTTGTCTATCAACTTAGGATATCTCACATGTAATATTGGTCTTGTTGATATTGTATTAGCATTAGTACACTTATTAAATATCCCCTTAGGGGGTGGAAGAAGTGATTTGTTTTGAGTGATCTCGACATCCATCCATAAGGGATTTAATGTGAGAGACCTTTCCTCATTCACTAGTGCTGCATCTTTTGAAGAGAGAGCATAGGAATAAAGGGAAGGTAAGGTGTTGTGAGGATAATTGTTGGTGATTGTATCTTTAGTGATGTTGAAGGAATATGCAACCAAAGGAGAGGTATCCAAGGTTTTCACATCCTTAGTGATATCCATGGGACTTGAACATTCAATGAAAGGAGGGAGATCAAGGATCTTCACTTCCTTAGAGATGTCCAAAGTACTTGAATATTCGACTAAAGGAGGAAGATCGATAGGATGATTTATAGAGGCTTGATGCACTATGGTAGTGAGAGGATGTTTATTATTGTTAGATGAATGATCATTATCTATCCATGGAATGTTCTTTATTGGAGGGAGTTCTTTATTCACTAATGCTTCATCTTGGCCAGGGGAGCATTGTAATAAAGAGATGGTGGGAGTTCTTCATTCACTAATGCTTCATCTTGGCCAGAGAGAGCATTGGAATAAAGAGATGGTGGTGTGATGTTAAGGGATGTGTCAATGAATTCATCCTCTTGTGCCCAAGTGTCCTCATAAGTGGGAATAACTTTGGGAGGGAGATCATAAAGTAGAAATAAGTTACCATCACATGTATTAGCAATAAGAGGTGTAGTGGAATGTCTAATAGAGATAAAGTCATCTAGGGATTCATATAGCAAATTGAAGTCATCAATACTAAATGATGAAACATATTTATTATTATCTATGAATTTAGTGAGATCATCTAATATCGAGGGATATGTTCCCATGAGATTTGTGAAACTATCAAAATCAGATATATAAAAAGGATTTCATATGTGGAACACATAGAAATATCAACATCATAGATATATGCAATTTGTTTTAAGACTTGAGGATATTCACAAGTAAATTTAGAAAATTATCAATGTCTATGATATATGCAAACAAAGCTTCCAAAGATGAATAACAAGATGCATCCATGATGAGTAGACTATTTCACACTAACACACTTGTTTGAGGGAAATAGGTAAAAATACACACAAAGTCCACAACAAACAAAGTGGATAGGAGGAAAGATTACAACACATCAAGGCCCAATTAATGATTTTAAAGGTTTTGATCAAAAGGTGTGAATGAGGTGTGTAAACAAGTAGTGTTGAAATACACACTATGTAATTAAAATATGCCAATTTTCAACCTAGAGCATTAAATAATGCCAAATTTTCAAATGATGAATGAATATATGCTTGAATATGAGTGTAAGATCTGAAATTCAAAATATATAAGATGAATGCAATGAAACAACACCAATCTATGCTTGTTTATGCACCTAAAATATTCAATTTTTTCACCTTTTTCAATGCAAATGCACAAAATAGGTTATGAAATTATGAAAATGATGAGGGGAAGAAAATTAAAACCTTTTAATAAGTCCAATAATGCAGAAAAATTTGTCACAACACACCAATCTTGCAATGCTAGATGAAATGTTAACCAAAATGTAGTAAAAATGCAAGGATTTTAGAAACCCTAATAGTGAAATTAAGGCATGAGAATATGCAAAGTAATGAATGAATGGAATCTAATCAGATTTAATATGTAAATTAACTCAGATCAGATTTTAAAATGATGCAAAAGTCCTACAATGCTCAATGCAAGTCAAATTGTAAGGAAGTATGAATGAATATGCTTCTTTTTGTTGAAATACACAATGTGTAAATGCAAAATTTGAAATGTAAATGAAAAAATGCTCTATGATGAAAAACTAAAGTCAAAAATTAGATTTGAATGAGTGTTAAAATGAGTAATAAAATCAAAAACAAGAATTTAATTACAAACCCTAGCTTTTGGAATTACTAGGTTATATGAAAAATGTAAAATTTGAAGCCAACCCTGGCAAATGAGAGATGCAAATGCAAGATAAATGATAATGAAAGTATGAAATGCTGAAATTTATCTCAGATCTGATGTAAATATCAGAGTTTTAAATGATTTAAATGAGATGCAATAAAAATAGTGCAAATTATGCAAGCCAAAAATGTCTTTTTTTTAAAAAAAAATTCAAAATTTTCATTTTTTTTGTAAGATTTTCAAATGTATAAAGATGAAAATGATATGTATGAATGAAAATATAATGTAAAACACTTAGTAAGGTGCAAAATTCAATTAAAACATGGATTCACCAAAATGTTATGTAGAAAAAGAGGGTTTGTTGTTTTGGCTGATAGTTTAATTAGATCCTCCTTTCACTACACACATTCAAAGACATTAAACCGAGTTGAATCACAACTTTTGCAAGAGAAATCAGCTAGAGGTTTGGTGTCACTTGGAATGATAAGAAAATTTGGAATTTGATGATTAATGTATTGATTTTAGTTTGATTAAGCTTATAACCCTAATTATGCAAAATCATAAACAAACGGATGAAACCCTACAAATGCTCACACAAGAAGACACTAAATGTAGATTAGAGACATACCAGATTTCAGGTTTTGGAAGATAGAAAAGTTGGGGACAAAAGAGTAGGTGCCCTTTTTGTTGTACTTTTTATGAGGGCTTTCTAATATTTTTTGCTACAGATTGCAACCACTTCAGAGATTCCCGATAGTGCAGAAATGAGGGACAAAAGAGAGGGCGTCCTTGTCCTTTTAGGGTTCTTTTTTGTTGTTTTCTTCAGATCTAGATTCTTCCTACTCTGCTCTGACCTCTTGCAACTCCTCTCCACATAATCTGACACTTGTAACCTGTAATCAAAAGAGAGGGGTTAGGGGTTGTGGTATTTAGGAGCTTGCCTCAGTCAAGCCATGGAATGGCATTCAAGCCTTCCAACACCATTGTTAGATAGAGTGTGTGTCCTTGCAGGATAGAGGGAAAAGCAATGATATGATAAATGATTGAAAACACAAACTAGATGTCACCTCAGAGGTGAAGATCTCATGGGGAGTTGAAGATCTTTCACGCCATGAGGAGATGGATTGATGAAGACAAATCTTGGTACAGTCATAGTAGGAGGGTTCATAGAATGAACTATCCAGACCATACAACAAGAGCAAACACAACAAAAATAACTCCAAGATATGAAGCAAATGCATATTCAATCATTCAATATATCAAAGAATTCAAATACAGATGGGCTGGCAACATGCGGGCTTATAATTGGGCTCATAGGCCTAATTACAGAATATCATAATATGCACAAGATATAGCTTTGAAGCTCCTTTGCTCAAAATCAAAACTATCAATTATCTCTATATCATGAACTTTCTAACTACTTTCCTAGAGATCTATTACATCCTTATATATCATCTCTGGTACAAAAGATTCCTCCGCATTGGCCAAGGAAGATCACAAACTCCAATGAAGAGTTGTAACATGTGTACATGGATGGGTCAGACCTAAATGAATAAAACTCCTCCACAAATGAATGGAATGATGTACGAATCTTGGGGAAGGTCAGACATGAACCAAAGATCATTGAATGATGTGTCATTAGGCTCCACAAGTTAGGAAATGCTCCATAGGTCTTCTCCTTTAGCTGATTGTCTGAGACTATGAGGATGCTTTGTTCTAAGAAAATAGTTGATCTTCTGATAGCGATATCTTTCCATTATTTTAACCAAATGCTCTAAGATTTGGATATGAACTACATGAATGAATCTAGATGCTAAGTCCATCTCCGTAAGCTCTAAGATGCAACTATGGCAGAATGCGGACCAAAATATAGAAACTGCTACTGACTGAACTGCCTGAACTGAACTAGAAAATGAAAGAAAACAAACTGAACTACAAACAAATTGAAATGCAAATATTTTTGGTTGATGCAATATTTCTCTTGAACCAAGGATGCTCCTACATAAGACATCCAAGGTTATTGAAAAAGTGAGTCCCTCCCTTTGCCGGGCTAGAGGAAAACCAAGACGGTCCACCTCAGCCTAAGCAATCCATGATGAATCTTCTTCCAATCTGCCTTTCCACTTCACAAGGTATTCTTTGTATTGTCTTCCTCTAGTGTTACGTCCAACTCTTCTCTCCAAAATGTATTCAATCTGCTCTGGTGCTTGTTGTGGTAACTACTTCTTCAAGTCTTCTTCCATGTTATCACTAAACTCTACTTCATGATACTGATATAGGTCTATAATGTTGAAAATAGGTGATATACCCATTGTCTCTGGTAATTCCACTTCATATGCATTTTCTGAATCAAAATTTCTAAGTATCCTACAAGGTCCAAACTTCTTCATCTTCAGCTTGTTACACGTTCCAACTAGAAATCTTTCTTTTCTCAAGTATACCATCACTTCATCTCTAACTGCAAATTCCTTGTGTCTTCTCCTCTTATCTGCTTGCTCCTTATATTTGTTGTTCATTTCCTCCAAATGCTTCTTCACCTAATTATGTATTGTCTCCATATGTTCTACAAATTCTTCTGCTTCTGAACTTCTCTTTTCTGCCATACTGGTATCTCTCAACTCTGCAATTCTAGGGTTTAACCCGATAATAATCTCAAAAGGTGCTCTTCTAGTGCTCCTATTCACTAAATTATTGTATGCAAACTCTACTTGTGAAAGAATCAAATCCCAACTTCTTGCCTTCTCTCCAACCAAACATCTCAACAAGTTTCTCAAACTCCTATTCACTACCTCTGTCTGTCCATCAGTATGTGGATGAAATGATGAAGTGAACTTCAAATCTATCTTCATCTTCTTCCAAAGTGTCTTCCAAAAGTATCCCACAAACTTTGTATCTCTGTTTGAAACCATACTCTTAGGTAATCCATGCAATCTCACAATCTCCTTGAAAAATAGGTCTGCTACATGCACTACATCAGTTCTCTTCTTACAAGGTATGAAATGTGCCATCTTTGAAAATCTATCCACCACTAAAAATATTGAATCATGTCATCTCTATGTCTTAGGCAATCCCATTACAAAATCCATACTTATGTCTTCCCAAGGTCTCTATGGTACTGTCAAAGATTTATAAAATACAGTGTTCTGACTACTCCCTTTTGCAACTTGACAAACTCTACAACTTTGCACATATTTCCTAACATTCTTATGTATTTGAGGCCAAAAGTAGTTTTCACTTACCAATGCCACTGTTTTATCAATGCCAAAATGTCCTACCAATCCACCACTGTATTTCTCCTTGATCAAATTATCTCTCATTGAACTCCTAGGTATGTATAACTGACTTCCTTTGAACAACATATCTTCTTGAATTGAAATAATCTAACCACTTACTCCTATCTGTCACAACAGGTTCCTTACATGCTTTCCAAGGTTTTGCAAAATTACTGTCTCCCTCATACATGTTCTTCAATCCATCAAATCCCATCACTTCAACTCTAATCTTTGTCAACAAGTTTCTTCTCCTGTTTAAGGCATCAACAACTTTGTTTGATTTACCACTCCTATGCTTCAACACAAAAGTATAATTCTGCATGAACTCTACCCAACTCATATGTCTCTGTTTCGACTTACCTTGATTGTTTAAATATTGCAAAGTTTAATGATCTATATACAACACAAACTCCTTAGGCAATAAGTAATGTCTCCACTTCTTCAAGGCTTGAATTATGGCATAGAACTCTTGATCATAAACTAAATATCTTCTCCTTGCATTATTCAACTTCTCACTAAAATATGCTATAGGTCTACCTTCTTGACTTAACACTACTCCAATTGCATTCCCACTTGCATCACAATCTACTTGAAATACCTTATTGAAATCTGGTAATGCCAAAACAAGTTGCTCTGTCACTTTCTGTTTCAACAATTCAAAACTTTTATTTGCTCCTGATGTCCACTTAAAGTCTTTTCTATCACCTATCATTGTCTCTGTCATAGGGTTACATAATGAACTAAAATTTATGATGAACTTCTAGTAGAAACTAGCTAATCCATGAAATTTTCTAACCTCTCCAATGCTCTCTGGTGTAGGCCATTCAAAAATTACTCTTACTTTCTCAAGGTCCATTTTCAATCCTTCCGCAGAAATAACAAATCCCAAGTATAATAATTCTTCCTTCATGAAACTACACTTCTTGATGTTTATCAGCAATTTCTCCTTTCTCAGTCTTTGCAAAATTTGTCTCAGGTGCTGCAAATGTTCTTCCTTTGTCTTACTGAAAATCAGAATGTCATCCAAATATACAATAACAAACTTACCCAAGAATTTCTTCAAGACTTCATTCATCAATCTCATGAAAGTACTAGGTGCATTTGTCAATCCAAAAGGCATCACTAACCACTCATACAATCCTACATTTGTCTTGAAAGTAGTCTTCCATTCATCTCCTTCTCTGATTCTGATCTGATGGTATCCACTTTTTAAATCTATCTTTGTGAAATATCTTTCTCCACTCAAACAATCCATAATATCATCCATCCTAGGTAAAGGGAATCTATACTTAACTGTGATCTTGTTTATTGCTCTAGAGTCAGTACACAATCTCCATTCTCCATCTTTCTTAGGTGCTAACACTGTACTGCACAAGGACTCAAACTTTCTCTAATAAAACCCTTCCTTGACAACTCTTGTATCTGTCTATTCAGTTCTTCATTCTCTGTTGGTGTCATTATGTGTGTTGCTTTGTTAGGAAAACTAGCTCCAGGTATAAGATCCATGTGATGACTGATACTCTTGATTGGTGGCAATCCCTCAGGTATATTGTCTGATATGATGTCTTCATATTCTATCAGCAATTCCTTTATCTCCTCCGGTTGTGATTGTTCAGTCTCCTTTAATGCTTTAGGGTTCTTAGGAATCAAAGCATAACACATATTCTCATGTCTCAAACCATCCAAAAATTTCCTTCCATCTACCAAATAGATTCTAGCATTCCCACATACTTCACTCTTAGGATCATCTTCCAAAGGAATCAAAGTAATTCTCTTTCCATTTGATGTTATAGTGTATGTATTCTTCCTCCAATCATGCATAGATTTTCTATCATACTTCCAAGGTCTACCCAACAAGATATGACAAATATCCATAGGCATAATATCACACAATACTTCATCATGATATGATCCAATATGAAATTTCACCAAACATTGTTCACTCACCAGTACCTTATGATCATCCTGAATCCATGCTATATGATAGGGCTTAGGGTGTTTCAATCTTTCCAACTTTAGCTTAGTCAC
Source organism: Cunninghamia lanceolata (assembly GCA_027924645.1). Lineage (NCBI taxonomy): Eukaryota > Viridiplantae > Streptophyta > Pinopsida > Cupressales > Cupressaceae > Cunninghamia > Cunninghamia lanceolata. The sequence goes on from BSBN01001207.1 coordinate 1,161,795, forward strand.
CATCTCCTCTAAAACTAGATTATTTGAGCTACCACTATCAATTACAACTTTGCAACACTTACATCCTGATTTGCATCTGGTTTTGAACAAACTCTTCCTTTGTGGTGGTTTCTCATTTGTTTCTACTTGAAATAGTGCTCTCCTCATCACCAGTGATTCTCCTTTCTTAGGTTTGCCAATTGAACTCGGTGATCCAACAAGTTCTTCCACATAAGCTGCTCTTCCACTATTTTTTGTCCTCTTTCTTGTACTCCCCTGATTACATTCAAATGCTCTATGTCCTTCATCTCCACACTTGAAATAGGTTCCTCTAAATGTTCTCCTATCAGGTCCTCTTCCTTCTCTTTTGTATCCTTCATTCCGAGATGAATTATAATTACCTCTGTGATGAAAATTGTTGTCATTGCTTCGGTACGCATTACTATCTCTATCCTCCTTCCTAAATGGGCTGTCTAGCTTATTCTACTCTAGATGTGATCTGTCTCCTCTGAAAAATGTTCTACCTCTCTAAAATTTACCTCCTCTTCCTCTCTGTCTCTGATCATGCCTCTTATTCAGCTTCTCTTCAACTTTCAGGGCAAACTAATATGCTTCCTCCAATGATGCCATCCTTACCAAGCTTAGTTCTTCTTGAATGTTTAATCTTAGTCCTTTGATGTATCTAGCCACTTTCTCTTTGCTTTCTTCATGATGTCTTGTCCTTATGATCATCTTATGAAATTCTTTAGTATACTCCTTCACAGATAGGTCGACAAAGGGAAACATTTTAACGGTCTCTTTGTGGTCATTTAAAATTGCGAACCCAACAAAATAGGGTAGGACAAGGGCACGGGTACCCTTGTCCAGGGACCTATTTTAGGGATGGATTAAGCTCACATATGTCCACTAAGTTCCATTTGTCATGGGTTTTGGGGTATTTTTCTCCTGGATTCATTTCTAAGATGCATGATTAAAATTAAGGGACCCAAGAGCTAAACTTAGGAGGTAAAAGTCCTAGGGGACATTTTATGACATAACACCCATAAATCAGTATTTCTACCTTTGTTGTATTTAGAGAGAGTTGGTGTCAAATAAATGTTCAGCTGTTTGTGCTTGTAGGATTTTGGCCCATCATTGCAATGCATTGTTTAGAAAATGGATATGTTAAGTGAGCTAGTGTCAGATAAATATTTGGAGGGTTGTAATGATGTGGGAGAAAGATATAAGTGTGTATATAATGTTAAGGGGATTCATCTTTAGTGATTGAAATTGATTATATCTTTGGGTACACATATATGCTTGTATATTATTTGTTGTTAATGAGGTCAAGTGAGCTTGTTCCTGTCTGCCATTTGGGCATTGGTAGTCAAAGCTATGTCCTAATTATTATGTATTTGTACCTCAAGGAAATCCCACCTTAGGTTTTTTCAGATCCGAAAGAAGAGGAACTACCCTATCATGTGTGTTGGACTAAAACTGTTGATAACTGAGAGGGGGGGTGAATCAGTTATCCTAATTATTTCTTCTTTTGAACTTTCTTATTAGTCAAAGCAGCATTGAATTAAACAAACAAACATTATCATGAAATGAGAAACACATGACACAGTATTTTTGACGTGGAAACCCGGTTAAGGGAGAAAACCACGGGGTGATTAACCCAAAGATTATTCTTTGTTAGAAGAATAAGGAGTTACAAAAATGGCACTTGCCAATTAGGGCTCACTGCCTGAGCACACTGCTCACAAGAGGCACACTGCCTACAAAGAGACACATTGTCTACAAGAATGTTACATAATACTTGAACTGATTGGAAGCACCTACATATGTTGGGGTTCAGTTCCGGTTAGGCTCAGTATACTGATCTGCTGCACTTCATCTTTCCTCTGTTCTTTATTTTGCTATCTTTTCACATACCGGATCTTTCTTACTACTTCTACTCTACTCTGCACTTATTCGCATACACCATCACACTCTTACACTTTTCACAACTAAATCCATCCTCTATATATATCCGCACAAGTAATTTCATTACTTTTCAAGTCGGCATCCGGAACAGCCTAGTTTCTTACAAACTCTATTCTGTCGGCTGAATCCTTGCTCACCAAGCAATGCGGATCAAGCATATACTTGTAGATATCATTAATCATGTCGGCCAAACATGATTCATGCCTTCACAACCTTTACCATCAACGGTAACACATCTGGAAAATATTCTGGTGCTCTGTCAGTCAGTTCTTCCTCTGTTCTTATTGTCTTTCTGGAATCCGGTACTCAGCTATTCATATCTTTTTCTTTGTCCATCACCGGAGGCTAAATCCTTGGAATATACTACTCAAGGTAGTCCTCTTGACTTCCCCAAATCCACACTGCACCAAGACACTTCCTCTGAGAGGTCCGGACCAATCTGTCGGACCTTGCCACATGCTCTGTTCTTGTTCACCAGACCACAACAGTTCTTCATTCTGACTTCCGGTAGAGGCACACCATGACTTGCGGATATGTGGAATGACCTTTGTTGCCATCAATGACAACAACCATGAATCCATATAGTGTCTCTTGCCAACAATCTCCCCCTTTGGCATTGATGGCAACACTTAGTGAAAAATGACTAAGTGTTTACACTATGCTCCCCCTTTGCTGATGCTCTATCTTTATATACAATTTCTGGAACTCCCCCTTAGTTGGATTCCTCATTTTTCACTGCTCCTCACTCCCCCTTTGACATCAATGGCAAAGGGTAGGGTCCGCACACCAAAATTTTCAAAAAATTTCTATACATAGCCGCATATTTACATACTCACATAAACTGAAGAATGTCTGCAAAAGATGTTTTTAGTTGGATTAGTTCTGTAGCCCAACTTTGCTTCATTCTATCCAAAATTGAAATGTGACCACTCAACAAAAATGCAAAAGCTTCTGCCCTCTTGAGATCTGTCGGATCATTTGTTTGGGCGGTAGTCTGAGCATCACTGATAGCCTCATGCATAGTTTCTAACTTAGGGATTATAATCCTTCTAAGTTCTCCCATCCGGTTAGTGATATTCTTCCTTTCCTTCTCAAAGTTCTTTATTGCATTTGTGATTGCAATAGTTTGACATTCTTGATTTACTATGGATGAAGAGAGAGGATCAAAACTTTGAGACAGACTTTGTAGTTTGTCCTGTTCCGCTTTTATTTTCTTATCAATTTCTACTGTTGCCTTTGACCAGGAGATACAAAATTTGTAAATATCACCGCCATCCTTAAGAGCATTTTCTAAGCTCTTTATTCCAATACTCATATTTCTCCTATCGTTAGAGATTAATCCTAATACTTCTGAAAATCTTTTATCCAAAAATTCCTTCCGGACCTTTTCTTCAACTGATTTTTCTAGAGAATCAAAATGTGTATCAACACTGTTGACTAAGGTTTTGAGATTACCGGAAGAGGAGGCTGTCGGATCTATCTGGATTGATGGCATGATCTTTTCAAGCACTCCGGAAGCAGCCTCTATCAACTCATAGTCTTCCATATGAGACTTTAGGAGTTTTTCATTTGCCTTAGCATTTGCAAATGAAGCTATCTTCATTGTCTGTACCGGAGAGAGAGAGTCAAAGTCGAATGGGCCTTTTAGAAGCTCCGGTTCATCAATCTCTAAAGTTTCTTAGGTTAGAAACTTTTGAACAGTTTGTGCAGTGTCTCTTGCCGGAGACAAATGTTTCTTTTCTTCTGCAGTTTTGTCCTTAGGAGTCTTATCTCCTTCCACATTCTTACCACTTACAGTTGTGGTTTTCTCTGTTGGATTCTTCTCTTTCTCTGTATCCTTGGTGCTGTCAACCTCTTTTTCTTTTTCTGCTGCTTCTTTCTCCTGTAATTTTTCTTCTTCTTGGGATCCGGAGACTGTAGGAGAAGCCGGAGAAGAGATGTTAGTCTGTTCTAGTGGCACTTCTTCCGGAGCAGATGATTCCAAGTCCGCAGCTGTTTCTGCACCTAAGTCCTCTGTAACAGGAATATTGAACCTTTTGAATGTATTCTGGAGGATCTCTTTAGTGTCCTTGGCTACTTTGTCGGTCTCACCAAGCATAAGCTGATTCATCCTTGCTTTGCTTCTGAATTCATCCTTGCAGTCCTTGAATATCATGTTCATTGTTTTGTGATCAATTGAAGGATATAGCTGAATAGCTATTTGTTCCCTGATCTCAAGATCTTTTGCCATGGCATTGTTCTTTCTTATTTCTAATTCCATTTCTAGACTCTTTGGAATTTCAGAGATGATCTCAATAAAAGCTTTATTGTAGATGTTCAGGTACCTAATTATAGCTTCTTGCAGGATCTTTTGATCTGCCTCATTGTAGTCATCATAGAATTCAGCCACCGGTTGAAGGTTCCCATCCACAGTGACTGATTTGACTACACTGTCTAGAGACAGGGTGGGCTTTTCAGCAAATTTCTCTGTCATTTCTTCCTTGTCTTGGCCTGAAGAGGGTTTACCGGATCCTTTCTTCTTCTGCTTCTTTATTTCTTTTATTCCCTCATCTGACTCAGTTTCTTCTTCATCCTTTTGGCTTTGATAAGCTCTTGAGGCTTTTGTCTTAGATCTCTTACCGGATCCCTGGACTTCCGGTATTGAGCTTTTGGTTCTGATAGGTGTAGATCCTTTTGATGATCTGGTCCGGGTTGAGGTTTCCACTGGAGTACTTTTCTTGCTTTTCTTTTCTGCTTCTTTCTTTTCTTCCTCATCCTTTCTTCTCTTTTCCCGGTTGGCATCAAGTGCCTCCTTTGGGATGCCTAGGCCTTGAGCAATATGCTCTACTTCTTTTCTCACCTTCCTCTTTATCTCAGGTTCCCTGAGTTCTACATGGATCTTTACACTCAGCTCCTCAAAGGTTCCAAACCTTTCTGCCTTTGGATCTTTGGGCTGACTTAGCATGTGTTGAACATGCAGCTCCACTATCTGTTCATCCACTTCATACCCCATGGGCATGATCCAGACAGTCCTTGGCTCCACTGCCTCCATTAGGCACTGATCAGTGTCCACCATAAAGCACACTGAGTCTTTGTATTTTTCAACAAGAGACTGGGGAATTCTTTCTCTTGCTTGCATCGTGCTTTGGAAGTTTTTAAAGTATCCCCATAGGGCTGTATTTCTTGCTTTGGCATCCCCAAGCCCATGTAGATAATCTCTTATCTGGACTACAACAGGTTTGTCATTCTGCCATGCCCATCCACTTGATCCAGGCAGCTCATTCATGAAGTAGAAAAACAGACATAATATAAGAGTACCATACTTAAAGGAATTCTTTTTGTCCTTCTTGATTTTCTGTATATTTTCCATTAATTGGCTTAGGAGCAGTTCGCAGAGATCATAATCTGCATTCTTCCTTAGCATTTCATAGGCAGTATATACTGCAGTTCCGGATACAGAATTCTCCCTGCTGGAGTGATAGATCTTGTATCCTATTATCATGGATGCATACTTGATATCCGGATCCAAAATATCTTCAATGGTCATTGCCCTCTTATCAAATTTTGATCCGGTGGCCTCAGTTACAATGTTGTTTTTGACATATTTGAGGATAGGTATCCCTCCGGAAGAGTATAGACCAGTTACTGCCCTAATTGCCTCTTTTGTGATTTTGCAAGGTCTATCCAGCCATAGGAAGTTGTCATGCATTCTGCTCAATACATACCGGACCCATTCTTCTTCTTCAAAGCAGGGGAAATGAATGAATTGATCAAACTGTTTCTTCTGGATACCCTTGTACTCTGGTTTAAGCTCAAAAGCATTGTCTATCAATTGTTTGTGATAGAGATCTCTCAATTTGAATTCCCTGAATTCCTCAATGCTTGCATGTATGTAAACCCTAATGTCTTCTGTGTGTAAAACTCCATGAGGAACACTGGAAAATGCTCCTAAGGGATCTACCTCCAATGACTTGTATGGATGTTTCTTAAATTCAGGTCGGGGCCTATCTGAGATTTTTACTATATTTGGAGTAGCCATTTCTTCAAAAGATTTGTAGCAAGATATCGAAAGTGGAAAATACCTTTTGCGTCTTTGGTTACACGGAGTGGCTGGATTGATTTCTGTATGTAATGACTTCGGCAGGAGATCTTCGGTGAACTTGATGAATTTCGTTGCAGAGCTCCGCTTTTCGCTTCTTCTTGGATGTGGAATGATCAAGTGATTGTTGAGAAATCCCTTATATCATTTCGCAAACCCTAATATCTGTTTGCAATAAATGCTCCACCTGCATTATTCTGGTTTGCCTTATCCGGATAGCTTGGAGTATCCCGGATCAGTCCTGATCTATGAACATCATGCGGATCTTTCAATTATGAACAAATTGAGATGACACATTACAAGAACATCCCAAACACTCTGTCTAATCCGTAGAGTGAAATAATGCACTTCCGGATCTCTCCGGACCCTTTTGTAATCCTCTATCATTCCGGAGCATCTCCCGGAACAGGTCTTTACTTGATCGATCACAACTTCTTTATATACTCATGTGGACCTCTGAAATCTTATCTGGATTATCTCAAGACTTATCTCTTCAAACCCTTTACTCCGTGTCTTGTGCCATATTCGGCACCACTTGATTGGCTGGGGGAATAGGATTTTCTTTGAGTCTCCCCCTGAGCCAGAGCTTACTTTTTAATTTCTGGAAGGAATATCAGCACCAGAGTCTGGTGCGGATCTAGTTTCTGTATTCTCTAAACTTTTCTTTACCCAAATCTTGCTCATCTGATTCCTAACTTCATCCGCATTCATCTTTTGTTTACCCTTGTCTTGATTCTGATTATACACCGGACCTCTTTTGTCCTAATTCTTGCTTCTGCAGACTTTAGCATTATGACCGGACCTATTACAGATTTGGCAAATAACATTTCTCTGCATATTTGACTGATAACCTCTTGATCTGCATTGATTAGCCATATGACCTACTCTATTGCATGTAAAGCATCTACCATTGAATGATTTGTTTACTTGTATATTTCTGCATTCATGAGACTTGTGTCCATACCTTTTGCAGTTAAAGCACTGTCCGGAGAAGGATGGATTAGTTTGATTCATTCTTTTTCTGCACTGATTAGCTTTGTGACCAAAGTGATTGCAGCTATGGTAGTATCCATTGAAAGATGGATAACTTTGAGCATTGGGCTGTCTTACCGGAGGTCTTCTAGGCCTATTCCTTGGATTTTCTGATCCAAAATTCTTTTGACCGGATCCGGAGCTTTCTCCTTTCTCATATCCCAAACCATACTTGTCATCTGTCTTCTTTTGACTTCCAAGAAGTACTTCAAGTTGGGCAGAACTTATCTTGAATTTTTCTTTATATTCATTTGCTGTTTGAAGATCTCTTTTGAGAGAGACAATTTGATCCTCAAGTTTTTCTTCATTATCTTTGGCATCTTCAAGATTAGATTCAAGATGTCTGATAATCCTATCCATCTGGTGGCATTCTTCTGATTTCTCTTTAAGAGATTGTCTTAGATTGTCTTCAGCTTTTCTTTTTTCTTCAATCTCTTGAGTAAACTTTATAGTTCCTGATTCCATTTCATGTCTTAACATAATGACTTCTTTTGATAACTTTTCACATAACTTGGTTTTCTCAGTCAATTCTTCATTTGTATTGCTTTCTTCAGTTTGGCTTGCCAATTGTTGGAGCAGCTCCTTTCTCTTTTTCATAGAGAGACTTAATTTGTCTTTTAGTTCTCTCATGAATTCATCAGCCTGTTTGAGTCTTTCCTTTAATTCATTGACTTCAGAATTTGACTGTTCAAGATCCTCAAGGGCAGTCTTGAGTTGCTCCCTTAAACCATATGCATCCATTTGAACTCCCAGATCTTCCTCAAGCTGTTAGGCTCTATTAGGAGGAACCTCGCTCTGATACCAATTGTTGATAACTGAGAGGGGGGGTGAATCAGTTATCCTAATTATTTCTTCTTTTGAACTTTCTTATTAGTCAAAGCAGCATTGAATTAAACAAACAAACATTATCATGAAATGAGAAACACATGACACAGTATTTTTGACGTGGAAACCCGGTTAAGGGAGAAAACCACGGGGTGATTAACCCAAAGATTATTCTCTGTTAGAAGAATAAGGAGTTACAAAAATGGCACTTGCCAATTAGGGCTCACTGCCCGAGCACACTGCTCACAAGAGGCACACTGCCTACAAAGAGACACACTGTCTACAAGAATGTTATATAATACTTGAACTGATTGGAAGCACCTACATATGCTGGGGTTCAGTTCCGGTTAGGCTCAGTATACTGATCTGCTGCACTTCATCTTTCCTCTGTTCTTTATTCTGCTATCTTTTCACATACCGGATCTTTCTTACTACTTCTGCTCTACTCTGCACTTATTCGCATACACCATCACACTCTTACACTTTTCACAACTAAATCCATCCTCTATATATATCCGCACAAGTAATTTCATTACTTTTCAAGTCGGCATCCGGAACAGTCTAGTTTCTTACAAACTCTGTTCTGTCAGCTGAATCCTTGCTCACCAAGCAATGCGGATCAAGCATATACTTGTAGATATCATTAATCATGTCGGCCAAACATGATTCATGCCTTCACAACCTTTACCATCAATGGTAACACATCCAGAAAATATTCTGATGCTCAGTCAGTCAGTTCTTCCTCTGTTCTTATTGTCTTTCTGGAATCCGGTACTCAGCTATTCATATCTTTTTCTTTGTCCATCACCGGAGGCTAAATCCTTGGAATATACTACTCAAGGTAGTCCTCTTGACTTCCCCAAATCCGTACTGCACCAAGACACTTCCTCTGAGAGGTCCAGACCAATCTGTCGGACCTTGCCACATGCTCTGTTCTTGTTCACCGGACCACAACAGTTCTTCATTCTGACTTCCGGTAGAGGCACACCATGACTTGCGGATATGTGGAATGACCTTTGTTACCATCAATGACAACAACCATGAATCCATATAGTGTCTCTTGCCAACAAAAACCACCCTCTCTCTATCGATATATCACTCTCCCTACTTGTGATACTTGTTTTCCTATTGCGTCACTCTTAGTGGTGGTATTAGAGGAGAGGGAATGCATTTTTGGGAACCAATAGAATGGCAACTCTATTGGGGACAGAAATTTAAAAGTTTTGTCTTATCCTAGGTCACAACAAATTAGAGACTCTGCTAGTATGAAGATCTAGAAATTTCTCAACTTTGGTGGTTCTACTACTCCAAGGATTTCCTTATTCAATGAGGTGGAGACTCTTTAATGTTATTTAGGGATTTTGTTGCTATTGATGCATGTTGGTTGTACAACAAGTTTCATTCATTCAATGCAATAGTAGGTTAAGGTACTTCAAATTGCTCCTTCTTTCCTCTCCTTAAGCAAGAAATATTATGCAATAAGATGTCTTGGAAAAAATAGGCAGTCTTGTTTCAGTATGATGTATGTTTTATAACCATGGATCATTGGTTTAAAGAAGAATCAAAATCCAAGCATTCATTTGACTCATATTGTATCAGAATCCCTTGTAGCTATGCTCATGAGTATGGTCCTGATTATTATAGTGATACCTCATCTGAATGCACAAATGATTGTGCATGTAAATTTCAAAATGATGAAATAGTTGTGCATTTTCCTAACCCATATGAATAAGAACTTATTGAATTAGTGATCCATAGAAACATGCTTGATTTAGGCACCAAGTAGTCCCATAGTCATTCTACATCTACAAGTTCACAAGAGGTCACAACAATAGAGTTTGATGATGAACAAGATGATTTTATTGCCAATTTCAATGAGTTAGATGCACGTGTCTATGACCTTGACTCCCTTGTCCAATATCTGGAAGGCCTTAGGCAGAAAGATGGTGAATCATTTTCACATTTTCCTAATAGTTTTTCTGTTGCAATCAATAATCTTCCAAATGAATGCAGACTCGATGAAATTATATGCATAGACTTGTATTGTGAGACCTTCTACCTTGGTGTAGGCTGGCTTCCCCTTGAATATAAACCAAGAAGTATAGTTAGATTTTGAGTGGGCCAATGTTGTTCAGTTACCACTTTCCACTACTTTTCCATCTCCCAATCCTAAAAGGAATATGCTTGCATCTTCTTTTGTTTAGACTTGTGGGTCAAATCATGAAGATGGTGGTATGGATGTAACATTGGATTAGTTTGACTTTATAGTCAAAAGGGTAGAATGTGAAGGTGGTGCATTGTATGACAATGATGTGGATGATGAAGACAGTGGATGTTGTCCCCACCTTTAGTTGGATAGTTCATCAATTGAAGATGAAAATGATTAAATCCACGATGACTTCTAGCTTGATGTTGAGGTATGTGGCTTTTTGAACAAAGAGGAAAAGTGTATAGGAATGAACAGTTAGTTGGATCAGCTTGTGAAGCTAATCATGTTATGTTTGCATAGGTAAGTGATACAAAGAATGAGCACTTGAAACTAGTTTCTTGTTTGATATGTTTCCCTCCTTTGTTCTTGTTGATGATGATGAAGAAGTAAGTGTTTGTTTGCATGAGGATAACATGGAGGTGGATACACTTGATGATAACCAATCTGAGACAAGTGTTAGTGTAGCCATGGAATTTCAGTCTAAAAAATTTACCCTTGTGAAGGTCGTGATCATGTGGATGCATATGAGACCCTATTTATGTGGTGCAAGGTTTGTTTTCTTCTTCATGTTGAGTGTGCTTCATGTAGGCCACATAAAGATGATATAAGAATGAATATGGAAGAATAAATATGTCATCAATCAGTTTGTAGCAGTGAATATGACACAACAATTTGCCTAAGTGAATTTGAAATGAAGAGACAATTGGAAGAACTTGGTTCTTCATATGAGGTGTCTCATGGTGATGCCAAGTTTTGTACTGATGGTTTAGATTGCAGCTTGAATCATGTTTATGATTTACATATTGAAGAGTGTAGTAACACATTTGAAAGTTGTGTTCAAGGGTTTGGTGGACATATAAATGAGTATGAATCTTTCCACTTTAATGTCGAGTGTTTATCAACTCTTGAAGGTGTTTGTGTTGTAGTAGAGGTTGATTCCTTTGTATGGGACATGGATGTAAATGAGAAATGAGGCATGTGTATGCCTAAATTTCAACATGTTTTAACTTAACTTGGAGGTATACCAGAGCTGGAACTTTTCTTGTTTGATTTGCAAGAAGACGTGCCTTCTTTTGTAGATCGGTAGTGCAATTAGGCACATTTTCTTTTCCATGTGAATTGGAGGTGTTCTCCTTTTCCCTCAGTTCACATGAAGAGGTCAATAGGTATGACAATGTTGCAATTAATGATCGATGTTTGCTTCCATCCATGTCTTTTGTTTCTGACCTAAATTTTATTTCCTCACCCCTTGCTGTTGGAAATGTGCATAAGGTTGTGTGGGATAGTACCTACACATTTTTCATATGGTTTCCTTGCAGTGATGTTTGTGGTGAAGTTGGCCTTTGCTCCATGAAGGGTGGTTGTAGATTGGTGTAGCCAGGTGGAAACCATCTCTTGTTACATCTGGGTGGTGAGTGCAAATTTGGTTTAAGGGAGATCAAATCCTTCATTTAGCTTGTATTTGATAGAGTCAAGTAGCCCCATCCTCCTTTTGTAGGGTTAGCCTACATTACGTTAAAAACATTATAGTCATCTTTCCTTTTGTGCTTTCATGCCCATGATTGTAAGTCTTGTTGTTTATACACCGTTGTTGTGTGTTGTCCTGTAAAAGATTGGTTTGTTTCCCCTGTTGTGTTTTGCTTTTTGTGGTATGCCCTGGAGATAGATGGTTCTCACTATGCCAATTTAGGCACACATCCCCAACTAGACCCACTATTGGTGCCCAAATTTTCCACCCCCTTTTCCTACCTAAAATCCATTAAAATCCTGTGTCTATGCCCCTTTTTCCCATCATTTATACCCAATTTGAGATATTTTCAATGGGCCCCTATCCTCAAAAAGTATTCTAAAAATCCACTACGTCCTTGGTTTCTTAGTAAAAAATCTTTAAAAATGCATAAGTTTGGCCTTTTTAAGCCCTTTGGAGCTTGCCAAGAACTTGTTGGTGATTCTAGTGGTTTGTAGAACCACCAAAACCCCTGATGAGTTCCTTAGTTTTCTCTTGCCCCCAAACCCTTGACTTGGAACTTTTTCTTAGCTTCGACAAGCAAATGACAAGTGTTCCTAGTTGTCAGTAAATCACTGACAACTTAGAATAGGAGCCTCCTTTGGTTCTTAGTTCTTGGTTCCCGGTCTCACCCTGACATGGTTCCAGTGGAGCCCAAACCTCTGACATAATTGAATGGGGAAGAAAAGAGACAAATTGGAGAGGAAAGAGATAGAAATGATAGAAAAAAGTGGCCAAGTTAAGGAAAGATAAGAAGATAAAGATTTCAACAAGTTCCTAGTGTGTGGGAACTCACCGACAAAGTAGAATAGGAACTGTTCCTAGTTCCTAGTTCCTAGTCCATCCTTAATAGGATGAAGGAAGATAAAAATGACTAAGGCATGGAAAGGATTAAAAAATGGCTAAGGAAAATAAGTGGAGAAATAATTTTTGGCAAGTTCTTGGTCATCAAGAAATCACCGAGAAAGTGGAACAAGAACTGTTCCTATATCCTAGTTCCTAGCCAATCGCTGACCAAATGAACACAAGGATGAACAAAAGAGAAAATAGAGGATAACAAGATTTTAGTTAGTTCCTGGTTGGAAGGAACTTACCAAAAAAATTCTTGGCGAGTTTGAAAGTTTTGACAAGATAAAAATTACATTTTTAAAGTGATAAAAAGACGTTTTTTCACAATTTCTTCAGTTCAGATGCCTGCCTACCTCTTATAAGCATCATTAATGTCTAGTTTGAATATATTAGAAGTATATAGTGATTGAATGTAGGGGTAGATGTGTTTTAAAGTTGTTATTACTGGGGTAGGTGGGGTAGGTGATTCCCACCCAACGCAACATTGAAAAGTGGTGCTATATAAACATGCTAGAATGATGTATTGAGGGTTGGTCATTGAGCCAATTTTCCAAACACCTATAGGTGCCTTCTAGGGTTTCAAATTAGGCAAGTTTAAATTCCAGTTGGAGCAACACATTTGTAAATCAGAAGGAGATTTGTAATGTAAATGGTGTTTATAATAGAATGTCTCCATGCCCATTGGCAAATTTTCAAGGAAACTCTATTCGTAGTTATGTTTTTCCTCTTGCCACATTTTATATCATGATTGTAATACATATTTGATAGTGTTGCAGCATTTTAATTCATTGCAAGCTTTGTGATGGTCATTTCTACATTGCATATGGATTTTTATAATATGGGAATGGATTATTAAGTATTTTCTATTATTTGGTGTCATACCTATGATGCATGTTCATGCATAGCTCATATTCCTTTGATTTCAAGTTGTTGTTTCTTGCTAGCAACCTAAACCTTGTTACCCAATGGATAGGAATTGGTTTTGGAAGCTCATGGCCAATCATATGCCTTCAAATGAAAACATCATTCATCAGTAGCATAGGAGTAGATTGGTAGATTAGTTTAGGTTTTGCTTGCACCCATAAACCAATATTGCTACCTTTGCTATATTCAAAGAGAGTTGATGTCAGATAATGTTTAGCAGTTTGTGCTTGAAGGAGTTTGGCCAATCATTGCAGTGCATTATTTAGCAAATGGATATGTTAGGTGAGCTAGTGTTAGATAAATATTTGGATGGCTGTAATGATGTGGGAGCAAGATATAAGTGTGTGTGTGTATGAGGAAAATTGAGTTAAATAGATCAAGCATGAATATAAAAACTCAACCCTAAAACCTTCAAAGAATATATCAAAGACAATAACAATAATTCAAAGCTAAACAAAACAAAGAACATTACCATCCATGATTGTATTTATTCCTTGGTTTATATGTGGATTGCTCTTTCAAATTGCATAACCATGGTTGCAACAAGCGTGGATGAATGATGCACTCAAAGATGTGATATGTGCTCAACGATGCAAGATGCTCAAAGTGTTGTATGAATGCCCAAAGGTTAATGATCAAAAAGGATTTGTGAAGAGGTGAATGGATGTATATATAACTTTCAAGGGAGATCGATCAAGGGTGGAGATAATTCAATGATATGGACGGATGAGATAAATTGAAAAGACATGAAGGAATGTGCACATGACATGTGTCCATGCAAAAAGATGTTTTATTGAGTTAATTTCTTTCTTGGCTAAAAATAAGATTGATTTCATAAAAAATAGAATGTTTTATTTTATTTTATGAGTTGATTGACAAAAACAAAGATTTAAAAGCTAATTAACTCAACTTTTGTTTTTCTTTTTGACATGCTTTGAATAAAATTAAATAATAAATTATTTAATTTGTGTGCATGGAGGAAAATGATATTTTTAGAAGATCTGAGAAGATAATTAGAAATTAAATAAATAAATTTATTTAATTTATTGTGCATGATAGAGGAGTAAGAAGATATAAATAAAATATTGATTTTATTTATTTTTAGAAGATATTTGAAAAGTCAACTTAAATAAATTTGAACAATTTATTTAATTTTGGAAGAATAATTAATTAATTAATTAAAATTATTTACTTATTTGTGGATAGGAGGAATTAAAGTGATGAATTAATTAAATAATTAGATTTATTTAATTAATGTGGATTTGAAGATTGAAAGAGGATAATTTAATTAAATAATTAAAATTATTTAATTTAGAGGAATAAAGTGGTGATTTAATGAAATTAATTAAATAAATAGGATTTATTCAATTAATGTTGGATTTGGATGAACTAGAAGAAATTGGTGAAATTAATTAAATAATCAATTTATTTAATTAACGTTGGATGCAAGTGATTTAGAAGAATGTGATGTATGCAAGGTGAATAATGCAAAGGTCATTTTTAGGTGTCTATATTTTGCCCCTCTTTGAGACAATGTAAAGAAAATACTAATGATGATGTGAGTTGACAATTGTGCCCCAATGTAACTGGTGGTGGATGCCCCCTTGAGAGGGAAAGTAGGGAAACAACAGAAGGAATAGGTTAACTCGTGACTAGAAGAATGAGATAGTGATGCAATAAAAAAAGGATAAGAAGAACCAAATGGGAGGTTGGAGGCTAACACGATGGAGAAACAAGATTGTCATGGAGAAAAATAGGATAATGGAAGGGAAGAATTAGGGTTGGGACTCTATAAGTAGGGCCCAAAGGGTCACTTTCAACTCATTTGCATCCTCAAAGTTTAGAAAATCCAGAGCTCTTTGTCTCCTAGTGTCTTTTGAGTTTTCAGAGCTTACAATAGACTTCGAGAGCAGAGATGGCTAAGATTCCATGGCACATGCATCGCGACAAGTGAGTTAGGACATACAGACAACTAGTGGGGGCTCCAACTGTGGTATGTTCTCCTAACTCAGCCATTAGGTACATTTATTAGGTGCATTTATGAAGGTAGGAAATAGGTGTGACCAAAAGCGGTCCAAGATTAAAGCTGGGCTTCTAGCTAATTTTGCTACACCTTTGCAAAAAAGGCTCACCTTTGTGGCATGCAACTGCACCTTTGCCAAAAATAGTTCACATTTGGCTAGAAAATAGGGCTTTATGTTTATGCACCACCTTTGGTAAAAAAGTTTGCTTCTAGTGAGCAGTGATGCGCCTTTGCAAAAAAGGCTCGCATTTGATCAGCAGTGCCACACCTTTGAGACAGTTTGGTTTGCGACAGCCTAAGCCTATAGGGGATGCTATCTTTGCTAGGACATATAGAGAGATAGGAGCTTGGGGTCTAGAGATAGTTGGAACAACAACTTTGGAGGAGCTTAGAGTGCTTGCCCCAGTTTCATGGCATTAGATATTGGGAGATGCAAATCCTAGCACTACTCTAGAGTATGATGCATACTGGTTGACTCAAAGACCAACACGATTGACTATACCAGGTGTAGTGGGAGAGATAGAGACCAGGGGCCAAGAGGACAGAACTCGCAGGGTGAGGCGATAGAGATAGGTGCATATATATGTTGCACAACAGGTAGAGGCCAGACATGATTTACCTTAGGCTCCAATTTAGCCTGAGATTCAGATGGGAGAGGGAGAAGGACAACAACAGGCTACCCCTCAGGGAGAGATCGAGGTAGAGTGCTTGTGGAGACTACTGCAGGCTGAGACATCACGCCATAACTGTTTGGAGTTGAGATACAACAAAGTCAAATAGGAGAGGGATGCAACAAGAGTAGAGCTGAGATAGACCTAGGCACAGGTGTAGGCTTAGGGTGTAGATGATGGTGCACTCGCATGAATGACTGTAGAGTGGGATGTCGATGTGCTGGCCAGACAGAGAGTAGAGGCATCCTTACAGAGGATGATGGTAGAGAGAGACACAACACGAGCGGCCTTGGGGACAGACCAGGCCATAGTTACATTGGTTGGAGAGTTGAAATGTGTTCAAGGTGAGTTGAACATGATGAGTCAAGAGGTAGAGTATTATAGAGGGTTATACTATGGTGTAGTACCTGCTGAGCAGTGACAACCTAGCTTCCGAGAGTGTAGTAGATGAGGGTCATCTTCCTCCCAGAGATCAAGACATTCTGTCATGGGTCCACCATGAGCACCATTAGCAGGAGGGCCTCCACATGGTACAGGTGGAGCCCAAGGTTAACACTCAATAGGGAGTTATACCCATAGTCGTTGATAGAGCTATTGTATTATATGATGTATCTTTTATGTATTACTTGAGACTATGATGCATGCGGGCTTTGATGTATATTTTGATGGCTCTTTGATAGTCTTGTACTATATTGATCCATTTTTTATATATGATGAGACACGTATATTTTGATGACCCATATGGGATGCACATGATGTTCTATTGATGAGTCATGCATATGATGATTTTATGCATGTCTATATGCTTATGTTGGATGATTTACTTCTGTATGTTATGGATGTTTAGATGCTTATATTTGATGACGTATGATGATGATTTTATGGATATGATGACACATATTATGATCATGGATGTATATGATGATGTGGTTTACTATAATGTCTTATATGTTATGGATATATTAGGATGATATTGATATGCTTATAGATGTATGGATGAGATGATAGATACTAGGATCATGGATTTATGTGATGATATACTATGATGTTTATGATCATGATTCCTAACATTAATGGTTTTGCAAGTTTTGAAGAAAACATTAATGATGCTAGCATGGATAGAAGAAAGGATTTAGAATAGAGGAAGATGATAATTGACCGATCTTTGTATGAAAACTATGATTTTATTAGGATATATGGATGGATGGATGAATAGAAAGTTAATGCAATGGTTATGCTAAAATTTATAAAGAGCAATCCTTATTTTTGATATAGCATATGGATATTATGCACCAAGGTATATAAGACTAAGGTGACGATGTATCCAATGCGAGGACATTAACTCTGCAAACAAACGGTTTGAACTTACATCTACTAGACATAATAAAACCTTGTTGGATAATGTGAATGGAAAATAGTCTTCGACAATCACTCTTAACAACAACCCCAAAAGTAAAAACATTCTAACCCAGGATCAATCTTTATTGCAAATCTAATATATGCACAAATATATTTTAAATACTAAATTCCTAAAACCAAATACTTATATTCATAAAATTTTCTATTATCTTATATTCTTATCATTACGTTTACTTTCTTAAAAAAAAATAGAATTTATTGTTACTTAGGGTTCTAACTTAAGTTAATCTTAAACAAAAATAGAAGAAATGAATTTCTTACGGTGGAAAGAAACTTATTAATAGCAAGTATCCAAAATGCATACGAAGTCTAGAGAGAGAGAGTTCAAAATGACAAGAGAGACCATAAAACTTGGTGACCAAAGTGACTCAAAAAGAATGTGATTTCAAGAAGTTTCTATACACAGGTTTAAATTAAATAAGGAGTAATTATTCTGGTGGACATGCATGAACAATGTGGAAGCACACACCAGGCACGCAGACTGTTTGACAAAATGCCTCAAAGAAAAGTCTTCAAACAGAATATGATGATTGCAAGATAAGCATAAAATGGATTTGTAGATAAGGCTTTTTAAACTTTCAATGCAAATGCAAATAGGTAGTCGTATAGTCAAATTTCCACAACCTTTGATGGCGTCCCCCCTGCCTGCACATGCGGGAGCTTTGGAACAGGGTAAGGATATCTATCAAAACATAATAGAGGGGAATTTTTTAACAGATATAATAGTTGGAAAAGCTTTGGTCGACATGACTACAAATTGTGTAAGCACAGACAAGGCCACGAGCTTCTATGGTCAAATGCCTCATAGAGGTGTCACCTCATGAAGTACAATAATCACAGGATGTGCATGGAATGAATTTGTTGAAAAGGATATAGAAACCTTCAAGCAATAGCAATCAATAGGTGTTTTGTCAAATTCTACACAAAATACCCCTAAAACTTCCAAGAAAAAAGAATCAAAGGAAACAAAAGAATCAGAGATGAAGAGATCATGAATCTCTGTCTCTACGAAAGGGGCTATATGGTTAATAGAAACAACATGCAAAATGTAACTTTATGTCATTAAGTTCAAAATGGAATAGAAGCAAAAGCTTTTAAAAGAATTCCCAAGCAAATCGATACGTTTATAGAAACATCCTCCTCTAGCTATTGCAAAATGGGTGCCTCTGAACTAGGAAGGGTTTGTATCAAAGTAAAAAGAATAGAGAAAATTTGTAGAAAAGTATATAATCATAAGCATGCTTAAGGGGTAAGATCATAAACAAAAATGCCAAACTAATAAACAAAAATCCAAAAGAGATAAATCTCTTTGAAAGCCATGTTGTTGTTATCCACAAAATAGATCATCGAAAGAGCTAATTTGTAAAACATGCGATAGGCAGATGTTCTCATAAAATAGTACTAAATTTCATAATAATTTCTGTTTGATTTTACATGTTATCAACAACTCAAAAGCAAGCAAATCAACAAGCTAACAAAGAAAATATAAAATGTGAATTGCTCAAAAGCAAGGAACTCAAGAATGACATTATAAAACATTAACAGTGGAGAATAGAGAAACAACAACAATGAAAAAGACATTTTCAGAGAAAATAAATCTTACTACTTTTCTTCCTTTCCTTCTTCCACCTCTACTTCCTTCTCCCTCCCTTCTGCTAAAATTTCCCATCCTGGTTGAAATCTCCTCCAATTTGCATAACCTCCAGAAAAATCCATACTTTCCTCATATAATCTTCCATCCCTGAAATTATGTCTTCCAGTTTCAAAAAAATCCCGTTGAACATGCATAACAACCCCCATCATATCTTCCAGAAGATTCTGATGCAGCACTCAACATTCACTCAACAGAATTGTGCCATTAGACATGAGAGACAAAAATTTGGAAGCTGAAACATAACAAAATTTCTATTCCTCAACTCTGCTGCTACAATGAGAGAAAAACTCTCTTATATCTAAGAAAACGAAAAAAACAAAAAATTACCTTTTTTGGCAGATTTCGACAATTGTCAGATTTTGCCATTTTAGGTAATTTTACAATCATATCTTGAGAATCCAGTTTTTTCCCAAAAAGCTCATAAAGCTAAGGTAGGACGAAAAACCAACTAACATCCTAAATTCGAAACATGAGTTTCGAGTTATTAAAAAAAGCAACTTTTAAAAAACTAGAAAAAAACACTAATTTGCTATTTTGAGGGCCAAGATGAAAGTTTGAAGCCCCGAAAAAGTGCCAAGACGAGGTCCAACCCACTAGGGCAGGTTGGGAAACCACTGGCCACCTCATAACGCATCCACCTGTAAAATTTCGTAGAAAACCCACATCCGAGTCAAAAGTTATGACCTCCGGAAGTCCCTGCATCAGATTCTCCTTATTAAAGGCAATAAATTCCGCCTTTATTACTTTCTTACAATTTTCTATCTTAACCAGACAATAATTTCTCTCTGATTTTATATATTTTAGAATTTGCTATATATATAAGTTTTTATGACAACTCATAAATATTATAAATTTATTTTTATTGCCACTAACAAAACATTTACTTGTTTATAAAATATTTTCATTTTAATTTTATCAATTATATTTCCGTTTTAATAACACTTTATTTTCCTCATTATTATTATTATTATTTATTGACCTTAGATTACAATATAATATAATTTCCCATAAAATTAAATTTACATAAAAGCATCTATATTTATTTATTTATTTATCAAAAGTGCCTCTTAACTTAATAATTTTATTTTAATGCAACAATTAACCAAAGCATTAATCAAACAATTCCAAACTAAATAACCTAAATTCTGAATAATACCTGACACTATGCACGATCGAAAAGCATGACCACAATGACAGTGACTGACTATCACACCCATATAGACAACACTGACTGGGTGAAAAATTGGATACTGATCCTTTTCAAGGATGATGGCTAACTAAGGGACCATATGTTATCTCCGTTCAACAGTTTCCATTGGTTTTAAGGCATGCTCAAACTTGTCAATTCAAGTGGAGTCGATGCCTGATACCTGCAACCTATAGCACACAAAACGGTCTATGCACAAATATAATGAATATAAAACAGTCATGGAGTGAAAGAGAATCGTAACGTCACCGGACGCTCACAAATGAGTGGTGCGACATTGTCTCTTTTCACACCACACAATAATCAGATCATACTATAACACCGAATCAGTCGCATAAAAATCAATTCTAACATATGACAATCATAGTAAGATCAACATCATAATCACTTGAATGTAAAACAATGTCAGAGCATGTGAATTATCTATAAAAAATACTAACTGTCATATGAAACCACATATGACAATAATCAGGAATGTCATCAACATGAATGTAGCATCTACCAACATCATATAATGTACAATATCAACTGTCTAACATACCCTAAGTATTCCTATTATTTTACCTTCATCTTCATGCTCCTTAGCCCGACTACCTGCACATCCAAGGTGAGAATGGAGGGGCACTACAATTCTTGCTGCATGTTTATGTGCGTGGAGATTGGTCATTGCGCTGTGGACTCCAGTCCTTGCTCCTATTTGAGAAGGCTTCATAGCATGTAATTGCATATTGGATTGTGCATCTATTGTATCAATTATTGTAATATGATGTAATCTTCCTCATGTACTAGGGGAAACAATGTTGTAAATATTGTAATGATGTAACGATTATTAATGTTTTCATCTTGTAAAAAAAAGTATTGTTAAGAGATGAATCTTTCATATGTGGGTTAGCTATAAATGATCGTTAATGATGATTATCAATTGTCATGTTGTGGAAGTAAGTAATGTAGAATCTTTTGATGTGGTGCTTTAAAATGAACCTTGAATGTTACATTGATCTTGTAAACTTTGTTTCTAGTAATCTTGATTTGTAAGTAGCACAGTCGAGGAATCTCAGAGGACCTAGGTTTACTTTATTATGTTATGGTATGCATTCTATTGTTATTTGCTTTTAAACAAAAATGTGTTCCTTTAATTTGACCTAGTTTAGTGTTATCCTCTGGGATTCCTTGGCGGGGGCGTTACACTTGGTATCAGAGCCCAAGTTTCTAACACTGGGTACTCTAGTTTTATATGAGCTTGTTACATTGTCCTAGTTCCTTGGACTCTTGAATTTATATCTGAAATTACTGGAGTGGCGGATCTTATGTTCTCCTAAAACTGCATTCCTTAATTTTTAGTTTATGCATAAAAGATAGATAATGAATAAGACTGAGTGTAGTTGTTGGGTATTTTGCATTTTGAAGTAAATTTATGTGATTAAGTTTTTCATTACATGATGTGATATGTTTTGATTGGAAAAACCTACATGAAGTGGTAAGAGTTAAGTAGAGGATAATTATTTTTCTTTTATGAATATGGAACTTGTGTATAATTTGTTAAGTGGAGTTGTTAAGAGATCACGATGATCATGACATTTACATTTAGCATCATGTGATATGTGGAAAAGAGTAGAGTGAAAGGAAACTGGTAAAGGGTAATGGATAATAGGTAATGTTATGATTTTGCAAAGGGAATCACATTGGTTATGGAAATAAATGTACTTTTGGTATGTGATCTTTGGAAAAGTAATGGAATTGAGTATGTAAATGTAACCCCCCTGTAAATATAAGAAACCAGTAACTATGCATTGGTTGAGTGTTGTAAATACCCCGTACTTGCTTTATGTGCCATGGGATGGTGATACTGGGTACCCATCCATGGGAAATATGTTGTATTCTGGGTGTGGGATTAACCATACCATTATGTGTGCTTGTATGTTTGTTACCTGATTGAGGGCCAACCCACGTGTGGTTGAAATTTATATATAAGAGTAGCCAAAAGATAGTTTCATAGATTCTTTTCTTTTGGTTCTCTAATCCCTCAATTTGTGAAGGGGTAGTAGCAGCCACAAAGTTCCTTGGGCGGGGTGTGTAGCATATGCATATTGTGGCACAGAGCAGTCTTAGCTCAACCAATCTTGAGGAAAGTACTCACTACTTCCCCTTATGATGGATCAGGGTACTTGATCCATATGTGCTAGCCTAATCCCCACAATTGTTGAGCATAGTGATGGTATTTCTTGGATGATCATCTACCTTGTATTCATGAAAGGTATGATATACCACATGAGTTGTCAGTTGGGGGCCAGGGTCTAAGGTGAGAGGGCCCTGCCTGGACAACCCAACTAGAATTGTGTGATGACATGTGTCTCCACTTGGGGGCTAGGGTCTATGGTGAGAGGGACCTACCTGGACAACCCGACTAGAACTATGTGATGACATGTGTCACCACTTCGGGGTTGGGGTCTAGGGTGAAAGGGACCTGCATGGACAACCCAAGTGAGACCATGTGCCCCATGTATATTTTGAGGTCCAACATGTGGAGGGAGGTTTGTTACCCATGCTGAGACAAATTTTGTATCTACACATGTTCCAACATGATGCAATAGGTACGATGCCACACCCCACTAATGTTCTGACATAGTGCTGGTGATGATGCCATGTTGTTGAAAGTAGTGAGCTAGGGTTGAGGACACGATGCCACGTGCATAGACACATGAAGGTGCACTATGAGATTGTGTTTGATAGCCTACTTGTGTGATGAACGTAATGGGGCCTCATACACTTGTAGAGGGATACTCATGTTTGCTTTCAACAGTGTTTGGGTTAGTTAGCATATGGGTATGTCCTAACCATGTATACCTCTGCTATGGCGAGTACCTGTGTGTGCCTTCTCCACGAGGTATCACTATGTGGGGTGTGTTTTGCGCGTGTCTACTTTCACAGAGCCACAGACACACTGCCATGCGACATACGACTAGTGCATGCCTTCCCTAGCTAGTGTATGACCATGCCATGCTGGGACACGATGCGGGATGTGGCTGAGGTGCACATCCCATATAGGTAGCCAAGGAGTGCATGGGCCACTTGGCTAGTCCATGTTGTGTGACGACGCGATGCAGGGTGTAGTCGAGGAGTACACTTTGAGCCATGTGGATGGTGTGCTCACTCCGTACCACATGACGGATACTACTATAGCCTGATGTTGTTCCCTCCTTCCCCGTGTGGTGGCTAGTATCTAGTCATGCAGTGTTGTACAGTGTAATTTCAAAGATTGTGTATTTTCCTTATGGTATTGATGATTTTCTATTGACTGTGAAGGCTGACATTTTGTTTATGTTTGATTGCAATGGTTTAGCCACACCTTGTGATCTCATTTGCTCCTAGCCCTCGTGGTTACATTTGATTTAGTGTTGAATTTTTGTGCATTTCTTGCTTTATTGCTAAAATTGACTCTTTATTTGATATTTATTTATGACTTTGGTGGCTAAACTATTTTATCTTTATTGTTTTTGATGTTAGTCATGTGTTGTATTATGATTCCTCTCCAAGGATGTATGAGGCAAACTTGGTGAGTGTATATGAGGAAGTAGACGCAGGGAACCTTGAGGATGGGGGTATGTGAGGCTTGTTGTGCCTTGCACACATGCCCCATTTTGCCAAATGGAGACCCCATCTTTTGCTTTGGCTTGGAGTCTCAACCTTTATTACTTATGATGATGAGAAAGTGAATTTGTGCTTAGAGTGCATGATTTGTTCTAGATTTGAGTATGTTGCATGTTTGGAGTCATTCAATGTTGTGCATGATTGATTTGGAGGTGTCTTGGGTGGTCTTGTGCTTAAGAAATAGCCATTTGTTGCCTTTGCGCTAAAATTAGGTGTTGCTGCATTTTGCTCCAAAATCCCATGACACTGGATATTGCCCTTGAAATTGCTTCTATAGGATGTTTCATGTTGACATTTCTAGTTTCTAGGTCTTAGAGTTGCAAAATTATGTCCAATTCCACAAGATTTCACTAAGGGGTTCATATACTTTCTTCCTATCACATGGTCCTGAAGCCCTGATTTGGCTAAGTCTGAAACCCTAAAAATCTTGAAAAATGGCTAAGTCTGAAATCTGGTGGAACCTCAAAATTCTAGAATCTACATATGAAATCCTATGGATCTGGAACCCATCTCAAACATCCTGAAAGTATATTTAAAAATATTTATAAAATTATACTTAAATATATTTTTAAATATACTTTCACCCTGGGAAGTTCAAAATCTGGTGCTAAAATGACCCCAACTGACTTTTGCGCTAAAAAACTCCCCTACTAACTTCCCTCCAAACTATCTCTAAATCGACAGGCATCAAAAACCTCGTTGAAGCAATTTGGAAACAAAAGTGCTAAAAATGCATCCTACTGACTTGTGCTAAAAACAAGTCCAACCAACTTTGTTCACAAACTCACCAAAGTTTGCGCTAGCCAAAATCCCCGCTAACTCCTTAAATCATCCTTAGCACTACACCACTTGCCACAGACCTGTGCTAAAAAGTGCACCGACTGACCTATTCAATTAGTCAGTCCAAACCAAAATCCTCGCTAGGTCAGTGACCCCCAAAAATCTCACTTTTTATAGAAAAGGCTAGAAAAACATGAAATAAAAGTCTGCAAATGGATTCTAATGACCACCAAAACTTCTTCGATCAATATATTAGCCAAATGGGTACTTGAAAATAGTAAAAACTCAAAAAATCATGCAAAAATAACTGAATTTGTGAAGAGCACTATAAGGAAGTAACATTAAGTTTGAGCTATTTTTTGACTGATCCATGATTGCAAATGGACATGTTTTGATCCAAATTGATGAAAAATGACATGTTAAGATGAAATTGATGCTTTGAATTGTGAATTGTAGGTCTTGGAGGACACAAGAGCTTGTTGGAGCTGTCTTGGAAGTATGTACACACAGATATGCAGTGCTGACCCAAAAATGCAGAAACTTCATTTTATCAACCAAATTACTGTTGCACTTGCAAGAGGAAGTTAGTATGATGTCCAAGATGATGGAAATAAGTCCCTGGAGCTAGAAGACATTGAAGATCATGCCTACTTCATTGTTGTTCCTGTAGATCTAGTCCAATGTCCAAGTGATCCAGTCCAAGGTCATAACTCCTAGCTATTTTATCAAAATTTAAACTTCTTGGACTCATTGGAAAGATAAACTAATTATCTAGTTTGAGCTACTCAGTTGCTAAGGCTTAACACCAAAGTTTTGAGCCCCAAATCTGCTCCAAAGGCCTCCAAAAATGCAATTTACTACGATGTAGAAAATACCAAAAATTATATTTTTGATATTTTCTCAAAAATACCACTCAAATGACCCTGGACCAGATCACCAAGACATGCATACAACTATCCCAGCAACCCAGTCATCAAGAATCAGTCAAGCAAGCATCTAGTTGCATATATCTTCACCAAAATACTTCTTTTGATCCAGTCAGCACTTGGAATCTCATGAATCCGCATCAACTCAAGTTTTGAAGTGTCATGTGACTTTATTTTGGCTTTATTAGGCCTTGAAAATTGACTTTTCATCATGTACAACCAAATGGGTATCCATTTTGTCTAGATTCAATGTATTTGCAAGCTATATTTTGTCTTTTTCCTACAGGACAAATGCAAATCCAAAAATGTAACAAACTGTTGTACTTCATTAAATGCAATGTAATCTGGACCCTTGGCGTTGAGTTAATCTCCATCGTCCATTGTAAAACTCTGTATGGTGCCTTTTCTATAAAAGGGCCATCATTCTCTCATTGTAACAAGTAAGACTCTTGATACTGAATTGTTGATGCTTTGCCAATTAAAGTTAATACAAAGCAAGTTTCTGCAGTTTTCCTAAGAATTGTCCATTGTGTTACTTATTTAGTTTCATGGTTTGCTTCTTGATCTCCATTAGTTAGTTAGTTGTGCTTTTGCAATGTTAATGATTTGTTGAAGGTATCTGATGAATGTTATTAGTCCATACTTTTAGTTGCTTGCTGATTGTAATTGATTGTGTAAAGTTAGCCCGGGCTAATCATTTTGTACCAAGTTCCATTGCATTTCATAAGTTAAATTGTGCCATTGCTTGGGTATTTAATGAATGAATGTGATCTAAAAATCTTTAAGTCTCCATTAAAGATAGCATCATTTTCCACAACGTTGTAACATCCATTTGGTTTGGTAACTCAGAAAACTAGTTGCATTTCAGAACATTTGTCTACTCACAGTAGTCATCACATTGTGAATGTCACTTAGGATTCCTCTAAACCCTATCTCCTTTTGCATTTTCTTTGAAAACAATTGTTAGTTTAGATTCTTAGTAGCATTTTACATTATCTTATCAACTAAAATCATAAAGGGTTTGCATGAATTGCCATTTAAACTGTCTAAATATGTCAACTACATGTAAGACCCCCTATTGGCATACCTAGTACATTCCAACTGAGAGATTCCAAGCAAGCTAAGACCTAGCTATAGAAACCTTGGAGTAGTCTTACCTGGGGTAGGATACTTTTCAAGAGAGGTGTGATACCAGCAATCATACCTACGTTGTTGTGTACTAAAACACCCATCAAGAGAATTAGCACTAGAAGGATGACGGAACAAAGATTTTATGCAGGCTTTCAGTTTTGTCAGTTCATTGCACATACTGAAATAAAGTGAATGTACATGAAATTATGATCCAATGGATACACAGAAGGGTTTCAATCATGAGACTCCTTCATTCTTCAAAACAATGTCATAGTAATCATATCATGTAGAGAATTTCAAAGTTGACATCCCACTTTTCAAAGAAGTGTTAGATAGGCAGATCAGGGTAAAGTATCCTCCATTAACACTGCTTGATTTTAGCTCACCTCAGGTCTGCACTATACATCTTGGGCAGCTACATGAAAAAATTGATTGTTTAACCTTCCTCTAGAGGTTAGATCTGCATTTAAAAGGACTGCTCCCAATCTTTGAAATTTATAATCCTGAAGTAGGATATAGGCATAATAGACATATTCATATTTAGAGCAAGATAGGGCATGAAGGAGCTACAGTATAGATGGATGCTAATGCATGTGGTCATGTCTCAATTGAGAACACTCAAAGAGTTGATGCTGCAGGAGCTGTAAATCCACCATTCATAAGTGATCACAGTCGACAAGGTAGTTTGCACATGGAGAAAATTGAAGTCCCTCAAGTTTCTCATCAAAATACATGTCCAGATGATGAGGGTAGGAAATACATATGGTCTACAAGTCACCCAACCAATGAGTATGAAATTGATGACTAGTTAAAATCTCTTTGTCAATCAGACAAATCAGAAGAGTATGTTGTCTAGCTTGGTTAAAACTAAGTTTGCAATCACAAGACAACAAACAAAGCAATGTGCAAGATTGGATTTCTATTGCTGAGGGTGTTGATAAGATTTATGATGAATCAACCCTCATGAAAAATCATGTTGAAGATGCAGATCAACGATCAAATGTTTCACAAACATCAGTCCAAAGGCTGAATTTGCTGCTACAGAGGTGCAGAACAATAGTTCCTTGCAGGTGGCTGATAATTCTAAGTTGGAATAGCAGTATGATCAGATTAGATATGTGCAAAAACAAAGGGGAATCAGTCCTCCAGATGAAGGACAGCCATGGACAGCAATGTAGAAAATTGTTCTAGTTGACGTACTTGAGCCATAATCAGATTGTTTGATGAGAAGTGATCAAGCTCCTGAGTATATCAACATAGTGAATTACAAAGATCAGTCATATCATCCCAATACATTTGCTGTAGAGGAGTCTCAAGTTGATTCAAATGAAGAAAAGCAGGAAAATGCACCACTCCAAGATAATATTGACATCATAAATCCAGCTATGCAAGGAGACCTTATTGCTATTGTAGATAGTGAATTGCCAACCCAATGCCAACCCTTAATCAAAACATAGAGGTTGTCCATTAATGCAGAGAATTTTTTTTTAGAACATATAACTAATGTTGATGAAGTAGATTCAAGATTATCATGTACTCATTAGGCTAATCCAGTTCATTCTTGCATAAAAGAAGAGCTCCACATGGTTGATGCTGACCTAGTATTGACAGATGAGAGTAGAGATCTACAATCCAAGAATAAAAATCAGACAGTCATGCAAAGTGATGGCTTGGAAGCTTTTTCATCGAGTTGGTGTCAACAATGAGCAAGGATATGTTACTACATGGAGATTCACCACACATGTTAGAATTTGCTTCGATTGATTCATGTAGAATTCATCTAGATGATCCACACTCTGAAGGAAGTTGTCTAGACTTTCTGTTTGCTTAGGAAGTTGCTGCAACATTCAGTGCTCCAGAGGTATTTGATGAACAGGATATGGCCAAACATGAGTTGAGACCTCCCAAAGATGAGAAGGTATTTGGTACAATGCAGCAAGGTGATGAACTTACATACCCAACTGATGGTACTACAAATCAGGTTGTATCTTCCCTTTCTCCACTCAGTTTCAATGGCTATCAATTTGATTATGGTGATTTAGGTAAGACAACTTGCATTTGGATTGATCATGGCCCTAATGAGCTACCCCAACTGCTGATCCTACATAACCAGTACCTTGAACATGAACATAGTATGCCCTCAACTTACTTTTTAGAGTACAAAGATTAATTTGCCAGACTTGGGACATTGACCTGCACCTTGTTACTCCTACATGACCTAAGAAATAAGTCATGAGGTAGTGTAAATACCTACTATCCAAGGTCTTTGTACATAGTCTTGCTTGTTTCTAGTTAGGTTTTAGTTATTTTCTTGCTATTTAGTTTAGTTTCTGCTTTCTGTTTTTCCCTAATTGTTAGTTGTTGGTAGCTGTTAATTGTTAGTTCTTACTTTCTGCCTATTTTGCTTTGGTTAGAGTAGTTTTCTTTGTTTAGGTTAGTTGCTTTGCTTTTGCTTTCTGTCCTTGCTTTGCTTGGGTTCTCCATTTCTTGAATGTGGTGGCAGTCGTGCAGACCTGCAAGTGGTCCTTTGTTGGGTAAGTAATCTAGAATATTTCTTTGAGAAGCTAAAGTTTTCTACTTAGGTCTTCCTGTGGGTTCCATGGTTATGCTTGGGTGGTATGATGTCTATTCATGGGAAATGAGTCATTAGTTGGTGCACTTGAAGTATTTTCTAGACATATATCTCTTACACTCTCAAGTAATCCTAAAGTACCTAACTAAGTCTTGGTGATCTTACATTAAGTGAAAAATCTAAGGTCCACCTTTGCCACCATCGGGAGTCCACACCTAGCTAGCTGAGTTATCAACATAACTACTACCATCAAAAGCATGTGTTACAAGGGTAGCGGTACTGCATTGTACTCTACCAAATCTGAGTTTAATGGAAATACCACGAAATTATGAAAAGAAAAGGAATGCAAACTCACAATCACACACTATAACTCAATTAGATGGACAATCAAGTAAACTCTACCAGGGCTATGGATGCCTGACTGGTAGTGGGGCTTTGCTTGAGTGGAATTCTGAGACAAACTCATCAGGGCTATAAACTCTCGCTGGCAGCAGGGCAATGTCTAGGTAGTTCATGAGGTGTGTACTAATCATGTAGCTTAATGTAAAGGATCTGGGATGAGCTTAGTTGCTTAGGGATGGGAATTAATGCAATTGCACACACTTAGGTTTTTAGGATGCGGATGGTTGCACCTTGCTATTGATTTCTACTTCTTTGATAAGGTATCATGTTGTCTTGTTCAGTATGTGGGAAACACAGAGATTCTAGGTTTGAAACTGAAGTTTATCTTTGAAATGCTCTGGAGCATTTTATGAGCAGAGTCACCATTTGTTGTGCCTTTCACACACGCCCCATTTTTCCAAATGGAGACCCCCTCTTTTGCTTCAGCTTGGAGTCTTAACCTTTGTTACTTATGATGATGAGAAAGTGAATTTGTGCTTAGATTTCATGATTTGTTCTAGATTTGAGTATGTTGCATGTTTGGAGTCATTCAATGTTGTGCATGATTTATTTGGAGGTGTCTTGGGTGGTCTTGTGCTTAAGAAATAGCCATTTATTGCCTTTTGCGCTAAAATTGGGTGTTGCTACATTTTTCTCCAATATCCCATGTCACTGGATATTGCCCTTAAAATTGCTTCTGTAGGATGTTTCATGTTGAAATTCCTAGTTTCCAGGTCTTAGAGTTGCAAAATCATGTCCAATTCCACAAGATTTCACTAAGGGGTTCATATATTTTCATCTTGTCACATGGTCCTGAAGCCCTGATTTGGCTAAGTTTGAAACCCTGAAAATCTTAAAAAATGGCTGAGTCTAAAATCTGGTGGAACCTCAAAATTCTAGAATCTGCATATGAAATCCTATAGATCTGGAACCCATCTCAAACATCCTGAAAGTATATTTAAAAATATTTATAAACTTATACTTAAATATATTTTTAAATATACTTTCACCCTGGGAAGTTCAAAATTTGGCACTAAAAATGACTCCAATTGACTTTTGCACTAAAAATAGCTCCTACTAACTTTTGCGCTAAAAACTCCCCGACCGACTTCCCTCCAAACTATCGCTAAGTCGAAAAGCATCAAAAACCCCGCTGAAGCAATTTGGAAAGAAAAGCGCTAAAAATGCATCCTACCAACTTGCGCTAAAAACAAGTCCAACCAACTTTGTTCACAAACTCACCAAAGTCCGCGCTAGCCAAAATCCCTGCTAACTCCTTAAATCATCCTTAGTACTAAAACCACTCACCACGGACCTACACTAAAAAGTGCACCGACTGACCTAATCAATTAGTCAGTCCAAACCAAAATCCCTACTAGGTCAGTTGGAGGTGAAATCCCCGCTAGGTCAGTGACCCCCAAAAATCTCACTTTTTATAGAAAAGGCTAGAAAACATGAAATAAAAGTTTGCAAATGGATTCTAATGACCACAAAAACTTCCTAGATCATATATTGGCCAAATGGGTACTTGAAAATGGTAAAAACTCAAAAAATCATGCAAAAATCACTGGATTTGTGAAGAGGACTATAAGGAAGTAACATTAAGTTTGAGTTGTTTTTTGACTGATCCATGATTGAAAATGGATATGTTTTGATCCAAATTGATGAAAAATGACTTGTTAAGATGAAATTGATGCTTTACATTGTGAATTGTAGGTCTTGGAGGACACAAGAGCTTGTTGGAGCTGTCTTGGAAGTATGTACACACATATATCTAGTGTTGACCTAGAAATGCAGAAACTTCATTTTATCAACCAAATTGTTCCTGCACCTACAAGAGAAAGTTAATGTGATGTCCGAGATGATGGAAATAAGTCTATGGAACTAGAAGACATTGAAGATCATGCCTACTTCATTGTTATTCCTACAGATCCAGTCCAATGTCCAAGTGATCCAGTCCAGGGTCATAACTCCTAGCTATTTTATTAGAATTTAAACTTCTTGGACTCATTGGAAAGATAAACTAATTATCTAGTTTGAGCTACTCGGTTGCTAAGGATTAACACCAAAGTTTCAAGTCCCAATTCTACTCCAAAGGCCTCTGAAAATGCAATTTACTACGATGTAGAAAATACCAAAAATTATATTTTTGATATTTTCCCAAAAATACCATTCAAATGACCCTGGACTGGATCACCAAGACATGCATACAACTATCCCAGCAGCCCAGTCATCAAGAATCATTCAAGCAAGCATCTAGTTGCATATACCTTCACCAATATACTCCTTTTGATCCAGTTAGCACTTGGAATCTCGTGATTCAGCATCAGCTCAAGTTTTCGAGTGTCATGTGACTTTATTAGGCCTTGAAAATTGACTTTTCATCATGTACAACCAAATGGGTATCCATTTTGTCTAGATTCAATGTATTTGCAAGTTATATTTTGTCTTTTTCCTAAATGACAAATGCAAATCCAAAAATGTAACAAACTGTTGTACTTCATTAAATGCCATGTAATCTAGACCCTTGGTGTTGAGTTAATCTCCACCATCCATTGAAAAAATTAGTATGGTGCCTTGTCTATAAAAGGGCCATCATTCTCTCATTGTAACAAGACTCTTGATGCTGAATTGTTGATGCTTTGCCAATTGAAGTTAATACAAAGCAAGTTTCTGCAGTTTTCATGAGAATTTGTCCATTGTGTTACTTATTTGGTTTCATGGTTCGCTTCTTAATCTCCATTAGTTAGTTAGTTGTGCTTTCGCAATGTTAATGATGTGTTGAAGGTATTTGATGAATGTTCTTAGTCCATACTTTTAGTTGCTTGTTGATTGTAAGTGACTGTGTAAAGTTAGCCTGGGTTGATCATTTTGTGCCAAGTTCAATTGCATTTCATAAGTTAAATTACGCCATTACTTGGGTATTTAATGAATGAATGTGATATGAAAATCTTTAAGTCTCCATTGAAGATAGCATCATTTTCTGCAGTGCTGTAACATCCATTTGGTTTGGTAACTTAGAAAACTGGTTAGATTTCAGAACATTTGTCTACTCACAACAGTCATCACATTGTGAATGTCACTTAGGATTCCTCTAAACCCTATCTCCTTTCACATTTTCTTTGAAAAAAATTGTTAGTTTAGGTTCTCAGCAGCATTTTACATTGTCTTATCAGCTGAAATCATAAAGGGTTTGCATGAATTGCCATTTAAACTATCTAAATCTATCAACTACATGTAAGACCCCTTGTTGGCATAGCTAGTACATTCCAACTGAGAGATTCCAAGCAAGCTAAGACCTAGCTGTAGAAACCTTGGACTAGTCTTACCTAGGGTAGGATACTTTTCAAGAGAGGTGTGATACCAACAATCATACATGCGTTGTTGTGTGCTAAAACACCCATCGACAAGGTTGTTACATAGCTAGGACCCACTACCCACCTATGTGTGATGACTATCTCTTGGAGGCTAACCACCTTATACAACAAGAGATAGGTCATTGTGGTCTTGTTTGAATGGTCTCACCATGTGTGTGTGGCCTAACACCATCAAGCCACTGAGTGTGAGGTATGGATTATGTGAGATGGATATTGGCTCTTGGCTCATGGATTATGTATCATGGATTAGTATGTTGCTTCCCAGTGTCTAGATGGACCCTTGTGTAGCCTTGTGATGTGCTTCCCAGTAATGTGAATTGGTGTGTATGTGAAGAATGTATGTTAAATCATGAATATAATACTTATGAAATGATGAATTGTGTTTCCATGCTTCTAAAAGGTGTAAAATCACGATCTTTGGTTGAATATGTCATGAGATTTAGTGTTGTAAAATGAATAAAGTGGAATGTCTTGTTTGTAAATGATGGATATTTAGTGTGCTTTGTGTGTATAATTATGTTGTTATCTATGGAAATGTAGCATTTTGAAGTATTGATTGCTTAACAGTGTATTGGAGGAGGAATTGTAATTTAAGGGTAAAGAAAATGAAATTGTAATGCATTTGAAAAATTGAATACTTTTATATGTTCTATTATGAAAAATTCTGTTAATTAGGATTAAGTGGGTACAATGTTTTCTCTGTCCTGAAAGAAACTGATGGGTTCTAATGCTGATATATAAGGATTTTGAGTGGAGTATGTACTATGGAATCATTTTTGAAATGCAAGTCTTGATTGTGTTATTATTGTAACATTCAAAACTAAAAGGATAGGTCATGTTGGAATGGACTAAATAAGTATATATCCTTGTGAAATGATTTATTTTCATAAGAAAAACTAGTGTATATTATTTTGATGTAATGAAGTAACTTGATGTTGGTAATAGAACTTTGCAGTACTAATGTGTTATGTTTCCACCCTAGTTTGTGACTTCCAGGAGTAAGTTAAGTTTTAGGGGGGAGTATATAATGCCCCTCCATTCTCACCTTGGATGTGCAGGTAGTCTGGCTAAGGAACCTAACGATGAGGATGGAACATGAGCTTCTATTAGTACTTTTGGGAGCATGATGCATACTGTTATGTTATTATTATTATGCATAGATTTATTTGGATAGTTAGGCGATGTAGTAGTATGTTGTTAGGACTGGTGGAAAGGGCAGCACCATACCATTGGACGTATGGGGGACATACGGGTATGAGATACAATTGCTAGAGTCCCTTCCCCAGTGCTTCGGCTATTATGCACATGCGCTTTAACTTGTATGTTTGAGTGAATAGATACCAAGCATCAACTCCACCTAAATTGGTAGGTTTGAGCGTGCCTTGAACCCAATGGAATTAGTTGACCAAAGATAGCACTTGGTCCCCTACCCTAGCCATCATCATTGAAGAGGATGAGTACCTAGTTTGATACCTTGTCAGTATTGTCGGTGGTCAATCAGGATTGCTTGAAGTTTTGTGGTCAGTTAGTATAGCTTGAAGTTTTGTTTTTCACCCTAGTTAGTGGTCAGGTAATTGTTTTGGCTTTTGGTTTAATGTGTCTGATAATATGCCTTGGTTATCTTATGCATTAAAATAAATTGATAAGTAAAAATAAATACCTTGGTAAATAAATATATAACCATAATTAATAATGAAGTAAATTTATAATGTAATGTTGAAATTGATAAATAATAATAAGGTAAAATAATATAAAGTTGAGTCATATAATTAATTATAATATGTAAATGAATGTTGTGTAAATGGTTTTACCCCTCTGTGTAAAATTGAATATTTTTCATGTTATATTGACTTTTCAAATAAAATGCTTTTAATCAATTTAAAGTTAATTATTGTGTTATGTCGAGAAAGTTAATTTAATAAATTTAAAAAATAAACTAACTATAATCTATGCTATAGTTGGTTGGGATAATTGGATATCCTGTACAATGGATTTTCTGCCTCCTTGCTATAAATACTTTTCTTTTGGGGGGAGAAAGGGTGGAATTCAGAAGGCTATTGTTGGAAATTCATAGAGAAGTAAAGAGGGAACTTGAGGTGAAAATCTGGGTATGTTTGGTCGTATGAAAATTTTAGTTTAATATTCTTTAGTTATTGTGAATATCTATATGTGAGCATTGTATACATTATGCTGGATAATGTTCTTATTTTTTTGTGAAGTAAATTTATTGGGGTTTGTTTATATTATGTTTTTCTTCCATTGTTAGGTTTTCATTCTGAGCTTGGTATGGAATTTGGCTTGTTAACCCTCAGTAAATAGACTTTTCCCAACGAATTCTCTTTCACTTCATGGCATGCAGCCTAATGCATTTCATTATCTTGAATCTTGGAGACATCCTACGACCTTTGACTACTCATCTAACTGTTGATGATGCCTTTTCAGTGCATATCCTAAATACGTTGTAATAACTGTAAAAGTTATATTTTGTGATTTGTTTCTTGGACGCCATAGTGAATTGTAGGTGTTTTCATATGGTTTGTTAAACCCCGTTGTTTAAAACAGCTTCACACCCGTCAATAGTATTACTTAAAAGTTTCTAAAGCCTTTCCAACAAATCCATTTTGTGCATATCCTGCAACTATGGCACGCCATGAGACCACGTTTCTTTAAGGCATTCTACCAGCAGTTCACATGCCTTGTCTACACTTCTACATTTTGTGTACATGTCTACTAGAGCATTTCCACTATGATATCTGACAAAAACCGCCTTCCATTATGCTATGATGGACATCCATACCCGGTTCCAAAGCTCTTATTCTATCACATGCAAGGAGAATGCTAGCAAAGGTTTTAGCATTTGTCTTTACACCTTTCAATTACATTTTCTTAAAAGTTTCTAAAGACTTTTCAACAAGTCTAGTTTGTGTATATCCTGCTAACATCGCATTTCATGAGATGATGTCTCATTGAGGCATTCAGTCAAATAATTTCAACATATCTATTTGTACATATCCTGCAATCATTATGTACCTTTTGATGACATCTCTTTGAGGCATTCTGTCGAACAATTTGTGTTCCTTGTCTTCATTTTCTCATAGAAGAATACTAGAGTATTTCCAATTCAATTAACAAGCTCCATTGGCATTACACCTGACATTTGCATTTGCACAAATGTTCTAGATGCCAAATCCATTTTGTACATATCTAGCAAAATCGCTAATTTACTTAGCTTTTTGTCAAACAATTCAAATGTCTTTCTTGTGCTTTCTCACCTAGGTTGACCAGAACTTTTTCTCTAATGTATGACAAAGATTCACTATCCATTTATGTGTTTTGTTATCGCAATAAAGGGGCAAATAGACAGATAGATTGGTGGAAACTTAGGGTTTTATAGCTGTAGTTTCTTTGTGTTCAAGATTTAGTGAAGCTATTCACACTCATTGACCCCTGTTTACCTAATGTTTTCAAGTCTATCTCTTTGTGCTTATTTGTCTATCTGAATAAACTATTGTTATACTCATGGAAAGTAATAGAATAGTCCAATAGAAGCAACCGTATCTACATCTACAGTATACTTCTGAGTTCATATTTTACTAGTCATAACATTTAGATTTTCTATCACAATGTCTAAGGATTCAGTTTAATTCGCATATCCGACTAGGTAATTACAATTCCATCATCTATAAATATTTCCCAACATTTTACCTTAATGATCATTTCTTTATTTCCGCCAAGAGATCTAGTATTGTGCAATAATATAACATATTACTATTTTAGGTTTGTACATAACATAAATCCTTATAAGTAAATTATCCTTCCCTTAAATGATTTTAGTGATAATCTTAAGTCTCTTTGAGTGGCTTGTGGTTCTTAGTGCTTCTTATCTGCTTTGCAACTTATGTGGACAAAGCACAAGCTCTATGTCTGGGTAGATGTCTCTTCATTAATAGTAGAGATGTTCTTTTCTTAGAAACTGAATCCTCTACGATTCTTTAAGAATCAAATCAATTTATTATTAATTCTCTTAGAATTGTTTTTAATTTAATTTATCTTGTTAATTAAAGAAAAATATGTAAAGAGTTTATCATGTTTATTTAATTAGAAAGATTCTATCTAATAAGTATATGAATTTATTTGTAATATATTTAAAGGAATTTAATTTAGATAGGAAGAATAATCTTTCTTTTGTAATGAATTTATTTTGTAGTAAGAATGTATTTTGTATATAAATATAAAGAAGATTATTAGTTGTTTTTTTTGGATTGAAATAAAAAGAAGATTATTAGAATGTATTTTCTTGTATTGAAATAATTTGTAACTGTAATAGAATAATGATGAATTCGTATCTATATTTATCCTTAGTGTAATTAATCTAATAGAAACAATAGTATGTGTGAATGATTTTTAGTAGGATTATATTATCTTTATATTATTTTTTTAGTTTTCTTAAGATTTATTTTATCTTTATGAATAGAGAATGGTATTATGTTCAAGATCACTTTAGTGTCATTATTAAAATATTCTTCCACTTAAACCTTTCTATTACTTTTCACAAAGTTTAGGCTTAATAAACATTAGATTGAATTCATTTAAAAATTAACATGATTTTATCTAAATACTTAGATTAGAAAAGATATTCTTGTTGGTTAGATATATCCTTTGTTTCAGATAGAGATACTTTTGATAGTTGGATAAATTCTTTCGTTAGATATATGATTTTGTGTATCCATGAAGTGAATTTATTATTGTTTTATTTGTGTCCTTAAGCATGATTTAAATAATGAACAAATGTTTCACGACTTTATTACTTGGTTAGATAGATATGAAAATATCCTTGTGCTATGTCTAGATGATGAATCTTGCATGAATAAATAACTTTTTCTCTATATTTGAAGTAAAATTTGTGTAAGGCTCTATGCCTTTGGAGAGGTGTGTTTAGTAGGTTGGTTTCACATGTGTCACCCTATGGGGTGGGACCTAGTGAGAGGTTACCGGGACAACCATAGATGGGGGTCAGGGTCTAGTGAGAGACTATTAGGACAACCCATGCTAGTACCATGCGATGATACTACTCCCTATTGTAGTCTAGCACACTCCCTAGTTGTATTTCCTCCTTCTGTTGTGTGAGTGCCTCTGGAAGTGAAGTAGGTGTTGTAAGTGATGTTGGTGTGTTAGCAGTGTTGTGTTGGAGTCATGTATAGCTCTTGTGTATGTTAGCCTGTTGCTTTCCTTACTGTCTGCCGGATGTGGGACCTTGTGTTATCTCCTGCACGGGGGGTGGACATCAGGGTTCCACATGGTCGAGAGGTTGGTGCTTTTCTCCATTGGGTATTCTTGCTGCATGTTTGTGTGCATGGAGATTGGTCATTGCGTTGTGGACTCCAGTCCTTGTTCTTGTTTGAGAAGGCTTCCTAGCATGTAATTGCATATTGGATTGTGCATCCGTTGTATCAATTATTGTAATCTGATGTAATCTTCCTCATGTACTAGGGGAAATAATGTTTTAAATATTGTAATGATGTAACAATTATTAATATTTTCATCTTGGAAAAAAAGTATTGTTAAGTAATGCATCTTTCATATGTTGGTTAGCTAGAAATGATCGTTAATGATGATTATCAGTTGTCAGGCTATGGAAGTAAGTAATGTAGAATCTTTTGATGTGGTGCTTTAAAATGAACCTTGAATCTTACATTGATCTTGTAAACTTTGTTTCTAGTAATCTTGATTTGTAAGTAGCACAGTCAAGGAATCTCAGAGGACCTAGGTTTAGTTTATTATGTTATGTTATGCATTCTATTGTTATTTTCTTTTTCTTTTTTAAATTACTCCTTTAATTTGACCTAGTTTAGTATTGTCCTCTAGGATTTCTTGGCAGGGGCGTTACACTAGGTATCAGAGCCCAAGTTTCTAACACTTGGTACTTTGGTTATATATGAGCCCGTTATGTTGTCCTAGTTACTTGGACTCTTGAATTTATGTCTAAAATTACTGGAGTGACAGATCTTATGTACTTCTGAAACTGCACTCCTTAATTTTTGGTTTATGCATAAAAGATAGATAATGAATAAGACTGAGTGTAGTTGTTGGGTATTTTGCATTTGGAAGTAAATTTATGTGATTAAGTTTTGCATTACATGATGTGATATGTTTTTATTAGAAAAACCTACATGAAGTGGTAAGAGTTAAGTAGAGGATCATTATTGTTCTTTTGTGAATATGGAACTTGTGTATAATTTATTAAGTGGAGTTGTTAAGAGATCATGATGATCATGACATTAACATTTAGCATCATGTGATATGTGGAAAATAGTAGAGTGGAAGGAAACTAGTTAAGGGTAATGGATAACATGTAATGTTATGATTTTGCAAAGGGAATCACATTGGTTATGGAAATAAATGTACTTTTGGTATGTGATCTTTGGAAAAGTAATGGAATTGAGTATGTAAATGTAACCCCCCTATAAATGTGAGAAATCAATAACTGTACATTGGTTGAGTGTTGTGAATACCCCGTACTTTCTTTGCGTGCCATGGGATGGTGATACTGATACCCATCCATGGGGAATATGTTGTATTCTAGACGTAGGATTCACCATACCATTATGTGTGCTTGTATGTTTGTTACTTGATTGAGGACCAACCCACGTGTGGTTAAAATTTATATATAAGAGTAGCAAAAATATAGTTTCACAGATTCTTTTCTTTTTGTTCTCTAATCCCTCAATCTATGAAGGGGTAGTAGTAGCCACAAAGTTCCTTGGGTAGGGTGTGTAGCGTACACATATTGCAGCGTAAAGTGGTCTTAGCTCAATCGATCCTGAGGAAAGTATTCACTACTTCCCCTTATGATGGATCAGGGTACTTGATCCATATGTGCTAGCCTAATCCCCACAGTTCTTGAGCATATTGATGGCATTTCTTGGATGATCATCTACCTTGTCTTCACGAAAGGTATGATATGCCACATGAGTTGTCAGTTAGGGGCAGAGGTCTAGGGTGAGAGGGACCTGCCTGGACAACCCAATTGGAACTATGTGATGAATTGTGTCACCACTTGGGGGCAGGGGTCTAGGGTGAAAGGGACCTGCATGGACAACCCAAGTGAGACCATGTGCTCGATGTATATTTTGAGGTCCAGCATGTGGAGGGAGGTTTGTTACCCATGCCGAGATGGATTCTGTATCTGCACATGTTCTGACATGATGCAATAGGTATGATGCCACACCCCACTGATGTTCTGACATAGTGCTGGTGATGATACCATGTTGCTAATGGTAGCGAGATAGGCTCAAGGACACAATTCCATGTGCATTGACATGTGAAGGTGCACTATGAGATTGTGTTTGATATCCTACTTGTGTGATGAGCGTAATGGGACCTCATACACTTGTAGAGGGATACTCATGTTTTCTTTTGATAGTGTTTGGGTTAGTTAGCATTTGGGTATGTCCTAGCCATGTATACCTCTAGCTACGGTGAGTACCTACATGTGCCTTCTCCACTAGGTATTGCTATGCAGGGTGTGTTTTGCATGTGCCTACTTCCGTGCAGCCATAGACACACTGCCATGTGGCATACGACTAGTATGTGCCTTCTCCAGCTAGCGTATGACCATGCCACGCTGGGACATGATGCGAGATGTGGCCAAGGTGCACATCCCATGCAGGTAGCCAAGGAGTGCATGGGCCACTTGGCTAGTCCATGTCACATGATGACGTGATGCAGGGTGTAGCTGAGGAGTACACTCTGAGCCATGTGGATGGCGTGCTCACTCTGTACCACATGAGGGCTACTGCTATAGCCTGACATTGTTCCCTCCTTCCTCGTGTGGTGACTAGTATCTAGTGACACAGTGTTGTACAGTGTAATTTCTAAGATTGTGTATTTTCTTTATGGTATTGATAATTTTCTATTGACTGTGAAGGCTGACATTTTGTTTATGTTTGATTGAGATGGTTTAACCACACCTTGTGATCTCATTTGCTCGTAGCCCTCATGGTTACATTTGATTTAGTGTTGAAATTGTGGGCATTTCTTGCTTTATTGCTGAAATTGAATCTTTATTTGATATTTATTTATGACTTTAGTGGCTAAACTAGTTTATCTTTATTGTTTTTTATGTTGGCCATGTGTCATATTATGATTCCTCTCCAAGAACATATGAGACGGACTTGGTGAGTGTGTATGGGGAAGCAGACACAGGGAACCTTGAGGATGGGGGTATGTGAGGCTGTTACACAACTAGGACCCACTACCCACCTATGTGTGATGACTATCTCTTGGAGGCTAACCACCATATACAAGAAGAGATAGGTCATTGTGGTCTTGTTTGGATGGTCTCACCATGTGTGTGTGGCCTAACACCATCAAGCCACTGAGTGTGAGGTATGGATTATGTGAGATGGATATTGGCTCTTGGCTCATGGATTATGTATCATGGATTAGTATGTTGCTTCCCAGTGTCTAGATGGACCCTTGTGTAGCCTTGTGATGTGATTCCCGGTGATGTGAATTTGTGTGTATGTGAATAATGTATGTTAAATCATGAGTATAGTACTTATGAAATGATGAATTGTGTTTCCATGCTTCTAAAAGATGTAAAATCATGATCTTTGGTTGAATATGTCATGAGATTTAGTGTTGTAAAATGAATAAAGTGGAATGTCTTATTTGTAAATGATGGATATTTAGTGTGCTTTGTGTGTATAATTATGTTGTGATTTATGGAAATGTAGCATTTTAAAGTATTGATTGCTTAACAGTGTATTGGAGGAGGAATTGTAATTTAAGGGTAAAGAAAATGAAATGGTAATGCATTCAAGAAAAATTGAATACTTTTATATGTTTTGTTATGAGAAATTCTGCTAATTAGGATTAAGAGGGTGCAATGTTTTCTCTATCCTGAAAGAAACTAATGGGGGTGTTAATGTTGATATGTAAGGATTTTGAGTGTAGTATGTACTATGGAATCATTTTTGAAATGCAAGTCTTGATTGTGTTATTAGTGTGACATTGAAAACTAAAAGGATAGGTCATGTTGGAATGGACTAAATAAGTATATATCCTTGTGAAACAAATTATTTTCATATGCAAAACTAGTGTATATTATTTTGATGTAATCAAGCAGCTTGATGTTGGTAATAGAACTTTGTAGTACTAATGTGTTATGTTTCCACCCTAGTTTGTGACTTCTAGGCATAAGTCAAGTTTTAGGGGGGGAGGATGTAGTTCCCCTCCAATTTCACCTTGGATGTGCAAGTAGTCTGGCTAAGGAACCTGATGA
Source organism: Cunninghamia lanceolata (assembly GCA_027924645.1). Classification (NCBI taxonomy): domain Eukaryota; kingdom Viridiplantae; phylum Streptophyta; class Pinopsida; order Cupressales; family Cupressaceae; genus Cunninghamia; species Cunninghamia lanceolata. Next base: position 1,204,238 of record BSBN01001207.1, read on the forward strand.
TGAGGATGAAACATGAACTTTTGTTAGTACTTTTGGGAGCATGATGAATATTTTTATGTTATTATTATTATGCTGAGATTTATTTGGATAGTTAGGCGATGCAGCAGTATGTTGTTAGGACTAGTGGAAAGGGTGGCATTGTACCATTGGACATATGGGGGGCATACAGGTATGAGATATGATTGCTAGAGTCCCTTCCCTAGTGCTTCAGCTATCATGTACATGTGCTCTAACTTGTATGTTTGAGTGAACATGTACTAGGCATCAACTCCACCTTAATTGATAGGTTTGAGCATGCCTTGAACCCAATGGAATTAGTTGACCGAAGATAGCACTTGGTCCCCTACCCTAGCCATCATCCTCAAAGAGGATGATTACCTAGTTTGATACCTTGCCAGTACTGTTAGTGGTCAATTAGGGTTGATTGATGTTTTGTGGTCAGTCAGAATTGCTTGAAGTTTTGCTTTTGACCCTGGTTAGTGGTCAAGTAATTGTTTTGGATTTTGGTTTAATGTGTCTAATAATATGCCTTGGTTATCTTATGCATTAAAATAAATTGATAAGTAAAAAGAAATACCTTGGTAAATAAATACATAACCATAATTAATAATGAAATAAATTTGTAATGTAATGTTGAAATTAATAAATAATAATAAGGTAAAATATTATAAAGTTGCATCATATAATATGTAAATGAATATTGTGTAAATAGTTTTACCCCTCTGTGTAAATATGAATAGTTTTCATGTTATACTGACTTTTCAAATAAAATGTTTTTAATCAATTTAAAGTTAATTATTGTGTTATGTCAGGAAAGTTAATTTAATAATTAAAAAAAAACTAACTATAATCTGTTCTATAGTTGGTTGGGATAATTGGATTTCCCATACAATAGGTTTTCTGCCTCCTTGCTATAAATACTTTGCTTTAGGGGGGAGAAAGGGGGGAATTCAGAAGGCTATTGTTGGAAATTCAGAGAGAAGTAAAGAGGGAACTTGAGGTGAAAATCCGGGTATGTTTGGTTGTATGAAAATTTCAGTATAATATTCTTTAGTTATTGTGAATATCTATATGTGAGCATTGTATACATTATGCTAGATAATGTTCTTATTTTTTTGTGAAGGAAATTTATTGGGGTTTGTTTATATTGTGTTTTTCTACCATTGTTAGGTTTTCATTCTGAGCTTGGTATGGAATTTGGTTTGCTAACCCTCAGCAAATAGACTTTTCCCATCGAATTCTCTTTCACTTCATGGCATGCAGCCTAATGCATTTCATTATCTTGAATCTTGGAGACATCCTACAGCCTTTGACTCCTCATCTAACCGTTGATGATGCCTTTTCAGTGCATATCCTAAATACATTGTAATATCTGTAAAAGTTATATTTTGAGATTTGTTTCTCGGCCGCCATAGTGAACTGTAGGTGATTTCATATGGTTTGTTAAACCCCGTTGTTTAAAATAGCTTCACGCCAGTCAATAGTATTACTTAAAAGTTCCTAAATCCTTTCCAACAAATCCATTTTGTGCATATCCTGCAACTATGGCACGCCATGAGACCACGTTTCTTTGAGGTGTTCTTCCAGCAGTTCACGTGCCTTGTCTATAGTTCTACATTTTGCGTACATGTCTACAAGAGCATTTCCACTATAATATCTGACAAAAACCACCTTCCATTATGCTATGATGGACATCCATACCTGGTTCCAAAGCTCCCATTTTGTCACATGCAGGGAGAATGCTGGCAAAGGTTTTAGCATTTGGCTTTACATCTTCCAATTGCATTTACTTAAAAGTTTCTAAAGCCTTTTCAACAAGTCCAGCTCGTGCATATCCTGCTAACATCACATTTCATGAGATGAAGTCTCATTGAGGCATTCTGTCAAATAATTTCAACATATCTATTTGTGCATATCCTACAGTCATTATGTACCTTCTGATGACATCTCTTTGAGGCATTCTATCAAACAATTCAAGTGCCTTGTCTTCATTTTCTCATAGATGAATACTAGAGTATTTCCAAGTCAATTAACAAGCTCCATTGGCATTACACTTGACATTTACATTTGCACAAAAGTTCTAGATGCCAAATCCATTTTGTACATATCTAGCAAAATCACTGATTTACTTAGCTTTATGTTGAATAGTGCAAATGTCTTTCTTGTACTTTCTCACCTAGGTCGACCAGAGCTTTTTCTCTAATGTATGACAAAGAGTCACTATCCATTTATGTGTTTTGTTATCACAATAAAGGGGCAAATAGACAGATAGATTGGTGGAAACTTAGGGTTTTATAGCTGTAGTTTCTTTGTGTTCAAGATTCAGTGAAGTTGTTCACACTCATTGACCCCTGTTTACCTAATGTTTTCAAGTCTATCTCTTTGTGCTTATTTTCTATCTGAATAAACTATTGTTATACTCATGAAAAGTAATAGAACAGTCCAATAGAAGCAACTGTATCTACATCTATAGTGAGTTCATATTTTACTAGCCATAACATTTAGATTTTCTATCACAATGTCTAAGGATTCAGTTTAATTCGCATATCTGACTAGGTAATTACAATTCCATCATCTATAAATATTTCCCAACATTTTACCTTAATGATCATTCCTTTATTTCTGCCAAGAGATCTAGTACCGCGCAATAATATAACATATTACTATTTTAGGTTTGTACATTACATAAATCCTTATAAGTAAATTATCCTTGCCTTAAATGATTTTAGTGATAATCTTAAGTCTCTTCGATTGGCTTTTTGGTTCTCAGTGCTTCTTATCAGCTTTGCACTTATGTGGACAAAGCACAAGCTCTATGTCTGGGCAGATGTCTCTTCATTAATAGTAGAGATGTTATTTTCTTAGAAACTAAATCCTCTACAATTCTTTAAGAATAAAATCAATTTATTATTAATTCTCTTAGATTTGTTTCTAATTTAATTCATCTTGTTAATTAAAAAAAAAATGTAAAGAGTTTATCATGTTTATTTAGTTAGAAAGATTCTATCTAATAAGTATATGAATTTATTTATAATATCTTCAAAGGAATTTAATTTAGATAGGAAGAATAATATTTCTTTTGTAATGAATTTATTTTGTAGTAAGAATGTATTTTGTATATAAATATAAAGAAGATTATTAGTTATTTTTTTGGAAAAGATATAGATGTCCATGTTTTCTTGTATTGAAATAATTTGTAATTGTAGTAGAATAATGGTGAATTCATATCTATATTTATCCTTAGTGTAATTAATCTAATAGAAACAATAGTATGTGTGAATGATTTTTAGTAGGATTATATTATCTTTACTATTATCTTTATATTATTTTTGTAGTGTTCTTAAGATTTATTTTAACTTTGCAGATATAGAATGGTATTATGTTCAAGATCACTTTAGTGTCATTATTAAAATATATATATATTTTTAAACAAAAGTGGCGAACCACTATAATTATTAATAAAAAGTTACAAAAACTTGGTTCAGAGAGCATATCGGTAGGAAAGAGCCAGGAAGAAAAACTCCAGTTATAGCTCAATGATTACAATTTTCCATATAGGATTTACATCAACAAAATTGGGAGATAATAGACCAATACAAAAGGGAATTACAATCCTGACAAATTCACTAGAACAAAATCATCTCCCACTATCACAATACAAAAAAAGGTAGGAATTGAAGAACCCACCATCCATATATCAACTAAAAAAGAGTAGTTTAACCTTTTGACTATGTACCACTGAACTATACAGGCCCTTGTATAAGCGAGCTTACAAAAAGTGATAACATAAATAGTTTAATAAAGTAAAGAAGGTGAACAATTTAACCAACAACTGTATCATTCAAATCTTGCAACATAAAATTGCCCTTGGCTGCATCCAGATCAACTGGTGACCCAGGAGGAGGAGAAATCTGAGGATGGAACTAAACCGGATACAACAAAGCATGAAATTTCTCTTCCACTTGATTCACCAGTGATTCCCCTAACTCAATCCTATGAGCCTGAAGAGAGATGTGTAGAAGATCCTCATTCTCAAGATGAATGGTCGAACCAAAGGCATTGAAAGTGCAATTATGAGCAGGAGAATGAAGAATGTTACATTTAGTAAACAATCCCCCAATTAATGCACCAAACTTAAACAAGTCATAGTTCTGGAAAGCTTCAAGCAACAAATCCTCTGAATATAGAAAATGATGAGCAAAATTGATTATTAACTATCTTACCAGCAAAGAATCCTAAACCAAGTCCATCACATTGGAAGCAAACATTGACAAAATTTGAGAAGGGTAGAGAGATCTCGCACGGGAGTCCAACAATTCTTTCCCCACCACCTCACGAACCACTTCTTCAATATCCTGGTTTTCAATTGCAGACATAGAGGCTAAACCTTCTGCATTCACATTCCCAAAGAAGGTCATCTCCCATTTCTGCACAGGGAAGTGAAGTCTGCAATTCAACTGTATCTCCATCTTGCACTCTTTAACAAAGAATGAATGAAACAGGGGAGGACTATGGTTAATAATCCTAAAGGAATCAAATAATAAAGACTCAATATCATTTCCAGATCACTTAAGTGATGTCATGTTACGGGAAACCTCCATAAACTGATAGGAAGTACAGAGAGATAGGATTCAGTGCAGATTTCCCTGCTACAGAAGGAGATCACAAAGCAGATGTCATCATAAAATAGTTAATACCCACGTATAGCCTACATAAAATAGAGTGAGGATAGAAAAAGAATATATTAAGGCATTTAAGTCACACATGCATTTAAACCACACATGTACTTGATTCTTTTCCCACTATGCTTTGTATATTGGGGAAACCTCCAATATTTTCGCTATCCAAAATCAAAAGATCTTCCTCCAAATCGAAGGCTAAATTAGCTAAAGGATCTGCCAAAAGATTACCTTCTCTATAACAATGCAAAATAACAAGTTAATCAAAAGTTTGCAACAAATCCCATGCCTCTTGTAGAAAATAATTAATCTTCCAGTTTAAAGCAACATTTTTCCTTAAAGCATTTATAATTACCAAAGAGTCCCCTTCTATAAGTAGATCAACAATATTCATCTGCTTTGCAAGCTTCAAACCTTCAACCAAATCCATAATTTCTACTTGGTTATTTGTGGTCTTTGGAATTTTATTAGAAAAAGCCACCAGTAGTTCACCCGAATCACTTCTTAATACTCCCCCAATCAAGGCAAGGCCTGCGTTACCACACAAAGCACCATAAAAATTAAGTTTTACAAAGCCTTGCTCAGGAAGCTTCCATTTAATGATACTTCTATCAACTTTTAAGATTGGAGAAATTCCTAAATCTAGCAAGGGCTTTAAGAGTTTCCAAACTTTCAAAATTTGATCATCCCAATAGGTGAAACTTAAATTTGAGGCACCCTTTCTCTATAGATTACTCATGACAACTTTTGAAATAGTCTTCTCAATTACTAACAAAATACTTTAAATATTTTGAAATTCTCTTCTAAATATCCTCTGATTTCTTTCTAACCATAAACTCCATATCACAATAGAAGCAGAGACTAACCAGATAGAAGAGAATGTTGAACCTTTATAAAGAATTGGCCAACTACAAAACAAGTCCAAAATAGAATTAGGTAAAGGAGCAAACCAATTAAGCTTTAAGAACAACCAATACCAACAATTTGAAGCAAAAGAACAAAGCACAAAGAGATGACCAGGTTCCTCATCACACTTGCCACAAAAAACACATTTAAAAGGCTATGCTATTCCAAGTTTACTTAACCTCTGACTGGTCAAAATTTTCTTCTTGAGGGCCAACCAAGCAAAAGCACTAGCTTTAGGAAGACAAGCAACATTCCAACAAAGAGAATAAGGCCAATCCAAAATTTGATTTCCCTGTTTAAAGACCAAGGATCTATATCCATCATGGATAGAATAAGAACCATTATTAGCAAAGGTCCATATCAATTCATCTTCTTTTTGAGAGTAACAAATCCTCCTCTTTTGGAACTGAGTAGAAAGTAAAATTTTCTATTCTTGAGGAAAATCACACCCCTAAAAATCTTTCCACACAACTGAGAAGAAGGAACCATCTCTAATTACTGAAAAATAATCCCTCTCCTTACTCCCCCAATTCTAAATAAGAAATTCTTTAGCCTAATCCAATCCATGGAAATGAGAAAGAGGAGGAAAACCATTCCATGAATCCTCCCAAAAGCAAGCCTTAGAACCATCAAAAATATTCCAAGAAAGATAAGGAAGAATAAGCCCTCTACAAGCCACCAAAATATTCTTCCACTTAAACCTTTCTATTACTTTTCATAGAGTTTAGGCTTAATAAACATTAGATTGAATTCATTTAAAAATTAACATGATTTTATCTAAATACTTAGATTAGAAAAGATATTCTTGTTGGTTAGATATATCCTTTGTGTTAGATAGAGATACTTTTGATAGTTGGATAAATTCTTTCGTTAGATCTATGATTTTGTGTATCCATGAAGTGAATTTATTATTATTTTATTTGTGTCCTTAAGCATGATTTAAATAATGAACAAATGTTTCAAGACTTTATTACTTGGTTAGATAGATATGAAAAGTATTGAACTCATTTTATGAAAATATCCTTGTGCTATGTCTAGATGACCAATCTTGCTTGAATAAATAACTTTTTCTTTGTATTTGAAGTAAAGTTTGTGTAAGGCTCTGTGCCTTTGGAGAGGTGTTTTTAGTATGTTGGTTTCGCATCTGTCACCCTATGGGGCCGAAACCTAGTGAGAGTTTACAAGGGCAACAATAGATGGGGGCTGGGGTCTAGTGAGAGACTACCAAGACAACCCATGCGATGACACTCCTTCCTATTGCAGTCTAGCACTCCCTAGTTGTATTTTCTCCTTCTATTGTGTGAGTCCCTCTCAAAGTGAAGAAAGTGTTGTAAGTGATGTTGGTGTGTTAGCAGTGTTGTGTTGGAGTCATATATAGCTCTTGTGTATGTTAGCCTGTTATTTTCCTGACTGTCTTCCAGATGTGGGACCTTGTGTAATCTCCTAGCATGGGGGGTGGATCTCAGGGTTCCACATGGTCGGGAGGTTGGTGCTTTTCTCCATTGGGTATTCTTGATGCATGTTTGTGTGTGTGGAGATTGGTCATTGCATTGTGGACTCCAGTCCTTCTTCCTATTTGAGAAGGCTTACTAGCATGTAATTGCATATTGGATTGTACATCCATTGTATCAATTATTGCAATCTGATGTAATCTTCCTCATGTACTAGGAGAAACAATGTTGTAAATATTGTAATGATGTAACGATTATTAATGTTTTCATCTTGTAAAAAAAGTATTGTTAAGTAATGCATCTTTCATATGTTGGTTAGCTAGAAATGATCATTAATGATGATTATTAGTTCTCATGCTATGGAAGTCAGTAATGTAGAATCTTTTGATGTGGTGCTTTAAATGAACCTTGAATGTTACATTGATATTGTAAACTTTGTTTCTAATAATCTTGATTTGTAAGTAGTGCAGTTGAGGAATCTCAAAGGACCTAGGTTTAGTTTATTATGTTATGTTATGCATTCTATTGTTATTTTCTTTTAAAAAATTGTTCCTTTAATTTGACCTAGTTTAGTGTTGTCCTCTGAGATTCCTTGGCAGGGGTGTTACATGTTACATTACATCTGTTTCAATGTTACAAATACAAGATATTGCATCAATTACATCAATTTCATCAATGAAAGCATTATATAATTTACAGATTGGCTATGCAAGCCATACAAGAATAATACAATGAAAGATATACATCATGAATCATATAGCATAAGAATCTCTGTCCTCAACTGCCATGACCGAATGGTCTTCTGCAAGCCGAGGTCAAGAGTGTGGTTAAGGCACTTTTTCCACCCAACCACGAAGTACTAGACTTCCCCAGGTTTCTTCCTAACTCGAAGAAAGCACCAACCCTACTCAAGGAGCCTAGCAAGTTGGAATGGTAAAGGCAGGAGGGAATCTCTCAATAAATGTCTGATGCCTATATGCATTCCTAAGCTAGAATGACATAAATCTTGCATATAGGATGTGGAAGAGACATATATAACATAAGATCTAGGCTTTTCTAATCTATCTATTTCAATGGTATAGTAGCTTGGCCAAGCAATAATAAAAAAAGAGGTAATTTAGAAAAAGTAAATTACTATCTCTGGGAGCCCACATTTGGCATCCTGTCCAAGAAGTAGATTACACAGAAAGTAAAATTACTATTTTTACATAATTTAAAAGAAATAGTTTGTTTCAATTTTTAAGTGTTTGCCATCAATGTATTCATAGAAAAAGAAATAAAAATTACTCCAAGAGTTACATCTTTCTTGTTGCATGTTTATATCAAGAGACTAAGTTTGTAATTTTATTGATAGTGATAATCTGTCTCAAAAAAGTTGTTTCCTAGTTGTATAAAATGACTATTGAACTAAAATTGATTCACTAGTTTTCCTTCATTGGTTGTTTTGTCTTAGTGGTTTCAGTGTATATTGCACAAAAAAATGTTTGGTTTACCAAAGTATTACATATACTTCACTTTTTTCAATGGTTTTAATTGAAACTGATTTATGTATATAGAGATTTCATAATTTCCATATGAATACAACAATGTTAAAATTATATATATATATATATATATATATATATATATATATATATATATATATATATATATATATATATATATATTACCACCTACAACATTAATAAATTCTCAGCACTAGATTATACACAGTGAACGATTTTAATACAGAATGTTTTATTTTATTCCAACAACTCAGCAAATAAATAAATAAATATATATATATATATAATTACAAAATGCAATGAGCAACATAGAACCAACAGCAAACTTTTAACAATATGCAGCAATCATTGTACAATTTAGAATAATGGATAACATAAATTTCATCAGCAAATATTATTAACATAGCAGGTTTTAAGTTTATCAAACAGTATATATATATAGATCAAAGCAACATTATTCAATGTCTATTGGAGGTGACGACTTCCACTATGGAGCGTCATAGTGTCTTAGAGGTTGCGGCCTCCATAGTGAGGTCGCCTATGAAAGGCGACAGGTTTATTTCAAGTTTAAAATAGTCTAAAAACAATATAGGAGGCTGCATTTAAATCCAATCAAAAGCTTTATGTATTGCAAACAAAAGGTTAGCGACCTCCATAAAGGAGGCTACATGGGGAGTGAAGGCTCTCCCATAGGATGTAAGGCCTATGGGGGAGTCTTATCTTCCCACGACCCTCTCTATAGGCTGTCGTCGGCTTGAATATGCCAACTACAAATAATTTTTGTGATTGACTTATGCATAATTTCATGACATTCGATGACAGTAATATATATATATATATATATATAATATATATGAACATCGATTTATACCCTTTTTTAACATATTTCACTTTGGTAATATATATATATATATCTATATATATATATATATATATATATATATATATACCATGTGATTTTTCATATACGATTTTAGTACTGATAACATATATACAATTTTAGTATATATATATATATATACATACAGTGAAAATACCCAATATAAATACACAGAATATAGAGTAATTAAGCAACAATAATATAAATATAAATTATCATACATAAATAATGATATTTATATAATAACAACTAATAATAACAATAAATTTACCATTTGTCACAAAAACAGAGATTGACCAAACAAGTACTTATTCACAAATTGAGTTAAAGACATTATGGAATTGCATAAAAACCTGTGATTACACCCTCTGATAGATGAATCCCTTCCAATCCCCACTCTTCTTCTTGATCCTCTAAAGCTTCCTTTGCCCAAATCTCAAATCCTCTTGCTTGTTCTCTTGTTCTTGTGAATGAATATTGTGAATGAAACTTATGTGAGAGAAAGAGAGGGTTTCTTCTTTTTATTTATTTTTTTCCTTTTCTTTTTCCCTCTTTCTTTCTATCTTTTTCTATTTTATTTTTTCTTTGTTTTTGTATTTTTTCTAAATTTAAGTCTCCTTTTCTATTGTTTATTTGTTTCTATCCTTTGTTTTGTTTTCTAAGTTTGTTTTTCTTTTTCTAAGTTTTATTTCTAATTTATCAAATAAAACACATATTTCTATTTTCAAAAACTCATATTTAATATCTAATTTAATTTTATTAACTAAATTTTACAACATAATTATTTCTAAATATAAGATCATAATAATTTTAACTTCAAATAAAATCAATAAATAATTTAAAACTACTTTTTATTTTCACTATGAGAATTTAATATTAACTAACAATTAATTAAGTAATCAACTATAACATAACAATGATTTTTCTTTCTAAAAAAAATAAGAAACAATTATCATTACGATTAAATTATGCAATAACAATGCAATTATATGATTTCTAAGTGTCTATGTGTGCGAGAGAGAGACCACTCCATCCTAACCCTGCCAGGTAGCTAACTCCCTCTAACTTAACCACACCATTGCCTTTGATAACTTGCAACTCATGAAACTCAAATTTTCCATTAATAGGTTAGTGTCCAATAGCCAAAGCATAGCCAAAGCATTACATTTCATTATTTTGAAATAAAATATTATTCACTTATTTCATCTTTCAAAATAGAATAATATCTATTTAATCCAAGTCAAAATAACATTTATTTAATCCACACATAAATATCCATAAATAGATCCAAATATAGTAAGTTCAAAATGCATCAAAGTTTGAGACATGCCATAAAGGAAGGAGTATGGATGGATACAAGGATTGGTGATAGAAGGATAATGGATGGGAGATATATGATAGATGGATGGAGGGAGCCTAGGATGTGATCTCCAAGGACTATGTTGCATAGGAATAACATGCCTCCACTCTAGATATTATGCCGTAGGATTTGGCGAGGTGATGCTTATTAGGATGCATGATGGGGATAATTCTTGGAAGGGATGAATGGACTTAGTAGTAGATGGATGTATGGAGGATATTCTTAGAAATGGATGGGTGGAAATTGGAATATGACAAGAGGTGTCAAAAGTATTTTTCAACATTTTTCCCCTACCCTCATCAAGATCAAAAGGAGGAAGGGAAGATGGATGGTGTAATGAGGAAGTTATGGTAGGTATGATGGGTAAGGATGGAAAGATAGGATGGAAAATGATAGGATAGGATAGGATATGAGATGGGATAGATACGATGGGATAAATGAGATGGGATAGATAGGATGGGATATATGAGACAACATGCCCCCAAGTGTAAATCACATAGATAATCACCTACACATGATGCCTTTTTGCTAGGTTTTCATCATGGTACTTATCTAAGGTGCCATAAAAATAGTTTTCACCATTGGACAAAGGATTTATCTTTACTATTTTGATTTTTTTTGGTAGGGGATAGTTGGATGGAATAGGTAGGGACTCAAGATTTCATTCCCATAGAAAGGTGGTAATGTCCCGTGATGGATAGAAGTCACTCATAGACCATTATAAGTGGTATTATGCTCATGGATGTTGGTAAAGGATTTCATGAGAGGAAATAGAGTAAGGAGATAGTATATGATGGATAGATGGATGGATGGATAGTGGATTATGATGGAGATAAGGATGGAAGGATAGTGGATTAGGATGGAGATAAATAGATAGATGGAAGGACTTTGCAAAAGCATGGACCATAGGGATATGATGGAAGAAATAAGTGGGATAGTAGATAGAAGATGGGGAGATGGAGATATGTGGGAATGTTGTGGAGTGGAAGGGAACCAAGACCAATGTTTGCACACACTGAATTGGACTTTGAATCTTTTTATTGGAAGGGGAATTCGGGAGTAATGGAGATGTTCTCTTAGGGGATTTCTTATTTAGGACTTTAGGGACCCAAATGGACTTATGAATTTTAAGATTTTGTGATGGGGAGTGGGATGTTTGGGATTTTAGGATTGTGGATGCTCCATTTGAATTAGGTGCTTTTTTCTTGGGGGCCCAAACCATTTTGACTTTGAAATTGTCTTTTTGAGATGTAGACTTGGGTAGCCTTTTTAAGTTTTGATTTTGCTTTGATTCTTTGCATTGGTTCCCTATGGCATGAGGATCATTAGGATTTTTTGATGTATGGGTGGAGGCATCCAACTTTTTATTTTTGAATCCCATGGGAGTTTTTGTGATAGCTTCATGTTTAGTCGATGTGTGCATTTGTTGATCATGATTAGGAATTGTAGGGGATTTATAGGAACGAGATGTATGGATGGATGGATTAATGGACTTGTGGCTAAAGTGATAAGGGGATTTGAGGATGGGAATATTAGGAGTTGGAAGGAGTGGAGGTAAAGTGGATGGAGGGATGTTAGGAGTTGGAAGAAGTGGAGGTAAAGTGGATGGTCACATGATTTTTGGGTTTGTAGGATGATGGAGGAGGGATAGAAACATATGTTTTATTGGTGTGATGATGTGAACCTAGCTTGGGCTTGGATGAAGTGGATTTAGGAGGTGGGGATGTGGTACCAACATCTTTGGATTGACTTCCTTGAGATATATAACCAATACCATATAGTTTTGGAGAGACTTTGACATGGATGGGTTCCAAGTTACCTTTCTCATGAAGGCCTAAGCCTTTACCTTGATAATTCATTTTTTGGAATATATGATGTGCAATGGGATGATTATTTTTTAGGACACAAGACACAAATCCCTTATTGGATGAGGAAGGCAAGGTGATAGATATAGGTCATTCTTTTCCTAAGGAAGAACACTCATGGATGAAAGTAGCCAAACTATGTGGATAGGTTGATGGATTTGAAATGGAATCAATATGAGATGGCGAAGGAGCAATAGGATCTTGATTATCACTATGCTCATTAAGATCCAAGGTATTTTCTTGAACAACTATGTTCTTGTGGGGAACAAGTGTCTCATCAAGGGAAGTGGTTGTTGTGGGATGATGGATAGGACTAGGTGGAGGATGAATAGGAGTGGTGGAGGTTTATTGATCATGGATAGTATTGGGACCATGAGTGGAAGGAGTGACAAGCTCTTGATCTTGGGTAAGTTGTGGTATAGTCATGGTAGGAAGGTTCACAAAATGAACTATCCAGACCGTGCAACAAGAGTAAACACAATGGAAACAACTCAAAGATATGAAGAAAATGTAGATTCAGTCATTCAGTATATCATAGAATTTAAATACAAATGGGCCAGCAACATGCGGGCTTACAATTTGGCTCACAGGCCTGATTACAGAATATCAGAATATGTACAAGATGTAGCTTTGAAGTCCCTTCACACCAAATCTAAACTATCAATTATCTCTATGTCATGAACTATCAAAATCTGCTATCCTAAGGATATATTACATCTATTTATATCATCTCTGGAACAATAGATTCCTCCTTGTCAGCCAAGGAAGATCACAATCTCCCATGAAGAGTTGTAACGTGTGTACACGGATAGGTCAGACCTAATCGTGAAGAATTCCTCTGTAAATGAATGGAATGATGGGTGGATCTTGGGGAAGGTCAACCACAAACCATAGATCATTGAATGTTGTGTCATTAGGCTCCATAGGTTGGGAAATGCTCCACATGTCTTCTCCTTTAGTTGATTGTCTGAGACTGTCAGGATGCTCTAGTTTGAGAAAATAGTTGATCTTCTGATAGCGATATCTTTCTGGTACTTATTAAAATGCTCTGAGATTTGGATATGATGTAGATGAACATGTCTAGATGCTAAGTCAAGCTCCATAAGGTCTGAAATGCAATTGCGGTAGAATGCAGACCAAAATATAGAAACTACTTCTGACTAAACTACCTAAACTGAACTGGAAAATGAAAAGAAATAAACTGAAATGCAAACAAACTAAAATACAAATGTTTTTGGTTGATGCAAGATTGCTCTTGAACCAGGGATGCTCCTGCAACAGACATCTGGGCTTATTGAAAAAGTGAGTCCCTCACTTTTCTGGGGCTAGGAGAGAACCAAGACAGTCCACCTTAGCCTGAGAAATCCATGATGAATCTTCTTCCGGTCTACCTTTCCACTTCACAAGATATTCTATGTATTATCTTCCTTTGGTACTATGTCCAACTTTGTTGTCCAAAATGTCTTCAATCTACTCCAGTGCTTGTTATGGTAACTTCTTCTTCAAGTCTTCTTTAATACTGTCATTGAACTTTGCTTCATGATACTGATATAGGTCTGCAATGTTGAAAATAGGTGAAATGCCCAATGTCTTCGGTAATTCCACTTCATATGCATTTCCTGAATCAAATTTTTTGAGTATCCTACAAGGTCCAAACTTCTTCATCTTCAAATTGTTATATGTCCCAACTAGAAATCTTTCTTTTCTCAAATATACCATCACTTCATCACCAACTGCAAATTCCTTATGTCTTCTCTTCTCATCTCCTTGTTCTTTATACTTACTGTTCATGTCCTCCAAATGCTTCTTGACCTGATCATGCACTACCTTCATGTGGTCTACAAATTCTTCTGCTTCTACACTTCTCTTATCTTCCATGCTGATATCTCTCAATTATGCAACTCCTTTAGGGTTTACTCCGGTAACAATCTCAAAATGGGTTCTTTTGGTGCTCCTATTTACTAAACTATTGTATGCAAACTTTGCTTGTGAAAGAATCAAATCCCAACTTCCAGTCTTCTCTCCAACCAAACATATCAACAAGTTTCCCAAATTCCTATTCACTACCTCTATTTGTCCATCAGTCTGTGGATGAAATGTTGACCTGAACTTTAAATATGTCTTCATCTTCTTCCAAAGTGTCTTCCAAAAGTATCCAAGAAATATGGTGTCTCTATCTGAAATTATGCTCTTAAGTAATCCATGCAATTTCACAATCTCCTTGAAAAATAGGTCAGCTACATGCACTACATCAGTTATCTTCTTACAAGGTATGAAATGTGCCATCTTTGAAAATTTGTCCACCACTACAAATATTGAATCATGTCCTCTCTATGTCTTAGGCAATACCATTACAAAATCCATGCTTATGTCTTCCCAAGGTCTCTTCGATACTATCAAAGGTTTATACAATCTAGTGTTCTAACTATTTCCTTCTGCAACTTGACAAACTCTACAACTTTGCACAAATTTCCTAACATCCTTATGTATCTAGGGCCAAAAGTAGTTTTCACTTACCAAAGCCACTGTCTTATCAATGCCAAAATGTCCTGCCAATCCTCCACTGTGTTTCTCCTTGATTAAATTATCTCTCATTAAACTTCTAGGTATGCATAACTGACTTCCTTTGAACAACATATCTTCTTGAATGAAATAATCTAACTACTTACTCCTATCTAGCACAATAGGTTCCTTACATGCTTTCCAAGGTTTTACAAAATCAATGTCTCCCTCATACGTATGCTTCAATTCATCAAATCCCATCACTTCAATTCTCATCTCTATTAACAAGTTTCTTCTCCTACTTAATGCATCAACAACTTTATTTGATTTACCACTCCTATGCTTCAACACAAAAGTATAACTCTGCATGAACTCTACCCATCTCATATGCCTCTGATTCAACTTACCTTGATTGTTTAAATATTGCAAAGCTTGATGATATGTATACAACACAAACTCCTTAGGCAATAAGTAATGTCTCCACTTCTTCAAGGCTTGAATTATGGCATAGAACTCTTGATCATAAACTAAATATCTTCTCCTTGCATCATTCAACTTCTCACTAAAATATGCTATAGGTCTACCTTCTTGACTTAATACTACTCCAATTGCATTTCCACTTGCATCACAATCTACTTGAAATACCTTATTGAAATTCAGTAATGCCAAAATAGGTTGCTCTATCACTTTCTACTTCAACAATTCAAAACTTCTATCTGCTCCAATTGTCCACTTGAAATCTTTTTCTATCACCTCTCATTGTCTCTGTCATAGGGTTAGAAACTAAACTAAAATTTTTGGTGAACTTCTAGTAGAAACTAGCCAATCCATGAAATGATCTAACCTCTCCAATGCTCTCTGGTGGAGGCCATTCAACAATTGCTCTCACTTTCTTAGGGTCCATCTTCAATCCTTCCATAGAAATAACAAATCCCAAGTATACCAATTCTTCCTTCATGAAACTACATTTCTTGATGTTTATCAACAATTTCTCTTCCCTCAATCTCTACAAAACTTGTCTCAAGTGCTGCAAATATTCTTCCTTTGTCTTACTTAAAATTAGAATGTCATCCAAATATACAATAACAAACTTACCCAAGAATTTCTTCAAAACTTCATTCATCAACCTCATGAAAGTAGTAGGTGCATTTGTCAATCCAAAAGGCATCACTAACCACTCATACAATCCTTCATTTGTCTTAAATGCAGTCTTCCATTCATCACCTTCTCTGATTCTGATCTGATGGTATCCACTCTTCACATCTATCTTTGTGAAATATCTCGCTCCACTCAAACAATCCATGATATCATCCATCCTAGGTAAAGGAAATCTACACTTAACTGTGATCTTATTGATTTCTCTAGAGTCAGTACACATTCTCCATTCTCCATCTTTCTTAGGTGCTAACACTGCAGGTACTGCACAAGGACTCAAACTTTCTCTGATCAAACCTTTTGTCAACAACTCTTGTATTTTCCTATTTAGTTCTTCATTCTTTGTCGGTGTCATTCTATGTGCTACTTTGTTAGGCAAACTAGCTCCCAGTATAAGATCCATGTGTGACTGATACTCCTGATTGGTGGCAATCCTTCAGGTACATTGTCTGATATGATGTCTTCATACTCTATCAGCAATTCCTTTATTTCCTCTGGTTGTGATTCTTCAGTCTACTTCTTCAATGTTTCAGGTTTCTTAGGAATCAAAGAATAACACATATTCTCATGTCTCAAACCATCCAGAAATTTCCTTCCATCTACCAAACATATTCTAGCATTCCCACATACTTCACTCTTAGGATCATCTTCCAAAGGAATCAAGGTAATTTTATTTCCATTTAAGGTTATAGTGTATGTATTCTTCCTCCCATCATGTATAGCTTTTATATCATACTACCAAGGTCTACCCAACAAGATATGACAAACATCCATAGGCATAATATTACACAATACTTCATCATGATATAATCTAATATGAAATTTCACCAAACATTGTTCACTCACAAGTACATTATGATCATCCTAAATCCATGCTATCTGATAGGGCTTAGGGTGTTTCAATCTTTCCAACTTTAGCTTAGTCACCATCTCCTCTGAAACTAGATTATCAGAACTACCACTATCAATAACAACTTTGCAACATTTACCTCCTGATTTGCATCTGGTTCTGAACAAACTCTTCCTCTACAGTGGTTCCTCATTTGTCTCTTCTTGAAATAGTGCTCTCCTCATCACAAGTGATTCTCCTTCCTTAGGTTTACCAACTGAACTGGGTGATCCAACAAGTTCTTCCACATAGATTGATTTCCCATTGTTCTCTGTTCTCTTGCTTGTACTACCTTGATTACATTCAAATGCTCTATGTCCTTCACCTCCACACTTAAAACATGTTCCTCTTAATGTTCTCTTATCCAATCCTCTTCCTTCTCTCTTGTATCATTCATTCAGGTATGAATTATAATTGCCTCTGTGATGAAAATTCCTATCATTTCTCCAGTAGGTATTTCTATGTTTGTTCTCCTTCTTGAATGGGTTGTCAGGCTTGTTCTGTGATGCAGAGGAAATGAACAACTTAACTCCTTATAGGCATAGTTCACAACAATGTGTTGGGAATCCCAAAAGTTCAACTATCTTTAAGTGAATCCTTCATAAATCTTTGGCCCAAACCTAACTTCCTCACAACTCAAACCCAAACAAGGTCCTAAAAACAAACCATTACAAAGTCTGCCCATTCATCTTTTCATCATTCCTTCATGACTGTTCTTGATGTGCAACTATGGCACTCACATTACAACCAACACAAATTTGTTAAAGACATAACCAACACATGGTCTCTGACCCAATAACTATCTTCTATACCTTCAAGGATAGTGAGCAGCAAACTACAATATGATTGTACTATGACAGTGCTTAGGATGACTTATTCCTTGTAGCCTTGCCATTAAAGACTGTCAAACACCACTTCTACCACAGAACCCTTCTCAAGACTATGATGGACATTTGGAGTACCCTTTAGTGAGTTTTAAAACATATCCTAAACTCAATATATTTTGCTTTGTAAAGAAGTGTCAAAACATGGACTGAAACAGTGTGAATTAGGCCTATTAGGATTTACCCTACCAAGGGCTTATTGATTCTATAGGTTTTAGACCCTAACTCTCATAACCAACCTTTGGAACATGTGTAACAAGGTCTACTAGTGCTCATTCAAGCATCAAAGTTCTGTCTTCATCAATATTTTACCAAACCCTAAGGCTACTTTCTTGACTGCCCTATTTTCTGACTGTACACAGAAACTGCAGTTAAGAAACTTCAATCTTTCACACATTCTCCTTAATATTCTAGTCTAAAACCTTTGGAACATGAACATACATCCAACTAAGAACATCAGGGATTATCACTAGCTAAAACGGAAGAAACTGAATTTACTTTGCCACTGTTTACCCTAGGACAGGGTTTTGACAATTTTTACTAAAAATGCAATATCTTATACAAAACTCCACCAATCTGCATGAAACAAAAAGGAAATGGAAGGTGATTGTTTATATCATCATTTACAAAAAGTTATACATGCATATGGGCCTGTACAGAGCCATACACCTACAGAAAATAGTACATTTCTGAGGAAATACACACAAAATAGTGCCTTTATTGATTCAATCTTCAAACCCACAATCATCCATGAATTCTCAGAAGGTTACAAGGCCTTTTAAAGGCATTACAACTTGACTCTTTAGTTTCTAACTGACTTCTAACTTCCTACAAGTGAATCAAACCTTCATGACCTTTCATATTCCATATGTTACATTGCAACTTTACATTTTATAAAAATGAACACAAGACTTGAACCTTAATGACCTAGACATATGTGAATTGGTCCAAATGACCTTGTTACAAGGTAGAAACATCAAAATTACATCAAAATTTGAATTTTATCTATAGAAGCATGAAGATACTATGGTGCTCCTGCACCATTCTTCTCCGGATGTGATCTGTCTCCTCCAAAAAATGTTCTACCTCTCTAAAATTTAACTCCTCTTCCTCTTGGTCTCAGATCATGTCTCTTATTCATCTTCTCTTCAACCTTTAGGGCAAACTGATATGCTTCTTCCAGAGATGTCATCCGTACCAAGCTTAGTTCTTCTTGAATGTTCAATCTCAGTCCATTGATGTATCTAGCCACTTTCTCCTTGCTTGCTTCACTATGTCCTATCCTTATTATCATCTTATGAAATTCTTTAGTATATTCCTTCACCGATTTCTCCTTTTGTCTCAGGTTTTGCAATCTCTTCAACAACTCCAACTCATAGTTAGTAGGTATAAACTGATTCTTTAATTTTGTCACCATTCTATCCCATTTTGTAATCTTTTCTTTTCCTCTTCTATTTCTATCCAACTGAACTTCTTTCCACCATATAGCAGCATGTCCTTTCAATTTTTTCTTTACAAATTTCACCTTCTCTGGATCTTCAACTTCTTCATATTCAAAGTATTCTTCCATGTTATATATCCAGTCAATCAATTCTTCATGGTTCAAATTGTCAATGTAATTCAGTACATCAACTCTAGGTCTTTCCCCAATCTTTGAAATAGCTCTCAACATCTTCACTTGATCTGATTCTTCTTCTTCGTCACCTCCTAGGGTTTCACCAATTTGTTCAACAGATTGAAATTCTTCTTCATCATCACTTTCAACATTAGGTCTCGGTGTTAATCCTCTTCGCCTATCTTCCTCAATAGCATCTAATCAAATTCTCATTGTTTTCATCATTTCCATGATCTCATCCATCCTACCAGCCATTGTTCTAACAACAACAACTCTCCTCAGTGACATCTTCCTAAGATCAAGTGCAAATTGCCTCAAGTTTGGCAATCGGTTGCAACACAAGTAACCTGCCTCAATTTGGTGATCTGTCCATAGCAAGATCTTATGGAATTCCTTTGCCAACTTCTCTTAATTCACTCCCAAAGATTTGAACTTTCGCTCTGATACCACTTGGTATAGTCATAGTAGGAGGGTTCACAGAATGAACTGTCCAGACCGTGCAAAAAAAGTAAACACAATGGAAACAACTCAAAGATACAAAGAAAATGTAGATTCATTCATTTAGTATATCATAGAATTCAAATACAAATGGGCTGGCAACATGCAAGCTTACAATTCAGCTCATGGGCCTGATTACAAAATATTAGAATATGCACAAGATATAGCTTTGAAGTCCCTTCGTACCAAATCTAAACTATCAAGTATCTCTATGTCATGAACTATCAAAATATGCTTTCCTAAGGATCTATTACATCTATTTATATCATCTCTAGAACAATAGATTCCTCCGCGTTAGCCAAGGAAGATCACAATCTCCCATGAAGAATTGTAACGTGTGTACATGGATAGGTCAGACCTAATCATGAAGAATTCCTCTGCAAATGAATGGAATGATGTGCAGATCTCAGGGAAGGTTAGCCACAAACCATAGACCATTGAATGATGTGTCATTAGGCTCCATAGGTTGGGAAATGCTCCACAAGTTTTCTCATTTAGCTGATTGTCTGAGACTGTCAGGATGCTTTATTCTGAGAAAATAGTTGATCTTCAGATAGCGATATCTTTCTAGTACTTGATTCAAATGCTCTAAGATTTGGATATGATGTAGATGAACATGTTTAGATGCTAAGTCCATCTCTGCAAGGTCTAAAATGCAAATGTAGTAGAGTGTGGACCAAAATACAGAAACTGCTTTTGACTGAACTCCCTAAACTGAACTAGAAAATGAAAAGAAACAAATTGAAATGCAAATGTTTTTGGTTGATGTAAGATTGCTCTTGAACCAGGGATGCTCCTACATCAAGTTGGTTTGAAGGAGTGTGGATAATTTGATCTTGAAGTGGTTAGGAGCAAGGTTGATCATGCTTTGGATTTGACTCTTGACATAAATCTAGAGTTTGGATAGGAATGGAGGTTTCTTGGATAGGTTCAATGTATGGTGGGGAATGAATTGGGCTTATGTTAGGTGGATCGTCAAGAGACTTGATAGTTCATGGACTACAAGATGGGATTAGAGAAATAGGCATGACATTTGAAGGTTCTTGGATAGTTTCAAGGATAGGGATTTGATGGCATGAGGGTGGTATGTGTGTAATCATGAATAAGGTAGGTTGGTAGGTTTTTATAAATATTGGTGAAGTGGTTCGCAGGAGGTGGAATGGTAAAACGTAGGTAAAATGTAGTTGAATGGGTTGAATAGTAAAGTTGTTTAATTATTTTTATTTCTTTTTATGAATAGGTTTCAAGGTTAAGTAAATAATTAATAAATTCGTTAGATTTATTTTATTATTTATGGGAGGGGATGTAAAAAGGAAGATTTAATAAATTAATTAAAATTAATTAAATCTTATGTGAGGGGTAAGGATTAATACTCAGGATAATTAAGGATGAATTAAGGATAATTAAGGATAATCAGGGATAATTAGGGATTTGGTCAATTTTAGATGTCTACAAGAGTAATGTAAATAAGACAATTTTTAATGTATATAGTCTTACAGAGGATAGTAGAGTCACACCATGTACATAGCATCTATTTTTAAGGAATCGTCATCTCAGGGGAGTATAGTTTTAGAAAATCATTTTGTAAGGGGGAGTCTATATAGTTTTTGAACTAATACAAGCAAAGGATATCAAGCCCTTTATCCTTGATGTCAAAGGGGGAGAGAGAAATATATATCTAAGGGGGATTATATGTTGCCATCAATGACAAAGGGGGAGATTGTTGGTAATATGTGTTTGTCATTGTTGTCAACATAGTATATGGAAATATAAGGACAAACTTGTATAGAGGTAGAGTCAGCATAGTCAAGGCAAACCAGTCCGAGAGAAGAGAAAATAGTCTAAGTATGGTGAGGTGATCAGTTTTATGTCTAAGCATGATGCGGAGGTAAATACTCATGTCCTTGCATATTTCCAGTATTCCAACATATACATTTGACCAGTTTAGAGTACCACACTTAATGATAAATACTAGAAATCTGTCTAAGGCATTCACAGTGCATATCCCAAGGTAGAGCAACATTGTTTTGGTCTACATTGCTCTGTAGAGCAAGATTCAATCTTGCGGTTCTAAAGACAAGTTTATTTAGGTATTGAAATGATATATCCATGTTTTTCAGGTCTTCACATCTTCAGCAAAAAAAGTTACAAGGGACAGAGTACCGGTTACTACTTAGATAGGGCAAAGCAATGATGAAGACTTAATGGAATGCTCTATATTCATCTGGAAGACATTATTTTGTCATACAGTTCTAAGGATAGGCCCAGAGATGCATAAGGCATGCTATGATGCAGCATCAAGTGATTTGGTGGTTCACAAAGTCAGCAATCAAGTGACAAAGGCAATGCAGATTGTTCCGAAACCTAAATACATATGTTTGAGCCTTTGGAGAAGATAAAATGAATTATACAGAGGTCTTATATGTTCCAATGTATCTCAAGCTTGATTCACATGAATATATTTCTTAATTTCCTATACCGCAATGTTATATCTTGAGTTATGAAGTGTCACATATGGTCTGGAATGCTTTGTTTTCTACAGTTTGTCATGTTTCTTATTTTGTGGATATATATAGACTAATATGATACTTTAGTAGAAAGGTGAATGGAGGATGTAGAGATTGTACATGATTAAATTCTTGGTTTGCATGAAGATTTTGGCTTCTCCTGGTGGTGTGAAGATGAATAGTTAGCAATTTTGAGCAGTCGATAAATTAAGTCTCTGGTTTGTGTGATAGGTCTTGACCTATTGCTTTGAATTTAGAAGATGTGAAGAGATCTATTTTGAATACCATCGTGAAGTCTTGAGGTCCACAACAAGTTTCCTTATCATATTGTCTATATTGAGGCTGACCCTTGAAGTGTTACACGTTTCATCCAATGATGTTTATGATGCTGACCTAATCAGTGTTTTGAAGTGTTGCAGAGGATATTTATAGAAGATCAAGTTCATTTGAGAGGTGTATATGTGATTGCGAATATGATATAGCAAAGGGCAAGGTATGAAGTGTGCAAAATCAATTTGAAGGCATGTTTTGAGCAGAAAAATAAGACTGCATTATTAGCATAAGTCAAATGTCTATTCTGTAGTAGTCCATATATACATCTTTGTAAATCCTAAATGTAGTGAGTAGAATATTCAGGGAGTAGTAGCTTCCTTAGGTTCTCCCCTAAATCAAAGTTGTAATTGTTGTAAGCACAAAATACAGGGAGTAGTAGTTTCCTTGGGTTGCGGCCCAAAAACAAAGTTGTAACATTTTTGCAATTAGCATAATATATTGTGAGATAACACTCACCATGGTTTTTCCCTGTTTTAGGGTTTGCCACGTAAAAATCATGGTGTTCTTGTGTTGATTCTTATATTGCATGATTTACTTTCTGCTCTTTAATTTATTTAGTTTTATCTGAAAATATTTGTTTAAGTTTTAGTATGTGTTGATTCACCCCCCCTCTCAGCACCTAATTGTGTTCAACAGGTTTGATTGGGACATATGATGTTCCCTAAAGTTTTTCCTTGCTTAGAATTTATCATGGTCTATGCCCAAAATTATGATGAAAATAGAAAAGTAGTTGTTAAAAAAAAGATTACCATAGGAAAAGTTGTCCAAGGGTTGGGATTTCCAATTGAATATTTTGCAATCATCTACATTAACCTAGAATAAATTGCTAGTGATTATGAAATAGTCAGTCAAAGTTCCAAAGAATTGTTTCTCAAAAAGTAACATATGATGGTATGGCACCCAACTAGAATCCTCCTTATAAGATTAAAAATTTTAAGCACTAGGTTCAAGAGACTATTTCTATTCTATCATTTTTCCTTGGATTGGATAGTAATTAGAAAGTGTATGCAATCCTCCTTGAAATTGTATACAATATCTATTATGTTCAACCACATGTTTGATACAAATTTGTTGAGTACATTACTGAATCCATGCATAAATAATTTTAATGATTAAAGGAGGTTCCAATTCCAGCACTAAGTCCTTTAGATTAACAACCTACTTGTACTAATTATTTTTAGTGTGGCTTAGTGGAATGTTTTTGGCCAACAAGCTTTGAATTCAAGCCTATTTAAATGATTAGGCAGGAAGGTTGGTTCCACTATTTGAGTGGAACTTTAAGACAATGATGTATGATAATATGGTGCAATCAAGGACTGGGGGACCCAAAATAATCACCAATCCTTGTAGCTTGAACACCCACACCCACACCAAAAACCATATACAATAGAAGTATTTAATTGTAAACAACAATTTTATTAATTTCATGCACACAAAATGTTTATATAAATAATATTCTTCTACAAAATATAAGATTACTTTCTATAGCTTGCCACTCACTCAAGTTACTACATGGATTTCAACTCATCCTACTCCATTACATTGCCATCCTCACATTCATGGGTTTATATATTTTTCTAGAGGTTGCTACATCTCAAAAATTCTTTGCTCAAAATGTTTGTCTTTTCTACAAATACACAACCTGCAACAGATGCACAACTCTAGGATGAATAGAAATAACTAGGCCACCATTCCAAAATCCCATGCAGCCATTAATCAAGATGAAGATACAAATAATTGCCAGGAATAAGAAATGTCATGGCTAGATAGGAAGATATAGCAAATAAATATAAAATTTTGGTTCACTACCAAAGATTAAAAAGGCTTGCCAAAATGATTGAAGAAAATCCTTTGCAATCGATTAGTTTCCTTTGGCAACATTCTTTCGATATGTATTGCTAGAAAGGGTAAAAAATGAACCCTGTTAGAAATAGAATAAAATTTCTTTGGTAGTCTTACAAGATAAAGCCACATCTTGCAATATATTCACCCAATCACATTCCAACTTAACATTTAGAGGATTTAGATAATATAAATAGCTTCCCTCTATTGTAGCTATTCAAAATGGAAACTCTTATTAACTTTTAAAATCAGTCAAAGTACTAAAACATTTTCTGTTGTTCTTGTTGCAACTTAGACAACTCAGATAGCTACTGAAGCACTTTTACAATAGCTTAAGAATAGTTGATAAATCTACAATTTCTTAGATATTGATATAAAATGACACTTTGATAACTTCTCAACACAACAAAAAAGGTTTTTGTGGCACATAAGAATAAAAATGTTCTTATAGCTATATCAACACATTAAGTTAGCCATACAACTCTTGTCACCTTATGATATATTGTAAATCAACATTCACAATTTCCTATAGCTAGTTTGTTTCAACTTGAATACATGAAAGAAAAACTTGAAAATAGATTGGAATTGACTGAAACAATACTCATTTATATTTCAACATGACTGAAAGGTGTTTTAGAACAGTAAGCACACTAAGAACTTCTTGAATCTCTTCTTGAGAAGCAAGATTACAAATCTATGAAGCATCAAAAAACACCAAAATGAAGACAAAACTGAAATATGAAACCTAAAATATTTTTAGTGATGTGGGATTGCCTATGATCCTAGATGCTCATACATCATAATCAAAGGAATTTGAATCATTTTGTGGACTGCTTTTTTTCTCTAATTTACAATACAATTATAAACACTCCAATGCCTAGATTTCTTGAGTCTTGTAGAGATTACATTCAAGTGGGAACAAAAATACAATCGATTGACTAATACTTAATGGAAGATTATATATTGTGCTAAGATTTTATGGATCATGAGTAGAGCCCCATAAAATTTTGATACATATGATAGAGAGGGTTTTTGCATTGGAATATATACAATAGATGGACTGTATAGATCAACTATACATTATTTTTTATTAAAGAGTAAAACAAGTTTTTAAGGGACATGAAACCCTAATACAAAATTTTATGGTCAATAGAAAAACCACAACCAACCAATAGCCAAACAACAACTAACAAAAAACACAATGATAACAACAAACTAAAGAAAAGCAGAAAAACAACTATTCTAGCTTCTTCAAAGTATTCGTTGCTTCCAATTCTTTCTTCTAGAATTCTTCATGTACCTTCACAAAACCCAACAGTCCATTTTTCTCATCTTGGAATGACTTCTATTTTCTACCACGGATTCTGGTACTAGGGACACCCTATTCGGCATTCTTCACCTATTTACCCTTTCTTTTAATGTACTAATCCTCAATAACACATTCAATTTGAATGACAGTCCCCATGATCGACTATTCATCATGGAGCTCCCTCAACTTTTCTATCAAAATCCTAATGCCCTCGGCACTGCTGTGGATGGTACATTGGCTGATCTTCACTACTTTCTCCCAGTGTTGGTTAATTTCTTGCCATTCCTTCTCTAGGGACACAATTCTCATATCATAATCCTTTCTAATTTCCATCAGATTTTTTCCATCTTGTCCATCTTTGGGATTGCTTCCCATCCTTGAAAGATTTCTTTGTCCAGATCATCACTTATCTCCTTGTTGCTACCCAATCTATCTTGCATAGCACTTAGGATAACATTAAACCTATTGATTTCAATAAAAAACCATTTATTCATCCTCTATTGACTGGAGACTGCCTCTTTTACCAAACCTAATACTTTTGAAAGCTCTTCTCTGTTAGCCACACTAGACACCACAAAGGAAAATTCTTGAGTTAAATTAGGCATTGGGTCAAGAATGAAGGGAAAGCGGATACCGATTATTGGATCTTCCATACCAAAGCTAAGAACCTAAGTTATCCTATTACTTGATTCAAGTCCTTCCTCCAAACCAATCATCTTGGAGTACCCACAAGAAGTTGGGCCCACATGTAGGGGAAGTCATGTGGAAAGAAAAAAATCTCAACAATAATGGGTACCCATTTAGGAACGAGCACCCGAACCTAATGGGTACCCGTTTAGTAATGGGTACCTGAGCCTAAACAAGTACCCGCTAATAAATGGGTACATGTTACTAAATGGGTACCCATTTCTTAAATGTAATTTTTTTTAAAAGCCCCTGCGGGCTCATTTTTCCTCCATAGACAATGACGATGAGATCATTGGAGCAAAATGAGTATCCATTACCAAATCCCCTGCCAACACATTGTCAACCTCATTTCTAACTATTTTTTGCACCTATCACCTCCTCTTGCCAAACTCTTCATTTTTTAAGACCTCCAGGTTGGTTTAATACTTATTTTTTATTTATTTTTTATGATTGTAGGTTTACATTTAAAAATTAGGGTTTAAGTTTTATGGTATGTATTTTTTGATAAACCCTAAAAATATGTTCACTATAAACCCTAAAACACTAAACTTAACTATAAACCCTACAACTATGCACAATAAACACTAAAACTACAAACTATAAACCCTAAAACTATGAACTAGATAAACCCTAAAACTAGTATGTGACCTTAACTATAAACTATGAACCTTAAACCCTAAAACTATTGTATGTGACCAAAGATATATCAACTATTATCCCTAATGATGTAGTCTAGTAAAAAACCATACTCCACACATGAATTCAAACTAGACAATATACTCATACCTCAACCATCTAACACACTTACCATATTTTATGTAATGGTGTGCAAATTACAAGTGTCTTCATGATCTAGATGTCTGCATAGTTGTATAAGAGTTTAAGGGGTTAATATATA
Source organism: Cunninghamia lanceolata (assembly GCA_027924645.1). Taxonomy (NCBI): domain Eukaryota; kingdom Viridiplantae; phylum Streptophyta; class Pinopsida; order Cupressales; family Cupressaceae; genus Cunninghamia; species Cunninghamia lanceolata. Next base: position 1,232,003 of record BSBN01001207.1, read on the forward strand.
TGTTTGTGGGGTTACAATTGCTAATATATTGTAATAAATTATATAGTTGACTATTATAATAGATGTAAAATTCCTTCAAAGTCATCAAATAATTCTTTTAGAATAACATATGGGATTACATTGATTAGTTATGGATTGTTAAAGTAGATATAGTTGTGTGATGTTTTTTGAGTCTTTTTATTTCATATAAATGATATTGTACCTAGAATGATGGGATTTTAGATGTACTACTGGTACTTTGTTTTAAACTTATAAGAGTGTTTAGATATTTTTTGAACCTTGAATCTTCATCAAATGGACTAAAGAATTGATTGTACTTTACTAAAATGATCAATTTGTTTACTAAAAGTATCCTTCTTTTTTTCCTTGGTAGATTAGGGTAGGTTAGGTTCTACTATTTTGCATAACTCATTGATGTACTTACCATTTCCAAATCTTAAGGGAACTTGCATGTGATAGACAACTGAAGTATGAAATGTGATTTTTGAACACATACCAAAATCACTATGACATAGATATTTAGATTTCCATGTTAGTGTAGATAGGAACTCTCGATGCAACCTAGTCAAGGAGTAAACAATGCCATGTAACCTATTCTAACTAGTGTAGCCTAGTTTAAATTGATAATCTAACCTCCTATACTTTCTTGTTCCTTTTGTACCCACTACTTAGAAAGATGTTATCCTTAAAAGCATAATAGGGATTTTTGTAGGGCAAATAGAAGACCATGAAAAGTTTCAACAATAGCCAATCCCCTTAAGAGTTATATAATGCTATAAAACATGCCACTTGAGTAGAAATACAAATCTTGATGCAAGCGAGCTTGATATGAGATTGAGATTGATGTTTAACTTTAATTAATTGTTCTTTGTGCATGTTCTTGATTTGAATATTTCTTTTAATACTTGATGTTCTTTATGACCTAGGAGTTGTTCTAAATATATGTTCTTAGATGCCCAACTTGACACTTTGGTGGGTGGACTAACCAAATAAAAATCATATTTTAGGAATGTCAACTTTAAGGTGAGAGATTTAAATTTTGAAAGAGACACGCTAGGTTGCATCCCAACCATGGCATAATCTAAGGTGGGTAAAATGCTAGGAAAGGTGATTAGTAGGTTGAGGTGATATGTAGTGGTAGTTGGCTGATGGGTTCAAGGCTAAGTGTAAATTAATGCACCAAAAGGTTAAATTGAGTGCTAAAAATTTATGTAGAACATCTATGAAAAGTAGCACAAAATATTGAAGGTGTAAACTTGTGTAGGATATAGAATTTTGTACCATAAACTACTCTAAATATTCCAAATTAGTTCACCAATTATAGATTTTAGAGAGTTAGAATATGACAATAATAAATGGCTATAAATGCTTACAAAATTAAATTGAACAAGGAAATGAAATTAAAGAGAGAACATGCCATAAAAATTGAGGATAACTAGAGCAACATGGAGGAACCCCTTGCAGGTATAAACTCCACCAAAATAGAGCACTAAACTCGAATAAAAAGGTTCCCAAATCTTGAGTTACAAGAATAAAATGTCTTTCTTGATCCATAATGTCACCTAAACATAGCATGTACATCAATTCCCAAGACTACTAGAAATTGAAAAAATCCCCAATAGGGAAGAGGAAGATGAAAAGGTAGAAATCTAGAACACCAATAGTCACTCCTTAACAAGTTGCCAACAATTTGTCAATAATGATGTTTTCTTGTCTTGATTCCATACAACATAGGAAAACAAAAAACACACTCATTATGAAGTCAATATTGACATCAAATAATGCATATATAAATGAAAGTATACCTAGGAATGATGGGATTTAAGATATAAAAGCAACTATACCAATTAAATAAGCCCTTATGAGGTGATACGAATAAATTACCATAAAATAAGCCCTTATCAAGTTACCATAACTTTTAAATACTCACTAAAAATGTAATTAGAGGAACTTGAGCATCCTTCCCAAAAGTCATCCAAAACACATGAAGACATTCATAGATTTAACAAACTATACATACATATGGATAGATACTCCTTCAAACTAAGTACAAAATTATATGTATTTACAAGATGGAATCTGATTCAAGATAAAACATTACATATCCCCTAAGTCTAAATTACAAGATAGATAACTCTTTTGCCTTACAAATATTTAGCTTACTGATTTGTAGCCAATTCACCAACAACCATTGACTAGAATATGGCAAATAACAGGCCTTCAACAACCATTCCCTATGGATAATTTAACCCTCATTATTTATCACAAATTCTTATTAATTGTTTATTTAGATATTTATTTGTAAGTTTTAAATAAATGGATATAATTTAATTACACATATGGATAGTTTACTTGTACATTTCTAAGCTTTCTATTCATGGATATTTTAAACTTACATTTCCAGATATTAGTTTAAGTTTATTTCTAGATATTTATTTGTAATGTTTCAATATGGATATATTTGTGCTTACATTTGTAAGTTTTTGATATGGATATTTGCATATGATTAATTAAATTTTTATTTATTTATATTCTAATTGTAAATGTAGGTGGTCCAATGGATAAATTTTTAATAGATGATATTTTGTAAAACCCCCCACCCCCTCTACCTGATGAGGCTAATTTGTGAGAGAGCATCAATAATATAAATGCAATTGAGGAAAAAACTAATTTGATTAAAAATTAGCCTCACATGATGCCCCCCATGTAGTACAGTTTGCATCTTTAATGCAAACCATTGTCGATTATGTTAGGTCTATTGATGCGAACCTAGATAGATTCCGTCTTTGGTGGGAGGAGAGGAGGCAATATTATGCAGATGGTCTCTCATATAAAGAGATCCTTGATCTTTGCATTACTAAAAAAACATTAGCGCCATTATTTGTTGACCTTGCAACTAATCAACCTATACATGTAGTTGCAAAAAACAAAATTCAATTAAATGGTGTAGGCATGAGGAGATCTTGATACATTTTTGGGAGTGGTGGTGGATGGTGTTTGATCATCCACTACATGCTAATTTTGAGGTACCACTATATTTTTTGAGAAAATTATGAGCGGAGTTTCAATTGGGTTTAAAACCCAATTATTTTGATATTAGACCATTCTATGGTGTTGGTGGTGGCATGCCACAACATAGGGTAGGGGCATGCATCGATCCCAATCGACCCATTCATGTTGCTCCTATGGTTGCTCCTATTTTGCACACCATTCCTACACCCATTCAATACTAGGCAGTGTTGTCAACATTAGGAGCCTTGAGTAGACTCTCAGGAAATCTCATTGAACAAGCTACCCACATGGCAGCTAAATTCAGTGGTAGAGAGCATCATGGAGGAGTTGGTGCATCTCAACATAACACCTCACACATGTTGATGACACATTTGTGTCAAAATTGTAATCAACTGTGTTATGGTCATGCTCCTGCATCCACATCAGATGCAACTACATTAGAGGTGGAGTCATACTTGGATCTACTATATTTTGATGATCATCCTACATAGGTACATGGACCACATTTTATTTTGTTTCAAGTGCATAATGAACATATCAAAATTTATATTTAATCATGAATTAAATATATATTGTGAACTATTTGGTGTAGATCTCAAGTCGCTCCAGGGCCTCAACACGATTTGGTACATTGAGTTTTGCATCGACAACTGTAGAGATCGGCACACCTTACGGGGTAAACTAATATATATTAACCCTAAAACCATATGTATCTAGTTCTACTTTAAAGTTTCTTCAAAACCTAGATATATATTTAAATTAACAAGTCTATAATTAAATTTAACTATTTACATGTGAAACATTTTTGTTGCAGCGGGGAGGTCACGTGATAGTTTCCATGTCTGACTGACCACCTGAAGGTGTTACGAGTGCTCCTCCATCATCATCTGTTATGCATGAGTATTCTCTGGCGTGTGTTTTCAAAATTGTACTAAAATTGTACTTTGTATTTTTGAGGTTATATAAGTTTATATATGCCCATATATGTATGTGTATGATGATAGGAGTGACATTAGCATAGCGACTAGTCAAGATACTGATCAAGGATAATTTCATGAGTCATCCACATATTTTTAGGTCCTAAACTTTACTAAATTTTCTATGCAATTTCTAGGTCTATATATATATATATATGGTTACATGTTTCCATAAATATTCTAACCTATTTCAAATGTGCTTTATTTGAATTTCTAGGAATTAGCAAGTGAGACTTTTGGTCTAGAATATGAAACAACTATACCACCTAGACAACAAAATGTGGGAGTAGATGAGCATGATCGTATGGTAATCTATGCACACTTTAGTCTAGATTTAAATATTTAATTTCATAATTTTGTAAATTAAATCAAATTTGGATGCTAGCCTAATTCTTGAGTGCTTTATTTGAATATCCAAGAATTAGCAGCCTAGACTTTTGGTTCAAGACCAACAGCTATACGATCACCTGGGAAATAGAATGTGGGAGGAGATGGCCAACATCATATGGTAATTTATGCACACATTAGTCTAGATTTAAATATTTAATATGAGTATTTTATTAATTAAATGAAATTTAAATTTCATATGCACACATGTGTCATTTTTAAAAAATTTATTTGATTTCAAGTATATTTCTCTTCTATAGCATGAGGTAGATACATCTCTTTCATGAAAAACAAAGAGGCATCTTGGTTTGAATAGTGATGATAGGACACAGACTATTTACTTCATGGACTATGATGCATTATTTTCTATATGCTACCAGGACTATGACTATATATGTTGAACAATATTTCATGGACTTAGAGATATTTCAATATTTCATTAACTATGATTTGTATTTATTTATATGTTGACTATGAGTGGATGTTTTAGTACATTTCATGGGTACTACCTATATTTCAGTGTTTCATGGACTTAGAGATCTATGTATATATAATATTGACTATGCTTATATATTTTAGTATGTTAGATAGTATGTTTATGCTTTATTGAACTTCTCTTATTATCGATACATGTTAGAATCTCTAGTACATTTTTTAATTTAAAAGGAAAAACTATCTAATGTGTAAAATAGTTCTAGTATGTGAATATCTAATGTGTACATAATTTATGAATTTTGAATCTAGTATACATGACTATTAGAAGGTATAAAATAGTTCTTGATAAATGATAACTTACAAAGATAGTCCATGCTAGACCTAATAATAATAATTCCTTACGTAAAGTTGTCTCTAAATAGTTCTTGATAAATGATAGTACAAATATAGTTCGTGCTAGACCTAATAGTAATAATTCCTTACATAATAGACCTACTAATAATTCCGTAAATAAAGTTCTCTAAGTAGGTTCATAATGTTAATGTATTCCCTTACATGATAGACCTAATAATTCCTTTTGAACAAATCTAAGAATTTGAAAGAATATATTGAAGAAACAAAATATCAAGATACAATGCAACTATAGCATGATGAAACATGTGAGTATATATACAATTAGCTCATAGGTCCACTATTAGTTTGACAAGACTACAAAATTGATCTAACATTTACGTTATGATGAAATCTTGTAGTGACAATCATGCAAAAATCTACTTGTATAGTACACCTGCAAAAATAATGAATGTATAAGTAAATTAACTATATATACATGAGTCGATACCAATTATGTCACATCTCATTTTTATGAACAATATGATTAATCTAGTTTAGTGAAAAATTATCATGATTGATTTTGTACTTTAAGTAATTTTGCTTACGTGGATGTAATTATTATGAGTTAATTGATGAAATTTGGAAATTAATTCTAAATTGATACAATGATTTGCTTCGGCTATGTTTTTGAGACACTAAACTATTGCCGTCGAGTTGAGTGCAATTGGATGCAGATACTCATTAAAGATAAGAGCATGGCTGAGGTAAAGATGTTCTAGCCACTTGGCAAGAACTAATGGATGGGTTACCCTGATGCAATCACACACACCATGTAGTTGTATATGCCTTATTGAATGGCTTTGATTGCATTAATGTGTGATTTTTAATAGTTTCAAATGCATGATGTGATTACTTTGACTTAATATCTTTTTGGAAATATATTCAATGATGTATTATGTGTAATTAAATAAATAATAAAGTATTGTTATTATGGATGTTTGGAAGACAATATGTCTTTAAAATTAATAAATAGATTAAATTATATATAATTGTGCAATTTGTAATGCATTTCTCTTTGTGATCATTTAATGGATTGTTTAAATTAAAATAGTTAAATTATTAGCATTATTACATTTAGAGTTTTTGACAAAAAGAATTATATTCATTTTAATTCATGTCATCTATGTGATAGTAAGATGTAAAAGAAGATTTTGTTTTCTTTATTGTTTTAAATAAAGCTTTTTGTTTTTAAAATAAAAATACACTATTTTATTATTGTTTTATTCTATCTTTTATTCATGCAAACTAAAAAAAATAAGAACTTCGGTTCTAAACCTAAAACCAAGATCTCTAAAAATAAGAAGAGAGAATTTTTATTAAAAGAAGTAGTTCGTACAGCAAGATAGCCACGATTTTGGTAGAGAGAAGGAGCCACAATTTGCAACTGGAAACCTTTGGGAAAATTGTAGTGATAGGAGAGATATTGGGCAGCGACAGGGAGGCAAGGACAACATTGGCTTCTCCTTCACTACTGCCTCTTTCTTCCAGGTTCCCTTCTTATTAGTATTCATGTTTTAATGGTTGTGATTGGCTTAAATAAGGTGTCTTCTATTGAGAATGATCGATTGATTTTTTTGTTTAAAACCTAAGCTATTGTTGTTGGCTGAATTCTCCTTCTCAGGCCACATATCCTTCATGCCCGCTTGTCTTAGTTACTGGCCTTTTTGCTTTGTTTTCCCAGGCCATGTGCTTGAGCTGGTCACCGTATAGGGCTGATCGAATGCTTTCAAATGTTGACTATTCTCTATTTTTCTTCTACACAATGTATTTTGGTTATGCCTGGCCATCAACCTTCCATGGCCACTTAGACTAATTCTGGGTGATCTGCATGGATCGACCCTTACCTTCTTACTTTTGTCTGCTTTGCATGTTGAAAACAACTCCTTTGAAGTCATTGCCTTCCTCCATAGTTGTTTGGTCTCTACCTGGGGCGATCTATTTGGATTGTTTTCCTTCTCTTCTTGCTAAACGCTAATCTTTTGACTCACATGACAGTGAACCTCTATTGAAACATGAATTAGTTCCTTTGAGTTCCTCAGATGCAGATTGAAAACTGAGTCCAAACAAACCTTTGAAATCATTGTTTATTTTCATTGGTAACTTTATCTTTTGACTGTATTTCATATTAATGTTAGCTGAGATTAAACAGTAAGGATAGATAAATCAACCTTTTCTGTGTTAAAACAATGAACCTTTGATTTAGATGATTATAATTCCTGTAGCAACATTAATAAAATCTTTGAGTTTAGATCGAATGATGAACTTCCTGTAGCTTTAACCTATGATTGGATATGATTGAATAATCAGACCTCTAAAGTTAGACAACTACATTATTCCTATAGTTAGATTTAAATGAAAATTGTTAAACAAAACTGTTAAACTGATAAACAACATACTGGCAAAATAGAGACAATAAATAATAGATCTTATTTCTAGAATGCAGATAAAATAATTATTTATCGATTATTTCACTGTTTGGCTCTTGTAGCAGCTCCTATCGCCATAGTGACAGGAGGTTTGTTTTCTTATTTTCCTTTGCTTATGAACACCTCCTATCACAGAAATGATAGGAAGGCTTAATTGTGTTTTAAATTGATTTTTATTGAAAGATTAAATGAATGAATTAGTGAATTGCTTTATAGCATTTATTTTTCCGTATTTGATGTGGAAAAGGGAATGGATTGATTCATTGAACTTATTCTTTTAATTCCTTTATTTTATTCCTTTATTGCTTCTTGGTGAAGAAGTAGATTTTCATTAGGAATTGTATTGGGTTACTCTCGGGACTAGGATGTCGAATGTGGATATTCAGAGATGGCTTTTCTTCTTTTTAGGAATTGACCTAGTTACTTAAAGGATTATGCATAATCGTGATGACATTGAAATAGATGGTTATTGTCTAGAAAAATTTATTTATTGATATCTCTGCCACATCTTGTTGTGAGACAATTTTCTTTTCATTACATAGAATTGCACATTTAGACATCAAGCATGTATCAAGTGATCCCTTCTGCAGTTGTTACCAGGTAGCTAGACATTTCGTGCAGGGCTGGGTTTCCTTCATTTCAGGAAGGGATCTTGAGAAGTGTAAATACTTCATGGCTGGGTGGAAAAGCACCTGAGTCATGTTCCTGTCTCTCGACTTGCAGGTGGTGGACCACTTGGTTTGTGTAGCTGGAGAGTGTATTTGGTTTATTGATGTACTTGTTATTTTACCTATTTGGATGTATTATGGCATGTTGCCAAAGGATTTATGTATATTATTTCATAGTGCTTATTACCTGGATTTAGCACGTGAATATGTAAGATTTATTGATATTGAGAATTATATTGTTGAGATTATCTTTTATTGGAGATATTGTAATTAAGCGGGTTAATTACACCTTTTACCTTTGAATATTGTATCTAAGTGGATTATTTACATCTTTTTTTATTTTGGTTATTGCGATGTTGTATTTAAGAGGATTATTTACTTCATTTATTTTCGAGTTGGTTTAAATGCTTTTACATGATTTGTGAGGCTTTACAAATTTTAAGATAAAGGAAATAATATAGAAGGTGAAATGAGAATGAAAGAATATATCAAAAACACAAAACATTGATGCAATATGTAACTAGATAACATGTTGAATATGAAAGATACGAGTATTTATACAATTACCTAATGCATTCGCTTTTAGTTGAAGACTATAGAATTGATCTAACAAATTTGTATGGTGAAAACTTCTATTGACAATCATGCAAAAATCTACTTGTAGGGTATACCTACAAAAATAATGAATGCATAAGTAAATTAACTATATATATACATGAGTCGATACAAATTTTAAGATAAAGGGAATAATATAGAAGGTGAAATGAGAATAAAAGAATATATCAAAAACACAAAACATTGATGCAATATGTAAGTAGATAACATGTTGAATATGAAAGATATGAGTATATATACAATTACCTAATGCATTCACTTTTAGTTGAAGACTATAAAATTGATCTAAAAAATTTGTATGGTGAAAACTTCTATTGACAATCATGCAAAAATATACTTGTAGAGTACACTTGCAAATATAATGAATGTACAAGTAAATTAACTATATATATACATGAGTCGATACAAATTTAAGATAAAGGAAATAATATAGAAGGTGCAATGAGAAAGAAAGAATATACAAAAAACACAAAATATTTATGCAATATGTAACTAGATAACATGTTGAATATGAAAGATATGAGTATATATATACAATTACCTAATGCGTTCACTTTTAGTTGAAAACTACAAAACTGATCTAACAAATTTGTATGGTGAAAACTTCTATTAACAATCATGCAAAAATCTACTTGTAGGGTACACCTATAAATATAATGAATGTACAAGTAAATTAACCATATGTATACATGAGTCGATAGAAATTTTAAGATAAAGGGAATAATATAGAAGGTGAAATGAGAATGAAATAATATACCAAAAACACAAAACACTGATGCAATATGTAACTATATAACATGTTGAATATGAAAGATATGAGTATATATATACAATTACCTAATGTGTTCACTTTAGTTGAAGATTACAAAATTGATCTAACAAATTTATATGGTGAAAACTTCTATTGACAATCATGCAAAAATCTACTTTTAGGGTACACCTGCAAATATAATGACTATACAAGTAAATTAACTATATATATATACATGAGTTGATACAAATTGTAAGATAAAGGAAATAATTTAGAAGGTGACATCAGAATGAAAGAATATACCAAAAACAAAAAATATTGATGCAATATGTTACTAGATAATTATTGTGTGGTCTCACAACACACCCCATTTTTGCCTTAGCAAAACAGGGACCTAGCTTTGGCTTTGCTTGTGTGTTTTCCCTCTTTGGGCAGTATAGTAAAATTTCAGGTCCTAATCCATGGTCAAGAGCCAAGTTTAGGAAATTTCCTAGAAAAGGTCACTATTGGATAGAGAATTAAATTTTGAGCGGTTTTTCCTTTTGCATCATGTATATATTCCTTGAAATGAAGAAGTTATGCTTGGTCAAAGTTTTGGTTTTATGCCTTTTATACTTGGTTGAAATGATTGAGTCAAAGGGAAATTGGGAAAATCTTCAAGAGAAAAACCTTAGACATTTCGAGAGTTGGGGAGTTTGGTGTTTTAATGATTCTCTGACTAAGTGATAAAGGAGAGAAAAGACTTAAGTCATTTTGGTTTGTAGATTTCTAGCATCGTTGAAAAGAGAAAAACTCTAAGTGTTTTGAAAGTTGGTGAGTTTAGCTTTTCACCGATTCGCTGACTGGGTGAAAGAAAGAAAGGTCAAGGTTTGTAGTTTAAACATTTCACCAACTGGCTAAAATAAATCTAAAAGGGCTAAGTTTAGGATTTCAAACTTTTTCCAATAACAAGGCAAAGTTTGTGTTCTTGACCTTTTGCTGATAAAGGAGATTTAAAAGGAAAAGTTTGAAACTTTGAATTTTTTTTGACTAAAGGATTTTGAAGACAAAGTGCCAACAGAAGAAATGTGAAGACAAAAAAGGGAAGTGGAGAAAACCTTGATCGAGGAAACTTATGTTTTTAGAAGTTAGTTTGTGAGTTAGGGATTCTCACGATTTGCTGCTAACAAGGCAAAATTTGTGATTTTGAGCTTTTGTCGACAAGGAAAGCTAGAGGACAAAGTTCATCATTTTGAACTTTTGTCGACAAGAAGGAAAAGTTTGTGATTTTGAGCTTTTGTCGACAAGGAAAGCTAGAGGACAAAGTTCATCATTTTGAACTTTTGTCAAAGAAGACAAAGAGGCCAAAATGGTTTGGTTCGAGATTTTCAGAAATCTCTGATAAGAAGGCAAAGTTTGAAAAGTTGAATTTTTGTCGATAAAAGGGCAAAGTTTGTAATCTTCAACTTTTGCTGATATAAAGGATAAGAGAGACAAAAGGTGAAGATGATAGTTCAAAAAAGTTGAACTTCGCCAATAAAAGGGTGATGGTTCAGAAAAATGTAATTTTACCAATAGGGAGGCATAGAATCATGGTTCATAAAAGCACAATTTTTCCAATAAGGGCATCAAAAGATAGATTTGTGCAAAGGTAAAATCAATGATGTTTGACCATGTTTTCTACCATTTTACACTTTGATTAGAAGGTAAATTCATCCTAGCATGTTAAGAATCAAGATATTCAAAGCAATTTGTAAGAAATTGAAAGAGATTAAAGATGAATTGTAGGTGATTCTACAACACCCACCTCAGCTCTAGCATGATAAAGAGGTAAGGTATTGGTAAGAAGGTATGAATAAGACCAAGCTATAGGTATGAAAAAAACCAAGCCTATCTTGTCATTTGCAAAGGAATATTATAACTTTACACAAGTAAAGGTGAAATTTCAAAGATTAAGCCAAATCCTTGGTATTTGTATGTTGCTTTAATCCACATAGGGGAAATTAAGGTAATGAACATGCTAAATCATGGATATTTGTTTCCTACAGGAAGATAGAATGTCTATATGAATCAAAGACTTAAATCTTGGAGCGGATGTTCTCACATGCTGTAAGATGAAAGTTGGATTCTAGAGATGTGGTAAGTTGAAGAAGATACATCGGAGGTAGAGAAGATGACTAACTATATTCAAGGATGCTGAGTCAAAGATATTGGGAATATTCCTTTGCTAGTTGTATTCACCATTGATTTCCAAATGGAAATCACATGCCACACATCCTGACCGTTGATTATTCTTGACTATTGGATCAATTATAATTGTTTCTAGAACTTGCACTATAAAAGGACCATGACCCTTCTATTGTAAGGGAGATTGAATTGTTGAAAACTTGGAGAGACTAAATTGTTGAGATTTTGAATGCTCAGTTTGTGAATTTGTTAGCTTTAGTATTTCTTCTCAAGGTTCTTTCTCAAGATCATTGTAAATGTATATGTCCTTTGCATACTTAATGAAAGTGAAGTTGTAGATTACTTCCTGATCGTAAATCTTGCATAGTCTTCTGGTTGATTTCTGGATATGTGATTGTGAATTGCTGCGTCCTCTTGGAGTGTATTCAAGTAATTACATATTGTTATCAATTATCCTTTAAAGATTTGTGTTGATCATACGTAGCTGTGGAACTTTCTGGTGAAGTATGATTTGGTTTTCTTCTTTTCATGAAAGTATCAGAATATTTATGTGGATCATTGACCAAAACTAGTAATTTAGGATTTATCTTTCTAAACCTCAATCTTTTGACATTTTTTTATAAATAACCATAGATAATTGCAAATCATGACAAATCATAAGAAAATATTGTAGATGCTTGTTGAACAGAGACTTATCCAGAGCATATACAGTGAATAAAGGCAAATATTGATATATTTGAGTAATATATGCTAAGTAGATACAAAATATAAATATATCTAGGGAATCCATAGTAAGATGTTGTAAATCATAGCAAATATATGCAAATAGGCATAAATATTAGTGAATCACACACTTTAAAGCACATTCTTTAGGAAAATTTAAGATACAACAACAAAGATTAGTTTATACAGGGATAGTTTCACAAGAATTCATCAAAGTTAGAACAAATTCATATAAATTTGTGCAAATCCTAACTAAATATTATAATATTTAATATAATTGTTGAACATATATGCAGAAACAATTATTCAGGATAGGAAACTTGTGAATATTAACTGAATTTATAGAAATCATGACTCAAAGCACATAAGGCCCCAGACATGGAAAACAATAGGACACATTAACCTTGAGTAACGATCAAATAGTCAAGACCTAACTCACAGAGACTTGGGATCATAAATTCACCTTGAATTCATCATATCTTTCAAGATAATAAAGGTTTATTTTTGAACTTTTATTCTTGTTTATGTGACTAATAACCACATCAATAGATTTGGCACTAGAAGGAGGGCCTACAACTGGAAGCTTGATATTTCTGCAAGGATTGCATAAATATTTCATCATTTAAGCTAAGTGATTACAAATATCCCCTAGTTAAGAGGAATCGACTGTATCGTTGTAAAGATTCACTCTAAAATTACAAAGTTTAGCCTCCACGACCAAATGCTTTCGTATTTCCATAGAGATCCTATCAATATTCTGTAATTCAAGTAATCTGACTGCAAATTTTCCTTCCCTAAGGATAATTGATCAGATCTTTGCAAAGATTTACTTTAAAACTACAAAGTTTGGCCAAACTTTTGAAGTGGCTCACCAGCCTATCACCATATCATGATCTAGTGGACCACTGCAAGAGTTGCCTATTGTGAGGTTGAGATCATGTTATGCTAGTATGCAACCTAGACTCAATGTTCTTGTGACACCGTCAACTCCTCCACAAGTCAGTATGGTGTTCTTCAATATTGAATTGCCTTTGCACTTTGCTGCATACAATGATCTACCAAAAAATCCAAATAAATTGTGGCTAAAGTATTATCCATACCAGGATGCAGAAGATTATTTGAGAACATTCAAAGAAGAATGTTTTAGAGCTAGAGTATAGCATGAGGATGTAGTGTGCAAACTTTTTCCTTACACACTAGGAGAAGAAACATACAACTAGTATGTAAACTTGCCTCAACACTCCATAACCACATGGTTGATGATGGAGAATGATTTCAAAGCTAGGTTTAGAGCTCTAGTAAACACATCAATGTTATATCATTGTTTTTATGAAATCAAAAGAGATGAAGGAGAATTTATCACCACTTTTAATGATCACTTTTAGAAAGATTACTCTAGGCTCATAGCTCCATATACTATTGCAGAAGATGTTGCCATACAGGTATATTACTCAACCTTAGATCCATTGACAACTATGTTTATTTGTAGGACAAATCCTGCTATTGCGACATTGCTAGATGCATATGCAGAGGAAATTAAGGTCAACACAGAGATGAGGCAAGTTGGATACAAACATATTTCAAACATAGGACCACCCTATGTATCTCATCAGATGCAACAGATTAATGTAGCATTGGTAAATCACACTCCATTGATGAATCTGATACTAATCACGCCGATCAATATCATGCCTCCTCAAGGAAAAGGTCAAATAATTTCATGTCTAGGATATGCTCTTGCTGAAGCTAGACCAAATGGTAGTGGTAAATCTTTCTTTCTCCCTAATCAAGATATCACAGTGGCTAAAGTACAGGAAGAGAAAGAAGATATAAAAGAGATAACAGCTCAATTGAAGAGATTGACTACTGAAATGACGTAGTGGAGAAATCAAAATCTCTACTCTCAGGCCAATAATCAAATTCAGTAGAACAAAGGATATAACAATGATAGAGGATACAATAATGATAGAAGTTACATAAATAATGCCCCGAGACCTCCAAGAGTTTGGAACACTAGACCAAACAATGGAAGTTTACCATCATCTTTGGATAATTAGGCACTCCCTTAATCCAAATAGATAATTAGAGTCAATTTGGTTGAAGTTGCCCTAAATAATTGTTGTAGAATTCATAATACAAGTGCACATGCAGAGTTGGATTGTCCTCAATTTAAGATTGCTACTAGTATTTTTTAGGTAGAAGTTCAAAATACTAAAGGAGGAGTAAATTTTCATGAAGGAAATGAACTAGCCCCTTTGGGATATGAGTCAACAATGGTTTTAGATAGCTCCATGAGCCACAAAGGACAAGTGAACATGGTACATGAGAATTACACTCTTGGATTTGAGGAAACAACTCTAGTGTTGGATGATTATACCTTTCCATTTGAAAAGGATAATGAGCTTGAATAAGAGGTGGATGAAATTCATGCATTCTAGCAGTTCCACAAAGGGCATAATTACAACCTAAGGAACAATACCAGTCATCCTCCTAGTCCATTAACTAGTTCCATACCACCAAACAACTTTAATACTTCTTCAAATGTAAATTCTAGTAATAATCTAGCACTTCTGAGAGTGAATCAACATCATTTTGCATCATCCACAATTGTTATGAAAGGTATGACTGAACTAGATGAATCAAATAAATTAGTCACTTACCTAGCTGAAGATACCAAAAAAATCAAGATCAGTTTATCATTGTCTGAGTTGCTTAAGACCCCTGTGATTAAGAAAGTCTTCATCACATCCTTAGATGAGCCCATAACAAAGGAAAATATCCCTGCTAATATCCTAGTTAGAGATCCTATGCATAAGGACATTCCTCCTGAGCTCAAGGATAAAGGTCAGATTCATGTTGCAGAGGCTACACAAGTGACATTATACAAAGAAAAAACTAAATCTCCCCCTTTCTTCTCACTTAGGATATTTAGAAAAAATCTACACAATTGCTTGGTAGATTCTGGAGCGTCTACTAATTTCAAGCCCCTATCTGTATGTTATCTCTTAGGTTTATCACCCACTAAATCCTTAAAAAAGGTCACTCAATTAGATAAATTAGAGGTAAACATAGTAGGAGAGTTAACCCATATTCATATGCATTTAGCCTTTTATCCTAGAGTGTAACATTTTATTAACATCTAAATAGGGGATATCCCAGACACTTACAACATGTTGCTAAGTCGATATTGGTCTAAAACCTTAAATGGATACATGTCGATAGATTTTTCACATATGTGGCTACCTTGGAGAGGTATTCCTAATCAAATCAAGATTGAAGCTGAGCCAAGGATGAAACATATGATCACTAAGTATCGACAGAATAATGAAGTGCTATACACAGTAGTGGAACATGGCATTTACAGAGTTGAATTCACAAATGTTACTGTGGAAGAAATTATGATGAACAACTACATAGGGAAATAGTGAAGTAATCACACCTGGGATAGATTGCTTGATAGAATCTGATCACGGTTCATCAGATGATGATGAAACCAATAGTTAAGCGAATTCAAAAGGTATTTATTCAAGGAAGTTCAAAAATGTTGATTATAGGGTATATCCATCAAAGATAGGTTACTCAAAGGCTAGTGTAGATTGCATAGGGCATCACTTACTGATAATACATGTGCACTATGCCAGGATTTGGTCAAATAAATAAAGTGTTTGCATTCAGGTGGAAAATTGAATATGCTAAGTAAAATCATTGAAAAGATAAAGCCTCCAGTAGAAGATACAGGTTATGTAGAGGCAAATCGGATCCATGAGATATAGGGACCCGAGTTGGAGATGTTTCACTCTACTCCAATAGAGACAATAATGAAGTAAATCAGAGGGTTAGACATTGATATCACGGAAAATACAAGTAATGCAGATATCCATTCACCTAGTGTTCAGGTGTCTGAATGTCCAAACATTCTTGTCCCATCAGAGCAAAAGAAGGTAACTAAACATGAATCACAGAAGCTAAAATGGACATCTACAAGAAGTGCTACAAGGACTAAAAATAAGAAAGGTCCTGATAAAAATCCACATGATGACAAACCCTAGATGCTGAAATTTGATGGGTCTAAATCTAAACAGGGCATTGGAGTTGAGATTGATTTGATTAATTCCCAAGTGAAGTCTTATTTTGTTGTATATAGATTGCAATTTCATTACACCAATAGTATTGCTGAGTATGAAGCATTTATATATGGCTTACTTTTTGCATTGGGAAAGGGAGGCAAGATATTGCATGTGTTCAAAGATTTTGAACTAGCAATTAGACATGTAAGGAAACAATATGCTTGCAATTATAACAGATTGTCTAGTTATAGACATCAAGTATGGGATCTCATTAAGAGATTTGATGCCTTTAATATCACTCATGTCCCACAAAAATAGAACCGGCAAGCAAATGCATTAGCCATAGCCACTAGCACATTAGAGCCATTGACTTTGTCAGGACTTAAGAAATTTTTAGTTGAGTTAGTGTCATTGCCATCAGTGCTAGATAATGTAATGAGTTTCCAATTTTTTGAAGATGATCAGCACATATTAGATTTCATCATTAATCAAGATGTGTTTGAAGCCCAAGTGGTATATGAACATAACCTTGAAGACCAAATATGGGATGAAGAAGAAACCATCGACTTACAAAGTAATAGGATCCCTAAACAGATGATTGAGCTAGAAAGGGCATTTAATTTAGACAACATGACCAAGCAGAAGGATTTGCCTAAGGCAGATGGAGGTAAATATGAGACCATAAATATAGGCCAGGGTTTAGAGATAAAGAATATCTTGATCAGAAAGGTATGTAATCTAACTAAATGAGAAGGGATCATTTAGGCTTTAACAAATTATATCCATGTGATAGCCTAGACTTATGATGAGCTCAAGACATATGATACTTCTATCATCACTCATACTATTCCATTGAAGCTTGATGCCAAGCCCTTTAGAAAGAAACAGAGGCTAGTGAATGCCTTGTTAGAGCCACTGATATTTGAAGAGGTCAAGAAGCTTCTAGCTGCCAAAATCATATTCCCAATTAGACATTCCATGTGGGTAGCAAACTTAGTACCAGTAAGAAAGAAAAATGGAGATATACACTTATGTGTAGATTTTAGGAACTTGAACAAAGCGTCAAAAAAAGATAATTATGCACTCCCATCACTTTATGAGGTGCTTCAAATGGTTTATGGAGCATAAATGATGTCTTTCTTAGATCAGTTTTTAGGATATAATCAAGTTATGGTTGATAAGATTGACAGATTGAAGACTGCATTCACAACAAAGTGGAGAATATTTGCCTATAGGTGTATGCCATTTGGCCTAATTAACGTTGGAGTCACATTCCAATGAGCTATGGATATTGATTTTAGAGGTCTGGTAGGTCACTGCATTGTTATCTATATGAATGATCTGACAGTGTTCTCAAAACAAAGAGGAGATCATATTGAGGATCTGCGAAAAGCACTCCAAAAATGTGAACAACATGGCATATCTTTAAATCCTAAGAAGTGCATCTTTGGAGTTACCACAGGGAAGTTACTGGGACACATAATATCAAAAAATGGAATAACCATAGATCCTAACAGGGTGGACTCCGTCATGAAGTTACAACTACCAGCAAGAAAGAATTAAAATTACATTTTGGTAAGATAAATTTCGTTAGGAAATTCATAACAGAATGCCATGTTAAAGAATAGTGAGACCTCTGAATGCCATGTTAAAGAAAGATGCCAAAATCGAGTGGACATCAGAAGCTAAGGTAGATTTTGAGGACATCAAGAAAGCAATAGCTAACACCCCTATGTTAATCATCCCCGACTATACTAAGGATTTCCACATATATTCCTTTGCATCTGACCACACTTGCGCTGTTGTTATGGCTCAAAGGAATGAGATTAAAGAGGAAAAGACCATATCATTCATGAGCACCCCATTCAGGGATGCTAAACTAAGATATCTGGACATAGAAAGGCAAGCCCTTGCTTTAGTTAGAGCTACCAAGAAGTTTTTCCATTACATCCTAAGAAGTAAGGTAATTGTTGTATTACCTAACTCAGCGGTCAAAAAGCTACTAATGTAGAATGAACCTGGAGAGAAAAGAGCCAAGTGGATCATAGTTTTACAATAATATGACATGGAAATTACTCCTATGAGATTAGTCAGAGTACAGGCTCATAGCCAAATGATTGCTAAAATAGACCCTAATTTGGTCAATCAACAGTAAACAATGGATTCAGATCACCAAGATGACTAGTATTCAGATATCAAACATGTCCTAGTCATAGGAAGATGCCCAACAAACATGAAATCATCCTAGAGATGAGATATGGAGATTAAAGCTCAGAATTATATGATAAAAGGGGAATCTTATTCAAGAGGAATTATGAAGGGATATACCTTAGATGCCTTAACAACCAAGAAGCTAGTAAAGTCCTTCAGGACTTGCATGATAAGTTTTGGACAGCTCATGGATCCCACTTAGCTACAACTCATAAGATCCTTAGAGCTAGGTACTATTGACCCACAATCTTGAAGGACAATACAAAGCATATCAAGCATTATCATACTTGCCAAGTAGCAGCCATCAAAGAGAGATATGCAACACAGCCTTTACAACTAGTGATGGAGATGCATCCCTTTGCACAATGGGGAATGGACTTCATAGGAGCAATTAATCCACCATCATCAGCTGGGCATAAGTATGTGTTAACTGTTACTGATTATTGCACCAGGTGGACTAAGGAAATGAGTAGCAAAACATGCACGTTTGAAATTATAATCAAGTTCTTAGAGAATAACATCATCACAAGGTTTGGAGTTTCTTTTGCACTAGTATGTGACAATGGCCCTTCCTTTTCCTCTTTGAAATTTTCAAATTGGGCTTTCAATATTGAATTACATTAAAATTCTGATCTAATTACTATCCCTAGGGAAATGGATTAAAACTAAGTGTACTAACAAGAATTTGTTGGATATCATTAAAAAGTTAGTAGAGAAATATCCTATAGAGTGGAACACTTTATTAAAGTATGTGTTATGGGTAGATAAGACTAGAGTAAAGCCTACTTTAGGTAACTCTCCCTATCAACTGGTTTATGGAGTAGACCCGATTCTACCAATAAACTTCAAGGTCCCTAACCTACAATTTTCTTAGGAGTATCTTGGTTTAGAGGACAAAATAGAAGTCCATTTATTACAATTGTTACACTTAGAAGAGAAGAGGGATCATGTAATTGATCACTTTTCTAAACATCAGGTTATTGTCAAACGCTGGTTTGACAAGAGGGCTAGAATTAAAGCATTCAGGATATCTGATCTAGTGCTGTCTTGGGACAAAGCCCACAAAAATAAGGGAGGCCATGGGAAATTTGATAAATTATGCATAGGTCCCTTTCAAATAGTAGAAATACTTGGAGATAGCACTTACAGGCTGAAAACTTTGAATGGGGAGGATGTTCCACTGCCTATCAATGGACAATTCCTAAAACATTATTTCCAAGCCTGATTTAGGGAAGGTCTAAAAATTGTATATATGTATAGGTGCTTGTACAGTGGTTTTTCTTGTTTTGTGTTGTTTTCTTGTTTGTTGAGTCCTTATATTGGTTGGGCATGATATGGAGCACCTTTTCTCTTTATAAAGCCTCAGAATTTTTGAAATTTAAGAAAGAACCTCAAATCTTTGCATAGGTTGTATCCTTTACAGTTTTGGTTATGCTGATTTATTCTATGAAATCATATTCATCAATTAAAACAAGGGTCATTCAAGGAATCATCAAATGAACACATATAATGTTCCTAGGGCAGTTGAAAGTGTTAGTGTCTACATTAAGTGAAAAATCTAAAGGGTTGCCTTTGCTACCACTATAATTCCCAGCCTAACAATAGATCCCATTACTATGCAAACAATGAGCTGAAATGATATATTTCATACAAAATAATTGAAAATCAACAGAAAGAGAATTTATGTTCTCAAGGTCATCTAGATAACCCTACCGAGGCTATGGACACCTGATTGGAAGTGGGGCTCTATTTAGGGGAATTATAGGTGATAACCTTGCTGGGGCTATGGATGCTTGACTGGTAGCAAGACTCTAACCAGGTTTAGATTAAAAGGTTAAATCCAACTATGTAGCTTAATGCTAATTACTATTTTTTTTAACTTATCCAGTAGGAAGTAAATGAATTAAAGCACACACTTGCAAGAAATTGAAAGAGATTAAAGATGAATTTTAGGCAATTCTACAACACAGTTAACAGGGCATTCACCTCAGCTCTAGCATGATAAAGAAGTAAGGTCTTGGTAAGTAGGTTTGACAACACACCCTATTTTTGCCTTAGCAAAACAGGGACCTAGCTTTGGCTTTGCTTGTGTGTTTTCTCTCTTTGGGCGGTATGGTAAAATTTTAGGTCCTGATCCATGGTCAAGAGCCAAGTTTAGCAAATTTCCTAGCAAAGATCACTATTGGATAGAGAATTAAATTTTGAGTGGTTTTGCCTTTTGCATCATGTTGAAATTCCTTGAAATGAAGAAGTTATGCTTGGTCAAAGTTTTGGTTTTAAGCCTTTTATACTTGGTTGAAATGGTTGAGTCAAAGGGAATTTGGTTAAATCTTCAAGAGAAAAACCTTAGACATTTTGGGAGTTGGGGAGTTTGGTGTTTCACTAATTCTCTGACTAAGCGATAAAGGAGAGGAAAGACTTAAGACATTTTGTTTCATAGATTTTCAGTATTGTTGAAAAGAGAAAAACTCTAAGTGTTTTGAAAGTTAGTGAGTTCAACTTTTCACCAATTCACTGATTGGGCAAAAGGAAGGAAGGTCAACTTTCATGGTTTAAACATTTCACTGACTAGGGAAAAGAAAGCTAAAAGGGCTAAGTTCTGGATTTCAAACTTTTGCTGATAACAAGGCAAAGTTCATGTTCCTGAGCTTTGTCGATAAAGGAGATTTAAAATGCAAAGTTTGAAACTTTGAACTTTTCTTGACTGAAGGATTTTGAAGCCAAAGTGTTGACAGAAGAAATATGAAGACAAAAAAGGGAAGTTGGGAAAACCTTGATTAGGGAAACTTATGTTTTTAGAAGTCATTTTGTGAGTTAGGGATTCTCATGATTTGCCGATAACAAGGCAAAATTTGTGATTTTGAGCTTTTTCTGACAAGGAAAGCTAGAGGGCAAAGTCCATGATTTCAAACATTTGCCGATAGAAGGCAAAGAGGCCAAAATAGTTTGGTTTGAGATTTTGCAAAATCTCTAATCTGAAGGCAAAGCTTGAAAAGTTGATTTTTTGTCGATAAAAAGTCAAAGTTCGTAATCTTCAACTTTTGCTGATATAAAAGATAAGAGAGACAAAAGGTGAAGGCGATAGTTCGAAAAAGTTGAAATTTACCAACAAAAGGGTGATGGTTCAGAAAAAACATAATTTTATCAATAGGGAGGCATAGAACCACGGTTTGTAAAATCATAAATTGGTCGATAAGGGCATTACAAGACAGATTTGTGCAAAGGTAAAATCAATGATGTTTGACCATGTTTTCTACCATTTTATGCTTTGGTTAGAAGGTAAATTCATCCTAGTATGTTAAGAATCAGGATATTCAGAGCAATTTGCAGGAAATTGAAAGAGATTAAAGATGAATTGTGGGCAATTCTACAACACAGTTAACAGGGCATTCACCTCAGCTCTAGCATGATAAAGAGGTAAGTTCTTGGTAAGCAGGTCTGAATAATACCAAGCTATAGGTATGAATAAAACCAAGCCTCTCTTGTCATTTTCATAGGCATATTATAATTTTACATAGGTAAAGGTGAAATTTCAAAGATTAAGCCAAATCCTTAGTATTTGTATGTTGTTTTAATCCACATAGGGGAAATTAAGGTAATGAACATGCTAAATCATGGATATTTGTTTCCTACAGGATGATAGAATTTCTATATGAATCAAAGACTTAAAGCTTGGAGCGGATGTTCTCACATGCTGCAAGATGAAAGTTGGATTCTGGAGATGTGCTAAGTTGAAGAAGATACATTGGAGGTAGAGAAGTTGACTAACTATATTCAAGGATGCTAAGTCAAAGATACTAGAAATATTCCTTTGCCAATTGTAGTCACCATTGATTGCCAATTAGAAATCATGTGCCACACATCTTGACCATTGATTATTCTTGACTGTTGGATCAACTGTAATTGTTTCTAAACCTTGTACTATAAAAGGACCGTGACCCTTCTATTGTAAGGGAGATTGAATTGTTGAAAACTTGGAGAGACTAAATTGCTGAGATTTTGAATGCTTGGTTTGTGAATTTGGTAGCTTTAGTATTTCTTCTCAAGGTTCTTTCTCAAGATCATTGTAAATGTATATGTTCTTTGCATACTTAATGAAAGTGAAGCTATAGATTACTTCTTGATCGTAAATCTTGTGTAGTCTTTTGGTTGATTTCTAGATATGTGATTGTGAATTGATGCATCCTCTTGGAGTGCATTTAAGTAATTGCATATTGTTATCAATTATCCTTTGAAGATTTGTGATGATCATACGTAGTTATGGAAAATCCTGGTGAAATATGATTTGGGTTGCTTCTTTTCATGAAAGTATCAGAATATGTATGTGGATCATTGACCAAAACTAGTAATTTAGGATTTATCTTTCTAAACCCCAATCTTTTGACATTTCTTTATAAATAATCATAGATATTTGTAAATAATGACAAATCATAAGCAAATACTATAGATTCTTGTTGAACAGACTTATCTAGAGCATATACAGTGAATAAAGGCAAATATTGATACATTTAAGTAATATATGTTGAGTAGATACAAAATATAGATATATCCAGAGCATACATAGTAAGATGTTGTAAATCATATAAAATATATATGCAAATAGGCATAAATATCAGTGAATCACATTCTTTAAAGCACATTCTTTAGGCAAATTTAAGATACCACAGTGAAGATTAGTTTATACAGGGATAGTTTCACAAGAATTCATCAAAGTTAGAACAAATTCATATAAATTTGTGCAAATCCTAACTGAATATTGTAAGATTTAATATTATTGTTGAAGATATATACAAAAACAGGTATTTTGGACAGGAAACTAGTAAATATTGACTAAATTTGGAGAAATCATGAATCAAAGCACATAAGGCCCCAAATATGGAAAACAACAGGACACATCAACCTTGAGTAACTATCAGATGGTCAAGACCTAACTCACAGAGACTTGGGATCATGAATTCACCTTGAACTTATTGTATCTTTCAAGATAATAAAGGTTTTTTTGTGAAATTTTATTCTTGTTTATGTGACTAATAACCACATCAACAATAACATGTTGAATATGAAAGATATGAGTATATATACAATTACCTAATGTGTTCACTTTTAGTTGAAGACTACAAAACTGATCTAACAAACTTGTATAATGAAAACTTCTATTGACAATCATGCAAAAATCTACTTATAGGGTACACCTACAAATATAATGAATGTTCAAGTAAATTAACTATATATATACATGATATGATACAAATTTTAAGATAAAAGGAATAATATAGAAGGTGAAATGAGAATGAAAGAATATACAAATATTCATTGATGCAATCATACAGGATTTAGACTTGTAGGGGACTTGCAAAAATAATGAATGTAAGGAGAGGTAAGAGGATTTGGTCTAATGGGAGCTAAGAGGATGATTTAAGGGGATATAAGAGGATGGCTTTAGGGGATGTAAGAGGATGGCTTAAGGGGAGATACATGAGTCAATACAAATTATAAGATAAAAGGATTGCTTAAGGGGATGTAAGAGGATGGCTTAAGGGGATCTAAGAGGATGACTTAAGGGGATGTAAGAGGATGGATTAAGGGGATGTAAGAGAGGTGGTGTAAGGGGAGTGTTGACCTATTTTCCTCTGCCTAGAGTCAAATAGCCCAGCTTTAAAATCTTGTTAAAACTTAACTCTGCAAGCCTAAAATCCTTCAAATCTTAGTGTTTTCCTTGTAAAAATCCCTAAAATTTCATTAGGAGAATCCTTGCAAAAAACCTAGATAATTTGAAGTCCTTGCCTTAATTTTTGGCCCCCTTTTGGCCTTTATTGACAAAGTTTCAAATTCCCGAACTAGGGAAAATTTGGCTAAGGCATGGAATACTTCTTTCCCTTTATCGACAAACTTCAAAAAGTTTGAACTTTTCCAAAGTTTGAAATTTCACAACTTTACCAACCTGGTGATTTGCTAACAAAGGGTGAGGGAATAGGGCTTCTTCAAATTGTATAAGGCATAAGGGAGAAAAGGATGCCTTTATCAATGATTTTCCCCAATCGTTAACTTTCCAAAAGTTTGAAAATTCTAAAGTTTGCCAATTGGGTGATTTCTTGATAAAGGAAGGCAAAGGGAAAGGATGAAAGGTTTGTGAAGGAGCAAATGGGTTGATAAAGGGAAAATTGGCTAAGGCATTGTTGGTTCACTAAATGCAGGTTTTTCCAATAGATATTTTTCTAATAAGGCAACAAGAAGAGTGAAGAAGTGGCTAAGGAGAATGGTTCGGCAAAGGCAAGTTTTGCTGACAAGCAAGCTTGGTTAAAAAAAGTCAGATTTTTCTGATGAGGCAAAAAGGAAACATAAAATTGGCAAAGTAAAAGAAGAAAAAAGATCCATCTATTGGCAAATCAGGGAAACTTTAAACTTTTCCTAAGTTCAAAATTTCTTTAGTTCACCAATAAAGCATTTCACTGATAAAGGAAGGAAAGGGAGGCCAAGGTTCGCCAGGGAAAACTTTTGCTGATAAAGCAAAAGTGGAAGGAAAATGGTTCGGCAAAGGCCACTTTTTCTAATAAAGGCGAACAAAGGAAAGAAGGCAATAGTTCAAGAAATCATGATTTTGTCAAAAAGGCAAAAGTTGTTGGCAACTTGGCAAATATCATGAAGAGAGAGACACTATTGGTATGATGATGAATAATTGTACATGATGTTTGAAGGTGTTGTCATTGATGGCAACAAGAAAAGGAATAAGGTTGTCACAAAGATTTTGGTCTGGTGAAAAAGAATTAGTCATTTTGGCTAAGTGTTGGCAGTATATAAGAGACAGCGACAGAGAGATAGTGTAATGGCTGGTATTGGTCCACAGTTGAAGATCAGATCATGTGGTTCTGGTATGTTGTTTACAGTCCTTAAGTGATCTTATAACCAAGATTTTAGCCCTTGATAAGTACCGGAAGAATATCTTCAAACAACCTAAGTTTGACATAGTAGAATATAGTGTTATTTAGAGTAGAACACTCAGTTGATTTGGTCCACATTCCTCCAGTGTTGCATTTCTTGTTATGCAATTTTGAGGTGTTGTAAAAACTTGTATGAATTGTCTAAATCTAGAGTTACACATTCTAAGATCCACTCGAAAGATAGTTGTAAGTGTCTAAGTATCGCTACTTAGTTTGGCAGAACTTGACTATGACAGGGCATGTGTTCTTGTAATCTGTATTTTTCTGCAAAAGAATATTTTGCTTTGTGGTTCTAGAGGTATGATCTATGATGTTTAAGGAATCTCTGACATGATTTTGAGCAAGTATTATGAGCTACAGTGAAAGATATAGTCTGATAGATAGACTGAGTTAGCAATAGTCTATGTTTAAAGCCGACATGACAGTGTGATGTGTATACAATAAGATCTGTTGTTTGGAATCTTGTCCTAAGTGGTTCTATAATTGGAGCCAATATATGTGAATGTGATTCAAGTTTTTTTTGGGTCCGCTGTGAATTTTGGCAAATGAATTTGGCCGACAAACTACATAAGGTATGACTACACGCTACACCTTATTAGGCTGACCTAATATGAAGATTCTAAGTGTTGCGGATATATTTATGAGATCAAATTCATTGTTTGTGTGATGAGATGCGAATGTGAATAGGTGTGTGTGTGACATGTTGTCATGCCCACATTTCCTATGCGGTCACGACATGTAACACACATGTCATGTCCACATTTGTCATGTGGTCATGACATGAAATATCACAAAACTTTTCCACATGTCCCTAGAAACCCCCTCGCACGTGTCAACGTGTTCAATGGCAATACACATAAGGTGTAAACATGTCAATCAATCTCAGGGAAGAGTGTTTACATATGCAATCCCCTGCATGATGATAGCCGACTAGGGGGTTATGCGATGTGAGGGGCATTGCTACTAGGGTTAGGATCGAATGGACCCGAACCCTAAGTTTCCTAAGTGAGTGACATGATTCCGAAAGGAGTCGAAATCCAACCCTAATTCTAGAGCACAAAACTAGATTAAAATTTGCCTTTGTTCAAATTAATGATCGCAAGGTAAAATAAATGTTAAGTAATGTTAAGGGAATTTCATTTAAATTAACTGCCCTAAGTCTTAGAAAATTTTGGCAGCATAACACATTTTTAACATTTGATATAATTAATTTAAAAAGAGTCTACCTCAAATCGTTTAGCAGAAAATTAATAAAATAGATAAAATTAAATCTACCTAAATGACATTATAAAAATTACCACCTGATTAAATGAAATGAAATTAAATAAAAATCATAAAATAATTAATCCCAAAATTAATAAAGGTCTCTAATAATTAAAGTCCAACAATTAATTTAAATTGAACGTCAAGGTAAAATTAAAATCTATATTCAATGTTATAAAGCTTGCCCTCCATCAAAAGCTCAATAAATTAAATGGTACGATTAAATAATTAATTATCCCTAAGCAAAATATAATACTATAATCCCACTAATAAACTAGCCCAACCCATTACATAATAGGTAAAGAAAAATTTAACTCTCCCTTAAACAAATAAAAATAAAGAAATGAAATTAGAAATTTCCCTACTTAAATCTAAGTCGAAAAAGTGATCTAACTAAAACAAATCCCATGAGAATAAAAAGGGGGAATTCAAACTCATGGTCAAATAACAAAACTAGTCAAAAAGAAAAAGTACACAATTAAATATTAAAACATCCCCTCAAAAAGCTCTAAAAGCCCTCTTCTATTATTTAATTAGTTTCTTTATGGTAACCCTAAACCTATCTCATTCTTTCTCTCATTCATCTCTTTCTTTTCATTTTGGTTTGCCTCCATTTTGTCTCTCTTCTATTCTTGTTTTCACTTTTGGTTTTGCAGGTAGGGTTTTTACAAGGCTCTTGGGCAACCATGGAAATTTTGCATAGAGGTATATATTCGTGATATGTATACACAAGATTTTCCTATTTTTTTTGTTAGTTATATATATATATATATATATATATATTTAGAGATATATCTATGTATATATATATATATATATATATACATAAATATATATTTAAATACTATAGTTATAGCAGATATGGGAAATACTTTTTTTAATACAGAGGTGATATATATCTTTTTGACTGTATTAATATATGAAATTTTGTAGAGCTGAGAACAAGATTTAATGGCAGATTTAAACAGTGACAGGGGCGAAGAAAACCCCACGGCGTTGCTGCCGTGAGGGTTTTTTTTTTTTTAGTAGGTTGAAGGTTTGTTGGAAGGCGTAAGGGATGTGGGGAGGGGGCTGAGCCCCCACCCACACCCCCTTCAACTCACTTAAAAACCTATAGTGGGCGGCGGCCATGGCCACCGTCCACCAGACATATATATATATATATAATAACACTTTAGACCTCGTTCAGCATGTTGGGAATTAAGGTGTCTCAACCTTGGTAATTCCTTGCATTTATTATGTTTGTATTTATTAATTAATTACCTATGTTGTAAATACTTGTAAATTCCATATTGTCATATTGTGGGATGTGGCACAGTGAGGTATCGATCCTACATGGAATATGACAACTTGTAATTTTGTCCTCACATGAGGAGATAGGCATTCCACTTTATGGTAGGAGAATTTTGCCATGTGTCAGCATCTTCCATGTTGTGTAAGGGAATATTGACCGAAACGGTTATGACGGATTCCTATGATAGAATCTATGGCATGTAAGAGTCAAAAATAGAAGTTTGTAAGACAGGTAAGGACATGTGTCATGAAGCATCTTTGAATAAGGCATATTTGGGTGCCCCAAGGTGGACTATGACATGTTGTAAGAGAATATGCTATTTATAGCATGTGTATGATAGATTCTCTTACAACTGTAATTTGTAACCGCTATGACAGATTCTATGACGGTCGTAAGTGTCGTAAGAGCATCTGTCATAGCCCATTTTGAAAATAGGCAACCTCTTTGGGATGGGAGCTATGGACAAGTGTTAGGCACATTCTACAATGTTGACCAAGTGTCCTTAGGCATGGGTTTTGGTCCATGAAGCCATGTTGGATGCCCATCCCAAGATAGGTCCAATATTGCCTTGTATTTTCTATATAAACAACTGCTTGGAGATGGAGCTTGTATCATAGGTTTATAGGTACTGTTATGCTACTAGATTGACTCTAGACACAAGTGTCGAAGACCATTGAATCTTGTATTGTAAGTGTATTGTAAACAACTTTTAGATTTGTTAATACATTGTGCAGGTTTCTGAGTGTGGGGTTTTTCACTCGATAAGGTTTTCCCCACCGTATATCTTTGTCTCTCTTCTTCTGTCTTCTTTCTAGTTTTTGTGTATTGCTGTAATAACTTTGTTAGATGTTGTATGTTGTTATAGTGATAAGGATTAAATTGAATTTGTATAGCTCTCCCCTCATTAGATTAGTGTAGGAAGTGATTTCTGCACACCTAGCTTCCTTTCAGTTGGTATCAGAGCCTGGCCAATTTTGGTCTTAGCTGTTGGGTAGGGGTTTTTTGAGCTGATCTTAAGTTGAGTGGGAGTCTGTGTAGAGTATTCTGATTTCTATTGCAGCAAGGAGATGGCAAGCACATCGGGAAGGTTTGAAGTGGAGAAGTTCAATGGCAGTAATTTTGAGCTGTGGAAGCTCAAGATGGAAGACATGCTTGTTGACCGAGACCTTTGGAAAAGTGTTAATGGAACTAAACTAGCTACAATGTCACAAGATGACTAGGATCTCAAGGATTAGAAGGCTAAGGGTCTCATAAGACTTAGTCTTATTGATTCTGTGTTGTTAAATGTCCATGAGGAGACTACTGCAAAAGTACTTTGGAAGAAGTTGGGAGATGTGTATCAAGCAAAATCCTTGGTTAATAAACTTTTTTTAAGAAATAAGTTGTATTCTCTTTGAATGGAGGACAGAGGATCCATTGCTAAACATATGAATGCTTTTAACATGCTGGTTGCACAATTGACATCTATTGGTGTAAAGATGGAGGAGGAGGATCGATGTATGACCTTGCTTTGTTCTTTGCTGGACTCATGGGATCATCTTGTCATGGCTATTGGAAGCACCACATCCACATTCAAAATGGAAGAAGTGGTTTCTTCATTGTTGTCTAAAGAGATGTGGGGAAAGTCTTTTGAGGTAGCTAAAGAGGCCCTTGCAGTTCATGAAAGACCCAAGGAGAAAGGGAAGAAGAAGGACAAGAAATCTGAGAAGGGTAGATCCTAATCTCCTAGAAAGTCCAAGGCTCTTTGTTGGAACTATGGAAAAACCAGGCATTTCCAAAAGGAATGCAAAGAGGAGAAGAAGAAGAAGAAGAAGAAAGCTCCTGACTCAGATTCTGACAAATCACAAGATGACGGTGATGCTTTCATCACAGCCCTAGCAACCCATGCATATGATGATGTGTGGCTAATCGAATCTGGTACATCATTCCACATGACCTCGCATCAAGACCGGTTCACTAAGTATGAAGAGTTTGAAGGTGGAAAGGTGTATCTAGGTGACGACTCTCATCTAAAAATTGTTGGTCATGGAAGAGTTTCTATCTGATTCCCTGATGGTCAAGTGAAGGGGATCTCTAGAGTTATGCACATCCCAGGCTTAGCATGGAACCTACTTTCTGTAAGTAGTTTGAATGATGTAGGTGTGCAGGTTGTCTTTTTGAAAGAAGGATGCAAGATGACTAGAGGAGCTATGGTTCTTGCTAAGGGTACTAGGAGAGGTACTCTGTTTCAGCTGGAGGCATGCATTTCACAATGCAATAGTTCTTCTAACTCAAGGAAGAAGGCAACAGTCACTTCATCCCCATTATCTGAATG
This sequence comes from Cunninghamia lanceolata, assembly GCA_027924645.1. Taxonomy (NCBI): domain Eukaryota; kingdom Viridiplantae; phylum Streptophyta; class Pinopsida; order Cupressales; family Cupressaceae; genus Cunninghamia; species Cunninghamia lanceolata. Next base: position 1,262,643 of record BSBN01001207.1, read on the forward strand.
AATAGTGAAGAAATATGTTGTTTCTAGTCCTGATGGTTGTAATCGTGCATTGGAAGTTAAACTTCCCGCTGAAAAGACAATGTTATGGAATAAGAGATTTGGCCACATTGGTGAGAAGGGTCTGTGTATGCTGAAAAATAAGGACCTAGTTGAGGGGTTAGATGATTGTAATCTTGAGTTTGACTTTTGTGAACATTGCATTTATGGAAAATAAAACAATGTTCAGTTTTACTCGAGTTCTCATAAGTCTTCTGGTGTGTTGGACCTTATTCATTCTAATGTGTTTGGTCCTGTTAATGTTCCTTCATTATCAACGTCTGTATATTTTGTATCTTTTATAGATGATTAAAGTAGGACATGGATTTACTTTCTTAGAAGCAAATCTGAAGTCTATAGCAAGTCTAAGGAGTTTAGGGCCTTTGTTGAAAATCAAATTGGTAAAAAGATTAAATGTTTGAGAACTGATAACGGTGGTGAGTTTTGTTCTACAGAATTTGATAAATATTGTAAGGAGATTGGGATTGAAATACATAAGACAACTCCATACACCCTGCAACAAAATGGAGTTGCAGAGAGGATGAACATGACACTGATGGAGAAGGCTAGGAGTATGCTTAGTGGAGCTGGCCTAGAACAAAACTTTTAGGCTAAAACTATTGCCACTGCTTGCTATCTGGTAAACAGATCTCCTACATCAACTCTTGTTGGAAAGACACCCATGGAGGTGTGGTCTAGTAGAAAGCCTTCAATAAGGCATCTTCATGTTTTTGGTTGTGAGGCATATGCACATGTGCGTAGGAAGAAGCGGTCAAAGTTGGAGAACAAGGCTGTTAAGTGTATCTTCATTGGCTATGGTGTTGGTGTGAAAGGATACAAGCATTGGGACCCTGTGGCTAAAAAAGTGATGTATAGAAGAAGTGTCATCTTCAGAGAGCTTACACCTTCTTCCACTGTTTTGCAGTGAGAAGAAATAGTAAAGAAAGAGGATGTTGTTCAGTTTCCTGTTACCCTTGAGAAGACTGAACAAAAAGACAATGTTGCACCTGATGATGAGGAGAGCTTTGGCAGCTCTGAAAGCTCATATGATGAAGCTGAACCTCAACCTCATCTCTTGAGGAGGTCTACACGGATAAGAAAGCAACCTGAAAGGTTTGGTTTTACATTGCTTGATTCTAGTTGTGCTTATGCTTTGGTTACTAACAGTGATGAACCTAGAACTGTATCAGAGGCTATGGACATGAAAGATGCAGGTTCCTGGAAGGAGGCCATGGAGGATGAAATGGCTTCTTTGGAAAAGAATCAAACTTGGGACTTGGTGCCTTTGCCTCCTGGACAGAAACTCGTTGGATGTAAATGGGTGTTCAAGAAGAAATTTGGTGCAGATGGTAGTGTTGAGAAGTATAAGGCCAGATTGGTTGCGAAGGGGTATTCACAAGTGGAGGGTATAGATTATGGTGAGATCTTCTCTCCCATTGCAAAGCTGACATCCATTCAATTCCCGTTGTCTCTCGCAGCAGCTTCTGACTTGGAGGTAGAACAGATGGATGTGAAGATAGCTTTCCTTCATGGTGACTTGGAGGAAGAAATCTACATGTCATAGCCAGAGCTTTACATGGTGAAAGGTAAAGAAAATTTGGTTTGCAAACTTAAAAAGTCTTTGTATGGTTTGAAGCAATCCCCTAGGAGATGGTACTTGAAGTTTGATGCCTTTGTGTTGTCAATTAGATTTGTGAGATTGAAATTGGATCGCTGTGTGTATTATAAATTTGATGGTGATCGTATTCTCATTGTTGCACTATATGTTGATGATATGTTGCTCATTGGGAAGGGTAAAAATATGATTTCTGATTTTAAATCTCAGTTGTTAGCACAGTTTAAAATGAAAGATTTAGGGGCAGCCACGTACATTCTAGGAATGGAAATCAGAAGAGATAGAACCAACATAAAACTTTGGTTAAGCCAAAGTAAGTATGTGAAGACCGTGTTGGACAGGTTCAACATGGTAGATTGTAGACCATTGTGTGTTCCCATTTTTTTGGGGACAAAGTTGTCTATTGAGGATTGTCTAAAATCTCCTAGTGAGGTGGAGGACATGAGCAGAGTACCTTATGTTAGTGATGTTGGCAGTTTAATGTATGCTATGGTCTACACAAGACCAGACATTGCCCAAGCAGTGGGAGTCCTTAGTTGATTTATGGCTAATCCTGGATGAGTTCAATGGGATGTAGTTAAGAGAGTGTTCAAATATCTGAGGGGTACTTCCAAGTATTCCATTTTCTATCATGGTAATGTTTCAGGACCTCCGCATTCTGTTGATATTTGTGGATTTGTGGATTCAGATTGGGCAGGTGACATTGACACTAGGAGATCCACTAGTGCTTATGTGTTTACACTATTTGGTGGTGCTATTAGTTGGATTAGTAAGAGACAACCTGTTGTTGCTTTGTCCACGACAGAAGTTGAGTATATGACAGAAACTCATGCTTGTAAGGAAACCCTTTGGCTTAAGAGATTGTGTTCAAATATTGGTGTTGATGTAGGTCAGATCATGATCAGTTGTGACAATCAGAGTGCACTTTGCCTTGCGAAGAATCCAACTTTCCATGCTAGAACAAAGCACATTGATGTTTAGTTTCACTTCGTGCAAGACATGGTTGAGGATGGAAAGGTAAATTTGGAGAAGGTCGATACTTTGAAGAATGTTGCAAATGCATTAACGAAACCAGTGGGCATAAAGAAGTTCAGATGGTGTTCGGAGTCTGTGGGCCTCTCGGCATACAGCAGTTAAATCCTATTTTTCTATTGGTTCTTACAAGGTGTTCGACAAGTGGGAGAATGTTGGGAATTAAGGTGTCTTGACCTAGGTAATTCCTTGCATTTGTTATGTTTGTATTTATTAATTAATTGCCTATGTTGTAAATATTTGTAAATTCCATATTGTCATATTGTGGGATGTGGCACAGTGATGTGTCGATCCTACATGGAATATGACAACTTGTAATTTTGTCCTCACATGAGGAGATAGGCATCCCACTTTGTGGTAGGAGCATTTTTCTATGTGTCGGCATCTTCCACGTTGTGTAAGGGAATATTGACCGAAATGGTTATGACGGGTTCTTGTGATAGAATCTATGACATGTAAGAGTCAGAAATAGAAGTTTGTAAGACAGGTAAGGACATGTGTCATGAAGCATCTTTGAATAAGGCACATTTGGGTGCCCCAAGGTGGACTATGACATGTTGTAAGATAATATGCTATTTATAGCATGTGTATGACAGATTCTCTTACAACTGTAAGTTGTAACCGCTATGACAGATTCTATGATGGTCGTAAGTGTCGTAAGAGCATCTGTCATAGCCTATTTTGGAAATAGGCAACATCTTTGGGATGGGAGCTATGGACAAGTTTCAAGCACATTCTACAATGTTGACCAAGTGTCCTTAGGCATGGGTTTTGGTCCATGAAGCATGTTGGATGCCCATCCCAAGATAGGTCCAATATTGCCTTGTATTTTCTATATAAACAGGTGCTTGTAGATGGAGTTTGTATCACAGGTTTATAGGTACTGTTATGCTACCGAATTGACTCTAGACATGAGTGTCGAAGACTATTGAAGCTTGCATTGCAAGTGTATTGTAAATAACTTTTAGATTTGTTAATACATTGTGCAGGTTTCTGAGTGTGGGGTTTTTCACCCGATAAGGGTTTTCCCCACCGTATATCTTTGTCTCTCTTCTTCTATCTTCTTTTTGGTTCTTGTGTATTGTTGTAATAACTCTGTTAGATGTTGTATGTTGCTATAGTGATAAGGATTAAATTGAATTTGTATAGCTCTCCCCTCATTAGATTAGTGTAGGAAGTGATTTCCACACACCTAGCTTCCTTTCACAGCATAGGGTTTGGCCGTAATGGCCTTCAATCTCATTCTTCAGATCTGTAAAATTTTGGGGGTTTGGACAATAAGAGAAAATGCTATTTGATTTTTATTATATTTAAAACAATTTCATTATTATTAATATATATATATACACTATTTTACACAGTGATACAGTAGGTTTTAAATTAAATTTTTAACTAGAAATATATCTATATATATTTATATATATATACAACATATATATATACACACCTTTATTTAACTAAAATAGAATGAATCAGATTTGCAAGACTTATAAGAAACTAAATGTATGTACTTTTTTTTTTGCAAAATGAAATAAGACAGAATACTATTATTTTTTTTGTTTACAAAACAAATTTCTCTCAACCTCTTTCTTTTTGACAGCAAAATAGAATAACCAGACATATTATTTTTCTTTAAAACAACAAGCATTTGAGGAGAAAACAATTTATCAAGAACTATAAATAACAGTTTAACCAATTTATTTCTTTTTGAACAAATGACAGTGACTACCCTTTGAGCATGTAACTCCTCAACAACAAATCAATAATATAATTATTTCTTTTCTTCTCTAACTTTTCACATACATTACATTATAATACCAAGAACTAGACAACTATTTTAGGACAGCAAGAAATATGATAACCCAACAAATATAACATTTATCATAGGGAAGCAAGAAAGATTTTATATCAGCAAATAATAACTACATTACAAATAGAAAGTCACATACATAGGAATACTTTCATTCCACCATTTTAACAATGAGAGCACAATTTTGACAACTAAAATGCAATAAGGCCTCCAAGGCCATGGCTCACAAAATAGCATCAAAATAATGCAATTAAGGCTAACATGAACATTTCTTCAAGCTCCAAGAATCTAAAATGACCTGCAATAATATAAACACAAGAGGGGGAAATCCAAGACACGCAAATTGCCCTCCTCCCTACCATAGACCCACTAGTGGGTCACCCCCAAGTTGGGAGGTAGATCTCACATGGGTTTTCTCACACCACAACAAGAATCTCAATGCAACACAAAAACACCCAAGGTTTATGTATAATACAAAACTCATTGAAATGAGTTTGGAGGGGTAAGGGAGTGGACCCCTCAACTCAAGAGGTCACTCCAAAACTCAATAATCTCAATACCACAAGGCCTCAAGAAAAAATAATATCTCCATGAAACACAAAAACACCATGGCACTCATGCCAACCAAATAATCCCAAACTCCATAAAATGCCCTCAAGGCTATAAATAGATCAACACCAGGAGGTGACCTCGAGGAGGTTCACTCTCCCCCACCCCTTACAAGTTGAGCATTTTCTCCAAATGGAGAGGCTCTTACCAACACCCAAAACCTACACAAAAGAAAATAACACCCAACACAAAATTTCAAGCACACAATCAAAACGAAACAAGCATAAGGAATGGCTAATGCCATAGGGCTTACCTTAAGAGCCCAATAATGGATGCACATTGAAGAAGAGCCCACAAGCTTTCTCCAAGCCTCCAATCCTCCAAGTTTTCTCCAACTCCTTCCCAAAAACCTCCAAAGATAGAAAATTTTCAAAAAGCAAGAATCCCCAACTCCTCTCCAAGGTGAGATGAAATAGGCCTCCAAATTAGGCCCTGAGAAAGGAGAATGTGACACATGTCACCTTCTCCTTCCTCATCCCATGACACTTGCAAGGGAGAAGGAATGTAAGGGTGACAAGTGTCACCCTCCTATCCATTCAAACCCTCACCTTATCCACTTGTGCTCTCACACATGTGTGAGAGCCCCAGTGGAGAGGTGGCATCTCTCCTCATGGCTCCATGAGGATAAGGGATGAGACATGTTATCCCTTTACTCCTCAAAAGAGCCCCTTCTCTCCAAGATTCTCTCACACATGTGTGAGAGTCTTGGAAGAAGGTTCCATACACTTGTGGGTCTTGAAGACTCCCCAAGTCTTCAAGGTGGAGGAATCCCCAAGCCTTGGGAAGGGAGATTGGCCTTTTCCAAGGCATGACTCATCTCCCACCCTTAGCCATTTTGAAATTTTGTCACTTTTACTAAACCCAAGTTTAGAGTGACTAGATGGGAGTTACCCTAGGGTTTAGTAAGTCCAAATGGACCCTAGACCCTAGGGGTACCACCTAGGGTAAGTTTGGAACTCTAATCAACACTTAGGGAGGTGTAAAATCACATTAAATGGCCCAAAAATAAAAAGAACACCAAATGGTGTAAATTAAAACACAAGTTTTACAAAACATAATTAAATTAAAAAAAATGAGTGAACTAGGCCAATTAATTAAAATCAAGCATTCACGAAAAACATCATTCGATCAAACATGATCCTCATCCCTCTTGGGAATGGATCAGCTTAACAAGGAATTACATAAGTGTGAGATCTGCCTCCAATTTTCTGTGGCCTGGAAAATCACCTGTGCACATGATCAAACGGTTAATCCAACATAGATATATCATAGCCAAAGCAACAAAATGTAGTAATCATGTCATCACATAATTCATACACAACATTAAACAAATCACATCACAATTAAGATTTAAAATTGCATTTTCTATCTAATATCTCAGAATCAAAATCAATAACAAATCCATATAATGAGCTCATAATCAACATCAATGATAATCATCAAATGTATCTCACATGTCTAGCATCATAAGAGCATCAAAATAGAATCTAATCAAATCACCACATAACTAATCAAAGCTAATCCAAAATTAGGAGATATAGTCTAAATCTGCATAATGGAAATCAATAGTCTCTAAATGTCTAAAATGTCTCAACTATAATGTAACATGATCAAAATAGGGAAGTGAAATAAATTAGCCTCACAACCTCCCCCCTAGGACTAAACTTCCTCTTGGAAGTCATCAAAAAGGTGAGGTAGAGTGTCCTCAATCTAGCTGCATCCTCCCATGTTGTTGTGACCTCATCATACCGATCCCACTGGACCCTAACCTAGTCTAGCTCTCGACCTCGAAGGCCCAGTGTCCGCTGAGCCAATATGCGAATTGGGTCCAAAGCCAACTGCCCATCCACCTCTACCTATAGAGCACTCCAGTCCAATACATGAGATAAATTAGATATATATATCGCCATAATACAGACACATGAAAAACATTGTGGATGCGCAATAGGCTAGGTAGCAACGCTAGACGGTAGGCTACAGGTCCTATCCACTCCAAGATCTCATAAGGTCCTATGAACTGTGGTGTGAGCTTAGAGCCCTTTCCATAACAGATTAGACTCTTGTGTGGCCGTACTCTCAAGAATACTCTGTCACCAACTGAGAAGCTGATCTAGTCTCTTAGCATTGGCATACTTCTTCTATCTATCTTGTGCCTCCTGCAGTCTCTGCCTAATCAGTGTGACCTACTGCTCCATATCCTGAACCAACTTTGGACCAATGGCAACTCTATCCTCTATTTGATCCCAACTCAATGGTGTCCTGCAAAGTTTGTTGTACAAAGCCTGATAAGGAGGCATATCTAATGAGCTATGATACCTATTATTGTAGGCAAACTCAACCAAATACAGATACTCCTCCCATCTAGACTGGTGGTCCATAACATACATACAGAGCATATCCTCTAACACTCAATTCACCCTCTCTGTCTTCCCATCTATCCCAGGGTGATAAGCGGAGCTAAAGTTGAGTTGTGTGCCCAACGCCTGCTGGAAAGCCCTCCAAAAGGCTGAAGTGAACACTGAGTCCCTATCAGAAATGATGCAGTGAGGTATCCCATGTAATCTCAAAATGTCATCCAAAAATACTCTCGCCACTACTGGTGCATTGTACGTCGTGCGTACAGGTGAGAAATGTGCCACCTTGGTCAACTTGTCAATTGTCACCATGATGGCATCATGGCGGTGAGAAGACATAGGAAGACCAACAATGAAATCCATGGAAATGGTGTCCCATTTCCACTCAGGTATCTCATGAGGGTATAAAAGACTCGTTGGATGTTGATGATTGGCCTTGACCCTCTGGCACTCAAGGCATCGAGAAACAAACTCTGTAATATCTCATCTCATACCTGCCCAATGGTACAACTATCATAGGTCAGCATGCATCTTCTTCACCCTTGAGTGTGCTACATAGGGTGCTCTGTGAGCCTCTGATAACACTACTGTATGTTGGTTGCCTACATTAGGTACATAAATGTGCTATTGATGACAAAGTAACCCATATGCCTCAAGAGAGTATCCTACAAACTTTCCCACAAGGGCCCTTTGTGACTGGATCTCCTGCTGCACCTCAAGAAACCACTCATCCTCAGGCTAATGTTGAATAATGCATTCCCTCAAGTCCACACTCAGAGTCAAGGTCAAGATCTCATGGTGCCTCTGACTCAATGCGTCAATAACCACATTCTCCTTCCCTTTGATATAGTGGACATCAAAGTCATACTCACAAAGAAACTCCATCCAATGCCACTAATGGGCGTTTAGATTCGGCTACGTGAAAATATACTAAAGGCTGTAATGATTTGAATGAAGCTCAAAGTGACAACCCAATAGGAAATGTCTCCAACAAACTAGAGCATGAACCACTACTGCGAGCTCTAAATCATGAGTGGGGTAGTTCAACTCATGGGTCTTGAGCTTTCGCAACTCATATGCAATTGCTCTACCACCCTGCATAAGTACAGCTCCCAAACCCTTGAGTGATGCATCAGTGCAAACCATAAAATCTGCTGCTGGATCTGGAACCGCTAAAATGGGAGCGCTGGTTAGATGCTCCTTAAGGACCCCAAAGGCCCTCTCGCACTTCTCAGTCCAAATAAAGCTCTTCCCTTTCCGCTGAAGGGAAGTGATAGGGTGCGCTATCTTGAAGAAACCCTCAACAAATCTATGGTAATAACTAGCTAACCTTATGAAACTCCTGACCTCTGTCACACTAGTGGGTGCTGGCCAATCCCTGATAGCCCTAATCTTCAATGGATCTATGAAGATACCATCGCCAGATAGGATGTGTCTCAAATACTATACCTCTGTCCTAAAAAATGCACACTTCGCCAAGTTTCCATAAAGATTCTGCTCCCTCGAGCATTGCAAAACCTGACGTAGGTGCTCCTCATGCTCCTCCTCGGTCCACGAATAGATCAATATATCATCAAGGAAAATAATCACGAACTGATCCAAGTAGGTATGGAACACCCCATTCATGAGACTCATGAACACTACAAGGGCGTTCGTCAAACTGAAGGGTACCATAGTGAGCTCATAGTGGCCATATCAAGTTTGGAAGGCGGTCTTATGGATGTCTGCCTCTATGATGCACAACTGGTGATAACTGGACTTTAGGTCTATCTCAGAGAACACTCTAGCTCCCTGCATCTGGTCGAAGAGATCATCAATCCTAAGCAGAGGATAATGGTTCTTCACCATCACCTTATTTAGCTTCCTATAATCCATTCACAAACAAAGAGACCCATCCTTCTTCTTCACGAAGATGATCGGTGTGCCCAAGGTGAAACGCTAGGTCAGATGTGCCCCTTCTCAAGCAAGTCCTCTAACTATAACTTGAGCTTCATGAGCTCATAAGTGGTCATCATGTAGGGTTCATGAGACACTGGCTCAACACCCAGCACTAGATCAATATGAAAGTCTACCTCTCGATGGGGTGGCATCCCTGGTAACTCTGGTGGAAACACATCGGCAAGCTCTCTCAAGATGGGATGGTCATCTAATGATGCCTCAGTCTCATCCTTTGATCTGTCACTAACCATGATAGTGAACATCTGGCATCCCTTCCGCATGCAACACTTAAGCTGTTGAGTGGATATCATACAAACTATCATGGGCTTATGAATGCCCACTATCTCAACTAATATACCATGATCGTCTAAGCAGCTAATTGCCTTTCGGCATTAATCTAGCTTGGCTCTATGAGCTACAAGCTAGTCCATGCCCAAAACCACACCATAGGATCCTAAAGGTATAACCCTAAGGTCACATAATGTAGTAAAGGCCCCCAAATATATCTCACAGTCATGGACTAAGGCATCTACTACCATCTTGGCCCCTATGGCCAACTCAACCTCTCACCTATCACCCTGCCTAGAGGCCACCATCCTGCAACGCTCCACTAACAATGGAGATATGAATGAATTAGTAGCGCCAGAGTCAAATAAAATAGAAATGGGGACATCCCCAATCATACTTGAGGTCTCAATCACTGATGCCTAAAAATTAGCCTGGCGGTTATCAACTGCTGTGAACATATGGTGGGACCTACCCACATCTCCAACCGTTTGCTCTGATCCTCCTACACGAGGCTCTCCCCCTACCGTAAAGCCCTGTGGGCACTTCCTGGCTAGATGTCCCGCTCCACCACAAACATAGCATGGGCCCTGAGCCTGTACCTGTCCAGACTGAGTCTTGCTACCCTACTGTTGTCTAGATCAACCCATGGACCCTTGTGAACCCCTGTAAGACTGCTATGATCTCACGGGTCCTGTAGGTGGTCCTTGCTACCTCTGATCTCTACATGGGCATTGCTACTACCAACCTCACTTATGACCCCCATGTGCCCTCTATTGTGGATTGGATCTCTTCTGCTGCTACTATTGCTGTGGAGGTCAAGGAGGTAATGATGTGGAACTAAGTCCTCCTCTCCGGGGTGGTGGTGGTGGTCTATGGTAATCTGTTAATGCTGCTATCCACGATCCTAAAAATAAGGGCGTGAATTCTATCCTTGTCCCTATATCTCCTCAGCAACGTATGCCTTCTCGGCAACCTCACTCAAAGTCTGGGGGTCTGCCATGCACACATGCCCTGCTATCCCATGATTTAAACCTTTGATAAACTTGTGAACTAGAAGTTTCTCATCATGGAGATACTCTGCATAACATGACAACTTTGTGAACCTGCCCTCATATTGTGCTACAGTAAGCCCTCACTACTGTAAATCTTGGACCTCGTCTATATGACACTGCCTGTAGTGGTCTGACAGGTATCGCGCATTAAAGTACTCAATGAATGTATCCCATGAAAGTGTATCCAACGATAAGTGGTGATTTCGCTCCTCAGTATGCCACCAAGTCATTGCTGCATCTCTCAATAGGTGGACCACCACGCATGCCTTCGTGTTGCCCTTGTAAGGACGCAACACAAAGCACCTATCTAAGCTAATGAGCTAAGCCTCAACTTTGGCTCCCTTTGTGGTCTCGGTGAATGTTGGTGGATTTAGCCTCAACAAATCCCTGATAGGGTCTCATCGATCTCTGTGCCCTCAAATAGGCTCATATGCACCAAAATCATAAGGCCTATGAAAAATTTGCTCTACTCTCACCGCCTCCTCACGCCTAGCATGATACAGAGGGCTCCTGCTACAAGCTCTGTAAGCTGATCCAACCTCCTCTGCTGTTGTGTTAGGTATCTCAACATAAGGCTCCCCATGTGGTGCCTCTCGCGGCTCAACACAGGGCTCCACACATGGCTCAGCTCATGGCTTCTCTCGTGGATAAACGCGGGGCTCGACACGTGGCTCGACACACAGCTCAACTGTGGTTGATGGTAACCTATCTAACACTGCCTATAACACTTGTAAGATCTGTGGCCCAATATTAGGAACAGGTGGTGTCTGTGGTGCCTACGGTGCTAGCGGTCCCTGACCCTCAGCTAAAGAGTCACTATGCACCTCTACGGACTCAGTATGGTGTGAATGCAATCACCTAACTCGTCGGGGAGGCATCCTACAAGAACAAGGTATTCACAAATTAATCAAAATTACAGAATATATAATGTGCCCAAACAAGCCCAGTGTTTAAACTTGGGCTCTAATACCAAATGTCATGCCCACATTTGTCATGCCCACATTTCCCATGCGGTCGTGACACGCAACACACATGTCATGTCCACATTTTTCATGTGGTCATGACACAAAATATCAAAAACCTTTTCCACATGTCCCTAGAAACCCTCTTGCACGCGTCAGCATGCTCGGTGGCAATATGCATAAGGCGTAAACATGTCAATCAATCTCAGGGAAGAGCATTTACATATGCAATCCCCTACATGATGATAGCCGACTAGGGGGTTAGGATTGAATGAACCCAAACCCTAAGTTTCCTAAGTGAGTGACATGATTCTGACAGTCGAAATCTAACCCTAATTCTAGAGCACAAAACTAGATTAAAATTTGTCTTTGTTTAAATTAATGATCACAAGGTAAAATAAATGTTAACTAATGTTAAGGGACTTTCATTTAAATTAACTGCCCTAAGTCTCAGAAAATTTTAGCAGCATAACATGTTTTTAACGTTTGATATAATTAATTTAAAAAGAGTCTCCCTCAAATCATTTAGGAGAAAATTAATAAAATAGATAAAATTAAATCTACCTTAAATGACATTATAAAAATTACCACCCGATTAAATGAAATCAAATTAAATAAAAATCATAAAATAATTAATCCCAAAATTAATAAAGGTCCCTAATAATTAAAGTCTAACAATTAATTTAAATTAAATGTCAAGGTAAAATTAAAATCTATATTCAATGTTATAAAGCTTGCCCTCCATCAAAAGTTCAATAAATTAAATGGTACGATTAAATAATTAATTATCCCTAAGCAAAATATAATACTATAATCCCACTAATAAACTAGCCCAACCCATTACATAATAGGTAAAGTAAAATTTAACTCTCCCCTAAATAAATAAAAATAAAGAAATGAAATTAAAAATCTCCCCACTTAAATCTAAGTCCAAAAAGTGATCTAATTAAAACAAATCCCATGAGAATAAAAAGGGGAATTCAAACTCACGTTCAAATAACAAAACTAGTCAAAAAGAAAAAGGACACAATTAAATATTAAAAGATCCCCTCAAAAAGCCCTAAAAGCCCTCTTCTATTATTTTATTAGTTTCTTTATGTTAACCCTAAACCTATCTCATTCTTTCTCCCATTCATCTCTTTCTTTTCATTTTGGTTTGCCTCCATTTTGTCTATCTTCTATTCTCATTTTCTCTTTTGGTTTTGCAGGTAGGGTTTTTACAAGGCTCTTGGGCAGCCATGGAAATTTTGCACAGAGGTATATATTCATGATATGTATACACAAGATTTTCCTATTTTTTTGTTATATATATATTTAGAGATATATCTATGTATATATATACATAGATATATCTCTAAATATATATATATATATATAAATACATTAGTTATAGCAGATATGGGAAATACATTTTTTTTGAAATACAGAGGTGATATATATATATATATATATCTTTTTTACTGTATTAATATATGAAACTTCATAGAGTTGAGAACAAGATTTAATGGCGGATTTAAACAGTGATAGGGGCGAAGGAAACCCCATGGCACTGCTGCCGTGAGGGGTTTTGTTTTTTTTTAGCAGGTTGAAGGTTTTTTGGAAGGCATAAGGGATGTGGGGAGGGGGCCGATCCCCCACCCACACCCTTGGGTGTGGGTGGGGGCTCAGCCCCATCCCCACACCCCCCCGACTCACTTAAAAACCTACAGTGGGCGGCGGCCATGGCCGTTGTCCACCAAACATACATACATACATACATACATATATATAATTTTAACAACACTTCAAATGTCGTTTAGCATAGGGTTTGGCCATAACGGTCTTCAATCTCATTCTTACAGATCTGTGAAATTTTTGGGGGTTTGGACAGTAAGAGAAAATGGTATTTAATTTTTATTATATTTAAAACAATTTCATTATTATATATATATATATATATATATATATATATATACACACCATTATTTAACTAAAATAGAATGAATTAGATTTGCAAAACTTATAAGAAACTAAGTGTATGTATATTTTTTTTTTGCAAAATGAAATAAGACATAATACTATTATTTTTTTTGTTTGCAAAACAAATTTCTCTCAACTTCTTTCTTTTGGACAGCAAAATAGAATAACCAATCATATTATTTTTCTTTAAAACAACAAACATTTGAGGAGAAAATAATTTATCAAGAACCATAAAATAACAGTTTAACTAATTTATTTCTTTTTAAACAAATGACAGTGACTACCCTTTGAGCATGCAACTCCTCAACAACAAATCAACAATATAATTATTTCCTTTCTTCTCTAACTTTTCACATACATTACATTATAATACCAAGAACTAGACAACTATTTTAGGACAGCAAGAAATATGATAACCCAACAAATATAACATTTATCATAGGGCAGCAAGAAAGATTTTATATCAGCAAATAATAACTGCATTACAAATGGAAAGTTACTTGCATACATAGGAATAATTTCATTCCACCATTTCAACAATGAGAGCATAATTTTGACAACTAAAATACAATAAGGCCTCCAAGGCCATGGCTCACAAAACAACCATCAAAATAATAAAAATTAAGGATAACATGAACATTTCTTCAAGCTCCAAGAATCCAAAATGACCTACAATAATAGAAACACAAGAGGGGGAAAGCCAAGCCACGTAAATCGCCCTCCTCCCTACCATAGCCCTGCTAGTGGGTCACCCCCGAGCTAGGAGGTAGATCTCATACGGGTTTTCTCACACCACAACAAGAATCTCAATGCAACACAAAAACACCCAAGGTTCATGCACATTACAAAAACTCATTGAAATGAGTTTGGAGGGGTAGGGGAGTGGACCCCTCAACTCAAGAGGTCACTCCAAAACTCAATAATCTCAATACCATAAGGCGTCAAGCCAAAATAATATCTCCATGAAATACAAAAAAACCATGGCACTCATGCCAACCAAATAATCTCAAACTCCATAAAATGCCCTCAAGGCTATAAATAAATCAACGCTAAGAGGTGACCTCAAGGAGGTTCACTCTCCCCCACCGCTTACAAGTTGAGCATTTTCTCCAAATGGAGAGGCTCTTACCAACACCCAAAACCCACACAAAAGAAAATAATACCCAACACAAAATTTCAAGCACACAATCGAAATGAAACAAGCATAAGGAATCGCTAATTCCATAGGGGTTACCTTAAGAGCCCAACAATGGATGCACGTTGAAGAAGAGCCCACAAGATTTCTCCAAGCCTCCAATGCTCTAAGTTTCTCTAATGCCTTCCCAAAAAGCTCCAAAGATAGAAAAATTTCAAAAAGCAAGAACCCCCAACTCCTCTCCAAGAGGAGATGAAATAGGCCTCTAAATTAGGCCCTGAGGAATGAGAAGGTGACACATGTCACCTTCTCCTTCCTCATCCCATGCCACTTGCAAGGGAGAAGGAATGTGAGGGTAACAAGTGTCACCCTCCTATCCATTCAAACCCTCACCTTATCCACTTGTGCTCTCACACATGTGTGAGAGCCCAAGTGGAGAGTTGGCATCTCTCCTCATGGCTCCATGAGGATAAGGGATGACACATGTCATCCCTTTACTCCTCAAGAGAGCCCCTTCTCTTCAAGATGCTCTCACACATGTGTGAGATTCTTGGAGGAAGGTTCCACACACTTGGGAGTCTTGAAGACTCCCCAAGTCTTCAAGGTGGAGGAATCCCCAAGCCTTGGGAAGGAAGATGGGCCTTTTCCAAGGCATGACCCATCTCCCACCCTTAGCCATTTTGAAATTTCGTCACTTTTACTAAACCCAAGTTTAGGGTGACTAGATGGGAGTTACCCTAGGGTTTAGTAAGTCCAAATGGACCCTAGACCCTAGGGGTGCCACCTAGGGTAAGTTTGGAACTCTAATCAACACTTAAGGAGGTGTAAAATCACATTAAATGGCCCAAAAATAAAAAGAACACCAAACGGTGTAAATTAAAACACAAGTTTTACAACACATAATTAAATTAAATAAAACGGGTGAACTAGGCCAATTAATTAAAATCAAGCATTCATGAAAACATCATTCGATCAAACATGATCCTCATCCCTCTTGGGAATGGATCGTCTTGACAAGGAATTACATAAGTGTGAGATCTGCCTTTGATTTTCTGTGGCCTAGAAAGTCACTTGTGTACTCGATCAAATGGTCAATCCAACATAGATATATCATAGCTGAAGCAACAGAATGTAATAATCATGTCATCGCATAATTCATACACAACATTAAACAACTCACATCACAATTAAGATTTAAAATTGTATTTTCTATCTAATATCTTAGAATTAGAATCAATAACAAATCCATATAATGAGCTCATAATCAACATCAATGATAATCATCAAATGTATCTCACATGTCTAGCATCATAAGAGCATCAAAATAGAATCTAATCAAATCACCACATAACTAATCAAAGCTAATCCAAAATCAGGAGATATAGTCTAAATCTGCATAATGGAAATCAATAGTCTCTAAATGTCTGAAATGTCTCTAACTATAATGTAAAATGATCAAAATAGGGAAGTGAAATAAATCAGCCTCACACATGAAGTTTTATGGGTTCATGAGTGTGAGAAGAGCAGAAGAAGAGAGTTCTTAATCTCATGTAAAAGCAGAGCAGTGAAATAGAGTAGTCAAAGATGAAGAGTTTTGAGACAGTACTTATGAACTTCATTGGACCTATAACCATGCATGTGTAGATGCAATCAAAGAAGTTCAACCTGGTAGTGAGCCATCTTTCTTTCCTTCTTTTCTTTCTCTAGGCAGTGAGCGTATTGTGGTAGTGAGCCTTTCTTGTAGTGACCATTTCTTTGGGTAGTGAGCCCTGGTCAGTGAGCCCTAAGTTAGTGAGCCTTGTAATTCAGTATTACTATTATATAATTATTGTGAGCTAACATTCACCTTAGTTTTTCCTTGTTTAGGATTTTCCATGTAAAAATCCTAGTGTTTATGTGTGATTCTTTGTGGTTGCTTCTTCTATACTTAATTTTCTTTGTTGTTATCAAATGTGGCAAATGGATTAATGGTTTAATAAGTAAAAGGTTTAATAGAATACTGATTCACCCCCCTCTCAGTATTCTGGGTGTTCAATAATTGGTATCAAAGCCTGGTTCCTTGGAAGAAGTCCAACAACTTGAGGAAGATCTTGGAGATTGAACACATGGCAGGTAAAAAGTATTCTACTCCTCCTGAAGAAATTATGGTGTAGTCACAGTAGGAGGGTTCACAAAATGAATAATCCAGACCATGCAACAAGAGTAAACACAATGGAAACAACTCAAAGAAATAGAACAAATGTAGATTCAATTATTTAGTATATCAAAGAATTCAAATACAATCTGGTCGGCAACATGCATGCTTACAACTAAGGCTTAGAGGCCTGAATACATACATGCGTAAGATAAAGCTTTGAGGCTCCTTTACACAAATCTAAACTATCAAATCTTTCTTAAGTCAATAGCTACTTTCCTAAGGATCTATTACATCAATATATATCATTTCTAGAGCAATAGATTACTTTTTGTCAGCCAAGGAAGGTCACAAACTCCAATGAAGAGATGTAATGTGATCACAGATAGGTCGGACCTAAATGCATAGAACACTTCCTCAAATGAATGGAACAATGTGCGGACCCTTGGGGAAGGTCGGCCATGAACCACAAGATATTGAATGATGTGTCATTGAGATCCGCAAGTCCAAGAACGATCCGCAAGCCTTCTCCTTCAGTTGATTATCAAGAACTGTTAGAATGCTCTGCTATGAGAAAATAGTTGATCTTCTGATAGCGATATCTTTCTGATAACTGATCTAAATGCTCTAAATTCTTCATATGATGTAGATGCTAAATCCATATCCATAAGGTGTGAATTGTCAGAACCAGACCACAAGCTGAAAACTGCTACTGACTGAACTAGAAAATGAAAAGAATTGAAATGCAAACAAACTAAAATGCAAATGTTTTGGTTGATGCAAGATTACTCTTGAACTAGGGATGCTCCTACATCAAATTGATTCAACTAAAACTATAAAAGAAGATTGCATACTTGTTAGTGAAGAAGAACTCAAGGTTACCCTTGAAGATCTTGAAAAGGTTGAATTAGAAAATAGGGAACTGAAAGATAATCTCAAGGAAGCAAATGAGTGCATCAAAAAATTGAGGGTGCAAGTCAAGAAGTTCAAACAAAAATATAAGGAGGTTAGTGTACAATTGATATCAACAAATGAAACCTTGAATGATCTGAAAGTGGAAGTTGTAAAAAGAGCAAAAGCAGAAGAAGACCTAAATCAATTGGTGAAAAGCAAATTTGAAGACTATACAAACCTTGAACAAGAACTTGTTAATCTGAAAGCTTATCTGAAATAGGCATGGATTCAAGAAGATAAATTCAAAGTAAGTGCAACCCAACTTGATAGAATACTTGCAAGTCAAAAGAATCCTGATGACAAAGAAGGTTTGGGATTTGAAAAAGGTGAAAGTTCTAAAACCGGTCAAGAAAAGAATTCTGAGATCAAGAAGGACAAAGGAAAATAGAGCCAGAATCAAAGGAATAGACCTAGAAGACTAATGGTCAAGCAAACAACTGCTCAAAGGTACCCTTCTTTCAATGGTTATTGTAATGCATGCAATAAGTTTGATCATAAGGATACTCAATGTAGGAGTAGAGTGAATCAAAATGTTCCATCATTCTCTGGTTAGTGTTTCACTTGCAATAAAGTAGGTCACGAAGCTAATGAATGCAGAAGTTAGATAAGGAATGGTTACAACAATGGAAGGAATGCTCAAACTTTCAAAGGTAATTGTTTTATATGCAAGAGGTTTGGTCATAGAGCTAGTGAATGCAGAAGTTAGATAAGGAACACCTATAATGGAAGGAATGCTCAATCTTTCAATGGGAATTGTTATACATGCAATAGATTTGGACACAAGGCTAACCAATGTAGACCAAGAATGAATGAAAGGAACAATGGTTAGAGAAATGTTGTATGCTTCAATTGCAATAGGCCTAGACATATTGCAAGATTCTGTAGAAGCAAGAATATGAAGAACAATAATCAGGCAGAAATCAAGAAACTGGTACAAAAGGTAGATCTGACAGAGATCAAGAAGGAGATGAGCAAGATTTGGCTTAAGAAGGAAGTACTATAAGTCAAGGATGAGTCTGCACCAGACTCTGGCGTAGGTACTTCCTCCAGGAAGTAAACTGGGAGCTCTGGCTTAGGGGGAGCTTAAATCAAAAATCCTATTCCTCAGCCAAAAAAATGGTGCTGACATTTAGCATAAAGGTATAATCTATAAAACAAGATAATAAATCTTTTGAAGAAAATTCTGGCAGAAAAGAATCTAATACGGTGGATTGCGAAGCAATTTAGATCAACTGTGGGTGTGTTGTTATCAAAATCAGCTACGCTCTTTTTTGTAGACAACCCCTACAAAACTTATCCGTTTCGTAGCCTGCACTCTAAGTTCGCTTATCGAGACAAGTCCTCTTGGCCTCGCGTGAAGTCCTCTAACACCGTTGAAACAGTTTGCGACAATCCCTTAGGTTGATTTATCAAAAACCATGAAAGTCGACTAGGTCGTAAGCTTGTCGAAATATCAATTTTGACTATTTTGGGTGTGTTAGAAAATTTTTGTCTTCACATGCAATAGCAATCAAAATTACCGCTCTTACATGTGCATTTTTGTTGAACATGTAATGTTAGCCAAAATTCTTGCATCTATATGTTTTATTTGTCTTGTTTTTGATAAAGCTACATGAGCAGCAAATTTTGCCACCCATGCATGTTTCTTGTTATCCGATCATGTGCAATAGCGGTTAAAATCACCATTGGAGCATGTCTTTTAAGTCTGTCGATGCCATGTATAGTGGTGGGATTTTTCACCGCTCTGACATGACCTAGTGCATTTATAGTGTCGGCATTTTTTGCCAGCCAAGTGGATCCCACAAGATCGACCAACTTGGAGTATGCATTAATGGCACTCGTGCCATGTTTAATGCACAACCTTAGAGCCTTTTAAAGTGTTTATTCTCTTTCTAATTTGCTTATTACTCATTTTAGAAACCTTTAAACAAGATTGAAATCTCTTTCACGCCAGATTTCTTCACAAAGCTTGCAGGGACTCTGGATCTAAATGATCATTATTTCCTGACTGCATCTAGTGTTTGGTAGATCAGGTAAGTCATTGTTTTATTTGTCTTGATTTCATTTTGAACACTAGGGTTTTGGTATGAATTGAATGTTTTTTGCTTTAATTTTGGTTTCTCTTTTGTGACTAGTAAAACTGTATAATGGTGGTGTATTTTCCTCTCTTTTTTGTGTTTAAAACCCTAATTTTTCATCTAGGTTTTGAATGCATTGTTACAATGGGTCGATGTATTTTCTGTCCATGTAAAACTTAGGGTTTTTGGCCAGCATTTTTGCCTTTTAGATGAGAGGATGGCAGGAACTGCCACATTCGCATTCCTTTGTTTCTTATGTTGACAGCCCATGTAAGGGCGGCATTTTCTGCCGCCCCTACATGGGCCTTGTATCATTCTCCTTTACATGTAATGGCAGTTAAAGCTGCCACCATTACACAAAACCATCTACTTCCCTGATGTGCGTTAGCGGTAGAAAACCCCGCTCTCACATATAGAGTTTTCAAACACATGTAAGGGCAGTAAATTTTGCTGCCCCTACATCAAAGTGTTGTCCAAAGCATGTGCAATGGTGGCAAATTTTGCCAACCTTGCACATACATTAAAATCATTCCTAAACCTGCAAAAGTGGCAGATTTTGCTGCCAATCCACTTAAAGAAAATTTCAATCTACATGCAGGATTAGTAAAATTTGCCGCCCTGACACCTGTAGTTTATCCCTCAAATGAAAGGGTGGCAAATTTTGTCCCCCGTGCATTCACTCTCTCAAATTTTTCTAACTCTGGAAGATTTTCAAATTTACTTTCCTGAGCCCGCTTTCCTCCATTTTTTTTACCTACTTGTGCTCTAGCCCTTTCAAGCTTATCCCAGTAGTCATGATCATCGACATGCAATTTTCCTAGATTGCCAGTATATCCCCTAATTGCATTATCATGGCTTTTGCTGCAGTTTCTTCTGCGGATTTTCTCTCTTCATCGACACTCCTTCAGGTGTTTGTTTTTCAAATGACTGAGCTGTCTCCAAAGAAGTCGAAAGCAATGAAGTATAAGTATCAGGGTGTTTTTCCAATCACCTTAGTTACCTCCAATGTTGATGATATTTGGGATATGGAGATTGGCCATGTAGACATGGCTGAGTTCGTGGAAAGAAATAAGTCTGCTAACCCTAGTTTTGTGATGAAGAAGATTGTTGATAGCAATATTCACTTGGTGTCATCTTTCCTGGTGGTAGCTCATAATACAGAGTTTGTTCTGCAATGTGCTCAGTTCTACAACAGAGACACTAGGGCAGTGGTGGATGGGAATGACAATGTGATCATCAGATTGGATCCAGAATTCATTGATAAAGTTTTCTTGTGTCCTGCTGCTATAGAGGTTGTGGCACTAGATTTTGTTGAGGCTCAAAAAGAATATGACAAGAATTCTGAGAAGGCTAAGAAGACAATTAACACCAACTGGCTTAAGACTTCAAGGTAAAACTTATCCAGGTGGCCGAGGAGTTTTCCTAGAAGTGATTTTATTGAGGAGGTTGGTGATCTCACAACTCTTCTTAGTAGGATAAGGGGGCTGGCTTCTTCCTCTCTTTTCTAGGAATAGAAGTACCCTTTTATCAAGGTTATACTTCAAGGCAAGCAAGCCATCTTTTGGGGTGAACAAATCAGCAATGCTCTGTTGCAAGTATGAGGTTAACCAGTGTTGTCATTGATGTCAACATACTCATATTGCATTGGTAAGAAGGTTTGGATGAGCTGTGTGTTGAGGATATTGAGAAAAGTAGTCTCAATCAGGAACAGTGAAGAACAGTGATAAGAAGAAGGCAAATGTACTCAATAGGTTAAGAATCAGAGGATGCGGATTAAAGGGTTTGTAGATATGAGTCTTGAGATGATCCAGTTAAGATTTTAGAGGTCCACATGAAGATATGAAAAAGTTGTGATCGGTCAAGTAGAACCAGTTGTGGGAGTTGTTCCGGAGTGACAGAGTGTTACAAAAAGGTCCGGTGAGATCCGGAGGAGCATTGTCAGACTCTGCGGATTGGAAGGAGTGTTTGGGAGGTCCTTGTGATGTGTCATCTCAGTTTGTACAAAGTTTGGAGGTCTGAAAGAACCTTTTTCAATTTGACAGTCGCGACAGACTATGTTCTTGAAGTTTCGAATGAAGAGGAGAAGAGATTCCTATGAGTAGAGGAAGTGCGGATGTACCTGGTCAATTAGGCAAGCTTGTGAAGGTTCTTGGATCATGTTGAGGTTATGTTGTCAGTCCGCATTGGTGGTAGAGCCCAGAATTGAAGATATTCTTCCAGATGAAGTTCTTGTTCAGACTAGTCGACTGGATGAGTTGTTCATCTTGCGAATGTTCTTGTGGTGGCCGACTGGATGTATTAATCATCTTGCGAATGTCCTTATGGTTGATTACCGACTTAGAGGATTGTTCCTAAGTCAATGTCTTGTATAAATAAAGGTTTGTGAGTTCATTTCAAAGTGTGTTGAGAAGCGGATGAGAGTGGTATAGCGAAAGAGTGAAGGGTAGAGCAGAAGTATCTCGAGCTTAAATGGAACTGATCCAGACATGGTAAAGATGTCAATCTCCAGTTCAAGTTTGTGATTCTTATCACTTTGTAGACAGTGTGTCTCTTGTAGGCAGTGTGCCTCTTTGTGAGCAGTGTGCTCGGGCAGTGAGCCCTAATTGGCATGTGCCATTCATTTTTCTTATTCTTCTAACAGAGAATAATCCTCGGGTTAATCACCCCATGGTTTTTCCCTTAACTGGGTTTTCCACGTCAAAATCTTGGTGTCCAATGTGTTGATGTTTATCTGCTCTTGTGTTTATGCATTATGCTTTCATGGATGGTTAATTGATATGCTATTAACTGACAAAGAAGAATCAAGTGTTTGAAGTAGAAGCAAGTTTTTGCACAACTGATTCACCCCCCCTCTCAATTGTGTGCCCTAGATCTAACAATTGGTATCAGAGCCAAGTTCCTCTGAAAGGAGCTTAACCACTTGAGGAGATCCAGGATGTCGTCATACAAGAAGGATAGTCTAAAGTTTGATGTAACCAACTTCACTCTCTGGAAAGGTCGCATGAAATGTCATTTGGAGTGTATGGGAAAAGCATACTTGACCATGGTCTCAAAACCATATGTTCCTCCACAGGGTGGTCTGACAACTCTAAATGAAATCACAGATGCTAAAAACAATCTACGGACCAAGGAAGCTCTTCTAAGCGCATTGAATGACTCAGATCTCTCAAATGTTATTGACCTACCAACTGCATATAAGATCTGGACTAAACTAGAACTTCTATATGAAGGAGATAAGTTTGTCAAGAGTGCAAGGTTACAAAGTCTAAAAGGGAAATTTGAAAGATTGAAGATGAGAGATGATGAAAATATCACTACCTTTATGCCAAGAGTGAATGAGCTAGTGTGTGGAATCAGGAATGCTGGTGGAGTTCTAGATGAAAATGAAATTGTTTGCAAAATTCTCAGATCCCTTCCTGCTACCTACAAAATCAATGTTGTTGCCATTGATGAATTCAGAGCCCATACAACTGTCACAAGAGAGCAACTGACTGGCAAACTGGCTGCATTTGAAATGACTAAGTTTGGAGATGATCCCCCCAAGACTGAATCTGCATTCAAAGCCAGTGCCTATGTGAAAGGCAAACAAAGATTTGATTCGGGAGAGAACTCTTCAAGGAAGCTGCCATGGTATGATCAAGCAAGGAAAGACATGGAAGAGGAAGAAGCAGAAACAACTCAACTTGAAGCCCTCATTGCAAAGAGACTGCCAAGAGGGTCCGGTAAGTATGAAGGAAAACTACCCTTTAAGTGCTTCAACTGCAGTAAGATTGGTCATTTTGCTTTAAGATGTCTGGAAAGATCTGCAAGGTCTAATACTAATAGACAAAGGTTTCAAAAGAACTGCTATTATGTTCATGAAGAAGATGACAATGAAGGAGTAACAGATGATGAATTAGAAATAGGAAGCAAATCCAGAAATGAATGGGTGTTTATTTCCATCAAGGAAGAAGATTCAATATCCTCTGAATCTGTCAATCATAAGGTTGTAGAAAGAGCTTTGGCTGCCCAAATTGAAGAAAAGGATGATTGGGTTATTGACAGTGGATGCTCTCACCATATGACTAGTGACAAGAACAAGTTCTTAGATTTGGAAAAGTATGAAGGAGGAATGGTAAAGTTTGGTGACAATTCTGCTGGCAGAATCAGAGGTAGGGGAACTATTTCTTTTGATGGAAAGAGCAAAACTAGTAATGTACTATATGTCGAAGGATTGAAGCACAATCTTCTCAGTGTTGGTCAGTTAGTGGATAAAGGCTATGATCTCCGGTTCAAGAATGGAAGATGCAAAATCTTTACAAGCTCCAGAACTGAGATTGCATCTAGTACTCAAACTAAAGGTAATATCTTCCATCTAGTTGGTTCAAATAAAAGTTGTCTATTTGTTCAAGTTGATCAAAGTTGGCTATGGCATAGAAGGATGTGCCATGTAAATTTTGATAACATCATCAAGATAAGCAATATTCAGGCTGTAAGAGATCTTCCAAAATTGGTGAAACCTACAAATAGTTTGTGCAAAGAATGTCAGCTAGGTAAATAGAGCAGAGTCTCTTTCAAAAGCAAAGATCAGTCCTCTACCGGATTATTGGAATTAGTTCATACTGGTCTATGTGGTCCGACAAGAATCAAGAGTATGCAAGGTGATGGATATTTCATGTTACTGATTGATGATCATTCCCGGACGATGTGGGTTACCTTTCTGGAAGAGAAATTAGAAGCCTTTGAGAAGTTCAAAATCTTCAAGGCTATGGTAGAGAATCAAACTAGATTAAAATTGAAGTGTCTAAGGTCTGATAGAGGTGGTGAATTCACATCCGGTGAATTCATAGACTTCTATGAGAAGCATGGTATAAAGAGATAGTTGTCTGCTCCTAGGACTCCACAACAGAATGGAGTAGTTGAAAGAAAGAACCGGACCATCCAGGAAGCTGCCAGGACAATGATGTTGGAAGCAAATGTTCCTCAGGTGTTTTGGAGAGAAGCTATCAGCACTGCAGTCTACACCCTCAATCAAGTTCAAATCAGAAGCAATACTGGTAAGACTCCTTATGAACTTTGGTTTGGTATAACTCCCACTGTGAGATATTTCAGAGTATTTGGTAGCAAGTGTTACATCAAAAGAGATGAAGACTTAGGAAAGTTTGATGCTAGAAGTGATGAAGGAGTTTTCTTGGGTTACTCCACTCAAAGCAAAGCATACCGGTGTTACAATAAGAGATTGAGAAAGATGATAGAAAGTACAAATGTGAAGGTTGATGAAGGAATTGAGAAGCCCTCAAGATTTTATGAATATGATGAAGATGATCAGAATGATCCTCTGGTGCAAGGAGCTCCATCCTCCTCTAAAATTCAGATCCAAACTGATCCGATAAATCAGGAAGAAGAAGTTTGTCTGAATGAGCCTGATCAAGAATTGGTAGTGCAAGAAACTCCCAAAGTTCCAAGGTATGTAACTCTAAATCACTCTGAAGATCAGATCATAGGTGACAGAAGCAAAGGGGTACAAATAAGGAGGAAAATTGCTCAAAATTTAGATGAATGTTGTCTGATTTCAAAGATTGAACCTAAGACAATAAATGAAGCATGCAATGATGAAAATTGGATAAAAGCAATGGAGGAAGAGTTGATGCAAATTGAGAAAAATCACACTTGGGATCTTGTTCCCAGACCTAGAAACAAGAATGTGATTGGAACCAAATGGGTCTTCTGGAACAAACTAAATGAAGTTGGTGAAGTAATCAGAAACAAAGCCAGATTGGTCTGCAAAGGCTACTCTCAAATAGAAGGAATTGACTTTGAAGAAACCTTTGCTCTGGTAGCAAGAATTGAAGCAGTCAGATTATTTCTTGCATATGCTACCTTCAAAGACTTCAAGGTATATCAGATGGATGTCAAGTCTACCTTCCTAAATGGTGATTTGGAAGAAGTATACATTGAACAACCGGATGGATTTCAATTGTCTGATAATGATGATATGGTCTGTAAGTTGAAGAAAGCATTGTATGGATTGAAGCAAGCCCCAAGAGCATGGTATGAAAGGTTGGATAAGCATCTTGTGTAGATTGGATTCAACAAAGATATTGCTGACAGTAACTTATATTTCAAAATTGATCATGAAAACATTTTGATTGTTGAAGTGTTTGTGGATGATATCATTTTTGGAGGAAGAGATATTATGTGCAAAACTTTTGCAAATTAGATGAAAAGTGAGTTTGAAATGTCTATGCTTGGTGAAATGAATTTCTTCTTGGGTCTGCAAATTACTCAAATAAAGAAAGGGATCTTTATTTCTTAGACCAAATATGTGAAAGAATTGTTGAGAAAATTCGGTATGGAAGATTCAAAGCCAATGAACACTCCTATGGCAACCGGATGTAAGTTGAGCAAAGATGATGACTCTCCAAAGGTAGATCAAACAAAGTATAGATCAATGATTGGTGGATTGTTGTATCTCACTTAGACTAGACCAGATATAATGTAGGTTGTTGGTCTTGTGGCAAGATTCTAGGCTGATCCTAGAGAATCTCATGTTATGGCAATCAAAAGAATTTTTAGGTACTTGAAAGGAATAGTTGAGTATGGTCTATGGTACCCTAGAGATCCGGATTTCTCTCTTCATGCATATACAGATGCAGATTGGGTAGGAGATGTGGATGACCAGAAGAGCACCAGTGGTGGAGCATTCTTTTTGGGAAAGAGATTGGTTTCTTGGCTAAGCAAGAAACAAGATGCAATATCTCTATCTACAACTGAAGCAGAATACATTGCAGCAGCAGGTAGTTGCACTCAAATCTTATGGATGAAGCAGATGCTAAGAGACATTAAAGTTGAATATGAGGAGCCTATCACAATTTTCTATGATAATTCAAGTGCAATTAACATTTCTAAGAATCTGGTATTGCATTCTAAGACTAAGCACATATCTATCAAGTTTCACTTTCTAAGAGAACAAGTGATCAAGGATGAAGTCAAATTGGATTATGTACCCTCCAAGGATCAGATTGTAGATATTTTTACTAAACCTCTTCCCAAGGACTCTTTTGAGTATCTCTGGGAGAAGTTAAGGGTCATGGCCCCTCCGGTGATGAACTAGGATGCACTGATGTGCATCAGTCCGGTGGATATCATAGTCATATCTTGAGATGCGGATTGATAATGGGGAGCTGCTACTAAGGGGGAGTAGCTGGTATGATTCTAATATGTTACAAGTGCAAGTATGAGCCCTTTGCCATTGATGTCAAAGGGGGAGAGAAGACATGTGAAAATCAAGTGGTTGATGATCAAAGGGGGATCAGTAAAAGAAGAGAAGACATGTGAAGAGTTGTTGCTGATAGGGGGAGCTGTGACAGAAAAGAGAAGTTCTTGTCTTAATGGTTTTTCACATCATATGTTGCCATCAATGACAAAGGGGGAGATTGTTGCAAGTATGAGGTTAACCAGTGTTGTCATTGATGTCAACATACTCATATTGCATTGGTAAGAAGGTTTGGATGAGCTATGTGTTGAGGATATTGAGAAAAGTAGTCTCAATCAGGAACAGTGAAGAACAGTGATAAGAAGAAGGCAAATGTACTCAATAGGTTGAGAATTAGAGGATGCAGATTAAAGGGTTTGTAGATATGAGTCTTGAGATGATCCAATTAAGATTTTAGAGGTCCACATGAAGATATGAAAAAGTTGTGATCGGTCAAGTAGAACCGGTTGCAGGAGTTGTTCCAGAGTGACAGAATGTTACAAAAAGGTCCAGTGAGATCCAGAGGAGCATTGTCAGACTCTGCGGATTGGAAGGAGTGTTTGGGATGTCCTTGTGATGTGTCATCTTAGTTTGTACAAAGTTTGGAGGTCTGAAAGAACCTTTTTTAGTTTGACAGTCACGACAGACTATGTTCTTGAAGTTCCAGATGAAGAGGAGAAGAGATTCCTGTGAGTAGAGGAAGTGCGGATGTACCTGGTCAATCAGGCAAGCTTATGAAGGTTCTTGGATCATGTTGAGGTTATGTTGTTGGTCCGCATTGGTGGTAGAGCCCGGAATTGAAGATATTCTTCCGGATGAAGTTCTTGTTCAGACTAGCCGACTGGATGAGTTGTTCATCTTGCGAATGTTCTTGTGGTGGCCGACCGGATGTATTAATCATCTTGTGAATGTCCTTATGGTTAGTTGCCGACTTAGATGATTGTTCCTAAGTCAATGTCTTGTATAAATAAAGGTTTGTGAGTTCATTTCAAAGTGTGTTGAGAAGCGGATGAGAGTGGTATAGCGAAAGAGTGACGGGCAGAGCAGAAGTATCTCGGGCTTAAATGGAACTGATCCAGACATGGTAAAGATGTCAATCTCTAGTTCAAATTTGTGATTCTTATCACTTTGTAGACAGTGTGTCTCTTGTAGGCAGTGTGCCTCTTTGTGAGCAGTGTGCTCAGACAGTGAGCCCTAATTGGCATGTGCCATTCATTTTTCCTATTCTTCTAATAGAGAATAATCCTTGGGTTAATCACCCTGTGGTTTTTCCCTTAACCAGGTTTTCCATGTCAAAATCTTGGTGTCCAATGTGTTGATGTTTATCTGCTTTTGTGTTTATGCATTATGCTTTCATGGATGGTTAATTGATATGCTATTAACTAACAAAGAAGAATCAAGTGTTTGAAGTAGAAGCAAGTTTTTGCACAACTGATTCACCCCCCCTCTCAGTTGTGTGCCCTAGATCTAACATGCTCTACATGAGCAATTGACTAAGGTATCCACTACTTTCAAATTCTATGACTTCTTACCTTGTGTATATAGCAGCCTCAATGAGGCTCTTTCCAGGTTTGACATCCGAAGGAGATAGGAGAGTGGTTCCTGTGTATCAATACTATCCTCAGCTGATGTTGAAAGGTTCAATTCATCATTTTAGGAGAGTAAATGATGCTTTCTTCGCAGTGTTCTTGTGTCTTTTTGACCCTCAGTTGTAGCGAAGAAGAGTTTCAGACGAAGCTTGGTCAGTTGTGAATGATTATGGGTGCATGTTCTTACAATTTTAGACTTTCTCATATTTAAGAGTTTGCTTTTTCCAAGGTTATCCTTATATGTTGTTGAGGTTTCCTTTAGATAAGCTTGTTTAGATGGAGTTATGTAGACAAATGATTGTCGTACATAATAAGTAAATGGAACTCAAGAAACCAGGATTCAGATTTCCAGTTGAAATTGGTAGATACTTAGTGTCAAGTACAGCAAAGGCCAGGGCGATGGAAACTGAGATGCAACTAGTGACCATGAAACAATTCAAACGAAGACCAAGGTTTGATTACAGGGGTTTAAAAGACAAGATCAAAAGGAAGACCCAGTTTCATGAACCAATGGTTGAAGACATCTGGGTGAACTTAAGAATAGAAGAGGATATCAGAAGATTGGAATATAGTAGATTATCTGTGGAACAGATTGAGTATCTAAGTTTGGCTTATATTCTTGAAGACATGGTTGATAATGAAGAATTGATTGATCCTAGGTACAACATTGAATAGATTGTTGATTCTCCTCTTCCACCTATTCAATGGTCTCAGAAAGAATTGACTTCTTTAAGGAAAAGATTTGAACCTATATTGGCTAACACAAACAAGTGGTTAGAAGGTAAGGGGATTACTTTGAAATAATTCCTTACTGGATCAGAGACTGAAGTCCAAGAACAAATAGGCAAGAAGGTGGAGAATAGGACAAAGAATAAGAGTGACATTCCCTCTTCTTCTAAGACACATAAACCTAGGATCAAATTTGTATCTAAGAAGTCAAAGGCTGTAGAGAAAGAATCTGAGGTAGAAGAAATGGAAATTGAGAAACAAAATATTGATGAGCCAGCTGCCGAAGAAATGGAGTTTTAAAATAGATCAACAGAGGAGATAGGAGAAGAACAAAGGGATGAAGTTATGTCTCCATAGAAGAATGTACTATAGGATACTGGAGTCTCTTCTCCTTTGTATAACATACCTGTTTCAGTTCCTTTGTCTGTTTCACCTATCAACATCCCATCTTTTGAATCTCCATCACCCTCAAAAATAATTTTTGATAATCCTCAAACTACTTTTGATGATGTTCTTCGTTCTTCTAGGTCCATTTCTAGTTTGTCCTCCTCATCTTTTGATATTGGAGATTCTTCAATATTTGATCACTTTGTATTAGGTTCTGAGCAAGTTTTAAATGTGACTATGTCAGGTGCAGTGTTTACTAATACTCCACCTATTTTTTCTACTTCTTGTGCTAGTACAGTTCTTGTAATACCAACAATGGAACCGGATCCGAATGTGAGTACTTCTGTGCTTCCTCCATGGTCGTCAGCATTTATGCCTAAAAGAAAGAAACAAGCCATCTCTCCAGATGACTTTGATTTTGGTAAGATGATGCCTGTTAAGGTTAAGACTTGAAAGAAGCCAAAAATTCTTTCTAGAGTGTTGGGAGACCAAGGGCACAAATTTGTGGAGATTGCAAGGCCCCCACCGGATGCTACCATAGAAAATTTCAATATGAGTGATTACTCTATTTCTAGAATTAAGCTGGGAAAAATAACACATGAGAGTACAAAGATTGACATGCAATCGGCAATGGATATTTTGATTCAGAAGTTTCATAAAGAAAAAGAGATGAAAGATCATTATAAAGCAGTGATAGAGCAATTAACTGCAGTGGAAAGGAAGATTACTTTGAATTTAGAATCAGTGACTCATGAGGCCATTTCTGTTGAAGATCCTATCATCCAAAAAGATGAAAAGAATCACCTTAAGGGAAAGTGCTTGAAGAATATTTGGAAAGGATGCGCACACAAGGAATCTCTCTTGTTACAGAGCTAGCTAAGAAAACAAGCAAAATGGAGAAAATCAGGGCAGAACTTAATGATTTGATTGATGCTATTTCTTAGGATATTGAGCATTTAGAGCAAAGTCATGATAAGTGAGTAGAAATGAGGAAGTTGAAAATAAGTGCCTTGATATCAATTGGTGTTATTCCAAATCGGGATTCATATACCGAGACTAAGGAGGCATTAACATATTGAAGTCGTGTGTTGAAAGATTTGATCAATGACTTAGAAACTGCAAGGAAGCTAAGTGACCAAAGTGACGTTAGTCTCTTACACAAGTTGGAGGAGCTGCCATGTAATTTGGTGTCAAAGGATAATCAATTTCTTTCTATAGAGGAGATGACCCAGGAATTTGAGAATATGTTTCAGAAGGAGTTTGAGGACAAAACATTTTTAGTAGCTTCCATGGATAATATTCTTGATAACCAGTTAACTTTAGATAATTTGAAGGCCAAGTTAACTAGCCATGCAAAATCAATTACCATAGTCAGAGATGCAATAGTCAGATCCTGGATGATTTTCAAGAACACAGTCACTCTAGATAGTTTGGGGATGCAAGCTACATTTACTATGTATGATTGCCACATGAAGAAAGAAGGTAGTGCAAGTTGAAGCAACTTTTTCATCACTTAGTTTATTTTCTTGTTTTCAGATGTACTTTTGAAATAGTTTTGGACATTTTTACATGTACTTTTCTCATATTTAATTACATGTAAAAACATAGGAAGTCCCAAATCAAAAAGGACTCCTTTGTTGAATAAGTCATAGTTAGTTGTTCTTTTCCTATTTTTTCTCTCAGTTTCTCCTATAAATAAAGAGGGCCCCCATTGTAATTATCATCTTTTAGTTATTGAAGCCAAACTCTGCCAAATTGAAGAGCATTTTGATACTTTGTGTTCAAATTGTAAATCATATTTTATCAAGTGAATAGAAAAGCAAGTGATTGTTCAAGCTTTGTATTGGAATAGATTGTAGTATATTGGAAAGTGTTCTTATGTCCTTTTCCTTATGTTATCTTATCTACTTGATCAAATTGTAGTGTGAGTGTGGATAATCTAGGAGATGTTCTAAAGCTGATTTTGGAGACTTTGTGCTACAACAATTATCTTTAGTTTGTGATTTTATGTTTTGAAGTAAAAGATATTGGAAAGACTTTGAACTACTATTTTCTTTTGTGATCCTATGTTTTGTCATAGTATTCGGTGAAGACTTTGAGCTGCACCTTATCCTACTTGGTTCTAAATTGTAAATCAGTAAAAGGAGCAACGATAGGCTTTGTGCTCTTATGGGTTTCTTGGTTATTTTGATTTGTATTGTGAAAGTACTCTTTTATATTGTAAACATCATTTATTAAAAAAGAGAAATGGATGACATGGTTTCACCCTGAAATTAGTTTTTAGTGTAAATAAATTTGTAATAGTTAATAGGGAACCTCCCCTTGCTGAGAGGAGAGATTTATCTCATTACACTATGGTTGATATAACCATTTTGCCTTCAGTTAGTTGAAGACAAAATATTCACCCAACAGTTTTTGGTGACTCTATTGGGGAAGGAACGGGTAACTTGAAGCCTCATGCTCTGAGTTGAAGCACTACAGTTGTTTTCCATTGTTTCAAGCTATTTTCAAAATTTTGTTTAGTACATTACATTCTGGCAGACTCACGGTATACAAGAAGCAAGAGAGCTCAAGGTATTATTGATCCTGTATTTGAGTTGATGTAGCAAAATAACTTTGGTCTTTTGCCTCCACGACCTCGACTTCACTGAACTGGGATTTTTCCTCCTACTAACACCAAGTCTTCAATACCAGGGGAAGCTTCTAGTTCTAGTACTAATAGAGTTTTTTCTGTTCATATTCCATTGAGGTTTGTTATCCCACCCTTTAATCAGTGCACCATGGTAGCTCAAGGCCCTTGGGGTACCACTTTTAGTCCTTTGTATTTAACTCCACCATTGCATGAACTACCTCGTAGTTTGAGGAAGAATTTTCCTAAGTTCTATGGCAATGGGAAAGTCCACCTAGATGAACACATTACAGCTTTCTACATAGATTGCGGTGTATTAGGTGTGGAACATGAAGATGTAGCAGTAAGACTTTTTGTGGAAACAATGCAAGGTGCTGCTGCAGATTGGTTTTACCATCTTCAAGCTCAAACTATAACAAGTTGGAACACTCTCAAGACCAAGTTCAAAGCCAGATTCAAACATGTAGAAGATGCACATGCCTTGTTAGAATAGTTAACGCAGATGAAGAAAGAGCCACATGAACCCATGCGAGACTTCATCGCTAAGTTCAATAAGATGACAAATAGGATGCCTACAACCGCTCAGCCAACGACAGAGAATCTTAAATGTTTCTTTATCAATACTCAGCTTCCTGAGGTAAGATTTCTGCTAAGGCAGGATGGCCCTGTAGATCTTCCCACAGCTTAAATTTTGGCTACGAAAGTTGAAGATGATCTTATCCTTGCGGGTAAGATAAGAAGAGATTCCAACAGAAATAGAGGTCAATCCTCTACTGATAATCCTTCCACAAGCACCACAGATCCTATGGTGCAAAAGTTAGCAAATGAGTTGGTAGCTTTGAAAAGGCAAATGTCTCAAGGTATGTCTGCTCCTCCTTGTTATAGGGATATACCAAGGAGAACATTCCAAACAATTCATATCAAGGCAATGCTGCCAGAAATCAAGGGCAACAAAATTGTCTTCCACCCACACAGGGGAAGCTCATCATTGAAGCAGAACTGGTCAACTCAGCAGTTGGCTATTATGAAGCAGAACGTGACCATTCTTTCCAACCTGAGTTGGATCAGGAGAATAATGCTAACCTCTTTACAGAGGGAGAAGAAGAGTTAACTGGCAACTCTGCCATTAGTTTTCTGAGTTACCAAGATGAAGCAGGAAGAGAAGAAGTGTATGATGGAGCATACGTTGTTTATACCAGGTCCCAAAATCAGCCAAATCAGCAAGTTGATAAAGGAAAGACAAGAGAGGAACCTCAGTTGGTTATCTCAATTGCCAAATGGGGAACTCCATTGCCTTTTCAATCAAAGAACTCGGTTGCTAATAAACAAGTAAGTTCACCTAATTATCCTATCTCTCCTGCTTTTGCTCCACAAACCAGTACTACTCTGACTAAAACCCGGAATGATGGATTTTCTTCCTCTGTATCTAGTTCATTTTAGCTTTTTGATATTATAGATCATGCTAGGAAAATGAAGATCCAAATGTCTGAGGTGGAGTACTTACAAGATAACCCTGAACAGTTTGATAGTTTAGCTGAATATGTAAAAAATAAGGCTACCCCTACGGGGCAAGATTCTTCCAAAACCACTCATGACTCGTCTAAAAACAAATCTACCCAAAATAATTTAGTCACTACTCCCCTTGTTGCTCTAGGGAAAATAGAACCTTTCTATGTCTCTCTATTGGTCAATGGTCATAAGTTAAGCAATTGTATAATAGACTTTGGGGCTTCTGATAACGTCATGCCTGCTAAGGTGGCAGACGTCCTTAGTCTCACCTTAACCAAGACCTTTGGGAGATGTTTCTCCATGGAAAATAAGCAAGTGTCGTTATTGGGTCAAATCAAAGATGCCCAATTTGCATTTGTAGCCTTTCCAGACAAAGAGGATCAAGATGACTGTTCTAGTGGCTGATGTTCTAGCTTCTTATGGTATTTTGCTTGGGCGTAATTTCTATAAAGTTGTAGGTGGAGAATTGAACATGGATCTATCTGAAGCCAAGATACCTATTAAAGGAGTCATGCAAAAGTTGCTTCCTGAGAAGGAAGCAAAATACATAGTCACCCAAACTGAAAACCCGAAAGCTTAGATTTTGTTCGAGTTTTCAGGTATGGGTAACTATTTCCTATCCATAGAAAATCTTTCTAGTTCATCTGATGAAGATTCAGACAATTCAGTGGAGAATCAAAAGAGTATTCAGATGAAAGTATAGTGATGCCAGATTCTTCCTTCACTGATGAAGATGAATCTTCTGGGCAAATAAATTCCAAAAAATCAAATTCTAATGAGGTTTGGGTTTTAGAATTTGATGGCAGTTATTCTTCTACTGGTTCTGGAGCCGGAATTGTTCTGATATCTCCACAAGGTGATATTTTCCCTTTCTCATACAAGCTGCAATTCAACAATACCAATAATACCACGAAGTATGAATCATTATTACTCAGCATGGAAGTTGCTCGGGTTAAAGGTATTAAAAATCTTCATGCTCAAGGAGATGCCGAACTAGTTGTTTGCCAAGTGAGAAATTTATATCAGACCAAAAATGAAAGGTTGAAACATTATCACAATCGCATATGGGATTGCATTGAAATTTTTGACACTTTTGATATTTCTGTGGTACCTAGAGAGTTTAATGATCATGTAGATTCATTAGCTATCTCTGCAACTCTTATGGCTCCCCATAAGGACTTCAAAGGTAACAAGTACACAATTGAGTTGGTTTTCTGACCAAGTGTACCAGATAATGCTGACCATTGGCAGGTGTTCAATGGTGATAATCAAATCATAGCTTTCTTGGAAAAGATGGATAGCTTTGATGAGCTCTATTTTGAAGGTAGTGAATCTCCACCACAGGAATACGTTTCTAAAATAGATTCACAAACTGGTGAAGAGTTTCTTCAACTAAAAGGAATGAGATTCCAAAAGATTTGGTTTCCCTAGAAAAGCTATTTGATAAGCATGACAGATACATTAAATAGCAGCAACAACTTGATTCAAGTTCATATATGGAATTTAAACAAGTAAATTTGAGTTTTGAGGCAGATCCCAAAATGGTCAACATTGGGAAGTGTTGCACTGCCGATGAGAAATTTAAATTCACTACACTTCTTCGCCATTACATTGATGTTTTGGCATATTCTTATGATGATCTAAAGTCTTTCAGACCTAAGGAGATTCAACATGAAATCCCTCTCAAGGTTGGGTCATTGCCTCACAAGCAGAAACAGAGGCAATATAATCCCAAAATATCAGGTACTATTCTTTCTGAAATTCAAAAAATGTTGAATGCAAGAATAATCTTTCTTATTCATCATTCTACCTAAATCACAATTATTGTCCCTGTAAGAAAGAAGAATGGAGAAATCCATATATGTGTTGACTTCATAAATCTCAACCAGTCTTCTTTAAAAGATAGCTACCATTTGCCTATTATGGACCAAGTGTTGCAAACTGTAACTGGTTCAAAGATGCTGTCTATGTTAGACGGTTTTTCAGGCTATAATCAAGTAGAGGTCAATGAAGTAGATCAATACAAGAGTGCCTTCACAACACCTTGGGGTACATTTGCATATCGCAGGATGCCATTTGGTTTGATCAATGCTGGTGCTACTTTCCAGGGAGCAATGGACCTCATTTTCAAAGATGAGATGGGGAAATTCATTGTGGTATATCTTGATGACTTGACCATTTTCTCCAAACAACGTCAAGATTGTGTATATCATTTGAGACAGGTGCTGGAAAGATGTCGACAAAATGGTATTTCTCTTAATTCCAAGAAATCAATTTTTGGGGTTACGGAGGGTAAGCTTCTCGGTCATGTTGTGTCTAGAGAAGGTACTAAAATTGACTCAGAAAGAGTCAAGTCTATCCAAAGTCTTACTTTGCCATCTAGTAAGACTACAGTTCATTCTTTCTTCAAAAAGGTGAATTTTTTGCAGAGATTCATTCTGGAATTCACGGAGAAAACCCGTCACATTGTCGATAGGATGAAGGGTGAGACTACTTTCCATTGGAGTGTGGAAGGTAAAGCAGCATTTGAGGACATCAAGAGGGCCATAGCTCATGCTTTGGTTCTAGTTTGTGTTGATTATACCAAGGATTTCATAGTATACAGTTATGCTTTCGAGCATTCACTTTCAGCCATTCTTGTTTAGTAGAATGAGGAAGGTGTGGAATCTCCTATTTCATTTATGAGTTGTCCTCTAAAGGCTCATGAAGTGAAATATTCAAATATGGAGAAACATGTCTATGTTGTGGTCAAGGTGGTAAAGCATTTCCAGTTTTATATTTTGAATTCACATACTATTGTTTTGGTGCCACACAAACCAGTGAAGTCGATCCTGACTCAACAAGAGTTTGGAACAAAAGAGGCAATTGGATTACCAAGATTCAAGAGTTTGATCTTGATATCAAACCTACCAAGCTTGTGCATGGCAGAGGTTTGTGTCAGTTGATTGTCGACAATGTACCAAAAGAAATAGGAGATGAAGAAGTAGTTGGGGATATGCCAATTGTTCTTTTTGTCACTACTACAGATGAGTGGTATTCAAATATTTCTCATTTTCTTACCTATGGTGAGTGTCCTTCTCATCTATCCTATAAGGAGAAAAGAACTATCAAATTGAAGGCTACGAACTATGTATTGTGGGACAATGGTTTGTATAAAAGAAGTCTTGATGGAGTTTTTCTTGGTTGTGTGGATAAATCACAACAAAACAGACTTCTGGAGTCTTTTCACAATTTGGCTTGTAGAAGACTTTTTTTTACGCCTGTGACAGCTCATAAGATTATGTGGGCTAGGTACTATTGGCCCACACTATTTCAGGATGCGTACAATTGGGTACGTAGGTGTGAGTTATGTCAATAGTTTGTTGGAAGGCCTAAGTTGGTTGCACTACCTATCAAGCCAGTTGTAATTGAAGAACCTTTTTAGCAATGGGGCATTCACTTCATTGGTACTGTGAACCCACTGTCAAGTGCGAGACACAACTTTGTTCTCATCACAACTGATTATTTTACCAAGTGGGTGGAGGCCATCCCAGTAAAGTATGCTACTTCTGAAGTGGTATGTAATTTTCTTAAGGAAAATATTATTTCTTAGTTTGGAGTTC
Organism: Cunninghamia lanceolata; assembly: GCA_027924645.1. Lineage (NCBI taxonomy): Eukaryota > Viridiplantae > Streptophyta > Pinopsida > Cupressales > Cupressaceae > Cunninghamia > Cunninghamia lanceolata. The sequence continues at coordinate 1,300,278 of BSBN01001207.1, forward strand.
CAAACAAAGTTGTAGCTGATAATGCTACTTGTTTCTCTTCCAACGAGATTACTAGCTTTTGCTATGAACATGGGATCATTCTTTCTCACTCTTCAGACTATTATTTGCAAGGAAATGGTCAGGCAGAATCTAGTAACAAAAATTTGGTTACCATTATCAAGAAACTGGTGGAAGATAATCAGAGAACTTGGCATAAAGCATTGTTTGATGTTTTATGGGCAGATAGGATTACCCCCAAAAGAGCAATAGGTATGTCACCATTTCAGCTTCTGTACAGTCTGAATGTAGAGATACCTAATACTTTGGAATTGTCGGCATTAAAGTTGGCAAAGGTAGTAGAAGATAGAACTTTTGAAAGTTCTATTGACAAAAGCATCATGTATCTCACTGAACTTGAAGAACAAAGGGATATGGTAGTAGACCATATTGCTGAACATCAAAGTCAGGTGAAGAAACTCTTTGACAAGAAATCAAAGGCTTGTGAGTTTCAAATTGGAGATCAAGTCTTGTTATGGAACAAGAGGAGAGAGCCAAAAGGGATGCATGGGAAGTTTGATTCCCTATGGAGAGGCTCATTCATCATTCATCAACTTTGTGGTGAAAATAGCTTCTTGTTGGAGTATCTGGATGGAACACCATTCTTGCTACCTCACAGTGGACAATATTTGAAACACTTTAATCCTTGAAGTATTAGATAAGTCCATTTGTACATATTATATAGTTTTGTGTTTTTATTTTACATTTTCATTTAGTCTTTGGTGTCATTTTCTTTTTGGTAGCTTGACTCTGTGGCCCAATGGCATAGATGAAAGCACTTAGAGACTAGATTCTTCTCCCTTCAAACGTTTCAAAGTTTGATTGAAGGAAGTTCCCCAGTTAGAGCTAGCTATTGTTCTCAAAATCAGCTACGCTCATTTTTGTAGACAACCCCTACAAAACTTATCCATTTCGTAGCCTACACTCTAAGTTTGCTTATCAAGACAAGTCCTCTTGGCCTCGCATGAAGTCCTCTAACATCATTGAAATGGTTTGTGACATTCCCTTGGGCTGATTTCTCGAAAACCCTGAAAGTCGACTAGGTTGTAAGCTTGTCAAAATATCAATTTTGACTATTTTGGTGGTGTTAGAAAATTTTTGTCTTCACATGTAATAGCGGTCAAAATTACCGCTCTTACATGTGCTTTGTTGTTGAACATGTAATGTCAGCCAAAATTCCCACCTCTACATGTTTTATTTGTCTTGTTTTTGATAAATATGTATGAGCGGCAAATTTTGCCACCCATGCATGTTTCTTGTTGTTCAATCATGTGCAATAGCAGTTAAAATTGTTGTTGGAGCATGTATTTTAAGTCTGTCGATGCCATGTGTAATGGCGAGGTTTTTCGTCACTCTGACATGACCCAGTGCATTTGTAGTGTTGGCATTTTTTACCGCCCAAGCAGATCCCGCAAGATCGACCAACTTGGAGTATGCATTAATGGCACTCGTGCCATGTTTAATGCATGACCTTAGATTTAAAGCATTTATTCTCGTTCTAATTTGCTTATTACTCATTTTAGAAACCTTTAAACGAGATTGAAATCTCTTTCATGCCAGATTTCTTCATAAAGCTCACGTGGACTCCGGATCTAAACTATCGTTATTTCTTGACTGCATCTAGTGTTTGGTAGACCAGGTAAGTCATTGTTTTATTTGTCTTGATTTCGCTTTGAACACTAGGGTTTTGGTATGAATTGAATGTTTTTTGCTTTAATTTCAGTTTCAATTTTATGACTAGTAAAATCGTAGAATGGCGGTGTGTTTTCCTCTTTTTTTGTTTAAAACCCTAGTTTTTCCTCTAGGTTTTGAATGCATTGTTACAATGGGTCAGTGTATTTTCTGCCCATGTAAAACTTAGGGTTTTTGGCCAGTGTTTTTTCCTTTTAGATGAGAGGGCAGCAGGAACTACTGCCTTCATATTCCTTTGTTTCTTGTGTTGACAACCCATGTAAGGGTAGCATTTTCTGCCACCCCTACATGGGCCTTGTATCGTTCTCCTTTACATGTAATGGCAGTTAAATCCGCTGCCATTACACAAACCCATCTACTTCCTCAATGTGTGTTAGCAATAGAAAACCCTGCTCTCACATACAGAGTTTTCAAACACATGTAAGGGCGGTAAATTTTGCCACCCCTACATCAAAGTGTTATCCAAAGCATGTGCAATGGCAACAAATTTTGTCGACCTTGCACATACATTAATATCACTCCTAAACCTGCAAAAGTGACATATTTTTCCACCAATCCACTTAAAGAAATTTTCAATCTACATGCAGGGTCAGCAAAATTTTCCACCCTGACACCTATAGTTTATCCCTCAAATGCAAGGGCGGCAAATTTTGTCACCCGTGCATTCACTCTCTCAAATTTTGCTAACTCTGGAAGATTTTCAAATTTACTTTCGTGAGCCCGCTTTCCTCTATTTTTTTTACCTGCTTGCACTCTAGCCCTTTCAATCTTATCCTAGTAGTCATGATCATCAACATGCAATTTTCCAAGATTGCTAGTATTTCCACTAATGGCATGATCATGCCTTTTGTTGTAGTTTCTTCTGCAGATTTTCTCTCTTCATTGACACTCATTCTGGTGTTTGTTTTTCAAATGATTAAGCTGTCTCCAAAAAGTCGAAAGCAATGAAGTATAAGTATCAGGGTGTTTTTCCAATCACCTCAATTACCTCCAATGTTGATGATATTCGGGATACTGAGATTGGCCATGTAGACATGGCTGAGTTCATAGAAAGAACTAAGTCTACTAACCCTAGTTCTGTAATGAAGAAGATTGTTGATAGCAATATTCACTTGGTGTCATCTTTCCCAGTGGTAGCTCATAATATAGAGTTTGTTCTGTAATGTGCTCAATTCTACAACAAAGACACTAGGGTAGTGGTGGATGGGAATGGCAATGTGATCATCAGATTGGATTTGGAATTCATTGATAAAGTTTTCATGTGTCCTGCTGCTACAGAGATTGTGAAACTAGATTTTGCTGAGGCTCAAAAATAATATGACAAGAATTTTGAGAAGGCTAAGAAGACAATTAACACCAATTGGCTTAAGACTTCAAGGTCAAATATCCAGGTGGCAAAGGAGTTTCCAAAAAGTGATTTTATTGAGGAGGTTAGTGATCTCATAACTCTTCTTAGTAGGATAAGGGGGCTGGCTTCTTCCTCTCTTTTCCAGGAATAGATGTGCCCTTTTATCAAGGTTATACTTCAAGGCAAGCAAGCCATCTTATGGGCTGAACAAATCAGTAATGCTCTGCATGAGCAATTGACTAAGGTATCCACTACTTTCAAATTCTATGACTTTTTACCTTGTGTATATAGCAGCCTCAATGAGGATCTTTCCTGGTTTGACATCCGAAGGAGATAAGAGAGTGGTTCTTGTGTATCAATTCTATCCTCAGCTGACGTTGAAAGGTTCAATTCATCATTTTAGGAGAGTCAATGATGCTTTCTTTGCAGTGTTCTTATCTCTTTTTGACCCTCAGTTATAGCAAAGAAGAGTTTCAGATGAAGCTTGGTTAGTTGTGAATGATTATGGGTGCATGTTCTTACAATTTCAGACTTTCTCATATTTAAGGGTTGGCTTTTTCCAAGGTTATCCTTATATGTTGCCGAGGTTTTCTTCAAATAAACTTGTTCTAATGGAGTTATGTAGACAAGTGATTGCCATACATAATAAGAAAATGGAACTCAAGAAACTAGGATTCAAAATTCTAGTTGAAATTGGCAGATACTCAGTGTCAACTGCAGCAAAGGACAGGGTGATGGAGATCGAGATGCAGCTAGTGACCATGAAACAGTTCAAACAAAGACCAAGGTTTGATTATAGGGGTGTAAAAGACAAGATCAAAAGGAAGACCTAGTTTCATGAACCAATGGTTGAAGACATCTGGGTGGACATAAGGATAGAAGAGGATATCAGAAAATTGGACTATAGAAGATTATCTCTAGAACAGATTGAGTATCTAAGTTTGGCTAATATTCCTGAAGACATGGTTGATAATGAAGAATTTATTGATCCTAGGTACAACACTGAATAGATTGTTGATTCTCCTCTTCCACCTATTCAATGGTCTCAGAAAGAATTGACTTCTTTAAGGAAAAGATTTGAACCTATATTGGCTAACACAAACAAGTGGTTAGAAGGTAAGGGGATTGCTTTGAAAGAATTCCTTACTGGATCAGAGACCGAAGTCCAAGAACAAACAGGCAAGAAGGTGGAGAATAGGACAAAGAATAAGAGTGACATTCCCTCTTCTTCTAAGACACATGAACCTAGGATCAAATTTGTGTCTAAGAAGTCAAAGGTTGTAGAGAAAGAATCTAAGGTAGAAGAAATGGAAATTGAGAAACAAAATACTAATGAGCTAGCTGCCGAAGAAATGGAGGTTGAAAATAGATCAACAGAGGAGATAGGAGAAGAACAAAGGGATGAAGTTATGTCTCCATAGAAGAATGTACCATAGGATACTTGAGTCTCGTCTCCTTTGTCTAACATACCTGTTTCAGTTCCTCTATCTATTTCACCTATCAACATCCCATCTTCTGAATCTCCATCACCCTCAAAAATAATTTTTGGTAATCCTCAAACTTCTTTTGATGATGTTCTTTGTTCTTCTGGGTCCATTCCTAGTCTGTCCTCCTCATCTTTTGATATTGGAGATTCTTCAATATTTGATCACTTTGTATTAGGTTCTGAGCAAGTTTCAAATGTGAATGTGTCAGGTACAATGTTTACTAATACTCCACCTATTGTTTCTACTTACAATGCCAGTATAGTTCCCATAACACCAACAATGGAACCGGATTTGAATGTGAGTACATCTATCCTTCCTCCATGGTTGTTAGCATATATGCCTAAAAGAAAGAAACAAGCCATCTCTCCAGATGACTTTGATTTTGGTAAGATGGTGGCTGTTAAGGCTAAGACTCAAAAGAAGCCAAAAATTCATTCTAGAGTGTTGGGAGACAAAGGGCACAAATTTGTGGAGATTGCAAGGCCCCCACAAGATGCTACCATAGAAAATTTCAGTATGAGTGATTACTCTATTTCTAGAATTAGTTGGGAAAAATAACACATGAGAGTACAAAGACTGACATGCAATCGGCAATGGATATTTTGGTTCAGAAGTTTGATAAAGAAAAAGAGATGAAAGATCATTATAAAGCAATGGTAGAGCAATTGACTGCAGTGGTAAGGAAGATTACTTTGAATTCAAAATCAGTGACTCCTAAGGTTGTTTCTATTGAAGATCCTATCATCCAAAAAGCTAAAAAGACTCACCTTAAGGGAAAAGTGCTTGAAGAATATTTGGAAAGGATGCGCACATAGGGAATATCTCTTCTTACAGAGCTAGTTGAGAAAACAAGCAAAATGGAGAAAATCAGGGTAGAACTTGATGATTTGATTGATGGTATCTCTTAGGATATTGAGCATTTAGAGCAGAGTCATTATAAGTTGGTAGAAATGAGGAAGTTGAAAATAAGTGCTTTGATATCAATTGGTGTTATTCCAAATTAGGATTCATATACTGATACTAAGGAGGCATTGACATATCAGAGTTGTGTGTTGAAAGATCTGATCAATGACTTAGAAACTGCAAGGAAGCTAAGTGACCAAAGTGACGTTAGTCTCTTACACAAGTTGGAGGAGCTGCCATGCAATTTGGTGTCAAAGGATAATCAATTTCTTTCTATAGAGGAGATGACCTAGGAATTTGAGAATATGTTTCAGAAGGAGTTTGAGGACAAAACATTTTCAGTAGCTTCCATGGATAATATTCTTGATAACCAATTAACTTTAGATAATCTGAAGGCCAAGTTAACTAGCCATGCAAAATCAATTACCATAGTCAGAGATGCAATAGTCAAAGGCTGGATGATTTTCATGAACATAGTTAGTCCAGATAGTTTGGGGATGCAAGCTACATTTACTATGTATGATTGCCACATGAAGAAAGAAGGCAGTGCAAGTTGAAGCAACTTTTTCATCACTTAGTTTATTTTCTATTTTTTAGATGTACTTTTGAAATAGTTTTGGACATTTTTACATGTACTTTTCTCATATGTAATTACATGTAAAAACATAGGAAGTCCCAAATCAAAAAGGACTCCTTTGTTGAATAAGTCATAGTTAGTTGTTCTTTTCCTATTTTTGCTCTTAGTTTCTCCTATAAATAAAGAGGACCCCCCATTGTAATTATCATCTTTTAGTTATTGAAGCCAAACTCTGCCAAATTGAAGAGCATTTTGAGACTTTGTGTTCAAATTGTAAATCATATTTTATCAAGTGAATAGAAAAGCAAGCGATCATTCAATCTTTGTATTGGAATAACTTGTAGTATATTGGAAAGTTTTCTTATGTCCTTTTCCTTATGCTATCTTATCTACTTGATCAAATTGTAGTGTGAGTGTGGATAATCTAGGAGATGTTCTGAAGCTGATTTTGGAGACTTTGTGTTACAACAATTATCTTTAGTTTGTGATTTTATGTTTTGAAGTAAAAGATATTGGAAAGACTTTGAACTACTATTATCTTTTGTGATCATATGTTTTGTTGTAGTATTCAGTGAAGACTTTGAGCTGCACCTTATCCTACTTGGTTCTAAATTATAAATCAGTAAAAGGAGCAATGATAGACTTTGTGCTCTCGTGGGTTTCTTGGTTATTTTGATTTGTATTGTGAAAGTACTCTTTTATATTGTAAACATCATTTCTGATAAAAAAGAAATGGATGACATGGTTTCACCCCGAAATTAGTTTTTAGTGTAAATAAGTTTGTAATAGTTAATAGGGAACCTCCCCTTGCTGAGAGGAGATATTTATCTCATTACATTGTGGTTGATATAACCATTTTTCCTTCAGTTAGTTGAAGACAAAATATTCACCCAACAATTTTTGGCAACTCTACTAGGGAAGGAATGTGCAACTTGAAGCCTCACTCTCTGAGTTGAAGCACTACAGTTCTTTTCCATCGTTTCATGTTGTTTTCAAAATTTTGTTGAGTACATTGCATTCTGGTAGACTCACGGTATACAAGAAGCAAGAGAGCTCAAGGTATTATTGATCCTGTATTTGAGTTGATGCAGCAAAATAACTTTGGTCTTTTGCCTCCATGACCTCGACTTCACTGAACTGGGAGTTTTTCTCCTACTAATGCCAGGTCCCCAGTACTAGGTGAAGCTTCTAATTCTAGTACTAACAGAGTTTTATCTATTCGTATTCCATAGAGGTTTGTTATCCCACCCTTTATTCAGCGCACCATGGCAGCCCAAGGCCCCTGGGGTAACACTTTTGGTCCTTTGAATTTAACTCCACCATTGCATGAACTACCTCATAGTTTGAGGAATAATTTTCCTAAGTTCTATGGTGATGGGAAAGTCCACCCAGATGAACACATTGTAGCTTTCTGCATAGCTTATGGTGTATTAGGTGTGGAACATGAAGATGTAGTAGTAAGACTTTTTGTGGAAGCACTGCAAGGTACTATTGCAGATTGGTTTTACCATCTTCAAGATCAAACTATAATGAGTTGGAACACTCTCAAGACCAAGTTTGAAGCTAGATTCAAACCTGTGGAAGATGCACATACCTTGTTAGCACAGCTAACACAGATGAAGAAAGAGCCACATGAACCCATGTGAGACTTCATCGTTAAGTTCAATAAGTTGAACAACATGATTCCTACAAGTGCTCAGCCAACGACAGAGAATCTTAAATGTTTCTTTATCAATACTTAGCTTCCCGAGGTAAGCTTTCTGCTAAGTAGGACTGGCCCTGCAAATCTTCCCATAGCTTGAATTTTGGCTACAGAAATTGAAGATGATCTTATCCTTGTGGGTAAGATAAGAAGAGATTCCAATAGAAATAGAGGTCAATCCTCTACTGATAATCCCTCCACAAGCACCACATATCCTATGGTGCAAAAGTTAGCAAATGAGCTGCTAGCTTTGAAAAGACAAATGTCTCAAGGTATGTCCGCTCCTCCTTCTTATAGGGATATACTAAGGAGAACATTTCCTAATAATTCATATCAAGACAATGCTGCCAGAAATCAAGGGCAACAAAATCGTCTTCCACCCACATAGGGGAAGCTCGCCATTGAAGTAGCGCCGGTCAACTTAGTAGTTGGCTATTATGAAGCAGAACATGACCATTCTTTCCAAACCGAGTTGGATCAGGAGAATAATGCTAACCTCTTTGCAGAAGGAGAAGAAGAGTTAGCTGGCGACTCTACCATTGGTTTTCTGAATTACCAAGATGAAGTAGAAAGAGAAGGAGAAGTGTATGATGGAGCATACACTATTTTTACCAGGTCCCAAAATTAGCCAAATCAGCAAGTTGATAAAGGAAAGACAAGAGAGGAACCTCAGCCAATTATCTCAATTGCCAAACAGGGAACTCTGTTGCCTTTTCAATCAAAGAACTTGGTTGCTAATAAACAAGTTCACCTAACCATCCCATCTCTCCTGCTTTTGCTACACAGACCAGTACTACTCTGACTAAAACCCAAAATGATGGATTTTCTTCCTCTGTATCTAGTTCATTTCAATTTTTTGATATTATAGATCATGCTAGGAAAACCAAGATCCAAAAGTTTGAGGTGGAGTACTTACAAGATAACCTTGAACAATTTGATATGTTAGGAAAGATTCTTCCAAAACCACCCATGACTCATCAAAAACAAATCTGCCCAAAATAATTTAGTCACTACTCCCCTTGTTGCTCTAGGGAAAATAGAACCTTTCTGTGTTTCTCTATTGGTCAATGGTCATAAGTTAAGCAATTGTATAATAGACTCTGAGGCCTCTGATAACGTCATTCCTGCTAAGGTGGCAAATGCCCTTGGTCTCACCTTAACCAAGACCTTTGGGAGATGTTTCTCAATGGAAAATAAGCAATTATCATTATTGGGTCAAATCAAAGATGCCCAATTTGCATTTGCAGCCTTTCCAGACAAGAGGACCAAGATGACTGTTCTAGTGGCTGATGTTCCAGCTTCTTATGGCATTTTGCTTGGGCATAACTTCTGTAAAGATGTAGGCAGAGAATTGAACATGGATCTATCCAAAGCCAGGAAACCTATTAAAGGAGTCATGCAAAAGTTGCTTCTTGAGAAGGAAGCGAAATATAGTCACCCAAACTAAAAACCCGAAAGCTTAAATTTTGTTCAAGTCTTCAGGTATGGGTAACTATTTCCTATCCACATAAAATCTTTCTAGTTCATCTGATGAAGATTCAGACAATTCAGATGGAGAATTAGAAGAGTATTCAAATGAAAGTACAGATGAAAGTATAGTGATGCTAGATTCTTCCTTCACTGATGAAGAGGAATCTTCTGGGAAAAGAAATTCCAAAAAATCAAATTCTAATGAGGTTTGGGTTTTAGAATTTGATGGCAGTTGTTCTTCTACCGATTTTGCAGCTGAAATTGTTCTAATATCTCCATAAGGTGATATTTTCCCTTTCTCATATAAGCTACAATTTGACAATACCAATAATACTACGGAGTATGAATCATTATTACTCGGTATGGAAGCTGCTCGGGTTAAAGGTATTAAAAATATTCATGCTCAAGGAGATACCAAACTAGTTGTTTGCCAAGTGAGAAATTCATATCAAACCAAAAATGAAAGGTTGAAACATTATCGCAATCATGTATGGGATTGCATTGAAAGTTTTGACGCTTTTGATATTTCTGCGGTACCTAGAGAGTTTAATGATTGTACAGATTCATTAGCTGTCTCCGCAACTCTTATGGTTCCCCATAAGGACTTCAAAGGTAACAAGTACACAATTGAGTTGGTTTTCTAACCAAGTGTACTAGATAATGCTGACCATTGGCAGGTGTTCAATGGTGATAATCAAATCATAGCTTTCTTGGAAAAGAAAGATAGCTTTGATGAGCTCTATTTTGAAGGTAGTGAATCTCCACCACGGGAATATGTTTCCAAAATAGATTCACAAACTGGTGAAGAGTTTCTTCAACTAAAAGGGAATAAGATTCCAAAAGGTTTGGTTTACCTAGAAAAGCTATTTGATAAGCATGACAGATACATTAAATAGCAGCAACAACTTGATTCAAGTTCATCTATGGAATTTAAACAAGTAAATTTGAGTTTTGAGGCAGATCCCAAAATGGTCAACATTGGGAAGTGTTGCACTGCCGATGAGAAATTTAAATTCACTACACTTCTTCGCCATTACATTGATGTTTTGGCATATTCTTATGATGATCTAAAGTCTTTTAGACCTAAGGAGATTCAACATGAAATCCCTCCAAGGTTGGCTCATTGCCTCATAAGCAGAAATAGAGGAAATATAATCCCTAAATATCAGGTACTATTCTTTCCAAAATTCAAAAAATGTTGAATGAAAGAATAATCTTCCCTATTCATCATTCTAACTGGATCACGAATATTGTCCTTGTAAGAAAGACGAACGGAGAAATCCATATTTGTGTTGACTTCATAAATCTCAACCAGTCTTCTTTAAAAGATAACTACCCTTTGCCTATTATGGACCAAGTGTTGCAAACTATAATCTATGTTAGACAATTGTTTAGGCTATAATCAAGTAGAGGTCAGCGAAGCAGATCAATACAAGACTGCCTTCATAATACCTTGGGGCACATTTGCATATTGTAGGATGCCGTTTGGTTTGATCAATGCTAGCGCTACTTTCCAGAGAGCAATGGACCTCACTTTCAGAGATGAGATGGGGAAATTCATTATGGTATATCTTGATGACTTGACAATTTTCTCCAAACAATGTCAAGACCATGCATATCATTTGGGATAGGTGTTGGAAAGATGTCGACAAAATGGTATTTCTCTTAATCCCAAGAAATCCGTTTTTGGGGTTACGGAGGGTAAGCTTCTCGGTCATGTTGTGTCTAGAGAATGTACTAAAATTGACTTAGAAAGAGTCAAGTCTATCCAAAGTCTTACTTTGCTTGCTAGTAAGACTACAATTCACTCTTTCTTCGAAAAGGTGAATTTTCTATGGAGATTCATTCCAAAATTCGTAGAGAAAACCTGTCACATTGTCAACATGATGAAGGGTAAGACTACTTTCTATTGGAGTACGGAAGGTAAAGCAACATTTGAGGACATCAAGAGGGCCATAGCTCATGCTCTGGTTATAGTTTGTCCTAATTATACCAAGGATTTCATAGTATACAGTTATGCTTCCAAGCATACATTTCATCCATTCTTGTTCAATAGAATGAGGAAGGTGTGGAATCTCCTATTTCACTTATGAGTTGTCCTATGAAAGCTCATGAATTGAAATATTCAAATATGGAGAAACATGCCTATGTTGTGGTCAAGGTGGTAAAGCTTTTCCGGTTTTATATTTTGAATTCACATACTATTGTTTTGGTGCCAGACACAACAATGAAGTCGATCCTGACTCAACAAGAGTTTGGAACCAAAAGAGGCAATTCGATTGCCAAGATTCAAGAGTTTGATCTTGATATCAAACCTACCAAGCTTGTGCATGGCAGAGGTTTGTGTCAGTTGATTTCTAACAATGTACTAAAAGAAACAGGAGATGAAGAAGAAGTTGAGGATATGCCAACTGTTCTTTTTGTCACTACTATAGATGAGTGGTATTCAAATATTTCTCATTTTCTTACCTATGGTGAGTGTCCTTCTCATCTATCCTATAAGGAGAAAAGAACTATCAAATTGAAGGTTGCGAACTATGTCTTGTGGGACAATGGTTTGTATAAAAGAAGTCTTGATGGAGTTTTTCTCCATTGTGTGGATAAAGCACAACAAAATAGACTTCTAAAGTCTTTTCACAATTTGGCTTGTGGAGGAAATTTTTTTGTGCCTATGACGGCTCATAAGATTCTGTGGGCTAGGTACTATTGGCCCACACTATTTTAGGATGCGTACAATTGGGTACATAGGTGTGAGTTATGTCAATAGTTTGTTGGAAGGCCTAAGTTGGCTGCACTACCTCTCAAGCTAGTTGTAATTGAAGAACCTTTTCAGCAATGGGGCATTGACTTCATTGGTACTATGAACCCATCGTCAAGTGTGGGACACAACTTTGTTCTCATTGCAACTAAATATTTTACCCAGTGGGTGGAGGCCATCCCAGTAAAGCATGCTACTTCTGAAGTGGTATGCAATTTTCTTAAGGAAAATATTATTTCCCGGTTTGGAGTTCCAAACAAAGTTGTAGCTGATAATGCCACTTGTTTCTCTTCCAACGAGATTACTGGCTTTTTCTATGAACATGGAATCATTCTTTCTCACTCTTCAGACTATTATCTGCAAGGAAATGGTTAGGCAAAATCTAGTAACAAAAATTTGGTTACCATTATCAAGAAACTGGTGGAAGATAATCAGAGAACTTGGCATAAAGTGTTGTTTGATGCTTTATGGGTACACAGGATTACCCCCAAAAGAGCAATAGGTATGTCACCATTTCAGCTTTTGTATGGTTTGAATGTAGAGATACCTATTACTTTGGAATTGTCGGCATTGAAGTTGGCAAAGGCAGTAGAAGATAGAACTTTTGAAAGTTCTATTGAGAAAAGTATCATGTATCTCACTAAACTTGAAGAATAGAGGGCTATGGTAGTAGACTGTATTGCTAAACATCAAAGTCAGGTGAAGAAACTCTTTGACAAGAAAGCAAGGGCTTGTGAAAATACTTTAATCCTTGAAGTATCAGATAAGTCCATTTTTACATATTTTATAGTTTTGTGTTTTTATTTTACATTTTCATTTAGTCTTTGGTGTCTTTTTCCTTTTGGTAGCCTGACTCTATGGTCCAATGGCATAGATGAAGGCACTTAGAGACTGGATTCTTCTCCCTTCAAACGTTTCAAAGTTTGATTGAAGGAAGTTCCCTAGTTAGCTAGCTATTGTTCTCAAAATCAGCTACGCTCATTTTTGTAGATAACCCCTACAAAACTTGTCCATTTCGTAGCCTACACTCTAAGTTTGCTTATCAAGACAAGTCCTCTTGGCCTCATGCGAAGTCCTCTAACATCGTTGAAATAGTGTGTGACATTCCCTTAGGTTGATTTCTTGAAAACTGTGAATGTCGACTAGGTCGTATGCTTGTCAAAATATCAATTTTAAATATTTTGGGGGGGTTAGAAAATTTTTGTCTTCACATGCAATAGCGGTCAAAATTACTTCTCTTACATGTGCATTGTTGAACATGTAATGTCAGCCAAAATTCCCGCCTCTACATATTTTATTTGTCTTGATTTTTATAAACATGCATGAGCGGCAAATTTTGCCACCCATGCATGTTTCTTGTTATTCGATCATGTGTAATAGTAGTTAAAATCACCGCTGGAGCATGTCTTTTAAGTCTGTCGATGCCATGTGTAGTGGTGGGGTTTTTCGCTGTTCCGACATGACCTAGTACATTTGTAGTGTCGGCATTTTTTGCCACCCGAGCGGAACCCGTAAGATTGACCAACTTGGAGTATGCATTAATGGCACTCGTGCCATGTTTAATGCACAACCTTAGAGCCTTTTAAAGTGTTTATTCTCATTATAATTTGCTTATTACTCATTTTAGAAACCTTTAAACGAGATTGAAATCTCTTTCACGCCAGATTTCTTCACAAAGCTCACAGGGACTCTGGATCGAAATGATCGTTATTTCTTGATTGCATCTAGTGTTTGGTAGACTAGGTAAGTCATTATTTTATTTGTCTTGATTTTATTTTGAAAACTAGGGTTTTGGTATAAATTGAATGTTTTTTTCTTTAATTTTGGTTTCTCTTTTATGACTGGTAAAACCGTATAATGGCGGTGTATTTTCCTCTTTTTTTGTTTAAAACCCTAGTTTTTCATCTAGGCTTTGAATGCATTGTTACAATGAGTCGGTGTATTTTCCGCCCATGTAAAACTTAGGGTTTATGGCTAGCATTTTTGCCTTTTAGATGAGAGGGCGACATGAACCGCTGCCTTCACATTCCTTTGTGTCTTGTGTTGACAGCCCATGTAAGGGCAGCATTTTCTGCCGCACCTACATGGGCCTTGTACTATTCTACTTTACATGTAATGGTGGTTAAAGCCGCCACCATTACACAAAACCATCTACTTCCCTGATGTGTGTTAGCTGTAGAAAACCCCGCTCTCACATAACAAGTTTTCAAACACATGTAAGGGCGGTAAATTTTGCCGCCCCTACATCAAAGTGTTGTCCAAAGCATGTGCAATGGCGGCAAATTTTTCTGACCTTGCACATACATTTCAATCACTCCTAAACCTGCAAAAGCGATAGATTTTGCCGCCAATCCACTTAAAGAAATTTTTAATCTACATGTAGGGTCAGAAAAATTTGTCGCCCTGACACCTGTAGTTTATCACTCAAATGCAAGCGTAGCAAATTTTGCCGCTCGTGCATTCACTCTCTCAAATTTTTCTAACTCTGGAAGATTTTCAAATTTACTTTCCTGAGCCTGCTTTCATCCTTTTTTTTGACCTGCTTGCGCTCTAGCCCTTTCAAGCTTATCCCAGTAGTCATGATCATCGACATGCAATCTTCCCAGATTGCCAGTATTTCCCCTAATTGCATGATCGTGGCTTTTGTTACAGTTTCTTCTTTGGATTTTCTCTCTTCATCGACAATCCTTCTTTTTGTTTGTTTTTCAAATGACTAAGCTATCTCCAAAGAAGTCGAAAGCAATGAAGTATAAGTATCAGGGTGTTTTTCCAATCACCTCAGTTACCTCCAATGTTGATGATATTTGGGATACAAAGATTGGCCATGTAGACATGGCTGAGTTTGTGGAAAGAACTAAGTCTGCTAACCCTAGTTCTGTGATGAAGAAGATTGTTGATAGAAATATTAACTTGGTGTCAGTGGCAGCTCATAATACAAAGTTTGTTCTGAAATGTGCTTAGTTCTACAACAGAGACACTAGGGCAGTGGTGGATGTGAATGGCAATGTGATCATCAGATTGGATCCAAAATTTATTGATAAAGTTTTCATGTGTCTTGCTGCTACAGAGGTTACAAAACTAGATTTTGTTGAGGCTCAAAAAGAATATGACAAGAATTCTGAGAAGGCTAAGAAGACAATTAACACCAACTGACTTAAGACTTCAAGGTCAAACTTATCCAGGTGGCCAAGGAGTTTTCCCAGAAGTGATTTTATTAAGGAGGTTGGTGATTTCATAACTCTTCTTAGTAGGATAAGGGGGCTGGCTTCTTCCTCTCTTTTCCAGGAATGGATGTACCCTTTTATCAAGGTTATACTTCAAGGCAAGCAAGCCATCTTTTGGGGTGAACAAATCAGCAATGCTCTGCATGAGCAATTGACGAAGGTATCCACTACTTTCAAATTCTATATGACTTCTTACCTTCTATATATAGCAGCCTGAATGAGGATCTTTCCGAGTTTGACATCCAAAGGAGATAGGAGAGTGGTTCATGTCTATCAATACTATCCTCATCTGATGTTGAAAGGTTCAATTCATCATTTCAGGAGAGTAAATGATGCTTTCTTCATAGTGTTCTTGTGTCTTTTTTACCCTCAGTTAGAGCAAAGAAGAGTTTTAAACGAAGCTTGGTCAGTTGTGAATGATTATGTGTGCATGTTCTTGCAATTTCAGACTTTCTCATATTTAAGGGTTGTCATTTTCCAAGGTTATCCTTATATGTTGCTGAGGTTTCCTTCAAATAATCTTGTTTTGATGGAGTTATGTAGACAAATGATTGACGTACATAATAAGCAAATGGAACTCAAGAAACTAGGATTTAGATTTCCAGTTGAAATTGGCAGATACTCAGTGTCAACTGCAGCAAAGGCCAGGGTGATGGAGACTAAGATGCAGCTAGTGATCATGAAACAGTTCAAACGAACACCAAGGTTGGATTACAGGGGTGTAAAAGACAAGATCAAAAGGAAGACCCAGTTTCATGAACCAATGGTTGAAGACATCTAGGTGGACTTAACGATAGAAGAGGATATTAGAAGATTGAACTATAGCAGATTATCTCTGGAACATATTGAGTATCTACATTTGGCTGATATTCCTGAAGACATGGTTGATAATGAAGAATTGATTGATCCTAGGTACAACACTAAACAGACTGTTGATTCTCCTCTTTCACCTATTCAATGGTCTTAGAAAGAATTGACTTCTTTAAGGAAAAGATTTGAACCTATATTGGCTAACACAAACAATTGGTTAGAAGGTAAGGGGATTGCTTTGAAAGAATTCCTTATTGGATCAAAGACTGAAGTCCAAGAACAAATAGGCAAGAAGGTGGAGAATAGGACCAAGAATAAGAGTGACATTCCCTCTTCTTCTAAGACACATAAACCCAACATCAAATTTGTGTCTAAGAAGTCAAAGGCTGTAGAGAAGGAATCTGAGGTAGAAGAAATGGAGATTGAGAAACAAAATACTGATGAGCCATCTACCAAAGAAATGGAGGTTGAAAATAGATCAACAGAGGAGATAGGAGAAGAACAAAGGGATGAAGTTATGTCTCCATAGAAGAATGTACCATAGGATACTGGAGTCTCTTCTCCTTTGTCTAACATATCTGTTTCAGTTCCTCTATCTGTTTTACCTATCAACATCCCATCTTCTGAATCTCCATCACCCTCAAAAATAATTTTTGATAATCCTCAAACTGCTTTTGATGATGTTCTTCATTCTTCTAGGTCCATTCCTACTATGTCCTCCTCATCTTTTGATATTGGAGATTCTTCAATATTTGATCACTTTGTATTAGGTTCCCAGAAAGTTTCGAATGTGAATGTGTCAGGTGCAGTGTTTACCAATACTCCACCTATTGTTTCTACTTCCAGTACCAGTATAGTTCCTGTAACACCGACAATGGAACCGGATCTGAATGTGAGTACTTGTGTGCTTCCTCCATGGTTGTCAGCATATATGCCTAAAGGAAAGTAACAAGCCATCTCTCTAGATGACTTTGATTTTGGTAAGATGGTGGCTATTAAGGCGAAGACTCGAAAGAAGTGAAAAATTCTTTCTAGAGTGCTGGGAGACAAAGGGCACAAATTTGTGGAGATTGCAAGTCCCCCACAGGATGCTACCATAGAAAATTTCAGTATGAGTGATAACTCTATTTCTAGAATTGAGCTAGGCAAAATAACACATGAGATTGCAAAGACTGACATGCAATCGGTAATGGATATTTTGATTCATAAGTTTGATAAAGAAAATGAGATGAAAGATCATTATAAAGCAATGGTAGAGCAATTGACTGCAGTGGTAAGGAAGATTACTTTGAATTTAGAATCAATGACTCCTGAGGCCTGTTGAAGATCTTATCATCCAAAAAGCTAAAAAGACTCACCTTAAGGGAAAAGTGCTTGAAGAATATTTGGAAAGGATGCGCACATAGGGAATCTCTCTTCTTACAGACCTAGTTAAGAAGACAAGCAAAATGAAGAAAATCAAGGCATAACTTGATGATTTGATTGATGCTATTTCTCAAGATATTGAGCATTTAGAGCAGAGTCATGATAAGTGGGTAGAAATGAGGAAGTTGAAAATAAGTGCTTTGATATCAATTGGTATTATTCCAAATCTAGATTCATATACTGAGACTAAGGAGGCATTGACAAATTGGAGTCATGTGTTGAAAGATCTGATCAATGACTTAGAAACTACAAGGAAGCTAAGTGACCAAAGTGATGTTAGTCTCTTACACAAGTTCGAGGAGTTGCCATGCAATTTGGTGTCAAAGGACAATTAATTCTTTCTACAGAGGAGATGACCTAGGAATTTGAGAATATGTTTCAGAAGGAGTTTGAGGACAAAACATTTTTAGTAGCTTCCATGGATAATATTCTTGATAACCAGTTAACTTTGGATAATCTGAAGGCCAAGTTAACTAGCCATGTAAAATGAATTACCACAGTCAGAGATGCAATAGTTAGAGCCCGGATGATTTTTAGGAACACAGTCAATCCGGATAGTTTGGGGATGCAAGTTGCATTTACTATGTATGATTGCCACATAAAGAAAGAAGCCAGTGCAAGTTGAAGTAGCTTTTTCATCACTTAGTTTATTTTCTATTTTTCAGATGTACTTTGGAAATAGTTTTGGACATTTTTACATGTACTTTTCTCATATGTAATTACATGTAAAAACATGGGAAGTCCCAAATCAAAAAGGACTCCTTTGTTGAATAAGTCATAGTTAGTTGTTCTTTTCCTATTTTTGCTCTTGGTTTCTCCTATAAATAAAGAGGAGCTGCCATTGTAATTATCATCTTTTAGTTATTGAAGCGAAACTCTACCAAATTGAAGAGCATTTTGAGACTTTGTGTTCAAATTGTAAATCATATTTTATCAAGTGAATAGAAAAGAAAGCAATCGTTCAATCTTTGTATTGGAATAACTTGTAGTATATTGGAAAGTGTTCTTATGTCCTTTTCCTTATGCTATCTTATCTACTTGATCAAAGTGTAGTGTGAGTGTGGATAATCTGGGAGATGTTCTAAAGTTGATTTTGGAGACTTTGTGCTACAACAATTATCTTTAGTTTGTGATTTTATGTTTTAAAGTAAAATATATTGGAAAGACTTTGAACTACTATTTTCTTTTGTGATCGTATGTTTTGTCGTAGTATTCAGTGAAGACTTTGAGCTGCACCTTATCCTACTTGGTTCTAAACTGTAAATTAGTAAAAGGAGCAACGATAGACTTTGTGCTCTCATGGGTTTCTTGGTTATTTTGATTTGTATTGTGAAAGTACTCTTTTATATTGTAAACATCATTTCTAAAAAAAGAGAAATGGATGACATGGTTTCACCCCAAAATTAGTTTTTAGTGTAAATAAGTTTGTAATAGTTAATAGGGAACCTCCCCTTGCTAAGAGGAGAGATTTATCTCATTACACTGTGGTTGATATAACCATTTTACCTTTAGTTAGTTGAAGACAAGATATTCACCCAACAGGGTGGCAGAGTAAGATTTTGACAACTTTTTGAATCTAGCATTTAGGATGGTTAGGCTTTGATGAAAAAGGGATAAAAGGGAATTCATTCGTAAGGAAATTACATACCCTCAAGTGTCTAAGGAGATCTGAGAAGCAAAGCTAAGGCAAATCCAAGTATTCAGTGATTGGTGTTATATACACCTAAAAATGACACAACTCTGCCTAAATAAAAATTTTAAATATTTATTTCATTCTAAATTCCTCTATCAATAAATAAATAAATCAATTTATTTATTTGATTCACATTCCTCCACTAAAATTAAATAAAATCATTTATTTAATTAAATCATCCAAATTCTTCTAAAAATAATTCTAAATTAAATAATACCAAATTATTTAATTAATTCTTCTCATTCTCTATATTTAAATAAATCTAAATATTTATTTAAATTATCTATTTCCTCCAATGTTGAATTAATACAAAAAATAATTCAATTAAACCACATGCACATGTAATTAAATATTTCTAATATTTAATTAGCTAATATTCTCTCACCCACATGTCCTATTTCACCTCTAGTCAGGTTAGTTAACTAATCAATCAAATCTATTAACTAATTGGTCATTTGAGTTCATTTTTCAATCATCTCAGTCAACTCCCCAATCAGCCCACTTATCTGTCCAATATATTCTGTTAACTGGTCAGTCATCTCAGTTAACTCCTCAATCTATTCTATTAACTCCCCTAATGCATGAAGGAGTAGGACACTTGTCCTCTCCCTATTAGCGCACATCCTCTCAAGTTTCCTCAACCGTTGATCTTCTTATTCATTCTACACCATTGATCTTCTCTCTCACAAATCTATAAATACAACCCCTATTCCTCCATTTGAATCATCTAAGATTTTTATAAACTTACTCTGCAGGAATCACAGTGTGCCTTTGGCACCAAATCACTCCATAGCTTGAGATCAATTATCGCACCATTATCACTATTATTATTGCATTGTGAAGATCCTCTTCATTAGTAAAACCTATCAACAACCATTCTCCATTGTCATCTTGGAAAAAAGCAAGGAAATGTACCTTCTGAGGGCTCTATTCATACACAAGATCAATTTGAGATAGGCGACCAATGGAATCCATGAAATAAAAAGGTTTGCAAGGTATTGTATTCTTTGTGTTTGATCTTGTTTGTTTCATTTTCTATTGAGTTATTGGATTATATTGATATACTGATATTATTTCCATTCTTCTAATAACATTTCTGGCACCCACCATGGGGCCCTTGCCCATATTTAACTTTAAAATTGAGTTTTTGTGTTAGAATTCGTACATAGGACATTTCTGTGCATCCACTCATTGTTACTGCGCATCTGTCAGACCTACGCATCTACTCACTATTCCAACACATTTATTCACTGTTCCGGTGCATCTGTTAAATTGGCACATTTGTTCACTGTTACAGTGCATTTATCTTCTATTACAGCACATCTGTAATATATGTGCTTTTATTCTCTGTTTTTGCGCATGTATTCTCTATAACTGTGCATTTATATTTGCGCATACATTCACTATATCTGTGCATTCATTTTGCTAGGGTTTTTGACCTGTTTCTTGGGAGATTTCTAAAGCTAACATCATTTGTAGGAATATTCTCATATCCACCTTGCAGGTTAAGAGCTGGTTAGACATATAGTTGCATGGTTAACTTTCATCTAGATCTAAATAGAAAAGGAAGTAATTGAACTTGTTCATGCAAATTTCACTTAGATTATAAATAGGAGGGAAGTAATTTATACTTGTTGCATCACAACTTGAACATAGTCCCAACTAGGAGGATTAAAATTGAACAATTTCTTTCAAGAGATTTTTCAAAGTTAACAAATCTTATGTGCCCAAGTAGAGTAACTCATCTAGTTTTTCTCTTTTTAACTAGGAGGAAAGAGCCAGTGTTTTCCATGACTTTGGAATGATGATAGGACTATGCTCTCCCCTTAACTGGGTGAACAAAATGCTAGAATCATCATTTCGCATGTGTTTCCTTTAGAGAGGCCTGCCCTTGGAATTCCTTCCTTCCAAGCAGGACGACCTTAAGTAGTAATGAGCTAATGCCAAGCTCTTCTGATCCACTATAAATAAACTATGTTTGAGGTGAATACTTCAAGCAACGAGTGTGGATTAGTTATACCGACAACCAACCTCCCCATAAACCCCGCAAGGTGCAACCCTTGTAGGCTAGGAGACTCCATAATGGAGAGTAGTGTTGCCACAAGTATAACCACTTGAACTATTTTTCTTACTACATATCCATTGTTTATAGAAGCCAAAATCCCCTATTTGGTGACACAGGAGGAAAACATTCTCCAGAGCTGTCCAACGTCATACACTTATTCGGTGTAGAGACAGAAAAGTTCAATTCTTCGGAGGAACTATAGCTTGGTATGCGTGAGAAGTGAGTGTCGTGGAGGGGAACCAGTGCTACCAAGCTATTAGTTGTCCGCCCTTATGCAAGTGGCTGGTGTAAAAATCAAGTTGGAACTCATTGAATACTGTCCTGGCCAACCTTAGGATTATGCATGCATTGTAATAAAAAATAAAAAATACAAAAAATCAAACAATCATGAAAATATTCTTTGTGTGTGATGTGTCTTTCTTGCCATAATCGGAGAAACAAATCAAAGAGAGTAACATTCAAAAAAAGAACCCAAAAACATTGAAAAATGTGCCTTTACCAAAGTCAAAAATAGTCAAAATCAAGCAAAATAGATAGAACTGCACATCTATTTCATCCTGCTACGCATTTGCTCCATCCTGCGGCGCATCTATTTTTTGCTGCACATTTGCACATTTCTACTTTGCATTTGTTTTTCACCAGACCTGCACATATACTTCATGTTGTTTTACATTTATACTTTGTTCTAGCACATTTGCTTTTCACCAGATCTGTGCATTTGTCGTTTGCTGCTGCACATGTATGCTTTGTTCCTGCGCATCTATCATAGTGAGCACTTCCATATAGTTTGTCAGAAAAACATCAACCTTTTTGAGCACCCATTTCAGTCTTGTTTCAGTTTCTGTGATCAAATTAACCACGCAGTCACTTCTCCCATTCATTTCCGTAGCGTACCCTCTTTTCTATCTTTCACCTCATTAAAAATTTACCAAAACTTCTTGAGAGAAAATCAAAGTATCACAACCAGGTTACTACAAGCCAATTTTTTATCATATTGGACTCAAGCATCCCTAGTAAGTCTCCACTATTAGGATCTATTATCCTTCTCTCTTGGAACTTCACTAGTGTGTGTTGGTGCAAAGCTAGTCTCTATCAAGTAATCGGATTCCAATCATCCTTACTTTTGGCTACTATTTTGTATCAACCGAATTGTTTGACACCATTGACCAAAGAAAACCCTCGTCCAAACTACAACCTTCAAACACACCTTACCAAAACTCTCAATTTCACCCCACCCCATTCCAAATCACATTGCATGGTACTAACTAGATCCCAGAAGCAAAAACAAGTTGAAATGGCTGGAACATCTGATAGAATTGTATCCCCTCATGACAATGATGAGGAGATATCTCACGAGGACTTACAAGAAGCCCTCCAAGATAGAAAATTTCAATGAATAATGGACAAAGTACTCCACTAAGACCCTACAAAGTTCTTTCTCTACCTAGCAAGCCAAGGAGTTAAGCTCCCCAAAAACTTTGACGTCACAGGGTTGAAAGGAACCAAAGAGGAACAAACTCATGAAGGGAGCATACGTGAGGAAAGAACCCCTGACATAGACAAAGGCAAGAAAACCATAGACTCAACCACACCTTTAGACATGTTGACAAAACAAGTTCAAACCCTACAACAACAATTAGTGGACCTCCAAACAGGGACACCCACTAAACACTATTCATTGGAGGATATTTCATCGTATCCCTTCGACAAGAGCTTGAAAATGATCCCCTTTCCCCTCAGATTTGAAGTTCTAAAATTTGACAAGTATAGAGGAAAGGGTGACCCTAGAGACCACATCAGAGAATTTAGCGCCGCATGTCTAGAGGTGGCCCACAATGGAACTTTTCTCATGAGACTCTTCCCTAGATCTCTAGGAGGGCAAGCCATGGAGTGGTTCTCTTGACTTCCCCCTGGTATCCATACCTTTGATGAGTTAGTGAACAAATTTGTAACGCATTTCTCGTATAATATAGAACATGAGGTATCCATGCTTGACCTTTGCAATGCAAAGCAAAAGAGTGGTGAATCCTTCACTATTTTCTTACAAAGGTGGAGGCAACTCACCAACAAGTGTCCTCATCATATACCAGAAAAACAAATGCTTGAAATTTTTATCCATAATCTCAATCCCGATCTTAGCTACCAAATTCAAATCCAATGCCCTACCACATTTACGAAAGCCATTGAGATGGGGTTATTCATCGAAAAAGCTATTCTCGCAAAAGGACAAATAAAATTGTTCAAAGACACTCCTAACTCAAACTACACCATGGACAAGTTAAAATTCTGGACCGAAAACAAGAATATCATCAATGATGGAGTGGTTGATGCTAAAGTAGGGGCTCCTAAACAACCAATTTTCAATCTCAAAGGAGCATCAAACAATGCAACACCAAGAAAACCTTTGTCAAACGAACCGAGACAATGGTACAACTTTCCTCCTAGACAAAAATTTACACCATTGGGGGGGTCATATGAATCCACTTTGAGAAAGTTATTGGCAAACAATGAGATCACCCTTCCTGCCACAAGGGACTATGAACCGGTAGTCAAACCTACTTGGTGGAAGGATACCAATTTTTGTGAGTACCATAGGGGAAAAGGCCATACAACTAATGACTATATCCACTTGAAAAATGTCATACAAGACTTACTAGATCAAAACCACATGGGTACAAAAGATCATCCCTCTAACAAATCACATGTGGCATTCAAGGATCCGCTCCTTAACCATGACAAGTAGAACCCTCACAGCAACAACAATAAAAATGGCAAAATCACAATAACAGGAACAATGATTGTAACTACACAAATGTGCCATTCGATTACACCGTTAATTACATATCAGAGCATATCCCCCAAATCAATGTGATGACATTTAACAAACAATCAGATTCCAACACCAAATCTGATTGTAATATCACCACCCGCAGTGGGAAAGTCACCTTGCACACACTCCCTCCAAGGTCATCGTCCTCACCATCTACCCCCCACAAGTACAGTGTCATTGACCAATTATGAAAGACTTCGGCCGATATATCCATATTAGAGTTGTTGCATCTATCGCCAGCCCACAAAGAGATTCTTGATAAAGCCCTAGTGGAAACCACTGTGCCCACCAACTTGGCCCAAGAGAAATTTCAAGCCATGGTAGGTCATCTTACCTCAGCTAACATCCTATCATTCATTGAACAGAATGATCTATCTATATCCCAATCCCATAACGCGTCATTGTATATTGAGGCCTTCATTAATAAACATCGCATCAAAAGGGTTCTCATTGATGGAGGAACAGGTTTGAACATTTACACGCTGAAATTAATCCTTACATTGGGGTTTTTGAAAAATGTAGTGGATCCAAGAAAGAAGATCACAATAAAGGCCTATGATGAAGAAGAACAGACAACCAAAGGAACTGTGGTGTTACCATTAAGAATTAGACCAGTAGTGAAAGAAGTTATTTGCCAAGTCCTTGATAGGGAGCTTGCCTATAACATTCTCCTAGGAAGACCTTGGATACATGCCATGAAAGTTGTACCTTCCACATATCATCAATGTATCAAGTTCCCTCACAACGGCCGAGAGATCACCATCCAAGGTGACCCTAATCCTTTTCAACACTGTAACACTATCCAATCAAAGCCTAATTTCCGCATCCCAAATAATAGAGCTTCCACATCTTCCACCTCCCAGCAAGATCCTAGCTCCCAAGCTTCCACATCCAAGACCAAAGAGCAAAAAGTCAAGATTAAAGAAATAGGGGTAGGAGAGTACTCCATTGAACATTCCTTCAGTGTAGCCAAAATGCATTTATCTTTGAAGTCCTTTGGGCAACCTATGCCCTTCCTAAAACCATCTGCTCCTCCTAAACCTCCCAAATCTCCCTTTGTCAAATGGGGTACTCTATCAGATGAAAGCAAAGAAAGAGATGTTCTGCAATGGTTCTACATAGATGAAGATGACACACCACAAGACAAACAACCAAAACTCCCAACAGAAATCTATGGGCGTGGTCAATCTATCTTATACAAAATGGGCTATGAAGGATAGGGTCCCATCAGCTTGAGAAAAGAAGGAATAACTAAACCCATTCAACCCTCTTCATCCTCATTGGCCCAAGACACAAAAGGGCTAGGATACAAAAACAATGACAAAGACAAAGCTAAGGCTATTACTTGTTTTCTGGAACATATCCATAACCTCCAAGAGAATAGTGACACAGATTCTAATGAATATGAATGGGATGACCTTTCAGAACATTCCTATGAAGATAAAGGAATCGATACCATTCACCCCTAAAGCCCCTACCGTGAGGGACAAACGCTGAGGCCTAGACCAGTAGAGTGTGATTTGCCCATTCTTGAGAGAACAACTTACGAGGAACATCAAAGTTCTAATGAGATAAACAATCTTGAAGAGAGTACCATCATAGACCTTGTTCCTATCACTCCCAATCCTGATCATATATCCATCCTTACAATCACACCCACTAAATTAGATCAACCTATCGATCCCCTCCCCCTGGTGCATCCCGAGCTTATCAATTGGGATCTATGAGGAACCCCCCAACTAGACATGTTCCAGAACAACTATGCCTACATTGATTACATGGAACTAAGAGATTACCTACCCATGGGAGATCATAAAGATAGCTTCACCATAGAACTCAATACTGTAGCTTATTTTGGAGAGGGTGCCAAGCCTTCCAGTCACAAAAATATAAAAATCAAACATGAATCTGATGGTGAAAACCGCTCTGTGGCAGTATCAGATCCCAAAATAGTAAAAATAAAGGACGCATCTGATAGTCAAAACCTCTCTGAGGTGCTAGACGATGGAAGGCTTGACACTCTCCCCAATGACATGTATCAGGAGAAGTCGTAAATTGTGGTCGAACCTATATAACCTGTTGACATCAACATAGAAGGTAACCCAAAGATCATACACTTTGCCAAGTCTCTATCTCCATTAGAAAAGATGAAATTTGTACCCTTCTTCAAAACAAAATAGGTCAACTTTGGTGGGTCCTATGCAGATATGCCCGGGTTAGATCCAGACTTGATCTTGCATCATCTACCACTCGATCCTGGAGTTAAACCTATTAAGCAAAAACTCAGGAAAATGCATCCACATGTCGTATTGCTAGTCAAAGAGGAACTCAAGAAGCTATTAGATGTTGGGTTCATCAGAGCAATCAATTATCTGGAGTGGGTATCAAACATTGTACCAGTATCATAACCTGATGCAAGAGTCAGATTCTGTAATGACTTCTGAGACCTCAATAAGGCATGTCGCAAAGATGATTTCCCATTACCCAACATTGACACCATCGTAGACTTGACAGCTGGACACACTATGCTTTCTCTTATGGATGGTTTCTCTAGATACAACCAAATCAGAATAGCACCAAAGGATCAGCATAAGATGGCATTCACTTGTCCATGGGGTACCTTCTGCTAGAACGTCATGCCGTTTGGGTTAAAGAATGCAGGAGCAACATACCAACGTGCAATGACTACTATCTTCCACGACATGATGCACGTAACCATGGAAGACTATGTGGATGAGATCCTTTCCAAGTCACTTACGAGGGAATCTCACTTAGATGTCCTAGAGAAGGTCTTTCAGTGGCTAGAACAGTTCAAGGTCTGATTGAACCCAAAAAAGTGTGTTTGGGGTCACCTCCGGCAAACTCTTAGGTTTCATAGTATCAGCAAATGGAATTTAGGTGGATCCTGCGAAGGTCAAAGCTATCATGGAGATGCCACCACCAAGGAACATCACCCAACTACAGTCTTTACAGGGAAAATTATAGGAAATCCATCAGTTTATCTCACAACTCGCAGACAAGTGTCAACCTTTCACTCATCTCTTGCATAAGAACATTCCATTTAGATGGGATGAGAAGTGTGAAGAAGGATTTCAAAAATTGAAAGAGTATCTCATGAATCCACCTATCTTGATGCCACCTATCCAAGGCAAGCCAATATATTTTTACATATCTACTACACTGACAACTCTAGGAGCCCTTTTAGCACAACAAGACTATGAAGGCAAGGAAAGGACAATCTACTACATCAGTCGCACATTGGTGGGGTATGAATTGCAATATTCTCAAATCGAATGATCTTGTCTTGCTATGGTTTTTGCTTCCCAAAAACTATGCCATTACATGCTCGTACATTCCATCAAGCTAAATGCAAAGATCGATCCACTCAAATACTTGTTAAGCAAAGCAGCCCTAACAGGCCACCTAGCAAAATGGGTATTATCACTAGGAATTGCACCCATATGCAAGACTGGAAAAGTTATGCAATTCCGTGTAACATGGGACTAATTTCAGGTTGTGGGTGCCCTATAATGAAATTAGACCTCCAGATTGTGGGTTGGTTCCCTTATATTATTCTATTGGAATGTATGATTTTCTATTTTGGAAAAGGGAAAGAAGGAATTTATATGGAAATGAACCTATAAAATTTGGTGATGCACCTAATATGGATAAAAATATGCAATCTAATTCACAATATAGCTTAGAAATCCAATTCACACAATCCAATCTTGGCACAAATATCACAAAAGTGATTCTAAGGAAGGCTTGAAAATGGGCTTTCTATAAAGGAAAAAGGGATTTTCTCACAACACAAAAGGATAACTTTCATGAACACAACCTAAGACCTGTAATAACAATATGCTTAATACTCCAAACAAAAGTGAGACAATAATTTTAAAGGTTTAATGGTTAAACATAGTAAAACTTCATCAGATCACTTCATACAATTTGTATTAAATGGAAAGGTAATTACTTGATTCCAAAGGATAAAGGACATACTACAAAAGAGACAAAAATAGCACCTGTAACCTGCTGATTTCTTAATAAAACTGTAAAAAATTGAGCTACAAAACCTTCTTCTCTCCAAGTGTATAAGAGCAAAAAGGTAAGAACTAGCAAAAACAAACTTTTGCTTTGCAATATATAGGCTTGCTCTTTCAAACAGGCATGCAAAATATGAACTTGCAGATAACTACCGCTAAAAATAATCTCTCATGAGTAACCTCAAAAATCCTCTAAAATAGGGTCTCAAACTGCCGCAAATTGAGCAAAAATAGATTCAATTTGGGCCTCTCCATATGCTTGACCAAAAGTTGACCAAGAACCCAAAAAATACTCCTCAAATCATGCAAGAACCTCCTAGGTGGCCTAGCTAACTCAACTAATCAATTTGCATGATTTTGCTTTAGTAAAATTGATTGTGAGTAAATAATAAAGTAATAAAAATAATTACTCTATTATTGGTTACAACTTGTTCTATTTTGACTTTACAATTTGTTAAAAATAATAAAGTAATTTATAGAAAATATTACTTTATTATTTATTTACAATTAATAAATTTGTAAAATCATGCATGAAAATATAACTGCTTATTACTCCAAATACATATGCCTAATTTGCATGACTTGAGCAAAAAAAAGGACTTTTAGAGAAAAAATACAATTTCCCTTATAACTCCATGTGAGAGAAAAAAAAACCTCTAGCATGACAATTTGCCTTAGGAGAAAAACACATCCTTATCTCTCCAAATACATTATTAAGAATGCATAAAACACTTAGTCATAAACAAGAAACTCTTATGACTTCACATGCATCAGGAAGAAAATAAATAGTCCTCTCTACCTTATCACTCCATCCACAATTCATTCACCATGCAAAACAAAATAACAGTCTAAGATGACCCCTGCCACCTTGCCATATGCATCATCATGCAAAACTCTAACATAACCCTTTGCCACTTCATGAAATGCATTATATCTTCATGCAAATATACCTTCCACTCTCCAAGAATCCTCCTCATGCAAAGAAAAACCTTTATGACAAGTCTCTACCACCTTGTAATTCTATCTTGTCTTCATTTTTGAACACATGATGACAAGGAACATCCTAGATCATGCAATGTCGACTATGTGTTGGTTTGAGCATCATTTGTTTGACTAAATGATAGTCGACCTCTAAGGAAAGAAGGCTTACTTGAATATTATAAGGCATAAGCCTTATCCTTATTACTACCGACCACCTTTGTCATGTAATACGCCCCTCCTGTCGACCACTCCTCATAATAATCCCTAGGGATTACATTATGATTGTTTGTTGACCTCGGTGACATTTTGGATAAGGCAATGATAAGTTTACGAAGGTCAAAAATTACAATGAAGAGAAAAGAAGATTCGAAGAAAAAGGGGAAGAAAAACCCTAACATGGAGTCATTTTGATTTTCTTCTATCTATTGGCTGCTGCTCTACAACTTCTTGGCACTTAGGGTTTGTCTTTTTCTCCATGACCTCTCTTATCAAACTCCATCATTCCTTCTGCATTTTCTGAGTATGAGGCATGGTAGAAAATGGTGAGTTTTGTATCTTTGGTATTTCAACTGGTATTTCTTCTTTTCTATGGTTTATTCAATAGTAATGACTGCGGCCATACTTGCATTTCCTCCCTCTATATCATTTCTTTGACTCTACCTTTGATTTCTTTGTGTTTAAACTTTGCAAATGTGACAAAAAAGATAAGACCCTCAAAAGAGGGGGTCGTTGCCATGCTTCTCTACTCTCTGCAAATGAAGGTAAGCTCTTCTAACTGTCAATATCTTTCTTTCCATTGCATATAAGGGAGACAAGAGTTTTGACCTTTCTTTATATGAGTGTTTTGGAAGCTTTTCTTCTCTGTATGGCCACGACCATTTCACCTCCTGTAGTCTATTTTAACTTCTTTTTTCTGTACTGTAAGCTCTTTTTTCATCATTGTATATGCAAAGAAAAAATAGGGTTTCAAGCTTTGCTATCTGGGTATCATCTTGTATTGTCTTTTATGACATGGTCATGGCCATATTTGCATTCTATAGCATTTCTTTACTTCTCTGATATAAAAATCTTGAGGGTTATAACTTTATCATGAGGGTTTCAATTGACTCTTGCACAAGAACCCTTCTCTATTCCACAGCCATACTTGTAGGTACCTTGGCATATCCTCTACTTGACTGCATCTGTAATAGGAAGAAAGGCTTCAAAACTTGACAAGGGTTTCTTCCAGAATGTATACAATTCTTGCCATTTTTAGGCACGACCAACTGTAATAGCATTGCTTTCTGGAAAATACAAAAAATATGTTAGGGTTTCATAAAAAAACCCTTATGGATATATCAGAAAAGCACTCCTTCAAGCATAACCATGATTCAAAAACACCTCTCTATAGCTTTTACCTTCACTTTTGGTCACGGCCATGCAAACAAATACATTGTAGCCATTTCTTTTCACTTTATATATGAAATGTGTTAGGGTTTTACTCTTCTTTTATACTTCTCCATGTATTTGCATTTTGGGAGGCTCCATTGTAACAAGCATTCATTCTCCATTCTGAGCATTTCTCATTCATTTCTGTGCATGGGATAAACTTGGTTCAAAAAGATAGAACTAAGGCTTCAGGTGCTATAATACAAAAATCTTTTTCTGATTTTATACAGACTTATTCTCCAAGTTATTTTAACTTCCTAAATGATAACAATATATTTTAACCTTGAACAGTAATATACATTTTCTTTTTGCAAAAGATAAATGACAGTCTTGTATACAAGGGATTTTTTATTTGACATTTCATTTTGTATTAGCTGATTCATTGTCAGGTAATCATCATTATGCTACTCTTTCACATTTATCTTTACATTTTGATCCTCCTGTAGCATGTATCTCATGCATTTGATCTCTTTCTGTCCTTCATCATGATAAATGCCTATCATAACTGTGTCAATCAGGAATAATGGCATATGAAATAATGAATGCTTGTCTAGTGCCTCTGTCAATATTATCACTATGGCATTTAACATATCATGAGTCCTCGACTGTTTCTCCTCCATCATTGTAACATTTAGCAGCTACAAAGTATGAATAAGGAATACTTGACTATCATCAGTCAAAGGTATTGATGCCTTGTTGTTTGATCTCTCTTGTGTATCAGATTTTGTAGATATTTTTATTATTCTGCCAGAGACCATGATACCTATATTTTGATATTCCTCTAAACTAAAACTGCATCAGTCATTTGATGTGTCTTATTCAATTATACTTGTTAGATGCTTCTCATGATGAACCTATAGATAATGTCCATCTAAAGGCAAGACCTGCATCACTTGTCAAAACTGTAACATGGTATTTGTTTGTTGTTCTATGCACGTGATCAGATGAGTCTCTTCATGTCTTATGTAACCCATGTGCATAAGTATGTTTCCTGAAAGCAATACTCTCACTCTTTTATCATCATCAGATAGTAATATGAACATTCGCATGGTAGTGACTACAAGATATGCATTAGTTGATTATGTCAGTTACTCCTCTTTGAACATCATATACATAACAAATAAAGGCTCCTGTAGCCTATTCTTTCTATCTGATATGCAATAGAAACTTGTTTAACAAATGTGACCATGTCTACATTTGATGACTATACTTGATGACTGTACTTATCTCTATTCACTCCTCTATCATTTCTTAAGTCTAGTTTTGAAAATATGATATCAAATATGACAGGAAAATGGTATTCTGATAATGCTATGAAAGAGATGAATTACCTTCTATGGCTGCAACCTTGATTTTTGTACTTGTCAACTTGATTTAGGCATTTTAAGTTAATCTGACTTGCTTCAATCAGCTTAATGAATGTCATGATGACATAGTTTTTCTGCAAGTTGTTTAAATGATGCACAGTGTAGCTTGGAATGATGCATCCTGTCCTTTGTGATACTCTTTTTTAAATGAAAAGAAAACATGCTGGGCTCAAACCCTTATGGGAGCCACATTTAATCCACATGTTTATTTGTCTTCAAATCAGCAACATTACTTGTCCTATACCTACACAATGAACAAACAAGTTAGCATAAAAAATATACTTGATGGCATTGATTGATCTTCTTCATAGTTTTTTCTAATTTGTATCACATGTCTGATCTGATTCTTCATATGCAATGCATGATGTGATAAGTAGGTATATCTTCTTGATAAAAGCATGTGATAACTTAAAACATATGGAGTGCTAATAGGGTTGTCCCCAAAATTTTTGCAGGTTCACTGATGGTGGGACTTGAAGATAAAGACTAAAGACCGATACCAACCAGAAAACATTCTTGCTTAGGAAATGATGGATGTTTTCCTTTATCATGTGTTTATTTCTTTTCTTTTATCCAACAAATGTATAGTTTGCATGTCTCCAATTGCTCAGTCTAGTTACTCCCACGGCTTGTGTGGGACACATTTGAACACTTCCCTTAAACATGATCAGTTAATTTATCTTATGCATATGATGTATGCGTATTTCTTTTTTAATCAATGCATAGGATAAGGTAATAGATACTTGAATGTATGTTCAAAACATGTCATGAAATAACAGTTCAATACAAATATCTTTCTTTCTTTATTTCAAAACTGATTAACTAAATAATCAATTTAACTTTTAACCCTTGAAAGATAACACACTATTAAAACAATTGTACTTCATGATCAATTGATACCTTTGTCATCTGATTCTCTTGTCATGATGACTCATCAGTCTTAATTAGACTGATGGGTCATCCTATCATCTGAAGTCTATTTCTACTCTATCAAGATATCAGTTGTTTATTGAATGTATAACTTTAAAATTTTATTTCTATCCCTTCTGAACAATTGCACTTAGGTAAAACTAATTTTAGTGTGAACAAAATTAGTAACATTTCTGGTGACCTCTCAAGGGTGTTTGCCTGCTAAACAACTTAGAACTAGTAGCCTTCATAACTCCATTGGGCATAGAGTCCTTTTTTGCCCTGAATCTTAAAAAATTATGAAACTCAAAACTAATTGAGACACAACAGCAGCAACCAAATTGAAAAATGAAACTAAACTAACTTGCTTAAAACAAAGCCAGTAACATGTGCAGTAGCACTTCTTAGAAAACAAAACAATAACTGAAACTAAATGTGCAAAAGTACTTATTTACAGCATAAGGCTACCTTACTAATAGCATAACTTGAGGTGAATCCCATTAATTGGGATTGGCAACACCTCACCATCTAACTCAGCAAGCTGGAATGCATTGTGTTTCTTGCATTCTGTTATTATCTATGGTCCATCCCACATGGCATCAAACTTTGTATGTTGACCCGGTCTACTCTTCAACTCATTCCACTTGAAAACTAGATCACCCTCCTTATAAACTCTTTGGATTGCTCTCTTATCAAATGTTCTCTTCATTTGGGCCTGGTGTACTTCCAATGTTTTCAAGGCCTCTTTCCTAATTTCTTCAAGTTCAATCAGCTGTGCAAGCCTGATTTCCATTGGTTGTTCCTCAAGTAGCTGTAACTCTTTTATGTAACTAAGAGTTGGCAACTCCACTGTTATTGGCAACTTGACTTCCTTTCCATATGTAAGCACATAGGGTGAATTACCTGTTGATCTTTTAGGTGTAATCCTATCAGCCCATAATGCTAACTTTAACTTGTCATGCCAAGATCTCTGATTTTCATCAACTATTTTCTTTATGATTTTAATCAGATTTTTGTTAGTTGGTTCAGCCTGTCCATTACCTTGAGGGTGTTGCAAGTATGAGGTGAACCAGTGTTGTCATTGATGTCAACATACTCATATTGCATTAACAAGAGGGATTTGATGAGCAGTGTGCTGAGGATATTGAGAAAATTAGCCTCAGTCAGGAACAGTGAAGAACAGTGATGAGAAGAAGGCAAATGTACTGCATAGGATGCGGACCGGAGGATGCGGATTAAAGGGTTTGTAGATATGAGTCTTGAGATGCTTCAATTAAGATTTCAGAGGTCCGCATGAAGATCTGAAGGAGTTGAGGCTGTCGGTATAGAACCGGTTCCGGTAAGTGTTCAGAGGTGACAGAGGATCACAGAAAGGTCCGGTGAGGTCCGGAACTGTATAATCCCAATCTGCAGATTGGAAGGAGTGTTTGGGATATCCTTGTGATGTGTCATCTCGAGTTTTGTATGATTTGGAGGTCCAGAAGTACCTTTTGCATTATGACAGTGGCGACAGACAGTGCTCTTGAAGTTCTGGATGAGGAAGAGAAGAGATTCCAGTACATAGAGAAAGTGCGGATGTACCTGGTCATTTAGGTAGGCTTGTGAAGGTTCTTGGATCATGTTGAGGTTGTGTTGTTGGTCCGCATTGATGGCAGAGCCCAAAATTGAAGATAATCTTCCGGATGAAGTTCTTGCTCTGTTTTGCCAACTGGATGAGTTGTTCATCCTGCGAATGTTCTTGTGGTGGCCGACCGGATGTGTTATTCATCTTGCGGATATTCTTATAGTTGATTGCCGACTTAGATGATTTTTCCTAAGTCGATGTCTTGTATAAATAAAGGTTTGTGAGTTCATTTGAAGTGTGGAAAGTGTGGATGTGAGTGGTGTAGTGAAGAAAAGTGCGAAAGACAGAGCAGAGGTTTTTGGGCTTAAATGGAACTGATTCGGACATGGTAAAGATGTCATTCTCCAGTTCAAGACTATGATTCTTATCACTTTGTAGACAGTGTGTCTCCTTGTAGGCAGTGGGCCTCTTTGTGAGCAGTGTGCTCGGGCAGTGAGCCCTAATTGGCAAGTGCCATTTTGTAATTCCTTATTCTTCTAACAGAGAATAATCTTTGGGTTAATCACCCCGTGGTTTTCTCCCTTAACCGGGTTTCCACGTCAAAAATACTGTGTCATGTGTTTCTATTTCATAGTAATGTTTGTTTGTTTGATTCAATGCTGCTTTGATTAATAAGAAAGTTCAAAAGGAGAAATAATTAGGATAACTGATTCACCCCCCCTCTCAGTTATCAACAATTGGTATCAGAGCCAAGTTCCTCTGAAAGGAGCTTAACCGCTTGAGGAGATCCAGGATGTCGTCATACAAAAAGGATAGTCTGAAGTTCGATGGAACCAATTTCACTCTCTGGAAGGGTCGCATGAAATGTCACTTGGAATGTATGGGAAAAGCATACTTGGCCATGGTTTCAAAACCATATGTACCTCCACAAGGTGGTCCGACAACTCTGAATGAAATCACAGAAGCTGAAAACAATCTGCAGACCAAGGAAGCTCTTCTAAGCGCATTGAATGACTCAGATCTCTCAAATGTTATTGACCTACCAACTGCATATGAGATCCTGACTAAACTGGAACTTCTGTATGAAGGAGATGAGTTTGTCAAGAGTGCAAGGTTGCAAAGTCTGAAAGGGAAATTTGAAAGATTGAAGATGAGAGATGATGAAAACATCACTACTTTTATGCCAAGAGTGAATGAACTAGTGTGTGGAATTAGAAATGTTGGTGGTACTCTGGATGAAAATGAGATTGTTTGCAAAATCCTCAGATCCCTTCTTGCTGCCTACAAAATCAAGGTTGCTGCAATTGATGAATTCAGAGCCCACACAACTGTCACAAGAGAGCAATTGGCTGGCAAGCTAGCTACATTTGAAATGACCGAGTTTGGAGATGATCCTCCCAAGACTGAATCTGCTTTCAAAGCTAGTGCCTATGTGAAAGGCAAACAGAGATTTGATCCGAGAGAAAACTCTTCAAGGAAGATGTCATGGTATGAACAAGCAAGAAGAGACATGGAAGAAGAAGAAGCAGAAACAGCTCAACTTGAAGCCCTCATCACAAAAAGACTACCAAGAGGATCCAGTAAGTATGAAGGAAAACTACCCTTTAAGTGCTTCAACTGCAATAAGATTGGTCATTTTGCTTCAAGATGTCCAGAAAGATCTGCAAGGTCTAATACTAACAGACAAAGGTTTCAAAAGAACTGCTATTATGTTCATGAAGAAGATGACAATGAAGGAGTAACAGATGATGAATCAGAACTAGGAAGCAAATCCGGAAATGAATGGGTGTTTATTGCCATCACGGAAGAAGATTCAATACTCTCTGAATCTGTCAATCACAAGGTTGTGGAAAAAGCTTTGGCTGCTCAAGTGGAAGAAAAGGATGATTGGGTTATTGACAGTGGATGTTCTCACCATATGACTGGTGACAAGAATAAGTTTTTGAATTTGGAAAGGTATGAAGGAGGAATGGTAAAATTTGGTGACAATTCTGCTGGCAGAATCAGAGGTAGGGGAACTATTTCCTTTGATGGAAAGAGCAAAACAGGTAATGTACTATATGTTGAAGGATTGAAGCACAATCTTCTCAGTGTTGGTCAGTTAGTAGACAAAGGCTATGATCTCCAGTTTAAAAATGGAAAATGTAGAATCTTTACAAGCTCCGGAACTGAAATTGCATCCAGTACTCAGACAAAAGGTAATATCTTTCATCTGGTTGGTTCAAATAAAAGTTGTCTGTTTGTTCAAGTTGATCAGAGTTGGTTATGGCATAGAAGAATGTGTCATGTAAATTTTGATAACATCATCAAGATAAGCAATACTCAGGCTGTAAGAGATCTTCCAAAATTGATGAAACCTACAAATAGTTTGTGCAAAGAATGTCAGCTAGGTAAATAGAGCAGAGTCTCTTTCAAAAGCAAAGATCAGTCCTCTACCGGATTGTTGGAATTAGTACATACTGATATCTGTGGTCCGACAAGAATCAAGAGTCTGCAAGGTGATAGATATTTCATGTTGTTAATTGATGACCATTCCCGGATGATGTGGGTTACCTTCCTAAAAGAAAAATCAGAAGCATTTGAGAAGTTCAAAATCTTCAAAGCTATGGTAGAAAATCAAACCGGATTGACAATGAAGTGTCTAAGGTCTGATAGAGGTGGTGAATTTATATCTAGTGAGTTCATTGACTTTTGTGAGAAGCAGGGTATAAGGAGACAATTGTCTGATCCTAGGACTCCACAGCAGAATGGAGTAGTTGAAAGAAAGAACTGGACCATCCAGGAAGCTGCCGGGACAATGATGTTGGAAGCAAATGTTCCTCAGATGTTCTGGAAAGAAGCTATCAGCACTGCAGTCTACACTCTAAATCGAGTTCAAATCAGAAACAATACCGGTAAGACCCCCTATGAACTCTGGTTTGGCATCACTCCTACTGTGAAATATTTCAGAGTATTTGGTAGCAAGTGTTATATTAAAAGAGATGAAGATCTAGGAAAGTTTGATGCTCGAAGTGATGAAGGAATTTTCTTGGGTTACTCTACTCAAAGCAAAGCATACCGGTGTTACAATAAGAGACTGAGGAAGATGACAGAAAGCACTAATGTGAAAGTTGATGAAGGAATTGAAAAGCCCTCAAGATTCTATGAATTTGATGAAGATGACCAAGACGGTGTTCAGGTTCAAGGAACTCAATCCTCTCCGGTAAGACAGAGTCAGCTTGATCCAGTAAATCAGGAAGAAGAGATAGGTTTGAATGAGCCTGATCAAGAAGCAGCAGTGCAGGATACTCCCAAAATTCCAAGGTATGTAACACTAAACCACTCTGAAGATCAGATCATAGGTGACAGAGGCAAAGGTGTGCAAACTAGAAGGAATGTTGCTCAAAATCAGGATGAATGTTGTTTGATTTCAAAGATTGAACCTAAAACAGTAAATGAAGCCTGCAATGATGAAAACTGGACCAAAGCAATGAAAGATGAATTAATGCAAATTGAGAAAAATCATACTTGGGATCTTGTTCCCAGACCTAGAGATAGGAATGTGATTGGAACCAAATGGGTCTTCCGGAACAAATTAAATAAAGCTGGTGAAGTGATCAGAAACAAAGCTAGATTGGTCTGCAAAGGCTACTCTCAAATAGAAGGAATTGATTTTGAAGAGACCTTTGCTCCGGTGGCAAGGATTGAAGCAGTCAGATTATTTCTTGCATTTGTTGCCTTTAAAGACTTCAAGGTATATCAGATGGATGTCAAGTCTACCTTCCTAAATGGTGATCTGGAAGAAGAAGTTTACATTGAACAACCGGATGGATTTCAATTGTCTGACAATGATGATATGGTCTACAAGTTGAAGAAAGCATTGTATGGATTAAAACAAGCTCCAAGAGCATGGTATGAAAGATTGGATAAGCACCTTGTGCAGATTGGATTCAGCAAAGGTACTGCTGACAGTAACTTATATTTCAAAATTGATCATGAAAACATTTTGATTGTTGAAGTGTTTGTGGATGATATCATTTTTGGAGGAAGAGATAGTATGTGCAAAACTTTTGCAAATCAGATGAAATGTGAGTTTGAAATGTCTATGCTTGGTGAAATGAATTTCTTCTTGGGTCTGCAAATTACTCAAACAAAGAAAGGGATCTTCATTTCTCAGACCAAATATGTGAAAGAATTGTTAAGGAAATTTGGTATGGAAGATTCAAAGCTAATGAACACTCCCATGGCAACCGGATGTAAGTTGAGCAAAGATGATGACTCCCCAAAGGTAGATCAGACAAAGTATAGATCAATGATTGGTGGATTATTGTATCTCACTCAGACCAAACCAGATATAATGCAGGTTGTTGGTCTTGTAGCAAGATTCCAGGCTGATCCTAGAGAATCTCATGTTATGGCAATCAAACAAATTTTTAGGTACTTGAAAGGAACAGTTGAGTATGGTCTATGGTACCCTAGAGATCCGGATTTCTCTCTTCATGCTTACATAGATGCAGATTGGGTAGGAGATGTGGATGACCGGAAGAGCACCAGTGGTGGAGCATTCTTTTTGGGGAAGAGATTGGTTTCTTGGCTAAGCAAGAAACAAGATGCAATATCTCTGTCTACAATTGAAGCAGAATACATTGCAGCAACAGGTAGTTACACTCAAATCCTATGGATGAAGCAGATGCTAAGAGATATTAAAGTTGAATATGAGGAGCCTATCACAATTTTCTGTGATAATTCAAGTGCAATTAATATTTCCAAGAATCCGGTATTGCACTCTAAGACTAAGCACATATCTATCAAGTTTCACTTTTTGAGAGAACAAGTGAACAAGGAAGAAGTCAGGTTGGAGTATGTTCCCTCCAAGGATCAGATTGCAGATATCTTTACTAAACCTCTTCCCAAGGACTCTTTTGAATATCTTCGGGAGAAGTTAGGGGTCATGGCCCCTCCAGTGATGAACTAGGATGCACTGATGTGCATCAGTCCGGTGGATATCACAGTCATATCTTGTGATCCGGATTGATGATGGGGAGCTGCTACTAAGGGGGAGCAGCTGGTATGATTCTGATGTGTTAGAATTACAAGTATGAGCCCTTTGCCATTGATGTCAAAGGGGGAGAAAAGACATGTGAAAAACAAGTAGCTGATGATCAAAGGGGGAGCAGTAAATAAGGAGAAGACATGTTGCTGATAGGGGGAGTAGTGACAGAAAGGAGAAGTTCTTGTCTTGATGGTTTTTCACATCATATGTTGCCATCAATGACAAAGGGGGAGATTGTTGCAAGTATGAGGTGAACCAGTGTTGTCATTGATGTCAACATACTCATATTGCATTAACAAGAGGGATTTGATGAGCAGTGTGCTGAGGATATTGAGAAAATTAGCCTCAGTCAGGAACAGTGAAGAACAGTGATGAGAAGAAGGCAAATGTACTGCATAGGATGCGGACCGGAGGATGCGGATTAAAGGGTTTGTAGATATGAGTCTTGAGATGCTTCAGTTAAGATTTCAGAGGTCCGCATGAAGATCTGAAGGAGTTGAGGCTGTCGGTATAGAACCGGTTCCGGCAAGTGTTCAGAGGTGATAGAGGATCACAGAAAGGTCCGGTGAGGTCCGGAACTGTATAATCCCAATCTGCGGATTGGAAGGAGTGTTTGGGATATCCTTGTGATGTGTCATCTCGAGTTTTGTATGATTTGGAGGTCCGGAAGTACCTTTTGCATTATGACAGTGGCGACAGACAGTGCTCTTGAAGTTCTGGATGAGGAAGAGAAGAGATTCCAGTATGTAGAGAAAGTGCAGATGTACCTGGTCATTCAAGCAGGCTTGTGAAGGTTCTTGGATCATGTTGAGGTTGTGTTGTTGGTCCGCATTGATCGTAGAGCCCGGAATTGAAGATAATCTTCCGGATGAAGTTCTTGCTCTGTTTTGCCGACCGGATGAGTTGTTCATCCTGCGAATGTTCTTGTGGTGGCCGACCGGATGTGTTATTCATCTTGCAGATATTCTTATAGTTGATTTCTGACTTAGATGATTTTTCCTAAGTCAATGTCTTGTATAAATAAAGGTTTGTGAGTTCATTTGAAGTGTGGAAAGTGTGGATGTGAGTGGTGTAGTGAAGAAAAGTGCGAAAGATAGAGCAGAGGTTTTTGGGCTTAAATGGAACTGATCTAGACATGGTAAAGATGTCATTCTCCAGTTCAAGACTGTGATTCTTATCACTTTGTAGACAGTGTGTCTCCTTGTAGGCAGTGGGCCTCTTTGTGAGTAGTGTGCTCGGGCAGTGAGCCCTAATTGGCAAGTGCCATTTTGTAATTCCTTATTCTTCTAACAGAGAATAATCTTTGGGTTAATCACCCCATGGTTTTCTCCCTTAACCAGGTTTCCACGTCAAAAATACTGTGTCATGTGTTTCTATTTCATAGTAATGTTTGTTTGTTTGATTCAATGCTGCTTTGATTAATAAGAAAGTTCAAAAGGAGAAATAATTAGGATAACTGATTCACCCCCCCCTCTCAGTTATCAACAGAGGGTAGTAATTTGATGAAGTATTCAAAAATATGTTATTTTTGACAGACCAATCAGATATCCTTAATCCAATGAATTCTAATGCATTATCTGAAATAATAGAGTCAAGAGTTCCAAACCTAGACACTAGATATTGATAAAAATTCAGGACTAATGTTTCATTAGCATCCTTCAAAGCAACTGCTTCAGTCCATTTAGTGAAATAATCAGTAGCAGTGAAAATCCACTTGTGTCCTTGGCTTGAAGGTGGATTAATAGGACCAATGATGTCCAATTCCCACTTGTCAAATGGCTGCTCCACTTGAATTGGATACAAGGGCATTGCTACCAGTCTTTGTTTACTTGCAAAAATTGAACACTTTAAACATTTCTTTACCCATTCATGAGCATCCTTGAACATGTCAGGCCAATAGTAACCAACTTTCATAATTTTCAGAGTTGTTTTTCTAGCTACAAAATGACCTCCAAAAGGTCCATCATGAAATTCTTCTAGAATCTTTTGAGTTTGATTTGGTTGTACACATCTTAGCAAAACATTGTTAAAATCTCTTTTGTATAGAATCCCATCAATTATAGCATAGGGAATTGCTTGTAACCTATAATATCTTCTTTTAGATCTGTCCAGGCCTTGTGGATAATCATCAGTGTACAAATAATGGATCATATCATGCACCCAACTTGTAGGGGGGTCTGGGACAACAGTTGTTTCATCATTTTGAAGCACTGTCTTAGTCTCTCCTTCAAGTTCCTTGCTGTATTTTTCATTTTCTACAAGTTGTTCACATAGTCCTTTGCCTCAGACTAGCTTGGTGACTTTAATTTGGATGTCATATTCCATGACCTTTGTTATCCACCCTGCTCTCTTATCACTTAAATCCTTACTAAGCAAAAATTCTTTCATTGTAGGGTGAGCAACCATTAACTGAATTCTATTATTTGAAAGCATATGTTTGAACTTCTTTAGGCTCCTGATAACAAATAATACATGCTTTTCAACAAAATAATATCTTACCTCATAGTCATGTAGAACTTGGCTAAAAAATGCCACAGGTTGTTCCATTCCTTCATTGTTCTGCTGACAATGCATAGCTGATATAGTATCCACACTGCCAAATGCATATAAAATGAAGTCTTTATCAAAATTTGGATTTATCAAAGTGGGAGCAACATGTGCCTCCTTTATTTCTTCAAAGCTCTGCTTTCCTTCTTTGGTCCAGCTGAAAGGAATATTATTTTTCAGCATTGCTGTAAGATGTAAAAGTGCTGCTATGTTAGGAATAAATCTTCTTACAAAGTTAATTCTTCCCAGAAATCTCTGTAAGCCTTTCTTGTGTGTAGGAAGAGGTAATGCCAATATTGTAGTGATTCTTTTAGGATCAATAGATATTCCATATTTAGACACTATGTGTCCTAATAGTTTACCTTCATGAATAGAAAAAATACTCTTCTTTGGGTTTAGTGATACTCCAAATTCTCTACATCATTCAAAAATTAGTCTTAAATGATGAAAATGTTCTTCAGCTTTTTTAGAAAAAATAGTTACATCATCTAAGTATACAAGCACAAATTTATTGATCAAATCTTGA
Source organism: Cunninghamia lanceolata (assembly GCA_027924645.1). Lineage (NCBI taxonomy): Eukaryota > Viridiplantae > Streptophyta > Pinopsida > Cupressales > Cupressaceae > Cunninghamia > Cunninghamia lanceolata. The sequence continues at coordinate 1,342,695 of BSBN01001207.1, forward strand.
AAGGCCATGTCCATTGCTCTCTAAAATGTTGCTCTTGCATTTGACAAGCCAAATGGCATCTTTCTATATGCTAGTGTTCCCCATTTTGTAGTAAAAGTTGTCTTATACTGATCTTCCTCTTTTACAAGAATCTAGTTATAACCTGAATAACCATCTAATGAAGAGAATCTTTTTGATCCAGAAACCACCTACAATATCTGCTCCATAGATGGTAAAGGATAATGATCCTTTAAAGATGCTCTATTTAAATAATAGAAATCAACACATAATCTGATTTCTCCATTCTTTTTTCTGACAAGAACTAATTTAGAAACCCATGAAGTATGTTTGATAGGAAAAATGATATTATCTTCAATGAATTTATTGAGTTCTATCTTCATAAACACTTCTAGCTTAGGATTTAGTGGCCTTTGCTTCTGTCTGATAGGTTTTGCCTTGGGTTCAAGCTCTATGGTATGCTGAGCCAACTCTGGGTTGAAACCTTTTAGATCTCCATATTCCCAAGCAAATATGTCACTAAACTCCTGACAAAGCTGAATGAATACTTGTTGTTCTTCCTTTGGGCATATCTTTCCAAGCTTGAGTAACTTTCCCTTAAAGATCTCAATGGATTCATAGTGTTCTTGCTTTACTAACAAGCTGGCCTTATCTTTTCTTACCTGATCATCAATATTAAAGATAGATTACAAGGTCACTAAGCCCTTGGGTAGCTTGTTTGATCTTAACTGAAGTATTTGATCATCATATTGCTGCACAAATTTATGTTGATTACCTGCAGAAAATTCAGCCTCTTCCATTAAGAAATTTACAATATGTTCATCACTATCAAACACTTTCCAGCTGATATTATTATTTGGGACTGATGGTCTAACAACAACTTTGACATATAAAGGAGAGTGAATATTCTTCATTTCTGTAGGAATATCATATTCAACTCCTATGGTAGCTAATTTTTTAGCTTGCTTATTATCGGTTCTAGGTACAGATATCAGATTAAATGCATCAAATTCTTCTATCATGTCCCAGATTCTATGCTTATATAATTTCAGCAAGTCATTTTTCATTGCACCAATGTTTCTGACTTGTTTAACAACTAACTCACTGTCTCCAAAAACTTTTAAACATCTAATTTTTCTCTTTCTTGCCCATTCAAGTCCATGAACTAAAGCTTCATATTCAGCTGTGTTATTGGAATGGATGAAAGCAAATCTGAAAGATGAATAATATTTCTCACCTATGGGAGAAACCAAAATAGCCCCTCCTCCAGCACCAATTTTACTTCTAGAACCATCAAAATAAAGTTCCCAAACATCATTTTCAGATTCAATAGTTTTTTATTTTTCTTCTTTAATCAGATTTGGAATAACTATATTATTCTCTTGAATCATATACACACTAAGGCCTATCTCATCCATTTTCTCAAATGGATCCGTTTAATGGTTCTCTACTGCCCATTCATTTAAAACCATATCTGGAATTCCCTCTAAAGGTGTATTTGGGTCTTGGGTAGGAATTAGATCCTCTTGATCAAAGATGGAAAGATTGGCATTTATTGAACTGGGTGTATGAGGCTTAAGGTGATCTTTGGCTAATGGTTCAGATTTGATTGTAACCTTGGTTCCATATCTAGTTCTGAAGAATAAATGTGTCCAATCAAATGATAAGTATCCTCCTAACCTTGCTATAAAATCTCTGGATAAGCAAATAGCAAAGGTAGGTGGTAGATCAATGACATAAATGTCCTGATATATAACAAAGTTTGGACAGGCATGCAAAGTAAGGCCTAAATTTTTAAACATTCCAACTGTACTAACCTCAATTCTATCCATTTGTATAACACCTCTGACAACTGGTTCATATTTCAGACCTAACTTATTAGCTAGCTATTTTGGCTTAACTAAGCTGCTGGCTCCTAAATCTATCATGCAATTATGTACTAGATAGTCACCTACAATCAAAGTGACATAAAATGGTGGAGGTTTGCCTACTGGTTTAGGTTGTTCTATTCTTTTTTCTACCTCATTTGCAAACATGACTTGAGGTTGATGTGTTTTTTGCACTTCATTTGACAAAGGTAACTGAGATAATGCATTCTGTAACAAATCCTTTTGTCCTAGAATATGTAAAGCATCTAAAATAGACATGCTTACTGTTGCCTTTTTCATATGATCCAAAATATTGAAGACAGGACCACTAACCTTTTGCTATACTTTTGGGACAACAACTTCTGGTTGGTCTTTAGCTGGCTATTTATTGGTTTCTAGCTGTCCTTTTTCTACATTTGGCTACCTTGACAAAATGTGTAGGTTTTTTAATATAGAAGCTTGATTCTATTCATTTTGAGTTGTAGAAACTATACTTTTACCTTTATCAGCTTGCTGTTGTACATTTCCACCTTACTATTTACCAGTATCAGTTTGCTGATTTGCATTTCCAGCCTATTGTTACAAGTCATCAGCTCTCTTTTTTGATCTTGTGTTTGCTGCAATATTAGTAAAAGATTGCTTTTGAACTAGCAACTGATTTACACCACAAAATTTATTAGCCTGCCAATTCATTAAAGCTACATCAGGATTAACATACTGAGTCTGAGTATCCAGCTAGTTATTTACATCACCTGCTAAATTTTTAGCAGCAACATAGTTATTCTGTACCATTAAAGATTGACTTACTATCCCATTTGGGCAAGTGGCCTGGTTATGAGGTGATTACATGGGTAGCACCATGCATAATCCTGAACCATCTTGTTCTATATAGGCACTATTTCTTTTGATGTATTGACAACATTTGGATTATATTGCTAATTTGACCTATTGTTGTAATTTCTCCTTTGACCCTGATAATGTGCCTGATAACCAGGCCTATTTTCTTGGTAAGGGGCTACTTGGTAAGGTCTATTATTCTAGTTTGCTTGAATTTTTAGACTTACTAAATCATTGCTCACAGTCTACAATATTTTTTCTATACTTTGTTGGTTTTCTTTCAATTCCTAAAATTTAGAATGAATGGGATCTGTACTATTTTTTGCATTTGCTTGATAACTAAAAGATGGTATTGATGAAATATGTGGGGCTGAAATTGGAATTAAAGGCTGTATATCTGGAAAAAATTGGCATTGTAGGCCTAGATGCTATTTTACCAGCTTGTATTAAACTATATTTTTCTCTTATTGCAATATCAAAAGTAGCTGGTAAAGTTACCCCTCCCATAGATTGTATCATAACAGCAATATCAGAATTTAATGCCCTCAAATAATACAAAAAAGCATCCTCTGGTGATGGTTTCACTATTTCAGGGATTCTATTCCATGTTTTCTGAAATCTAAAATTAAAATCTGACATTTGCTCTTGTGGAGCTCTCTTAATAGTGGTCATTTATTCAACTAATTATAAATGATTAGATTTATCTTGAAATTGTCTATTCAAAGTAGCACCTAATTCCTCCCAAGTTCTAATTGAATTAACTCTTAAGCCTCTAAACCATTGAAGAGATTTACATTTTAGTGATGCTGCCAATAGCCTGATTGCAATGTTCTCCTCGGTAATGTGGTGAACAAAACACAAAGAAGCCACATCTCTGATATGTTCAATGGGTGTAGTCCCATCTTCTTCTATGAAACTTGGTAAACTCTTTAATGCAACCATTGGTATGTCATGCTGATTTAGATTCAAAGGATTGCCTCCATTAAATGTAACAAAAGGCTAATTTCAAGGTGGTAGTGGATTTCCTCCACCTCCTCCACCTCCTCCAACACCTCCAAGAGGTGGTATTGGTCCTCCACCTACACTTCCTCTGAGTAGAGCCATTGGAGTAGATAGTATTTGAGTTGGTACTTGGACTGAAACTACTTGTAAAATGTTTTTAACACAGGTTCTTCCTCTACAAACTTAAGAAGAAGAGGTTCCTCTTGAAAAGTAGGAATCTACTCTCTTGGGCTTGCTAGTAGAGAACTATGAAATTCTGATGGTGAACTTGCAAATAACAGATTCTGGTGTGAAGCAAACTCTGGATGTGTACTTGGCAGATTTGAAACAACTGATAAATTTGTTGTGTTGATCACTTTACCTACTTTTATTCTCCTCTTTGGTGGAGATAACTAATTATGCCTCTTCTTAGAATCTTTACTTGACCATGTTTGCTATTGATATGAAAAACCAAAGCATCAGAGTCACTAGGTACTTGATAATGAACCTCTAAAAAGATGGAAATTCTATTGTTCATACCAAAACAACAAAAGAAACAAGTTCTATTGAACTAAGGATCAGTTCAATGTCCCACTAGGCATGCCAAAAATTGTTATCACTGGGAATTGCACCTGTATGCAAGACTGGAAAAGTTATGCAATTCTGTGTAACATGGGACTAATTTCAGGTTGTGGGTGCCCTATAATGAAATTAGACCTCCAGATTGTGGGTTGGTTCCCTTATAATATTCTATTGGAATGTATGATTTTCTATTTTGGAAAAGCGAAAGAAGAAATTTATATGGAAATGAAACTGTAAAATTTGGTGATACACCTAATATGGATAAAAATATGCAATCTGGTTCACAATATAGCTTAGAAATCTGATTCACACAATCCAATCTTGGCACAAATATCACAAAAGTGATTCTAAGGAAGGCTTGAAAATGGGCTTTCTATGAAGGAAAAAAGGATTTTCTCACAACATAAAAGGATAACTTTCATGAACACAATATGCTTAATACTCCAAACAAAAGTGAGACAATAATTTTAAAGGTTTAATAGTTAAACACAGTAAAAATTTATCAAATCACTTCATACAATTTGCATTAAAAGGAAAGGTAATTACTTGATTCCAAAGGATAAAGGAAATACTACAAAAGAGATAAAAATAGCACCTGTAACCTACTGATCTCTCAATAAAACTATAAAAAATTGAGCTACAAAACCTTCTTCTCTCAAAGTGTATAAGAGCAAAAAGGCAAGAACTAGAAAAAACAAACTTTTGCTTTACAATATATAGGCTTGCTCTTTCAAAAAGGCATGCAAAATATGAACTTGCAGATAACTACCTCTCAAAATAATCTCTCACGAGCAACCTCAAAAATCCTCTATAATAGGGTCTCAAACTGCCACAAATTGAGCAAAAATAGATCCAATTTGGATCTCTCCATATGCTTGACCAAAAGTTGACCAAGAACTCTAAAAATACTCCTCAAATCATGCAAGAACCTCCTAGGTGGCCTAGCTAACTCAACTAATTAATTTGCATGATTTTTCTTTAACAAAATTGATTGTGAGTAAATAATAAAGTAATAAAAATAATTACTCTATTATTGGTTACAACTTGTTCTATTTTGACTTTACAATTTGTGAAAAATAATAAAGTAATTTATAGAAAATATTACTTTATTATTTATTTACAATTAATAAATTTGTAAAATCATGCATGAAAATATAACTCCTTATTACTCCAAATACATATGCCTAATTTGCATGACTTGAGCAAAAAAAGGACTTTTAGAGAAAAAATACAATTTCCCTTATAACTCCATGTGAGAGAAAAAAACCTCTAGCATGACAATTTGCCTTAGGAGAAAAACACGCCCTTATCTCTCCAAATACATTATTAAGAATGCATAAAACTCCCAATCATAAACAAGAAACTCCTATGACTTCACATGCACCAAGGAGAAAATAAATAGTCCTCTCTACCTTATCACTCCATCCACAATGCATTCACCATGCAAAACAAAATAACAGTCTAAGAAGACCCCCGCCACCTTGCCATATGCATCATCATGCAAAACTCTAACATAACCCTTTGCTACTTTGTGAAATGCATTATATCTTCATGCAAATATACCTTCCACTCTCCAAGAATCCTCCTCATGCAAAGAAAAACCTTTATGACAAGTCTCTGCCACCTTGTAATTCTATCTTGTCTTCATTTCTAAACACATGATGACAAGGAACATCCTAGATCATCCAATGTCGACTATGTGTTGGTTTGAGCATCATTTGTTTGACTAAATGATAGTCAACCGTAAGGAAAGAAGGTTTACTTGACTATTATAAGGCATAAGCCTTATCCTTATTACTACCGACCACCTTTGTCATGTAATACGCCCCTCCTATCAGCCACTCCTTATAATAATCCCTAGGGATTACATTATGATTGTTTGTTGACCTCAGTGACATTTTGGATAAGGTAATGTTAAGTTTACAAAGCTCAAAAATTACAATGAAGAGAAAAGAAGATTCAAAGAAAAAGGGGAAGAAAAACCCTAACATGAAGTCATTTTCATTTTCTTCTATCTGTCGGCTACCGCTCTGCAACTTCTTGGCACTTAGGGTTTGTCTTTTTATCCATGACCTCTCTTATCAAACTCCATAGTTCCTTCTGCATTTTCTGAGTATGAGACATGGTAGAAAACGGTGAGTTTTGTATCTTTAGTATTTCATCTGATATTTCTTCATTTCTATGGTTTATTCAATAGTAATGGCCGCAGCCATACTTGCATTTCCTCCCTGTGTATCATTTCTTTGACACTACCTTTGATTTCTCTGTGTTTAAACTTTGCAAATGTGACAAAAAAGAAAAGACCCTCAAAAGAGGGGGCCACCACCATGCTTCTCTACTCTCTGCAAATGAAGGTAAGCTCTTCTAACTGTCAATATCTTTCTTTTCATTGCATATAAGGGAGACAAGAGTCTTGACCTTTCTTTATATGAGTGTTTTGGAAGATTTTCTTCTCTGTATGGCCGCGAGCATTTCACTTCATGCAGTCTATTTTAACTTCTTTTTTCTGTACTGTAAGCTCTTTTTCCATCATTGTATGTGCAAAGAAAAAATAGGGTTTCAAGCTTTGCTATCTAGGTATCATCTTGTATTGTCTTTTATGACACGACCGCAGACATATTTGCATTATGTAGCATTTCTTTTCTTCTCTGATATAAAACTCTTGAGGGTTACAACTTTATCATGAGGGTTTCAATTTAATCTTGCACAGGAACCCTTCTCTATTCCATGACCATACTTGTAGGCACCTTGGCATATCCTCTGCTTGACTATATCTATAAAAGGAAGAAAGGCTTCAAAACTTGACAAGGGTTTCTTCCAGAATGTATACAATTCTTGCCATTTTTAGGCACAACCAGCTGTAACAGCATTGCTTTCTTGAAACTGCAAAAAATATATTAGGGTTTCATAAAAAAAACCCTTATGGATATCTCAGAAAAGCACTCCTTCAGGCATGGCCATGATGCAAAAACACCTCTTTGTAGCTTTTACCTTCACTTCTGGATACGGCTATGCAAACAAATACATTGTAGCTATTTCTTTTCACTTTATATATGAAATGTGTTAGGGTTTTGCTCTTCTTTTATACTTCTCCACGTGTTTGCATTTTGGGAGGCTCCACTGTAACAAGCATTCATTCTCCATTTTGAGCATTTCTCATTCATTTATGTGCATGGGATAAACTTGGTTCAGAAATATAGAACTAAGGCTTAAGGTGCTATAATACATAAATCTTTTTCTGATTTTATACAAACCTATTCTCCAAGTTATTTTAACTTCCTGGATGATAACAATATCTTTTAACCTTGAACAGTAATATACTTTCTCTTTCTGCAAAAGATAAATGACAGTCTTGTATACAAGGGATTTTTGATTTGGCATTTTATTTTGTATTAGCTAATTCATTGTCAGGTAATCATCATTATGCTACTCTTTCATATTTATCTTTGCATTTTGATCCTCTTGTAGCATGTATCTCATGCATTTGATCTCTTTATGTCCATCATGGCAAATGCCTATCATAACTATGTCAGTCAGGAATAATGGCTTATGAAATAATGAATGCTTGCCTTGTGCCTCTGTCAACATTATCACTATGGTATTTAGCATATCATGAGTCCTCTATTGTTTCTCCTCCATCATGTAACAGTTAGTAGCTACAAAGTATGAATAAGGAATACCTAACTGTCATCAGTCAGAGGTATTGATGCCTTGCTATTTGATCTCTCTTGTGTATTGGATTTTGTAGATATTTTTATTATTCTGTTAGAGACCATGATACCTATATTTTGATATTCCTCTAAACTAAAACTGCATCATTCATTTGATCTTCATTTGATGTGTCTTATTCAATTATACTTGTTAGATGCTTCTCATGATGAACTTGTAGATAATGTCCTTCTAAAGGCAAGACCTGCATCACTTGTCAAAATAGTAACATGGTATTTGTTTGATGTTCTATGCACATGATCTGATGAGTCTCTTAATGTGTTATGTAACCCATGTGCATAAGTATGTTTCCTAAAAGCACTACTCTATCACTCTTTTATCATCATCAGATAGTAATATGAACATTCACATGGTAGTGACTTCAAGATATGCATCAATTGGTTATGTCACTTACTCCTCTTTGAATATCATATACATAACAAATAAAGGCTCCTGTAGCCTATTCTTTCTAACTGATATGCAATAGATACTTGTTTAACTTATGTGACCATGTCTGCACTTGATGACTATACTTGATGACTGTACTTATCTCTATTCACTCCTCTATCATTTCTTAAGTCTGGTTTTGAAAATATGACATCAAATATGACAGGAAAATGGTATTTTGATAATGCTATGAAAGAGATGAAATACCTTCTATGGCCACAACCTTGATTTCTGCACTTGTCAACTTAATTCAGGCATTATAAGTTAATCTAATTTGCTTCAATTAGTTGTAATGAATGTCATGATGACATAGCTTTTCTACAAGTTGTTTAAATGATGCACAGTGTAGCTTGGAATGATGCATCCTGTCCTTTATGATACTCCTTTTTAAATGAAAAGAAAACATGCTGGGCTCAAACCCTTGTGGGAGCCACATTTAATCCACATGTTTATTTGTCTTCAAATCAGCAACATTACTTGTCCTATACCTGCACAGTGAACAAACAAGTTAGCATAAAAAATATACTTGATGGCATTGATTGATCTTCTTCATGGTTTTTTCTAATTTGTATCACATGTCTGATCTGATTCTTCATATGCAATGCATGATGTGATAAGTAGGTATATCTTCTTGATAAAAGCATATGATAACTTAAAACATCTGGAGTGTTAACAGGGTTGTCCCAAAAATTTTTGTAGGTTCACTGATAGTGGGAGCTGAAGATAAAGACTGAAGACTGATACCAACCAGAGAACCTTCTTTCTTAGGCAATAATGGATGTTTTCCTTTATCATGTGTTCATTTCTTTTCTTTTATCAAACAGATGTATAGCTTGCATGTTTGCAATTTCTCAGTCTAGTTACTCCCATGGCTTGTGTGGGACACATTTGAACACTTCCCTTAAACATGATCAGTTAATTTCTCTTATGCATATGATGTATGTGTATTTCCTTTATAATCAATGCATAGGATAAGGTAACATATACTTGAATGTATGTTCAAAACATGTCATGAAATAACAGTTCAATACAAATATCTTTCTTTCTTTATTTCAAAACGGATTAACCGAATTATCAATTTAACTTATAACTCTTGAAAGATAACACACTATTAAAACAACTATACTTCATGAACAATTGATACCTTTGTCATCTGATTCTCTTGTCATGATGACTCATCAATCTTGATTAGATTGACGGGTCATCTTGTCATCTAAAGTCTATTTCTGCTCTGTCAAGATATCAGTTGTTTATTGAATGCATAATTTCAAAATTTTATTTCTATCCCTTCTAAACAATTGCACTTAGGTCAAACTAATTTTAATGTGAACAAAATTAGTAACAATGGGTAATGCTACTAAGTGAGTATGACATAAAATATGTGGAAAGGAAAGATATCAAAGGTCAGATCATAGAAGATCAATTGGCAGAAGTACCATTACAAGATACCACTCCAATGACATTTGAGTTTCCTAATGAGTCAATTTTCAGTATCACAACACATTCATGGAAGCTATACTTTGATGGCTCTTATACAAACCATGTATTAGGGGTAGGAATCATATTGGTCACCCCTCAAGGTGACACAATACCCAAGTCCTATCATCTTCTTTTTCCTTGCACAAACAACATTGCAGAGTATGAGGTCTTAGTCATTGGTCTTAAGATGGCAGCAGAGTGGAAAGTGAAAGAGCTACATGTCTATGGAGATTCTTAACTAGTGATCAACCAAGTGAATGATGACTACAGATGAAATATGACAAGCTAATACCATACAAGTGTATGGTAGATGACTTTCAAGGATACTTTGTGATAATCTCCTTTGAGCAGATTCCTTACATAGAGAACAAAGAAGTGGATGCCATGGCAACCATCGCCTCGCTTCTTGATATACTAGAGAATGAGTCATGTTTTGAGTTCTTGGTGGAGCCAGACATGTAACTAGCTTATGATGTCCCTGAAACATAATCCATTTGCCTCCTAGTTGGATGTGATTCACCCTTGTATGGTAAAATCTACACTTACCTCAAGGATAACACTTTACCAGCCAATTTATCCAATAACCAATGTCATACCTTTATCTGCTAAACATCCCATTATACCATTATTACTGAAACCCTTTACCACCAAGGTCTGGATGGTACTCTACTCAGATGTCTTAAACGTGACGAATCTTAAACTGCCTTACGGGAAGTGCACAAAGGAATTTGTGGATCACACTCTAGTGGTCCTACCTTAGCTAAGAAACTCATGCATTTGGGATACTATTGGCCAAACATGGAGACAGACTCGTATCATTTTGTCAAGAAATGCAAGCAGTGATAGATTCATTGTAATCTCATCCATGCACCAGCTCAGGAACTACGACCTTTAACAACAGCTTGGCACTTTTGTCAGTGAGGACTCAACCTTGTGGACAAAATCCACCCTTCATCATCCAACGGCCACAAGTTCATCATAATTGCCACTGAGTATTTTACCAAGTGGATTGAAGTCGTTCCACTCACCATTGTCATAGGCAAGCAAATTGCCTCCTTCATCCTTAATTACCTCATTTGTCGATACAAAATTCCCTCATCCATAGTCACAGATAATGGAAGACCCTTCAAAAACTAGGATATCTAAGAGCTCTATGACAAATTCCAAATCCAACACCGCTTCTCTACCCCATATTAGCCCCAAGGCAATGGTCAAGTAGAGGCATCCAACAAGACCATTTTAAAAATCCTCAAGAAAATTGTCAATGACACCAACCATGATTGGCACATGCAACTTAATCCCGCTCTGTGGGCCTATCGAACCAGCATCCGCACTCCCACAGGTGCCACACCATATTCCCTTGTGTATGGTTCTAATGCCCATTGAGGTCGAGTTACCATCTTTAACAGTGTCATTAAAAGGTCTTATAACTGATGAGGACTACAGAGTTTCCAGACTGCAAGAGTTAGAATTGTTGGAAGAGAAACAACAGAATACTTTCAACCATCTCAAAGCCTACCAACAAAGAATTCCATGAAGCTATAACAATAGAGTCCATCCAAGGGTCTTTAATGTTAGTGATCTAGTGCTCAAAGAAAATCCCTGCAATTAGCAAGATCGGGAGAAGAAAGGAAAGTTTGAACCCAATTGGCTTGGTCCTTATGTAATCATTGCTGCCTATGGATTAGGAGCATACTAGTTAGCTACATTAGAAGGTGAGTTGTTTGATGACCCAATCAATAGTATGCATCTTCACCAGTTCTATACCTAGAAGAACCCCAGTGTAAGGGGGGCAAAAAGCAAAGAAAAAATCAAAAAATGAAAAAAAATAGCAAAAAATGAAAAAATGAAAAAAAAAAAAAGCAAACTTTGTTTTAAAAAATAGAAAAAACAACAAAAAAATCATCCTCTAGTGAAAACCTGGTAAACATGCACCTTGGATAGATACCATGATGAAAACCTGGTAAATAAGCATCATGTGTATTTCATAAATGTTGCAATAAAAGCAAAGTAGTGAAAACCTAGCAAATTGGTGCTCTTTGCGATTCAAACCACTTCCTCCATCTTTGGGAAACCATCGCCTTGCATCCATTCTTCCTACCATTATCCATCATCCAATCGTATCTGTTTCCTTGAACTACCTAACGATAACCTATCATGGCTTGATACTCTACCAACATTGTCACCTTGCAACCTAAGGTTTTATCCAATACCCTATCCATAGTGTCAGCCTGTCATAGTGTCCATCATCAGTGTCTTGTCCACCTGAACTACGTCACCTCTATGTCTTCATGTATTAAAGGCCATCTTGTATCGATGCGCCCCTGAGGCTCCTTTCCCATCCATTCCATACCTTATCACCCATCCTCTAGTCCTTTCACATCTGCACCATTTCCCATCGCCTAGGTCCTAGGTCCACACAGTTCACCCCAAACTACATTGCCTTTGCGTCATCACGTAGGCAAGGCCATTTATCAATGAGCCCCCAAGGCACTAGGTCAATCCCTTAGGGCCCGCTTCTTTATATATGTTGTCAGTTCATCCATAATAAATCAAACCTTCACCTGACTGGGGGCAAGTTCTTGACCTGGTTACGAAGTTGGATTCTACAATGCCACATGTTCTAAGAGGGCACCAATAAGGATTGCAATACATTTCACTAGACACACAAGCACAACAAAGAACGCTTTCAAACATAAATTTTGACACAAGACGTCAACCTATCCAATGCAAAACAAACAGAGGCCTAAAAACACTCTAAATGATTTTATCTAACTTCTGGCAAGAAGACACATCTAATGCAAGAAAGTTTTGTTTTGATTGGTTGTGCCTAGGATCTTAACCTTTTGTTATCATGTTTCCTATGCTACTCAAGGATGCTTAAAAACTAGAGATGCTATGATGGTGACATGATTATTTTATTTGTTTGTTTCTTGTGGGTTTATCTTTAGTAATGTGAAGCCCTATCTAAGGACACAATCAACCTAATGATCATCGAGGACATCAAGGGTCTAAACATGAAACAGGTGTAATCCTTGTCTGTTGAAATGCAAGAAATACGTAGGTCATCTAGTTTCAATTTTGACTAGATGCTTGTATTAACTTGCTATATCAAAATCCATGTAAGAGATACTCAGGTCATCTCAATTTAATTATACCTAGATGCTTGTATTTTCTTACAAAATTTTAAAACACAAAAAAACAAAAAATGCCCAATGATGAAACAAAGCACTTCAAAATACTTGCAATATCAAGATAACAACCTGCATCCATAACATATCCAGTTGCATTTCATATACCATCCATAAAATAATGATTATGTTCAAAAAACCAATGTGAGCAAAAAAATAGTTTGTGATTCCTTCATTCATGTTTCTTCTATCAATCAAGTTTCTATCTATCATTGTATCTTTCCTCAGTTCTCTTCTACATTGATTGAGTACACTTGGACATAACAAAAATATAGAATCATTTTGCATTTCATATTAGGTGAGATAATCATTAACTTGATTAGATCATTTGCATACATATAGGTGCATTAAATCATACATATCACATTTTGCATTTCATATAAGGTGAGATAGTCATTAATTGATTAAATCATTTTGCATACATATGGGTGCATTCAAACATCCATGTACATCTATAACAACATAACATAGATGCATACATAATATCTCATCAGAAAACCATAAAAAACATAGTTGTCAGTAATCATCTCATATCATTTTATTTGCATAACAGGTGTTGCACACTAGATATCATAAACATTTGCATAAAATATAAACATAAAAATATAATGCATCCATGATCACCACAATAAAAACATGCATGTAGGACATCATAACTACATAATCATCTATAAAAAGAAAACATAAAAATATCCATAACAGATAGAGTGCATCCATGATCATCACATAATACAACATACATGTAGGTCATCATAAATACATTATCATATATAATCATAAAACAAAAATGTCCAAGTGTACAATATCAATCTATCGTCTATGAGTCGAATCATCAAAGGTGTGTCCATACATCAAAATAATAATGATACATGTCTCAGTAGTTGTGCCAAATACAAGTGATATATACATAATTTGGCTATCCATGAGCCATAAAAAAATGTATGTACAAAAGACAAAGTCTATCCAGCACCACAGCTAACCCTGGTGTCATGGGATACTACTCCCGACACTACCCTCTCCCTCTCCTCTACCTTGGCTTGTCCCCGACTGCTGTGGGCCCATGGTCGAAGCCGCTAACTGTTAACCGCCTACCCTCTGCGAGGACATAGCCACTGATTGGCTTCTGTAGCTTGGTGCCCTCTGATTTGTTGGCACTACCCTGTGATATAGCCCTCTGTAATATTGTGTCTATGCTTGAGCTGAGGCCAACTCTCCCATCACCTGTCTAACCTAGGCCTAGGCCTATGTCACCTGTGTAACAAATGTTGTGGCTGCGTTAGTATCCAGGGTGGCTATGGTTGCGTCCCTCTCTGCTATCAAGGCCTGTCCCTAGCTAGTGTTGCATCCCTCTCACCAGTCAACGCCTGTACCCTAGTCAGAGCGACATCTTGCTCTGCGGTGATTCTGGAAATAACCCCCATGTCTCCATCTCTCTGAGCCTTAGTGGCTCTCAACTGTGATCTAAGTTGTCTCACCTGGCTTCGTAACAGGCCTACTGCATCACCCTGCACCTGCTGCTACAGGTCAGGCTGATCAGGTACCTCGGTACCTATGGAGCAACTGCCTGCTATATTACTAGCTGAACCACTACTTGTTGGGCCACCTGTTGTGCCTCCTACTAGGGTGGGGCCTACCCCACTCTCTGCCGCTATCTCAGCTAGTCGTCACCTCCATCATCTCCTCCATCCCCTCGGCCCCCTCCTCTGCTGTCTCCTCCATCTCCTCAGCCTCTGCCATCTCCACCTCTCCTCCTCCTCTTCCATCTCCTCTGTCTACCTCCATCCTCCTCCTTTGACTCCACCTTCTCTAGGTGAGGAGCTACCTCTCCCAGTCCTAAATACCTAGGGAATGGGTGTGCCGCAAACCACTCCTCGTAGTCCCACGTCATCCCGGCATCCACTATCTCCCTCCTCATCAGCCATGCCTGATAAGGTATCTATAGAAAGTCTGCCCTGGCCTCCTCATAGGAAGCCACATGACACCATCATCGCCGCTCTGCCCATGTCCTAAAAAATAATGCCTGCCCCTATGGCATACCCTGAACTCGACCAAACTGTCTAAGGACACGGTTGACTATCTACCTCTCCAAAATGTGTGGAGTCTGACCAATCAACCACCACGTCTGAAACATGTATGGCAGCTCATCATCCTCATCCTCTCAAACCTCACACTTTATGTAAGGTCACCACACAATTGCATCTACATTATCCAACTGATGGTGCCAATACTCCAACTTACCCAGCCTATGCTGAGTAAGTACACCAGCATATCCATAAGAGTATGGCTCATCCGACTACTGATGAAATGTGACAATGCGCTATGTAACTACAATGTGCTCCCAAGCCCAGAATTGTAAGAGTGAAACACCTGCAGAAAGACTAGAGGCTCCACAATAGACAACTTGGTGCATCTCATGATAAAGATGAGCCAGTACACAGACACCCCAAGCAAAGCGAGTACCCTTAGTTAGCATCCTCTCTAAGGTTCAACCCCAGCCAACTGCAAATCCATATGATCTCCAATTGGGGCATACAACACCTCTAATCAAGCCTACTACAATCCCTGGGAAGTAGTCATAGTAGTCATCCATGTCCTTCCAACTAATCTCTGATCCCCTTATGTCTAGGTCATCAAACACCCTCCTACACTCAGCTAACCTAGCATCATGTTGAGGGTCATACTCCACCTACTCCCCTACTATAGGTAGGTGCAAGATCCTATAGACATCCTCCAAAGTAATAGTAATCTCACCAGTGGGGAGGTGGAATGTCCCATCCTCACTATGGAAGCACTCCACTAGAGCAGTCAACAAACCAAGGTTCACACAAACCTTGGGCATGAAACAAATGTAGTATAATCCAATAGCACCAAGCACCAACCAATCTTCCTTTGTCAACATGTGTCATCGCTACATCGTAATAGGGAACTGCTCCTGAGACATGAAAACATCAGAAATATCCTCCTGTAATAAACAACGCAATGTGTCAACCATAATCGTATCAATGCAAACCTGCTCAACTATCAAACCTATCAAAATCACGTACTTAACATATCAAATTGATCAAACCAAGCATATCATCTCTTGTCTAGATTCTATCAATCTCAAAGATCATTTTTCAATTGTCGCATCGATCAAGATGCCAATTGAGTCAATTTCGCTAATTAAATGGCTATCCAAGGCAAATGCACTGTTCCAGGTAGCATTTATGCAGTATCAGAGAAAATGCGCAGTTACACAACACATGCACAACCAAACCACTTAAGCATACAACTTTGTAACAGATGTACAACTTTGTGACGTAAATGTGCAAGACCTAGCATATGCGCCACAATAAGATCTAAATGCGCAGTCCCCCAACAAATGCACATGCACAAGAGATAAATGAGGAGAATTCTCAAGTGTGCAGCAACATGACCTAGATGTGCCAAAGCACTACATATGCATGGTTTCGGGGCACAAATGCGCCAAAACCCAAAGTTGCACATTTACTCGGCTAACTTTACCAAGCATTTAGTACACTAATAAATGCACCTAGCCTAAAATTGATGACATACATACTGGGGGTCCTACCTTTGCTACCTACCTGAATCACCAAACCCACTCACAATGATGCTCCTCGTGTGGAATGTCCATCTCTCTGCTGACTGCTCTAGCTCATGTGCTCTACAAATCTCCTACTATCTCTCACAAAATGACAAGTGTGCAAATGACTAGGATTTGTTGGAAACAAGGTAGATAACTGAGGGGGGGGTGAATCAGTTATCTTAATTATTTAACTTTCTTTTCTTCTTTAACAATTAGTGCAGTATCAAAACATATAAGCATACATAATCATGAGAGTAGAAAAGAAATCAACACACATGACACAAGGATTTTTACTTGGAAAAACTTGTTAAGGGAAAAACCACAAGGTGGCTAACCCAAGATTGTATTCTGTGTTAAAAGAATAAGAAGTACAAAATGGCACTTGCCAATTAGGGCTCACTGCCCAAGCACACTTCTCACAAGAGCCACACTGCCTATAAGATACTCACTGTCTACAAAGTTTATAAAAGGTAACCAAATGTTTGAACTGAAGAGAGACATCCACATATGCTGAGATTCAGTTTTGGTTAGGCTCAATATACTGATCTACTGCACTTCATTCTTCCTCTGCTTTAGTGTTGTTCTATCACATATCGGACTTGTATTGCTGCTTCCACAGTTTTCTCTACCTTTTCTCACACACTATATCACACCACACACACCTTCATAGCAAAATCAATCTAGTATATATATTTGCATCATGGATTTCAACATCGTTTTAGTCGGCAACCAGAATATTCAAGATATTTACAAAGCACTGATCTGTCGATTGAATCCATGCTTACTATGTGATGTGTATCCAAGACATAGAGTTAGAAGTCATCAAGAAGCTTGATCACCATCAATTTCTCATCCGGATTAAAGTCTGATGCTCTGTCGGTTAGTTCTTTCTCAGTCTACTATGCCTGTCAGGAACCCAACACTTAGATGCTCATATCTTTTCACTCATTCATCACTGGAGGCTCAATCTTTGGATTGTAGTAGTCATGGTACTCCTCTTGGCTTGTCCAAGTCTGTAACTTGCTAAGTTACACCATCTAAGAGATCCAGACCTGATTGTCGGACCTTGTTGCATGCTATGTTCTTGCTCACCGGACCAAATCACTCTTCAATCTGCCTTTCGGTATGGACATACTATGTGCTGCGGATGTTTGGGGTGGACTTTGTTACCATCAATGACAACACTCATGAATCCACACAATGTCTCTTGCCAACAATCTCCCCCTTTGGCATTGATGGCAACACTTAGTGAAAAATGACTAAGTGTTGTAACAAACTCCCCCTTGGTTGATGCTCTGTCTTATGTACATTTTTACCGAAGCTCCCCCTTAGATGGATTCCACATTCTTCACTACTCCTCACTCCCCCTTTGACATCAATGTCAAAGGGTGAAATCTGTACACCAAAATTTGCAAAAATTAACTTATACATAGTCGCATAAGTATATATACATGTTATACTTACATATACTTAAGTATATCCGTAAAGGTGGTCTTCAACTGTACAAATTCTATTACCCAACTCTGCTTCATTTTGTCCAAATTTGAAATGTGACCACTCAACAAAAATCCAAAAGCTTCTCCCCTTCTTAAGTCTGTCAGATCACTAGTCCGGGCTGTGGTCTGAGCATCAGTTAAGGCCTCATGCATGGCCTCTAACTTAGGGATAATTATCCCTCTATCACTCATCCTGCTTATTATATTCTTCTTCTCCTTTTCAAGCCTCTTTATTTCATTTATAGTGGCAATAGCCTGGCACTCTTGATTCATTATGGATGAGGTGAGAGGATCAAAATTCTGAGATAAACTTGACAGTTTACCTTCTTGTTCTTTCACTTTCTTTTCAACATCCTCTGTCACTTTAGACCAAGATAGACAAAATTTATATATTTCTCCACCATCTTTAAGTGCATTTTCTAGGCTCTTTATCCCAATATCTAAGGTCCTCCTATTATTAACGATGAGTCCCTGTACTTCAGAGAGTCTCTTTCCCAAAAAATCTTTCCAGACTTTCTCTTCTACTGATTTCTCCAAAGAATCAAAATGAGTGCTAATAGAATTAACAAGAGATTTCAAGTTACCAGATGGAGAGGCTGAAAGATCCTTTTGGAAGGATGGCATGATCTTCTCCAGCATCCCAGATGTAATTTCTATCAGCTCACAGTCTTCCATGTGAGACTTCAGAATCTTTTCTTTTGCTTTAGCTTGGGCAAAAGATGCTATCTTCATTATCTGAACTAGAGAGAGGGAATCAAAATTGAGTGGTACTTGGAATAGTTCTGGTTCATCTATCTCCATCATTTCTTTAGTCAAGAAATTCTTCACTGCTTCTGCAGTGTCTTTTTCTGGAGACTTCTTTCCTTTTGCAGCCTTAGAATTCTTATCAGAGATCTTCTCTGTTTGTTCTTCTTCTCTTCCCTTTTTCTCCTCTTCTTGACTTACTTTCTCCTCTTTTCTTCCTTCTCCTTCAATTCTTGAATATGCAGTGGCATCTGAAGGAGAGATGTTAACTTCTTCATGAATTTCATCTTCCAGAACAAAGAAATCCAAGTCCTTATTCTTTTCTTCATCCATCTCTTTGGACTTTTCTACATTTTTCTCAGTAGATTCTTCTTTTGATGCACTTAATCCTTTAACATCTATGGTAGAAGGTTCTTCATCTATTTCCTCAATAACAGGAAGATTGAATCTCTTGAAGGCATTCTAGAGGATGTTTTCAGTTTCTTTTGCCACCTAATCAGTCTCTCTAAGCATAAGCTTGTTCATTCTTGCTTTGCTCTGGAACTCATCTTTGCAGTCCTTGAAGATCATGGTCATTTGTTTTGGAGTAATGGAAGGATAGAGCTGAATTGCAATCTGTTCCCGAATCTCTAGGTCCTTTGCCTTAGCATTCTCCTTTCTTAGTTCAAGTTCCTTCTCTAGACTTTTGGGAATTAGAGAGATGATTTCAATGAATGCTTTATTATAAATGTTTAGGTACCTGACTATAGCATCTTCCAAGATTTTCTTGTCAGTATCACTATATTCATCATAAAATTCAGTGACTGGTTGCAGGTTCCCATCCACTATGACTGCATTGATGATATCATCAACAGAGAGAGTAGGTCTTTCAACAAATTCTTCTGCCTTTTCTTCTTTATTTTTGCTGGTAGAGGATTCCACAGATGTTTTCTTTTTTTTCTTCATTTTCTTAACCTCCTCATCAGTCTCTGTCTCTTCATCATCCTTTTGACTTATGTAGGACCTTGTAGCCTTGGTTTTTGTTCTTTTTTCTCCCTTTCCAGATGTCTTGGCTTCCGGTTTGGAGGATTTTGAGCTCTTAGAGGTGGTGGGTGTAGAACTCTTTGAGGATCTAGTCCAGGAGGGGGCTTGCACCGAAACACTTTCTTTTTCTAATTCTTGTCTCTCTTTCTCTACTCTTTCTACTTTCTCTGTGTTTGCATTAACTGCCTCCTTTGATATGCCATATTTCTTGGCAATTTCCTCTACTTCCCTTCTCACTTTTCTTTTCATCTCCAGTTGTCTTAGTTCAACATGTATTTTTACACTTAATTCTTGATAGGTTCCAAACCTTTCTTCCTCAGGGTCCTTAGGCTGACTTAGCAAATGTTGGACATGCAACTCCAGGATCTTCTCATCTATCTCATAGCCCATTGGCATTATCCATACTATTCTAGGCTCAACTGGCTCCATTAGGCATTGATCAGTGTCTACCATGAAGCATACTATATCCTTATATTTTTCAACTATTGTCTGAGGAATTCTTTTTCTAGCCTGCATCATACCTTGGAAGTTCTTGAAATATCCCTAGAGTGTTGTGCTTTGAGCCATGGCATCACCAAGCCCATACATGTAGTCTCTGATTTGTATGGCAACCAGTTTGTCATTTTGCCATACCCAACCACTTGATCCGGGTAGCTCATTCATATAGTAAAAGAATAAACACAATATTAGCCCACCATACTTAAATCAATTCTTCTTATCCTTCTTTATTTTCTGAAAGTTTTCTAGTAGTTGGTTCAAAAGAAGATCACATATGTCATAGTCAACATTTTCCCTTAGCATCTGATATGTAGTATATATTGTAGTTTCAGACACTGAATTCTCCCAGCTGAAGTGATATATTTTATAACCAATTATCATAGAGGCAAATTTGATATCCGGATCAATGATGTCTTCTATTGTCATTGCTCTCTTGTCAAATTTTGATCCGGTAGACTCACTTACTGTCTAGTTCTTGACAGATTTGAGAGAAGGCAACCCACCGGATGAGTGCAATCCAGTTACTGCCCTAATGGCATCTTTTGTTATCTTGAATGGCCTCATCAACCACATGAAGTTGTCATGTATTCTGCTAAGAACATACCGGACCCATTCATCTTCAACAAAATAGGGAAAGTGGATGCAATGTCCAAAATGCTTATCCCAGAGGGCCTTGTATTGAGGTTTAAGATCTATTAATTGTTTGTGATAGATATCCATCAGTTTGGATTCCCCAAATTCCTCAATATTGGCATGTATGTACACCCTAACATCTTCTACATGCAGAACCCCATGCGGAATGCTAGAGAAGGCACTTAAGGGATCAACTTCTAGGGATTTGTAGGGGTGTTTCTTAAACTTTTGGCATGGCCTATTAGTGATCTTAACAACATTTGGAGTAGCCATCTTGCAAAATATTTAGAGAGAGATATTCAAGAATGGAAATACCTTTTTACGCTTCTAGGGTTCACAATATGAGTCGAAAAATATCACTGGCTGAATCAGATTCTGCGGTTGATCTTTAAGAGAGTTGAAACAATCTTGTTGCAGAGATCTTCCTTTCTTCTTCTTGAATGCAAATGTGCAAATGATGAATAAAAGAACCCTTTTATTTCTGCGCAAACCCTGATTTCATATTGCAATAAATGCACACCTTAAGTCATTCCGGTTCCCTTATTCTGACCTTGTTCTAAGAGAGATCCTTCCAAATCACTAAGATGTACTTAGAATTATTCTTAGTGACAATTGACAATGTATCTACCTTCCTCCAATCATGTCATTTATCCGTAGATCAAGATATTTCAATTTTGAATCATACCGGATCTAACTGTGAAAATCCTATTTTTATCAGATGGTTGTCAAACTGGATCAATCTTAGATGATTTAAACTCTTCCAAAACTGCTTGAAGATCTTTCATATTTTTACGGAGGTTTATTTAGATATTTCTCTGAGAACCCTTTAATCTGCAACATTCCATGTGCCAAATTTAGGCACCAATTGACTGGCTAGGGCAATTTATTTTCCTTTGTGACTCCCCCTAAGCTAGAGCTCATCTGTTTAGTTTTCGGAAGGAATATCAACACCAGATTCTAGTACGGATCCATGTCCAGCATTTTCTGTACTCTTCTTCACCCAAATCTTGTTAATCTCCTTTTGAACTTCATCTGCATTCACTTTGCCTTTGCCTTTATCTTGATTTTGATTATGATGTACCGGACCCTTTTTATCCTGATTCTGACTTCTACAGAGTTTAGCAATATGACCGGAGCTATTGCAATTGTGGAAAACAACATTCCTTGGCATATTTGACTGATATCCTCTTGATCTGCATTGATTAGCCATATGTCCCATTCTATTGCAAGCAAATCATCTACCATTGAATGAATTGTTTATTTGCATATTTCTGCATTCATGAGATTGTGACCATACCTTTTGCAGTTGAAACACTATCCGGAGAAAGATGAATTAGTCTGATTCATTCTTCTTCTGCATTGAGTTGCTTTATAACCAAAATTGTTGCAATTGTAGTAGTATCTATTGAAGGATGGATATCTTTGAGCATTTGGTTGCCTTACCAGAGGTCTTCTAGGCCTGTTCCTTGGATTTCCTGATCTAGAGTTCTTCTGACCGGATCCGAAGGTTTCACCTTTCTCATATCCCAATCCATGCTTGTCATCTACCCTCTTTTGGCTTTCAAGAAGAACTTTGAGTTGAGAAAAGCTTATCTTGAATTTCTCTTTGTATTCATTTGCTGTTTGAAGATCCCTTTTAAGAGTGTCTATTTGATTCTCAAGTTGTTCTTAATTATCTCTAGCTTCTTCAAGACCAGATTCTAGATGTCTGATTATTCTATCCATTTTGTGGCAGTCTTCTGACTTCTCATTGAGAGATTGTTTTAGATTATCTTCAATTTTTCTTTTCTCTTCAATTTCTTGGGTGAATCTCATAACCCCTGATGCCATTTCATGTCTTACCATAATGACCTCTTTTGATAGCTTCTCACATAGCTTGTTTTTCTCATTCAGATCTTCATTAGTATCATTGGCTTCACTTTGGCTTGCTAATTGTTGAAGTGGTTCCTTTCTCTTTTTCACAGAGATACTCAGTATTTCTTTTAGTTCATTTATGAAATCATCAGTTTGTTTTAGTCTTTCCCTCAAGTTATTGACTTCAGAGTGAGATTGCTCAAGATCATCTAGGGCAGACTGAAGTTGTTCCCTCATACCATGCATATCCATTGAGATTCCCAGATCTTCCTCAAGTTGTTAGGCTCTGTTTGGAGGAACTTGGCTCTGATACCAATTGTTGGAAACAAGGTAGATAACTGAGAGGGGGGGTGAATCAGTTATCTTAATTATTTAACTTTCTTTTCTTCTTTAACAATTAGTGCAGTATCAAAACATATAATCATACATAATCATGAGAGCAGAAAAGAAATCAACACACATAACACAAGGATTTTTATGTGGAAAACCTTGTTAAGGGAAAAACCACAGGGTGACTAACCTAAGATTGTATTCTCAGTTAAAAGAATAAGACATACAAAATGGCACTTGCCTATTAGGGCTCACTGCCCGAGCACACTGCTCACAAGAGGCACACTACCTACAAGAGACTCACTGTCTACAAAGTTTATAGAAGGTAACCATATGTTTGAACTGAAGAGAGACATCCACATATGCTGACGTTCAGTTCCGGTTAGGCTCAATATACTGATCTACTGCACTTCATTCTTCCTCTGCTTTAGTGATGCTATTCTGTCACATACCAGACTTGTATTGTTGCTTCCACACTTTTCTCTGCCTTTTCTCGCACACTATATCACACCACACACACCTTCATACTGAAATCAATCTGGTATATATATCTGCATCATGGATTTCAACATCTTTTTAGTCAGCAACTGGAATATTCAAGATATTTACAAAGTAATGATCTGTTGGCTGAATCCATGCTTAATATGTGATGCATATCCAAGACATAGAGTTAGAAGTCATCAATCAAGTCAGCCAACCATGTATGATCCCTCAAGAAGCTTGATCACCATCAATTTCTCATTCGGATTAAAGTCTAATGCTCTACCGGTTAGTTCTTTCTCAGTCTACTCTGCCTGTCAGGAACCCAACACTTAGATGCTCATATCTTTTCACTCATTCATCACCGGAGGCTCAATCTCTGGATTGTAGTAGTCATGGTACTCCTCTTGGCTTGTCCAAGTCCACAACTTTCTGAGTTACACCATATGAGAGATCCGGACCTGATTGTCAGACCTTGTTGCATGCTCTATTCTTGCTCACCAGACCAAAACACTCTTCAATCTGTCTTCTGGTATGGACATACTATGTGTTGCAGATGTGTTGGGTGGACTTTGTTGCCATCAATGAAAACACTCATGAAGCTACATAGTGTCTCTTGCCAACAGGATTGTAGACCCAGCTTCTATATATATACTTGTAACCCTAACTAGCTGTGTGGTGACCTTGCCTGCAATTCATACACTTTCTCCACCGTCTTTTAGGGCTATAACTTGTTTTCTTCACCCTAACCTAACTGTTCAAACCCTTCTTCATCGTAAGATTGTCCGTCTCACGCCCTCCAAGTTTACTTCCCATCCAATCTTGCGAGGGGGCATCCTAGCGTCATACAAACCTATACCAAGAGCAAAAACATGGCCATGTATCATTATCAAAAAATCTATTCTTTGAAGCAACGTGATAAAACACATTGCATCAAAGAAGGGCAAAATGTATACACCTAAAAATGACACGACTCTGCCTAAATAAATATTTTAAATATTAATTTCATTCTAAATTCCTCTATCAATAAATAAATAAATCAATTTATTTATTTGATTCACATTCCTCCACCAAAATTAAATAAAATCATTTATTTAATTAAATCATCCAAATTCTTCTAAAAATCATTCTAAATTAAATAATACCAAATTATTTAATTAATTCTTCCCATTCTCTATATTTAAATAAATCTAAATATTTATTTAAATTATATATTTCCTCCAAATTTGAATTAATACCAAAAATAATTCAATTAATCCACGTGCACATGTAATTAAATATTTCTAATATTTAATTAGCTAATATTCTCTCACCCACATGCCATATTTCTCCTCCAGTCAGGTTAGCTAACTAATCAATCAAATCTATTAACTAATTGGTCATCTAAGTTCACTGTTCAATCATCTTAGTCAACTCCCCAATCAGCCCACTTATCTCTCCAATATATTATGTTAACTGGTCAGTCATCTCAGTTAACTCCTCAATCTATTCTATTAACTCCCCTAATGCATGAAGGAGCATGACACTTGTCCTCTCCCTATTTGCGCACATCCTGTCAAGTTTCCTCAACCGTTGATCTTCTTATTCATTCTACACCATTGATCTTCTCTCTCACAAATCTATAAATACAACCCCTATTCCTCCATTTGAATCATCCAAGCTTTTTATAAACTTACTCTGTAGGAATCATAGCGCACCTTTGGCACCAAATCACTTCATAGCTTGAGTTAAATTATCGCACCATTATCACCATTATCATTGCATTGTGAACATCCTCTTCATTTGCAAAACCTATCAACATCCATTCTCCATTGTCATCTTGGAAAAAAGCAAGGAAGTGCACCTTCTGAGGGCTCTATTCATATACGAGACCAATTCAAGATAGGTGACCAATGGAAGCCATGAAATAGAAAGGTTTGCAAGGTATTGTATTCTTTGTGTTTGATCTTATTTGTTTCATTTTCTATTGAGTTATTGGATTATATTGATATACTGATATTATTCCCATTTTTCTGATAACAGGTGGAAAGAAACCCTAACTAGAAACAAAATGTATTTACAACTCTCTCTTTCTCTCTTGAAAAATCTTTTGTGTTGATAAAGATGTATACTCCTCAAGTAGTTGAGATAACAAAGAGGCCCCACCCTAAATTCAAGAAGCATCCATACAAACCACTCGAAACTGATCCGGATGGTGCATTTTCTGAGGTTTCGCATGGGGTTATGCATATTGAAGACATTAGGGCATGCATACATGCAAACTTGGAAGAATATGGTCATATGAAGTTAGGTATATTATACTCGAATGAGTTGACAAATGATAACTTTGAATTGAAAGAAGAATATAGTGCTCTGCACGAGAAGAATTTGGATACCTGGTTGGATTTTCTATTGTTTTTGGATGATGCTTGGGTTAGGTATGTTTTGAGAAGGATTCATGATGAATTCTTCTGGCTTGATGTACCCTATATGATAACAAAGCATGCCATCAAAGCAGTAATTGGCATGTGCTCCACCGAAAAGGTTCCAGCCTTGAAGTCTATGAAGAACAATATAGTAATGTAGTTGACTGGTACAAAATTTGATAAGAGGGCACTAACTATAAATGATATTGAGGATCCAGTGGTTAGATTTGTGTGAATGGTTATTGGTTACAAGGTTTACTTCTCCAACAAAGAGAACTCAGTCTCTGCAACAACCATATATATAGCATATGATATAGTTAAGAATAATATAAACTATGACCTATGTGAGTTGCTCCAGCAACAACTGATGGAGAACCTAAAAAGAACAAAGGACACAAAATACCCCTTCAAGTTTAGAACTCTAATCATTTGCCTATTTTTCTATTTTCTGAAGGAGTTACTAGGTATTGATAATATTGGTTGGCTTGATCATTCACCAGTAGCTGCATAAATTAGAAATCATCTGCAGAGTTTATGAAATGTTGACAAACAAAATGCAACACTATGGGGTTATTTCAAGAATTTATAAAAGAAACTACAGGCTAGGGCTAGGATCCTTGAAAAAGTTGTGAAGAAATATGAAAAGGACATTGTGTTTATGGTAGACAAAGACAAATGCCTCATGGAGGCTGTTGTACCTAGAACTGTATGGGTCCCAACCATGGGATATGAAGTCATAGAGGAAGTCTTAACTGGGTTGGCAGATCTGATATTGAGCAAACCAAAAGACCCTAAGGAGGAAAGATTTGGTACATTTGAAGAATTATTTCTCAAAGTCCATTTGGAACAAAAACAACTAGAAATCAAGAGGAATGCAAGAAAAATGGTAGATGAGTTTGTTAAAAGCCAAGGGTTTACAAATGAACAAATAAATGAAGAAAGAGCCAAGGAAGAGGCATCCAAGGCTGCTAGTACTCTAGAAGGACAAACATCAAAAGTTCTAGAGAAGAAAGAAGAGAAATATGAGAAAGAAAAGCCTACCTCTAGCTCAAGAAGGAGAACAAGAGCCTCCTTCGCAGTAACAGCTACCTCTAAGAGCTCCAAACCAACACATACTATAGAGGTTGAGAAAGAAAAGACAAAACCTACAAACATTGAAAAGCAAGTGCCTGAGAAGAAACTAGAAGAAAAGAAGAAAAGAAAGAAATCAAAGGCCACAAAGAGAGTATATGTAAGCCTTGGAGGTGGAGAAGAAGAAGAAGAGGAAATAGAAATAGATGAAGAAGTCAAGGCTAAGAAAGAAAAACTAGATGAAACAATTGCAAGCAAGAAAGAGAAGCCTTGTAGAAAGAGTAAAGATAAGAAGAAGATGAAAGGAGAGAAGATTGAGACTAAAGGAAATGAAGCAACTATATCCTTGGAAGCCACAGTCAATGCATTTGCTCAGCATGGAACCCTGAAACCCATTGCTGATATGTATGATGACAATTTACATGTAGATAAGGTGATACTTGAAACATCTGTTATAAGATTTTTGGTTTATGATCAGTAAAGTATTGATTGAAGTCATAGATGATTTACTAAATAGTTTAGCTAACATCATGATAGAAAGAAAAGAAGGAGCTATGGTAAAAGATGCTGAGTTAAAGGAATATGTTCTATTAAAACTATGCCCAAATATTACCAGCGAAGAGAAGGTCAAAGTCACTAAGATACTTAGTGAAAAGTTTAGAACAAAGAGAAGAGTCAACATTCTAATGTCTGGTGACACTAAAAATTTGGTCAAAGAGACTGAGGAGATAACACTAAATGTGTTACATAAGCTACAAATCCCAACTATTGCTGACACTAATAAAGAAGAGCAGAATATCGATGCTAATAATGCAATTCTGGAGATAAATATGGAATAGAATACAGTTACTCCTCTGGTGGGCATGGGAAATGAAGAAGTAAATATAGAACATAGTATGAATCAAGATGGAACACCTCCTCTGGTAAACTCTGAGTAGATTGAAGAGATGAAAGAGACTGGGGGTGAAAAGAAGTTTAGGAAGAAAAGGTAACACCTGAAGAAAATACTTCTGAGGAATAGAGTGAGAAAAGAGAAGAGGTTAATGGAATAAAGGGCTTAGAAAATGCTCTTAAAGATGGAGGAGATATCTATAAATTTTGTTTATCCTGGCCTAAAGTGACCAAAGATATTGAGAAGAAAGTAAAAGAGCAAGAGGATAAACTACTAAGTTTGTCTCAAAGTTTTGATCCTCTCTCCTCTTCCATAGTAAATCAAGAGTGTCATACTATTGCAGTCACAAATGCAATAAAGAAACTTGAGAAGGAATGGAAGAACATAATAAGCCGGATGGGTGAACTTAGAGGGATCATTATCCCTAAGTTAGAGGCCATGCATGAGGCCCTAATTGATGCTCAGGCCACATCCCGGACCAATGATCTGACAGATCTTAAGAAGGCAAAAGCATTTGCATTTCTGTTGAGTGTCACATCTCAATTTTGGACAGGATGAAGCAGAGTTGGGCGACAAAAGTTGTACAGTTGAAGAATACTTTTGCAGATATACTTAAGTATATGTAAGTACAACTTGTATATATACTTATGCAGATATGTAGAGACTATTTTTGGAAATTTTGGTGTATGGACCCTACCATTTGCCATTGATGTCAAAGGGGGAGTGAGGAATAGTGAGAAATGTGGAATCCAACTAAGGGGGGAACTCTGGTAAAGTGTACATTAGAACAGAGCATCAACCAAAGGGGAGTGTAGTATAACACTTAGTCATTTTTCACTAAGTATTGCCATTAATGCCAAAGGGGGAGATTGTTGGCAAGAGACACATTGTGGCTTCATGATTGTTGTCATTGATGGCAACAAAGTTCATCCCACACATCCGCAGGACATGGTGTGCCTATACCGGAAGTCAGATTAAAGAGTGTTGTGGTCCGGTAAGCAAGAATAGAGCATGTGGCAAGGTCCGATAGTGAGGTCTGGATCTCTTAGAAGAAGTATCTTAGTAAAGTGCGGACTTGGGGAAGTCAAGAGGTGTACCTTGAATAATACATTCCAGAGATTGACCCTTTGGTGATGAAAGAGTGAAAAGATATGAGCACCTAAGTGTTGGGTTCCTGTTTGGCAGAGTTGACAGAGGAAGAACTGACCGGCAGAGCATCAGACCTTAATCCAGATGAGTTATTGATGGTGATCAAGTTTCTTAAGGTATCATTCATGATTGGCCAACATGATTGATGAATTCTATAAGCATCTCTTTGATATGCATCGCTTGATAAGCAAGGATTCAGCCGACAGACCAAGAGTTTGGGAAAATAGTAAGTATTTTGGATGTCGACTAGAAAGTGGATGAAATCCTTGGTGCAAATATATATACCAGATTGATTTTGGTATGAAGGTGTGTGTGGTGTTGAAGTGTGTGAATAAAAGTAGAAGAGTAGTGTGGAAGTAGTAAGGCAGGTCCGATATGTGACAAGATAGCAGCACCAAAGAAGAGGAAGAATGAAGTGCAGCAGATTAGTGTATTGAACCTAACCAGAACTGGACCTCATCATATGTGGATGCTTCTCATTAGTTCAAGTATCTAGTTTCCTTGCATAAACTATTGTAGGCAGTGTGCTCGGGTAGTGACCCCTAATTGGCAAGTGCCATTTTGTACTATCTTATTCTTTTAATAGAGAATACAATCTTGGGTTAATCACCCTGTGGTTTTTTCCCTTAACAGGGTTTTCCATGTCAAAATCATTGTGTCATGTGTATTGATGTTATTTTCATTTCATGGTTATGTTTGCTTATATGATTTGATGCTGCATTAATTGTTAAGGAAGATTAGAAAGTTGAAGTAATTAAGATAACTGCTTCACCCCCCTCTCAGTTATTAATAATTAGTATCAGAGCACATGCCAATTAGGGCTCACTGCCTGAGCACACTACTCACAAAAGGCTCACTCCCTACAATAGTTTATACAAGGAAACTAGATACTTGAACTAATGAGAAGCATCCACATATGCTGAGGTTCAATTCCGGTTAGGTTCAATACATTGATCTGCTGCACTTCATTCTTCCTCTTCTTTGGTGCTGTTGTCCTATCACATATCAGACCTGCCTTACTAATTCCACACTGTTCTTCTACTTTTATTCGCACACCTCAACACCACACACACCTTCATACCAAAATTAACCTAGTATATATATCTACACCAAGGATTTCATCCACTTTCTAGTCGGCATCCAGAATACTTACTATTTTCCCAAACTCTTGGTCTATCGGCTGAATCCTTGCTTATCAAGTGATGTGTATCAAAGAGATTCTTATAGAAGTCATCAATCATGTCAGCCAATCATGAATGATACCTTAAGAAACTTGATCACCATCAATAACTCATCTGGATTAAGGTCTGATGCTCTGCTAGTCAGTTCTTCCTTTGTCAACTCTGCCAAACAGGAACCCAACACTTAGGTGCTCATATCTTTTCATTCTTTCATCACCGGAGGCTCAATCTCTGGAATGTATCAGTCAAGGTACACCTCTTGACTTCCCCAAATCTGTACTTTACTAAGATACTTCCTCTGAGAGATCTGGACCTAGCTGTCAGACCTTGCCACATGCTTTGTTCTTGCTTACCGGACCACAACACTCTTCAATCTGACTTCCGGTATAGGCACACCATGTCCTACAGATGTGTGGGATGAACTTTATTTCCATCAATGACAACAATCATGAAGCCACAATGTGTCTCTTGCCAACAATCTCCCCCTTTGGCATTGATGGCAACACTTAGTGAAAAATGACTAAGTGTTATAGTACACTCCCCCTTGGTTGATGCTCTATTCTAATGTACACTTTACTGGAGCTCCCCCTTAGCTGGATTCCACATTTTTCACTGTTCCTCATTCCCCCTTTGACATCAATGGCAAAGGGTAGGGTCTGCACACCAAAATTTCTAAAAATAGTCTATACATATTCGCATAAGTATATATACAAGTTGTACTTACATATACTTAAGCATATCTGCAAAAGTATTCTTCAACTGTACAACTTCTGTCACCCAACTCTACTTCATCCTGTCCAAAATTGAGATGTAACCACTCAACAGGAATGCAAATGCTTCTCCCTTCTTAAGATCTGTTGGATCATTGGTTTAGGTTGTGGCCTAAGCATCAGTTAGGGCCTCATGCATGGCCTCTAACTTAGGGATAATGATCCCTCTAAGTTCACCCATCTAGCTTATTATTTTCTTCCTTTCCTTCTCAAGTTTCTTAATTGAATTTGTGATTGCAATAGTTTGACACTCTTAAT
Organism: Cunninghamia lanceolata; assembly: GCA_027924645.1. Classification (NCBI taxonomy): domain Eukaryota; kingdom Viridiplantae; phylum Streptophyta; class Pinopsida; order Cupressales; family Cupressaceae; genus Cunninghamia; species Cunninghamia lanceolata. The sequence continues at coordinate 1,374,155 of BSBN01001207.1, forward strand.
TTACTATGGAAGAGGAGAGAGGATCAAAACTTTGAGACAAACTTAGCAGTTTATCCTCTTTCTCTTTTACTTTCTTCTCAATATCTTTGGTCACTTTAGGCTAGGATAAACAAAATTTATAGATATCTCCACCATCTTTAAGAGCATTTTCTAAGCTCTTTATTCTAATATCCATAACTCTCCTATCATTTTTTATCAGACCTTGTACTTTAGAGAGTCTCTTTTCCAAAAACTCCTTCCGAACCTTTTCTTCTGCTGACTTTTCTAAGGAATCAAAATGTGAATGAACAAAATTTACAAGAGATATTAGATTACCAGATGTGGATGCTGAAGGATCCTTTTGGAAGGATGGCATGATCTTCTCCAATACATCGGATGCAGTTTCTATGAGCTTGTAGTCTTCCATGTGAGACTTCAGAAGTTTTTCTTTTGCTTTTGCTGAAGTAAAGGATGCTACCTTCATGGTTTGAATTGGGGAGAGGGAATCAAAATTGAATGGAACTTTAAGAAGTTCTAGTTCATCAAATTCCATCACCTCTTTGGTTAAGAAATCTTTGACTGCTTCTGCTGTGTCTCTTGCTAGTGACAGGGTTTTCTCCCCTTCTGCAACCTTAGCACTGTCATCTGTGGTCTTTTCTATTTGACCTTCTTCACTTTACTTGTTCTTCTTGATTGATGCTTTCTTCTTTTCTTTCTTCTCCTTCAATTCCAAAGTATGTAGGAGGATCCAAAAGAGAAGTGTCTTCTTCTTCATGAACTTCCTCTTCCAGAGCAGAGGAATCTAAGTCTTTAACTTTCTCCTCACTTGTCTCCTTTGCCTCTTCTGCCATTGTCTCAATAGATTCTTCTTTGTCATCCATGGCCGAGGGATCATCACCTAAGTCCTCTATAATAGGAATATTGAATCTTTTGTATGCATTCCGAAGGATGTCTTCTATTTCTTTAGCCACCTTGTTAGTTTCTCCAAGCATAAGCTAATTCATCCTAGCTTTGCTTTGGAACTCATCCTTGCAATCTTTGAAGATCATATTCTTTTGCTTAGGAGTGATGGAAGGATAGAGCTGAATGGCTATCTATTCCTAGATCTCCATATCCTTTGCTTTAGCATTATTCTTTTTGATTTCAAGTTCCTTCTCAAGGATTTTAGGAATTAGAGATATGATTTCAATGAAAGCTTTGTTGTACATATTCAGATACTTGACTGTGGCATCTTGCAGGATCTTCTGGTCAGCTTCACTATGTTCATCATAGAATTCTGTTAATGTTTTCAGGTTTCCATTGACAATAATTGCCTTGATGATATTGTCAAGAGTAGGCTTCTCAACACTTTTATTTATCTTTTCTTCTTCCTTGTCTAGACCGGTAGAGGATTCTCTGGATACTTTCTTCTTCTTCTTCTTCTTCATCTTCTTGATTTCTTCATCAGATTCTGTCTCTTCATCATCTTTGAGGCTTGTATATGATCTTGTAACCTTTGTCTTTGTTCTCTTTTCTCCTTTACCAGATGATTTTACTTCTAGTTTTGATGCCTTTAAGCTCTTAGCAGTGGCAGGTATAGAGCTCTTAGAGGATCTGGTTCGAGAGGGGGCTTCTACTGGAGCACTTTCTTTTTCTGCCTCTTCCTTTTCTTTTTCTGTCCTTTCCATCTTTTCTCTATGTGCATCAAGTGCCTCTTTTGAGATGCCATACCTTTTGGCAACATTCTCTACTTCTTTTCTCACTTTTCTCTTCATCTTCGGTTGTCTTAGTTCCACATGAATCTTTACACTCAATTCCTCAAAGGTTCCAAACCTTTCTGCCTTGGGATCCTTAGGCTGACTTAGCATGGCTGAATATGCAGCTCTACAATTTTCTCATCCACTTCATACCCCATTGGCATGATCCATACTGTTCTTGGTTCCACTGCCTCCATTAGGCATTGATCAGTGTCTACCATAAAGCACACTGTATCCTTGTATTTTTTAACTAGGGATTGGGGAATTCTTTCTCTAGCCTACATCATGCTTTGGAAGTTTTTGAAATAACCCCACAGTGTAGTGTTTTGAGCCTTGGCATCACCAAGCCCATGCAAGTAATCTCTGATTTGAATTGCAACAGGTCTGTCATTTTGCCATACCCAACCACTGGATCCAGGCAGTTCATTCATAAAGTAGAAGAATAAACATAGTATTAGCCCACCATACTTGAAGGAGTTCTTCTTGTCCTTCTTGATCTTTTGTAGGTTTTCCATCAGTTAGCTCAGAAGGAGTTCACAAAGATCATAATCTGCATTCTTTCTCAACATTTCATAAGCAGTGTAGATTGTTGTTCTAGATATAGAGTTTTCTTTGCTGGAGTGATATATCTTGTAGCCAATAATCATGGAGGCAAACTTGATGTCCAGATCTGTGATATCCTCAACTGTCATTGCTCTTTTATCAAATTTAGATCTGGTAGCCTCACTGACAGTTTGGTTTTTGACTAATTTTAGAGTAGGTAGCCCACTGGATGAGTGCAATCTGGTTATTGCCCTAATTGCTTCCTTGGTTATCTTGAATGGCCTCATCAACCACATAAAGTTGTCATGCATTCTGCTCAAAACATATCGGACCACAACACTCTTCAGTCTGACATCTGGTATAGGCACACCATGTTCGGCAGATGTGTGGGATGAACTTTGTTGTCATCAATGACAACAATCATGAAGCCACAATGTGTCTCTTGCCAACAATCTCCCCCTTTGGCATTGATGGCAACACTTAGTGATTATCTCCTTTTAGCAATTTAGTAGCATAATAATAATAAATTAACCATGGAAACACAATGCAACAAATCAAGAGCCAAAACACATCAACACATGAGACACCAAGATTTTGACATGGAAAACCTAGTTAAGGGAAAAACCACGAGGTGATTAACCCAAGAATGTATTCTCTGTTAGAAGAATAGAAAGAACAAAATGGCACATGCCAATTAGGGCTCACTGCCCAAGCACACTGCTCACAAGAGGCTCACTGCCTACAAGAGACACACTGCCTACAAAGAAATAAATATCACATATATGAACTGGAGAATAGCATCTTCACCATGCTTGAATCAGTTCCATTTAAGCCCAATACTTTTGCTCTGCCTTTTACTCCCCTCCTTGCTACCACACACTCATCTCAACTGGGACAACTTTGAAATGACTTTGTAATCCCTTTTATACAAGATAACAACTTAGGAATGATAATCTAAGTTAGCAAACATCAACACGAACATCCATAGGGTGTGTAACTCATCTGATTGGCTAGTCTCAGAAAGAACACCATCATCCAGAAGTTATTCTTCAATGTGAGCTCCAACTTCAATGCGCACCACCAACATGAATTGGACACCATCCAAAGACCTCCACAAGCTTTCCTGAATCACCAAGAACATCCATACTTCATCTACTTATTGAAATCCATCTTCCCTTCATTCTTGTTCACTTGCTCTCTTAAAAAGTGAAACTTGATGGATATATGTTTAGTCTTTGAGTGCAACACTGGATTCTTAGATATGTTTATTGCACTTGAATTATCACAAAAGATTGTGATAGGTTCCTCATACTCCACTTTGATATCTCTTAGCATCTGCTTCATCCACAAAACTTGAGTGCAACTACCTACTACTGCAATATATTTTGCTTCAGTTGTAGACAGAGATATTGCCCCTTGTTTCTTGCTTAGCCAAGAAACCAATCTCTTCCCTAAAAAGAATGCTTCACCACTGGTACTCTTTTGGTCATCCACATCTCCTGCCCAATCTGCATCTGTATATGCATGAAGAGAGAAATCATGATATCTAGGATACCACAAACCATACTCAATTGTCCCTTTTAGATATCTAAAAATCCTCTTGATTGCCATGACATGAGATTCTCTAGGATCAGCCTGGAATCTAGCAATAAGACCAATAGCCTACATAATGTCTGGTCTAGTTTGAGTGAGATACAACAGTCCTCCAATCATTGACCTATACTTTGTCTAATCAGCCTTAGAGGAATCCTCATCTTTGCTTAATTTACATCCAATTGCCATGGGAGTATTCATTGGTTTTGAATCTTCCATCGCAAATTTCTTCAACAATTCTTTCACATATTTGGTCTGAGAAATGAAGATTCCTTTCTTTGTTTGAGTGATTTGTAGACCCAAGAAGAAATTCATTTCACCAAGCATGGACATCTCAAACTCACCTTTCATTTGATTTGCAAAAGTTTTACACATACTATCTCTTCCTCCAAAAATTATATCATCAACAAACACTTCAACAATTAAGATGTTTTCATTATCAATTTTGAAATATAAATTACTGTCAGCAATACCTTTGTTGAAATCAATCTTCAAAAGATGCTTATCCAATCTTTCATACCAGGCTCTTGGGGCTTGCTTCAGTCCATACAGTACTTTCTTCAACTTGCAGACCATATCACCATGATCAGACAATTGAAATCCATCCGATTGTTCTATGTACACTTCTTCTTCCAAGTCACCATTCAAAAGACAGACTTGACATCCATCTGATACACCTTAAAATCCTTGAAGGTAGCAAATGCAAGAAATAATCTGACTGCTTCAATTCTTACTACTGGAGCAAAAGTTTCTTCAAAGTCAACTCTTTCTATTTGAGAGTAACCCTTGCAGACCAATCTGGCTTTATTTCTGATTACTTCACCAACTTCATTCAGTTTGTTCTGGAAGACCCATTTGGTTCCAATCACATTCTTGTTTCTAGGTCTGGGAACAAGATTCCAAGTGTGATTTTTCTCAATTTGCATCAGCTCTTCCTCCATTGCTTTAGTCAAGTTTTCATCATTGCAAGCTTCCTTCACTGTTTTAGGTTAAATCTTCGAAATCAGACAATACTCTTCTGAATCTTGAGAAATTATCCTTCTTGTTTGTACTCCTTTGCTTTTATCACCTATGATCTGATCTTCAGAGTGGTTCAGTCTTACATATCTCAGAACTTTGGGAATTTCTTGCATTTCTAATTTTTGATTAGACTCATTGAAACTCAACTCTTCTTCCTGATTTACCAGATTAGTTTGGATCTGACTTACAGAGGAGGCTTGGGCTCCTTGAGTCAAAACACCATTTTGATCATCTTCATCATATTCATAAAACCTTGAGGGTTTCTTAGTTCCCTCATCAACCTTCACATTTGTACTTTCTATCATCTTTCTTAGTCTCTTGTTATAACAATGGTATGCTTTTCTTTGAGTAGAGTAACCCAAGAATATTCCTTCATCACTTCTAGCATCAAACTTTCCAATATCTTCATCTCTTTTAATGTAACATTTGCTACCAAAAACTCTGAAATACCTCACAGTAGGAGTGATGCCAAACCAAAGTTCATATGGAGTCTTACCGGTATTGCTTTTGATTTGAACTCGATTGAGAGTATAACTGTAGTGCTGACAGCTTCTCTCTAATAGATTTGAGGAACATTTTCTTCCATCATCATGGTCCTAGATGCTTCCTTTATGGTCCAGTTCTTTCTCTCCATTACTCCATTCTGCTATGGAGTCTTAGGAGCAGACAACTATCTCTTTATTCCATGTTTCTCACAGAACTCTATGAACTCACCGAATGTGAATTCTCCACCTCTATCAAACCTCAGACATTTCAATTTTAATCCGGTTTCATTCTCTACCATAGACTTGAATATTTTTAATTTTTGAAGAGCTTCAGATTTCTCTTTTAGAAAGGTTACCCACATCATCCGGGAATAGTCATCAATTAGTAACATGAAGTATCTATCATCTTGCATACTCATGATTCTTGCCGGACCACAAAGATCAGTATGAACTAAGTCCAATAATCTGGTAGAAAATAATTCCTTACTTTTGAATGAGATTCTGCTTAGCTTACCCAACTGACATTCTTTGCATAAGCTATTAGTAGGTTTCACCAATTTTGGAAGATCTCTTACAGCCTGAGTATTGCTTATCTTGATGATATTATCAAAATTCACATGACACATCCTCCTATGCCATAACCAACTCTGATCAACTTGAACAAATAAGCAACTTTTACCAGTACCAACCAAGTGGAAGATATTACCTTTAGTTTGAGTACCAGATGCAATCTCTATTTTGGAGCTTTCAAAGATCTTGCATTTTCCATTCTTGAACCGGAGATCATAGCCTTTGTCCACCAACTGTCCAACACTGAGAAGATTGTGCTTCAATCCTTCAACATACAATACATTACCAGTTTTGTTTCTTCCATCAAGAGAAATAGTTCCTCTACCTCTAATTCTACCAGCAGAATTATCACCAAACTTTACCACTCCTCCTTCATACCTTTCCAAATATACAAACTTATTTTTGTCACTTGTCATATGGTGAGAGCAGCCACTGTCAATGACCTAATCATCCTTCTCTTCAACTTGGGTAGACAGAGCTCTTTCCGTAGTCTTATGATTGACAGATATAGAGGACACTAGATCTTCTCCCTTGATGGCAATGAACACCCATTCATTTCGAGATTTGTTTTCTAGCTCTGATACCAATTGTTAGACTTAGGGCACACAACTGAGAGGGGGGGTGAATCATTTGTGCAAAACTTTTCTTGCAATTACACACTTAACTCCTTTTAGCAATTCAGTAGCATAATAATAATAAATTAACCATGGAAACACAATGCAACAAATCAAGAGCAAAAACACATCAACACATGAGACACCAAGATTTTGACGTGGAAAACCCAGTTAAGGGAAAAACCATGGGGTGATTAACCCAAGAATGTATTATTTGTTAGAAGAATAGAAAAAACAAAATGACACATGCCAATTAGGGCTCACTACCCAAGCACACTACTCACAAGAGGCTCACTACCTACAAAAGACACACTATCTACAAAGAAATAAATATCACATACATGAACTGGAGAATAGCATCTTCACCATGCTTGAATCAGTTCCATTTAAGCCTAATACTTCTTCTCTACCTTTCGCTCTCCTCCTTGCTACCACACACTCATCTCAACTAGGAAAACTTTGAAATGACTTTGCAATCCCTTATTTATACAAGACATCAACTTAGGAATGATCATCTAAGTCAGCAAACATCAACAAGAACATCCGCAGGATGTGTAACTCATCCGGTCGGCTAGTCTCAGAAAGAACACCATCATCTAGAAGTCATTCTTCAATGTGAGCTCCAACTTCAATGCGGACCACCAACATGAACTGGACACAATCCAAAGACCTCCACAAGCTTGCCTAAATCACAAAGAACATCCATACTTCATCTACTTACTAAAATCCATCTTCCCTTCATCCGGAACCTCAAGAACATAGTCTGTCATTACTGTCACAAAGGAATAGATGCTTGCAGACCTTCAAACCATGAACCAATCTACTTGACACTCCATAAAGACTTCCTCAACACTCCCTCAAATCTGCAGAACAGGACAATGCAATTCCGGATCTCACCGGACCTATCTGTAACACTCTGTCACCACTGAACATCTACCATAACCAGTTTTACTTGAGCAGTCACAACTTCTTTAGATCTTCATGTGGACCTCTAAAATCTCTATTGGACCACCTTAAGACACATATCTACAAACCCTTTAAACCGTATACTTTGATACTCATCCTATCTTGGACTTTTACCTTACTGTTATCACTGATCTTCACTGTTCCTAATTGAGACTAATTTTCTCAATATCCTCAACGCACAACACATCCAATCCTTATTATTAATGCAACAGGAGTATGTTAACATCAATGACAACACTGATTAGGTCCATACTTGCAACAATCTCCCCCTTTGTAATTAATGGCAACATATGATGTGAAAAACTGTTTTGACCATGAAGACAAGAACTTCTCCTTATTGTCACAACTCCCCCTATCAGCAACAACCATTCACATGTCTTCTCTCCTTTTACTACTCCCCCTTTGATCAACAACCACTTGTTTTTCACATGTCTTCTCTCCCCCTTTGACATCAATGGCAAAGGGCACATTCTTGTAATTCCAACACTTTAGAATCATACCCACTGCTCCCCCTGTGTAGCAACTCCCCATCATCAATACTGATGTACCTCAGTGCACCTTAGTTCATCACTGGAGGGGAAATAGCCCCTAACTTCTCCCTGAGATACTCAAAAGAGTCTTTAGGAATTGGTTTAGTAAAGATGTCTACAATTTGATCCTTGGAAGGCACAAACTCCAATCTGACTTCATTCTTGTTCACTTGCTCTCTTAAAAAGTGAAACTTGATGGATATATGTTTAGTCTTTGAGTGCAACACCAGATTCTTAGATATGTTTATTGCACTTGAATTATCACAAAAGATTGTGATAGGTTCCTCATACTCCACTTTGATATCTCTTAGCATCTGCTTCATCCACAAAACTTAAGTACAACTACCTACTACTGCAATATATTCTGCTTCAGTTGTAGATAGAGATATTGCCTCTTGTTTCTTGCTTAGCTAAGAAACCAATCTCTTCCCCAAAAAGAATGCTCCACCACTGGTACTCTTCCTGTCATCCACATCTCCTGCCCAATCTGCATCTATATATGCATGAAGAGAGAAATCATGATCTCTAGGATACCAAAAACCATACTCAACTGTCCCTTTTAGATATCTAAAAATCTTCTTGATTGCCATGACATGAGATTCTCTAGGATTAGCCTGGAATCTAGCAACAAGACCAACAGCCTGCATAATGTCTGGTCTAGTTTGAGTGAGATACAACAGTCCTCCAATCATTGACCTATACTTTGTCTGATCAGCCTTAGGGGAATCCTCATCTTTGGTTAATTTACATTCGGTTGCCATGGGAGTATTCATTGGTTTTGAATCTTCCATCCCAAATTTCTTCAATAATTCTTTCACATATTTGGTCTAAGAAATGAAGATTCCTTTCTTTGTTTAAGTGATTTGTAGACCTAAGAAGAAATTCATTTCACCAAGCATGGACATCTCAAACTCACCTTTCATTTTATTTGCAAAAGTTTTACACATACTATCTCTTCCTCCAAAAATTATATCATCAACAAACACTTCAACAATTAAGATGTTTTCATTATCAATTTTGAAATATAAATTACTCTCAGTAGTACCTTTATTGAAACCAATCTTCAAAAGATGCTTATCCAATCTTTCATACCAAGCTCTTGGGGCTTGCTTCAGTCCATACAATGCTTTCTTCAACTTGCAGACCATATCACCATCATCAGACAATTGAAATCCATCCGGTTGTTCTATGTACACTTCTTCTTCCAAGTCACCATTCAGGAAGGCAGACTTGACATCCATCTGATACACCTTGAGATCCTTCAAGGTAGCAAATGCAAGAAATAATCACTCTGCTTCAATTCTTGCCATTAGAGCAAAAGTTTCTTCAAAGTCAACTCCTTCTATTTGAGAGTAACCCTTGTAGACCAATCTGGCTTTATTTCTGATTACTTCAACTTCATTCAGTTTGTTCTGAAAGACCCATTTGGTTCCAATCACATTCTTATTTCTAGGTCTGGGAACAAGATCCCAAGTGTGATTTTTCTCAATTTGCATCAGCTCTTCCTCCATTGCTTTAGTCCAGTTTTCATCATTGCAAGCTTCATTCACTATTTTAGGTTCAATCTTCGAAATCAGCTAATACTCTTCTGAATCTTGAGCAATTCTCCTTCTTATTTGTACTCCTTTGCTTTTATCACCTATGATCTGATCTTCAGAGTGGTTCAGTTTTACATATCTCAGAACTTTGGGATTTTCTTCCATTTTTTATTCTTGATTAGGCTCATTGAAACTCAACTCTTCTTCCTGATTTACCAAATTAGTTTGGATCTGAATTACAGAGGAGGCTTGGGCTAACACCTTTCTAATCATCTTCATCATATTCATAAAACATTGAGGGTTTTTCAATTCCCTCATCAACCTTCACATTTGTACTTTCTATCATCTTTCTCAGTCTCTTGTTATAACACTGGCATGCTTTGCTTTGAGTAGAGTAACCCAAGAATATTCCTTCATCACTTCTAGCATCAAACTTTCTAATATCTTCATCTCTTTTAATGTAACATTTTCTACCAAAAGCTCTGATACCAATTGTTAGTTGTTGTTACACCAAAAGATCGACCTATTAATGCCTGATACAACCACTTGACTTAACAAGAATGGGAGGTGATTAAGCCCTTGTCGCAAACCACCGCAACGCAGTGCTGAACAAGGAGACCAAGGGTCACACCTTGCAACAATCCCCTGCAATGCAAGCGTGAGGTTTGAACCCATGACCTCAGCTCTGATACCAATTGTTAGCTACAGTTCCACCAAAAGATCGACCTATTAATGCCTAATACAACCACTTGACTTAACAAGCACGGGAGGCCATTAAGCCCTTGTCACAAACCACCACAGTATTGTTAGACTTAGGGCACACAACTGAGAGGGGGGGTGAATCAGTTGTGCAAAACTTTTCTTGCAATTACACACTTAACTCCTTTTAGCAATTCAATAGCATAATAATAAATTAACCATGGAAAAATAATGCAACAAATTAAGAGCAAAAACACATCAACACATGAGACACCAAGATTTTGACATGGAAAACCCGGTTAAGGGAAAAACCACAGGGTGATTGACCCAAGAATGTACTCTCTGTTAGATGAATAGAAAGAACAAAATCGCACATGTGAATTAGGGCTCACTGCCCGAGCACACTGCTCAAAAGAGGCTCACTGCCTACAAGAGACACACTGTCTACAAGGAAATAAATATCACATACATGAACTGGAGAATAGCATCTTCACCATGCTTGAATCAGTTCCATTTAAGCCCAATACTTCTGCTCTGCCTTTCGCTCTCCTCCTTGCTACCACACACTCATCTCAACAAGGACAACTTTGAAATGACTTTGTAATCCCTTATTTATACAAGACATCAACTTAGGAATGATCATCTAAGTCGACAAACATCAACAAGAACATTTGCAAGATGTGTAACTCATTCGGTCGACCAGTCTCAGAAAGAACACCATCATCCAGAAGTTATTCTTCAATGTGAGTTCCAACTTCAATGTGGACCACCAACATGAACTGGACATGATCCAAAGACCTCCACAAGCTTGCCTGAATCACCAAGAACATCCATACTTCATCTACTTACTGAAATCCATCTTCCCTTCATCCGGAACCTCAAGAACACAGTCTGTCATTACTGTCACAAAGGAATAGTTGCTTGCGGACTTTCAAACCATGTAATCTAGTTGACACTCCATAAAGACTTCATCAACACTCCCTCAAATCTACAGAACAGGATAATGCAATTCCAAATCTCACCGGACCTATCTGTAACACTCTGTCACCACTGAACATCTGACGGAACCGGTTTTACTTGAGCAGCCACAACTTCTTCAGATCTTCATGCGGACCTTTGAAATCTCTACTGGACCACATTAAGACACATATCTACAAACCCTTTAAACCACATACTTTGATACTCATCCTATCTTGGACTTTTACGTTACTGTTATCACTGATCTTCACTGTTCCTGATTGAGACTAATTTTCTCAATATCCTTAGCACATAGCTCATCCAATCCTAATCATTAATGCAATAGGAGTATGTTGACATCAATGACAACACTGATTAGGCCCATACTTGCAACAATCTCCCCCTTTGTCATTGATGGCAACATATGATGTGAAAAATTGTTTTGACCATGAAGACAAGAACTTCTCCTTACTGTACTGTTATCACTGATCTTCACTGTTCCTGATTGAGACTAATTTTCTCAATATCCTCAGCACATAGCTCATCCAATCCTTATCATTAATGCAACAGGAGTATGTTGACATCAATGACAACACTGATTAGGCCCATACTTGCAACAATCTCCCCCTTTGTCATTGATGGCAACATATGATGTGAAAAACTATTTTGACCATAAAGACAAGAACTTCTCCTTACTATTACAACTCCCCCTATTAGCAACAACCATTCACATGTCTTCTCTCCTTTTACTGCTCCCCCTTTGTTCAGAAACCACTTGTTTTTCACATGTCCTCTCTCCCCTTTTGACATCAATGACAAAGGGCACATTCTTGTAATTCCAACACTTCAGAATCATACCTACTGCTCCCCCTAAGTAACAGCTCCCCATCATCAATCTGGATCACAAGATATGACTGTGATATCCACCAGACTGATGTACCTCAGTGCACCTTAGTTAATCACCAGAGGGGCAATAACCCCTAACTTCTCCCTGAGATACTCAAAAGAGTCCTTATGAAGAGGTTTAGTAAAGATGTTTGCAATCTGATCCTTGGAAGGCACAAACTCCAATCTGACTTCATTCTTGTTCACTTGCTCTCTTAAAAAGTGAAACTTGATGGATATATGTTTAGTCTTTGAGTGCAACATCAGATTCTTAGATATTTTTATTGCACTTGAAATATCACAGAATATTGTGATAGGTTCCTCATACTCCACTTTGATATCTCTTAGCATCTGCTTCATCCACAAAACTTGAGTGCAACTACCTACTACTGCAATATATTCTACTTTAGTTGTAGACAGAGATATTGACTCTTGTTTCTTGCTTAGCCAAGAAACTAATCTCTTCCCCAAAAAGAATACTCTACCACTGGTACTCTTCCGTTCATCCACATCTCCTGCCCAATCTGCATCTGTATATGCATGAAGAGAGAAATCATGATCTCTAGGATACCACAAACCATACTCAACTATCCCTTTTAGATATCTAAAAATCCTCTTGGTTGCCATGACATGAGATTCTCTAGGATCAGCCTGGAATCTAGCAATAAGACCAACAGCCTGCATAATGTTTGGTCTAGTTTGAGTGAGGTACAACAGTCCTCATCTTTGCTTAATTTACATCTGATTGCCATGGGAGTATTCATTAGTTTTGAATCTTCCATCCCAAATTTCTTCAACAATTCTTTCACATATTTGGTCTAAGAAATAAAGATTCCTTTCTTTGTTTGAGTGATTTGTAGACCTTTGTTGAAACCAATCTTCAAAAGATGCTTATCCAATCTTTCATACCAGGCTCTTGGGGCTTGCTTTAGTCCATACAGTGCTTTCTTCAACTTGCAGACCATATCACCATGATCAGACAATTGAAATCCATCTGGTTGCTCTATGTACACTTCTTCTTCCAAGTCACCATTCAGGAAGGCAGACCTGACATCCATCTGATACACCTTGAAATCCTTGAAGGCAGCAAATGCAAGAAATAATTTGACTACTTCAATTCTTGCCACCGGAGCAAAAGTTTCTTCAAAGTCAACTCCTTCTATTTGAGAGTAACCCTTGCAAACCAATCTGGCTTTATTTCTACTTACTTCACCAACTTCATTCAGTTTGTTCTAGAAGACCCATTTGGTTCCAATCACATTCTTGTTTCTAGGTCTAGGAACAAGATCCCAAGTGTGATTTTTCTAAATTTGCATTAGCTCTTTCTCCATTGCTTTAGTCTAGTTTTCATCATTGCAAGCTTCATTCATTGTTTTAGGTTCAATCTTTGAAATCAGACAATACTCTTTTGAATCTTGAGCAATTCTCCTTTTTGTTTGTACTCCTTTGCTTTTATCACCTATGATGTGATCTTCAGAGTGGTTCAGTCTTACATATCTCAGAACTTTGGGTATTTCTTGCATTTCTGATTCTTGATCAGTCTCATTGAAACTCAACTCTTCTTCCTGATTTACCAGATTAGTTTGGATCTGACTTACAGAGGAGGCTTGGGCTCCTTGAGTCAAAACACCATTTTGATCATCTTCATCATATTCATAAAACCTTGAGGGTTTCTCAATTCCCTCATCAACCTTCACATTTGTACTTTCTATCATCTTTCTCAGTCTCTTGTTATAACATCGGTATGCTTTGCTTTGAGTAGAGTAACAAAAGAATATTCCTTCATCACTTCTAGCATCAAACTTTCCAAGATCTTCATCTCTTTTAGTGTAACATTTGCTACCAAAAACTCTGAAATACCTCACAGTAGGAGTGATGCCAAACCAAAGTTTATATGGAGTCTTACTAGTATTGCTTCTGATTTGAACTCGATTGAGAGTATAGACTGTAGTGCTAACAGCTTCTCTCTAATAGATCTGAGGAACATTTTCTTCCATCATCATGGTCCTAGATGCTTCCTGGATGGTCCGGTTCTTTCTCTCCACTACTCCATTCTGCTGTGGAGTCCTAGGAGCAAACAACTGTCTCTTTATTCCATGTTTCTCACTAAACTCTATGAACTCACTGGATGTGAATTCTCCACCTCTATCAGACCTCAGACATTTCAATTTTAATCTGGTTTCATTCTCTACCATAGCCTTGAATATTTTTAATTTCTGAAGAGCTTCTGATTTCTCTTTTAGAAAGGTTACCCACATCATCCAGGAATAGTCATCAATTAGTAACATGAAGTATCTATCACCTTGCATACTCCTGATTCTTGCTGGACCACAAAGATCAGTATGAACTAAGTCCAATAATCCGGTAGAAGACAGTTCCTTACTTTTGAATGAGATTCTGCTTAGCTTACCCAATTGACATTCTTTGCATAAGCTATTAGTAGGTTTCACCAATTTTGGAAGATCTCTTACAGCCTAAGTATTGCTTATCTTGATGATATTATCAAAATTCACATGACACATCCTCCTATGCCATAACCAACTCTGATCAACTTGAACAAATAAGAAACTTTTACCAATACCAACCAAGTGGAAGATATTACCTTTAGTTTGAGTACCGGATGCAATCTCTGTTCCAGAGCTTTCAAAGATCTTGCATTTTCCATTCTTGAACCGGAGATCATAGCCTTTGTCCACCAACTATCCAACACTGAGAAGATTGTGCTTCAATCCTTCAACATACAGTACATTACCAGTTTTGTTTCTTCCATCAAGAGAAATAGTTCCTCTTCCTTTGATTCTACCAGCAGAATTATCACCAAACTTTACCACTCCTCCTTCATACCTTTCCAAATCTACAAACTTATTTTTGTCACCTATCATACGGTGAGAGCAGCCACTGTCAATGACCCAATCATCCTTCTCTTCAACTTGGGCAGCTAGAGCTCTTTCCACAATCTTATGATTGACAGATACAGAGGACATTAGATCATCTCCCTTGATGGCAATGAACAACCATTCATTTCTGGATTTGTTTCCTATCTCTGATTCATCATTTGTTACTCCTTCATTATCATCATCTTCATGTACGTAGTAACAGTTCTTTTGGAACCTTGGCTTGTTAGGATTTTGCCTTGAAAACCTTTCCGGACACCTTGAGGCAAAATGACCAATCTTATTGCAGTTAAAACACTTAAATGGTAATTTTCCTTCATACTTACCTGATCCTCTTGGCAGCCTCTTTGCAATAAGGGCTTCAAGTTGAGTAGTTTCTACTTCTTCTTCTTCTAGATCTTTTCTTGCTTTTTCATACCATGACAGCTTCCTTGATGAATTCTCTCCCGGATCAAACATTTGTTTACCTTTAATAGAGGCACTAGCTTTGAATGCAGATTCAATCTTGGGGGGATCATCTTCAAACTCTGTCACTTCAAATGTAGCCAACTTTCCAGCCAATTGATTTGTTGTGATAGTTGTATGGGCTCTGAATTCTTCAATGGCAACAGCCTTGATTTTGTAAGAAGCGGGTAGGGATCTAAGAATTTTGCCAACAATCTCATTTTCATGCAGGACTCCACCAGCATTTCTAATTCCACAAACAATCTCATTTACTCTTGGCATAAAAGTAGTAATATTTTCAACATCTCTCATCTTTAGATTTTTGAATTTCCCTTTTAGACTCTGTAACCTTGTACATTTAACATACTTGTCTCCTTCATGCAAGGGTTCCAGTTTTTGCCAAATCTCAAAAGTAGTTGGTAGGTCAATAACATTTGAGAACTCTGAATCAAATAATGCGCTTAGAAGAGCCTCTATAGTTTGTAGATTGTTTTCAGCATCTGTGATTTCATTTAGGGTTTTCAGACCACCCTGTGGAGGTACATACTATGTTTTAGCCATGGTCCAGTATGCCATTCGCATACATTGCAAGTGACATTTCATGAGACCTTTCCAAAGATTAAAATTGGTTCCATCAAACTTTGGACTATCCTTCTTGTAGGACGACATCCTGGATCTCCTCAAGCGGTTAAGCTCCTTTTAGAGGAACTTGGCTCTGATACCAATTGTTAGACTTAGGGCACACAACTGAGGGGGGGTGAATCAGTTGTGCAAAACTTTTCTTGCAATTACACACTTAACTCCTTTTAGCAATTCAGTAGCATAATAATAAATTAACCATGGAAACACAATGCAACAAATCAAGAGTAGAAACACATCAACACATGAGACACCAAGATTTTGACGTGGAAAACCCAGTTAAGGGAAAAACCATGGGGTGATTAACCCAAGAATGTATTCTCTGTTAGAAGAATAGAAAGAACAAAATGGCACATGCCAATTAGGGCTCACTGCCCGAGCACACTGCTCACAAGAGGCTCACTACCTACAAGAGACACACTATCTATAATGAAATAAATATCACATACATGAACTGGAGAATAGCATCTTCACCATGCTTGAATCAGTTCCATTTAAGCCTAATACTTCTGCTCTGCCTTTCGCTCTCCTCCTTTCTACCACACACTCATCTCAATAAGGACAACTTTGAAATGACTTCGTAATCCCTTATTTACAAAAGACATCAACTTAGGAATGATCATCTAAGTCGGCAAACATCAACAAGAACATCTGCAGGATGTGTAACTCATCCGGTCGGCCAGTCTCAGAAAGAACATCATCTGAAAGTTATTCTTCAATGCAAGCTCCAACTTCAATGTGGACCACCAACACAAACTGGACATGATCCAAAGACCTCCACAATCTTGCCTGAATCACCAAGAACATCCATACTTCATCTACTTACCGAATCCATCTTCCCTTCATCCGGAACCTTAAGAACACAATCTGTCATTACTGTCACAAAGGAATAGATGTTTGTGGACATTCAAACCATGAACCAATGTACTTGACACTCCATAAAGACTTCCTCAACACTCACTCAAATCCAGAGAACAGGACAATGCAATTCCGGATCTCACCGGACCTATCTGTAACACTCTGTCACTACTGAACATCTGCCCGAACCGATTTTACTTGAATGGCCACAATTTCTTCAGATCTTCATGCGGACCTCTAAAATCTCTACTAGACCACCTTAAGACACATATCTACAAACCCTTTAAACTGCATACTTTGATACTCATCCTATCTTAGACTTTTACCTTACTGTTATCACTGATCTTCACTGTTCCTTATTGAGACTAATTTTCTTAATATCCTCAGCACACAGCTCATCCAATCCTTATCATTAATACAATAGGAGTATGTTGACATCAATGACAACACTGATTAGGCCCATACTTGCAATAGTATCTAAATCTAGAACTGCAAGTTCTAAGATCCACTGGAAAGATAGTTGTGAGTGTTTAAGTATTGCTACTTAGTTTGGGAGAACTTGATTGTGATAGGGCATGTGTTCTTGTGGTCTGCATTTTTCCGCAAAAGAATATTTTTCTTTACGGTTCTTGAGGTATGATCTATGATGTCTAAGGAATCTTTGGTATGATTTTGAGCAAGTATTATGATCCACAGTGAAAGATGTAGTCTGACAGATAGACTGAGTTAGTAATAGTCTGTGTTTAAGGCTGACATGATAGTGTGATGTGTATACAGTAAGATCTGTTGTTTGGAATCTTGTCCTAAGTGGTTGTATAATTGGAGCCAACATATGTGAATGTGATTCAAGTTTTTTTTGGGTTTAATGTGAATTTTGGTGAATGGATTTGGCTGACAAACTACATAAGGTATGACTACACACTGCACCTTATTAGGCCGACCTAATATGAAGATTCTAAGTGTTGCAAATATATATATGGGATCAAATTTGGTGTTTATGTGATGAGATGTGAATGTGAATAGGTGTGTGTGTGTGTGTGTGTGTGTGTGACATGTGAAGTTTGATGGGTTTGTGAGCGCAACAAGAGCAGAAGAAGAGAAATCTTAATCTCATGTAAACGTAGAGTAGTGAAACAGAGCAGTCAAAGATGAAGAGTTTTGAGAAAGTATTTCTGAACTTCATTGGAGTTGTAACCATGCATGTGTAGATGCATCAAAGCAATTCAACCTAGTAGTGAGCCATCTTTATTTCCTTCTTTTCTTTCTCTAGATAGTGAGCATGTTTTGGTAGTGAGCATTTATTTAGGCAGTGAGCCTTATTGTAATTTGGTATTGCTATTACATAATTATTGTGAGATAACACTCACCATGGTTTTTCCCTATTTAGGGTTTTCCATGTAAAAATCCTAGTGTTTATGTGTGATGCTTTGTGGTTGCTTCTTTTGTACTTAATTTGCTTTGTTGTTATCAAATGTGGCAAATGTATTAATGGTTTAATAAGTAAAAGGTTTAATAGAATACCGATTCGCCCCCCTCTCAGTATTTTGGGTATTCAACAAAAGTAAGCTTAGTTCATAAAAGTGGTTTTTTGCCGATAAGGCAAAAAATATGAAGAAAGGCCGAGGTTTGAGAAAGTGCAAAATCACCGACAAGAAGGAACCAAAGAAAGTTTGCCAAAGACACATTTTTCTGATAAAGGGCAAACAAGGAAGCAAAGAGAAAAGTTCAACAAAATGAGATTTTTCTAACAAGGAAGAAAAGGTGGAGCCAAAGGAAAGTTAGAAAAAGTGACATTTTGCTGATAAGGGCAAAAGATGACAAAGTCAGAAATAGTTCTCAAAAGTGGATTTTTGCCAATAAGGGAAAAAATGAAGAAACAAGCCATAGTTCAGAAAAAGATAAAGTTGCCAACTAAAGATAGAAAAATACAGAGAGCAAGACAGAATGGTTTTTAATAAGTAGATTTTGTCAATAGGGAAAAATATAGACTAGAAATTGAAATATGCAGAAATTAATGAAAAAAAAAGTTGTAATATATTGTAAACTTTAAATATCTAAATGTAGATATTTAAAGTGTTGTAAAAGCTCTGTAAAAAGGGGATTTTGGAGGGAAAATCAATTTGAATTTCCTCATCAGCCATTAATGTAGAATCTAATCCACTCAACTAATCTATTTTAGATATTTTGCATTCATTGTTGCAAGTGGTGAATCAATTGCTTGCATTGAAGAGGAAAAATATCTCCCAGCTACTCCATGATCCAAGAGATTTTCTACATTGAATTCTTGTAGACAGACATTCCTTTTGCAGGGATATTTTCTGACAGGCCCATGGGGCAAATTTATTGATGAAATGACTAAGGTCAATGTAATGAATTGCTATATATGCATGTAAAAAATATGTAATGAAGGTTGGAAAATAGTTGGATAATTTTCATTCTTCTATATTCCAAACAGAGCCCTCCTTTGCTGTAACCATGCCTTTTATTGAAATACACACTGTGTGTTTACCTATTCTATTTTGTTAGCTCTGTGTAATTCAGACCTAGTTGTTTGTGAATGTTTATTTCCTCTCAACCTAATTCTTTTTTTTACCTCTACTAAGAATTTTCTAGATTTGTGTGAGTGATTAGTTGTATCTCTTTATTTTGTGCATTCTTAGTTCTGTGAGAGCTTTTATATTCAAACCTAGTGTATCACCCTCTTTAATTTGTAGTTTTGTCCCTCTTTCCTGTTGTGTGGTTACACAACACGCCCCATTTTGACTTGGCAAAACAGGGACCCAACTTTTGTTTTGGCTTGTGTTGTCTGCTTTCTGGCGGTTTGGTAAAAATAAGTCAGGTGCATCATCATCATGAAGGTCAGGATGAGGTAGGTCATCATCATGAGGTTAGTTTGTCAAAGTTCATATTTTGTTTCTATGACTTCATGGTTAGAAAGAGCTTGAAATTCCATGCAGGTTTGCCTTTTACATCACTTGAAAATTCGTCCATATGAGGGAGTTATGAGCAGTCAAAGTTTTGGTCAAACCTGATAATTGTTGTATGATGAACATCATCATCATGATATTTGAAAAGCCCCCCGATAATATCCTGAGGTCGAAACATCCGGACGTCAATTTTAAGTCGTAGTAGGTTGTCCCCATCGAAGCGGTCTTTTGTATCGCGAAAGGTCATCATCATGATCTTTGTCTATCACCCGATAAAAATGATGCAGTCCCAATATCCGGACGTCAATCTTAAGTGATAGTGTGTTTTACCCGTCAAGCGACCTTGGAAACATCGTGAGCATCATGATATTTAAACATCACCCGATATTATAATATCATGCTGATATTATAATACCACCCTACTTAGAAAATACACCATCTGCAAAATTTGCACGCGCACGTCAAAGTCCTGGTGATCATCATCATCATGATCTTTCAAGACAGGATCACATTTCGTAAAATCCTCCTGATCTCCTTTTGCGTGATCATGATGATCACCTTATCTTTCAAAAACGGAGGGTGATATTTCATTCCTAAGTCATGTTGTCAAGATCATCATGATTTTGTTTGTCTACCCGACATTTCGCAATATCCTCTTGCCGAGAAGTATAACCTTTTGCAAATATCCTGATGACGTCATCCCGACCTGATAAACGAAGAAGCAAATATCAGGATGACGTCACCATCACATTTCTCCTTCGGCAGGATATTTTCCAAGGCATGATCCGGTTCGCGAATATGACGATGACGTCATGTTATAAGATTAACAAAGGCCTCGGATATCCTGATGACGTCATCTGGACCTTCAGCAGGATCATATTTTAAATCACCTAGTGCGGATATGATGATGATGATGATCATCATCATCCTGATCTTTCGAGAGGGTTACCTTGGCCGCAAAGGGGTCATTTTACATTCATCACCCGATCATCTTCCTTAGGTGACCCGATCTTGCATTTATCCCCTGATCTTAACGAAACATGACGGTGACGTCATCCTTTGCATTTTAATGAAGCCCAAATATGACGATGACGTCACCATCATATTCCTTTCCTCAGCGGTAGGATCATATTCCAAATCCTCCTTTTGTCTTCATCATGATGATGACGATGATGTCTTTCTTTCCCCAATATGCAGAAGCGAAACATCCTGATGTGCTTTTCATCAGAGCATTCGGAAAGGAAGGGCATCATATTTTGTGGTATCCTGCAGCTGGATAGAAGACATAGGGTTGGTCATCATCATGATTTTTGACGTAGGTATAACTGTTGCCATCGGCCGAGTCTAAATTTGTCACCCTAATCATATGTGGTCACACCGACGCGAATATGATGATGACCCGAAACATTCAAACAGAGCATGCAAAGCCAGATGTGAAGTAATTTGTTAAGGGCGGTTATTTCCTTGTATATTTTGACATACCTGATCATATTTGAACCCGATACACATGGAAATGGGCGGGAAAACATGAAGCGATAGAAATTTGAAAGCCTGACTGCCTGATTTTGGTCAACGATGGTTGACCTGATTGTTTTAATGTTGTTTATGCATTTAGTGCATATTTTCCACAGGTAAAGCCTGATTGCCTGTAGCTGCACATTGGGAGGTATGTTTAATAAAATGTTTACTTCCTGTTGTTTATCCACATGATGATGAACTTAATGTTTGTCTGTTTATTTGTAGGAAGTCATGATGCTGCTGCTGAGGCTGAGCATTGAAGTCATGATGCTACTGCTGAAGCCGAGCATTGAAGTCATGATGCTGTTAGAGCTGCTGCTGAAGCTGAGCATTACAAAGTTGCGCATGGAGGCAACATGAGCCAGAAATGAGGAGGATATTGTCAAATATGCTGTTCGCCAGCTGGAGACCAAATCAAGTTGAAGATACTGGAATATTCTGTGCCAGCTGTGCATTTGCCAACTGACGAAGCATGTGCTTTTCATCTGGACTGTTGTTTGTTATGAGAAGATCCTGATCCTTGGATCGTTGTAACCGTTTTTTGGCAGTTGTTCTATATAAGAGCCAGAGCTTGTCATCAAATAGGGAGGAGAGACATTAGAATACACAGACGCATCTGGCGCAAAAAAGCTAATTACTGTAGAATCAATTAGGGGATCGGATTACTGAGACTAATGAGGATAGAATTGTTGAAATGTCAAGATTCTTTCTTCAGATCACTGTAAATGTACCTGTTCTTGAGCATACTGAATGGATATGAAGTTCCAGATTACATCCTGATTGTAAATTTTACGTAATCTTTCTGTTGATTTCTGGATATGTACTGGTGAATGCTGTGTTCAACTGGAAGCGCTTTCATTTCATTACATGTTGTTGTCAACTTTTCCTTTGAAGATTTGCACTAGATCATGCGGATTTGTGGAATGTCCTGGTGAAGTATGATTTCTAGTTTTCCTTCTTTTCATTGCATGTATGGGAGCTTGTATGTGGATCAGTGATCTAAGTCCAGTAGTTTTGGGAATCTCATTCTTTAACCCTTTTCCTTTTTTTCAATTTCATAAATTCATCACCATAACTGCAAATCATGAGAAATAACAAGCAGAACAGAGAAATATGCTGAAATCCCGTAGGTAACTGAAAATCATCAGCATATTTGAGTTAAGTGCATGTATTATTGAAAATATCATGCAAAGAATCATAAATAATGATAGAAATCATGCAAATATCAGCCTGTAGGCACATTATTTGACTAAATTCACAGTGCAGAGGTAGAATTGTTGGAGATTTATGCAGAGCAAACATCCAGAGCAGGATATTTGAAGATAATGATGATGAACTTTGCAGAAACACGTAAGGCCCCTGAATGGAAAACAGCAACACACATCAACCACTGAGTAACGTCAGTAGATTAAGACCTAATCAACGGAGACTTGGGATCATGAATTCTTTGAATTCATCATATCTTTCAAGATGAGTAAAGGTTGTTGTGTAACTTTTATTCTATGTTTGCGAATGACTAACATCATGACCAACATAAAATGGTGCTAGAAGGAGGGCCTAAGTCCAGAAGATCACGTTCATCATCAGTATTTTCAGGTTTGATGACGCTTAGAGTAAGGTAACCTCAGATCGTCTGTGAATTTCATCATATTGCGTAAATATTTGCTGCGACAAGTTTGTATATGCACATTCTATGTAAAGAGTTCTTGATTTCACATAAATATTGCAAGCTTTACAGTAGATTTCTTTAAATTCACTAAATATTAGCCAAAGATGCGTAAATTTGTTCAAGCTTTGAGAATTTGAGCCTTAAACACGTGAGATCTTGTGCTAACGGTCAGAATATCCCAATATCCTGTCCTATTTGCAGTGTCTTCGCAAATATTACGTAAATATTCAGTCTAATTTGCAATTTGACCGCAAATATCACCTCGTCTGGTGGAATCCAGCCAATATTTGCAAAGTTTCAGCTAATTGGCCTCCAAATCGAGAAATCCTGGCTCACAGGATAAATACCAGGTCTAGACATAGTGAAATTTTTGAAGAATTGCCTGTTAGAGGTTTTAGACCTAGGACTGTAGACGTTCACCATACTCCAGGGTCTGGTACGTCTAGAGCTTCACCGGGACCTCCTCCCGTAACTCCTGTTGGTTTACAAATACCTTCCGGTATATCCGTGACACCTCCTATTCAACCTCAGGGTATACCTTTAGTCCAACCTCAGCCAACTGCACCACCAGTTCAGCCCCCTCAGGTTGCAATGTCTTTCTTTGCAGCAGAATCACCATTGACCTTTACTGCGTATCATGAGTTACCAAAGTATCCGGACAAACTTTGTCCAAAATATCATCCTTATCAGGATGCTGATGATCATATCAGGACGTTTAAAGAAGCTTGCTGCAGAGCCAGAATAGAACATCAGGACGTGGTGTGCAGATTATTCCCTTTTTCCTTAGGGGAAGAGGCTTATAATTGGTTCATCAGTCTTGGTCAATCTTCTGTCGGTTCGTGGGCTGTCTTAGAGAAGGCCTTTCTTGACAGATTCAAGGTCCCTATTGATCCATCCATGAATTACCACATGTTTGCCACAATTAAGAGATTTGAGAATGAACCTATTGCAAATTTCAATGCTAGGTTCCAGAAAATGTTGTCCAAGCTAGTTGCCCCATATGTGGTGGCTGATGCTGCTGCTAGGAGTATTTATTATTCAGCCCTGGATCCATTAACCTCCATGTTCATCAGGAGAACACATCCTGAGATCACCACATTGACAGGAGCTTTTCAAGAATCTATCAAGGTAAATCAGCAGCTGATACCTGCTCCTACTCCTAATATAGCATTCCCTACTTTGCCTGGCGTACAATCACAATATCCAGCACCATATTCTACAGCTTATCCTTCACAATATCCTGCACAATATCCAAATGGATCAGTGATGCCCCCAGCAATCATGCTTGCACCTTTGCAAATACCTCCATTGAGTATCATGCCTCCTCCTAATGGAAATGGCCAATTGCCACAATATCCTGCACATGCTCAGACACCTCAGGGTATAGATCTATCCCACAATAACCATGGATCTTCCTTTTTCCAGCCTCAGCCTGAAAATGTAGTGGCCAAAGCTCAAGAGGAGAAAGAGGAAATCAAAGAAATTTCTGCTCAGTTGAGAAAACTCACCACAGAAGTAACACACTTGAGAAATCAAGGGTTTTATTCACAGTCAGGTCAGAATAGGAGTTATTCCAATGACAGACCAAATTACCCTGACAGAGGATACAACAATAACTTCAACAGTAGTGCTGCAAATAACAATAATCCTTATAGACAGCCCAGAGTGTGGAACTCCAGGCCAAATAATGGCTCATTACCATCACTCCTGGACAATCAGCCTCCTGGTGAAGCCAAACAAACTACCAGAGTCAATCTTGCTGAAGCAGCCCTTACCAATTGGTGCAGGATTCACAATACCAATGCACATGCAGAATTAGATTGTCCACAATTTAGGATTGCTGCCAGCATCTTTCAGACTGAAGTGTCTAATACTTCTGGAAATCCACCTCAGGCAGAAGGAAATGAAATAGTTCCTTGTGGATATGACTCAGCTTTTGTGCTGGAAACATACACTAATCAGCCTCATCAGGATTATAATCAGACCTGTGAAGAATCTGCCTTAACCTTTGAAGCAAACTATGTCTTCCCTTTTGAGGATGAAAACGAACCTACAAGAGAGCATGAGGAAGTACATGCATACCAGCAGCAATACCCTGGTAAGCACAATTATAACCTGAGGAGTAATGCCAACAGACTTGCCGGTCCATTGACATCATCTCTACCTCCAAACAACTTCAACACACCTCCTGATCCTAAGGCTAGCAATAACCCTGGGTTCCCTAAGGTGAATGCTCAATACTTGTCTCCTCAAAACACAGTAACAAAAGTCGCAAATGCACCTCATGAGTCTGACAAGTTAGTCAGTTATTTGGCTGATGAAATGAAGAAAATCAAGATCAGCCTGTCCCTATCTGAGTTACTGAAAACTCCTGCCATCAAAAGGGCATTCATGAAGTCGCTAGATGATCCTGCTCCTAAAGAGGATAATCACCTTTCGAGTCAATCCAATAGCAGAGACCATACTGCTAAAGATAATATTGTCAAGCCCAAAGTGTCAGCGACAGTCCAAGCTGCTGAAACCTCCCACATGACCTTGTACAGAGATAAAACTGAATCACCTCCGTTTCTCCTCACCATAAGAATGTTCAGTAAGAATTTGCACAACTGTTTAGTTGATTCAGGAGCCTCAACTAATGTTATGCCTTGGTCAATATGCAACGCATTAGGACTGCATCCTGCTAAATCCTTAAAGAAGGTCACTCAACTGGACAAGACAGAAGTAAGTGTCGTAGGAGAACTCACTCACATTCACATGCAGCTAGCGTCTGATCCTAGGATCCAGTATTACATTGACATTCAGGTAGTTGACATACCTGATACATACGGGATGTTGCTTAGCCGGGACTGGTCTAAAACGCTTAACGGATACATGTCCACAGACTTCAGTCACATGTGGTTGCCATGGAAAGGTATACCTAATCAGATCAGGATTGATGCTGAGCCTAGGATGAAACATATGATCACGGAATATAACAGAACAAATGAGATCATGTATGTAAACGTAGAACCTGGAGTTTATCACATCAGGCCGCAAACTGTCAAAGTAGAAGAGATCCTAATGCTTGATGTTCATCATCATCATGACGATGATTATCATGAGGATATGCCAGTTGTAGAACTTAATAATGATCCTGATAATGAGAATGAAATAGATCACTTCAGGGATTTTGAGATGCATTTATCTACTCAGATAAAACGTTGTCAATTATTAAATATACCTGCTAATGATATTTTGATTGACGGATGGTGCAGATTACATGGCGAAGCACACTCGGAAAAGACTTGTGAACCATGCTTAGACATGATAATACTGGAGCAGACGTATAGTGAAGCATCATCATCATATTCCGAGGTGAATGCTACATCTGATGATGATGATGATACTAATTCTTATTTGTCTTCTGCAGGAACAGAAGAGTCGACGTATCCTAATGAGGATCATATCCGAAAAGTGGAAGAGATCCTGGTTCCAATCAGACGAATGATGCGAGAAAGGAAAGGATCACTCCTGGTAGTGATTGCTTCATGGAACCAGATTACGAGTTGTCTGATGAGGACAAAGGCAGTGACCTGACGAAGTTTGAAGAATTTCTGGTTAAAGAAATAAAAAAAATGACACAACAGTGTAGATCTCCCCAGGAGGTTTTAATTAAAGGTTGGTGTAGGCTGCATGAGGCACCTCACTCAGAAACAACTTGCTCACTGTGCTTACACATTTTGAAGAAGCATGCAGCTGTATGTGCTGAACATCATCCTCCTGCTAGGATGGAAGAGAAAACAGAAAAGCCATCAGGCTCATCAGATAAAGGAAAGAAGAAACTTGAAGATGACACCCCTAAGTTAAAGTGGATATCAGGCGGAGCAGCAGCCAGAGCTGCAAAGAAAAAAGAAAGCTCAAGCAAATGTCCTGCTGAAGATAAGCCTTGGATCCTGAGGTTTGATGGATCCAAATCTAAGCAAGGTGCTGGGGTAGGAATTGACCTTATTGATCCATCAGGAAAATCCTATTTAGCAGCTTACAGATTACAGTTCCCCTGCACTAATAATGTCACAGAGTATGAAGCTCTGATTCATGGACTGTTGTTTGCCCATAAGAAGAAGGTGAAGATCCTGCATGTCTTTGGAGATTCAGAACTAGTTGTGAGACAAGTAAGAGGAATTTACTCTTGTAACTACAGAAAGCTATCAAATTACAGACATCGTGTGTGGGACCTGATTGAAGACTTTGATGCCTTCAACATCGTTCACGTTCCAAGAGAACAGAACCAAAGGGCAGATGCACTTGCTCAGGCCGCCAGTACGCTGGAACCGCTGTCTATATCTGGTCTGAAGAGATTTTTAGTAGAATTGGTGTCAGTACCTTCGGTACCTGACAATGTGACTAATCTCCAAGTGTTTGATGATGATCAGCACATCCTGGACTTCATATCAAATAGAGACGTATTTGAAGCTCAGATCATAGATGAAAATGGTATGGAAGATCATGTCTGGGAAGAAGATGAGATATTAGAGTTGCCTAGCAACACAATTCCCAAAGGTATGATTGAATTAGAAAGAGCCTTTGATCTGGATAATATGCTTAAACATAAGGATCTGCCTAAGGCAGATGGAGGTCAATATTCACAGGTGAATATTGGACAAGCTGATGACAAGAGAAATGTCTTGTTGGGTAAGGTTTGTACACCTGAAGAGTTAGAAGGAATAACTCAGGCCCTTAAGGATTACATACATGTAATTGCATGGACTTATGATGAGCTAAAGACATATGACACTTCTGTCATAACTCATACTATACCTCTCAAGCCAGATGCAAAACCTTTCAGACAGAAGCAGAGGCCAGTCAATGCTCTGCTTGAGCCCGTCATCCTTGAAGAGGTCAAGAAATTGTTAAATGCCCGGATAATATTTCCTGTAAGGCACTCCACTTGGGTGGCAAATCTGGTGCCAGTCAGAAAGAAGAATGGAGACATCAGATTGTGTGTAGATTTCAGGAACCTGAACAGAGCATCAGAAAAGGATAATTATCCTTTGCCCTCTTTGGATGAAGTTCTGCAGATGGTAAATGGAGCCAAGATGATGTCCTTCTTGGATGGTTTTTCAGGATACAACCAAGTGATGGTTGATAAAATTGACAGATTAAAAACTGCCTTCACCACAAAGTGGGGGATATTTGCATATAGACGTATGCCATTTGGACTGATAAATGCTGGAGCTACATTCCAGCGAGCAATGGACATAGCCTTCAGAGGCTTAGTAGGAAAATGTATAGTCATCTACATGGATGACTTGACAGTATTCTCCAAGGAAAGGGGAAATCATGTTGCTGATCTCAGAAGTGTACTGAAGAAATGTGAAGAATATGGAATATCTTTGAATCCCAAGAAGTGCATATTCAAGGTCACAACAGGAAAGTTACTAGGCCACCTGATCACAGAAGATGGGATTATCATTGATCCTGACAGGGTGGAATCCATTATGAAGTTACCACTTCCAGGAAACAAAAAGGAACTTAAATCTTATTTTGGTAAGATAAATTTTGTGAGGAAGTTCATCACCGGCTTTGCTGAGATTGTCAGACCACTGAATGCCATGTTGAAAAAAGACGCACAAATTGAGTGGACACCGGAAGCCAGAGCTGCCTTTGAAGATATAAAGAAGGCCATTTCAGATGCTCCTATCCTCATTAGTCCAGATTATACAAGAGATTTCTACATCTACTCATTTGCTTCAGAACATACTTCTGCAGCAGTGTTAACTCAAAGAAATGAAGATAAAGAAGAGAAACCAATCGCTTTCATGAGCTGTCCTTTCAGTGATGCTGAGTTGAGATATGTAGATGTTGAAAGATAGGCACTTGCATTAGTCAGAGCAGTAAAAAAGTTCAGACATTATATACTGAGAAGCAAAGTGATTGCTGTGGTACCAGATGCAACAGTAAAGATGCTGCTGATGCAGAGTGAACCTGGTGGAAAAAGGGCCAAATGGATTACTGTATTACAAGAATATGACATGGAGATCACACCAATGAAGCTGGTAAGAGGACAAGCTCTGAGCCAGATGATATCTGAAACTGATCCAAACATCATCAGTCAACAGTATGTGATAGATGAGAAAGACAATAAAGAATGGTATTCAGACATCAGGCACATCCTGATCACTGGAAGATGTCCTTCAAGAATGCAAGCTTCACAGAGGAGAGCCTTAAAGATAAGATCCCAGAAGTATATGATGAAGGGAGGAGCCCTGTTTAAAAAGAATTATGAAGGGATATACCTGAGATGCTTAGAGAAACCAGAAGCCAATAAAGTTTTGACAGAGTTACATGACAAGTTTGGAACTGCCCACGGATCAGCGTTGGCCACAACACATGCAATCCTCAGAGCAGGATATTACTGGCCTACAATTTTTAAAGACACAGCTGATCATGTTAAATGTTGTCATGTTTGCCAGGTTGCTGCCAACAGAGAAAAATATGCTGCACAACCATTGCAGCCAGTGATGGAAGAGCGCCCATTTGCACAGTGGGGCATGGATTTCATAGGACCGATCAATCCTCAGTCTTCTTCAGGCCAGAGGTATGTCCTAACAATTACTGATTATTGTACCAGATGGACTGAGGCTATCAGCAGCAAAACTTGTACTGCTGATGATGTCATTAAATTTCTGGAAAGCAACATTGTCACCAGGTATGGAATTCCTTATGCATTGGTAAGTGATAATGGTTCTGCCTTCATTTCCACTAAATTGTCAAGTTGGGCTTTTGATCATGGGATCATACTTAAGTTCTCATCCAATTACTATCCCCAGGGAAATGGATTAGTAGAATCCACCAATAAGAATTTACTGAGTATCATAAGAAAATTGATAGAGAAAATCCCAGGGAATGGAACTCATTTCTGAAATATGCCTTATGGGTAGACAGAACTAGAATGAAAATTGCATTGGGAAACTCACCCTTCCAGCTAGTATATGGGGTAGATCCTATCCTCCCTGTAAACTTGAAAATTCCTACTCTGCAATTTGCCCAAGACTATCTAGGCATAGATAATAAACAGGAAGTCAGGTTGCTTCAGTTGATGCATCTGGAAGAAAAATGAAGTCAAGCGATTGACCAATTTGCAAAACATCAGGCTGTTGTCAAACGCTGGTTTGACAAGAGAGCCAGAATTAAAGCTTTCAGGATATCAGATTTAGTCCTGATGTGGGATAAAGCCCATGAAAGGAAAGGTGATCATGGTAAGTTTGATAGACTATGGATAGGTCCCTTTCAGATTTCTGAAATTTTAGGAGACAGCACTTATAGGCTTAAGAACCTGACAGGTGAGGATGTCCCGTTGCCAGTCAATGGACAATTCCTCAAACATTATTTCCAGGCCTGAGTGACTTCATGACAGTCTCATGTATCATATTGTATATTTGTATAGTTGTTTGTACAGTTTGCTTGTTGTTGTTGTTGTTTTGTTGGTTGGGACCTTGTTCTGGTAAGTCAGGATGATGCACTTCATCACCTTAAGAAAATAATTAAATTGTTAGGATTCAAGTGATGAGATCACATTTAAATATAGGTTATGATTCATTCTAAGAAGTGTTCATGATCAGGTTTATGATGTCTTTTCATCAGGGTGCTTTTTCTTGTCCAAAGTGAATCAAACACAATGAAACACCTAACAGCCTTGGGTTTGTTGAAGATATGAGTATAGGTGTTAAGTGAAAAATCTAAAGGGACTCCCTTGCTACCAATACAATCTCCAACCT
Source organism: Cunninghamia lanceolata (assembly GCA_027924645.1). Classification (NCBI taxonomy): domain Eukaryota; kingdom Viridiplantae; phylum Streptophyta; class Pinopsida; order Cupressales; family Cupressaceae; genus Cunninghamia; species Cunninghamia lanceolata. The sequence continues at coordinate 1,404,976 of BSBN01001207.1, forward strand.
AAAGCTACAAGTGACTACACCTTGTACAAATGAGCTGACATGATGATATCAAATTTAAATTTTTAAAGGAAAATCAGAAACGAAATAAAATTAGGCCATCTAAGTAACTCTACTGGGGCTATGGACGCCTGCTGGCAGTGGAGCCCTACTTAGGGAGATTGTATAGATAACCTTGCCGGGGCTATAGACGCCTGCTGGCAGCAAGGCTCTATCCAGGTTGGCTATGAGGGATGATCTCCAACTATGTAGTTTAACACCAGTTACTTATGTTTTCAACTTACTTTCAAGATGAGGATAATTAATCATATGCACACACCTGATCCTTTGTTAGCTTTATCACCATAATGAAATTTTATCATTCAAAGGATTATGATGCTGACACATAGATAGAATTAGAACACTATAGATAAATGTGATCACATCACTTGAATCATTGGAATTTGTTTATTTTCTTTGGTGGCAAGTTGTTGTGTGGTTACACAACACGCCCCATTTTGACTTGGCAAAACAGGGACCCAACTTTTGTTTTGGCTTGTGTTGTCTGCTTTCTGGCGGTTTGGTAAAAATAAGTCAGGTGCATCATCATCATGAAGGTCAGGATGAGGTAGGTCATCATCATGAGGTTAGTTTGTCAAAGTTCATATTTTGTTTCTATGACTTCATGGTTAGAAAGAGCTTGAAATTCCATGCAGGTTTGCCTTTTACATCACTTGAAAATTCGTCCATATGAGGGAGTTATGAGCAGTCAAAGTTTTGGTCAAACCTGATAATTGCTGTATGATGAACATCATCATCATGATATTTGAAAAGCCCCTCGATAATATCCTGAGGTCGAAACATCCGGACGTCAATTTTAAGTCGTAGTAGGTTGTCCCCGTCGAAGCGGTCTTTTGTATCGCGAAAGGTCATCATCATGATCTTTCTCTATCACCTGATAAAAATGATGCAGTCCCAATATCCGGACGTCAATCTTAAGTGATAGTGTGTTTTACCCGTCAAGCAACCTTGGAAACATCGTGAGCATCATGATATTTAAACATCACCCGATATTATAATATCATGCTGATATTATAATACCACCCTACTTAGAAAATACACCATCTGCAAAATTTGCACGCGCACGTCAAAGTCCTGGTGATCATCATCATCATGATCTTTCAAGACAGGATCACATTTCGTAAAATCCTCCTGATCTCCTTTTGCGTGATCATGATGATCACCTTATCTTTCAAAAACGGAGGGTGATATTTCATTCCTAAGTCATGTTGTCAAGATCATCATGATCTTGTTTGTCTACCCGACATTTCACAATATCCTCTTGCCGAGAAGTATAACCTTTTGCAAATATCCTGATGACGTCATCCCGACCTGATAAACGAAGAAGCAAATATCAGGATGACGTCACCATCACATTTCTCCTTCGGCAAGATATTTTCCAAGGCATGATCCGGTTCGCGAATATGACGATGACGTCATGTTATAAGATTAACAAAGGCCCCAGATATCCTGATGACGTCATCTGGACCTTCAGCAGGATCATATTTTAAATCACCTAGTGCGGATATGATGATGATGATCATCATCATCATCCTGATCTTTCGAGAGGGTTACCTTGGCCGCAAAGGGGTCATTTTACATTCATCACCCGATCATCTTCCTTAGGTGACCCGATCTTGCATTTATCCCCTGATCTTAACGAAACATGACGGTGACGTCATCCTTTGCATTTTAATGAAGCCCAAATATGACGATGACGTCACCATCATATTCCTTTCCTCAGCGGCAGGATTATATTCCAAATCCTCCTTTTGTCTTCATCATGATGATGACGATGATGTCTTTCTTTCCCCAATATGCAGAAGTGAAACATCCTGATGTGCTTTTCATCAGAGCATTCGGAAAGGAAGGGCATCATATTTCGTGGTATCCTGCAGCTGGATAGAAGACATAGGGTTGGTCATCATCATGATTTTTGACGTAGGTATAACTGTTGCCATCGGCCGAGTCTAAATTTGTCACCCTGATCATATGTGGTCACACCGACGCGAATATGATGATGACCCGAAACATTCAAACAGAGCATGCAAAGCCAGATGTGAAGTAATTTGTTAAGGGCGGTTATTTCCTTGTATATTTTGACATACCTGATCATATTTGAACCCGATACACATGGAAATGGGCGGGAAAACATGAAGCGATAGAAATTTGAAAGCCTGACTGCCTGATTTTGGTCAACGATGGTTGACCTGATTGTTTTAATGTTGTTTATGCATTTAGTGCATATTTTCCACAGGTAAAGCCTGATTGCCTGTAGCTGCACATTGGGAGGTATGTTTAATAAAATGTTTACTTCCTGTTGTTTATCCACATGATGATGAACTTAATGTTTGTTTGTTTATTTGCAGGAAGTCATGATGCTGCTGCTGAGGCTGAGCATTGAAGTCATGATGCTGCTGCTGAAGCCGAGCATTGAAGTCATGATGCTGTTAGAGCTGCTGCTGAAGCTGAGCATTACAAAGTTGCGCATGGAGGCAACATGAGCCAGAAATGAGGAGGATATTGTCAAATATGCTGTTCGCCAGCTGGAGACCGAATCAAGTTGAAGATGCTGGAATATTCTGTGCCAGCTGTGCATTTGCCAACTGACGAAGCATGTGCTTTTCATCTGGACCGTTGTTTGTTATGAGAGGATCCTGATCCTTGGATCGTTGTAACCGTTTTTTGGCAGTTGTTCTATATAAGAGCCAGAGCTTGTCATCAAATAGGGAGGAGAGACATTAGAATACACAGACGCATCTGGCGCAAAAAAGCTAATTACTGTAGAATCAATTAGGGGATCGGATTACTGAGACTAATGAGGATAGAATTGTTGAAATGTCAAGATTCTTTCTTCAGATCACTGTAAATGTACCTGTTCTTGAGCATACTGAATGGATATGAAGTTCCAGATTACATCCTGATTGTAAATTTTACGTAATCTTTCTGTTGATTTCTGGATATGTACTGGTGAATGCTGTGTTCAACTGGAAGCGCTTTCATTTCATTACATGTTGTTGTCAACTTTTCCTTTGAAGATTTGCACTAGATCATGTGGATTTGTGGAATGTCCTGGTGAAGTATGATTTCTAGTTTTCCTTCTTTTCATTGCATGTATGGGAGCTTGTATGTGGATCAGTGATCTAAGTCCAGTAGTTTTGGGAATCTCATTCTTTAACCCTTTTCCTTTTTTTCAATTTCATAAATTCATCACCATAACTGCAAATCATGAGAAATAACAAGCAGAACAGAGAAATATGCTGAAATCCCGTAGGTAACTGAAAATCATTAGCATATTTGAGTTAAGTGCATGTATTATTGAAAATATCATGCAAAGAATCATAAATAATGATAGAAATCATGCAAATATCAGCCTGTAGGCACATTATTTGACTAAATTCACAGTGCAGAGGTAGAATTGTTAGAGATTTATGCAGAGCAAACATCCAGAGCAGGATATTTGAAGATAATGATGATGAACTTTGCAGAAACACGTAAGGCCCCTGAATGGAAAACAGCAACACACATCAACCACTGAGTAACGTCAGTAGATTAAGACCTAATCAACGGAGACTTGGGATCATGAATTCTTTGAATTCATCGTATCTTTCAAGATGAGTAAAGGTTGTTGTGTAACTTTTATTCTATGTTTGCGAATGACTAACATCATGACCAACATTTCCCTTTTCATCAATGATGGATAGATTAGGTTTAGTCTTAGGAATAGCTAAATCTTCCATTCAACAAAGTAACTAGCCTCTCTCTAGAGATTTAGCCTCCTTCCAGGGTCCTACACCTGGAGGTCATCTGAATGTTTCACTGGATTGTTGAAGATCATTAAATCTCTCTAACACATGGTGCAAATCCAAGTGACAACAGTTTCTAGCATACCCAGTAGGGCTGTGAGCAATCTAAATCAAATAATCAAGCTAAGAATATGGTGTTCTTCTCAGTATTTTGTACTTTGGCAGACTTTTTATGCATCTGACGACTCTACAAGCTTCTGGTTCTAATCAGTGCAATACTTTATGCATGTGCAAACAAGGACATCTTTAAGAGGTAACTACCAATTGACTAAATTACTTGATGCTTCAAGGAGAAGGTCTAGGTTATCTAGGTCTCCTGTGAGAAGGAATAATGATCCTATTTTACCTCATCTAAGAGCTCAATCTACACCCCCTCGTATTAGGTTTCAATACACTAGAAGAAGTTTGCACATACCCAGATTAAATTTAAAGATCTTTAGTATGGCAAGAAATTTGTCTTTTGTGACCTTCAATGGAGGAAGTCCTTTAGATTTGGCTGCATACAATGACATGCCAGCTGCAACCCTTAAAATGTTTTCATCCTTTATGAGTGAAGGTTCTACAACCCCTACTAAGCACATCAAAGATATATCCAACATGTGTTCAGTCCATCACATCCAACATGAAGATGTTGCAGTCAGGCTCATGGTCTCATCTTTTAAGGGGAGAGATCTTCAATGGTTCAAGAGTTTAACCACTGCTTCAATACATGACTGGGATGAGCTGGGAGAGGCCCTCTACAAGTAGTTTGGAGAGAGGACAAATAATGTTTCATTGCTGGAACTGGCAACAATCAAGAGAGCTCTGAGTGAGATGCTAGCAAACTTCAACTTCATATTCTAAAGGATGTGGGAGAGAATTCCAACTACCCTCATGCCATCTCCATAAGGTTCTTTTTTGTACTTTTTTAAGAGATTTAAATTCTAATATTGTAGTAATGATGCAATCTATGGGTGCTACAACCCTACCCACTGCTTATGAGACAACTCTAAAAGCTAAAAATTGTTTAATACGAGTTGGGAAAATTGTTCCCAGACCTCATGTACCCTTTTTTCCAGAGCTTCCTTCATTATTCCAGCAGCCCATTATTGCTCTCATACTAAAGCCTAAAGCTTCAACTTCATCTCTTTCTAAAGAAGAGAATGATCTTAAAACCCTAATGGCCAATTTGACTAACAAAGTGAATAGTATTGCTATTCAAACTACCCCCAAACCCCATCAGAATTATAATCAGGGAAGTCATCTAATCAAAATTGGAATAAGGGTTACAATCCCAATAGAAATCAAAATTGCAATTAGGGTTATCAACAAAATAAATATCAAAACCCTAACCCATCTCAGCCTTTACAAATAGATTGACCAATCCAATAGATTTCAACTATGAATCCAGTTAGGGCCCTAGTCCCTACTCAAAACAATCTGGCCTGAGAGGCAGATTGGTGTTGCCCTTGTAACCAACCTCACAGTCTTCCCACTTGTGATTTTGGGGCACAAGAAAGAGATTTAATGGTGTAAAACTTGCATACCCAACATGCATCATTGGTAGAGGCAGCCAATAGCAATCTTGAGGTATCAAATGAGGCAACCTCTATTGCCAATATGATGCTATGGACATCTGAGGACTTTTGTACTATCAATCAACACATGGATAGTGTTGTTATTCCCATTCCATACAACATCAGGTCAAAAAAGAGGCAGTTGGAGGCTAGCCCTATGCCTACTATTTTACAAAAGGAGCTTGTTTCAAAGGCAAAGGTGGTCAGTGCCACAATTCTAATTTAGAGTAGTAAATCTATTGTTGCAAAAGAAATTCCATCAAGCTCAAAAATACCTGAACAAACTGTAGATCAATTAAAGAAGGGAACATGGATTCCCTTAATGTATAAGGTAGCCAATGTGTTAAAGGCACAAGACAATTGAGAGGGGTGGGTGTGAATCAGTTGTATACAAAAATTTAACTTTTCTTAAACAATATCACATTCACATTCACTTACTTTAACCCCTTAATCTATTATAAAGATTAAACATGAAGTGCAAAAAAGAAACTTAAACACATCAACACCATACAAACATAAACACCAAATTGTTACGTGGAAAATCCTAAAAGGGAAAAACCACGGTGAGTGTTAGCTCACAATATAATGTAGTAACAATATTGAATTACAATAAAGGCTCACTACCCAAGGACTCACTATCCAAAGAAATGCTCACTACAAATAGGGCTCACTGCCCTTATGGTGGCTCACTGTCGAAGGGTGGCTCACTATCGAGGGTTGGATCACTGCCAAGAGGGGTGGATCACTACCATGAATTGATATAATAGCATCTACAACATGCCTGAGTTTAGTTCCATTGAAGCACAATATATATCACCTTCGCTGCCCTTACATCACAAACACTCTCATCTTTTCATCATCACATCCCCACTTCAACAGACGGATTCATTACATTTATTTATACCAATCATCAACCTTGGATCATACATCAAGGTTAGTGTAGACACCTAAAATTGACTTGCTCTACAAACCAATTTCTCGTATCTCTACACCACCAATTATCCCTCCTATTAATTAAATAAATTCATTTTTATTTAATTAATTTATCCCTAATCACCTACCCTTAACCATTTATCCATCCCTTGTGATCAATTAATTCATTTAATTTATCACTATACCTAACAACACTATCCCTCATTAATTAAATAAATATTCTCAATATTTATTTATTTAATTTATCCATCTCCTAATCCTTGTTAATTAGATAAATCATGCTTATCTAATTAATCTACCCTACTAATCAACTTAAACCTAGCCTAGTTGATTAAATAGCAATTATTTAACTAGCTACCCTTGCCTACCTATCCCCTAGACCTAAATTAATTAAGCTTAACACTTAATTGAACCTTACTTAACTTACTCTCCCACACACTTTGAATAAAAATCATTCTTTTATTCAAAGGGTCCCATCTCCCTCTTACACATGTAAGTGTACATATGTCCTCACCCCTTACACATGTCATAGCTCATTAATTGGAACTCTTCCCAAAATCGATTTTTAATTCATTTCTAATCTTCCTCCCTTCCCAATGTGAATTTTTAATTTAGAAATAACAAGAACCATCCAATCTCATTGACCAAACCTCAACCCTTGATCTCTCTCATCCACTCCTCTTGTGACACTTGTCACAAGGCTATGACTTCAATCCAAATCCTAACTCTCAAACATTTTGGCCCTTGATCTAAAATTTCAATCCTCACCCTCCATCCTTTTATAAAAAATCTATAAATAAGACCCTCCTCTAAGCCATTATCATCACTTCCCCTTGCATCCTTACTATGTCAAAATCTCTCCAAAATCTCCTCATCCTAACACCATAATGCCAAAATCATTCTAGCCTCTCTATCCTCATCTCTATCTCTATCCAAAATCCAAATCCTTTCATCTACATTTGTGTTGAAAGCAATAGAGTAATCCACATTTCTACATTCATCTACTTGGGTAAAGCTAAGGAGTTTGGGTGCAACTCCTTCCACCTTATCTTGAGTTTGTGAATCATCTTGGAAGGTATAACACTTGTTTCATTGCATTTGTTTTATGTTTTTCTTTCATTTTGATTTCCACTAACTACATTGGCACGCCCGGTGGGACCCACAAGGTCCAAACTAATGATTTTGTGAGTATTTTTCTTGTAGAAACATGCTCTTTTGTAGGTATCGGCGCTATCTTGCCGCACAGTGGCACCATTTCTCTAAGAAGTGGTGCCATTTGTTGCAAGTATAAGGTAAACCAGTGTTGTCATTGATGTCAACACACTCATATTGCTTTGACAAGAAGGATTCAATGAGCAGTGTGCTGAGGATATTGAGAAAATTAGCCTCAGTCAGGAACAGTAAAGAACAGTGATGAGAAGAAGGCAAATGTACTGTATAGGATGCGAACCGGAGGATGCGGATTAAAGGGTTTGTAGATATGGGTCTTGAGATGCTTCAGTTAAGAATTCAGAGGTCCGCATGAAGATCTGAAGGAGTTGTGGCTGTCGGTGTAGAACTGGTTCCAGCAAGTATTCAGAGGTGACAGAGGATCACAAAAGGTCCGGTGAGGTCCGGAACTGTATAATCCTAATCTACGGATTGGAAGGAGTCTTTGGAATGTCCTTGTGATGTGCCATCTCGAGTTGTGTATGATTTGGAGGTCCGGAAGTACCTCTTGCATTATGACAGTGGCGACAGACAGTATTCTTGAAGTTCCGGATAAGGAGGATAAGAGATTTTAGTAAGTAAAGGAAATGCGGACGTACCTGGTCATTCAGGCACGCTTGTGAAGGTTCCTGGATCATGTTGAGGTCGTGTTGTTGGTCCGCATTGACAGTAGAGCCCAGAATTGAAGATATTCTTGCGGATGAAGTTTTTGCTCTGTTTAGCCGACCGGATGAGTTGTTCATCTTGCGAATGTTCTTATGGTGGCCGACCGGATGTGTCATTCATCTTGCGGATATTCTTATGATTGATTGCCGACTTAGATGATTGTTCCTAAGTTGATGTCTTGTATAAATAAAGATTTGTGAGTTCATTTTGAAGTGTGGCTTATGTGGAAAAAGGTGAAGTAGCGAAGAGAAGTGCAGAAGGAAGAGCAGATGTTTCTGGGCTTAATGGAACTAATCCGGACATGGTAAAGATGTCATTCTCTAGTTCAAGACTGTGATTCTTATCACTTTGTAGACAGTGTGTCTCCTTGTAGGCAGTGGGCCTCTTTGTGAGCAGTGTGCTCGGGCAGTGAGCCCTAATTGGCATGTGCCATTTTGTAATTCCTTATTCTTCTAATAGAGAATAATCTTTGGGTTAATCACCCTGTGGTTTTCTCCCTTAACCGGGTTTCCACGTCAAAATACTGTGTCATGTGTTTCTTATTTCATGATGATATTTGTCTGTTTGATTCAATACTGCTTTGATTAAGAAGAAGGTTCAGAAGAAGAAATAATTAGGATAACTGATTCACCCCCCCCCTCTCAGTTATCAACACCATTTCCTCCTAAAGCGGTGCTATCTCCCACCGTATCAGCACCATCCTCGCACGACAATCTTGCCTACAGACTCACACACATTTTTGTGTCCTTTTGTGTTTCCTAGCATTTTTAGCACATCTTACTCTCAGTTTTTGTAGGATTTACACAGAAACAAGGGGAGGCTAAGCTAAAATTTTTATAAAATCCATTTTGCACATTTTGGTTTTAATCCTTGTTTGGTTATTGTTCAAAACATTATTGGAAAGATTTTATTTTGGTGTTTTGAACATTACTGAACTAACGAGAAGCCACTAAATACACTCATCCAATCATTTTTTCAATTAAAAATTTGTATTTTTTAAGCTTTGACCACCACTGCGTCGTTTTGGTGCCAAACTCACCCAACTCGGTGCTATCTTTCTCACTACAGAAGGTAAAACTAAGGTAAAAAAAACATAGTTTGGTGCTATTTCCCTCTGGATTGGTGCTATCCTGTGGATTGGTGCTATCCTACATATTGGCACTATTTCCCTTTGGATTGGTGTTATCCTATGTATTGGCGCTATTTTCCTCTGGATTGGTGCTCTCCTATGTATTGGCGCTATTTCTCTCAGGATTGGCGCTATCCTATGTATTGGCACTATTTCTCTCTAGATTGGCACTATCCTGTGTATTGGTGCTATTTCTCTCTGGATTGGCGCTATCCTATGTATTGGTGCTATTTCTCTCTAAATTGGCACTATCCTTTGTATTGGTGCTATTTCCCTTTGTTTTGACGCTATTTTCATATCAACTTCTTGGGGTCTATGCGGGCTACTAACATCTCCTTATAGGTATCAAAAACACTTGTCAAAGTCATAAACATCAAACTACTAACATCTTTTGTAGGGA